>OX336377.1:5220485-6679025 GCA_946902895.1 Fragum fragum
TGATATTTTGCATGAAGCATCAGTATATTGACCTCTTTCAAAATAGATAAAATCATAATCCTCGGGTCCCCAGGGGCGGAGCCCCAGGGGAGTGGGTTTTATATAGAAATAAAGAACGATTTTTTAAATGACATATCCTCCCAAATCACTGGGCCAATTTGAACCAAATTTGGCAGAAATGTTGCTTAGGTGGTCCCCTTCAAAAAATAGCTAAAAGAATTGAAATCTGTTAAAAACTCTGGTTGCCATGGCAACAAAAGTGAAAATTTTAAAATAATCTTTAAAAATCTTCTCCTCCTGACCTAGAAGGCGTAGAGCCTTGATATTTTGCATGAAGCATCAGTATATTGACCTCTTTCAAAATAGCTAAAATCATGATCCTCGGGACCCCAGTGGCAGAGCCCCAGGGGGGGAGTTATATAGAAATAAAGAACAATTTTTTAAATGACATCTCCTCCGAAACCACTGGGCCAATTTAAACCAAATTTGGCAGAAATGTTGCTTAGGTGGTCCCCTTCAAAAAAAGCTAAAGAATTGAAATCCTTTAAAAACTCTGGTTGCCATGGCAACAAAAGTGAAATTTTAAAATAATCTTTAAAAATCTTCTCCTCCTGACCCAGAAGGCATAGAGCCTTGATATTTTGCATGAAGCATCATTATATTGACCTCTTTCAAAATAGCTAAAATCATGATCCTCGGGTCCCCAGGGGCGGAGCCCCAGGGGGGTGGGTTTTATATAGAAATAAAGAATGATTTTTTAAATGACATATCCTCCGAAATCACTTGGCCAATTTGAACCAAATTTGGCAGAAATGTTGCTTAGGTGGTCCCCTTCAAAAAATAGCTAAAAGAATTGAAATCTGTTAAAAACTCTGGTTGCCATGGCAACAAAAGTGAAAATTTTAAAATAATCTTTAAAAATCTTCTCCTCCTGACCTAGAAGGCGTAGAGCCTTGATATTTTGCATGAAGCATCAGTATATTGACCTCTTTCAAAATAGCTAAAATCATGATCCTCGGGACCCCAGTGGCAGAGCCCCAGGGGGGGAGTTATATAGAAATAAAGAACGATTTTTTAAATGACATCTCCTCCCAAACCACTGGGCCAATTTGAACCAAATTTGGCAGAAATGTTGCTTAGGTGGTCCCCTTCAAAAAAAGCTAAAGAATTGAAATCCTTTAAAAACTCTGGTTGCCATGGCAACAAAAGTGAAATTTTAAAATAATCTTTAAAAATCTTCTCCTCCTGACCCAGAAGGCATAGAGCCTTGATATTTTGCATGAAGCATCATTATATTGACCTCTTTCAAAATAGCTAAAATCATGATCCTCGGGTCCCCAGGGGCGGAGCCCCAGGGGGGTGGGTTTTATATAGAAATAAAGAATGATTTTTTAAATGACATATCCTCCCAAATCACTGGGCAAATTTGAACCAAATTTGGCAGAAATGTACCTTAGATGGTCCCCGTTCAAAAAATAGCTAAAAGAATTGAAATCCATTTTAAACTCTGGTTGCCATGGCAACAAAATTGAAATTTCAAAATAATCTTTAAGAATCTTTTCCTCCTGAACCAGAAGGTGTAGAGCCTATATATTTTGCATGAAGCATCAGTATATTGATCTCTTACAAAATAGCTAAAATCATGATCCTGGGGTCTCCAGGGGCCAACCCAGAGGGGGGGGGGTACAGACATGAAGCATCAGTTCACTGACTTCTTTCTTATTTCTGAAATTATAACCCATGGAAAAAGTTTTTTCCTTCATTCAGATCAGCACTAAAGCCTTGGAATTTAGACTTGGATCCCCAAGTTCATTGTGTTTATATGTAATTGTGGCCCACTTGTTTCATAATCCTAACCTTAACATGAAATTAGACTGTTGAAAGAAAAAGAGCCTTTATCTCAGGTGAGCGCCCCAGGGCCAACATCCCTCTTGTTCTTGATATGCTTTGCTTCCATGTTGCAAATGAATGTCTAAAGCAGTAGATAGATCTAAGATTAAAGTTGCTATGCCAACAAGGCCAATTTAACCCTTTTAATACAAAATCCTGCAATTTGATGAACTGAAGGAAAATAGCTTTGCTTGTATCAAGTAATATTTCGTTTTCTCACGAAGACCTCTTCCCTATTTGGCAGTCATTTATCAGTTTAAATCCTGTGACGTTGCACTTCTTTCAATTTGGATTAGTCTAAAATTCTGTTTTGCAATAATGGGTTTGGAAAAAAACATCATATTAATCATATTCATTTACACCTGAGCTAGCACAGGTCAAGGTAACTATATATCATCCCTTGTTAGGATGAACAAATATCCTATAGAGAATTGGATTTAACTCATTCCCACACAGTGACGCTTTTGGATGCCCCATCAAGGAAAACAATAAGGATAACATAGTGGAAAATGAAAAAATTGCTTGTAACAAGCAATTTCTTCATTTTCGACAATGTTTTCTACCTATTAAGTTGAAAAAAATCTAAAATTTCATAAACTTAGAATTGTTGATTGCAACTCCTTTGGATTTGGACCAGTCTAAAATTTTGTCGTGTGGTAATGGGTTAAAGGTCAAACGGCTGAAAACACTAATTGTTGGTTAACCCTTTCCCGTTTTTTGGAAATTTTAGACTAGTCCAAATTGAAAGAGATTGCAGACGACAATGAAACTGGATGCCATTTGAAATAAAACCATCCTTTGTGGCAGAAAATATTGTGGAAAAAGGAGAAATTGCTTGTAACAAGCAATTTCTCCTTTTTCCACAATCTTTTCTCAAGTATAAAATCACAGGAACGTAAAGTGCCGTATTTGAACAGGAAAGGGTTAATATTCATTTGGAAAATTTATCTTTTAAACTACTCTTGCTTAAAAGGAACAAGTTGAGGATGAAGACAAAGATCAGACTGCACATATTTGCAGGCTGATCTTGGTCTATACCTCTTGCCAAAACAGCAATATTCCGAGTTCAGCATGACAAGAGTTAAAAGCTAATCAGACTCCTGAAGTCAGAAAATATTCTGTTGTCTGGTGGTCCTTTTGCATGTGAATGAAGGTGAATTACCCTTTAAGGGAACTGTACAGTCTAAGGGTTTTAGGGTCTGGGGTATCTTGGGTGTCATTGGGTGCTGAATTTCCTTCCCTTAGTTTTATGGTATGCCATCAATTGAGTTACTAACTCTTTCAATGTCAAATGAATACCTGTGTAATGAGAATGTTTATGGTTTTCAGTTCAGTTATCAAACAAGTTATCAAAGTTGAAGGAGATGTCTATTACAACTTCTAAAAGGAATAAAAATGGTAACATCGGAGGGCATCCTAAAAGCTGTAGTGGGCATATTTTGTCGACTCACTGACAAAAAGATACATTTGTGTATTGTAATGTGTATCAGATAAATCAACCCTTGTCATGCAGAGCCCGGAATATTCCGGTTTTGGCAGGAGGTGTAGACAAAGATCAGACTGCACTTGTGTGCAGGCTGATCTTAGTCTACACCTCCTGCTTGTACTTTTCCTATCAGGGTTGTTTATGAAGTTGATTTCTTAAAGAAATGTTGATTTTTTAGCTCACCTGACCGAATGGTCATGGTGACCTATTGCAATCATCGTTTGTCCGTCGTCGTCCGTCGTGCGTCGTCCGTCGTCCGTTAACTTTTAAACATTTTCATCTTCTGATGAAGAACTACTGGGCAGATTTCAACCAAACTTGGTAGAAAGCAGCATTGGGGGATGCCAATTCAAGTTTGTGAAAATAGGGGTTCTGGGGGTCATAGGGGCCCAAATAGGGGCCAAAAAGGGGTAATTTTTGGTACTTCTTTAAAAATCTTCTTCTAATAAACCGTTAATGCCAGAGCTTAAATATTTTGTGTGCATGACAACTAGGACAGGTATATTATAAATTGTGAAATTCATGTCCCTGGGGTCATGTATGGGGCCACACCCAGAGGTCAAAGTTCATCATGTTAAAAAATTCACATTTTCACCTTCTTCTGATGAAGTACAAAGCCAATTTCAAACAAACTTGGTGAAAAGCATCATTTGGTAATGGTTATTCAGATTTGTGAAAATAAAAAGGCTGTGGGGTCAGGGGGCCCTAAAATGGGGACCAAAAGGGGGTAATTTTTGGTAACTTTTAAATATTTCATCTTCTTCTCAAGAACTACTGTGCGGATTTCAACCAAACTTAGTAGAAAGCAGCATTGGGGGATGCCAATTCAAGTTTGTGAAAATAGGGGTTCTAGGGGTCATAGGGGCCCAAATAGGGGCCAAAAAGGGGTAATTTTTGGTACTTCTTTAAAATCTTCTTCTAATAAACCGTTAATGCCAGAGCTTAAATATTTTGTGTGCATGACAACTAGGACAGGTATATTATAAATTGTGAAATTCATGCCCCTGGGGTCATGTATGGGGCCACACCCAGAGGTCAAAGTTCATCATGTTAAAAAATTCACATTTTCATCTTCTTCTGATGAAGTACAAAGCCAATTTCAAACAAACTTGGTGAAAAGCATCATTTGGTAATGGTTATTCAGATTTGTGAAAATAAAAAGGCTGTGGGGTCAGGGGGCCCTAAAATGGGGACCAAAAGGGGTAATTTTTGGTAACTTTTAAATATTTCATCTTCTTCTCAAGAACTACTGTGCGGATTTCAACCAAACTTGGTAGAAAGCAGCATTGGGGGATGCCAATTCAAGTTTGTGAAATTAGGGGTTCTGGGGGTCAAAGTTGCCCAAATAGGGGCCAAAAAGGGGTAATTTTTGGTACTTCTTTAAAAATCTTCTTCTAATAAACCGTTAATGCCAGAGCTTAAATATTCTGTGTGCATGACAACTAGGACAAGTATATTATCAATTGTGAAATTCATGCCCCTGGGGTCATGTATGGGGCCACACCCAGAGGTCAAAGTTCATCGTGTTAAAAAATTCACATTTTCACCTTCTTCTGATGAAATACTAAGCCAATTTCAAACTAACTTGGTGAAAAGCATCATTGGGTACTGATTATACAGATTTGTGAAATTTAAAAGGCTGGAGGTCAGGGGTGCCTAAAATGGGGACCAAAAGGGGGTCATTTTTGGTAACTTTTAAACATTTTCATCTTCTTCTCAAGAACTACTGAGGGGATTTCAACCAAACCTTTTTCTAATTCTTTCAAACAAAATCGCTTGTCTTGGTGCTCTTTTACTCAGGTGACCGTTAAGGCCCACTGGGCCTCTTGTTAACAACAAGTTCTATCAGTGCTTTCAGCCCTTTGATTTGACAGCAGTTCAGTAAGGTAATTTATACAGCATGATAAGGGTTAAAGAATCTGAAGTCAATTTTGTCTAATTGGCTATTGACTCAATTGACCTCTGATCAACAGGCTTGCTTTTTCCATTTGATCTATATATGTGTAATAATACATCATATTTTAAGAAATTGAAAATGAATAATATCTACAATCATGCCTTTAAAAACATATTCCCCAAAATAACATTTTTATTATGTAAAAATCCTTGGAAAAAACATTGTAGAAAGTGAAGAGATTGTTTGTTATAAGCAACTTATTCATTATCCACAACGTTTTTTACCTTAAAAGACAAATCATTTTAAGAACTTTTTCTTCTAAAAATTGTTGTCAGCAATTTCTTTGAATTTGTATCATTCTAGAATTTTGTTGTCTGTTAATAAGTTCAATGTGCCAGTAAATCAGCTCAACTGTTCTCAAGAAAAACTAGAATTGATGAAAAGTTGACTTAATATATCCTCAACCAGCATAGAAGCACAGTTGATTTTTGACCCATGTTACCTAATAGTCCAATTTTGGGCAAGGAAACAATTATTTACAAACAGACAATTAGACAGATTGAACAGATAGTTGGACAGACAGAAACCAATATATCCCCTCAACTTAGTAGGGAGGAATAAAAAAGGAAACTATATACACTCAAAACTCAGAATAAAATGTGCACTTTCAAGGAGTTCTTTTAACCCATTCCCAGACGGCAATACTTTAGACTGGCCCAAACTGAAAGAAGTTGCAGACAGCAATTTGAGGTTGATGATACTCTTTTTTTTGTCTTTTGAGGTTGAAAACATCGTGGATAACAAGAATTTTTTCATTATCCACACTATTTTTCCAACTTGTCAAAAAGCATTCTTGTTTGGGAATGGGTTAATAGTCAATAAGTGTGTTCAGAGTTTCAAGTAAATACCTTCAGACCTAGTTTCAAGTTAGTGGAAATCTTATTTATTTCTTGGTCTTTTTGGGAAGAACACATTTTGGATAATGAAGAATTTGTTTGTAACAAGTGCTTTCTTCATTCTCTACAATTTTTTCCAAACTTTTTTTCTTGAGGACCAAGGGAATGGCAATATATCATTGACAACATCAATATCAGTGTTTTCACTGAAAAAAGCTATACCAATAACGCTCATTAGGAACAAATAATATTTATTGTATCCAAAGCCTCTGATGTTTTGTGTTGGCTCAAGTGCAGTAGGTTATCCCATTTCTGCACAATCCCATTTCCTTACAACCAGCAGGCTGAAGCCATGGCACAGTAGTAGGTTGTAGGACTCCTAGTGATGGGCCACCGTCATAGCGCAGTTGGTAGCACGTCAGACTCCTAATCTTCAATCAAACGATGTCATGGGTTCGATCCCTGGCGGCGGCACATATTCTTTCCGACATTTGTCTCTCACAAATGGATGGATAATCGTAAACCTAAGTGGGATAGCAGCTGGAGGCTAGGAAAGGATGTAGTAGTAGTACTGGTGTGAGAAATACAAGGAATCCATAGGTGCTCCAGCCGCTGCTATATGACTGAAATACTGTTAAAAATGTTTTTCAACCCCATTTAATCAATCAATCCTATTGATGGGGTTCTGGGTTCGATCCCCGGCAGTGGCGAATATCTTTACGAAAAGTTGTCTCCCAATTATTAACCTAAGTGAGATGAGCAGCTCAAGGCTCCAAAAGAATGTAGTGGTAGTACTGATGTGAAAAATACAAGAAATCCATTGTTAGGTGTTAAAAGTGGGGTTAAACCCCATTCAGTCAATCAATCAATCTTACAACCAGTAAGAAAAAGCAAGTAATATTTTCATTTCTTATAGTGATTTATCCTCTATCGTAGACAAAAATGTTTCAAAATCTTGAACCTTAAATTTGGAGCCCAGTCTATAAAATTTGTTTTTGAAACAGATCAAAGTTGATGTAATATTTCATTGATCTGTTGATATAAAATACATCTGCTAGCTTCACTTCATTGTTCTTCATGGCACAGACCTGTAAGTGCTGAATTTGGAAAATTTTAAATCCATTAATTGGATAATTGAATTTAGATTGGTCCAAGTGAAAGAACAGTTAAAATAGCAGATGGGGGTTCAAAGTGTGATATGAAAATTGTTATTGAACCATCATTCAGAATGGAAAATTTATGCGAATAGAAAAATCAAAGTACTGAAAGTACTGTAAGGTAGTAAGTAATCTTCTTTTCTAAAGGTTATCATGAAAAAATAAATGAGGTTAAAGTAACCATGGAGTTAACCCATTACAATGTGACAGAAGTTGCAGATGACAATTTAAAGTTGATTGAATTTAGAAACTTTCTTCATTGTCCACAATGTTTTTCAAATCTTTTTTTATTAATATGCTTAAAAGTGGAATTGAGTTGGAATGGGTTAAATAGCATGCTTTTGAAAGAGTTCTCTACAATTTGAATAGAGTTTGCAATATTCCTGAAATACATAAGAACTACTTATTACGGCATAGGCATTCAATGGATTTAGCGGTTAAGCCTCCAGTGGCAGATTGCACTTGTTGAACTTTGTGAAGACCTCAAAATTTTGTCTGTTAACTTAAGATATTAAAGATGGCGCTTTGATGGCTAATCACTTGGATTTATCCTGGGGGCATAAGTTTGAAACCTGGGTCAGCCAACGTTCTTTCCAACACTTGATAGAATTCTGTGACATGACTGTGTCATTTGGGCAAGTGGCAAGTAGTGTACCTAAGTTGGATGAACAGTTTCTTGCTCAGATATAACCCATAACCAGACAGCAACATTTTAGACTGGTCCAATATGAAGGAGTTGCAGATTTTTTTCAACTTTCTGGGTAGAAAACATTGAGAAAAATAAAGAAATTGATTTTTTCAAGCAATTTCTACATTTTACACAATGTTTTCCCAATTGTTTTTCTTGAAGGGCGTTCAAAAAAATATTTTATGGGAATGGATTAAAGGAAGGTATCTTTTTTTTTCATGTCACAGAATTTGATTATTTTATTCCATCTTATGTACTATTTGAATACAATATTCTGAAAAGTAGTTTTGCAAAAAGTAAGAAGAGGTTGTCTATCAACATAAACCAGAGTATTTTCCTATTCAATTCTGTAAAGATTGGTCAAAAACTGTTGTTAGAGTCAATATGAATAGAGATACCACAGTTTTTCGCTAACCACTCGATGTCACATAATTTAGGACATAGGTTGTTTTCCTTGTTGCTTTGATACCTTCTGTTGACTTTGGGTCATACGCAAATGAGGTCATGCGGTGTCGACAACTGAATTCTATGATATCTAAAAGTAACTCGGGATTCTGAATTCTTTAATATCTAAAAATAATATGGGATGCCACCTAACCTTTCCTTTATAACCACAAAAAGCCTCTTTCAGTCTATCAGATTACTGTGAAGACAAATTCTGGCTCAAATGTTTGCTAGGCAATTTGCAAATTTTTCTTATCTAGGTTTTAGAAACATGGATACCTTCATTAAAACTTGTAGAAATCAATTTCTTCTTTTTCTCAATTTTTCCAAGTATAATATCACAGGGACATAGGTAATTGTACGGGAAAGGGTCAGCTGATCTTTGAAGTGAAGGTAGCCATAATGGTTACAAGCTTCCAGAATTGAAAGTCACAGATCTTGACCCTTGCTGAATAAAATCCCTTACATAATTGCATTAAAGTCAAAGGGCTGACAGCACTGAAAGTACTTGTTGTTCAATAATCAATATTTCTTTTGAAAATCAATTTTGTAACTGTTCTGGCAGGAATGTACAAACATAAGCCTGTCTTTTGATACTTTCCCCTACCCCTCAAGAAAAAAGCTTTGGAAATCATCGTGAAAAATGAAGAAATTACTTGTTTCAAGCAATATCTTCATTATCCACAATGTTTTCTACCTGCAAAAGACAAAGATTTATGAAATTTCATCAACTTAAAATTGCTGTCTGCAATTTCTTTGAATTTAGACCAGTCTAAGATACTGCTGTCTGGTAATAGGTTAAATATTATGTTTCTACAGGGATATTTTAAGTTCTTTGCAAAAATAGTCATGGTAGAAAATCATATCTAGAATGTTCAATTTGCCATATAAGGAAAAGATCATATTAATACTCTTGATTGAACAGTAGGAGTTTTCAATTGCCATGGTACTCAATAGATTTCAATTTTAAGTGGTTATCTTAATACTTAGGTCCTCCTAACACTTCTGCCTCAACAATATTGAAATATTTGTTCTTTGTAAAAATATTTTAACCCTTTCCCACAGAATGATGCTTTTTGATGTCCCTCAAGAAAAGAAAGCTTTTGATAACACAATGGACAATGAAGAAATAGTTATAGGCACTTTCTTCTATGGGGACAATGTTTTCCTCCCTAAAATGCCAAGAATTTCTCAATTTCACCTCCATCTAATTGTCGTCTGCAACTTCTTCCAAATGGGACCAGTGTAAAATTTAAACAAAACAGGAAAGGGTTAACCTCATCCTTCTCTATCAACCTTAGGCTTATTATAAAGAGAAGTGAATGGTCATGTATGATGGCCAGTGTCAGTTTGGTTGACCCATTACCAGACAACAAATTATTCACAGAATTAACCCATTACCAGACGGCAAAATTTTAGACTAAGCCAAACTGAAAAAAGTTGCAGACGACAATTTAGAGGTTATGGAATTTTGGATTTATCAATTTTCTGAGTAGGATCTATTGTGAAAAATGAAGAAATTGCTTGTAACAAGCAATTTCTTTATTTTTCACAATGTTTTACAAAGCTTTTTTTCCTTTGGGGCGTCTAAAGGCATCACTGAGTGGGAATGGGTTAATAATGCAGCTGACAATTCAAAGTAATTCTAAATTTGAAAAATAAATGACATGAGGGAAAGAAAACCTTGTTCGAAAAAGGAGGTATTACTAGTTAAAAGCAATTCTTTCTTTTCTGCAAATGTTTACAAGCAATTTCTTCATTTTACACAATGTTTATTACCCAGATGGTTGAGAAATTGTAAAATTATTTTAACTGTAGATTGTTGTCTGCAACTTCTTTGAATTTGGACCAGTCCACAGTTATTTTGTCTGGTAATGGGTTAATGGATGACATGATTAGTAAGGGTTGAAAATTGTGGGAGGAACTGACAAACCTTAATTTGGTTTTCAAAAATCTAATAAATTTACTCTTTTTTTTTTTCAAAATTGATTCACTCAGTGGGCATTTATACTTCAATATGTTTGAATTCTTACCTATTAGTGGATATTAGAAGTTGATAGATGTGCTTTAAAAATTAAATACATAATAGTTTTGATAATATTCGTAGAAGTAATCAAAGTTACTGATTTTCTGATTTTAAGTGTCTTGTTATCTTTCGGGGGAGGGAGTTAAAAATCAGGATTGTGTGGAAGTGGATAAAACGTCTAAATCTGAACCAGTATAATTTTTTTTTCATTGGGTTATATCTAAATCATATTACTCCAGTCCCACACAGTCCAACTTTTCTATGCCCTCACGAAATAGCTTTGAAAATATTGTGGAAAATGAAGAAGAAAGCAATTCCTTCATTATTCACAATGATTTTAGCCAGAAGACAAAAAGTTTTAGAATTCCATCTACTAAACATTTTTGTCTGAAACTTCTTTGAATTTTGAGCATTCTAGAAAAATTCGTGTGGGAAAGGGTCAAAAGTTAATATTGAGAAATGAAGCCTTTTTCAGATATTTGTAAAGTTAATAGAGGAATAAGAGGAGAAAGACATTCAGATAGGATAATTGTTTTCTTCCGAGATTACTGATCAAGTCGATAAGGGATCTTATTCACAATAGTCGTTGGGTTATACAGTGAAACAAAATATGAAAAAAGGACCCGTTTTAGGAATAGTTTGCAAATAGTTGCACATTGTGTGAACATACTTGGAATTTTATTATGTAATGTATCTATACTTGTGTTTTTTGGACAATTATTTCATCATCTGACAACAGCATTTTAGACAGGTCCAAATTCAAAGAAATTGTAGACAACATATAAATGTAAATGTATGTTTAGATTAAAAAATAAGTGTAAAATAAGGTGGAAAATATAGTGAGAAAAGAAGAAATGGCTAAATGTTACAAAAGAAATCTTAAACAATAATCATACAGAAAAGCAAAGCAATCAAAAAACAGTAGGAGGCAGAATTTACATTTTACTCTGAAACACAAATAAATGAGAAATTACCTAAAGCTGTGATAATAACCATTAAAATTCTTTCAAAATCAAATTTCTGCAATTGGATATTTCATGACATTAGCTCATTAAGAAATATAAATGGGAATTGATAAACCAATTACCGGACTAGAACATTCTAGACTATTCCAAATTAAAAGTAAAAGGAGTTGTAGAAGACAGATTTTTTTCAACTAGAAAACATGGTGTAAAATGAAGAAAACGTTCACCATGTTTTCCCAAATGTTTTCCTTGAGGGGCGTCTAATAGGGTCATTGTGTTGGAATGGGTTAAATGAGTGTTTATAACAAACTGTTGTAAAAGCCTTTAACCTTTTCCCACACACTGATGCTTTTGGACGACAAATTGAAATCTTCATGATTCAGGGTAGAAAATACTGTGGACAATGAATTTGCTTGTAACATTTTGCACATGTTTTTCAAAGCTTTTTTTCTTGGAGGAGTCAAGAAGTTTGATTATATGGGAAGAGGTTAAAGCTCTGGTCTTTTGAATTTTGAAAGCTCAGTCCAACCCTGACTGGGGTATGCGCCCGTACCAAAGCACAGTCGTAGCGCATAGCACTCCAAATCACTGGGTCCAGGATTCGATCCATAGCTGTGGCAAATTTGATAAACCTTTCTGACAAATTGTCTCCCATCAATGGATAATCGTAAACCTAAGTAAGATGAGCAGCTGGGGGCTTGGAAAAGATGTTGTGGTAGTACTGGTGTGAGAAAAAACAGGTGCTTTATGACTGAAATACTGTTGAAAATGGTGATAAACACCATTTAACCAAACAAAACAACTAACCCTAGCTGACCTCTTCTAGTTCTATGATGTTTTCAAATACTTGTTTTGTGGAAAGGTCCATTTTTTGTGCATGACATCTTATTTTTTAACCAATTCAAAGGCACTTCCTTCAACGAAAACAACATGGACAATGGACAATATTTTCAATTTTAAAAGACAAATGAATTTTAATTTCATCAACTAAAAATTGACATCTGAAACATTCTTTAATTTGGATCAGTCTTATATCTTGTTGCCTGATAATTGGTTAATGATTATACAGGAAGGGTTTTCTGTAGGTAAAAACATCCCCATCATTTACTTATGATAGGGATTTTCATTTTTTTGCATCCCATAGCATATGTTTGTACTTGTTATGTGTGCTAATTCCCTCATGAGGATATTTTTCAACTCTCTTCAAGTCAGGACATTTTATCAATGTTCCTTAAAAGTGCTACTGCATGTAGTCGGATTATATAGTAACTAAGAATGATGTGCTCTTTCGTGACAATTTTTTTATCTTTACCTGCATTTTTTTATGGAGGGAAAATTAATACAAACACAACATTTTTACCTCATTTTTGATAACTTATGTGATTTTGGAGAAAGTATTGTGAGTCATTCGGAAACTTTATGAGGTGTTTTGTGTTCATCATTTCGATATTGTTTTCACAATATTTGGTTGTGTCGGACTGGAAATTTTCGTTTATGCTCCAGTAACCCAGAAAATGTTAAAATGGACTAAAAATAGGTAAGATGTTGTCTTGTCATTTTTTGATTTGTTGAATTAGATTTAACCCATTCCAGTTTTTCAAAATTTTAGACCTGTCGAAATTTAAAGGCTTTGCAGACGAAAATTTAAAGTGGATTTAATTTGAAAAATAACCAATCAGTAGGGTAGAAAATATTGTCGAGAAAGAAGAAATTGCTTGTTACAAACAATTTCCTCTTTTCCCACAATATTTCTTAAAATATAAAATCACAGGGACTTAAAAACAAGTGATTGTATGGGAAAGGGTTAATCAATTACCAATTAATGACAACATTGAAGAATCATGTGCAATTTCCCTATTTTCACATCAGTAACCCATTAGCAGACAACAAATTCTTAGATTGGTCATATTCTAAAAAGTTGCTGACAACTTTTAACCCATTACCACATAAATTTTTTTTAGACTGGTCCAAATTGAAAGAAGTTGTAGATGACGATTTAAAGCTTATGAAATTTTAGATTTTTTCAACTTTCCTGGTAAAAAACGAAGAAATTACTTGCTACAAGCAATTTCTTTATTTTCCACATCTTTTCCCAATTGTTTTTTGTCGAGGGGTGCCAAAAAGTATCACGATGTGGGAAATGGGTTAAAATGAATACAATTCAAGCATTTTTATGGCGTACCATTTGGGTCAAAAGTCTCCTTGAAGTCGTCTAAACACAAAGAACGCGAACACATGTAAATAATACAAGTAATATAGGTAAACCTGTTTAATTTACGCGTGCAGGCTTATATTTTGAAAGTGCACACATTGTTAAATGCGTGCACTTTCAAAATATGAGTGTGCACATGTTAAAAGTAAACTCGTTCATTTTGTGCGTGATCTTATAATTTAGGTGTACGTGCACATTTTACACCCTTGAACGCTCGATAATTATGGGGGTACGCCTAATTTTTGTGAGTGCACCTGTATTATTTACTCATGCACACGTTTATTGTACTACCTAAAGTGGACTTTTGATCCGTTTAGTGCGCCATAATTTTTAGCTTGGCTGTTTTCAGAGAAAACTTGAGATACCGCTGGAGCCCTGATACATGACATTATCTTCATCGCCTTCTGAAAACTTTGACATTTTGTAATATCTCTGGTAGTATTGAACACATTAACTTGAATCTGGGAGTATGCCTTCACTATCAAAAGAGCAATCTAAACAAACAAGGGGCATAATTCTTAATGCATTGTTGTATAAATTATGCCCCCTTTTTTACTTGAAATTTTATCCACTGTAATGCACTTGAACAGCTAAAGAGTTGTCATCTAAATGTGGTGCTCTTATTTTCCTCAAGCTATTTCTTCATTTATCCAAATTTTTTCTTCTCAGGGTTTGAGAGTTAACCCATTCCCTCACAATCCCTCCTATATACGCCCCTCAAGAAAGAATCTTTGAAAAACAATGTGAAGAAATTGTTTTATCCACATGTTTCCTAGCCCAGGAGAGGAAAAAATTTAAATTCCATTAACTTAAAATTGTTGTCAGCAGTTTCTTTCAATTTTGACCAGTCCAAAATTTTGTTGTGTGGGAATGGGTTAAGGAAAACATTGTTGGAAAAGTTGAAATTTGCTCTTAACAATCAATTCCTAGTCATCATACAATGTTTTCTACCACATATGTTAATTTTTTTTTTTTTTTTTTTTTTGATTGACGTTTAATTCATTTACATGAGACTTGATTGACTGCAACCTAATACAATTTGGACCAGTCTAAATTATGATGTCTTATGAGTAGATAGCAAGTAAGGTAGTACAGTAGAACCTCGTTTATTCGAACGTCACTGGTTCGTAGGTATGTGTTCGTTCGTATAATTTACGCGGTCCCGATCTTTTTCCTTCTTTATCTTTGTTAGAAAACTCTGTCTAATTCGAAGGTCAGTGGTTCGTAGTTCGTAGGCAATTTCAGGTCCCGAAAATATGATTATAGCACAAACTCCTATGTTTAATTCGTAGGTGTGATAAACTAATTGTCTCCAATTACCACTTACCTTGATTTTCACACCTGCTGATCTATATGACATTATGTGTTCATGTACCTTTAGTTAAAAGGGGCTGTTTGGTTTGTAAGATGGGTAATTAATCGAATTAAGATTCCCGTAATTATCGCCGAAAATTTACTTTAAATTGATACACATCCATTAGTATCGGTGTTAATGTTCACTTAGAGATTCTAGCACTTTATTTTATTCTGCGGTTACTTTCTTCACGAACGTCGGTCCTTCATTTTATGATTTGATGATAGAATACTCAGAGTGATTTGATCCAATGTATTGTAAAGGGAAATCACCCAGATGGAGTCTACCACTTGATACAGACACTGTGCATAAAAAATGCCAAAAATTAACACAGAGATTAAAGAATAAAAATTAGAAGACGAATATTTTTTAATATATTTTCATGTATTCCTCAATTAATATCTGCAGGTATTGTGTAGAAAATATAACCAATTTAGAATCAATTCCTAAATAGGAGACAGAACATGACCGTGTCAGATTCCATGTATCTCAAACAGCCAACCTCTTACCCTTTGTTTTGTTCGTACTACGCTTAATTCGTATAAATTTCCCCGGTCCCTTGCGCTACGAACTACCGAGGTTTTACTGTATTTATGATTTTTAACCCTTTCCCGTTCAAATACGGGATTTTACGTTCCTATGATTTTATACTTGAGAAAACATTGTGGAAAAAGAAGAAATTGCTTGTAACAAGCAATTTCTCCTTTTTCCACAATATTTTCTACTACATAGGACGGGTTCATTTCAAATGGCATCCAGTTCTCATTGTCGTCTTCAGCCTCTTTTAATTTGGACTAGTCTAAAATTTCCAAAAACAGGAAAGGGTTAAAGGATATTGATGAAGTTGACTGTTTGCAAAGTAATCAAGAGGTCAAAAGTTTGATTCCTTAGGACGCTTTATCATAATATCATCGTAAGTACAGTAAAAATCTTCTTAATTGCAACCCTGATCTACTCAATTGCAACAGGCATTATGTACAAACATTTAACCCATTACCACATGGCAAAATTTTAGACTGGTCCAAATTGAAAGGTGCTGCAGACATCAATTTAAAATTTATGAAATTTTAGATTTTTTAAACTTTTTGTGCAGAAAACCTAGTGTAAAATGTAGAAATTGCTTGTTACAAGCAATTTCTTCATTTTACACAAGGTTTTCTCAATTGTTTTTTTCTTTAGGGGCGTCTAAAAGCATCACAGTGTGGGAAAAGGTTAAATAACAAATAGATCCTTTTAACTCATTACCAGAAGGCAAATTTTAGACTGGTCCAAATCAAGAGGGGTTGCAGACGACAATTTAAAGCCTTGGAAATCTCAAGGTTTTTTGTGGGTTTTTTTTACTTTTGGGGGTAATTAGATTGTGATTAATATAGAATTTCTTGTAACGAGCATTTTCTTCATTTTCTACAAAGTTTTCCAAACCTTTATTTTCTTGAGGGCATCTAAAGGCGTCAGTTAAAATCAACTTCTGGTTAATTGCAATAAATGTGTTGACAAATTGGTGGTGCAATTAACAGGATTCTACTGTACTCGTGACTTCTCCAGGAAGAAGAATTAAGAGGTGTAAATCGCAGTTGAAAGAACTTACCTCTCAGTCAATGAGAAAAATTCAAATCCTGGTTTAGTTAAAGGAATTTTTATCATAGTTCAAATATTCTTATATAGAATTAAAAAAAAAAAAACAGGAAAAAACTTTTAACCCACTACCAGATGACAAAATTTTATAGAGTGGTCCAAATTCAATGAAGTTGCAATTAACATTAGAATATGCATTGAATTAAAAAAAAAACTAAAGGCTAAATTTTGTTGAAATAAGCAATTTTTCATTTCATTTACTTTTCCACCCTTTCATTTAAATGTAATTCTGCAATTAAATTTATTTGGTATGACATGGATTGATATAGACTGACATACATTGAATGACAGACAGACAGCTAGACATACATTTACAGTCTAAGTATACCGCAGAGAACCGTGTTAACGGCCTGTGCCATGTTACAGCAAAAATAAAGTGTGCCTAATATACCTTTACCTCTATAAAGTGCTCAGCAGTCAGAGGGTAATTCAATTATAGCCAATGTATGAAAAGAGCTACGGCCATAGCACAGTTTTTAGCACATCAAACTGTCAATCATGAGGTCCAGGGTTTGATCCCCTGTCGCAGCAAACATTTGTCTCCCAACAATGGTTCGATAATCGTAAATCTAAGTGGGATTAGCAGCTTGAGGCTTGGAAAGGATATAGTGGTAGTACTAGAGTGTGAAATACAGGGAATCCATGGTAGTGTTCTCCAGCTGCCAAGTTGCAACAGAAATACTCTTTAGTGGCATTAAACCCCATTCAATCAACCAATCTGTATGAAAAGATTGGTATCATTCAGAATCGCCCCCTCATTGCTACAGAGTTTTCAAGAGTGAGTGTTAATAGTAAAAATCTGATACAGAATTATCTTCATCTGCTAAACTAATGCACTTACATTCATTTTTTTCTCTCTATGCATTCCTTTTGATGCATTAACTTGGAAATCAATTTGCTCCTGGGGTAAGAGAAACTTAGTTAATTACAAAAAATCATGAGTCATACTTTTTTCTCCAGTTCATAAGTTTTTTTTAGCAATCAACTAACTCCCTCGGCACCTGGGTTCAATTAATATCTGGGAGTCTTTAGGTTTTTGCATGTAGGGGCATAGCTAGGTTTACATAATAATGAATCAATTCACCATCTTAACTATATCACTGTGATATGCTGGAAAGCTGAAGTATTGCTTTAAGAGTTAATGTCTGAAATGTTTATGTCTGCAAGCAAAAAAATAACCGTCAGTACAGTCTAATTATAGTTTTAACTGAAAATCTTAGGAATTCTCTTGAAACCAATACATGCATTACATAATATGGTCAGCATTTTAACAGTAATCAAGAAACTGTAACCCATTCCCACACAATGATGCTTTTAGACGCCCCTCAAGAAAAACAATTTAGAAAATATTATGTAAAATTGTAACAAGCAATTTCTTCTTTTTACACAATTTTTTCTATCCAGAAATGTGAAAAAATTAAATTTCAATAATTTTTACTTGTCCTCTGCAACTTCTTTCAATTTGGACCAGTCTAAATTTTTGTCGTTTGGGAAACAGTATTATAATCAATATTGGAATACATCCATAAATGATGAGTAGTGTGCCTAGCTTGTATGAACACATGGTGGCTTGGATCAAATGGTGTGATTGTACCAGATTGAGAAATGGTGTGATTGTACCTGATTGAGAAATGGTGTGATTGTACCTGATTGAGAAATGGTGTAATTGTACCAGATTGAGAAATGGTGTGATTGTACCAGATTGAGAAATGGTGTGATTGTACCAGATTGTGAAATGGTGTGATTGTACCAGATTGTGATATGGTGTGATTGTACCAGATTGTGAAATGGTGTGATTGTACTGGATTGAGAACTGATGTGATTGTACTGGATTGAGAAATGACAGGAAACTATGGTCAGTTGCACCAACTGCCGGAATGTAACTGCAATACTGTTGAAAGTGGTGTGAAGCCCATTCAATCAATCATTCAATGAAGAGCATTCCCATACTAGCAGGGGAGACAACTAAATCAACCTATTATGCAAGAGTAATCTGCTTCTTGTATTACTTGCTATATGACTTTTTAGCATTTGAATAAGTCTTCTAAATATTGTTGTGGTAATTAACTCTTTTTTTTTATCAAATGTTTTTAGTTCACCTGAGCACAAAGTGCTCATGGTGAGTTATTTTTATCAACCTCTGTCCAACGTTCGTCATCTGTCAACAGTTTTAAAACAACATCTAATCCAAAACCACTGGGCCGATTTCGACAAAATTTAGCAGAATTGTTCGTTAGGTGGCGCCCTTTAGAAATTGCTAAATAATGTTTGAAATTATGTTGGAAACTATGGTTGCCAGGGAACAAAACTGAGATTTAAGATTTATTGCCTCTTGACCCAAGAGGCATAGATCCTTGATATTTTGAATGAAGCATCAGTACATTGACCTCTTTCAGAATTGCTAAAATTATTACCCTCGGGTCCCCAGGGGCAGAGCCCCAGGGGGGATGGGGCTTATGATTATAGAAATAAAGAAGAATTTTAAAACGATATCTCCTCCCAAACTGTAGGGCCAATTTCAACCAAATCCTACAGAAATGTTCCTTAGGTGTTGCCCTTTAAAAATGCTTAAAGAATTGAAATCTGTTGAAAACTATGTATCAGTACATTGACCTCTTTCAGAACTGATAAAATCATCACCCTCGGGTCCCCAGGGGCAGAGCCCAAGGGGAGGGGGGGGGGCTTATTTAGAAATAAAGAAGGGTTCTAGAAACGACATCTCCTCCAAAACTGCTGGGCCAATTTGAACCAAATTTGGCATAAATGTTCCTTAGGTGGTGCCCTTCAAGAACTGCTAAAAGAATTATAGTCCGTTGAAAACTGCAGTTGCTACAAAATTTATCACACAATTTTACATAGCAATATGTCAAAGATAAGAGATCTCGGGAAAACTTTGTTAAAAGGAAAAATTGCTGAGATAAGCAATTTCTCCTTTTGTAACTGTTTTCAATCCTGAATGTGTCTTTATTTTGAAATTCAAGCATGTTATTAACCCTTTTCATTCTGTATAAAATCCCTTAACCCATTCCCACTCAGAGACGCCTTAAGATGCCCTCAAGGGAAAAGCTTCAAAAAACATTGAGAAAAATGAAGAAACTGCTTGTCACAAGCAATTTCTTCATTATCCACAATGTTTTCTATCCAAAAAGATTAAACAATTCAAAATTCCATAAACTTTGAATTGTCATCTGCAACTTCTTTCAATTTGGACCAGTCTAAATTCTTTGAGTATTAATGGGTTAACCCTTTCTTGTTTAGAAAAAAAATTAGACCTGTCCAAAATCAAAGCTTTTGCAGACAAAAATTTAAAGTTGGTTTTATTTAAAAATAACCATTTAGCAGGGTAGAAAATATTGTGGAAAAAGAAGAAATTTCTTGTTACAAGCAATTTCTTCTTTTTCCACAATGTTTTCTCAATTACAAAATCACAGAGACGTAAAAACCAGGGATTAACCAGGAAAGGGTTAAGGAATTACATAAAAATCAAAGGGCTGAAAGCACTGATAGTACTTGTTGTTGAATAATCAATATTTGTTTTGAAAATCAATTTCATAACTTCTCTGGCAGGAAAAGTACAAGCAGGAGGTGTAGACCAAGATAAGACTTATCTTATGTGCAGGCTGATCTTTGTCTATACCTCCTGCCTAATATTCTGGATTCAGCATGACAAGGGTTAAATGTTATTTGCAATTTCTTTTAATTTGGACAAGTCTCAAATGGTGTATCAAACAAATTTTAAAATTAACCCATGACAAAATTTTAAATTGCTGATTGAAAGGAGTTGTAGACGACAATTTCAAGTTGGTGAAATTTTAGATATATTCAACTTTTTTGATAGAAAACATTTTGGAAAATGAAGAAATTGCTTGTTACAAGCAATTTCTTCATTTTACATAATGTTTCCCAACTGTTTTTCTAAGGGGTGTCTAAAAGTGTCATTGTGTAGGAATGGGGTAATACATTTTAGTATTGGCCATGGGTTTTTTTTTTTTTTCATTTTTCTCTACAATTAACAAAATCTTTTGAAGCCCAATGGAATCCAAGTTTTTATCAATGGATTGGACAAGCACTAGGCACTCATCCCCTTTGAAGTATCAAAAATAGAAATGTCAGGTAAAAAGAATTAATTAGAATATTGACAGGTATTTGATTGGAGAGAGATTGATTACATTGATTATTTTGTATGGTCCAGAGTTGTCAAGTGGTACAGGTAACTCTGCTGATTGTTAACCCATTACCTGACAGCAAAATTTTAGACTGGCTCAAATTGAGAGGAGTTGCAGACAACAGTTTAAAGTTGATGAAATTTTAGATTTTTTTCAACTTTCTGTGTAGAAAACATTGTGGGAAATGAAGAAAATGCTTGTAACAAGCAATTTCTTCAATTAACACAATGTTTTGCCCCAAAACTTTGTGGAAAATGAAGAAATTGCTTGTTACAAGCAACTATTGTTCATTGAATACAATGTTTTCCCAATTATTTTTCTTGAGGGGCATCAGAAAAGGTCATTGGGTCGGAATGGGTTAGCAGCATTTGTTTACACTCTAAGGGCCACAATTTGGCTCAATCTTGACGAAATTTGTTTTATGTTTGTCATATAAGGTTGGCCCCTATTAAGAATTTGACTAATCTTTTGAAAAACACAGGAAAAAGGGACTTTATGACAATGTTTTGTTTACTTTGTAGAGTCGATAATGTCGGGTCAATCTTAATGAAACTTTGTCAGAATGATTTTTAGGTAATAATGATATCTTATTGGGACCATACAATTGTAAGTCGAAAAAAAAGTATATCACTTTGTCCAATTTTTGACCAAGTGACTTATTTTTTTGCTTCTCAATGTTCAATCTCTAATCAACATTACGGAGTTTTGTAAGCCCTGGATACTGCTATTTCTTCACAAATAATTTACAGTTTCATTTTATTTTGTTCCCATACAAATATGCCTTTAGACACCCCTATAGAAAAAGCTTCAGAAAACATTGTGGATTATGAAGAAATTGTTACAAGCAATCTCTTCATTATCCACATTGTTTTCTACCCCAAAAGATAAAGACTTTAATTGTCGTCTACAACTCCTTTCAATTTGGACCAGTCTAAAATTTTGTTGTGTGGGAATGATATAATAAAGGATCCAGGGCTGTCTTAGCCCCCTTGTCTTGTTTTCCCATCATATTTTCTTCGGTATTGTGCTATCATCTGTTATTTTCTTTATCCATTATGACATACTTTAGTGCAGGCTCATCTTTGACTATACCTCCTGCCAAAGCAGGAATATTCCCTGTTAAGCATGACAAGGGTTAAAACATTTCTTCCCAATACAATTCAAAGTGTATTATGCTTACATTTGAGATGATTATTGATCTCATTGACTTGCATCTGCAGAAGTCAAGGTCATCTGTCAAGGTCAAGGCTATCAAGGATAAACTTCTTAAACAAAGTACTGTTACAGAAGGCATTGGTGTTTTTAAAAACACACCTTGTATCTTTTTCTTTCTTTTTTAAGTCTTCCATGGCTTCTAATCCACCTGAGGTATTAGTACTCTGCTGCATGCCCTGTTATGAAACTTAAATACTGTTTGAAGCGGCCCATACAACCAACCAACAGCAAAGGTAGACTGGGTCAGAAGCGGCTGGATACTGTTTTACCTGGAAAATGAGTCTGAAAATCAAAGTATTGAAAGTACTGTATGCTAGAAAAGCATGGTTTTGTTAAGTAATCTTCTTAGTCAAAGGTTATCATGATAGATAAACAAAGTTAAAGTAACCCAGGAGTTAACCCATTACAACTTGGCAAAACCTTAGACTGGTTCAAATTGAAAAATGTTGCAGACAACAATTTCAAGTTAGTTGAATATAGAATATCATTCTTTCCCTTGTTTGGTAGAAAACATAGTGGACAATGAAGAAATTGCTTGTCTTCATTGTCTACAATGTTTTCCAAAGCTTTTTTCTAGAGATGCTTGCAAAGCAAAATTGAGTTGGAATGACTTAAATAGCATCCTTCTGAAAGAGTTCTCTGAAATTTGAATAGAGTTTGCAATATTCCTGAAATACATAAGAACTACTTTTTATGGGGTATGCATACAATGGATTTAGTGGTTAAGCCTCCCATGGCAGTTTGCACTGGTTGAACTTTGAGAAGACCTCAAAATTTCGTCTTTTTACTTAAGCTAGCAAAGCTGATGCTTTGCTAGCTAAAAATGAAGTATTGCAGAGTCATGGTAACTTGTATTGGATGTATGGGAAAGGGTCTAGTTTCAAAAAAGAATTAATTTGCTGTTATAAGAACATAAGGAAGTTTATTCCTCTTTAGTGTCATTGTTTGTTGAAAGGGGACTAAACAATTGATTGTTTATATAGGGTTTTTGTTTCATTCTCCAAATACCTTGATCTGCTTGGCTTTGTTTTTTGCATTTTGTCCTGAAATGTTATCTATTGACACAAATAAACTGATAGATTATTCCAAAATTATAGCTAATGCATATGATAATATCCCTCAATGCTGAAGGTAAAGCATCAGTACCTTGATCCTATGACCTTGACCTATAACTTACTTTTCAAAAAATCTTTCAAAAACTCAAATCTTGCTGATTTTTTATTCAATTTCCTTCATTGAAGACCCTCAAGTTGTATTTATGCACTTGCTGGGTCAAAATCTTCCTTTTAGGTTTAATTGCTGTGATCATAAGACCTTGACCTTTGACTTACAATTAACATATATTTGGAAATTCTTTTCACCTAGGACATATTATTTGAGTATGTAGTCTCAGTAGGTGGTTGTCAAGAAAATATCATGAAATACATTATAATCTGCATAGAGATTATTAGACTGACCTGAACTGAAAGAGGTTGCAGATATAAGGCTTCAAATTGAAAAAGAAATTGTAGTTACAATACTGTGGTCATCCAAGGATGATTTATAGTCTTGCACTGTCAAACACTTTCTTAACCCATTCCCTGTCAATCTTGCTTTATCATGACCCTGAATAAAATATCTCTGAAAAAAATTGTAGAACTGAAAAAACTAATTGTAACAATCAATTTCTTCATTATTAACAATGTTTGTTATCTTTCAAGACACAGTTTATTTGTAAGGTTTTTTTTCACCAACTTAAAACTATTGTCTCCAATTTCTCCAATTTTGACCTGTCATACAAAATTCAGGTATTGTCTTTTAAAAGTTTTGTTATATCTTTCATCTTATAGGGTTATATTGAAAATGAAGTTTGTTTGGGAGAGGGTTAATGGTGAAAATTCAGACTTTTCCTACCAGTATAATTTTGAATGTTGTGAACACTTTTGGTTGCTAGTCTACTCATAATGTGAAGGCTTAGTGTAAAAACTTCATAAGTGTTCAAAGATGACAGTGTGCCTGTTCAGTCATATTGTCATAACGAATGAATTGCATAGAACTAAAATGAAATTAAACAGCTGAAAGCACTAATTGTGGTACAGTATTTCTGTTGAAAAGATAATATCAAATCTATCATTGAAGAAACTAACAGGCGTTGTGGACCAAGATCAGACTGACGTATGTGCAGGCTGATCTTTGTCTATACCTCCTGCCAAGACAGGCATTTCCAGGTTCAGCATGACCAGGGTTAAGAATTATCATTTCAAAACAAGATGTGTTTGTGAAACACTATGCCCCCGAAACAGGAAATCTTTAGAAACTGGTGATTTTCATTGTGTTTTTTTTCTTTGTTTTAGGGAAAAGGGTTATAATTTTGTCCTTGACCTTGATGAAATGACCTTCCCCAGTTGCGCCTTGTTGAGACCTATCTACATACCAAATATTAGCATTGTAACTTAATCAGGGTTGAAGTTATAGGAAAATGTTTAGTTGGCAGGTTAAGTTTTGCAGACAGAAGGACAGACAGACAGACAGATGGACACCGGTAAAACAATATGCCCCCGATCTAATCGATGGGTGGGCATAAAAATAATGCACCACCTTTGGTGATGACCATGAGGATGTACTAAAGTTATAACATATTCTGATGTTTGATATGGTGCATTCTTTTCTTGATAAGATTAAAATTATCGATAAATTATCAATTAGATGATGATTTACCATCTTAGGATAGTGTTAAGCTGCAGGATGGTTGTTATTGGATGTAAGTATCATGCAAAAAGGGACTATCAAGGAAGTATGAAAGTATTGGCTCAGAGTAGGCTGACCAGAGGGCTTCATCTTTCCTTGTGGCTGAGTTTTATACCCCCCCCCCCCGCCATGTAATGGTGACATGCATTTAGAGTTACTTCTGTCCTTGTGTGCATGGAGGTGTTAGTGTGGGTGTCCAAGTCTTGTCTGGATAATATCTTCTGCATTAATTGATGGATTTCAAACTATTTTTGCAAATTTGTTCCCCTTGAAGAGTACTATTGTGATATATAAATTTCTGTTTCATACTCCCAAGGTCATGGTCAAAACTCAAGGTTATGTGAAACATTTCTATGACACATTTCTAAACTGAATTTCAAATTGGTATTTTATCATAATGTTCTGGATTTTGAAACAAGTCTTAACCTGTACCATGCTGAATTATAAATGCACAACAGAATTGCATTAAAATCAAAGGGCTGAAAGCACTGGAAGCACAAAATAAAGGGTCAATATTTATATGTGTATTTAAAATTCATTTTATAACCAATTCTGGCTTAAAAGACAAGCAGGTGATATAGATTAAGATCAGACTGCACATATGTGCAGGCTGATCTTTGCCTATACCTCTTTTCAAAGCAGGAATATTATGGGTTCAGCATGACAAGGATTAATTAGCCTAGCAATTTTCACTGATCGGATTTCTTGCTCATGGTGCAGGATTCCCAGATGATCCAGTAGGGTATGATGGGTCAAATATTCTTCACCTGAATGACCAGGTGATATATTAAAGATGTTCGCCCTCTCAAATTTGTCAATGAACCTGTTTACTCCTGTGGACCCCAGTCACAACAGGGTACCATTCAAGTCCGATATTTATATACCCAAACATTTCTGATACTACCTCAGTAAAGGGGGCTTCAACTGTAAAACTGTAGTAACAACGTGGACTTGTCAATTAGTCGACATTTCAATTATGAGAAAAAGAGAAATTCCTTGGAATTCTTTTTTTATGTCAATTTATCCCATTCCTACACAATATCCCCACTTTTTGACTCCTCCCAAGAAAACACTATGAGAAACATTGTGGACAATAAAGAAATTACTTGTTACAGACGGCAAAGATTTTCTAAATTCCACAAATTTGAAATTGTCATCTGCAACTTCTTTCTATTTGGACCAATCTAAAACAGTTCAAATTTAATATTAAAATCAAAAGTGGAGAAAGCATTGATTTATGTTAGTTTCTGGTTAAAGAAAAATGATAGAAAAAACTTACTTTAGCATCATGTAAATGTTAGCTAAAAAATGGTATTATAATCAAAGAGGTAGAAATTAACAACAATGCTTGGTGGAAAGATTTAGGTTCTAACATTGATGGATGTAAGGATAAATCTCCTTTTCATTTGCAGTCTATAATAATTTCAAATTGCTTCAATGGGTTTCTATAGATATGAACTGGTCAGTGTTTGGTCAGACACAGCATGGACAATGGTCCTTGCAGTAACTCAATATGCTGTATTGTCAAGCTTATTTTCTCCATCTCTTTGGTTGACCAGTTTTAATGATACTGTAGGGGTGTGAAGTTTGGGGATTTTATGAGTGAGTGGAAATCAGGATTTATTACAAGATTTATTGCATTGAGTGCATGTCTACTCTTTTGTAAGTTTGAATAGAATTATTTATTACTATTCCTGACCTAATTCTGAGCAGATCAAAGTCTGAAATTGAAAGAAGGGGCATTATTCAGATTTTAGATATCAATATTTTTATCATATTTTTTCAAAAAGCAGAAAACTATGTTATACAGGCATGCCATAATTTTTTCAAGCAAATCTGGAATATTGGGGTAAAATTTGCCAAGTTATATTGAAATCCATCAATTAATGCAGAAGATAATGCTCTGGACAAGACTCTGACACCCACACTAACACACCTATGACAGAGGTAACTTTGTATGTATGTCACCAGTAATTGCAGGGGTATGAAACCCAGTGTATATTGAATTCCTGAAAACACCATTTGCTTAATCAGAACATTCAGACCTGTGGAGTGATACAGGGTCTCAAGTGCCTCTAGCTTATATTGTTGACCACATACAGGAATTTTACAAAATCATGTCAACTACTATCTCAGTTGCTGCCGCCATAGCGCTGTCGGTAGCGCATCAGAGTCCTAATCTTCAATCATGGGAAATCATGGCACATATCCTTTCCGACATTTTTCTCTCACAAATGGATGGATAATTGTAAACCTAAGTGGGATAGTAGCTGGAGGCTAGGAAAGGATGTAGTGGTAGTACTGGTGTGAGGTTTTTGGTAAGAGTCCAATATTTGGCACACTTTTGGGATAGACTTTAGTTCCCTTTGTAGTTTTTGTTGCGATGAGCTAGACAATGTTATTGCTATCACTATGACAAGTCTGTTTTATTGTGTTAGTACCTTAGTTAGTCCTTTAGTCCGTCCATCGGAATTTGTCAGGACAAATACTTCTACATTTATGGATTGATTTCGAAATAACTTGGCACAATTATTAAATTTCATATTTGAGTAGCAAATCAGATCCCCTTGACCTTAAATTATCGAAAATTTACATTTAATAAAACGTGTCATGGGAAAAGGGGCCTTAATGTTATTAGCTTTACATTAGCTCTCTTTTTGTCCTGTAAAAACTTATATTGGCCATATAAGATATAGTCTTCATATTTCACATGTGCATTACTTGTGACAAACCCTTTTTGTTAGTAGTAAGTTCAAGGTCATCAGTTGAGGTCAAGGTCAGGTGTCAAGGTCAGAATTTAGAAAATTAAAACTTTAAAATTGGCCATAATTTTGCAATGGTGAGTGATATAGCCTTCATATTTCAAATGTTTATTACTTGTGACAAGAACTTTTATTAGAAAATTAAGGCAAGGATCTCGCCTAACGTCAAGGTCAATAATTTCCATCATAAAAACTCAATGTTGGCCATAACTTTTAATTGGAATGAGATAGGGTCTTCTTATTACACATGTGCTTTGCTTGTGATAAGACCTTTCTGTTGGTACCAAGTTCAAGGTCATCAGTCAAGGTCAAAGTCATTTCTTTAGGTAAAAAATTTGAAAAAAATGGCCATAATTTTGCAATGGTAAGTGATATATATATAGCCTTCATATTTCAAATGTTCATTGCTTTTGACAAGATCTTTCAGTAGATATCTAAGACAATGTTTTGGGTCAGGTCAAATTGTCATGGTATGAAATATTCAATCTCACTAGAAAAACAAACTGTTAAAATATTTCTTCTAAACAAAAATGAGACAAAATGTGAAAATTTTTGGGACAATTTTTCTAAAAGCCTCTCATTTTGCATGTGATTGCTATGCAACAGCATAATGTCATTTGTTTATTTCTATGTTCTGCTTAGATAATGCCAAAAAGGATTAAACGAGCAAAAGCACTTGAAAATTCACTGGTTTGGCGTAGAGTTTATCAAGTGATAGTCTACCATTATTTTTTGTTTATCCACCAAAAAAGCATTAAAGAATATGTTTAATTCGCCTAATCATGAGCTACTGTTGTATTAATTCACTAGTGACAAACACTGAGTGCAAATAAATGTCCAATAAACATGTCTTTTAAAAGGAGCTTGATGTGATATTTTTTACATTTCTCCCAGTAATCAGTCCCACAACCCTGGGAACCCTTCAGCATATGCAATCATTATAACCTACATACAAAGGATGTCATGGTAACTGTTTTAAGTAAATTTTGACTGTCGGTTTAAAGGATACTTAATTATCGAGCACTTATTCGGGGAGCATAACCTGTCAATGACGGCTCTTGTTTGGATAACTTCAAGTTCAAGGTCAAAGCTCAAGGTCAAACACTAAAATTGTGCTTGTCCGGAGGATGTTGCCTACCAAACTTTGCAGGCTCGACAGCAGCTGTCCTGGGACAACCATCTTGTTTAAGATTAGTAAACCCTTTCCCACTTAGTAATGCTTTTAAATGGGCCTCAATATGAAAGCTTTGGAAAGCATTGTGGAAAATCAAGAATTTGCTTGTTACAAGCATTGAAAGTTGAAAAAAATCTAAACTTTCATCAACTTTCAATTATCGTCTGCAACTCCTTTCAATTTGGTTCAGTCTAACATTTTCTGTCTGGTAATGGGTTAAGGATGTTTAGTCAAGCTATTATATGTGATTACACTATTCTTTGCTCTAAAACAAAAGGTGTTACTGTAAATATTTGTTAATGTTTATGGTTGGATAAATGCATTTATGAATTCAAACAATCAGATCTTTTTAAATTGCTAACAATGAAAACTTTAGATCTTTATCTTGGTACTCATTTCTTTCTCAAATAAAATGAATCAGTGGTGAAATAGCTATAAACAATATTTATTGGTTGCGAAATTCTGTGTAGCTTTTTAAAGCAGCAGAACAGTCAGAATGGTGGAAAGAGTCAAAGTAACTAGATGATGTTGGAAATTTCAAGGTTATGAGTTAAATGTGCAGATAACATGGTCAAAAATTAAGCCTAATGTAAAATAACTAACATTCTTGAAACCAAAGGCTTATTTGTTGAATGTCTTGATGATTATCAGGTGACAAAATTTTAGAGTGCTCCATTTTCAAAGAAGTTGCAGACAACATTTTTAAGGTAACAAAAATTTGTAAATCCTTATATTTTGGGATAGAAAACATATGAAATGGAGATATAGCATTTTACAAACAATTTCAACAATTTTTCCTAAAACTTAATTCTTGAGGGGCGTAAAAAGCAGAATTTAGTGGAAATAGTTTAGCCCCAACAAAGCTAAGCAAAGATATTCTGTAGATTTACAGGTTTGTGCGAATGATCAAAAGATCAAATTTACAATAAGAATGATAGGGAATAACAGTTTTTTCAGACCCCATGTTCTTGATGATCTACACGTGAGAAGTGATTTGCACTGGATATTTACATAAAGAATAATAATAAAGAAGCACCAATTACTTTCTATGAATTAAAGGAACTATAATAACAATACCATATTGTCTCTTCCAACCTATACTAGCAACAGCTTAGTGGATGAGTTCTTGTCAATTCATGTCAGTTTTGCTTTCTTTAAAATTCATTTGCAATTCTATCAAAATTTGAAGTTAAGAACTTTGATTTCTTGCCAAGAAAGGGTTAACTGTGATTCAATTTGGAAATTTTATAACCTGATTGTCAATACAATAGACAGATAATTGTGTTGAAATGCTGTCAATCTTCGAAGATAAGGTTGTATATCATCTTGTTAGGATTTGTTTGAACCGTCCTAGTTGCCAAGACCTTTGCCAGTGTCTGTCAACACGTTGTATAATGTTAGATTTGTTAGAGATTTGTTTTGTCATTGCTCCATAATATTTCAGGAGTCTTAAGGTTTCAAAGCAAAATTTTGTCATTACATGTTACGAGTGCAACTTGAGTAAATGACTATTTCAAATGATTTCCGCTGACTGAAACGTAATATTTCCTCATCCTTTTTTGTATGTTTTTGACATACCTGGGACCCATTAACCCATTCTAACTCAGTGACGCTTTTAGACGCCCCGAAGTGAAAGAGATTTGGAAAAATATTGTGAAAAATGAAGAAATTGCTTGTTACAAGCAATTTCTTCATTTTTAGCTCACCTGAGCACAAAGTGCGAGGTGAGCTATTGTGATCGGTCGTTGTCCATCGTCCGTCCGTCTGTCCGTCCGTCCACAATTTCTTTAAAAATCTTCTCCTCCTAAACCAGTGGGTCAATCAAGCTAAAACTTTGCAGGGATGTTCCTTGGGTGAAGTTCTTCAAAAGTTGTTAAAAGAATTTCATTCCGTCAAAAACTCTGGTTGCCGCGGCATTTGAAAATGGGAATCTTTAGTAATTCTTTAAATATCTTTAAAAATCTTCTCCTCCTAAACCAGTAGGCCAATCAAGCTAAAACTTTGCAGGGATGTTCCTTGGGTGAAGCTCTTCAAAAGTTGTTAAAAGAATTTCATTCCGTGGAAAAATGTTGTAACCGCGGCATATGAAAATGGGAATCTTTAGTAATTCTTTAAATATCTTTAAAAATCTTCTCCTCCTAAACCAGTAGGCCAATCAAGCTAAAACTTTGCAGGGATGTTAATTGGGAGAAGTTCTTCAAAAGTTGTTAAAAGAATTTCATTCCATCAAAAACTCTGATTGCCGCGGCATTTGAAAATGGGAATCTTTAGTAATTCTTTAAATATCTTTAAAAATCTTCTCCTCCTAAACTAGTAGGCCAATCAAGCTGAAACTTTGCAGGGATGTCCCTTGGGTGAAGCTCTTCAAAAGTTGTTAAAAGAATTTCATTCCGTGAAAAATTTTTGTAACCGCGGCATATGAAAATGGGAAATTTTAGTAAATCTTTGTTTTTTTTTTTTTTCAGACTTCAAGGCCATAGACCTTTATATTTTGTATAGAGCTTAATCATATGGTTCTCTACCAAGTTTTTAAATATTCAATCTCTGGGGTCAAAAATGGCCCCACCCCTAAAGTCCGAAGTTTGGAAAAATGCTTAATTAGAGCAATTTCAAAAGAATTCTCCTCTTAAACTATAAAGTCTAGGATATTCATATTGGGTATGTAGCATAACTAGATGGTTTTGTACTATATCACTTAAAGTTGTCCTCCCAGGGTCAAAAATGGCCCTGCACTAGAGGTCCAAAAATTGGGAAAAACGCAAAATTTGAGTATGTTAAAAAAAAACATCGTCATTTTAAGGTGGACGGCATTTATATTTTGAGTGTAGCATAGCCTGGCTGTTATCTGTCAATTTTGATTAAAATTATGCCTGTAGGTTACCCCTTCCCTGGGTGTCCAAAGTTCGTAAAAATGCTCAATTAGACCATGTTCAACAGTCTTCTCCTCCCAATCTACAAAGTCTTAGGCATTCATATTTGGTATATAGCATGAACAGATGGTTCTTTATCTTGTTAGCTAAAATCTTAGCCCTGGGATAAAACATGGCACTGCCCTATAGGTCCAAAATTTTGGAAAACATCCAATTAGAGCAACTTCAAAAGACTTCTTCTTCTGAAATATATGGTGAAGGGCATTCATATTTGGTATGTAGCATGACTAGATAATTTTGTACTATGTTATAGGAAAAAATGCTCGTAGGATAAAAAAAAGTCTCTGCTCCTGGGGTCAAAAATGCATAGATCGCATTGAAAGAATTCTTAAATAGAAATGGAGAAATAGCTTGTCACTCCCTTTCTCACAATGCTTTTTTAAACCTTTTTTTCCTGAGGGTGACAAATTCTGGGAAAGTTTGGTAATGGATTAAACAATAAAGCCAAAGGCATTCATTTTTTTGGAAATCATTACTGGATTGTTTTGTACAAAGCCCAAAATCTTATATTTTGTTTCATTTATTTTGCTCAAGTTAAGTCTTTTTTATACAAAAAAGGACTGTAATTTGTGGATGCCTCAGGTGAGCGATTTAGGACCATCATGGTCCTCTTGTTCAAAAAGTTTACTACCCAGAAAATTGAAAAAATCCAAAATTTCATAAACATTCAATTGTCGTCTGCAACTGCTTTGAATTTGGGCCAGTCTAAGATATTGCCGTAAGGTAATGGGTTCAGTTTGTACAGTTAGAGTCTGTGGTCTTGTAGTAATATGCAGGACTTGTGATCAGAGGGCATGCCATGGGAAATTTTTCTTAGCAAAAAAATACTACAAGTTGCTCCTCTTTGTTGTCTTGCTATATAAATTGGCACATGACTGTGAGGGCTATGAGCCAATATGCTGTGGCTACAATCTATGCTGTGTTTACAGCAGAATTATTACTTGATGGTTGTTGGTTAACCCATTACCAGATGGCAAAATTTTGGACAGGTTCAAATTGAAAGGAGTTGCACACGACAATCTAAAGTTTATAAAAAGTTTGTGACAAGCTATTTCTTCATTTTACACAATGCTTTCCCAATTTTTAGCTCACCTGAGCACAAAGTGCAAGATGAGCTATTGTGATCGGTCGTTGTCCGTCTGTCCACAATTTCTTTAAAAATCTTCTCCTCCTAAACCAGTAGGCCAATCAAGCTGAAACTTTTTTTTGTATAGGGTCGTCCAAAGATGTCATTGTGTGGTAATGGGTTAAAGTCAACATGCATTAGAAAGGTAATAGAAGACTAACATTGATAAGGTAGCATTGTGTATCTTTCGTCAAATAGATGATGTTTTCAGCATATTTGCTGGTCAGTGCAAGTGCTTGAATCTGATTTGTTTTGCTGTTAAGCACATTACATGATACATTTTTTGATCTGGTGTCTGATCTTTTGTATTTTATTCCCTGGTCATGTGATTGTGGCGGGCATATAGAGTAAGCTTTATCTGTGTGTGAATGTTGTGAGTCCATTTCTTGTCCAGAGCATATCTGCCACATTCATCAATGGATTTCAAATAACTTAGCAAAGTTGTTTCCCATGATATATAATAGTGTTAATATGAAATAATGATAATAGTTTATTCAATTATGTTATGTGGCCACCAGCCCATTAACAAACTGTATATTACACATATATTTATAACAGTGAAAGTGATGTCATTTGAACTTTACAAGAAATTCTTCCTCCTTTATATATACTACATTTTGCAAATACATTGGCATTAAAACCGACTCCGATTCTACAAATTAGGTACTCGGCCAACTGTCCCTTCTCGTACTTCAATCTAAGGGGAAAAGGATTGAGAATTGCTTATATTTCAATTGAAAAAGCCCAGTTTTCTAGACGGACCAATTACATGTAGTCTCAAACAGCAACGAACAAAATTTGTTGTCTCCTTATACTCATATCTAAGATTTGTCTATTTAATTTCTAAGTTTTTTATTTGCGACAAGAGTACTAGTGACATGTTTAAAGCGCTGTTGGATACTTCCAAGTTCAAGGTCACAGCTGAAGGTCATGTGACAAGCACTTAACCCTTTCCAACACAGTTGAATTTTAGACTGGTCCAAATTGAAAGGAGTTGCAGACGACAATTTCAAGTTGATGGGATTTCAAATTTTTTCATCTTTCTGGATAGAAAACATTGTGGATAATGAAGAAATTGCTTGATCCAAGCAATTTCTTCATTTTCCACAATGTTTTCCAAAGCTTTTTTGTTGAGGGGCGTAAAAAGGAGGGATCAAGTGGGAATGGGTTAGGGGGGGGGGGACATCGGTGTCTTTGATACATTTCAAGTTGGTACAATGTTATTTGTTTAATGATTCATTGATTGATTTTTTCCATAGTTAATTCTTGTGATGCTGAAATCAGAATATTCCTACTTTGTAGGAGGTAAAGACAAAGATCAGCCTGCTCATAGTTATGTACAGTCAGAACTTGTCCAGAATTGTTTCCAGAATTAATTCTCAAACAAAATGCTGTCTTTACAGTCAACTTTGCAGTTTTATCAGCCCTTTGATTTCTATGCATAGGGTTAGGTTGGACAAACAATTTTCATACTGGTCCAAATTGAAAGAAGTTGCAGAATGAATTTGAATTGAAAAGTAAGTACCATATAGAGTAGGAAATATTGTGAGAAAAGAAAGGAATTTCTTAATCCTTTCCTGTTATTTTCTTATGTGCAGGATTTCATGCTTACCTATTCCCAGACCATCACAGCTTATAACAACCATAAACAAGTCCTAGAAATCAATGAATGGATAATCATAAACCTAAGTGGGATAGCAGCTGGGGCTAGGAAAGGATGTAGTGGTTGTACTGGTGTGAGAAATACCAGGAATCTATTGTTAGGTGCTCCAGCCACCGCAATATGACTGAAATACTGTTAAAAGTGGCATTAAACCCCATTCAATCAATCATCTGGTTATAGGTTTACTTGTCATAGACTCAGAATGATGATGACAATAATAGGTTAGTATTTAGCCTGATTTGGCCCGTATTCATTTACTATTAGAGCCATGGTTCATTTTACAAAACAATCTTGTTTGGAGATTGTCTGCTTTATTTTATAAACATGACAGTTTTGTGTTTAAGGTCTTATTTACAAGGTAGTTCAATGTTTTAACCTTTTTGTACTGTTGATATATTTTGTCCACAGATTTTGTAGCAGCCAGAGTTATATTGGTTTCATATTTACTAGTACACGTTAACCCATTCCCACATGACAAAATTTTAGACTAGTCCAAATTGAAAGAAGATGCTGACGACAATTTTAGGTTGATGAAATTCTAAAATTCTTTGTCTTATGGGATAGAAAACATTTAAACAAGCAATTTCTTCTGTGTCCACAATGTTTTTGAAAAAAAATTCTTGAGGGGTGTAAAGGAGGGATTGTGTGGGAATGGTATAAACCCAGTATATTTCTGCTTAGGCAGGAGGTATAGACTAAGATCTATCTGCACATAATTGCGTGCAGGCTGATCTAAGTCTGTACCATATGTTTGGACGTTGAAAGTCACAGTTGCTTATAAAACAAACTTATTACCAGATGAAAAATTTTAGACTGGTCTAGATTGGAAATAGTTCAAGATGACAATTTCAAGTCAGTAGAATTGTCATTTCTTTTGTCTTTAGGGTAGAAAACATTGTTGATAATGAAAAAAATTGCTTTTCCAGGCAATTACTTCATTATCCACAAAGTTTTCCGAAGGTTTTTTCTTGGGGGCATAAAAAGGTGGAATTCTGTGAGAATGGATCAACAAAAGAAATATTGACCCAAAATTAGGGTATTCCAGTGCTTTCAGCCCTTTGAGTTTAATGGGATACCGAACAAAAATTCTATTCAGCATGACAATGGTTAACTTTGCTAGCCAAAGGGCAGGCATATATCTGCAGTTTCCCAGTTTTGGATAGCCTTGAGGTAACAGTTCTATGTCGAGAATTAAAATTAAGCATGGTTAAAGCAAAGCTTCTGTAATTAGTGATGGATTTCAATATAACTTGGCACAATTGATCTCTATCATGCGAAGATGTACCATTTTGAAATTAATATTCAGATAGCTCCAAGGTAAAGGACACAGCTAAATGTCAAACATTAAAAGTAAGCATGTCTTGAGCATAGCTCTTAAAATTATGGATAGATTTTGAAATGACTTTGCACAATAATTATTGTTCTCTGTAACTAGAAGATATGCCATATGAAAAATCAGATAGATCCAAGGTCAAGGTCAGTTTGTAAAAATAAGTATGTCTGCAGAAGGCCGAGCATATGGCCACTGCTTCACCTGTCCATCTGTCTGAACCCTTTCCACCATTTATTTTGTACTTTTCGTGACAGAGCTATATTTGGGGAGCATAATCTGACGGCCCTTGTTTGTAGAGCTTCTAGTCAGTGCCTGACATTTCTGACATCATTTGTGCTTGAAGTGAAAACAGCAACTTGGGCAGCCTCATAGTGTAATTGAATGGGTCAGCACAAGACAGTTGTAACTGCCTATAAACATAGCAGTTACAACTGTTTCACGCTCACCTAGCAAACTGGTATACTAGGAGATCATCCAAAGATGAAAAAAGGAAAATGAAGAAAATGCTTGTTATTTTGTTTCTTTATTATTCACAATGCTTTCTATCCACATGAGATAAAGATTTCTTACATTTAATCAGCTAAAATTGTCTTCATCAACTTCTTTGACTTTTGACAAGTACATGTATCTAGTAATCGTTTAACCCATTCCCATTCAATGAAACCTAAATTTGAAGCCCCTGGGAAAAAACCTTTGGAAAACATTGTGTATGCTGAAGAAATTGCTCGTTACAAGCAATTTCTTCATTATCCATAATGTTTTCTACCCCAACGGTAAAAAGAATTCAAAATTTCATTGTCTGCAACACTGTTCATTTTGGACCAGTGTAAAATTTTGTTAACAGGTAATGGATTAACAAAATGTACACATATTTACATTCTTACAACTGATTACTTTTCTGTAAACTCTTTGTTAACAAATTAACCAAACAAATGGGTCACATGCCACAAAAACTGATCTCTTGGTCTATAACCCACTTAGTGCCTTTGAACTGTATAACATACAAAATTTATTCATAGAATACTTTTGCATCATTCTACAAAATCAAAAGGTATTGTTTACAAATTATTTCTAGAACATTTCTTCTGGAAATTTATAATTTCACTTACACTTATTAGACCCCCACTTACGTAAATTGGTTTCACCATGTCTGTCTGCCTGTCCATTCACATGTGTGTTTATCCATGAATCCTCAGACTTTTTCGTTTCCTTGCTCTAACTATAGAATTGACTTACAACCATGACACTTTGTACAATTCTTGCCAATAGTCATAGGAATTGGCCTATTGTTTTAGAATCATTTAGGTCAAAGGTTTTTTGTTTGTTTGAATGGGGTTTTACGCCGCATTCAACAATCTTTCAGTTATTTCGCGGCGGCTGGAGCACCTAACAATGGAATCCTGGTATTTCTCACACCAGTACTACCATTACATCCTCTCCTAGCCTCCAGCTGCTATCCCACATAGGTCTACGATTATTGACCCAATGGTGAGAGACAAATAGTCGGAATGGATAAGTGCCGTTATCGGGCATCGAACCCAGGACCTCTAGATTGACAGTCCAATGCACTACCAACTGAGCTATGAAGGCGGCAAGGTCAAAGGTCTAGGCCACAGTTGAACTGAAATTAAATTGAAAATTGTTTCTGTGCTCTAGCTAAAAGGCCATTTGACAAAGGAGTTTGAAACTTTATATAAATGTAATTTAGGACCCAAGAAGATGCACTATTGTTTTAGAATAATGTAGGTCAAAGATCAACTGTGCTACTTGAGTGAAAATATGCTTGATGTGTGTATGTAAGTCCTGTTTGCGACAATTCTATTTACTTCTAAAGTATTGATCACTAAAATCTTCTGGAACAGTATCATTCGCAAAATACTTATAAAAATTCATTTCTGGAACAAAAAGGTTTGCAAGTTACTTTAAAAGATCTCTTCTAGAACAGTATTGTTGGCTAATTACTTTAAGAATATCTCTTAAATATTACTTCTATTATATCTCTTCTGGAACATTATTGTTTGCTAATTACTTCTTCCATTGTTGTTTTCAAACTTTCTATCCCTAAAATATCTTTTCAAGCGCTGGACCTCTGATTTGGCAGTTAACCCATTACTGCACGACAATTTTATAGACTGGTATAATTCAAAAGAAGTTGCAGACCACATTTTAGTTCATAAAATTTTAAAAATCTATGTCTTTTGGGGTAGAAAACATTGTGGATAATGAAGAAATTGCTTGTAACAAGCAATTTCTTCATTTTGCACAATGTTTTCCCAAGTGTTTTTCTTTAGAGCGCCCAAAAGCATTTCTGTGTGGGAATTGGTTAAGGGACACTGTGTATGTAGCTGTCTTGGGCTATTCTTGCCAGAGTATCTAACTTGAGACCTAAGGACCAAGAAAGTTTATTATTTCGAAGGAATGTAGAATGTGACAACACCATTCAAAAAGTTACAGTTAAAAGAAATTTTGCAACTCAATAAATAAAGTTAATTCCCCCCAGGTATTGCCTTTATACACCTTGTAACCCTTACCTCGATTTTTTCATTTTGCAATTTAAACTATTTACTTACTTTTCTGCCTTTATGCATTGGAAAAATCTGCAGATAATGAAGAGATAGCTTGTTACAATCAATTCCCTTAACCCTTGTCATGCTGAGCCCGGAATATTCCGATTTTAGCAGGAGGTGTAGACTAAGATCAGACTGCACTTATGTGCAGGCTGATCTTAGTCTACACCTCCTGCTTGTACTTTTCCTATCAGGGTTGTTTATGAAGTTGATTTCTTAAAGAAATTTAATTTTTGAACAACAATTTCTATCAGTGCTTTCAGCCCTTTGATTTGACAGCAGTTCAGTAAGGTAATTTATACAGCATGACAAGGGTTAATTTACACACTTTTCTCTTCCCAGATTTACAGATATAATTGAAATTTTAGGAATTCAAATTTTTTCTTACAATTTAATTGAATTTGGGTCAGTAAAAGTGTTAATTTTGTTGTTTAGTACTGGGTTAATGTATGTGAAATTTTATTAACTTGTTAAAGGGAGGTATCAATGTTTTTTTAATGTCACATATTTTATTTATTTTTGTCCCCTCATATCATTTGACTACAATAATCTGAATAGCAGTTTTGTGAAAATCAGATGTCGTTTATCAAAATAAACAGTGATATTTTCCTAATAGCCTACATAGGCTTTTAATCTAATTTTAGATTATGTTAAGACAGAGTGAATATTTGTACATTATGGTGATGCAGAGGTCTAGATAAGAGAGAGTAACAGCATTCTAAAATCCTTATTTCTCAACGAAACCTTATGTTGTGGGTACTCATTTGAAACGTCTCGTCGAGACAATTCAAATGAATACCCACAACATAGGGTTTATGACAGAATCGGTAAAATATTTAAATCTAAAATACCAATGACGCTCTCTATCTTTAGCTCTGGGTGATGTGTATAACCATTGGAATCACACATTCAGTTTGAATTCGCTCAAACTTTGAAAGCCATTTTTACATCATCAGGAGTCATGTTGGCTAGCCGAAATTCAATTCTGTAACGATCAAATCAATGCTGTTGTGGGGTTTTTATAAATATAGAATCTTACAGTAAAACTGTTGTTAAAGCGCTAACCACTCAAAGTGACGTAATTCATGACGTTTGTTGTTTCCTTTGTCACTTAATTTGTTATCCTCTGTTGAATTTCGGTCATATGCAAATGAAGTCATGCGGTGTTGACAATCGAATGCCTTGATTTTTAAAAATAACATGGATTTCAGCTGAACCTTTCCTAGATAACCAGAAAAAGCCATTTTTAGCCCATCAGATTGCTGTGAAGATAATATCTGACTCTCATTTAAATATTAAATGTTTGTTTGAGCTTATTTTTGGGCAATTGGGAAATTTTTCTTATCTAGGTTTTAGAAATATTCATACCTTCCTTATAAGTTGGAAACTCAGTGATTGCTTTCTTAACAGGTCAATACCACAGGACAAAATTTTAGAGTGGTCCAAATTGGAAGAAGTTGCAGACCATAATTTCAAGTGTATGAAATTTTGAAAATATGTGTACTTGTAATTTAGGGTAGAAAACATTGTTGTTATTGAAGAAATTGTTTGCTACAAGCAATTTCTTCATTGTCTACAATGTTTTCTAAAGCTTTTTCTCAGAGGTGTCAAAAAGCATCATAGCGTAGGAATGGATAAATACATTTTGCTGTGTTAGATTTCAGTGGATAAAAATCATAGTTCAATTTTCAAAAATAACCGGTGAGGAAAAGGATTAGACAAACAATGTGAAGTGAAGCATAGATATAATGAGAGGCAATCTGATCTATACTTACATGTGGCTGTTGTCGGAAAATTCACAGATATTATCAGTTGATAGCATAGATAATGGTCATTTTAGGGTGGTTAAGTAGAAATCTGTAGTTTCGATTTGTTTGCCTATATTATGTGTAGTTTACTCGTATTGAAAAATAGTTGACACTTTGAACTATACAGGTGTGGTTCTACCCATAGTGAAAGGATTCCTTAGTGAGTTCTTCATGTGTGAAATTTGAACAGTTTATTATGTTATTGTGAGAGTTGGAGGGAATTAAGTGACATGGATTTTAACTTTTATACATTTTAATTGGATTACTTGTCAATACTGGATAAAACAAAAAGAGGTTGTTAATTTTTCTACTTGTATTGAACTTTTAATTAACCCTTTTGTGTTCAATCCCTTGTTTTTACGCCCCATGTGAAACTTTGGGAAAAAATTGTGAAAAAATCAGAAATTGTTTGGACCAAGCAGTTTCATATTTTTCCACAATAATTTCTAGCCTACTGAATTGTTATGTTTCTAATGAAATTGATTTTATAGATAAATTGTCTTCTACAAATCTTTTGAATTTGGATAGATGTGGAATTTAGCGACACAGTACAGGGTAAAGTATGACACTTGTAAAAGGGATTTCGAGGAGCAAGAGTCTCAATTTGGATATTATTTAAACTATAGTCATGATGAATTAAAATCCTATGCAGAATTGCTTTAAAATCAAAGAACCGACAGCACTGGAAGGCCTTAATGTTAGTCAGTATTTCTTTAAAAAATGACAAAAAAATAAAAAGGGACAAACAGAAAGTGAAGACCAAGCTCAGCCTGCACATAAGTCTAAGTGTAGGTGTAGGTCTTTACCTACTGCCAAAACAGGAATATGCTGGGTTCAGCATGGCAAGGGTTAAGTATATGTTACAATACAAGTTACTTATGTTTTGGATTAGTCAAAATATACCATTGCACTTCTAGGACGGATTTGTTTTTTGAATGGGGTTAAACGCCACTTTAACAGTATTTCAGTCATTTTGTGGCGTTCTGGTATTTCTCACACCAGTAGTACCACTTGATATTTTTCCAAGCCTCCAGCTGCTCATTCCATATTGGTTTAAGATTATCCACCCATTGGTGGGAGACAAATATCGGAAAGGATATTCGCTGCAATTAGGGATCAAATCCGGGACTCCATGACTAGGAGCCCTATGCGCTACCACTGCCCTATGGCTGTGGCCACTCCGAAAACAGAGATCTGTACTAAGGGACGCAAGTGTTTGAACAATAACGGTCCCTGCTAGAGTTTTGGGAGAGCCACTTAATTACTTTGTAATTTAACGGCTTATGTTCTAATATTGGTAAAATTTTAGATTTTTTTATCTTTCTGGGTAGAAAAAATTAGGAAAATAAAGAAATTGCGTGTTACAAGCAATTTCTTCATTTTTCACAATGTTTTCCCATGTTGTTTTTCTGGAGAGGCATCAAAAGGCGTCACTGTGTGGGAATTTATTAAATGTTGTCTTAAACTTCTGTCTTAAACTTCTGTCTGAATGTGACCCAGTCTTCTATTTTGTCATCTGGTAATTTTATCATACAAAATGTTAAACACATTCCAATACAATGACACTTTTTGACTCCCCTCTAGAAAAATAATTGGGAAAACCTTGTGTGAAATGAAGAAATTGTTTGCAATGAGCAATTCATTTTCTGCTATGTTTTTTACCCAGAAATTCGAAAAATCTAAAAATTTCTTGAAGTATAAATTATAGTATGCAACTTCTTTCAAATTGGACCAGTCTAAAATTTTTCATTTTAGAATGAGTTAAAGTTATGTAAGTTCTGGTATTAAAGTATTGACTAAATTGACTGTTATGTGATATTTCTTTTCTGTCTCTGCATTGCAAGCATTGATAATTACTCTTGGTTTCATTTCCAAAGCAGTAGCTAAAAGTATATAATCATGCAGTGAGAATAAGAAAGTTGGAATAATCCAGGATCATGACAAAGGTTAATTTATCAAAAGTTTTTGCCTGCAGTGAAATTTTGAAATCTGGGCACTGGTCAATAAGTGTGATAATCCATTCAGACATTCTTTAAATACAATTATTTTTTTGTTTTCATTAATCACCTCAATATAAACACAAGAATCATGTGGTATGTCTGTGTTTTTTTAAAGAAGTTGTAAAGAACTATTTTTCTGTGTGGGGAAATACTTTTTATGCATCTTTTAACAAACACTAAAGGTGAACTCAATGGATCGTTATGTTGACAAATACGTTGATCTCAGATAAAATTGTCAGATTTCGTCTATATATGGTTTGTATATGATATTACATTCATATAGATATACATTTGGAGATAATTTCAAGTGGTGTAGTATGGGAGTTTTTAAAAATCATGGATTTTTAAAATCTCTCTGGAATTCTAAATTGTAGAACTAGCAGTTTGATCATAAGGGACTATAATAAACAATTAAAAAGTAAGTATAATTTGAATCATGAAACTTTATATTGCCTGTGGGTGGTGCAAGTCCTTGATCAAAGTCCTACTAGAAAATAGAATTTTTGTTGAATTTCAAGGTCAAGGTCATTCTTGATCGTCATTTTTTTATTGGAACCATTAGTTGTATATTTATAGATAAGTGGCTCAATACTAATTTACACAAATGTTCTTTATCAAAAGTAAAACATTTGTCAAGGTAGGTCAAAGGTCAGGGTCAAATTAAAGGTCAAATATTTGTCTAGAATGTGTGTAATTGTTTGTTCTTCATTTGGAGTAGATTGTGCTATTTGATATATTTGTTTTGATATTACTCTATTGTCAAGGTCACTCTTGAAGGTCATTCTTTTGTTGGGAGCTGAACTCCTAAACTCATGAAAAGATTTCAACTTTGATTTCCATCAGTTAAAACAATTCTGTTGCCTGGTTAAATAAAACCTTTATCATTACTATTATTATTATTATTTCCTTTGAAACATTTGACAGTGAGGTCCAAAGTTAAGGTCATGCTTGAACATCAAATAAAATGTTGATAATATGCTGGGTTCTTAATCCTTGGCGACTATTTGTCTCTCACCAATGGGTTGATAATCGTAGACCTATGTGGGATAGCAGCTGGAGGCTAGGAAAGGATGTAATGGTAGTACTGGTGTGAGAAATACCAGGATTCCATTGTTAGGTGCTCCAGCCGCCGCGATATAACTGAAAGATTGTTGAAAGCGGCGTAAAACCCCATTCTAACAAACAAACAAATCTTAATCCTTGGACCCGGCTCGGCCAACATTCCATCTGTCATTTGGCTAAGGTCATTGTGATATGTGTCATTTATCTCATTAATGAGCAGATGATAAGTGCGCCTGAATGGGATGAGCAGTTGATTGAATGTTGTGATTGTACTGGTGTGAGAAATGATAGTAAGCCTTGGTTAGATGCAAAACCCACTGCAGATATGATACTTGAAATACTGTCACCGGCAGCAGCACATATTCTGTCCTTGTCTCTTACCAATGGGTGGATAATCGTAATAAGCCTAGGTGGGATAGCAACTGAAGGCTAGGAAAGGATGTAGTGGTAGTACTGGTGTGAGAAATACCAGGAATCCATTGTTAAATGTTCCAGCTGCCATGATATGACTAAAATACTGTTAAAAGTGGTGTTAAACTCCAATCAATCAAAGAGCTGAAAGTGCTGGAAACCCTTGATGGTGGTCAATATTCCTTTTGAAAATTAATCTTTAAGCAATTCTGGTTTTAACCCATTCCCACACAATCACTCCTCTTCGCCCCTTAAGAAAATAGTTCTGGAAAAGAATGTGGAAAATGCATAAATTGCTTGTTACAAGAAATGTTTGCATGTTCCATATTGTTTTCTACTCAGGGAGACAAAAATTTTAAATATTTCAATATTTTGAAAATTGTCATCTGAAAATTCTTTCAATTTGGACCGGTCTAAAATTAAAGAGACAAACAGGTGGTGAGTAGGTTTAGCTTAGTCTCCTTCCAAAACAGGAGACTGACAAGGGTTAAATTTTGTTGTCTTAAATTGAGTTGTCAAAATTGTATGGTTGATTGGGAAATGGTTCAAAGATAAGCATTAGTTGTACAGAAATGAGATAATGGCTAAATGAAGACCATAAATATTACTTTACCAATTCAAATTTGTTTGATTGAATTCATGTGAGTCATTCAAATATTAAATTGAGTTTACTCCATTGAATAGACTAAAAGTAAACATGGCAAACCTAATGCTATTACCATATATAGGTAAAATACTTCTGATTGAAACGTTTGACAAATAGCTTAGCTTTGCCTACCATTAGTGTAATGTGGTAAATATGATTTCCAATGAATGTATGTTCAATCAGGGCTGATTCTAGCTAGAGCAGAGCATAATATTTACTACACCTCACTTTGAAGACTACTTTTTCGCTGTCCATCCATGTGTCATAAATTATTATTATTATTATTTTATTGTTTTTCCGCCAAATTGACGAGCATTACAATAGAATATTTAACAGGACAAGAATCATAAATAACTGACAAACAAGAAAGATTAGAGAGAGAGAGAGAGAACATAGGTAGGAGAAGGCAAGATTTAGAGCAAAACCAACTATATATTATACAATTAAACAGATTCGCTCAGCTCTCGTTACCATGACATTTTTATTTATTTTTATTTATTTTTTTTTTCAGAGAATAAAAATGATTGAGCCAGCTAAAGAAATGTCGAACAGAGAGAGAGAGAAAGAGAGAGAGAGGCGCGTAACTGCTAGCAAAATGTTTATGACTTAAAGTAGGAATATCATAAGCTTATGCTTTTAAAGGGCATTTTATAAGATATGGAACAAATGTCATGGTATCGAAGAGCGTCACAAGAAATAAGATAAACAAACAGATAAGGAACAAGCAAGCAACAATTTTTGGTCAAATGTCCAGAAACTTGGCCAGAATGTTTGTTTCAATGAAATTTAGAACTACAATGAAATTAATATTGGGTCATGTGGGGTAAAAAATTTAAGTCATAAGGTCAAATCTTATGGCAACTTTGTGTGCACATTTGCCTCAAATGTCTTGATATTTTGTCAGAATGTTTGTTTTCATAATATCTGGATTAATTGCTATATTGGGTCATGTGGGGTCAAAAACTTGGTCATAGGGTCAAATCTTGGACATAACCTTTTGTGCACTCTAAAGGGAATATTTTTTACTCAAAACAATTGATATTTGGTCAGAATATTTGCCTGCATAATATCTCTGTGATTTTTGATATTGGGGTAAAAAACTAAGCCAAATCTTAGGAAATCCCTTATAACACTCTAGAGGGCACATTTTAGGCTCAAATTATTTAATATTTGGTTAGAATGTTTGACTTTATAATGTTTAGGTCTAGTTCAAATTTGATTATGCTGTGTCAAAAACTAGATCATGTCGAATCTTGGAAATAGTCTTATGTGCACTCTAGAGGGCTCAATTTATCCTCAAATCAATTGATACTAAATTTTGGTTAGAATATTTTTTGTATAAAAATCTCAAACAAATTTGAATTTGGAATACATGGGGTAAAAAAATTGGTAAAATCTTTGGTCAGAATGTTTGTCGGCATCATGTCACAGTCAAGTTTTAATTTGGGTCTAGTTGTGTGAAACACAAGGTCCGTGGGTCAAATCATTGAAAAGCCATATGTGCACTCTAGAGGCCTGGTCTTGGTCCAACTGATTCAATATTCAGTCAGAATTTTTGTGCCCATGATATGTTGGTAAAGTTTGACTATGGGTCATTGGATTAATAAATTAGGTCACTAGGTAAAATATTAGATATACCTTGTTAACACTTAAAGAAAAGTTGGTCACTAAGTTTTATCTAAAGAAATCTTACTTGTAATTTACATGCTACTTTTCTGGCATAAATATCTTGAAACTTTGAAAGAATGTTTGCTCTTGTTTTCAAGACAAGATTTGATAATGGGTCACATTTGGCCAAAATTAGTTCACCTAGGCTTTTGTAGTCATTGCCTCAGGTGAGCTCTTTAGGGCCGATGGCCCTCTTTTTACAACAATTATATTGATAGTATTTACTTGAACCTTGGAATGGAGGTTTAACTAGGGGTCCTACATGCTGTTTAATAACATTGGGCTTGCAAGTTATCTACTTCCTGTTTTATGATTTATTATACCCCTCTAAACTATGTCTGGGGGTTATATATAGGGGTCAGCTTGTCGTTCGGTCTGTCAGTTTGTTGGTCAGTCCGTCCGTCTGTCTGTAGCTTTTCCTGTCTGCTCAATTTCTGGGCAACCATTGGACAAGTTTGATTCAAACTTCACTGATATAACCAGTATCAAGCAGAGATATGCATATTATATTTTGGTCATGGTCCATTGATTTTTGACTGAGTTATTGCCCTTTGGTGAAAAAAATCGCGTCCACTCAATTTCTCAGCAACCATTGAACGGATTTGATGCAAATTTCACAAGCAATCGATTTATAAGTAAGACATTTGCATATCCTATTTTGGTTAAAGTCCATTGATTTTTGACAGAGTTATGGCCCTTTAATGAAAATCTTCATTTTAGCTCACCTGAGCATGTAGTGCTCAAGTGAGCTATTGTGATCCCCTTTTGTCTGGCGTGCGTCGTCCGTCAACAATTCTTTAAACAACATCTCCTCCCAAACCACTGGGCCAATTTGAACCAAATTTGGCAGAAATATTCCTAAGGTGGTCCCCTTCCAAATAAGCTAAAAGAATTGAAATCCGTTAACTTTGGTTGCTATGGCAACAAAAGTAAAATTTTAAAATAATCTTTAAAAATCTTCTCCTCCTGACCCAGGAGGCGTAGAGCCTTGATATTTTGCATAAAGCATCAGTATATTGACCTCTTTCAAAACAGCTAAATTCATGATCCTCGGGTCCCCAGGGGCAGAGCCCCAGGGGGGGTGGGGTTTATATAGAAATAAAGAACGATGTTTTAAATGACATCTCCTCCAAAACCACTGGGCAGTTTTGATCCAAATTTGGCAGAAATTTTCCTTAGGTGGTCCCCTTCAAAAATAGCTAACAGAATTGAATTCCGTTAAAAACTCTGATTGCCATGGCAACAAAAGTGAAATTTTAAAATAATCTTTAAAAATCTTCTCCTCCTGACCAAGTAGGCGTAGAGACTTTATATTTTGCATGAAGCATCAGTATATTGACCTCTTTCAAAATAGCTAAAATCATGATCCTCGGGTCCACAGGGGCGGAGCCCCAGGGGGGTCAGCTTTATATAGAAATAAAGAATGATTTTTTAAATGACATCTCCTCCGAAACCACTGGATCAATTTGAACCAAATTTGGCAGAAATGTTCCTTAGGTGGTTCCCTTCAAAAATAGCTAAAAGAATTGAAATCCGTTTAAAACTCTGTTGCTATGGCAACAAAAGTAAAATTTTAAATTAATCTTTAAAATTCTTCTCCTCCTGACCCAGAAGGTGTAGAGCCTTGATATTTTGCATGAAGCATCAGTATATTGATCTCTTACAAAATAGCTAAAATCATGATCCTCGGGTCTCCAGGGGCAGATGGCGGGGGGGGGGGCGGTATAGGCATGAAGCATCAGTTCACAGACTTCTTTCTTATTTCTGAAATTATAACCCATGGAAAAAGTTTTTTCCTTCTTTCAAATCAGCACTAAAGCCTTGAAATTTGTAATTTAGACTTTTTGATCTCCAGGTTCATAGTCTTTATATGTAATTGTGGCCCACTTGTTTCATAATCCTAACCTTAACATGAAATTAGACTGTTGAAGGAAAAAGAGCCTTTATCTCAGGTGAGTGCCCCAGGGCCAACGGCCCTCTTGTTTGTTATTGCCCTTTGGTGGATAGGACTTGTATATTGACAAACGCTGTTGGTGGGTATTAGTCTGCTTTGCGACAATGTTTTCATTGTAAAAGAAGAAATGGACATATGCAGACAACAATTTCGAATGGTGAAGCCTTGGTCTCTTTGGGTAAAAAACATTGTGGATAGCTGCCATCATAGCTCAGTTGGTAGCACACTAGACTCCCAATCTTCAATCATGGGGTGTCATGGGTTTGATCCCTGGTGGCAGCACATATCCTTTCCAACATATGTCTCTCACCAATGGGTGGATAATTGTAAACCTAAATGGGATAGCAGCTGGAGGCTAGGAAAGGATGAAATGGTAGTACTGGTTCGAGATATAAGAGGAATCCATTGTTAGGCCCTCCAGCCACAGCGATATGACTGCTAAATTGTTAAAAGTGGCATTAAACCCCATTTAAACAAACAAACAAACAAACATTGTGGATAATGTAACAAGTCCTCTGTCCTAACCTGTGAGCCACACAGGAAACCCATTTCGATAGATACAATCAATAACTATGAGACTGAAGAAGTTTTTATTAAAAGAAATACAGTAGCTTTGCTATTGAGAGCATTGAATTCAAGGTAGCTGTGATAGCATTAACCATATTTCATATTCATTTTAAATGTTATGAAATTCAAATTCCAGTGAATCTAGCAACACTCGATGGTTTGCCCTAGTGGGTACATGTGTATTCGAGGTTTGATATAGCATATCTAAGTTACAATGGTATTATTTCTTATGATACCATATCTAAGACTAGTCCAGTGATAACCAGTGTATGGCTTTGAAAAACCCAAGGGTGATTTTCATGTCTACAAAGACTTTCCTTTTTAGCTCCACTTGCTGAAAGCCAGCAAGCTATTGTCATGGAGCTGTATCCATTGTGGGTCCATCCGTGTGTGCATGAGCCCGCCCTTTTAACAAGCAATTTTCTCCTTTTCCCACGCTATCTCTACCCCATTGGATGGTTTAATTTCAAATAGCATCCAATTTTAGTTGTCTGCAATTTTCATTTGTGACTGGTCTAAAATTTCAAAAAGATGTGGTTTGAATAGAATGTAAGGGTTGTACTGGTGGGGGACCAGCAAGAAGCCATGGTTAGGTGTACCAACTGCTGCAATATTAAACTGAATAGAGGCGTTAAACCCTGTACAAACCTATAAACAAATCAAACTTTTATCATTTTCTAGAGGGTCAGTGGTTTGTCAAGATAACTGACTGTTAAAAGTTAATTCATAAAATTGAGGACAGATTTGATAAAAATTTTCTTTGAAGACAGTGCTCCTTTGAAAACTTATTGATATTAATTTTCAAATATTTTTACTGTCATGTGTGTAAAGAGACCCATAAAGTGTGAAATGTAATGATATGTGAGGAGTTAGTTGTACAGTCACTTTTGTTGATGGAGTTTGTATATCTTTAACCGACTATCTGGTGACAAAATTTTCAGATATATTGTCATTTAACACATTACATAAGACAGAATTTAAGACTAGTTCAGCAAATATTCAGATTTGAAAAACAGTGTCATATAAGAATGATAATGTTGTGAGAAAAGAAGAAACTGCTTGTAACAAGCATTTTCTTCTTTTCTCACAATGTTTTCCTTTTAAGGCTTGATAAATGGAGTTTATATATCTTTAACCCATTATATGGCAACAGAATTTTTAGATACATTGTCATTTAACACATTACAAGAGACAGAATTTAAGAATGACCGAAATTAAAAGTTCAACAAATACTCAATTTTGAAAAATGGTGTCATATAAGATTGAAAACATTGTGAGAAAAGAAGAAATTGCTTGTAACAAGCAATTTCTTCTTTTCTCACCATGTTTTTCCTTATTAGGCTTTATGTATGGATTTTTATCTATTTCTAACCCATTACCTGGCGACAAAATATTTTAAAACATTGTTATTTAACGATCATTATTAGGCTTAATGAATTTTTCTTAAGTGCTTACATAAAGTGTAGTGTGTCAAACTCTTATTCGGATAAAGTCGAGGGTTTGATCACGGTTACTGCAAATATACTTTCCAACATTTGTCTCCCACCAATGGGGGGATTATTGTAAACCTAAGTGAGATGAGCAGCTAGACGCTTTTTGACACTCCTCAAGAAAAAACGATAGGGGAAACATTGTGTTGAATGAAGAAATTGCTTGAAATAAGAAATTTCTTCATTTTACACAGTGTTATCTATGAAACAAATGGGGAAAAAAACATGCAGAATTTCATAAACTTTAAATTTTTGTCTGCAACTCCTTTCAATTTTGACCTGAGTGTAGAATTTTGCCATCTGGTAATTGGTTAAGAAATGAAATTTGAAATTTTCATTGATGCCAAAGTCAACATGCATTTAAAATGTTAAAAATCTTCTTTACAACTTGGTTTGGATTGGGACACGATCATCCCATCTTTGAGATTTAATTATTTTTTCTATGAAAATTTAGCATGGAGTCATGATCATAATTTATCAATGTTATCTACTTATTGTGCAAAGAACCAGCGATTGATTTGTGATGCATGAAAAAAGAGTAAATTGGTTGTTGATCACAAAAACACCCAAAATTTGAAAGGATGGGTGCAGAAAGTGAATCACTGTCAGGGTTTGATCAATTCTATTGAGAATATAGCTAACTCTCTACAGATAGTGAACTGAAATCTATCTCAATATTTACTTTGTGATTTTGTTGAGATTTGTTCTCTAATTATGTGATCTGGATTTATGAGTTTATGTGATCAGTGAGCAGCTTTTAACAGCTAAACTCAAGTAGTAATAGTCGAAGATTATCAAGGAAAATGTTGTAAGTCATTACGGTTCATTAACTTCTGCCGGTTTTTGTTTTTAGCTTTTGAGGAATTAAAATTTACTAAAACAGAGGGCTTTGTGATTTCAACAATCATTAATTTTGTCTCAACCCGGTCCCACACAAGACTTCTATCTTATCCCATGTCATGCTGATCCCGGACTTAAGATTCCTGCTTTGGCAGGAGGCATAGACAAAGATCAGCTTGCACATGTGTGCAGTCTGATCTTAGTCTACACCACCTGCTTGGCCTTTATAAACCAGGATTTTTCCATAAGATTAATCACTTTTTGTGCGCAACTTCTCCTACAACACTTGATAGACTTTGATGAAATTTTCACCAAGATGCACAATGAGTAAAAATATAATGAAAATCAGACCAAAGGTTTTTGAGATATAAGCAAGGTTAAAAGTACAAATATCATGCCAACAACACCAACAATGTCAAGGTGACAACAACTCAGCTTTTTGTTTCATGATAAAAGAAAAAGTTCTATTGTAAGGGATCAATGATTTTAGCAGATTTTTATCATTATTTAACCCTTTCCTGTACAATCACTGGTTTTTACGTCCTTGTGATTTTATGCTTTAGAAAACATTGTGGGAAAAGAAATATTGCTTGTAACAAGCAATTTCTTCTTTTCCCACAATATTTTCTATCCTGTTGGCTAGTTACTTTTCAAATAGCACCCATTTTAGTTGTTGTCTGCAACTTCTTTCAAATTGTAAAAGTCTATAAATTTGAAAAACAGGAAACAGTGAAAGCTCAAACTGTTTGAATTTTATCAGATAATGCTTGTGACAGTCAGATTCAGACCAATGTTAACCCTAGTTATGCTGAGTCCGGAATATTCCTATTTTGGCAGCAGCTATATACACATAAATGCAATCTGATCTTGGTCTACACCTCCTGTTTGTCCCATTTAATTCAGAAATTTATCAAAAAAATCAATTTTCAAAAGAAATATTGATCCTCAAGAAGTCTTTTGTGTGCTGTCAGTCCTTTGATTTTTTAGTAATTCTGTATAGGATTTTAATTCAGCATGACAAGGGTTAAATATGTTTTCCTGCATCTATTAAACTTTCAAAAGTGAACATGACCATGCAAGATGACCTTGAATTTCATACCAGTATAAAGACAATAAGCAGACAATAAAATTTTAGACTGGTCCGATTTCAAAATTTGGCATACGACAATTGTTTTTTAGTTGATGAATTTATTAAAATCTTTCTTTTGGTAATGAAATCGTTTTAGGAAATTTAGAAATTGCTTATTTCAAGTGCAAGTGCTCAAATCTTTGAATCATGCGTCAAATAGGGTTGAAAATATTGTTTGAAATGAAGAAAATGTTAGTTATTTGCATTTTCTTCTATTTTCATAATGTTTTTTTATGAAATTTTTTGTTGGTATTTCGGAATTTTGGATTTATTGGTAAATAATTTAATTGTTAGTTTCGTCTACCAAAAACAAGCGTTCTGATTGGTCAAAAAATTGAATTCATACCTCCATGAACACAATTTTGACGCAGTGATTTTGTATGCTTTCACACAAAATAGTCCCATACAAAAAGGTATCAAAAGATGTAGGTTTTTTGCTTTTTTCGCTCGATTCTATTAAATTATAAGAAATGAAGAGAATATTTTTTGTTTTCATGGAGTTATGAACTGAAAAACCTAATCACACAATGTATGAATCCACTTCGCGTATTCATACAGTGTGATTAGTTTTTTCGATTCATACCTCCATGAAAAGAAAAATTATTCTCTTCATCTCTTAAATGATTTAAGGGTTACATTTACAAACTAATTGGCTGGTTTATCAATGATCTAAAACTGACAATCAGTCCATATAGGTCATCTGATTCCCCTTTAGGGCAAGATCAAATACAGGTCACAATGTTAGCTATTTTACCCACAAAAGGTCTTGATAAGGACCCTTTAAATTTCTTTGGAAACCCATTATTTTAACTTGGAAAATTAGTGGGATTTTAGTATTAACAGGCTTTGATTAACCCATTACCACACAACAAAATTTTAAACTGGTCCAAATTCAAAGAAGTTGCAGAATGTTAATTCAAAGTTGATGTAATCTTAATTTTTTTGTGTCTTGAGAGGTTGAAAACATTGTAGATAATGAAAACATTGTGGATAATGAAGAAATTGCTTGAAACAAGCAATTTCTTTATTTTCCACAATGTTTTCCAAAGCCTTTTTTCTTTGAGTTATAAAAAAGTGTTTTTGTATGAAAATCTATACCTAGTCATACAATGTCAATATGATTGTCAAAGTATTAATAAAATTGCATAGCTACCACTATGCTGTAAATAATTTTCTCAATTTCTCAAGAGATGAAGAGAATATTTTTTGTTTTCATAGAGGTAGGAACCGAAAAAACTATTCACACTGTATTTATAATACGTGAAGTAGATTGATACAGAAGTGTGGTTAGGCTTGTCAGGTCATACCTCCATGAAAACGATAAATATTCTCTTCATTTCTTATAATTTAATAGCATAGAGCAAAAAAAGCTAAAACTTAACAAATTATGATACTTTTTTGTATGGAACTATTTTGTGTGGAAGCATACAAAATGGCTGTGTGCTCAAAATTTTGTTCATGGAGGTATGAATATTTTTTTTTGACCAATCAGAATGCCTGTTTTTGATTTACAAAACTTAAATTTAAAATTATATAGTATTGATAATATTTAAGATTAGCCAACAAGTTTTCTTATGGCAGGACAACAAAAGGTTTAATCCATTTCAAAACAATAAAATTTTAGACTGGGACAAGTTGAAAAATGTTGCAAATGACCAAACAAGTTTGTTGCACCCCACCTACCAAGTAGAGGGGGTATATTGGTTTTACATTGTCTGATTGTATGTCTGTCTGTCCATAGACTTATTTGTTTCTATGCTACTCTAGAATCAGTTGACCATGAAACTTCCTACAATTGATTACAATGATCTAAGGAATTGCCCTATTGTTTAAGGCCATAATTGAACTAAATTGATTGAAAACAGTTTCTGGAATCTGCTCTCATAAGCCATTTGAACCAGGACTTTGAAACTTCATTATAATGTTGTCCATGACCCATAGGTGTGCCCCAATTATTTTGGGGTAACATAGGTCAAAGATCAACTGTGCTACTTTAGTGACAAAATCCTGGTGGGATGTATAAGTCTTTTCTAGTTTTGGTTGAAAGATGAGGTTCATATGTGGTATAAAATAGTGTGAGAAAAGAAGAATTTAATTTTTACAGACAATTTCTTCTTTCATCACTATGTTTTCCACAACTATATTTCTTTAGCTCTTAAAAATGTATGATTGTGTGATAATTGGTTAAATGAATTGGATTAAACCTATCCTGTACAGTCCCATGTTTTTTTATGTCCATGCAATTTTATACGAAAGAAATTATTGTGAAAAAAAGAAGAAATTGCTTATAGCAAGCAATTTCTTCTTTTATCACACTTTGTCTACCACATAGGATAGTTTAATTTCAAATTGCACTCATTTTTCATTATCATCTTTCAAATTGGACCAGTTTAACATTTCAAAAGTGGGAAAGGGTTAAAGCTGTAATACCAGGCAACAGAATATTGGAATGGTTTGAATTGAGAGAAGCTGCATATGACAGAAATACCATATATGGGAAAAAATGTTAAATTTTCCTGAATGCAATTATCCCTCTGTGTCCAAAAAATGAATACAGTCGAATACCTATACCTCGAAGTTCAGGGGACTTACAAGAAAACTTCGACGTAGAGATAGTTCGACGTGTAGATAATCGAATATTTTCCATGTACGACCAAAATGGTGGCAAAATATCGTAACTGAATAAGGCCACAAATGATTTGTACTAATCATATGAAAGATATCACATCAATGTATTTATCTAATTTCTTATATTAATATTACGATAATATTGTAACTTGTAGCTAAAGTTTTGTTTAGACTTTGATTTTTTGCTGTTGTTTTGTTTGTTTGTTTGTTTTTCTTCTTCTATTATTGCTTATTCTTCGTGTCGATTGCATAGTTTGACAACATGTATTTTCTCTTTCCTGTCGAAAAACCCAAGTATCCATCTTGATTGGCTACCGGGTTCTTCCTTTAGCGTGTCCCGTCGTTCGAAGTTGCTGACCATCCCCTTGATGGACCAGGTCCGGCGCCTAACAAGTCCTGCGTGGTATGCGCGTTAGATGCCTCTTTATTCATTGTAAAATTCCTCTGTAACATTGTCTCCACTTCATGCTATCTTTCAAATTATCAGATCGTAGACAAACAATCAAACAAAATCAATTTAGCAATCGATATCTGATACTGTAACGCACCTATCTCTTAACTGCGTTGACATGTCGAAATGTGTGAAAAACTTTGTTGATTGCAAAAATCGACCTTTATGATTAAGGTTTGTCTTGAAGAGGTGTGAATATGTGCAAACAATAGTGATGGGACTTTGCAATTGATTCGACATAGGGGTAGTTTACGAGATAAAGAGAACGACGTATGGAGGTTCAAATACATAGAACTAAAGATTAATAAGATCGGGACTTTAGAATAACTTTGACGTAGAGAGAACTTCGGCTAAGGGACATTCGAGGTAAAGGTATTTGACTGTATGTAGTATTTTGAAAGAATCCAGGTTATTACATAATAATCCTGGGTTTTAACCCAACTCAACACAATTCTGCTTTTTGTGCCCCTTCAAGGAAAATGCTTTGGGAAATAAATGAGGAAAATGAAGAAATAGCTTGTTACACACTGATTTTGACTATTGGAAGAAAAAGAGCCTTTATCTTAGATGAGTGCACCAGAGCCAATGGCCCCCTTGTTTGAATTTGGACCAGTCTGAAATTCTGTTATTTGGTTATGGATTAAGTAAAAGTACTCTGTACTAGTTGACTGGCCTACAAACTGTTCCTGATTAGGTCAGGTACAAAAATGGGGATTAAAAGATTTAATTAACCCTATACTTTTAACCCAAGTTGCTGTTTCTGGCAGCGTGATATTTTAATTCTGTCTCGTGTTTTATTTCTGTCTACTTTACAAGCCATGTATACAGATTTTTTTGCTGTAGTGGTAATACCACAAATGCTAGGTATATCATGTTACACAATATTTTGTTTCCATCTCCACATTAAATTGCAATTACTGAAGCAGAATACTGTAATGCAGAAACGGAAATAAATCAAAGCGCTGAAAGCCTGAGTTATGTATACATGAGATATATAACATGGGCAAGAAAAAGTTTGATGGTCAGATTATCAGAGGTGTCACTTTCTACCCAAATCTATTGTCGATTATGCGCAAATCTGCCAATTTGTGCGCTAGGGTACACAACCTTCCCACAATAATTTTCTTCCCCCTTTTGAGGTATTGTAACGATAAATTTACATGTATATATTGTTACATATTTTTCATCCGATCAAAATACTTTGAAGGAATCTGATAATTGTCACCCAAGGATCCTTCCTGTGAATTTTGGCTTTATTATGTTCAGTACTTTCTGAGAAGAAGTTTTTTACAGTAAAAGTTGACTGATGGACAAACGACGACATCACATCATGACAAAAGCTAGTTGGCTTTCAGCCAGTGGAGCTAGCGAGAGAGAGAGCTAGAGAGGGAGAGTGGGGGGAATGAGTGTGTAGCCAGGTTCGAACTAGGAGGCTCTCACGTGCAATGCAAGTATTAAACCACACAGACCAGTTATAGAATTTTCTGCTGTTACCTGGGTTTGAATCCCACCAAAATTGATGCATAATGTATCTATGTGGGTATATAATGTCTATCTTCAATTTGGTTTGAACCCAATCCCATACTAACCAGCATTTTTGGACCCTCTAGAGAAAAGCTTTGGAAAACATTGTCAAAAATGAAAACATTGCATGTTGCAGACAATCCTTTCATTAGCCACAATATTTTCAAAACCTGAAAGATGCAGAATTTTAGATTTTTATCACTAAGCAATTTCTTCATTTTTCACAGTTAAAATTTTGTCGTCTGGTATTGAGTTAAAGCAAGAATTATTTCTCAAAAGAAATAGTGACCCACAATCAAGCCATTTGGTGCTTTTAGTTCTCCTATCAGCTGTACCATTTTGTCATCTTTATATGATAGTGGTTTAACCCATTCACACATGATAATATTTTAGACTGGTCCAAATTGAAAGGAGTTGCAGACGATAATGAAAAGTGTATGAAATTTTAGATTTTCTCAACTTTCTGGTTAGAAAACATTGTGTATAATGAAGAAATTGCTTGTTACAAGCAATTTCTTCATTTTACACAATGTTTTCCCAATTGTTATTCTTGAGGGGCGTACAAAAGTGTCACTGTGTGGGAATGGGTTAAAACTTCTTAAAGAGATCATTATGCTGTAGCAATTAAATCTTCATCAATCAAGGAGGAGTTAACATTAATAGTGAAGAAATTCCACTGAAACTGGGTAGCGACTGGAATGATTGATGGATTATGAGTTATCAAATGTGTGCCGTTAAGGACAAATAAATACTAGTTAACAGACAGCATGGAAAATGAAGTCGAATGAGCAGCTTGTGACTTACATAGGAGGCTGTGGTTGAACTGGTGAGAGAAATGACTGAAAAAAACAATGGTTAGGTGCACCAGTTGCCAAGTAATGTCTGCAATAGTTGTGTAAGTGGTTTTAATTTCTCATGGTTAATAAGCTGTTACCACACAATCTCATTTTAATGCCGCTGAAGAATGGTTACAGAGAATAACTTTTTGGGGAAAAGAGGAAATTCTTGTAAGAGTTTCTCCTTTTCTCACTTTGTTTTGTTAACTATGTTTCACTTATTTCTCTGTTGTCACTGACTTGCAAATGCTTTCAATTTGGACCATCTAGAATTCTGTTGTTAATTTTGGGTTATTGAGAGCTGACTGTTAATTACCTTTAGTAGAATGTCTTCTTTTCACAAAATAGATTTGTGATTGGTTTCTGACCTATTACACAAAAAAGGTCCTTCAAATAACTGCATGAAGTAGATATTTGAAAAGTAGTTATGTTCCAGCAGAGGTCAATGAGAGACAATTCCTTGGAGAGCAAAGAGTTCAATAATTTAATCCATTCCAACACAATGACCTCCCCCCACTCTCCTCAAGAAAAAAACTTGGAGAAACATTATGGAAAATGAAGAAATGCTTATGACAAGCAATTTCTTCATTTTCCATAATGTTTTCTACCCCAAAAGTTGAAAAACTCTAAAATATCAAACTTTTAATTTTGATCTGCAACTTCTTTCAATTTGGACCAGTCTAAAACTTTGTGTTGTGGCAAGTGGTTAATTAGCACATCCTAGGGATTCCTTTTTGCTTGTCAATCAAAGTGTTTAATAAAAAAAGATGACAAAAAAGATGAGAAAATTCCTTTGTAACTGGTAACAAAGTCCTTTTCTATTTTCCATTTATGATACTCTAAAATGCTCTATTTAACTTTTTCCTGTTCCGTTCTGGTTTTTACATCCCTGGGGTTTTATAATTGAGAAAACATTGTAGAAAAAGAAGAGATTGCTTGTAACAAGCGCAATGTCTTCGATTTCCACCCACTAGAATGTTACTTTTCAAATTAAATCAACTTTAAATTTTCGTCTGCAAATCCTTCATATTTGGACAGGTCTAAAATTTTGAAAAAACGGGAAAGGGTTAAACCATTACGACATGAAATTTTTTATACTAGTCGAAATGGAAAGAATTGAGAGGACAATTTTGAATTGGTAACTGCTTGTTATCCCCTGTCATTTCGGCGAAGGGGATATAGTAATGGTCTCCGTCCTTCTGTCCTTCGGGCATTCCGTCCTTCCGTCACTAAACTTGTCAGGAGCATATCTCTGAAAGTATAATAGCTATTAACTTGAAACTTCATAGGTCGATAGAACTAATTGAGGAGAAGTGCAGTGCACAAGAACCACAACTCTTGCTTGCATAATTTTGGAGTTATTGCCCTTTGTTGTTTTAAAGACTAAGATTTTGTCCAGGGCATATCTCTGAAAGCATAATATCTATTAACTTGAAACTTTATAGGTGGATAGATCTTGTTGTGGAGAAGTGCAGTGCACAAGAACCACAACTCTTGCTTGCATAATTTTGGAGTTATTGCCCTTTGTTGTCTTAAAGATTTAGATTTTGTCCTGAGCATATCTCTGAAAGTATAATAGTTATTATCGAACTCATTGAGAAGAAATGCAGTGCACAAGAAGCCTAAATCTAACTGGCTTCAGTTTACTATCAAGCTTTTTAGGCGGGGGATGGCCATGTCTGACATGGCTCTTGTTAGGGTAGAAAATATCATGGAAAAATTGTTTGTTCAAGCAGTTTTCTCATTGTGCAGAATGTTTTACAAAACTTTTTTCTTGAGGGTCATAAAAAAGTGAGATTGTAGGGGAATAGGTTTAACTTCAACTAGTCAACAGTCTAATAAAAAACAGAAATTGAATGTATTCTTTTTACCAATTCCCACTGAATGATGCTTTTAAACTCCTCAAGGAAAATAATTGGGAAAACATTGTGGAAAATAAAGAAATTGCTTGTCATAAGCAATTTCTTCATTATCCTCAATGTTATCTAACCAGAAAGATGATTGATTGATTGATTGGGGTTAAACGCTATTTTTAATAGTATTTCAGTCACTGCGTCAGCTGAAGCACCTAACAATGGATTCCTAGTATTTCTCACACAAGTACTACCTCTACATCCTTTCCTAGCCTCCAGCTGCTATCCCACTGAGGTACCAGAAAGATGAAAAAATCTAAAATTTCATAAACTTGAAATTGTTTTCTGCAACATTTTGAATTTGGACCAGTCTAAATTTTTGTCCATCTGGGAACAGGTTAATAGGGCAATATAGCACAGGTGGTAGTGCATCTTAATTTTGTCTCACACCAATGGGTAGATAATTTTAAACCTACAACGGATGACCAGCTGAAGGCTCGGAAAGGATGTCAAGGCAATACTGGTGTGAGAAATACCAGGAATCCATGGCTAGGTACTCCAGGTGCTGCAATATGACTGAAATACTATTAGAAAAAGCTTTAAGCCCTATTTCATTAATCAATTAATCAATTTACCCCTTGTCATGCTGAATAAAATCCTTGTTCATTTAAACAAAAGAGCAATTAAAAGGATCTAACTGTGGGCCAATAATTTTTTTGTTGATAGATTTTATAGACAAGGATAAGACTGCATATGTGCAAGCTCATCTAAGTCTATAATCTCCTGCCAAAGGAGAAATATTCAGGTTTCAGCATGATGAGAGTTAATTCTGGTTTGGAAAGTCTTTTAACTTGATCAAGTGTTGCTCTAGCTAAACTATGACTTCAGAAAATAAGAAGAGTTGTCTATTTTGCATGTGTGTATGTATGTATGTGTTTAGTGGAGTGGTGCTGAGAATTAACGGCTTGCTGACCACGCCAAATGAGTCTGACAGGAAGTTTGAGGAAATGTGTAAATTTTGAAAAATTTATGGTCAGTAAAGACAAAAAAGTTTCAATGTTGCTTTGTGACCTAAACATTGTCACTACAGCTTGAAATAGCTGTAGTGACGATGTTTAACCCATTCCAACACAATGGAATTTTAGACCAGTCCAAATTGAAAGGAGCTGCAGACGACAATTTCAAGTTGATGGAATTTTGAATTTTTTGACTTTTGGGATAGGAAACATTGTGGATAATGAAGAAATTGCTTGATCCAAGCAATTTCTTCATTTTCCACAATGTTTTCTAAAGCTTTTTTGTTGAGGGGCATAAAAAGGAGGGATTGAGTGGGCATGGGTTAAGTCACCAAACAAACAAAAATGTTGCATATAAATGTCAAGCAATGTGGGAGCTCAAAGTATATATTTTTGGTCTAAAATGAATGATAATTTTCATTGGTCTATCAAATTTTTTATTAAGCACAGCCAATTTTTTATTACTTGGAGCTTGCAATTAAGATGATCATACTGAAAAAAGTGGAAACTTAATATTACCTTAACATGAAATGTTGATTAAATATTGATTGGAAGTTCTCAATCAATTATTGACTTCACTCTACAAAGCTCATGTAAATTCAGCTCTGTGGGCAAACCACAACTTGTAAAATACAGCTTGTTTAATCTGTATTTTCAATGTTTTAGTTTTCCATCCAAATTACCAACACATCCTGGAAGCGATCTAGAGGTCTTTGTCTTATAGTCCTAGCCTCAAGTGTCATAGGTCCCAGGTTTTGATTCCCTGTTCTTCCTGTCCTTAGAAACAAGTTTAATCAAGGCCCGGTCTCATGACCTCAGCTGTTAAGTGAAATGTTAAAGCGCTTGAAATAAAACACCAGCTGCAACACCTACCTTTTGGTCTTTACGAAATTATGCCAAAATAACACGAGGATCGCAAAACATTTGTCATTTTGGGATGAGTAGCCGGTGCCTTAGAAAGGATGTAGTGATAGTATTAGTGTAATAAATACCAGGAATCCATGGTAAGGTGCTTCATCCGCCGTGATCTGACTGAAATACTGTTAACTCATTCCCACACAATGAAATTTTAGACTGGTCATAATTGAGAAAAGCTGCAGACGACAATTTAAAATTGATGGCATTTTAATTTTTTTCATGTTTTTTGGTAGAAAATATTATGGATAATGAAGAAATTGCTTGTGTCAAGCAATTTTTTCATTATCCACAATGCTTAATTCAAAGATTTTTTTTCTTCGAGGGCATAAAAAGAAGGGATTGTGTTGGAATTGGTTAAGTTCAATTAAATCCCATTCAATCAATCAATCAATCAATCGGTCAATCAGTCAACAAGAGGACAGAATGATTATTGGACTGGTTCAAGTAAAAAAAAAAAAAGATGCCACTGTCATAGTGCAATAGGTAGCACGTCAGACTCCTAATCTTCAATCATGGGATGTCATGGGTTCGTAACCCAGTTGCGGCTCATATTCTTTCCGACATTTGTCTCTCACCAATGGGTGGATAATCGTAAACCTAAGTGGGATAGCAGCTGGAGACTAGGAAAGGGTGTAGTGGTAGTACTGGTGTGAGAAATGCCAGGAATCCATTGGTAGGTGCTCCAGCCGCCACAAGATGACTGAAATACTGTTTACCCCATTCAATCAATCAATCAAGTAAAAGACTATATTGCAGACCACAATTTGTGGGCATGGATTTTTTTTCACAATGTTTTGATCACTTCATTCTCATGGGGTCACTTTAATCCATTCCAAAACTACAAAAAATAGACTTGTCCAAATTGAAAGAGGTTGATGACACTGTTCTAGAAAATTGAAGTAACTATATTGATCTTCTTGCAGGGGAATAAATCAAAGAGGGTTTAAATTGAAAAACAAGCACCGTTTGAGCTAGAAAAAGTGAGAAAAGAAGAATTTGCTTGCAACAAACAATTGGTTCTTTTCTCACAATTTTTCCATAGCTTTAGCACATAAAAATGTGGAATTGTGTGAGGATGGGTTAACTAATTAATTTGCATAAATAGGAACTAAATTGGTGGCCAGTTTAAAAGAATTAAACATTTAAAAGTATTTAATTATAAACAGGTTAAAAATATTGAAAATATGACTTTTATTTGAATATTAACTTCCTACATATTTGAAGGATTAATTCATGATTTGTCACTGCCTTTCCTGACTCAGTTGTTTATCAAAAATAGATGTGATTTAGATGGATTCAAGGTAGAGCTTTCATTGGTGAGCCAATATAAAAAAAAAAAAATGTGATTTAGATGGATTCAAGGTAGAGCTGTCACTGGTGAGCCATTGGTTTATATTATCCCACCAACATTTTAACAAATCTGTCATAATCTTTTTCCATACGATCCCTGATTTTTATGTCCCAGTGATATTATGTTGAGAAAAAATTGCGGAAAAAGAAGAAGAAATTGCTTGTAACAAGCAATTTCTTCTTTGTCCACATTTTTTTCTATCATTTAGAATGGCTACATTTTTATTTGTATTTACTTTATAATGTAATCTGCTACCCCTTTGAAATTAGATAAAAATAATAGTAGAGAGTATTAAATTTGATTTCTTCTTTTCTTTCCCTCTGCAAGCTTTGGGTAAATCATAGAGCTTCATCAATGGCCTCTCAGAGAGCAGGATATAGCCCATACTCTGTCACCTGGTCCATTCATTCATAAATTTTCATTTCCGTGTTTTAACTCTAGTACCATTTGACTTACAACCATGAAACTTCATACAAATGTTGCCAATCATTCAAGGAAGTGCCCTATTATATTTTGGTCATGTAGGTCAGGGCTCAAGGTCACAATTGAACTTTGAAAACTATTCCTGTTTTCTAGCTCGTAAGCAATTTGACCTATGACTTTGAAACTTTATGCAAATGTTATCAATGACCAAGGAGGTGGCCAACTGTTTTAGGGTAACATAGGTCAAAGGTCAACTGTGCTACTTGAATGACAAAATACTGGTGTGGGCGATATAAGTTGGCTTTGCGACCATTCTAGTTTTTGGCAAATCAATTTTACCCCACCAGATTCTAGTAATGGGTTGGTTAAACATCATTCCAATTTAGAAATAGATACATGTACATACAAATTGTAAAAAAATTGTGGAAAATAAAGAAATTGTTTATAATAAGCAATTTCTCAATTTCCTACAATGTTTTCCATACAATTAGACAAAGATCTTAAAATTTAATCGACTTAAAATTATTGTCTGCAACTTCTTTCAATTTGGAATAGTTTAAAATTTTGTCATCTCTTAATGGGTTAAAATACCATTTAGTGAAATGTTCTGTTTTCTCTTTTCAGTAAATCAATGAGTGGGTCCTACTCCATGAAGGGGACTGCTCCAGCTGATGTCGGGAGGGTGAAGAAGACCTCCCAGGTCACCAATGGTAACGGGCCACCTCCGTTAAGTTACCCGGCAGATCCACCTGATGACGAAAACATGAATGAAATTATAGACGAGAACATTGACCTCACTGTTCTGATGCCAGATGGCGTGAGGGCATATCACCAGTCTATAGAAGCAAAGTAAGTTTTTTGAACAGCAACATCATTTCATTATGAATAATAGAGCCCAAATATACTTTGATGGTTAACCCATTACCAGATAACAAATTTTGATTAGGATAAATGAAGAAATTTCTTGTTACCTGCAATTTTTAATAATCCACAAGGTTTTCAACCCTTAAAGACAGAGGGTTTTGAATTTCTTTCACCTTTGTTTCAACTTCGAATTGTTATATGCAACTCCTTCACAGCAACCAGTGAAACTAAAGAAATTTAGACTGGTCCCAATCAAAAATCAAAGGACTGAAAGTCCCAAGAGCGATTTTGCTGACTTATCAGTAACCGTGCTCAATAATGCCAGCATGTATCATTAAGATGAGTAAGTAAATGGTACACCTTAGTGGGGTGGGCAGCTGGAGGCTGAGATGGTAGTACTGGTGTGAGAACTACCAGGAATCCAAGGTCAGGGGCCAGCCGCCCTGATATAACTGAAATACGTTAAACCCCATTCAATCAATCATGACCCAATTACTGTTTACCGAAATCGCTAATTTGATTTTATCACAATGTTTTCTTTCATATTATTTCATCAGCGCGAGAAAATTTCTGGTCGTGTGGTAAAAGGTTTAATGATAAAAGGTAAAGAAATCAAAGCTAACATTCAATTCTTTTTGCGTTGAGCATATTATTATTACAATTGAAGTACTACAGTTCCGTTTCAAAGATATAGTCGAATTTAAGAGGTTAGGGGTATTTTATTTGGTGGGGTTAAAGAGGCAATTGAATAGCGCAACAGGGTTGTAACTTGTAAAATATAGGGGGTGTAAATTTGCTCAGCCCTGCCAGGTCAAAACACTAACAGACAGTTTACATGTATTCGCTAACTCCGCTGTCCTCTGACCTAGATTCTATCTTGAAACGCGAGGAAATTATTTCTTACATTTAGACAATTCACTAGACAATTTACCATGGATATAAAAAGTCGAAGTTTTAAACCATTTTTCTTGATATACATGACTAAAAGGAGGTTATTGGCATTCAGCAAATAAGTCATTTTCTTCATCAGCGATGAAACAAGATGGAGGCGATCGAGAGTTCATGAGCATGCATGGAAAAGAGCAGAAATGTTTGAAAACTTGTTTCCAGTTGATCAATTTGAAATACCGGTTTTGTCCTACAAAACCGCTAAAAAGTTGCAAATGTCAGTTTAAAATCCAAACAATGCCAGAAATATTTGTCTTTCAGGGAGAACAAACATTGTAGAAAATTGCTGCTACAAGTAGTTTCTACATTTCTCACATTGTTTTCCTGTGCTTTTTTACCTTGAGGGTTGTTTTAATGTGGGTTTGTGTGAGAATGGGTTAATAGAAAAGTAAAAGTACAATTTGACAAGGACAGGTCCTCAGGTCAGTACAACGCTTTAAAACTTTTAACAGGCACCACATTTTAGACTGTTCCAAATTTTGGAGTAGAAAACATAGTGGATAATGAAGAAATTCTGGTAAGGGGTTAGTTAGCTATTCCTCCTTTCACACAAATTTTGCTGAACAAAATTATTGCATGCAGTAAGGGATGTAACTTCAATATCAGTTTATTTAGATGTCACAGGGTTACCTCCCTGTATGTTTGCCGTAAGGAATCAAGATAAAGATCAGATTGATTGTAAACCTGTCTTGACCAATAAGAAAGGATGCAGGTTAATCTGAGCTAATGTCAATATCATCCCTGTGGCAAAATTGTTTTATGAAGTTGTAATCCTTCTTTTGAATAAATCAAAACCTATTAACATTCCATTATATCTGTATGGACGGGCATGAGGGTATGCAAATGTTGGGCAATGTATTATTGGGTTTTGATACATCTTTCAACAATTTTTACCTACTTGTCTTGCCTTATTTAACACATTTCCACACAATCCTGCCTTTTAAAGGAACCTCAAGGAATAGGCTTTGGAAAATTTTGTGGAAAATGAAGAAATTGATTGAAACAAGCACTTTCTTCATTTCCCTCTTTGTTTTCTTCCATGGGGACATTTTTTAAATTAATCAAAATTTGCAACTTTTTATGGCCCTGCCATGTAAGTGCTACAATCATTTTCCATGAGTGCTTTGGTGGGCAGTTAATTAGTTGGGTGTTTTGTGTGTGTCAAATTTTTGTCCAGAGAATATCCTTTACATTAATGGATGGATTTCAAAATAACTTGGCATGTTTCTTCCCATTGAAGAGTAATAGTGTCATGGTCACAACAGATGGTCATGTCTTAAGCCAGGGTATAATGTCTGACATGTTTCTAGTTTCAATTAAGACCAGTTTAAAATTTTCTCACATGGTAATGGGTTAACATTAATAGGTCTATAAGCCATGGTTGGTGTTGGCAAAACCTTGCAGCCTACAGATTTTTCATATGTGCAAGCTGATCTTTGTCTATACCTCCTGCTAAAGCAGGAATATTTCAGGTTCAGCATGACAAGGGTTAATAAAGGAAGAAATGATGTTAGAAAATTTAGACTTGCGGTCAGCCTGAGCAATCAGTGCAGTCTAAGGTTGTTGCTGTTTTTGTTTTTTCGAGTCTGATCTTCTTATCATACTAAATGAAATTCTTGTTCAGAAATGCATTAAATTAACCCTTGTCATGCTGAACCTGGAAAATTACCTACACTTATGTGCAGGCTGATCTTAGTCTACACCTCCTGCTTGTACTTTTCCTGCCAGAATTGTTAGCTCACCTGAGCACAAAGTGCGAGGTGAGCTATTGTGATCGGTCGTTGTCCGTCGTCCGTCCGTCTGTCCGTCCGTCCACAATTTCTTTAAAAATCTTCTCCTCCTAAACCAGTAGGCCAATCAAGCTGAAACTTTGCAGGGGTGTTCCTTGGGTGAAGTTCTTCAAAAGTTGTTAAAAGAATTTAATTCCGTCAAAAACTCTGATTGCCACGGCATTTGAAAATGGGTATCTTTAGTAATTCTTTAAATATGTTTAAAAATCTTCTCCTCCTAAACCAGTAGACCAATCAAGCTGAAACTTTGCAGGGATGTTCATTGGGAGAAGCTCTTCAAAAGTTGTTAAAAGAATTTAATTCCGTCAAAAACTCTTGTAACCGCGGCATATGAAAATGGGAATCTTTAGTAATCCTTTAAATATCTTTAAAAATTTTCTTCTCCTAAACCTGTAGGCCAATCAAGCTGAAACTTTGCAGGGATGTTCATTGGGTGAAGCTCTTCAAAAGTTGTTAAAAGAATTTAATTCCGTCAAAAACTCTTGTAACCGCGGCATATGAAAATTGGAAATTTTAGTAAATCTTTGATGTTGTTTTTTTCATAGACTACAAGGCCAAAGGCCTTTATTTTTTGTAAAGAGCTTAATCATAATGTTCTCTACCAAGTTTTTAAATATTTAATCTCTGGGGTCAAAAATGGCCCCGCCCCTGAGGTCTGAAGTTTGGAAAAATTCTTAATAAGAGCAATTTCAAAAGACATCACCTCTTAAACTATAAGGTCTAGGATATTCATATTTGGTATGTAGCATAACTAGATGGTTTTGTACTATATCACAAAAAGTTTTCATCCAAGGGTCAAAAACGGCCCTGACTAGGGGTCCAAAAATTTGGAAAAATGCAAAAGTTGAGTTTGTTGAAAAAAATTCTTCATTTTAAGGCAGAGGGCATTTACATTTTGATTGTAGCATAGCCTTGCTGTTATCTATCAATTTTGATTAAATTATGCCTGTAGGTTAAAAAACACCCCTTCCCTGAGTGTCCAAAGTTCGTAAAAATGCTCGATTAGACCATGTTCAACAGTCTTCTCCTCCCAATCTACAAAGTCTAAGGCATTCATATTTGATTTATAGCATAACCAGATGGTTCTCTACTATGTTAGCTAAAATCTTAGCCCTGGGATAAAACATGGCACTGCCCCAGAGGTCCAAAATTTTGGAAAACACCCAATTAGAGCAAAAGTCTTCTCCTTCTGAAATATAAGATGAAGGGCATTCATATTTGGTATGTAGCATGACTATATAATTTTGTACTATGTTACAGGAAAATTTGCTCTTAGGATAAAAAATGTCTCTGCTCCTGGGATTGAAAATTGCATAAATCGCATTGAAAGGATTCTTCTTAAATAGAAATGGAGAAATTGCTTGCTTTCTCACAATGCTTTTTTAAACCTTTTTCCCTGAGAGTGACAAATTCTGGGATAGTTTGGTAATCCATTAAACCATGAAGGCATTCATTTTCATTTTAAAGCATTACTGGATTGTTTTGTACAAAGCCCAAAATCTTATATTTGTTTTATTTATTTTGCTCAAGTTGTGTCTTTTTTATACAAAAAAGTACTTTAATTTGCAGATGCCTCAGGTGAGCGATTTAGGACCATCATGGTCCTCTTGTTTATGAAATTGATTTCTTAAAGAAATATTGATTTTAAACAAGTTCTATCAGTGCTTTCAACCCTTTGATTTGACAGCATTTCAGTAAGGTAATTTATACAGCATGACAAGGGTTAAAAGACTAGGCACTGTAGGTCTTGTATTAGGTCTGGTCAATATTTAGTTCAGAAATTGATCTTGCGAATAATTCTAGCTTAAAGAGGATGCACAGGTGGTGTAGACTAAGATCAGACTGCTCATATGTGCAAGCTTATCTTTGTCTATACCTCCTGCAAAAGCAGGAATATTCCGGGGTCAGCATAACAAGGGTTAACACTTCAGTTTAACTCATTCTCACACATTAACGCTTCCCCAAGGAAATAAACTTTCGAATACATTGTTGAAAATGAAGAAATTGTTTGTTACAAGCAATTTCTTCATTATCATCAATGTTTTCTACCCCAAAATACAAATTTTCAAAAAACTCATCAACTTGAATTTGTCGCCTGCTATTCCTTTGAAATTGGACCAGTCTAAAATTTCGCTGTCTGATAATTGGTTAATGATGAATGAGATTTGAGTCATCAATAGTCAGTGTACCAGATCTATAGGTTTTTACTATATGTGGTAACAATAGATCAGTCCATATATAGTATATACAGTGTTACCTGTATTTATATGGTCCCTTTACAACTATGTTGGGATTTATCCTTTGTCATGTTGAATGTATTTGCCATTTGGCAGGAGGTATAGACTAAGATCAGCCTGTACATACATGCAGTATAATGATAGTCCTACTGTTTGTCCCTTTTAAACAAGAGTTGTTTAGCCGCCGTCATAGTGCAGTCGGTAGCACATCAGACTCCTAATCTTCAATCATGGGATGTCATGGGTTCGTTCCCTGGTGGCGGCACATATTTTTCCGACATTTGTCTCTCACCAATGGGTGGATAATCATAAACCTAATTGGGATAGCAGCTGGTGGCTAAGGAAGGATGTAATGGTAGTATTGGTGTGAGAATTACCAGGAATCCTTTGTTAGGTGCTCCAGCTGCCGCAATATGACTGAAATACTGTTAAAAGTGGAGTTAAACCCCATTCAATTAATCAATCAATTAAACAAGCATTGTTTATGAATTTATTTTCAAAAGAAATATTCACCTGTATCCTCCCTTCCAGTGTTTTCATCCATTGTGTTTAACCCATTCCCTGATGACAAAATTTTAAATTAGTCAAAATTAAAAGAAGTTGCTAACCTCAACTTCAAGTTGATGAAATTTTAAAAAATCTTTTTCTTATTGTATAAGAAACATTAAGGGAAATGAAAAAGTTACCTATTATAACAAATTTCTTCATTTTCCACACTGTTTTCCCGAGCTGTTTTCTTGAGGGGTGTCAAAAAGACAGGATTGTGTGGGAATAGGGAAATGCAGTTCTGAGAAAGGATTTTATAATTCAGCAAATATCAACATTGATCTGAATCATCTCCCTAACAATACCTGATTTTAATAGACACACCACTGTAGTGATCAATTCCACTTTGGATAAGTGTTTGATTTGGTCACATGATTTCAAGGTATTCAAACAAGGATTTAAACCTGTTTCAATGTGCTTTGTGGACCAAATAATACTAACAGAGGCTCAAATGGACTACCTCTGTAATATCTATGACAGAATATGAAAAGAAATCTCCTCTAATTAGATGTCCTTCAAGTATTTTTACAACAATTTTATGAATGGTTTGATTTTCATAGTTTAGGGGACACTTTAACCCTTTTGTTTATTGTCTTTGGATATTGCTGCTATGCCAGGTGCCAGGCAAACTCCCCCATTATATGTGCTGTATGAGCTCAGTGCATAGTTCCATACTAACTTTCATTCATTGAAAACACTTTTCATTACAGTGCAATAGACTCTGAAAATGTTTAAAAATCATAAACTTTTGACAAGGGGTAAGATTGGTATCTGTATGAATCAAGGGTGGGAAAACCCATCTACTGTCAAAATGTCCACAATGTGTAGAGTGTAATCTGTCAACTGAATGAGAAGGGTGTATCTAAACATAATTAATATGGAAATGTGTGGAGTTAAAACATGTGGCTTTGAAAATGTTCTAAACTAGTATAGATAACTCATTTGTGTTGAGAAGAAAACAAAGTGATTGGGACTGTTTTTATTCCAACTATTAGAGTTGAATTAATCCGTATAAAAAACAATGTTTTTGAGAAAGAAAAAGAAGGTACATCTAGACAAATTGGACATTTCAAAGTCTATGTCAGCCATAAATGACATACAAGATGAAGGATTTGCTACTCTCAGACCTTCCACTCTTGACATTTCCATGAAATCTGGTGTTCTGTACTCAACAGAGGATTTAAGGTCTTCAAGACAGGTTTGTAAGCTATTTTTTAACTTTGTATTGTTTTTGAAAATTTCAGCATTCCAATGATGGATTTACTAGTCAACTTAGCTGCGACCTACAAATTAAACCCAGCAGCTCACACTCTTGTCGTACAAACTGGTGACAAGTGGAAACAAATAGATTTTAAGGCAAACAAAACCATTGGACTGTTAGCAGACGAAAACCAGAAAGTTTCGGTTCAAATTGTTAAAAAGCAAGCAGAACAAAAAGTCAAACAAAAGCAAAATCTACAGCCTTTTGAAGTAAGTGCATTTATTTCTCTTTCATTGTGATTTATAACTGTAGTGTAACTATAATTAAAATTTCACAAAATTTTAGCTCTGGAAGGACTAATGTGAACTTTGCCATGATATAACCAATTTCCACCACATGACGCTTATAGAAGCCCAAGAAAAAAAGCTGTGGGAAATATTATGGAAATAAAGAAATTGCTTCTTACAAGCAATTTCGTTAATATCCAGAATGTTTTCTACCCCAAGAGTAAAAAAAAATCCAAAATTTCATAACTTTTGATTTGTCGTCTGCAACTCTTCTTTGTCGTCTGCAACTCTTTTTGATTTGGATCGGTCTACAATTTTGCCGTCTGGTAACGGAATAACTGAAAGATAGTTCAAAATTGTGTTATAAACAACATTCAATGAATTTTAGAATGGTTTAAAATGTGAGAGGTATGACAGACTGTAATGCAGGATATGGATGTTTATAGATTGATAATCTGTATAGAAAAGTGGAAGTTGATATTGTAGATCAATAATCTGCTTTTAACTGGTCTAAGGTAATTTCTCCTTTCCCTACAATGTTTTCAAAAAAACCAAATTTCTTTGGTGCATAAAAATGCTGGATTTTGTTGAAATGGATTAAACCAGATGAATTTACTTGCAAATCAATGGCTCTTGTCTTAACCCTTGTCATGCTGAACCCGAAATACTCATGTTTTGGCAGGAGGTGTAGACCAAGATCAGCCTGCACGTAAGTGCAGTCTGATCATGGTCTTCACCTGCTTTTACTTTTCCTCCCAGAGTTGTTTATGAAATTGAATTTTTTAAAGAAATATTGATTTAAGAACAAGTTCTATCAGTGCTTCCAGCCCTTTGATTTTACAGTATTTTAGTAAGGTTATTTATTCAGCATGACAAGGGTTAACAGTGTTCTGCTGAGGCCATTATTCCTTGATATTCTCATGTAAAATTTGTGAATCTCTCATGAAAATTAGCCTAGGAAGGTAAATTTCACGGTAAATATTTTCTGGAAATTAAGAGCATTTCTCACTGTATAGTAGAAAATATGTAGTGCCAACCAGGTTGTGCTGCTGAAAAGCTAGATACCTAGCAACCCCGATCTTTATTGGCTAATGTTTGGCAGTTTTTTTATCCTCCCCGGTCCAAAGAAATTGTTGCTATGGGTGACTGATAAACAATTGTGACTTCAAGTTCACTGAAATGAGAAAAATCCCCAAAGATCAGTTTGTTTTTGGTAAAATCAGACATATCCTATGATTCTTCCGTTGAAAATGCTGCCAGTAGCTTGAATTTGCATGAAGACAAATCCCACAAAGTCACTGATAGGCCTTGTCTTAGCTATAAAGTCCCCCCCCCCCCCACACTAAAAAAACCCAAAAAAACGAAAGAAAGTTTCAGTGTAGTTTGAGATTATGCCTTGTTACAGTACAATAGACTAAGTGAGGAATATTTTATGACCTGTCAAACTTATATGAAACGCTTAACCCATTACCAGATGACCAAATTTTAGACTGGCCCAAATTGAAAGAAGCTGCAGACGACAATTAAAAGTTAATGAAATTTTGAATTTTTCAACTTTCTAGGTACAAAACATTGTGGAAAATGAAGAAATTGCTTGTAACAAGCAATTTCTTCATTTTTCCACATTGTTTTCCAAAGCCTTGGGGGTGTTTAAAGGCGTCTCTGAGTGGGAATGGGTTAAACAGAGTCACACACAGAGAAAAAAACAACAGTACCATGACCAAATAAAAACCTAAAAATCTCAAATAAGTACATTGCCCTGTCCTGCAGATAACTTGAATCACAAAGAAAATGAGGTTTGTCTGCATGGCCAGTTACATATTTCAGTTGAAAGATTTAAGAATCAGTAATAATTGTTGCTTTAAAATCAGCATTTTGAATTGCTCAAGAAGGTCTGGCAATTCCTAAATTTGGTAGTTTGTTTGAATTTAACTGCTCAAATGTTGCACAGCTATACTATCTGATCTTGGCACACACAACCTAAATATTGTATAATTCATCCAATCATTTATATGAGAAAATAACAAAAAAACTTAAATATGAACTCAATTTTTGTTTGTAGAAAATAGTTGCAATCAGCAAAACAAAGTACGTAATTGTACCTGAAGTTGAAATTATGCGAGGATGTTACATATTACCGTACCATGGAAATGGAATCGTCTCTTTCATTTTGAAAATGTCCCCAAAAATTAGGGGACAGTTGTCTCCTCTTCTAAAAATCCTTAGCAGAACACTGCTTTAAGGTTTTTATGCTTACTAGAGGGAGAGCATATAGCTTCCACTACATCTATCCCTCTGTCTGTCTGTCTGCCCAAATTTCTCAAAAACCCTATAATTATGGATGGATTTTAGTATAATTTGGTGCAGTTGTTCTCTATCATGAGTAGATATGCCATTTGAAACAAATTTTCAGATAGCTCCAAAGTCACAGCTCAGGGTTGATCATTAAAATTAAGTATGTCTGCAGCTAGCATATAGCAACCACTTTGTCTGTTCCAATCCTTATGCCCGTTTATTTTATACTTTTCGTGACAGGGCTGTATTCTTGGAGCTTAATCCATCTTTGACTGCTCTTGTTTACCATTAATAAATGTTGTTATTGTCTATAAAACTGTTTGACTACTGCTTGTTACATTTGGCAAGACATGACATTTAGACAGTCATTACACAAGAAGGGCAATGCAACAAGACCTAGGTATCAAAGTTCTGTTGTTAACTGCCTATCTTCTCATGTTAACTTGTCAACAACACGGTTTTACCTGTTTGTGGGTGTGGTTTTTAGGACAAAATTGTATTACATATCTGTAAGCCCGTTCTGACATAGTGATACTTTTTGATGACCCTCATGAAAAACATTTTGGAAAACATTGTGTAAAATGAAGAAATTGCTTGCAACAAGTAATTTCTGAATTTTCATCAATGTTTTCTTCCCAGAAAGATGAAAAATACATAAACTTTAGATAGTGGTCTGCAAATTTGGACCAGTCTAAAATTTTACCATCTGGTATTGGGCTAATATTCTATTGCAGTGTTTTGCATTGTGTGTTTGGCCCTGTCAATCTAAAATAATTTAGTTTTTAGCTTCGTCTATCAAAATCGGGCGTTCTGATTGGTAAAAAAAAATTTATAACTCCATGAATAAAATTTTGAGCACAAAGCGATATTTTATACTTCCACACTTAATAGTCCCACAGAAAATAGTATCAAACTTTGTAGTTTTTGCTCTTTTGGCTTGATGCTATTAAAGTTATAAGAAATGAAGAGAATATTTTTTGTTTTCATGGAAGCATGAACCGAAAAACCTAATCACACTTAAGTATGAATACACTTTGCGCATTCATACAGTTTGATTAGTTTTTTCGGTTCATACCTCCATGAAAACAAAAAATATTCTCTTCTCTTGTGAATGAAAAATGCATACAAAAAAATGCTACATGTTATTGTCAAAGATCCCTTCCATTCTAAATGAAACATTTGATTGGTCTATTGACATTTTGGTTGATTGCAATCAACACTCCATCAAGGTACCCGAAAGGAAAAAAAAAAGCGATGCATTTTTAGTACCAGTAGAGTTCTAGATCAGAGATGTTTCCAATGAGTACCATCAACAGGGTTTGATGAGCAGTTACTCCCCTCTGTACGCCTGTATAGTAATGCACATACTTTAACCCTTTTCCACACAGTGAAATTTTAGACTGGTCCAAATTCAGATGACAAATTTTAGTTAAAGAAAAATGTAAAGTCTTTGTCTTTTGGGATGGAAAGCATTGTAGATAATGAAGAAATTGCTACAAGCAAAATTGTCCAAATTTAAAGCTTTAGGAGACAAAAATTTGAATTGGATTTGTTTTAATAAGTAACCAATCAGTAGGGTAGAAAATATTGTGGAAAACGAAGACATTGCTTGCAACAAGAATTTCTTCTTTTTCTACACTGAATTTATTCTTTTTCTACAATGTTTTCTCAAGTATAAAATCACAAGGATGTAAAAACCAGGGATTAAACAGGAAAGGGTAAACTGCAAACGTTCAACAGCTCTGAGTTGAAAAAGGGTAAAGATGACGGTGTGTTGGAATGAAGAACTAAGTGCTAAATACTGTGATAAACTGAGAATTGGAGAAATTGCTTGTTCCTTAGCGCTTAAAAAAACAGGGTTGTGTTGTAATGGGGTAACATTCCTATATGACTTGCACCGAAATAACAACAAAACTGTGCACAAGATTAAAGGATTACAAAAAGGGATTAAATCACAAAGTATTCACTGTCATTGAAAAAAGGACTTAGATTTGCATGTGAGGAACTATTTTAAACTTAAAGCACAGAAGTTACAGATGACAACTTAAAGTTGACAGAATTTCAAATATCTGTCTTTCTGTGTAGAAAACCATTTGGAACATGTAGAAACTGCTTGTCGCAAGCAATTTCTACCTTGTTTCTCTGAACTTTTCCTTGATGGACATCAAAAAGCGGGATTGTGTGGTAATGGGCTAAGAGGAAACCACACAATCAAACTTGTCTTGTAAGAAAAAATTTCCAGTATTTTGGTGCCTAGTAATGTAAGCCGAGGTCAAATATTTTAATCTCTGCCCTTTAACTTCAGTATTTAACTTATGGATATAGGCAAATACTTGTACTATAACTTGAATTATTCCAAAATTGAAATAATCAAATCAGAAACTTACGTTGAAATAGTATTTTCTAGATAATTAACCCTTGCTACACTGGAATATTCAGGTTTTGGCAGGAGCTATGGACAAAGATCAGCCTGAACATTAGTGCAGTCTGATTTTTGTCTACACCTTCTGTTTGTCATAAGAATTTTGATGATTGAACAACAAGTACTACAAGTGCTTTCATCCTTTTTATTTTGATGCCATTCCAAAAATGGATTTATTCAGAATGACAAGGGTTAAAATGTATTGACCTCTGTGGTTAACCCTTGTCATGCTTAGCCTGGATTATTCCCGTTTGGGCAGGAAGTATAGACAAAGATCAGCCTGCACATAAGTGCAGTCTGATCTTAGTCTACACCCCCTGCTTTTAATTTTTCTCCAAGAGAAGTTATGAAATTGTTTTTTAAAAGAAATATTGATTATTGAACAACACATACATTGGTACTATCAGTGCTCTCAACTCTTTGATTTTAATTCATTTCCATAAGAGAATTTATACAGCATGACAAGGGTTAAAGTTTGAAACAATCTGAAAGGGAATTTTGCTTATGATATTGATGATGCAAGTGAACCCTGTAGAATGTGCTCCAAGGGACCTGTCCCTATGTCATCTAATGAGGTAGGATAGATTTCATGTTACTTCCCATGAATAGCTACTTTTAACCATTTACCAGACAGAAAATTTTTAGGCTGGTCCAAGTAAAGCTGATGAAATTTTTGATTTTTATACGCCCATCGAAGATGGGACGTATTATGGGATCACCCGTGGTGTCCGGGCGTCCGGTTGTCCGGCAGTGTCCACTTCTTTGTCCGGAGCATAACTCTGTCACCGTAAGTCCGATTGACTTTAAACTTGGCAGTTATATTCTTCACATCAATACGGAGTGCAGTGCTCAATAACCATAACTCTACCTAGCCTATTTTTTGAGTTATTGCCCTTTGTTGTTTTTCATACTTGAATCTTGTCCGGAGTATATCTCTAAAAGTATTATAGCTAGGATCATGAAACTTCATTGATGTATAGATCTCACCAAGAGGGAGTGCAGTGCACAAGAACCATAACTCTACCTGGCCTATTTTTTGAGTTATTGCCCTTTGTTGTTTTTCATACTTGAATCTTGTCTGGAGTATATCTCTAAAAGTATAATAGCTAGAATCATGAAATTTCATGGACGGATAGATCTCACCAAGTAGGAGTGCAGTGTACAAGAACCACAACTCTACCTAGCCTATTTTTTGAGTTATTGCCCTTTGTTGTTTTTCATACTTGAATCTTGTCTGGAGTATAACTCTAAAAGTATTACAGATAGGATCATGAAACTTCATGGGTGTATAGATCTCACCAAGGGGGAGTGCAGTGCACAAGAACCATAACTCTACCTAGCCTATTTTTTGAGTTATTGCCATTTGTTGTTTTTCATACTTGAATCTTGTCCGGAGTATATCTCTAAATGTATTATAGCTAGAATCATGAAATTTCATGGCTGGATAGAGCTCACCAAGTGGGAGTGCAGTGTACAAGAACCATAACTCTACCTAGCCTATTTTTTGAGTTATTGCCCTTTGTTGTTTTTTATACTTGAATCTTGTCTGGAGTATATCTCTAAAAGTATTATAGATAGGATCATGAAACTTCATGGATGTATAGATCTCACCAAGGGGATTGCACTGTACAAGAACCATAACTCTACTAAGCCGATTTTTGAGTTATTGCCCTTTGTTGTTTTACATACTTGAATCTTGTCTAGAGTATATCTCTAAAAGTATTATAGCTAGAATCATGAAATTTCATTGATGGATAGAGCTCACCAAGAGGGAGTGCAGTGTACAAGAACCATAACTCTACCTAGCCTATTTTTTGAGTTATTGCCCTTTGTTGTTTTTCATACTTGAATCTTGTCTGGAGTATATCTCTAAAAGTATTACAGATAGGATCATGAAACTTCATGGGTGTATAGATCTCAACAAGGGGGAGTGCAGTGCACAAGAACCATAACTCTACCTAGCCTATTTTTTGAATTACTGCCCTTTGTTGTTTTTCATACTTGTATCTTGTCCGGAGTATATCTCTAAAAGTATAATAGCTAGAATCATGAAATTTCATGGATGGATAGAGCTCACCAAGTGGGAGTGCACTGTACAAGAACCATAACTCTACCTGGCCTATTTTTTGAGTTATTGCCCTTTGTTGTTTTTCATACTTGAATCTTGTCTGGAGTATATCTCTAAAAGTATAATAGCTAGAATCATGAAACTTCATGGATGGATAGAGCTCACCAAGTGGGAGTGCAGTGTACAAGAACCATAACTCTACCTAGCGTATATTTTGAGTTATTGTCCTTTGTTGTTTTTCATACTTTGTTTGACAAAAAATATTCATTCAAAATAACCTCAGTTCTATTCAAACCCCCAGTTAATATTAACCCTTTCCCGTTCAAATACGGGATTTTACGTTCCTGTGATTTTTTACTCAAGAAAACATTGTGGAAAAAGAAGAAATTGCTTGTAACAATATTTTCTACCACATAGGATGGTTTCATTTCAAATAGCATCCAGTTTTCATTGTCGACTGCAACCTCTTTCAATTTGGACTAGTCTAAAATTTCCAAAAACAGGAAAGGGTTAAGCAGTGTGATGGGCGTATCTTGTGACAATTTGGCATCTTGTTTTACTTTTGGGATAGAAATTATTGTGGATAATGAAAAAATTTCTTGCTTTTTTCACAATTGTTTCTAAAGCTCTTTTTTCTTGGGGGCGCTTAAAAGCGTCACTGATTGAGAAGGGGTTATATCACCACTAAATTAACTAACATACGAAAGTACAAGCATGTATATTAAATATTTGAATGAGTTCTATTTACAGTCCATGATAGGTTTAACCCTGGTTCCCAATCCAAAAATTTCAGACTGGCCTAAATTCGAAGGAGTAATGGATGACAGTTTCAATTGAAATTAGAAATCTTCATTTTCCATAATGTTTTCCCAAGCTTTCTAACAGAAATTTCCATAATGTTTTCCCAAAGTCTAATTTTCACAAATTACTTTTCAGAACCTTGTATTTGAAAAATATATGAGAAGAAAGTTAAGATAATTAAAATCTGTGACATGTAAAAAGCACTGATACCTCCCTTTAACCCTTTCCTGATCTGCAAAATTTTAGACCTGTCAAAAGTCAAAGGTTTTGCAGACAACAATTTAAAGTGGGCTAAATTCAGAAAATAACCGTACAGTGGGATAGAAAACCTTGTGGAAAAAGAAGAAATTGCTTGTTACAAGCAATTTCTTCTTTTTCTACAATGTTTTCTTGGTTATTAAATCACAGGGCCTTAAAAACCAGGGTTTGACCAGGAAAGGGTTAAAAGAGGTGTGTAATCCCATTCAATAAGAAAATGTTGTGGATCAGGAAGAAATTGCTTGTTACAAGCAATTTCTTCATGATCCACAATGTTTTCTTCCCCCACTCAGAGATTTCTAAAAATTTCATCAACTAAAAATACATAATTGTCATCTGAAACCTTGTTGAACTTGTACCTACAATTTGTTTGTCTGCTAATGGGTTAGAGCATTTGTTGAAAGGGAGAATCTAAATCAGTTCTAAAAAAAGACTTGAACCCTTTCCTGTTCAGTCCCTGGCTTTTGTGTCACTGCGATTTTATAATTGAGAAAACATTGTAGAAAAAGAAGAAATTGCTTGTCACAAACAATTTCTGCTTTTCAAAATTTTCTACCCTCATGGAAGGTTATTTTTCAAATCAAATCCACTTTGACTGTTTGTCTGTAAAACCCTTGAATTTGGACAGGGCCTAAAGTTTGCCAAACAGGAAAGTGTTAATGTATAGATTTCAACTAACCAATGAATGAAAAGGATAAATAATTGTTTATTGATGGTGTAACCCTTTTATATATAAATAGCTAGCAGGTAACTTTTCAATTGTTCTGTTATTCTGTCCTTGATTGGTGTGAAAGGGAATAATAATCTGATTGTTGTGTGATTATCAGATTTCTGAATGAAGCATTCAATACTTGTAAACCCATTACCAGACTAGAAAATTTTAGACTGGTCCAAATTCAGTTACATGGGATAAAAAGCGTGGTTGTATATGTACACCTTTCCTTATTGGTAGAACCCTTTTCCCAAAAATATCTGATTGTCCTGCAAAAACTTCACCCATTCCTACACAATGACCCTTTTAAATGCCCCTCAATATAAAAGCTTTGGAAAACATTGTGGAGAATGAAGAAATTGCTTGTTACAAGCAATTTCTTCATTATCTACAATGAGTTCTACCCCAAAAGACAAAGATTTCAAATATTTCATAAACTTAATATTGTCGTCTGCAACTTGTAAGAATTTGGACTGGTCTATAACATTATCTTGTGGCAATGGGTAAAAAGTCACTTTCAAATTCTGCTTTTATAGTAGTTAAACAAAAGGCATACTTATAATAACTATTCATGTGATTTGATTTAGATTTTTAACCCTTCTTATGCTGAATGGGAAATATTCCTGTTTTGGCAGGAGGTATTGACAAAGATTAGCCTGCACATATTTGCGGTCTAATCATAGTCTTTACCTCCTGCCTTTACCTTTAAATTTAGAATGTTTATAAGTCATTTTTCCATGATAAATATTAACCTGAAATTAGTGCTTCCAGTGCTTTCATACCTTTGATTTCAATGTGATCATGGAGTATGCCTCGTAGATATGCTTGTGTTCAGGTTTCTTTTAGGGTATAAGCTTATATACTCTCAAACCCAGATTACAAATTTTTATTTCTTTGGGAAAGAACTTGCAGAGAACAAGTGAACAGAGCATATAAATGGAGAAATAAGACCTGAGTTGCATGGGAAACATAGTGGGAAAAAAGTCATGTTACTGGCATTTTTTCCTTTTCTATTTTTTCTTAAACCATTTCAAATGAGAGATTGTGTGGTAATGGATTAACCCATGCTTCTTTTTGAAGCCCTGATGGAAATCTTTGTGGGAAAAGGAGCTATTGCTTGCATAAATCAATTTCTCCTTTTCTCATAACGATTCCTACCCTATTCAGAATATTTTCCAATTTTAGCATAATTTGAAAATGTTGTCCGTAATTTCTTTAGTTTTGGACCTGTCTGAAATTTTTCGTCTGGTAATTGGTTTTACCTTGAAAATATATAGGTTACTTATGTAAAGCAACACTGAAAATTTTCTCTTCAGAAACTACAAAATGAATTTCAACAAATTTTTATATAAATGTTCCTTGGGAGGCCCTGTATTGGATTTCTTTAGACGCCCCCAAGGAGAAAAAGCTTCAGAAAACATTTCTTTATAACTTTGTTTCTTCATTTTCAACAATGTTTTCTCGCAGAACAATGAAAAAATCCAAAAGTTCATTAACTCTTAATTGTTGTCTGCAATTTCTTTCAATTTGGGCCAGTCTAAAATTTTGCCATCTGGTAATAGGTAAATACAGTCTTGAATTTAATATTTAAGTATCATGAGCCATAGTGATTTTACTAATGGTTACCATATTGATGGCTCAGTGCAAAGCAGTAAACATGTAGGCAGTTACAGCTTTTTTGCGCTAAACCATTGATATTCACTTAAAGAAGGATAAAACTGTGTATTATGAAATTATTCATGGGTTTAGGACTTATTATTACAGATAAATGATTTTTGATTGATAATTGTTATGTTTACATTACGTAATCTAAGTGGCTTAAGTTTCATAAGGATTTGGAATTTTACTTAGCTGAGAATGCTCCTTTGGCATGTAAAAAGTTGGAATTCTTGTTTCAAACAAAGGTATTAACTGTAATTTAATTATTCATTAATTAATTTGATCTTTCAGACATGGTACGGAAATAATAGGTCCCAAGATGTGACCTCATTTTTAGAGGTCTTACCATGAAAACTGTCTTCTGCAACTTATTTGAGTTTTAGCAAGTCTAAAACTTTGTTGTCTGGGTTAAAAATAAATTTTACCGCCCACGCTTGTAAAAGACAATACAAGTAGATGAATTAACCATTCCAACACAAGCCTGTTTTTTTATGCCCCTTAAGAAAACTGCTTTGGAAAACAGTTTTCAAATGAAGAAACTGATTGAAACAAGCAAACTTTCTTCTTCACCCATTATGTGGGCTACCCAAAAAACGATCCGTCTAAATTTTTTGTCATCTGGTCATGTGTTGGGTTGGTGTGAAAAGCCCTAAAGACCTATCAATTGTATGTTGCCCCCTCTACAGAATTTACTTGACTTAACCCATTACCAGATGGCAAAATTTTAGACTGAAGGAAGTTGCAGACAATAATTTGAACATTCTGAATTTTTAGATTTTTTTTAACTTTCTGGGTAGAAAACATTATTATTGTAACAAGCAATTTCTTCATTTCATACAATGTTTTCCAAAGCTTTCATATTGAGAGGCGTTTAAAAGAGTCATTGTGTGGGAATAAGTTATACCTGAAATGATGCAAGTCTCTACACATTTTATAAACACTACAGCCTTTTTAGCTCACCTGAGCACAACATGCTCATGGTGAGCTTTTGGGATCGTTGAATGTCTGTTGTACGTTGTACGTCGTGCGGCGTTAAGAATTGAAGAGTTTACACTCTAGAGGCCACAGTTTTTACCCAATCTTCATGAAACTTGGTCAGAATAATTGTTAGGTCATGAGGATGAACCCTATCGATTATGGGAGGGTTCTATTTGAAAACACATGAAAAGGGGCCTTAATGACAATTTCTTTGTTTACACTCTAGAGGCCACAAATATGGCTCTATCTTCATGAAACTTTGCCAGAATAATTTTTAGGTCATAGAGATGAACCCTATTGATTATTAGAGGTACTATTTGAAAACACAGGAAAAGGGGCCTTAATGACAATTTCTTTGTTTACAATCTAGAGGCCACAATTTCGGCTCAACCTTCATGAAACTTGGTCAGAATAATTATTTGATCATGAGGATGAACCCTATTGATTATTAGAGGATTCTATTGGAAAACACAGGAAAAGGGGCCTTAATGACTATTTCTTTGTTTACACTCTAGAGGCCACAAATATGGCTCTATCTTCATGAAACTTTGCCAGAATAATTTTTAGGTCATAGAGATGAACCCTATTGATTATTAGAGGTACTATTTGAAAACACAGGAAAAGGGGCCTTAATGACAATTTCTTTGTTTACACTCTAGAGGCCACAATTTTGGCCCAATCTTCATGAAACTTGGTCAGAATAATTATTTGATCATGAGGACGAACCCTATTGATTATTGGAGGATTCTATTGGAAAACACAGGAAAAGGGGCCCTAATTATAATTTATTTATTTATACTCTAGAGACCACAATTTTAGCTCAATCTTCATGAAACTTGGTCAGAATGATTGTTAGGTCAAAAGAATTAACCCTATTGATTATGGAAAGGTTCTATTGGAAAACACAGGAAAAGGGGCCTTAATGACGATTTCTTTGTTTAAAATCTAGAGGCCATTTTGGCTCAATCTTCATGAAACTTGGTCAGAATAATTGTTAGGTCATAAGGATTAACCCTATTGATTATGGAATGGTTCTTTTGGAAAACACAGGAAAAAGGGCCTTTATGACAATTTCTTAGTTTACACTCTAGAGGCCACAATTTAGGCCTAATCTTCATGAAACTAGGCCAGAATGATTATAAGGGCATGAGGATGAAGCCTATGAGGATGATTATAGGAAGGTACTTTTGGAAAACACAGGAAAAGGGGCCTTAATGACAATTTCTTTGTTTACAATATAGAAGTCACAGTTTTGCCTCTATCATGAAACTGATTATAGTTATTTGTTTCTAGTTGCATTTTTTAACAGCAGACAGTTCAGGTGAGCGATCTTGGACCATCATGGTCCTCTTGTTGGACTTGGCCATCAAGTTGTGGTGTGGATTTCCTATTTTATTGTTATCAGGTCATGAAGAACTTTAAATATTATACAGGGGTAGGCTATGTCATGTATTGTTATCAAATTGTCTGTAATGGTCTTAATTCCATGTTATTATTGACAAGTCTATTGATCAAGATAATCTTTGATGTAAATAAAACCTGCATGTAGATCCACCTACAGTGGCAAACATTACCCATTAATGGAATTAATTCACAGACATGGAATGAATAAATTGGACTTGTCTCCGTGAAAAAGTGTGTTTCTGGCTTTTAAGCTCGTTGAAATGTTCTGTTTCAATTAAATTAAAGTCGAATAATTCCTGGAATTGCATACAATACGGATGGAATATAATGTGGAAAGACACAGGAATGATTTCGGGTTTTTTCTGATACATTTTGTTATTCCTTCTCAGACTTGCTATTAGTAGCTAATGGTTCTTCAGACAATTAAAGGAATTCTTGAAACTTGTCTGAATTAATTATTTTGCCAAAATGGATTGCTTTCGGGTATGTAAATATATCTTTTATGTCATTACTCCTAACAGGACAGCATAAGGTCTAGATCTGTATCCCAGATGGTAAAGTTTATCGTTTCTAAATTAACCCTTGTCATGCCATATAAATTACCTTGCTGAATTGCTGTAAAATCAAAGGGCTGAAAGCACTGATAGAACTTGTTGTTCAAAAATCAATATTTCTTTTAGAAATGAATTTATAACTAGCTCTTGCAGGTAAAGTACAAGCAGGAGGTGTAGACTAAGATCAGACTGCACTTATGTGCAGGCTGATCTTGATCTACACCTCCTGCCAAACGGGAATATTCGGGGTTCAGCATGACAAGTGTTAAACAACTTAGCATCTTGTACAAGTGCCTGACACCTTGCTGTAGCATGCTGGATAGTGGATAAAAAATTTAAAGATGAAAGTGGGGCATAATTCCATGAAAATCGAGTTTGGGTTACCACTCTTAAAAGTACAAGTTGCTCTTTTGATAGTCAACATATTCCAAGTTTCAAATGAATGTGTGGCCATAGTGCAGTTGATAGTGTGCCAATCATGAGGTCCATAGTGCAGTTGATAGTGCGCCAATCATGAGGTCCATAGTGTAGTTGATAGTGCGCCAATCATGAGGTCCGTAGTGTAGTTGATAGTGTGCCAATCATGAGGTCCATAGTGCAGTTGATAGTGCACCAATCATGAGGTCCATAGTGTAGTTGATAGTGTGCCAATCATGAGGTCCATAGTGCAGTTGATAGTGCGCCAATCATGAGGTCCATAGTTCAGTTGATAGTGCTCCAATCGTGAGGTCCAGGTCTTGATCTCAAATCTGGCGGTCTGGACATGGGCATGGCCTAGTTGTTAGACTGTCGCACTCCTAATCATGGGGTACTTGGTATGCCCCAAGTCTTGGCAAATATCAGTAGCAATCTCATCATCATCAACAATGTTTTCTGTCCAAAAAGAAAAAAAAATAAAATTCACCAACTTGTCGTCTGCAACTTGTTTCAATCAGTACCAGTCTGAATTTTGCTATATAGTAATGTGTAAATAGATCATAAAGATTGGTCAGTGAGATCGAATAAAACTTATATCTCTGTAATTTTATCCTTGTCATGCTGTATAAAACCCTTTTCAAAACAGCATGGAAAAAAATCAAAGGGCTGAAAGTACTAGTCACAGGTGCATATTTATTTTGAAATTAAATTTCAAACACAACCCTGACTTCAAAGGGACAAGAAGGTCGTACAGACAAAGATCAGATTACACTTATGTGCAGGCTGATCTTTGTCTTTACCTCCTACTAAAACAGGAATAGTCCGGTTTCAGCATGACAAGGGTTAAGCTCACGATAAATTCTGAGTATTCTTCTCTGTATTAGTTACTAATAGCTCTAGTTTTCTTGTAAACCTAAAATTGAAAAGGGTGATTAAGATTACAAGATAAGTATATTGATTTATAAGTATATGTTTGCAAAATAGCATTGACAAGTTTGAAGTGAACAGAATAAAAAAAATCCCATTCACAAAATATGTATTACCAGAAGGGTTTAAGTTTGCTTCAATAGGTGCTTAATATATTGATATACAAGAAGGTCATACCAGAGATTAACCCATCACCAGATGGCAACATTTTAGACTTGTCCAAATTGAAAAGAGCTACAGACGACAATTTAATGTTCTTGTAATTTTAGATTTTTTCAAATTTCTGGGAAGAAAGCATTGTTTTAAATGAAGAAATTGCTTGTTGCAAGCAATTTCTTTAATTTATTCAATGTTTTCCCATTTGTTTTTCTTGGAACAGATGTAGCAATGTCTACGAATTTCTTTTTTGTTGTTTTGTATATTAAAGGAGGTAAAAAAAAAAATCTTCTTAACAAAAACCCCCTGAAACTTTGATATTAAAATCAAAGTAAGTCTGCTTCCGCACAAAATAGTCCCATACAAAAGGTATCAAAATTTGTAAAAAATTTGTTTTTTCGCTTGATGCTATTAAATTATAAGAAATGAAGAGATTTTTTTTTATTTCATGGAGGTATGAACCGATAAACCTAATCTCACAATGTATGAATCCACTTCGCGTATTAATACAGTGTGATTAGGTTTTTCGGTTCATACCTCCATGAAAACAAAATATATTCTCTTCATCTCTTAAATGAATTTCATTAACTTAGTATTGTTGTCTGCAGCTTCTGTCAATTTGGAAAAGTCTAAAAACTCCTTTCATTTAGACCAGTCTAAATATTTTGTTGCCTGGAAATGGAATAACCCAGCACCACACAAGATAAAATTAGACTTGTCCAACTTTAAAAGAGTTGCAGACAAGATTTTGAAATTTTGGATTTAGCTCGGCTGTTTTCGGAGAAAACCCGAGGTATTTCTATAGCCTTTGTGATGTCGTCATCATATGAAAACTTTGACATTTTGTGATATCTCTGTTTCTACTAAATTTAAGGCATTCACTTGAAACTTGGCACACTTGTTCACAATCAAAAGAGCAACCTATACTATCAAGGGGGATAACTCTAGATGCATTTTGTGCTTCTATCCACTATCCAGCACCCAATAGTCAAGCGTAGGGAAAGAAAACATTGCGTAAAATGACAAGCAATTTCTTCACTTTACAAAATCGTCACTCTGAGGGAATGTATAGTGTGTTTAACCCATTCCCACTCAATGACACTTTTAGACACCCCCAAGATAAAAAAGCTTTGGAAACATTGTGGAAAATGAAGAGATTGCTTGTTTCCTATCCAGAATGTTGAAAATATCTTAAATGTCATAAACTTTAAATTGTTGTCTGCAGCTCCTTTCAATTTGGATCGGTCTAAAACTTTGTCGTTTGGAAATGGGTTAAAAGCTACATAACTTTTTTACTACTAATAAGTAGAGAAGTAGAAGGTTTGTAAAGTAAAGGTTAGAAGAAAATATTGAATAAACATAAACCACTTTTGAATTTTGAAAAGTATGTTATTTGGAATTATTGAAAAGAGAATTTCTGTCGTGTTTGAGAAACACCCTTTATAATTATGAATCTTCATTTTGATATTTAAATGCCCATAGATTTTATAACTATAAGGGCTTATGATATTGATTGATTGAATGGTGTTTAACGCCACTTTAACAGTATTTAAGTCATATTGCGGAGGCTGGAGCACCTAACAATGGATTCCTGTTATTTCTCACACCAGTACTACCACTAAATCCTTTCCTGTCCTCTAGCTGCTGTTCCACTTAGGTTTACAATTATCAATCCATTGGTTAGAGACAAATGTCGGAAAGGATATGTGCTGCCGCCAGGAATTGAACCCATGACATCCCAAGATGCTGAAAACTGACACCCTGAAAAAAACAATCATAGAACACCTAGTTGGAAAGGAGAAATTGCAAGTGACAAGCAGTTTCTCCTTTTTCACAATTTTTTCTATCCTATATCTCGCATTTCAAATTTCAGGGCAATTGGAAATATCATCTGCAAAATTTTTCAGTTTGGACCTGTCTTAACCCTTGTCATGCTGTATAAATTACCTTACTGAACTGCTGTCAAATCAAAGGGCTGAAAGCACTGATGGATCTTGTTGTTCAAAAATCAATATTTCTTTTAGAAATCAACCTCATAAACAACTCGGGAAGGGAAAGTATGAGCAGGAGGTGTAGACTAAGATCAGCCTGCACAAGCGTGCAGTCTGATCTTAGTCTACACCTCCTGCTAAAACCGGAATTATCCGGGTTCAGCAAGACCAGTCTTAAATATTGTTGTTCTGGTAATAAGATAAGCCTTTCATTGATAGAACGCTGGCCCAACCCACTGACTGTGACAGAAAGTTCTTCTTAACCCAGACCAGTCCAAATTTAAAGTATTTGCAGACAAAAATTTCAATTTGATGAAATCTTTAAAATTTTTGTCTTTTGGGGTAGAAAACATTGTTGATAATGAAGAAATTGCTTGTAACATTTTCCACAATGTTTTCCAAAGCTTTCATATTGAGGGGTGTTTAAAACAATCATTGTATGGGAATGGGTTAAATGTTACATGGTGTTTTTTTTGCAAAATTTATGGTCGGTAACATGTAACAAAAAATGATTTGGTTTGTTGGTCACCACATGGTAACCACGGCTTGGATAAGCAGTAGGTATGACTTCTATGCCGCCAAAGCAACAAAATTCATAACGTAATCATGTGTTTGAGTTCAAAGTTCATTTTTGGTGTAAATAAAAGGTTTGATTGGTCAATTAATTTTTTGATTGACAGATATTGACAGCTATGATCATTCAGTCTACAACAAATACTAGGAATGATGTCATTTGTTTGTGTAGAACAAAGCTGCTGTCATAGCGCAGTCGGTAGCACATCAGACTCCTGATCTTCAATTATGGGTCATGGGTTAGATCCCTGGCAGCAGCACATATTTTCCGACACTTGTCTCGCAACAATGGGTCGAAAACCGTAAAACTAAGTGGGATAGCAGCTGGAGGCTAGGAAAGGATGTAGTGGTAGTACTGGTTGAGAAATACTAGGTTAGGTGCTCCAGCTGCCACAATATGACTGAAATAATGTTAAAAGCGGCGTTAATCCCCGTTCAATCAATCAGTCAATCTGTAGAACAAATTCCACTGGTTTGTACTGCCTATCCCTGTAATCTTGAGGTGAATCAAATTGATTAATTAACTGATTGAGTAATTGGCTGCAGTATACAAATGAATGTAGTTCATGATAAAGTTCATTTGCCTAATTTAGTTTGTGTTGAAATTCTACCTCCATGTTACTATTATCTTTGATTATTTCTGTCGTCTTTTTAGCTCAACTTAGCACGATGTGTTCACGGTGAGGTTAAGTGATCTAGCTGTGTCATTGTCCATGTGAGCATATTGTATGCAATTTACCTTACATGCCTTGAAACTTGGTCAGAATGTTTGTCTCCATCAAACCTTGGGTTATAAGTTCAATATTTGGTCACATGGGGCCAAAAAGAAGGTCACCTGGCCACATCTTATAAATATCTTGGGAACACTCTTCAGGTCACATTTTAAGCTCTCCTGAACATGAATGTGTTCACAGTGAGTGCATTCTAGAGTCCACAATTTTGCCTCAAACGTCCTTAAACCTGGTCAGAATGTTTGTCTCTCCATGATACTTCATACAAGTTAAATCTTTGGGACACTTGGGTAAAAAAACCTGGTCATTAGGTAAAATATTTGGAAAATACTTGTGTGCACCCTACAGGTCACATTTTGCCTCAAATGTCATGATATTTGGTAAGAATGTTTGTCTGCATACTATCTAGGTCAGGTTTGATATTGGGTCACGTGGGGTCAAAAACTAGGTCACTAGATCAAATCTTGGGGAAAATACCTTGTGTGCACTTGAGAGGCCACATTTTTCTTCATATAAATTTATATTGGCTCAGAATATTTGACCCCATACTATTTAAGCCCTATTCAAATTTGGGTCATTTTGGCTCAAAAACTGGTTCACTGGGTTAAATCTTGTGTATATGGTTCATTTTTGACTGAAATGAATTGATAATAGCCTAGATTGTTTGTCCCCATAAATATCTTGGCCAATTTCAAATTTGGGTCAATTTGGGTAAAAAACTAGGTCACAACGTCATATCTTAGAAATACCCTTGTGTGCACTCTAGAGTGCATTTGCTCTTCCCAAATAAATTGATAATTGGTCAGAAATTTGTCCCCATAATATATTAGCCAAGTTCCTAGTGAGCACTCTACAGCTACACTAATAAATTCCCAAAATTTTAGACTGGTCCAAATTCAAAGAAGTTGCAGATGACACTTTTTATTTTATGAAATTTACATTATTTTCAATTGTCTGTGAAGAAAACATTTTGGAAAATAAAGATATTGCTTGTGACAAGCAATTTCATCATTTTCCACAATGTTTTCCCAATTGCCTTTTTAGAGGGGCATCAGAAAGCATCATTGTGTGGAAATAGGTTAAAGCAAAGTATGATTATCGTTATACTTTGTGGATATTACCTCGACTAGACTGAGGCTCTGAAATGATGTACCCATGTGTCCAGTGATGCGGCTTGGATTCAAACATTTAACCCTTAACTTCTCTCTGATTAATGTATTTGTGAACTGCCATCAGGCATAACCCCACATTCAACATGCTTCTAGTATCTGTTACTTATAGGTGACAGACAAACGAGGAATTTGATAACGGCATAAAGATTTTGTCATAATTGCCAGTATTAAAGGATTTTGCCTAGCAAGGAGCAGTAGTATTTCCAATGTTCAACCTTAAAGGAGAAGAATGACAATATATAATGAAAATGTAGTTCTATTTGAAAAAGGATGCTTTTATTTGCATAAATGTTTGAATTTGTAACAAATCAATGCATGGTGTGTTGATGCATAAATTGCATTTTGTACATATTAAAACACATCCTATTAACTTGATAAAAAAATTGTTGCTTCTCTTTACATTTCTATGATTCTTTACCAACTATATATTGTTACATGCTTCTTGCTTAACCCATTCCCACTCAATGACACCTTGAAAAAAGGTTGGGGAAAAAATTGTTGTAAATGAAGAAGCTTGCAACGTCTTCTACCCAGAAAATTGAAAAAATTCAGAATTTCATAAGCTTTAAATTGTCGTCTGCAACTCCTTTCATTATTGACCAGTTTGAAATTTTGCTGTGTGGGAATAGGTTAAGTTATAAAGGTAGTATTTGGGAAACATCAGCATGAATGTTTCATTTTGAATTTGCAGCCAGTTGTGAAGCGGATTCCTCCATAAGTTTGATTAGATTTCCATGAAACCAAAATATATTCTCTTTGTTTCTTAGCATCCAAAAACAAAGCAATAACTTTACAAATTTGATACCTGTTTGTATGGGACTATTTTGTGCTGAGTCATTCAAAATCACTGCATGCTCAAAATTTTGTTCATGGAGTTATGAATATAATCTTTTTGACTAATCAGAACACACTTTTTTGTCAGACGACACTAAAAATTAAATTGTTCATTGAAAGATTTCAAAATAACTTGGTAACAGGGTAGATGTAGGATGCTACAATACATAAAGTACAGGTTTTGATCCTTAGGTCAGTGTTCATCACTTTTCACGTATCCAAGATTTTTCTTTAACCTATTCTCATACAAGGACGCTTTTTAACGTCACTCAAGAATTGATTGATTGACTTGGGTTTAATGCCACTTTCAACAGTAATTGAGACAAATTGTGGCGGCTGGAGCAACCAACAATGAGTGCCTGGTATTTCTCACACCAGTACTACTACATCCTTTCCTAGCCTCCAGCTGCTATCCCTTTTAGGTTTACAATTATCCACCAATGGTGAGAGACAAGTGTTGGAAAGAATATGTGCCGCCGACAGGGATCGAGCCCATGACATCCCATGATTGAAGATTGGGAGTCATAAGTGCTACCGACCGCATTATGACTGTGGCACGTCCTTCAAGAAAAATGCTTTTGAAACAATGTGGATTATGAAGAAATTGCTTGTAGCAAGCAATGTCTTCAATGTCCACAATGTTTTCTAACCTAAAAGGCGGAAATATTCTAAACTCTGCCAACTTGTTATTGTCATCTGCAACTTCTTTCAATTTGGACCAGTCTGGAATTTGGTTGTCTGGTAATGGGTTAACAGAAATTTAGACTGGTCCAAATTCAAAGATGTTGCAGACTACAATTTTTAACAGATGAAATTTTAGAATTCTTTGTAATTTTGGTTAGAAAACATAGTGGGAAATGAAGAAATTACTTGTAACAATAAGCAATTTCTTCATTTTCCTTGATGCTTTCCATAGCACTTTCCTATATGGGTGTCCAAAAGCGTGGGAATGGGTTAAACATACTCATATGACAGTTGTATTATAGCATATCAAAAAATCCCCTTGATTTTTGATAGGCTGCTCATATTTCAAGTTTTATTTGGGTATCATTATATTTCTACATGTATATAATTTTTATGGTTAGAAGATGTTTACCATTTGATGGTACATTAGTCACAAATATGTAGAGAGAAATACCTGATGGGGCTTTAAATTCTTAAAGTTGTCGAAATTTAAAGGAAATTGCAGATATGCCATTTCAAAGTGTGAGTAAATTTGAAAAATATATATATCTACTATGCTAGAAAACATCATGAACATCTATAATCAAAAGCTTTTTCTTCTTTTCTTTCAATGTCTTTCTTAATATTATTTTTATCAGTCTCTTCATGTTAGGGATTGTGCGTATCAGTGTAACAGAAAGGAAGATTTGACAGAAGTGGGTTTGTGATAATTCACATGATAATTCACATGAAAAAAGATTTTGAGAAATAAATTTTTCCACAATGGTGCGACATTTCTAACAATTGCGCTACTAGTAGACTACTGTGTAAGGATTCTGATCAGCCCGTCCACCTGCAGTCTGATTCGAGTCTTCACTCAGGGGATCTATAGCTAGACAATGACTGAAAGATTTTTTAACCTTTTATCAGAATGATGGCAAAATTTTACACTGGTCCAAATTGAAAGGAGTTACAGACAACATTTTAAAGTTTATGAAATTTAAGATTTTTTCAACTTTCTGCGTAGAAAACAATGTGGAAAATAAAGAAATTGCTTGCAACAATCAGCCAATACAGTGGCTGCTAGGTGTCAGATTTTAACCACATGAAACTATTGTGATGTCACACACAGAGTCAGAGTTGGCATTTGGAGTATAAATATAGAATAACTTTTTGCTCTAAGAACTTTTTGGAAACTGCAGAAAGTTTTGACTCTGATCAGCTTGTTTGATTTCACGCAGACTGACCATAGTTGGTACTCTTCACACTTCATATTTTCAACCCACTAGTCAAAGATTTGGTGGTTTGAATTACTTTTTTCGTACTTCTACAAGTATGGAACTATTTTCAAATCTTACGTACTGTGTTGTCCAATTAATCCATTCCCACACAATTATACTTTTTGATGCCCGCGAGAAAAGAAATTATTGAAAAACATTGTGTAAAACGATGAAATAGCTTGAAACAATTTCTTCCTTTTCCACAATTTTTCCTACCCAGAAAGTAGAAAAATCTAAAATTTCTAAACTTTAAAATGTCATCTGCAACTTCTTGGAAATTGGACCAGTTAGAAATTATTCTGTCTTGTAATGGGTAAAGAGATGTTATCAAAGTACTAAAAGTACTGTAGGCTAGCAAAGCATAATTTTAGACGGTAATCTTCCTTGTAAAAAGGTTATCATGATAAGTTGGATTTAGAAAACCTTTGCCTTGTAGGGTAGAAAACGTGTACAAGGAAGAAATTGCTTGTTACAAGCAATTTCTTCATTGTCCACAATGCTTTCAAAAGCTATATTCTTGAGATTATTCAAAAGTGGAATTGGATGGGATTGGGTTAAATAGCATGCTTTTGAAAGAATTTACATTTTGCATAAAGTTAATTCATGTGGCCATAGAAAGCAGTGGCAGAGTTTGCAATGTTCCTGAAATCAGAACTACTTTTTATGGTGTATCCATTCAATAGATTTAGTAGTTTAGCCTCCAGTGGCAGTTTGCACTCATTGAACTTTGAGAAGACCTCAAAATTTTGTCTCTTAAGCTATCTAAAAACTATTTGGACATTTTGCATTTCCACACAGTCCCACTTGACTCTGTCCCTCAAGAGAAAAGGTTTGGAAAACGCTTTGAAAAATGAAGAAATTGCTTGTAATGCAATGTTATTCTATCATAAAAAAATTTCATAATTTCAAAGAGTTTATAATGTTGCATTTTCAACAGAAATGCGTTAACCCATTTTAAACCCATCACCAAACAAGAAAATTTTAGACTGGTCCAAATCGATAGCAGTTACCAAAGTCATTTCAAATTATTCTTTAATTGAAAAATAAGTGCCAAATAAGGCAAACAAGCAATTTCTCCTTTTCTACACAGTTTTCCATCATCGTATTTCTTATAGGAGTCAGAAAGCATCATTATGTGGTAAAGGGTTGCGGAGAAATATTGATACCCCTCTTAGTAATACTAGATTATGAGAAATGAAGGAAATATATTTTGTTAAATTGCTTTTTGGCAAATTATAGTGTGGGTAGGTTTTTAGTTTCATACCTTAACCCTTTCCTGTTTTAGACTGGTCCAATTTGAAAGAGGTTGCAGACAACAAAGAAAAATGGATGCAATTTGAAATCTGACCATCCTATGTGGTAGAAAATATTGTGGGAAAAGGAGAAATTGCTTGTTACAAGCAATTTCTCCTTTTTCCACAATGTTTTCTCAAGTATAAAATCACAGGAACGTAAAATCCCGTATTTGAACGTGAAAGGGTTAATGAAATAAAGTTTATTCTCTTCATTTATATAAGGCCATGGGCATAGTGCAGTGGTAGCACATCAGACTCTCAATTATGGTGTCCTGGGTTCGATCAGCGGTTGCGGCAAATATCCTTTCTGACATTTGTCTCCCACCAATGGGTGGATAATTGTAAACCTTAAAGCAGGATGAGCAGCTGGAGACTCAGAAAGGATATAGTGGTAGTACTGGTGTGAGACCATGGTTAGGTGCTCCAGCTGCCACAATATGACTGAAATACTGTTAAATGTGCGTAAACCCAATGTAAACAAATCATGTTTATGAAGGGTTTTGATACCTATCTGATGACAGTTGGAAAAATATCAAGTATCATCTTTCTATAGTTTAAAACTTTCAATAAAGTGATGTATATCACTTTGTTAGTACTTTTACCATTTATAGATGGAGACTGAGGTTTAAATAAATTACAGGTGTGATGTTAATTGAAAAATGAGGGTCTAAAATTGGTGAAATAAGGAGGTTTTGATTAATTAAGTGTTCATGTTGATGTGAAATAATATAAATCTGGAAGTGGAAAATACTGATTTACAGCAAATGTAAGTTTTTCCTTTTAATACTTAACCAATTACCATACAATCAGGCATGTTAGCACACTGAGGGTAATAAGCTATGTGAAATATTGTGAAAAAGATAGAATTACTTGTAAAAAGCAATTTTTCCATCCAGGGTCCATTTTCCAAAAATGGCACTCGTCCTGCAGGGCAAGTAACATGAGAAAGTCACTTGTCCTGCATTGACTATCACTCATCCTGTAATAAGTCTAGAGATCTTAAAAAAAAAATCCAGTTTTTTTGTAATGATATATTTTGGTATTCAGAACTTGAAAAATTTTCTTATATCTGACTACGACATTCTTTAGTGCAGATGAAACAAAAACACAAAATTTTGAACGACAGAATAAGTTTTAATTCAGAATCCTGAATACCGGTAAAATGAGTGGGTCAAATGAAACAATATATTGGTATTCATACAATATCGCAGCCTTTTTCCTGTATAATTCAAAGAACACGACTTTATAGAATAAAATGCACAAAAGATATACACAAAATGCGTGAAATTTGTTGCTGTATACCCATGATAATATTCTTAAATTTATGATCGATTAATTTTACGGTGTTCAGGTGCCGGGTCATATCATGCAAAAACCAGAAACAGTCGAAAATAAAAGTACATAATTGTTTATTTATATATTGTTGCGAACTTTCAGTAAGTTGTTTTTCACACGTACAGGTGGATGACCGCCTCCAAATTTTCACTCATCCTCCAGGATTTTCTGCTCATAAATATGAGCAGACGAGTAGATTCTTTGGACCCACTAGACAATGTTTCTATCCTTTCGGACACTTGATTTTCAGATTAAACATATATTAGATTGCTGTCTTCACCTTCTTTCAATCCGACTGGTTGACAATTTTGTCTGGTAATGGATTGAATACAGGTAGGATTGTGTGTTGGCTGTGGTTTAGATGAGCAAATAAGGCAAAGATCAGCAAGCCCAAATGTACAATCTGACGATGCCCTTTTTCCTTCTTTATTATAGAGGTTTCATGCAAATGCTGTGATTGGTTTGTCTCAGATCTTTGTATGCGACTGAAATACTGTTAACCCATTACCAGATGGCAAAATTTTAGACCAGTCCAAATTGAAAGGAGTTACAGATTGGTTCATTGATTCATTGATTGACAGCTGAAATCTGTTGTTTGGTTTTCCTTTAGCAGAGTGGAACTGAAAGAAACCCAAAGAATGAAGATTCCAGAAGGGAGCTGTAATAACCTCATTTTCTGTGTCTGTCAATAGAAGAAAAGTTCAATATCAATATTTGAGAAGCTTCTAATAAATATTTATATTGAAGAGAAAATTTTCCTAATTATTTGGCAGATGTTAACCCATCCCAACTCAGTCACTCTATACTAGGGAAAAAACTCTGGAAAATGTTGTGGACTATGAAAAAATTACTTTTAACTAGTAATTTCTTCATTGTCAAAATTGTTTTCTACCCAGACAGGCCTTTTTTTTTTTAAATTCACCAACTGAAAATTTAGTCTACAACATCTTTCAATTTAGACTAAGGTTTTTCATTTTGAACCATTACCACAGCAGACAATTTTAGACCAGGTCAATTCAAAGAAGTTGAAGACGACAATTTACAATTTTAAGTTGATAAAATCCTTTAAATCTTTGTCTTTTGTGGTAGAAAACATTGTGAATAAAAAAGAAATTGCTTGACACAAGCAATTTCTTCATTTTCAACACTGTTTTCCAAAGCTAGTTTTCTTGGGGGTGCGAAAAAAAAATGTGTGGGAATGGGTAAATGAACCTTTTTTGACCAATTATAATATGACTTCTTTACAAACACAATGCCTACAGCATTTTACAGAATACCTTGGCCGCTTTGAAGTATAAAATTAACAAAAATATTTTGGACAAATAAGAAAATTATTCTCATTAATAGTCACAATTTAAGGAATATTGTGGATTATGAAGAAATTGCTTGTAACAAGCAATATCTTCATTTTCCAATGTTATCCAAAGCTTGTTTTTCTTGTCGGCATTAAAAAGTGTCATTGTGTGGGAACGGGTTAGCAATATTCAGACTATTGAAGAGTTTCCTAATCTTCTTACCTGAATATAAATAGACATTTGATTGATTTATAGTATATTTTCTCTTCTATAAGGATTTCCATCAGGCTTTGTTCTGACTGTTACAGTCAGATATACCCTTATATTTTCAGTGGATTGCTAGTCTAATCCCAGCTTTCTCACTCTAACCCATTCAAACGCTGCAATTTTTAAGCCCCGGCAGCGATGAATTGGGTGCATATTGTTTTACCGTGTCCGTCTGTCTGTCTGTCCATCTGCCTGTCTGTCTGTCTGTCTGTCTGTCTGCAAAACTTAACCTGCCAACTAAACATTTTCCTATAACTTCAACCCTGATTAAGTTACAATGCTATTTTTTATTCGGTGTTTTTGGATAGAAGACATTGAGGATAATGAAGAAATTGCTTGATACAAGCAATTTCTTCATTTTCCACAATGTTTTCCAAAGCCTTTTTCTTGATGGGAGTAAAAAGAAGGGATTGTGTGGAAATGGGTTAAATCCAGATATTGGCGAAATTCTTGTTATTGTTCAGACCAACAAACATGTTGAAAAACTGGGGCCTAGTTTTTATAACGCATCGTAAAGTTAAAGATTATTATGCAACAGTTTTTGTGCACCAGATATTTTATGCACAGTGTATCATGCAATTGATTTAATAACTCTTGTCATGCTGAACCTGGAACATTTCTGTTTGGGCAGGAGTTAAGTGCAGTCTGATCTTTGTCTACACCTTGTATGTCTCATTCAACCAAGACTTGTTTACAACATGAATATTCAAAATAAATTTTGACCTTTATCTAGTGCTTCCAGTACTTTCAGTCCTTTTATTCAGTTAAGGAATTTAATCAGCATGACAAGATTATGTTATATCATAGGATGCTTGATGATATAGGATTTGTCCTTTGCCTAATTTGTACAACCTTACTGTCACTACAGGTTAATAAAAACTATGCTGTTGATTTAAAACAATTCTACATGAATTTCTCTGAGTTGATCGCGTCAATTTATAGTATTTTTGCCTCCCTTGCTTTAGATTCTTTGTATTGTAATTAAATAGATAGAGCTCTAAACCATTTCAACACATAATCTTTTGGGTGCCCCTAATAATAAAGCTTTGGAAAACATTGTGGAAAATGAAGAAATTGCTTGTCACAATCAATTTCTTCAATATCAACACTATTTTTCTCAAGCCCGCTTGCGATGAGCGAGACATTGTTGTCACTATGACAAGTCAGTGTATGTGCGTTAGTCTGTACGTTAGTCTGTCCATCTGAATTTGTCTGGACAATTTCTCCTACAATTATGGATGGATTTCAAAATTACTTGGCACAATTATTCTCCATCATGAGTAGATGTGCCCTTTGAAAGAATTTTTTCACTGCTCAAGGTCAAACACTGAAATTCTGATTGTCAAGAGCATTTCTCCTACAATTATGGATGGATTTCAAAATAAATTGGCACAATTGTTTTCCATCATAAGTAGATGTGCCATTTGAAAGAATTTTCAAGATAGTTCTAATGTCAAGGTCACAGCTCAAGGTCAAACACTAAAACTGTGATTGTCAAGAGCATTTCTTCTACAATTATGGATGGATTTCAAAATAAATTGGCACAATTATTCTCCATCATGAGTAGATGTGCCATTTGAAAGACATTTTTGGATAGCTTCAAGTTCAAGGTCAAAACTCAAGGCCAAACACAAAAATTGATGGTCAAGGTCAAGTTGACCGCCAAAATTTTGCGGGCTCTACAGCAGTTGTCCTGGGACAACCATCTAGTCTACCTCAGAGGACAAAAAAAAGTATAAGGTCTTTAAAATTGGACTAGTCTAAAATTATGTAGTGAAGTAATGGGTTGTTAAGGTGCTCAGGCACCTCTTATTCTGGAATTGAAGCATATCTGCAAAAGAATTTCAGAAGGATGCATAACTCATTACCAGATGATGAATTTAAGACTACATGGCCCAAATTGAAAGAAGCAATTATTTCTTTTAAGAGATGTAGATAAAGTACGTTGTATTCAGGTATAAAGTGTAGTTAATTATATAATGTAAATCGTGCCCCAGGCCAAATTTGTTTCATGACCTTGTTAGTACAACCATTCTTTAATAGTTATCTTCCCTTTTATTCTGTCTATGGTTAGAAATTAATTCTTTATTCCTCCAAAATAGTATTTGGGGGATGTAGGAGTCAGCTTGCTGGTCAGTTGGTTGATTGGTATGTATGTCAGTTTGTAGGTTTTCTTTTTCCCCAATTTTTTCTCCTTAATTTAAAACTAAAAATATGTTTGGTAATAAGATGAAATTCTAATCATAGTAGGGCAAGCTTTATACCAAAGCTTTAGCTTGAATAAGCTAAAATAAGCTGTAGTTACAAGACTTAGGGTCAACCAAAACCCTTGCACTCTTGGTCTAAATGATGATTTGATTGGTCAATTGGTATTTTGATTGACAGCTGCCATCCTTCTAATTTTAGAGTGATCCTTGGAGAGCATAGAGTTTTTGACCTTGATCAGTCTGAGTACTTTCAAGAAAGTATCTTTTTGCCTAATCCAAATTAAAAGTTTGATCCTCGTTGGCGGCACATATCCTTTCTGACATTTGTCTCTTACCAATGGGTGGATAATCGTAAACCTAAGTGGGATAGCAGCTGGAGGCTAGGAGAGATTGTAGTGGTAGTACTGGTGTAAGAAATACCAGGAATCCATTGTTAGGTGATCCAGCTGCTGCGATATGACTTGATTACTTTTAAAAGTGGCATTAAACCCCATTCATACAATCAATCCAAATTGAAAACCGTGAAATGTGTAATATGTGTACTGGATCAGTTTTTTTCTTGAAATATTTGTTCAACCTATTCCCACACAGTGACGTTTTTTGACAGCCCTCAAGTAAAACATTTGGGCAAAGATAGTGTAAAATGCAGAAATTGCTTGTAACAAGCTATATCATCTTTTTCCACAATATTTGCTATACAGAAAAATTAAAAATCCAAAATTTCTTATATTTTGAATTATTGAGGTTGGACCTTTCAATTAGGACCAGTCTAAAATTTTGTCATCTGGTAATGGGTAAAGTCATGAAGGGTCTAGACACTTATCATAAGTTACTTTATTGATTTTCTTTAAAGGATACATCAAGCAATTTAAAAAGAAAACCCTTCTTTTTATTTTCTTGCAATCAACAGATCCTAACTGTCATTCAAAAATTGATTGACCAATCAACTGGTTGTGCGTTATGACCTCCAACATATAAGGCAAACATTTTTGTTTGTTAGGCGACAAACATCATAACTACAGCTTATTCAAAGTAGAATGACAACATTCAGGCCATCAACCAACAATTCACATTTTGTTTCATATCCGTCATTAACTCAATCCCACACAGTGATGGTTTTGGACTCCCCTCCAAGAAAAACAATTAGGTAAACATTGTGTAAAATGAAGAAATTGCTTCTAACAAGCAATTTCTTCATTTTTCGCAATGTTTTACCAAGAAAAGTCGTCAGCAACTTCTTTCAATTTGGACTAGTCTAAATTTTGCCGTCCCGTGATGGGTTAAAGACCAAAGTGATTTGATATCTCTGTTGAACCTCATTTGTGGAGGCAGGGGGTGTGGTCAGTGACTGTGAATTTTCTGCAAAGTTTAAGAAAAAAATATTTACCATTCCTTCAAAGCAATTCAAGCTATGATAAAAGGCCTCATTGATACTTATCTGCTGATACTAAGGTCGATGACATGTGACATGGTCATTGGTCAAACTTCTGAAGTTGGACCGTCAATCTAGAGGTCCTGGGTTCGATCCCCGACGGCGGCACTCATCCTTTCAGACTATTTGTCTCTCACCAATGGGTTGATAATCATAGACCTATGTGGGATAGCAGCTGGAGGCTAGGATAGGATTGAATGGTGTGAGAAATACCAGGATTCCATTGTTAGGTGCTTCAGCCACTGCGATATTACTGAAAGATTGTTGAAATCGGTGAAAACCCCATTCAAATCAAATCAAACTTCTGAAAAACTTGGCATTTAAATTTCTTGAAGCCTTTTCAAGATACAATGCTCTTATGTAACAGGATCACAGTCCTTCATCTGCAGATACCAAGGTGGAGGTCATGTGACAAGGTCATTGGTCAAGGTCTAACTTAACCTAAGCCTATCAAAGATACAATGCACATATTTGGCATGATTATGACTTAACATTTACAATAACTCTAAGTCAATTCAAGATACAATGCTCAAATATGGCATGATGGTAGATTTCATTGATACACATCTGCAGTTACCAATGTCAAGGTCACTCATCAAGGTCACACTTGTGTAAAACTTAACTAAAAGCTTAAGATATTCAATTTCTTCAAGCCTTTCAAAGATACAATGCTCAAATTTTGCATGATTATGACTTAACATTTACAATTAATTAAAGCCTGTTCAAGATACAATGCTCAAATTTAGCATGATGATAGATTTCTTTGATACTTATCTGTAGATACCAAGGATGAGGTCATATGACAAGGTCAGCTTTACTCCTCAAGGTCACATCTCAGACAAAAGGCGGGCATTGTGTTTCACAAACACATCTTGATGTTAATTAATTCTACATATAGCTCTGCATTAAGATGTTAAACAGGTAGTTTAGACCAAAATCAGATTTCACTTTTCCTCTAGCAGGTGCACTTGATTGCTGTAATATAGTGAATTGAGCATAGCAAGGGCCATAATCTAGTCCTATGTATGTTAATGTACGAGGCATCAACAAGTGAGTGTCTTGCCCAAGGTCACATGTACTCATTGGCAAAACCAAGCTTTGTCACAATTTTGCTCTGTTTGGCTATATTGCTGTCTTACCTGTTCAGGTATCTGGAAGCTTTATGTACTCTATTGTCAGGTTGTTGAGTATTGATTTATTTCCCAATCAGGTGAAAACATAGGAATTGTTTTGTATGGCAATTATTAGTTTCTAATCGTGTTACTGGAGAAAATTGATTGAGAAAATAAAGTTCTGTGATAGTATGCTGCAATGTGTTCATACATAGATTGTGAGCAAGTCTATATGCAATGTAATTAATTAAGGTTAATGTGAAAGTCAGTGATGCATTGTTGTTTGAATTATAGTAAATTTTGTACATGTGGCATGGAGTAATATTTGCTAATAACCAGTTTTATTTGTGAGAAATATGTCATCTCTTTCATTGGTTTATATGTGAAAAATAGTGTTGAATGATATCTGAAGTTTTATCTTGTAAACAACTCTGTGGCTTTAAAGGGACAAGCAAGAGGTGTAGACTAAGATCAGACTGCACATATGTGTAGGCTGATCTTCGTCTACACCTACCCAAACAGGAATATTCCAGGTTCAGCATGGTAAGGGTAAAACTCTTTTTTCTGGGCAGATTAAGTACTTCTGTTATTGCTTGTTGAACTCTGAAAATTGTTTATTTGGCAGTCGACTTCTAGAACAATTAAATAAGGTGTGATTGAAAATTTTATTTCTGTGTTATAAAATCACAATACCAGTAAATTTAGACAAGGTTGCATGGAGAAGTATTTAACCATTACCAAGCAATCCCACATTTCAAATATGCACTAAAATATAGCTGTAGAAAAAAAACCCTGAGGCAAGTTGAAAAAGCAATATCTTCATTTCTTTAAATGTTTTCCTTCCTATCTGGCACTTATTCTTAATTTGCACAAGCAGAAGCTTTAATCCATGCCACATAACCCCTCATTCTTACAGGCTTTGGAAAACATCATGGAAAATGAAGAAAATGCTTGTATCAAGCAATTTCTTCATTAAACCCATTGTTTTCTATCCAAAAAGATGAAAAAATTAAAATTCCAGCAACTGGAAATTTTCATCTGCAGCTTCTTTTAGCATTTGAAGTTTTTGATAAAACTGAAATACGTGGCATTGACAATCATGAATAATTAATAACCAGAGCTCAAATTAAAATGGACAAACTGAAATGGTTCATTGGATAATTATGTCATGAAAATGGATGTTTCTGAAACTTTGGGAAAAAACATGGATGATAAATGATATTTTTTGTTGTTGCCATTCGATCATGGCTGGATGTTGCTGCTGCGAGACTATGGTAAGGCTTTGTTGAAATTGAGACACTTGTGGTTTAGATTTAGGTCTTGTTTATCAAAACGTGTCATCCATTGATACTTAAAAGTGATTTGAAAACAAATTAGATGTGACAAAAATGTCCATAGCTTGTAAGACATTTTGGATGCTTTTTGATAAATCAAATTGTTGATACTGTTTTTGGGCTTCAAGGTGTAAAATTCGGGTGAATGATGGGTTATCTATCTGTTTTTTATATCTTGGAAACCTAATGTTGTTGGTGTTTGAGAGAGTGATCACTGACACACCTACTGATCTTTAACACATTCCTTCAAAGTGACACTTTTTGACGCCCCTCAAGAAAAACAGTTGTGAAAACAGTGTGTAAAATGAAGAAATTGCTTGTAACAAGCATTTTCTTCATTTTACACACTGTTTTCTACACATAAATTTGAAAAAATCTAAAATTTAATAAGCTTTGAATTGTGGTCTGCAACTCCTTTCAATATGGACAAGTATAGGATTTTGTTGTCTGGTAATGGGTTAATTAGGCAATCCAACTGAGATTAGAATGAACAATGTTAGTTCACAAAATGTATGGCCAGGGACAACAAATAGAAAGGCAAATCATCAGTGAGCATCGAAAGCTTCGTAACTTCTCTGTTGTCATTGTATTTGATGATGAATGATAACTGTCGAACTAAACATGCGGTGTTTATCTACTTCCAGATGACATACAGATTTACAGTCAACTTGCCTCAAAACCAGAAGAAGGTATTGAGAATCAGTCCAAAATTGTTACTTGGTGAGGTGCGTCAGATTGTGTGTCAAGACAAAGGCTATGATCCATCTCGCTATGTCTTTCTGTTACCAGGGAAACCAAAGGATGTCCTCGATGATGGTGTTAGTGTAGGTGACTTGAAGAGTAGTGAAATCAATTTCGTATCCATCAGTAAGTAGCAAACAGAACTTTTTATAGGCAGGCTTGTCTTCACATTATGGTATATCGTGAAAAATTTGAAAATCTTGTTCTAGGAAATAGGAGGATTGTGTAAAACCAAATTTCTCAGGAATAATGTTTGAATGATCTTTTATCAGTTTTTTTGAAGAAATTTTAATAGGCTTGATAATAAAGCTTTGGAGGACAGGCCAAATTTCAAGTTTGGATTGCAACATGTTGGGACAGAAATGACAAAAACTGATACTGCTTGTTAATAGTTTATCATCTGACTTTGTTAACGATTTCCTACACAACAAAATTTCAGACTGGTCCAAATTGAAAGAAGCTGCAGACAATAATTTTAAGTTGATGGAATTTTAATTTTTTCAAATTTTTGATAGAAAACATTGAGGATGATTAAGAAATTGCTTGATTCTTGCAATTTTTTCATTTCTACAATGTTTTCTAAAGGTTTTTTCCTGAAGGGGTGTAAAAAGTAGGGATTATGTGAGATTTGATAAATAAATTTTACATGGCTGGACTAGACTATTGTAAAATAATGTTAAGTTTGGAATTCTTCTCTAAAACTTTTTGAAAGATTTCAGAGACTAGATTTATTTGCCTGATATGGCAACAATAATTCAGTTTATTTTGAGCCAATACCATTCCCTAGCTCATGAGCAATTTGACCTAAGGCTTTGAAACTTAGTACAACTTATATCCTTGACCCTAGGAGGTAGTCTATAGTTTTGCTGTTATGTAGGCTAATGGTCAACTAGACTACTTGAGTGACAAAGTGCTGTTGGGAGGTATAAGACGGCTTTGCCGCAATCCTATTTTCTTGAGAGGCTTAACCCATTACCAGACTGTAAAATTTTAGACTAGTCCAATTTTGAAAGGAGTTGCAGACATTTTTTTTCATTTTTCTGGGTAGAAAACATTGTAGAAAATGAAGAAATTGCTTGTTACAAGCAATTTCTTCATTTTCCACAATGCTTTTCCAATTGTTTTCCTTAAGGGTCTGCCCAAAAGCGTCATTGTGTGGGAATGGGTTGAATAAGCAATTTCAGTTTTCTACCAATGCCCTCTATTTCAGCTATGATAGATGCTGCAGCAGCAAAATCTCTTCCTGACCTGGCATTGGCTTCTAGTCAGGCTGGTAAAGAAAACAAACAGAACTCAACCAAAGATGGTGGGCTGATGCCAGCTGAGGGACAGAAAAAAGCAAAGAGCAGATTTCTCTCCTTCCTGGGCAAGAAAGAAAAGAAAATGAAATTAGTAAGTGTTGTGTACCTTGTTGTCTGTGCTATGCTAATTCCAATAATCTTTCTTTAACCCATTACCAAAAAGTAAAGTTTTAGACTGGTCCAAATAGAAAGAAGTTGCAGACAACAATTTTACCACAATGTTTTCCTGATCTCTTTTCTTGAGGGGCATCAAATATGTCATTATTAGGATTGTATGGGTTAACCCTTTCCTGGATAAACCCGGGATTTTACGTCACTGTGATTTTATACTTGAGAAAACATTGTGGAAAAAGGAGAAATTGCTTATAATAAGCAATTTCTCATTTTCCCACAATGTTTTCTACCACATAGGATGGTTTTATTTGGAATTGTATCCAATTTTCATTGTCGTCTGCATCCTCTTTCAATTTGGACCAGTCTAAAATTTCAAAAACCAGGAATGGGTTAATGATGTAGCAAAGCTTTGGTCATGAGATTCATGATCTTCCTGGTTATAAGATAAATACTTTTGTAGACTCTTGTCTTGCCAAAGTAGATGCCACATAGACCGGGATTTGCGGGGAATTGATCCGGTAAATAATGACATACCAGAGCATGTTCATGTTAAGAGATTTCATTTGAAAAATAGTTCAGATTCTATTGATTATCATGAATTAACAGTAAGTGGCGCTGACTTCCCAGATGGTCACGATTCTTAACCTTTCCTGTTTTTCAAATTTTGTTCTTGTCCAAATTGAAAGAAGTTGCAGACGACATTGAAAAGTGAGTGCAATTTGAAAAGTAACCAACCTACAGAGTAGAAAACCTTGTGAGAAAAGAAGAAATTGCATCTTTTCCCACAATGTTTTCTCAAGTATAAAGTCGCAAGGATGTAAAAAACCAGGGATTGTACATGAAAGGGTTAACAACAACCCCACAAAAGAAATGCCAAGTGTAATATAACTCTGTGTGTCTCTATATCTACATTGTGTATTGTCTAGAAATGATGTCACCATGACGAAATTCCTATTGCCATCTATCAAGTGCTTGACTGACTATCTAAATCGAGCCCTGTCTTCCCTTAAGTAGAAGCATATCGATTCGTTAACCTTGTATTGTGCAATAATTCTGTACTGTTTGCAATACAGTATTTTATAAATACAACGTTATATTTAATTATACTTGAGGGATTCCAGCGATGAAGACCAAATTTTAGAAATGTTTAGTTAAATAAGCAAACTTGTTAACTTCATAATTTTATCATTTTCTGTTCATTTGTAAAAGATAGGTAAGATTAAAGTCATCAAAGAATATTTTCTACTTATTTCTTGCCTTTTCAGCAAACAGATTCTTCTATAGAAGAACCTTCATCAGGGAGCAGACCAAAACAGTCAGAAAGTTTTAACGTCAGACCAACAACAGTGTACACAGAATCTGGTGAATTAGAACATTTCAATCTCCGAAACACCACATCGGACTTGCGTTCACTTAATAGGGACAACAAAATGGACCACCGCAAAAGCACTGGCTCTTCATTAATTCCATTAAATGAAAATAATGCATTGACAGTAAATTCAGAACAACCTTTGAATAATAATAAAAGTTCTGAAAAAACAACAAAAGATGGTGCACCAAAGAAGAGTGGCAAGAAGAGGGCTGCTCCTCCACCACCACAGGCCAAACCACAAACTGTTCAAGTGGAAATACAGGTTGAACCTAAGCCTCAAAATGATATTGAAATAGAGGGAAATAAACCATTACAAGATGTAAATAATGACATACCGGAGCGTGTTCATGTTAAGAGATTTCATTCGCGAAATAGTTCAGATTCTAGTGGGTATCATGAATTAACATTAAGCGGTGCTGACTCGCCAGATGGTGTCAAAGTGGATAACTTACAAACAACATTAGACACTACATCTATTAATAGTGCTGATCATTTTAATGGTGATAGTGGTATACGGGATATGTCACCCATTCGTAGTCGAGGACATAAAAATGGTGATAGAAAAGTTGGCTCCAGGGACTCTAGTTTAGATATTAATAAATCTGAAGGGCTGGTTCCTGCAGGCAAAAAGAAAAAACGGGCACCTTTACCTCCCCCTGATGTTTCCGGTAAGCATTTGATGAAAACTTTTGGATATTGGTTTTGCTTTTTCCTTTCACTCTGATATCTTCTACAAGGGTTTAGGTCATGGTTTCTTATATAATCTCTGTTTTAGATTTAATTCGAATATTCTTAGCACAAATGACCAATCACTGGCCCTACTCACTAACTCCCTTGGCCATGCCCATTGACTCCGGCAGAGAGTCCCGCTCTGATTTTAAGCAGTGTTTTTCTTGCAAAATTTATGACCAGTAACATGTAACAAAAAGTGGAATGGTTGGTATGGGACCTAAACTGTAGTTATAATGTTTAATTTGCTTAACCAACAAAAATGTTTCAAACAAATTGAGGCCTATGTTGGAGTTCAAATCTCAGTTGGGGCTTAATGAATGATTTGATTAGTCGATATATTCCTAGATTGCCAGCTGCAATTGGTCAGTTATACACATATTGATCTATTTGCATCACCAATGTCTGTTGTTTGTTGACAACAATCTAATTTTGTTCAATTTTGTTCATTTCACCATTACTTTAACCCAATACCAGAAGACAAATATTTAGACTGGTCCAAATTCAAATTTTAAGACCACAATTTTTATGCCCCCACCACTTAATGTGTGTGTGTGTGGGGGGGGGGGTTTATAGATTTGCCTTTGTCCGTCCTTCCGTCCGTCCCGAAATTGTCCAGGGCATATCTCTGAAAGTATTATATCTATCAACTTTTAACTTTATAGGTGGATAGATGTCATTGAGGAGAAGTGCAGTGCACAAGAACCACAACTCTTGCTTGCATGATTTGGAGTTATTGCCCTTTGTTGTTTTAAAGACTAAGATTTTGTCCGGGGCATATCTCTGAAAGTATAATAGCTATTAACTTGAATCTTCATAGGTGGATAGATCTGGTTGTGGAGAAGTGCAGTGCACTTTTGGAGTTATTGCCCTTTGTTGTTTTAAAGTCTTAGATTTGTCCTGAGCATATCTCTGAAAGTACACAGCTATTATCGAACTAATTGAGAAGAAATGCAGTGCCTAAATCTAACTGCCTTCAGTTTACTATCAAGCTTTTTAGACTGGGGATGGCCATGTCCGACATGGCTCTTGTTGCCCTTTGTTATTATCAAAGCTACAGGTGGGGGCATCTGTGTCCTGTGGACAAAGCTCTTGTTATATTATGAATTTTTAAAAATCTTCTTTGTCATTTGGGGTAGAAATCATCATGGATAATGAAGAAATTGCTTGTTACATGTTTTCCTAACTCTCTTTCTAGCTCTACTGGCCAAAGGTAGCAATGGCGTTTTCCCATCCGGTGTCCGTCTGTTAACTTTTCCTTGTTAATGCTCAAGAGTCCACAGTTTTAATCGGATTCTCTTCAAACCTTCTCAGCTGCCATCATAGCCCAGTCGGTATAACATCTGACACCCAGTCTTCAATCATGGCATGACATGGGTTTGATCCCCAGAAGCGGCACGTATCCTTTATGATATTTGTCTCTCACCAACGGGTGGATAATCTTAAATCTAAATGGGATAGCAGCTGGAGGCTAGGAAAGGATGTAGTGATAGTACTAATGTGAGAAATACTAGGAATCCATAGTTAGGTGCTCCAGCCACCGCGATATGACTTAATTACTGTTACAAGTGGCGTGACATCCCCATTCATTCAGTCAAACTGTCTCAGAATGATTGTACAACTCTAGTTACATTTTGCAAGATGTTTTCCCGAGCATTTTTCTTGAGGATTGTCAAGAAGCAACATTATGTGGGAATGGGTTACTTAACCTTATTTAAAGGGGTTTCAATAGACTCCCCTCATCAAGACAATTTAAATGAGTACCCACACTAAAATGAGTACCAACATTAAAACATTTCAATGGGAACTAAAGATTTTAGGATGCCATTACCCCTCTGATCTAGAACTCTTATCCCATTATCAGACAGCAAATTTTAAACTGGTCCAAATTGAAAGGAGTTGCAGACGACAATTTAAAGTTTATGAAATTGTAGGTCTTTTAACCTTTCTGGGTAGAAATTTGTGGAAAATAAAGAAATTGCTTGATACAAGCAATTTCTTTTTAACACAAAGTTTTCCCAATTGTTTTTCTTGTGGGGCATCAAATAGTGTCGAAGTGTGGGGATGGGTTAATGGTTCAGGATTTTTTTTTATATCCTTTCCAGTTTGTGGTGATTGTGTTTTCTTTCACTTTTGGTTTGGTTTTCAGCACAAACAATAGTAACCTCTAACATCAAAGCTCCAGTTGAGGATGCTGCCAAAGAAACCAAAGCTGAACAAAAGACGGGTGATTCTCCGAGATCAGGTTTGTATGGTGAAACTTGTCTAAGCATTCATATTTCTAACTATCTAAAATAGTTTCAAAATTCGGCAAATCTGGAATACCTATGAGAGTCTGATGGATTACAACTTAACCCATTTCAACACAATCCTGCTCTCAGACTCTGATGAAAAAAAACTTTTGAAAACATTAAGGAAAATGAAGAAATTGCTTGTGACAAGCAATTTCTTCATTATCCACAATATTTTCTACCCCAAAAGACTAGTATTTTTAAAATTTCATCAACTTGAAATTGTTGTCTGAAACTTCTTTGAATTTGAACCAGTCTAAATTTCTGTTGTCTGGTAATTGGTTAAATTTTGTAGCCCAGGATGTTATTGTGGTGAAGTTGATTCAAATACCACAGATGCTCCTGATGGTTGAAAAATAACCTCAATTCAATTCACTTTTCTATAGTACAAAACATTTTGAAATTCATTATTATGAGGGTTAGTTGCGATAATGTACCAAGTGTCTATACATTGTTTATATACTTAGAACGGTATTGCAATTAACCATTGATTAGCAGAACTCATCTAATAAACTTGAGAATCAATGATTTGGTAGGTGAAAGGGACTAAAGTTGCCGCATAACTTCGATTATTTTTTTTTTATTTCCTTCACAAACAACTTTTATTGTTACACACAATTTAAAAAGGGACAAACCAAGCATTCTATTCATGAACACAAACCTACACCTCCTGTTTGGTCCCTTTAACCCTCTCCTGTACAAACACGGGAATTTAAGCCCCTGTGATTTTATACTTGAGAAAAAATGGTGAAAAAGAAGAAATTGCTTGTTACAAGCAATTTCTTCTCTTCCCACAATATTTTCTACCACATAGGATGGTTTAATTTCGAATTGCATCCAATTTTGTTGTCGTCTGCAACCTCTTTCAAATTGGACCAGTCGAAAATTTCAAAAAACGGGAAAGGGTTAAGTCAGAGTTGTTTAAATAAACAATTTTCAAAATAAATAATGACTCAATAAGATTTTCCAGTACTACCAGTCCTTTGATTTTAAAGCAATTCTGCATGGTATTTTAAATTCAGCATGACAAGGGCAAAGATTTTATGAATTTTATCACATGAAACTTCTTTTCTGGTAGCTTCTTTCACTCTTGATCAGTTCAAAATTTGGTGTCTGGTAACCCTAATGGGTTAACTCATTGCCACATAAATCTTTTTTTAGACTGTTCCAAATTGAGATGAAAATTTCAATTTGAAATAATGAATATCTTTGACTTTTGGAGCAAGTTCTTCTTTTTTCACCCAAATAGGCAACATATTTTAAATTTTCTTGAACCAAAAATTGTTGTCTGCAACTTATTTGAATTTGGACCAGTTTAATTTTTAGGTCACCTGACCGAATGGTCATGGTGACCTATTGCAATCATCGTTTGTCCGTCGTCGTGCGTCGTCCGTCGTCCGTTAACTTTTAAACATTTTCATCTTCTTCTCAAGAACTACTGGGCGGATTTCAACCAAACTTGGTAGAAAACATCATTGGGGGATGCCAATTCAAATTTGTGAAAATAGGGGTTCTGGGGGTCATAGGGGCCCAAATAGGGGCCAAAAAGGGGTAATTTTTGGTACTTCTTTAAAAATCTTCTTCTAATAAACCGTTACTGCCAGAGCTTAAATATTTTGTGTGCATGACAACTAGGACAGGTATATTATAAATTGTGAAATTCATGCCCCTGGGGTCATGTATGGGGCCACACCCAGAGGTCAAAGTTCATCATGTTAAAAAATTCACATTTTCATCTTCTGATGATGAAGTACAAAGCCAATTTCAAACAAACTTGGTGAAAAGCATCATTTGGTAATGGTTATTCAGATTTGTGAAAATAAAAAGGCTGTGGGGTCAGGGGGCCCTAAAATGGGGACCAAAAGGGGGTAATTTTTGGTAACTTTTAAATATTTCATCTTCTTCTCAAGAACTGCTGGGTGGATTTCAACCAAACTTGGTAGAAAACATCATTGGGGGATGCCAATTCAAGGTTGTGAAAATAGGGGTTCTGGGGGTCATAGGGGCCCAAATAGGGGCCAAAAAGGGGTAATTTTTGGTACTTCTTTAAAAATCTTCTTCTAATAAACTGTTAATGCCAGAGCTTAAATATTTTGTGTGCATGACAACTAGGACAGGTATATTATAAATTGTGAAATTCATGCCCCTGGTCATGTATGGGGCCACACCCAGAGGTCAAAGTTAATCATGTTAAAAAATTCACATTTTCATCTTCTTCTGATGAAGTACAAAGCTAATTTCAAACAAACTTGGTGAAAAGCATCATTTGGTTATGGTTATTCGGATTTGTGAAAATAAAAAGGCTGGGGGGGGTCACGGGGCCCTAAAATGGGGACCAAAAGGGGGTCATTTTTGGTAACTTTTAAATATTTCATCTTCTTCTCAAGAACTACTGAGAGGATTTCAACCAAACTTGGTAGAAAACATCATTTGGGGATGCCAAATCAAGTTTGTGAAAATAGGGGTTCTGGGGGTCAAAGGGGCCCAAATAGGGGGCAAAAAGGGGTAATTTTTGGTACTTCTTTAAAAATCTTCTTCTAATAAACCGTTAATGCCAGAGCTTAAATATTCTGTGTGCATGACAACTAGGACAGGTATATTATAAATTGTGAAATTCATGTCCCTGGGGTCATGTATGGGGCCACACCCAGAGGTCAAAGTTCATCATGTTAAAAAATTCACATTTTCACCTTCTTCTGATGAAGTACTAAGCCAATTTCAAACTGACTTGGTGAAAAGCATCATTTGGTACTGATTATACAGATTTGTGAAAATTAAAAGGCTGGGGGAACAGGGGGCCCTAAAATGGGGACCAAAAGGGGGTAATTTTTGGTAACTTTTAAATATTTCATCTTCTTCTCAAGAACTACTGGGCGGATTTCAACCAAACTTGGTAGGAAGCATCATTTGGGGATGCCAAATCAAGTTTGTGAAAATAGGGGTTCTGGGGGTCAAAGGGGCCCAAATAGGGGGCAAAAAGGGGTAATTTTTGGTACTTCTTTAAAAATCTTCTTCTAATAAACCGTTAATGCCAGAGCTTAAATATTCTGTGTGCATGACAACTAGGACAGGTATATTATAAATTGTGAAATTCATGTCCCTGGGGTCATGTATGGGGCCACACCCAGAGGTCAAAGTTCATCATGTTAAAAAATTCACATTTTCACCTTCTTCTGATGAAGTACTAAGCCAATTTCAAACTAACTTGGTGAAAAGCATCATTGGGTACTGATTATACAGATTTGTGAAAATTAAAAGACTGGAGGTCAGGGGTACCTAAAATGGGGACCAAAAGGAGGTCATTTTTGGTAACTTTTAAACATTTTCATCTTCTTCTCAAGAACTACTGAGGGGATTTCAACCAAACCTTTTTCTTATTCTTTCAAACAAAATCACTTGTCTTGGTGCTCTTTTACTCAGGTGACCGTTAAGGCCCCCTGGGCCTCTTGTTTGTTTGTTTGTTTGTTTTGGTAATGTGTTTAAAAGTATAGGGTGTAATGTATCATCATTTATTATCTATCACCTTCAATCTTGAAAATATTCATTTGTCAAAATAGCACAACAAACAATTTAGATATATACTCTATTCATTAAACCAATTCCCACAGAATCCTGTTTTTTAATACAACCAAAAGAAACAAGCTTTAGAAACCAATATGGCAAAAAAGAAATTGCTTGTTAAAATGTTTGACTAAGGTTTCTAAGATTTTCAAAATTTCATTAACTAAAACTTATTGTCTGCAACTTTATTGAATTTGGTCCAGTCTGGAATTTTTTACATGGTAATGGGAAAAAATGTTATTTGGCTATATGGAATGGACATAACCATAATTTCATCATGAAATCATTTTTATTTTCCCTAACCCATTCCTACAAAATGACTTTTTGGACACCCCCAAGAAAAAAAGCTTTTGAAAACATTATGGAAAATGAAGAAATTGCTTATTACATAGAGGATAATTGTTTGTTTCAGTGTAAGATCGATTTATATTTCATTGAGTGAACAACAAAAGCTTTATTTTCATGAGTGGCGTGTCATTTTGCATGTGACTGCTGTGCAACACTTATGGTGACATCACTTATTTGGCTCTGCTTAGATAACGTCAGATAGGGTGAAATGAACGAAAGCGGGGCATAAGTTTTGATAATTTCACTGGGTGGGCGGTGAGTTTATCAAATGATAATCTACCATTAGTTCTCAATAATCCACCTGAAAGCATTAAAGAAAATGCATTTTCTTTATTAACCACAATGTTTTCTATCCCAAAGGTAAAAAAGTCCACAATTTCTTAAGCTTTAAATTGTTGTCTGCAACTCCTTTCAATTTGTACCAGTCTAAAATTTTGTCGTCTGGTAATGGTTTAATAATATTTCAGATGATGAATTGGAGGCCATCAAAGCCATGGAAGAAGTGACGATGAAATTCAACATCGAAGACTCAGAAGACGAGATGGATAGTGGAATGAGGATGGTTGATGATTCATCAATTCAGAGTGAGGATTTGGACGCTGATCTTTCACATAGACAGAGACCTCCTGCCACGTTCATTGCCCCGCCTCCCCCCACAGAACCTCCCCCTGCCGATAGTGTACCTGTAGATTTGAGTAGTTACGTAGAGGTTGTGACAACAACTGATATAGGTAAAGACCCTTATCAAATAGAAATATTGCCTAAAAGGTTTATCACTCTGCTCTCCCTTTCCCCTGTAAGCAAATAAGTATTTACTTAACCATTACTAGACAGCGAAATTTTAGACTGGTCCAAATTGAAAGGAGTTGCAGACACCAATTAAAAATTTATATAATTTTAAACTTTTTCAACTTTTTGGGTAGAAAACATTGCGTAAAATGAAGAAATTGCTTGTTACAAGCAATTTCTTCATTTCACACAATGTTTTCCCTATTGTTTTTCTTGAGGGGCGTTTAAAAACGTCACTGTGTGGGGATGGGTTAAACTTTAGAGCATACTTTGCAATCTTGCTGCAACTTTCAGGAGAAAAATCATTTTATTTTACAGATTTCCTTACTGTGATTAATAGTGATTAGGTAAAAATGTTTTGTGTCAATTACCCCTTTATCATTGCATTTGTGGGTTGGTATCAAATCTGTAATTTGATATCAATATTTTCGTTGCCTCTGTATTCCCGAGATACTTATGGAAATTACCGAGGTATCATTCAGCAAATTCATGAACTCCTTTATAGGTCTTCAAGTCCTGCTCACACGAATTCATTTCTTCATAGATTTGATTCTAACTTCATAGAAAAACAGAGTATCAAGAACAGGTGTTCATATTCTATTTTGGTTTCTGTTCATAGAGTTTCACAGAGTTCAGATGGCCTTTTAACCCTTTCCCGTTTTTTCAAAATTTTAGACCTGTCTAAATTCAAATGATTTGCAGATGAAAACTTAAAGCGGAATTCAAGTTGAAAAATAACCATTCAGGTGGGTAGAAAATATTGTGGAAAAAGAAGAAATTGCTTGTTACAAGCAATTTCTTTTTTTTCAACAATGTTTTCTCAAGTACAAAATTGCAGGGACGTAAAAACCAGGGTTTGAACAGGAAAGGGTTAATCAGAGTGACATCATTCCAATGAATATATCACCATTGTTTCAGTGATAAGAAGCTATTGTGTGTGGGCGAAATAAATTCATTCCCACTCAAGCCTGCATTTTTATGCCCCCGAAGAAAAACATTTTGAAGAAATTGTTCAAAATATCAGTTTTCAAAGCAAATATTGACCTGCAACTAGTGCATTCAGTGATTTCAGTCCTTTGATTTTTGGTGCGTTTCTAAACAGGATTTTTATTCAGCCTGACAAGCGTTAAATTCCATCAAATTGAATATGTGGTCTGCAACATTTTTAGCCCGGCTGTTTTCAGAGAAAACTCGAGGTATTGGGAAAGCCTCTGTGTCTTTGTCGTTGTTGTCATCGTTGTCAACTTTGACATTTTGTGATATCTCTTGTTCTACTGAAGGCATTCACTTGAAACTTGGCACTCTCTTTCACTATCAAAAGAGCAACCTATACTACCCCTTTTTTGACTGAGAATTTTTATCCACTATCCAGCACCCAACAGTCATGCGTAGGCACCGATAGGCGGTGATCTTGTTGAAATTTGGACCAATCTAAAATATTGTAGTCTTGTAATGGAAGGATTACATACAGTCATAGCTCTAGTTATTTCTTAATTCAGGTGTAGGAGAAGACACAACTGCTAGTCCTAGATCAGACAAAGAAAGTGTGAAAAGTTCTCCTGTCAATAGTAAGTGTTCTTCATCTGAGTTATCCTTATTCTTTCACTCCAACTTTGAAGTCTTAGCCAAGTGTTTTTTATGAAGAACTGTAAAGCTATATTTCTCAGACACTTAAACAGATACTCCTCAGCAGGGCTCCGGAAATATGGAAATAAAATCGGTCCAGGACAATGCCCCCCCCCCCCCCCCCCCGCTGGCAAAAACGAATACCCCCCACCGGCGGCAAAAACGAATGCCCCCCACCGTCGGCAAAAACGAATGCCCCCCCCCCCCTCTCGGCAAAAAGGAATACCACGCCTTTTTTCACCTTTCCCGTATGTAAAAGGATTCATCATTCATTCGGTAGTTGCATTCTTTTTCAAATTTTCCGAAGATGATTATAATCTTCAACGAGTGGAAGCTAGATGAAAACAACTGACAAATCCTACTTTCATTTTGTTTTTGAAAATTCGGCTGTATATAAATTGCAATTCCGGCAATGTACGGCAGTCCACGAAATTCCAATATATTGTAAAATTAGACAAATAAATTACATTTTCAAAATTTATTTCCGTGACGTACGCACCCCCCCCCCTCGAGTACTGCCGATTTAATTATAGTAATGATGTACATTTTCATAAGCTAGTTATCCAAAGTTCTTTAATTTTAACACAGTCATAGCGATTTTCTCTCAACACTAGTCTCTGATGATGTAAAAACACAGCTGACGTCACAAAAATATCGGGTCAGTCCATTCTACCCCATCGCAGAGTCGTGACGTACATCAAAAAGACCGACGAGACAAACTCGAGTGGGTCGCCGACGTGTTGCAGTATTTTGTCAGAGTAGAATTTGTGGACAAATCTCGGTCATTTATTAATTGTAGTTAATTTGCGATTTATAAATCGGACGTTTTCCACCCTTGAAGTAAGATTTCATGATTCGTTGTTTCTTTAATTTTATTGACTGAACTAGTGATATCATTAAGCGACGTTTTAGTTTATATTCAAACTATCGGCATTTTGCGGGTACCACCTATTGTTTGAATTCTAAAGGCTACGTTTCTTACCGTGAATGAAAATTAATAAAACAAATGTTAACGACATGGCTTTTTTATACAAACTTCAAACCCGGTCTCAACCGCTTACTTGTGATAAACTAATTTCATAAAAGCGTTGTGCTGAACTTTTCCAAATTCATACGAACAGCAACTGAAGCCTATTCATGTCTCGATTTATATAAGCCTCCCGTATTATAGTAAAAGAAATTTGGTTTATCAGTAACAGCAATTTAAATTGACGCAGTTTTAGATGGCCATTTTGATAAGACCTCGAATGTGTGTAAGTCAAACTGATTTTCTATTGCAAATACTCGATACCCGAAGTTCGGTCAAGCGTGAACTGGCTACTGCTTATTAGGTCCATGTGCGGATGGGCACTTGACTTGCCAGTGGGTAAACTAATTATCGATTTTTGGCACTTTTGTTAATCCCTTAATCTGCAGATAAGGTGTGAACCCCTTGAATTATTTTGGTTTTAAAGTTGACTCCGATAGATAATGAGCAAGTTTACCAATATTTCAATGAAAATTTCGGACCGATTTTGGTGTTATTTTGCGGATTCCAATCGGTCTGGCAACTAAAAATTCGGTCCAGACCGGCAATTTATCGGATTTCCGGAATCCTGCTCCTCAGTGTCACCTCCTCCAGAGACATTTATTCAGTCATAATGCCAGGTAGACAAAGGGATCAAAATTTTGAAAGAAAAAAAAATGTTTCATTCTTTGTCCAACAAACCTTATGTTGTGGGTAGTGATTGGAATTTTCTCATCATGACGATTTCAATTAGTACCAACAACACAGAGTTTGAATGAGAAATAACAGATCTAGATTGTCCTCATACTCCTATCTCCTGTTTTGTAACACTTTAGACCTGTCCAAAAGGTTTTTCAGACAATTTAAAGTCAATTTTATTGGAAAAATAATCATTCAATAGGGTGGAAAGTATTGTGGAAAAAGAAGAAACTGCTTGTTATAAGCTATTTCTTTTTACAACAATGCTCTCTCAAGTATAGAAACACATAGATGTAAAAACCAGGGATTGAACAGGAAATGGTTAAGCTCTTAAAATGTTAGTGTAGCCAAATTAAGATGAAAAAATTGGTCATTGTGTAGTAATTATCCAACAAAAGCCGTCAAATGCAGCTTGATTAAGCTTGAATTATTGCGTTCTTTTCGACAAAAGATGGCTTTTCAATATGAGTTAATCCATCATTGTGCAATTAAGCACTGAAGAATAAGATTGATGTAAGCATAATGAGGAAAGGAGAAATTGGTTGTCACAAGCAATTTCTCCTTATCTTTCAATATATTCTACCCTAACCCTCACTTTTCAAATTACTTGCATTTAGATTGTCTACTGCCATTTCTTTGAAAATTGACAAGTCTAACGTTTTGTCAGCTGGTAATTGATTAAGCAAACTAACATGAAATCACAAATTGTATCAAACTAACAGCATGTTGGAAGATGGGACTTATTATCTTTATGAAACTTGCTGCATTCTAAGCTTCCATATTATATGTGTATCATTTTACTAATTACTTAGACTTGACTGGTCATTGAAAAGTTCAAAACAGGCCTAAGTGAAAAAGTTTGGAGGTGCATTCTTTTGGTAGTGATTCTTAACCCTTGTCATACTGATCCCAGAATATTCCTGTATTGGCAATAGCTGTACAGATGTGCAGTCTGATCTTAGTCTATATCACCTGTTTGTTAGTTTAGTGTTTAGCAAATATTTGAAAACAAAGTAGATCTAAATTTGACAAAAAATCAAAATTTTGTAAAGAAAAGTAAATATTCGGCAGGTTAAGGGTTAAGAGTCTTATTTTGAACATTGAATGTTTTCATTCCAAATACTAAAAAACATTCTTCATGATACCCCAAAATCTTATTTAGTGGGATTTTTCTTCATGATGAAAAGAATGCACCTCTGTTCAATATTGTTAGCTCCACTGGCTGAAAGCCAGAAGCCACTGAGCTATTGTCTGTCCATGCATCCATAAACTTACACTTAAAAAAATCTTCCCAGAAAATAAAGAACAGAATTCAACCAATTTTCACAGAAATAATCCTTGGGTGACCCTTTATCAGCTTCCTTCCACTGTAAGAATGTCAGTAAAGGGCTATTAATATTGTTATTTTTTTTAACCTGTTACCATACAAACCAGCAATTTGTAGACCTAAAACTGGAAAATATAATGATAAAAGGAATTTGTCTTTTTTTACCTTATGAAGCACTTATTTTTCAATTAATACTATCTTTGAATTGTTGTCTGCATCCTAGAATTTGGATCAGTCGTAAATTCTGTCACCTGGCAAGGAGATAATGGTATTTTATATTAAACTAAAGTGTTCAGTTTTATGTTATTTTGATGACCCAGTTTTCATGGTCAATGATTAGTATGATCATCTATCAAATACGAAACGTGTGAAAGAAAACTCAGTCATTGGTAATTATCTATGCATGGTTTGTTACAGAAAAGGAAAAATTTGGATTTATGGAAAAAGGGAGATAAATCTAAATAGTATTACTTCATCAAGAGTCAGATCATGCTGTGAATACAGAATTTGGTTATGCAAAATAGCTTGTTACATGCTCAACTGCTTTTTACATAAATTTTGTAAACAGGCTGTTAGGTGATGCCTTACATTATGACAAAATTATTGTCAGAATGATTAGAAATAAAACCAATAAAAAGTCAAAATAATTACATTCCTCAACTCTTTAGTATTTAGGTCTCAAAGTTGGTCATAAACTTTCATTTCCAGATATTTTGATAGAGAATATTGTTTTCTTCTGCATGAATGTCTTAGAGTAGGTATAAGATTTATAACATTTTACAGTGAATGAATTTATTGTTTCAGTTTAAATGTAAGGTTAACTTCAGTTATCTATAGATGCTGACTATATATGTAAACTTGTAACTTCTGCAGTCTCCAGTCGTCCAGATAGCAGATCCAGTAACTCATCAGTTAATACTATAGAAGATCTAAGCCTTGCTTTCAAACAAACTATAGCCATGGGAGAGGAAGCTCTTGGCCTAGATTCTGATATAGCTGATGAATCTGACATATCTGATAACGAAAATATCCAAGGTATCCAGAGTGAGAATAGACTGGTTGTAGGTGTAACAGTTTGAATTTAGACTGGTTCAAAGAAAAGTGTTGATTCATAAATATTACATGGTGATTTTGTTTTTGAAATTTAAAAAAACTGTGTTCAATAGTGTCAGTAAAAGTGAACTAAAACAGTACTGGTAGTAATCTATCATTGATGAAATATCCATTGAAGAGTTCCTGGTAAGAGAGAGTGATGACAATCCAAGTCTTAATTTCTGATCCATATCTTATGTTTAGGGTACTTATTAGAATTTCCTCAACAATGAGTACATACAACATAGGGTTTGATGCATAACAAATGAAATTTCACACTCTGAAAATGAAACTATTCCCTCTATCTTGGTCTCTGCTGCTAGGATATGGTATTCTGAACCAGACAAGAATCAAACTGTTACTTTTATCTGTGATCACTTACTAAAATCCATCTGTCAGTTGGGCCGTTCTTGGCCATTGGTTTGCTGTCTGTATCACTAGTAGGGCTATTTTACTCATATTTTGTCTTTTCTCTTTGCTTGCTTTGTAGCTTTTTATATGTAGATACTTTATACTTAGGTTTAACTGTATCGTTGAAGCATTTCAATTTTCAGGGTTTCTTCTGGTATGATTTTATTGGATAATCATACCCCACCTACAAAGTAGTGTGGATGTATATTGGTTTCACCATGTCTGTCCAGACTTTTTTATTTCCATGATCTAACTCAAGAACCAGTAGACCTACAACCTTGAAGCTTCATACAATTGTTACCAATGACCCAAGGAAGTGCTATTGTTTTGGGGTCAAAGGTCACAATTGAACCCATTTCCGTGCTCTAACTCATAAGCCACCTAGGCCCATGAAACTTAAACACATGATGTCCATGACCCAAGGAGGCGCACTATTGCTTTTGGGTAATGTAGGTCAGGGTCACCATTGAACTTTTTTGATAACAAAGGTCAAAGGTCAACTCTGCTACTTCATTGACAAAGCCCTGGTGGGGGTATGAGTAAGCTTGGCAACAATTCTAGTTCAAATTGGATGTGCTGGTTTAATATTGATTGAATATTTTTTCTAAAGAAAAAAAAATAATAACACAGAAAATAAACTTAATGATTTTTTTCTCCTGCATGGATTCTTCAGTTAACAGATGAGTTCCTAAGAGTTAAAGATTTAGATGGGGTTTTTTCATCATCGACTATAGGGTGTAAATATCACTTGAGTTTGATTGCATCAAAATCTTCAAAGATTTTTTACTAAAGGCAACCGCCATAGTGCAGTTGTAGTGGATAGGACTTCTAGTCATGGAGTCTTGGTTTTGATCCCAGTTTCAGTGAAAATCCTTTCTGTTTCCATTCAATGGGTGGATAATCGTAAACCTAAATGAGATAAGCAGCCGAAGACTCAAAAAGGATGTAGTGGTAGTGCTGCTGTGAGAAATACCAGGAATCCATGGTTAAGTGCTCCAGCTGCCCCGATATGACTGAAAAAAGTGATATATACTGATAAAAGTGGCGTTAAACCCCATTCGATCATTAAGTGTTTTTTTACTCAACTTAGCTATAGTGATCGGTCAATGTTTGGTGTCCGTCCATCTGCCTGTCTATCTGTTCACAATTACAAAAACATCTATTCTTCCTAAACTAACCATCATATTTCAACCAAACTTCACAGAAATGATCCTTAGGTCATGCTCTTTCAAAATGCTTCACAGAGTTGAAATCCATGAAGAACTTTGGTTGCCATGGCAACCAAGTGAAAAAACTTGAAAAATTTCCTTCTCCCAAAAATAAGGCCTAGGGCTTTGATATTTGGTATAAATCTTTATCTATTGACCCTCTATCAATTAACTTCAAAGAAACTGAACTCTGAAAATTAGCCCTTTTCTGTGTGATCCCTGATTTTAAATAGGAATAAGGAAGGAAATCTTTGAAAATCTTCCTCCTAAACTGTTGGGCCCAGAGCTTTGATATTTGGTATGTATCAATCCTTATTGACCCTCTACCAAAAGACTTCAAAGAATTTCCGTACTCTTGAAATAAGCGCTATATTGTGGGATCTTCAATTTACCTAGCATTAAAGGAGAAAATCTTTAAAAATCTTCCTCTGCAAAATAATTAGGCATAGAGATTCAATATTTTGTAAAGCGTTGAGCCATCATACTCAGGGGAGTGATTTAGGACAATCATGGTCCTCTTGTTTGAACAAGAACCTAGAATATTTCTGATTTGGCAGAATGTATTTACTTAGATCAGCTAAAATGTTCTTCTCTTAAACTAATTGTACTTGCAGGATTTTGGAGACTTGGGTTTATTGTTCTGTATGGCTAATATTTTTTAATCACTTTTCCCTTTATCAATAAATTCATGCCTGTGTAATGACACAGGTGCTAAAGCGCCTATAGTAACAACATCTTTCTCATGTTCTGAGCAATTTATAACTTAGTCGGTGCTTCACACTCACGATCTGAGAGATGATTAACCCTTAACCAGACAACAAATCGGTCCAAAGAAGTTGCAGATTACAATTTCAAGTTTGAAATTTTTAAAAAAATCTTTGTTTTGGAGTAGAAAACATTGCATACTGTGTTTTCTATGATGTTTTCCAAAACTTTTTCCAAAGGGGCTGGATTGTACAGAAATGGTTTAAGGGGGTTGATGTGAATTAATGTCACCAAAGTCTCTGGTCACATTCCCACACATTCCCATGACTTTGATATCCTCAAAAATTGAAGAAGACATTGGAAAATGAAGAAATTACTTGCAACTCCTTCATTTTTCACATTCCTTTCTACCCAGGAAGACAAAGGTATTGAAAATTTTATCAATTTGATATTGTTGTCTGCAACTTCTTTCAATTTGGACTGGTATATAATATTGTTATAGGTTAACCCTTTCCAGTTCAATTTCAGGCTACGTCCCTAGTTTTACACTTGAGAAAACATTGTGGAAAAGGTAGAAATTGCCTGTAACAATCAAATTCTACATTTTCCACAATATTTTTGGCCCTACTGAAGAATGATCTTTTTGTCCCCCACTTTTTCGGCAAAGCGGATATAGTAATGGTTTGGAAAACATTGTGGACATAGGAGAAACTGCTTGTTTCGTTGTATTGTATTTCATGCATCATAAAACGGTGACTATAATGTGTCGTCTGACAAACATCCACTCTACACTCACTTGAAAATGCTTTAACCCATTATCAGTTGTCAAGATTTGAGACTGGTCCAAATTGAAAGGAGTTGTAGATCACAATTTGAACTTTACTAAAAAAAAATTTCACCTTTCTTGGTAAAAAATATTGTGTAAAATGAAGAAAATGATTGTAACAAGCAATTTCTACATCTTACACAATGTTTTACCAATTGTTTATCTTGAGGGGCGTCTAAAAGTGTCATCGTGTGGGAATGGGTTAAAAGTGGAAATATTTTAAGCTTAAAGAATGAGGCTTCTGTATTTGTGACCATTAGATGCTTATTGGTTAGAGCATCACAGGCACCAAAGTTATTATTTTAGCCCTTGACATGATGAACCCGGAATATTCCTGTTTATGCAGGAGGTATAGACAAAGATCAGCCTGCACATAAGTGCAGTCTGATCTTAGTCTTCACCACCTGTTGATTCTTTAAAGTCAGAGTTGTTCATAAAATTCAGTTTTCTAAAGGGATATTTCCCCACATCTAGTACTTTCAGCGCTTGCAGCCCTATGAATTTCATGCAGTTTTTGAAAAGGATTTTATTCAGCATGACAAGGCAGTTGGCATAGACAAAGACCAGTCTGGGCATTTGTGCATAGACAAAGACCAGACTGGGCATTTGTTATCTATACCCCCTGCCAAAGCAGGAATATTCTGGGTCTAGCAAGACGAGGGTACATGTTTTGTTTGTAGACATGACAATGATTCCCAATGAATAATATGAAGACCAGGCTTTAGATATGGAATATGTCTGCTTTGAAAGTTTTCTGCCTTGATTATGATTGCCCTGCCTTGGTTATAATTGCTGAAAAAGAGCCATTTGCTAGTGCTTTTAATACTACAGCTATTGACTATCAATTACACAAAAATATGCCAGAAATATCAAAATAAAGTTGTTAATTGGGATAATCATCCAATCTTTTTGCAGTCTTGTCTGGTCTAGTTTTAACCCATTCCCACATAATCCAACTTTTGCCTGTTGCGAAGAAATCCTAGAAAACATGAACAATGACAAAATTTCTTCATTACCCACAATATTTTCTACCCTAAGTAAAAAGTTTTTTGTCAAGTCAGCTTGTGGTGAGCAAGACATGGTTGTCACTATAAAAGTTGGTGTATGTGGGTTACAGCGTCAGTCAGCACAAATGTTCTCAATCATGAGTAGGTGATCCACTTAAAACAAATTTTCAGATATTTGCAAGGTCAAGGTCACAGCTCTTGTCAAATGTTCAAATTGAGCTAGTCCAGAGCATATCTCAAAATTTGATTTCAAATAGTTTGGGACACTTGTTCGACATTACGCGTAGATGTGCCATTTGAAACAAATTTTGAGAGAACTTCAAGGTCACAGCACAAGGTCTAATTGTTTGATTCAATTGGCCTATCTTGTTTTTTATTGAGAGCTGTGATCTGTCAATTGGTCATTTTGAAATGCCTATCTACAAGACATTCTGGTTACAGTACTTTATGAATATTTGAACTTCATGATATAATGGCAAAAAATATTCAACAAATTTTAGTTTTGAAGAAGCTGTCTTTGAAATTAGTTATCAAGTGAAAAAACTTAACCCACATTATTAGATCATTAGAAAATACAGTGTAGTGAATTTAGAAAAAAATAAAAATCTTCCTACAGCATAAAATTACTTTACTTCTCATAGAACATCTTAAATAAGTTTTTCAGCTGATGTTCCTGCATGTTATTTTTGAAATGGTGTTGTGTTATTTTTCAAATATCACGAAGAATTTTAATGGATTGGGCACCGTTGTAATTACTTACTGTGGGCCTACATATTCGTCTGTGTAGTCATCCTCTAGTCATTTAGTCAGATCACTTTCCTTTTAGAACAATAACTATTTGATGGATACTGGGCCCTCAACTTTACCAAAAACATCTCTTTTTCATTGTTATATAATTTAATTGTTAGTTTCGTCTATCAAAAACGAGCGATCTGATTGGTCAAAAAATTTAATTCATACCTCCATGAACAAAATTTTGAGTACGCAGCTTTTTTGAATGCTTCCGCACAAAATAGTTCACTACAAAAAGGTATCAAAATTTGTTAAGTTGTTGCATTTTTCGCTCGATGCTATTAAATTATAAGAAATGAAGATAATATTTTTTGTTTTCATGGAGGTATGAACCGAAAAACCTAATCACACAATGTATGAATCCGCTTCGCGTATTCATACAGTGTAATTAGGTTTTTCGGTTCATACCTCCATGAAAACAAAAAATATTCTCTTCATCTCTTTAATAATTTGATTTCTGGTTTCGTCTATCAAAAATGAGCGTTCTGATTGGTCGAAAAAATTATTCATAACTCCATGAACAAAATTTTGAGAACGCAGCAATTTTTACGCTTCCGCACAAAATAGTTCCATACAAAAAGGTATCAAAATTTGTAAAGCTTTTGTTTTTGTCGCTCGATGCTATTGAATTATAAGAAATGAAGAAAATATTTTTTGTTTTCATGGAGGTATGATCCGAAAAACCTAATCACACAATGTATGAATGCGCTTCGCATATTCATACAGTGTGATTAGGTTTTTCGGTTCATACCTCCACGAAAACAAAAATATTTTCTTCATCTCTTAAATCAGTATTTAAAAATATTTTAAATAATTTACTCTTTTTGTTACATATTTTAAATTTCTATACCTTTATTGGAATTTCTTATCTCTCACCAAAATCACCCACTTACTCAATTTGCCCACCCATTGACTCTGACAGAAAGTTCCACTTTCATTTTAAATGGTGCTATTTTGCAAGTCGTGTCAGTAGTATGTACAAAAAGAAGAATGGTTGGTTGGTTACCTAAATATTGTTAATATAGTTGCAATGTTTTACCCATTTCCATTCAACCCCTCTTTTTTACACTCCTCAAGAAACAAGCTTTGGAAATTATTGTGGATAACGAAGAAATTGCTGGTCATATTATCCACAATGTTTTCAACCTAAAAAGACAAAGAATTTCAAAATTCTATCAACTGAAAAATTGTTGTCTACAACATCTTTTAATTTAGACAAGTCTAAAATTTTATGTTTGGGAATGGGTTAAGTTGCCAAACCAACAAACATGCTTTACATAAATGGCGGTAAATTTTAGAGCTAAAACTTCACTCCAGCCGAAATGAATGATCTGATTGGTCATATTTTTCTTTCATTGACAGTCACAATTGGTCAATTGACTAATGGCTTGCCCCACCCACTGACCTCTGACAAGGTTGTTTGACTGAGATATGTGACATTTCCAACCATTACACATGTGCGCCAAGTAAAGACTCAGATCAGCCTGTACATCCGCACAGTCTGATCAGAGTCTTCACTCTGCACTCTGTAGATAGATACTGACCCAAAGCTTCTTTAAACAATCAGAGAATATTCTTATTGCCCCAAACGGCTGTCCAGGGTGCTCAATATGTGCGAGTCACGCACATGCAAAATGGTTGGAAATGTCACGCATAGGCTCAAATGACATTAGTTTGCACAGTTTATGGTCAAGAATAATATGAAATAAAAAGCGAGTTCTTGCTAGGTGAACTTAAACACAGATAGAAACATAAGACCTAGAGACCTTATATTTTTTTTTTTTTTATAAAACTACCTGATGACCACTACAAAGGTTGTATGGCAATTATTACCTCTTGGATTGATTAACCCATTCCAACTCAATCCCTCCTTTTTACGCCCCCCAAGAAAATAGCTTTTGAAAACATTGTGGAGAATGAAGAAATTGCTTGTATCAAGCAATTTCTTCATTATCCACAATGTTTTCTATCCAAAACAACGAAAAAGTTCAAAATTCCATCAACTTGAAATTGTCGTCTGCAGCTTCTTTCAATTTGGACCAGTCTAAAATTTTACTGTGTTGGAATGGGTTAAGGACACCCTTGAGCAACCCTTATTTACGTAGAATGGGACAACTTAAAATACTTTCTGTAGGCTAATTGTAATTTAGCTGTAGAATTTTAATATTTTGCCCACTTTGAGGACCGCCTTATTAAAAAAGAACCAAGAAAAATTATTTTACAGATTTTTTTGTTGTAAAATGTACAAAAGAAAAATGATCTGATTAATAGAGATTATTTGCTTGATATTGTATACAAGAACATTGAAAACATTTTCACACTATCTATTTATATTTTTTCATTTTTCAGATGAGTTAAAGAAAGAGATGGGTGAGTTCAAAGACAAAATAACAAAACTTGCTGATGAGGATCAAGACAGCAGTACAGAGCCTGTGGATCTAAATGAGGTAATAATGGAAGTTTTATTAGGGAATTAGGGAGTTCAAAAAATAGTAAGCTTCGTTAACCCTTTGACAAAATTCTTGTACCATATGAAGGTACCCTGTATCTGTATCAGTGTTTATTCTAAGATTTCAAAAATGTTGGGGATTTCAGTACAAGATCTACACAATTGAGAAACGTTTCATATTTCATGCTCTTTCTTTTAGAAAAAAATCCCCTCTGATGTTGAAAATATGAGGGGGTCTTCCACAACCCCTAGAATAAACACTGCTGTATGCATTATTCATGACCAAGATGAAAAAATAGGTCATTGTCCTAGTTGTTTCCAAAAATATTAATGCCATTGAAGAATATTCATTCAACTGTAGAATCGATTCCATTTATGAGTAAGGTCTTTCAATAGATATATTCAAAAAACCCATTACTAGAATGGTCCAAAATTCAAAGATACTGCAGATGGCATATTTTAGTTGATGAAATTTTTAACCCATTCCCACACAATGACGCTTTTAAACGCCTCTCTATATAAAAGCTTTGGAAAATATTGCGGATAATGAAGAAATTGCTTGTTCTACCCCACAAAAAAAGTTTTGAAAAAATTGATCAACATAAAATTGTCATCTGCAACTTCTTTGAATTTGGACTAGTCTAAAATTTTGTCGTATTGGAATCGGTTAAACCCTTTTCCAGTCGACAAATTCATTGCTCTAGTATTGGAAATTAAATTGTAAAGGGTAGAAAATTGTGTGATAAAAGGAGATATTGCATTAGGAAGCATTATTGTGTGGTAATGGGTTAACAAGTAGTTTCTTCATTTTCCACAAAGTTTTCCAAAGCTTATTTTTCTTTTGGTCATCAAAAAGAGTCTGTGTTGGAAAGGGGTAACAAAAAAGAGAGATGCAAGTTTCAATTTTGTCTAATCCGCTATTCACTTTTTACCCTCTATAATGTAAAGTTATCTCCTCCATTTACAGAGCAACAACAGCAATTCCTCTTTTATTGTTCATGAAATGGAAGCAGAAAAGACTTCTGACTTGAAAGAAACCATCTCACCTGAGGGCAACAGGGAGTCATCAGAAATTACGTATGAGTTCACAATTGATGCTGTCCCTGCTGAATTCCAGAATGAGGGCAGAGAGAATGAAGAGGTTTATGAGGAGGAAATAGTGGAGATTCTACCTGCTGATCCTCAAGTATTCAACACGGACAGTCCTCGACGTATACCAGACCTTGATTCACCAAAGGAGCACAAGTCTATGTCAATGACAATTCACGACTCGTTTAAAGATGAGCCCATTGATATAAGCACACCTAAAGACTCTAAACAGGAGATAAAGCAGGATAAAGAAAACAAACCAGTAGAAAAAGAAGAATTTGTTATATCACTAGATGAACTCTCTAATATAGATTTTGGTGGTTCGAAACCAAACAAAACTACTGAAGTTGTGAAAAGAAAAGAGGCACCAAAGGTAAATTATAGAATAGAGTTTCGAAATTCAAGAGATTATGATACATATCCTGATGAAGAGATTCAGGCAAAAAGTGTATCAAACGTACAACAGGTGCCAGTGATGAATGACGAAGACACAGACATGCCTGATAAAAATAAGGTCAAAAACAAGTGTTCAGATATAAGTTTCTCTCCAGACTATGAAGCAGAAGTTGATAATGTAATGGAAGAAAAGTCAATATCTATGATAGCTCTTCCTGCTGAAAGGACTCCAGTTAAAGACACTCCGGAAGTGGTCAATGATATTAACGAAAAGCAAACATACTCTTCTGCAACGAAAATTGTGTTGTCACAAAATAACTCTGTATCATCTCAAAATAGTGAAGTATCGCCAAGAAAAGAGGACAATTTGGAAACACAGAACTTACTGCAGGCACAATATCAACAATTACAGCAGCAGTTTGCCATGTGGCAAGGGCAACTGGTACAAAACCAACAGCTTCTAGCTACCAATCAGGGTTCAGTAGGAGATGACCAATCAAATCTGCAATTACAACAACTACAATTACAGATACAAATGCAGCAACAGATGTTGTTACAGCTACAACAAAACATGCATGCTCTGACATTACAGAACAGTTTAGCTGCACAACAACCCATGGTTGTACCACCAATGGCACCTACACCCATGTTAAACCAACCAGTCATTCTTCCTACATCGACCATACAGACACAAAGCATTCCTGTTCAGAATCAGAGATCCGCCTCCCCTGTAATGCAAGCCAATGAAATAAAAGCTGACATTCCTAATGCTCCTCCTCCACCTATGCTTTCTGAGCAACCAAAGAAAAAGAAAATCAAACAAAGGAAGATTAAAGAGAGAGCTCTGGAGCCTAGAGAACAACTTATGTTGGATATTAGAAACTTTGGAAAGACAAATCTAAAAAAGGTATTTAAATTGCTCTAGACTTAATAATATATCTTTCATTGTAAATATATTAAAACATGGGTCAACACAAAATTACAACATTGTAGATAGAGTGAAGGAAAAATAAGATATTTTGTTACAAATTCATTTAAGAGATGAAGAGAGTATTTTTTATGCCCCCGCATCCAAAGATTGGGGCATATTGTTTTACCATTGTCCGTCTTTCTGTCCGTCGTCTGTCTGCAAAACTCAACCAAACAAATCAACATTGCCAACTACTACTAGCCTATTCAAGATAACATGCTCATATTTGGCATGATGATACATCTCCATAAGCATCTCCAAAGGTCAAGGTCATGTGATAAGATCAAGGTCACATACCAAGGTCAAACGCCAAAAAACCCCTCATGTACGGAGGGGGCATTGTGTTTCACAAACATATCATGTTGTTCTTATGGAGGTATGAAACAAAAAAAGTTATCAAACTGTATGAATGCGCTAAGCAGATTCATATATAAGTGTGATTAGGTATTTTTATTTCATACCTCCATGAAAATGAAAAATACTCTCTTCATTTCTTATAATTTCTTGATATCAAATAAAAGTCATTTTTATTTCAACAACTTGGTCCTGTCACAAGGTCAATCTTAGCTTATCTACTATGGATAAACCCATTACCAGATGACAGAATTTAAGACTGGTCAAACTGAAAAGGAGTTGCAGACTAAAGAAAAAAACTTTCGAAAACATGGTGGAAAATGTAGAAATTGCTTATATCAAACAGTTTCTTCATTATCCAAATTTTTTTCTGTTTAAGAAGACAAACATATTCAACAATTTCATCTGCTTGAAATTGTCATCTGCAGCTTCTTTCGATTTAGACCAGTCTAAAATTTTCTGGCGTTGGAATGGTATGTCTGTTCACTATAACAAAAACAATCTATTCTATCAAGGGAGAAAACTCTCTATGTATTTTTATACTGCGCTTAAGGCGGATTGTATATTGGCATCATCTTCTCCATGAGCGCAACTCCTCCTAAGTTTCTGGATGGATCTTTACAAAACTTGGTGGATGTTATCGCCTTAATTGGTAGATGTGCATGAAGTAAGGATTTTATGGTTCATTGATTTTTGCCTCAGTTATGCCCCCTTAAAACTTAGTCTCTGGGGCTTATTGAAATTGAAGCCTTGTGAATGCAACTCCTCCTAAGTTTCTGGCTGGATCTTTTTGAAAATTGGTCAATGTTATCACCTTAATTGGTAGATGTGCATGAATTAAGGATTTAATGGTTCATTGATTTTTGCCTCAGTTATGCCCCCTTAAAACTTAGATGTACATAATATTTCATTTCAAATTGATATTTCCCCAAAATAGCACTTTCAGGACATTAAGCTCTTTGAATTTCATGCATTTTTAGAAGGACTTTATAAAGCATGACAACGGTTAAAATATCATGGTCAAAAGAAGGTTAAAAAGAATTATTCTGAAGCAATATCTTTGTACAATTTTAATTTTGATAGTATTAGCATATTATATGTCATATATAATTTGCCATTTAAAAACTTTCATTTAATATTCTTCTTTATTTGAAGCTGAACAGGTACATTAATATTTTCACCTTTCCTTATCTATCCCTGCCATCATAGCACAGTCGGTAGCGCATCAGACTCCTAATCTTCAATCATGGGTTGTCATGGGTTTGGTCCCTGGGGGTGGAACATATTCTTTCCGCCATATGTTTCTCACCAATGGGTGGATAATCATAAACCTAAGTGGGATAGCATCTGGAGGCTAGGAAAGGATGTAATGGTAGTAATGGTTTGAGAAATACCAGGAATCCATTATTAGGTGCTCTAGCCACCGCAATGACTGATATTCTGTTAAAAGTGGAGTTAAACCCAATTCAATCGATCAACCTTATCTATCCAATAAGATAAAACTATTTGAGCCTGTTTGTCATGAGTGTGTGACAAGTAAATACTCAACATTTGCTTCTGCATTGTATGATCAGAGTTCCATATGCCTTTCATAGATAGCCTCTGACTCAAAAGTTTCCATAGTCCTTTCTTGTTTAAAGCCTGGACTTTACATCGCAGTGGTGTTTTACTTGAGAAAACAGGAATATTCTGGGTTTAGCATAACAAGGGTTAATACAGCTTGAATAAGCTGTAGTCATGACCTTTGAGTTGGCAAATGAACAAAAATGCTTATTGTTGGCCAATGTTGAAGTTAAAGCCATTCCTACATAATCCTTCCTTTATGTCCCTCAAGAAAAAAAAATTCAAAAATATAATGGATAATGAAGAAATTGCTTGTATCAAGCAATTTCTTGATAATCCACAATAATTTCTATCCAAAGAGAAGAAAAAAATAAAATTCTATTAACTTGAAATTGTCCTATGCAGCTTCTTTCAATTTGGACGAGTCTGAGATTTTGTTGTGTGGGAATGATTTAAATTTCACTTCCTGTCGAAATGTGTGATTTGATTAGTCTATCAATTACTTTTTGATTGACAGTCACAGTCCCTCAATTATTGCATAAGTCTTATACTTTTCATAAGTTTTATCATGGGGGGGGGGGGGTTTAGATAGTTTTTCAAGTTAACCCTTTCCTGTTTAGTCCCTGGTTTTTACATCCCTGTGATTTTATAATTGAGAAAACATTGCAGAAAAAGAAGAAATTGCTTGTAACAAGCAATTTCTTCTTTTTCTACAATATTTTCTACCCTACTAAACGGTCATTTTTCAATTTAAATGCACTTGAAATTTTCATCTGAATGAAAAACCTTCCAATTTAGACAGGCTTAGAATTTTTGAAAACAGTAAAGGGTTAAAATAAGGGGCTAACAGCTTGATTTGCCATATCATTTTCAAATCTGTAGGAAACTACAACAACAACAGAAAAATTACGTAGTGCACAATTCACTTTGCATTGATACCAGAAAAACAAAAGAAAAATCACATTTGAAATGATTTTAGTCCTAAAAAAAGCTGCACATCCAAATCTGAACCCTATGCACCAAGTTTTAGACAAATACACAACATGTACTGGAGTTTTGAAATAGTAATTATTCATTTTCTCCCCTATGGATATTCTACTGCAAATTTGTGCCGAATTTCCTTGTACAAAATTTGACCCATTCCCACTCAATCCTGCTTGTACACCCATCAAGAGAAAAATCTTTTGAAACAAGCAGTTTCTTCATTGTCCACAATGTTTTCTAAATTGTCATCTGTATTTCCTATTAATTTGAACAAGTCTCAAATTTTGGAAACGGGTTAGACCATTCTTGAAATGCTCAAATTTCATTTTGATTTTGCTTATTCTAGCTTTGATCCCAACTTTGTTCCATATTACTGAATAATTGAAGAGACTATTTATATGAAAAACTATGGATTGATCAATGTCCTTGTTGACCCATTACCAAACATCAAAATTTCAGAACGCCGCCGTCATAGTTTAGTTGGTAGCGCGTTGGACTGTCAATCTAGAGGTCCCGGGTTCGATCCCCGATGGCGGAAATCATCCTTTCTGCCTATTTGTCTCCCACCAACGGGTCGATAATCGTAGACCTATGTGGGATAGCAGCTGGAGGCTAGGAAAGGATGTGATGGCGGTACTGGTGTGAGAAATACCAGGAATCCATTGTTAGGTGCTCCAGCCACCGCAATATAACTGAGAGATTGTTGAAAGCAGCTTAAAACCCAATTCACACAAACAAATCAAAATTTCAGACAGGTCCAAATTCAAAGATGTTGCAGACAACAATTTTCAGTGGATGAAATTTTAATTATATATGTATTTTTTTTTCCTTTTTGGGTAGAAAATATTGTGAATAATCTATGTTACAAGCAATTTCTTCATTTCCCACAATGTTTTCTAAAGTGTGGTTTTTTTTTTGGGGGGGGGGGACTTCAAAAGCGTGATTGTGTAGGAATATGTTATCTTAACCCTTGTCATGCTGAACCTGGAAAATTCTTGTTTTAGCAGGGGGTGTAGATCAAGATCAGACTGCACTTATGTGCTTATCTTGGTCTACACCTCCTGCTAGTGCTTTTCCTGGCAGAGTTGTTTATGAAATTGATTTCTAAATGAAATATTTATTTTTGAACTGCAAGTTCTTTCAAACTTTGATTTTACAGCAATTCAATAAGGTAATTTACACAGCATGACAAGGGTTAAGTAACTTCAGGGAGCGCTTTGACCACATTTTTTTTGAAACACGAAAATAATTTTTTTGTTGAATAAATGCTGCTAGCAGTTAGCAACTTGATACTACAGTGGAATCCTGTTAATAGCAACACCAATTTGTCAACACCGTTTTTATAATTAACCAGAAATTGCTATTAAAAGAAGCTATTTGTTCTTTAAATCTGATATCTGCATTAATTCATTTGCATTTAACTCTTTCCTGATTTTGGAAATTTTAGACTGGTCCAAATTGAAAGGGTTTGCAGACCACAATGAAAACTGGATGCCATTTGAAATGAAACCATCCTATGTGGTAGAAAATATTGTGGAAAAAGGAGAAATTGCTTGTTTTCCCCAGTATAAAATCACAGCAAGGTAAAATCCCGTATTTGAACGGGAAAGGGTGAAGCAGTGAATTGCATTTGTCAGGGATGCAATGAAGAGCATTTTTAAAGCATTCCATAGTCAATTTTAGTTTTAAGCAAATAAGAGATGAAGAGAAATCTTTGTTTTCATGGAGGTATGAACCAAAAAACTAAGTGTATTCATACGTAAGTGTGTTTAAGTTTTTCGGTTCATACCTCTATGAAAACAAAAAATATTCTCTTCATTTCTAATAATTTTAAATTAATTTAAAATATTTCAATAGGCAGAGCTGATTTATAGCAGACATAATTTATTTCAAAATTGTTTTAAAATTGATTATACAATATTTTCTATCAAGAAAGTTGAAAGTTGGTAATAAGAAAATTTATGAACATTAATTGACGTCTGCAACACCTTTTAACTTGGACCAGTCTAGAATTTTGCCATCTGGTTATGGGTGAAACAAAGTTTGTATCTTCCAGGTACCAGTACGAGCAACCAACTGGCACAAATGAAAAGCGGGAAACCATTCTGTATGTGTGAATCAATAAATCTGATTGGTTTCCATGCTGAAGAAATCTTGAAGAAGGAAGAGATGCTTCTACTTGCATGATGTGGCCACCAAGTTGAAGTCTAAATTAACATACTTTTGAGTTGATTGAAAACAATGTAAAGACAAAATAGATTGTATCAATGGTATAGGCCAAAAGAATTTCTTACAGGCCTAAAGAATTATAGCTGAATTTGACATGGATCCTGTATGGTTCCATGTTTCTTGAACTTTCATGTTTATAATGTAGAAGAGGTGAACATAATCATGGACCGTATCATCTTTGGGTGTACAAATTATCACAACAACAACTTTGTTCAAGCTGTAGTTATTATTCTTTACACCTAACAATGATATGTTATTCATTTTACATTTTAACCCTTTCCCGCTTATTGAAATTTTAGACTGGTCCAAATTGAAAGAGGTTTCAGACAACAATGAAAACTGGATGCAATTTGAAATGAAACCATCCTATGTGGTAGAAAATATTGTGGAAAAAGGAGAAATTGCTTGTCACAAGCAATTTCCTCTTTTTCCAAAATGTTTTCTCGAGTATGAAATCACAGGAACGTAAAATCCCATATTTGAACGGGAAAGGGTTAAATACAGCAAATCTTGTATTTAGCAAATACTAATGAGACAACCAAAAAGTGGTTGCCTAACCAATTCCCAAACAGTGGCACTTCTGGACACCCCTTAAGTAAAACAATTTGGAAAACATTGTGTAAAATGAAGATGTTGCTTGTAGCAACCAATTTCTTCATTTTAAACAATGTTTTCTACCCAGAAAGTTAAAAAAAATCTAAAATTTCATAAATTTCAAATTGTTGTCTGCAACTTCTTTCAAATTTGACCAGTCTAAAGTTTTGTCATCTGGTAGTTTGTTAAGAGAATGATCCTTTATAACATTTTTGTGAAATAAATCAAGTATTTATGTAATTGTATACATCACTTACTAAGTCCTATGTTATTGGTAATCATAATAATAGTCTCACTTTGACGATTCTAATAATTTGCAACAAAATTGGATTTAGGTATTTTAACACAATTCATTAGAACTTTTGATTTTGAAAAAGGGCCTTTGATGATGGTCACTTAATGGAAGTGGTTGCTTAGTAGAGGTGATGGCCTGAGCAAGATCCATTGTACTTAACCCTCTCCTGTTTTTCAAAATTTTAGACCAGTCCAAATTCAAAGGTTTTGCAGTGGGAAATTTAAATTAGATTTAAATTAAAAAACAGCCCTTCAGTAAGGTAGAAAGTATTGTGGAAAAAGAAGAAATTGCTTGTTACAAGCAATTTCCCCTTTTCTACAATGTTTTCTCAATTATAAATTCATAAGGATGTGAAAACCAGGGATTGACCAGGAAAGGGTTGATAAATGAAATACAAACAAAGAAGGGTGATAAATACAGTTTGGGTGTTAAAATAATGATACAGAATCACTGATAATTTGGAAGTTTAATTTGCAAGATGTATCCATTCACTTCAATAGATATTTTCTAAACAAAGTATTATAATTTTGAAGTAATTTCTAAAAAATAGAGAAAAATATTAATCAACATATATTTGCATTTCATTAGAAAAGTTTCATGCATAATTTTCAAGACATCATATTATACCTATATATAGAAAATGATTAACTTCTTTATATATATTTTAGAAAAATAAGTTATTTGTCAAAATCATGAATTATTTATCCGGTTGTCTAAAGTAATGGCATATCATTTCATCATTGCAATCATATTAAACCTATGAATTTGATTTCAGCAAACAATAAATTTGGCAAGAAAAATATTTGAAAGTTTATTTGACTCATGAATTGAGATATAATGTAAGATCTATTTTATTTTTTTGAATTTTCTAATGTGCAATTTGTAATATAGAAGGTTTTTTTTTCATTTTCTGTTTATTGTTTTTGTGTTTTTTGTTTGATTCTTGCAAATGAATGATATTTGGATTCCTATATATCAAACTTGTCAGGCAAAATGTCTGAGATTTTGTAAAATGTAAACAGATCTATGCAAAAGATTATTTTGTATGTTGAGTATTTTTTTCTAATTGTAAAAATTGTTACTAAAAGTCTTTTGTATCTTTATTCTACCAAAACGGATTTGTGGAATGTTTAAATGTTTTTTTTTTTCAAATGTGCTTTTTTGTTAAACCTTTTTTCTACTCTTTTAAATAATGATATGAAATCATATAGATATGTAACAGAGAACAACTGTAAAAACAACAAAACTTGAATGCCTTAATTAGGGGAATGATAACAAAAATGGGTAATAATTAATAAAGTATTTTTGCTTTGTGACCAAAATACATTTTGTACTTTTTTTGAGCGGTAGTGAAGATGTCTTGATACCCTGTAAACAAGTATAACACACTCAAGGATTTAATCAACTGAGACTAGTTGAATATAGTGAAAAAGGCAAATTTACTATTTTGGCCCTTAACCCATTCCCACACAGCCTTTTGATGCCCTAAAGAAAAATAATTTGGGAAAACATTGTGGGAAATGAAGAAATTGCTTGTTACAAGCAATTTCTTCATTTTCCACAATGTTTACTGTCCAGGAAGTTGAGAAAATCTAAAAGATACATACATTTTTAATTGTTGTTTGCAACTTCTTTCAATTTTGAACAGTCAAAAATTTTGCCATCTGGGAATGGGTTTAACTTCAAAACATCTTGTTACGGGTTTAACATCGAAGCATGATTTTTAGCTTTTAGCCCCTTACTCCATAACCCCTGCTGTTTTTGACAGTGCATTTACTATTTGATTTTGCTTCAGTGGTAGAGAGAGGAGCATTAGAAATATTGTTGAAAAACAAGGCCAGTTTCTTATATTTACTATTTTGTGATATTTATAAATAGTTGTGGTTAATTCTCAGAGAAAACAAATAATGGTATCTACCAGTGATAAGAAAAAACAAATCTTAACTTATCCTTAGAATGGATCTTAAATCTGAATATTTTAGGGTTTTATTTTGTTTTAAAGAAAGTAAAATGAAACTTTTAGAAGAGAGTGAAATCACAATGATTAAGTTTTTTTGGAATATTTGAAGTTTTCAAATCGTGCGAAAATAAGACAGCAATTGGAAAATTTGTTTTGTTAGTAAATAAACAGGAAAAGCCTTTAACTCATTCCTACATTATCCTGCCTTTTAACATTCCTCAAGTAAAAAGCTCTAAAAGTCATGGTAGAAAAGGAAAAAAATTGCTTGAAACAGACATTTTTTATTCTCCATGTTTCTTTCCTTAAAAGAGAAAGTCTTTTAAAATTTTGCCAATTTCAAATTGTTGTTTGCAACTTCTTTCAATTTGGACCAGTCTAAAATTTAGTTGTCTGGTAATGGGTCAAATGCTGTCATTTAGTATTGTTTGGCGTTCCAAACATGAACCCATCACCAGATGACAAATTCCTGGACTAGTGCAAATGTAAAGAAGTTGCAGACAACATTTCAAAAAGGTTTGAAATAGAAACATGAATACAAAGCTGGGTAGAAAACACTGATTGGGGATCAATTTTTTTTAAACTAGCAATTTCTTCTTTTCTCACCGTGTTTTTTTAAAGTTGTGTCAAAATGTGGGTCTGTGTGGAAAAGAGTTATAAGGAATACTGAAGCAGTTTATGGATGAGTGAAAGAGTATAATTTTTCATTTAAAAAAATTATATCAGAAGGGAAATGATTTCGAACAATTGTAGCAGAGCTGTTTCAGAGAAAGCTTTGTTTCCTGTGTTTTTGTTCTAGTGGTTGTCCGTTAAACTTTTTCTCACTTCGTAACATCTGTTATTATTGAAAATCATCTAACTCTTAATAAATAAATGTTCACAGTTGAAAGAGAAATTTAACTATAAAGAAAGATAATTTACAAGGCAAAACTTCGTCTTATTTTCTTACCTGAAATTAAAGTGACAAATTGTAATTTTTTAGGCTTCAAAGGTCGAACATTAAAAAAAAAAAAAACGAAATAAAAGAATAGACCCAATAACATTTACTTCTGAGTTGTGTACTTAAGATCTAGTTAATTCAAGTATTTCATTCTTGTTATCTTGTCTAATCTAATAGATATTCTACAGCGAAGGAGATATCCAAAATAAAAATCTTTAGAAGAATACACTTCTTGTACAACTTTTTACCTAAAATTTTCGAACACTCCCTTACATTTGCTGTTTATTTTGCAAGCATGTACAAAAGACAAAAAGTATGCACTCACCTCATAAGTTACTGAAATTGTCCATTATCTTTCCAATTAACTCAACAGGTTGTATTTTGTATAACATACTAATTGGATTATTCTCGCAATATTTATGTTTTCATATCTAATCATATATTAACATACTTCAAATATGTTATAAAATGTAATAAAGAAAATTTATTTACAGTTATAGAATGTGTTTTCTGGTCACTCAACACCTTGTTATATTTAGGTCACTTGGCCAAAAGTGCCCAAGAAGGGGCAAAAAGGGTACATCTTCAAAAACCTTCTTTTCATGAACCGGCTGTTGGGTTGGATTTATATTTGGTATTAAGAGTCTTTCGGGCAAGGACTGTCAAGTTTGTACAAGAATGAAAAATATGTCAAGTAATTTGGGGGGGGGGCAAAGGTGATGGAGTGCTTGAGCTTACATAGTGACAACTTTAAATAAAAAGGCCTACAGCTCTAATATTTGGTTTGTGGCATCATCTGGTGAACCTCTATCAAGATTGTATAAATCATAACCCAAGGGTCAAAATCAGCCCATTTTCGGACGTCACAAGTTGAAACAAAGGCCTATATAGTGAAATTTCTAAAAATATTCTTCTCCCAAACGAGTGGGCCTAGAGCTTCGATATTTTGTATGTAGCATTATCTGGTGGATCTCTATCAAGATTGTATAAATAAAAACCCCAGGGTCAAAATGGTTTAACATAGGATTGTTTAGTGAAAACTGTTAAAAAATCTTCTCCCAAACATAAAGGCCTAGAGCTTTAATATTTGCTATGTAGCATCATTTGATAGACTTTTATCTATTTTTGTGCTCTTTGGACTCAGGTGACGGATAAGGCCCTATGGGCCTCTTGTCTTTTGCATGTATATCTACAGTATATATACACTATATACATTACAAGACAGGGATACTTTAAGTCTGTAATCTTGAAATTGTCATCAGTATCTTCTTTAAATTTGAACCGGTCTAACATTACGCTATTTTGTTTATGGTTAAGACCGTTGAATTTTCATGAATTTGAATTGCCTGGAACTCAACTCATGTTTAATCCTTTTCCATACAATCCCTAATTTTAGGTCCCTGTGATATTATACTTGAGAAAATATTGTGGAAAAAGAAGAAAATGCTTGTAACCAGCGATTTCGTTTTTTTTTTTTTTTTTTTTGGCTCACCTGAGCATGTAGTGCTCAATTGAGCTATTGTGATCACCTTTGTCCAGTGTCTGTCTGTTGTGCGTCGTCCAGCGTCAGTCGACCGCCAACAATTCCTTCAAATGGCATCTCCTCCTAGACCACTAGGTAAATTTTGCTGAAATGTTCCTTTGTGGTCCCCTTTAAAGCTAGCTAAACGAATTGAAATCTGTTGATTGACCTCCGGATAAAGAAAGCGTAGAGCCTTGATATTCTGCATGATGCATCCGTATATTGCCCTCTTTCAAAATTGCAAGAATCACGGCCCTAAGGTCCCCAGGCGGACTGGGTTATAGAAATAATGATTTCTAGCTCCACTTGCTTAAAGCTAGCGAGCTTTTGGCTTGGGTTAGGGTGTCTGTCGTTCTATCATCCATATGTCTGTAAACTTTTACTTTTAAAATCTTCTACTCAGAAAGTACTGAACAGAATTCAACCAAATTTCACAAAAAATCGTCCTTGGGTGACCCTTTATCAGATTCCTCTAAAGATTTTCGATCAGATGAAAAACTTGGATTTAACGGGCGGGGCCAATTTCCATATGTGGCGAAAGCTTTAAACATCTCGAAAACGAGTTGACGGATTTTAACAAAATTTTACAGGAATGATCATTGAGTACCACTTTGTCAGATTCCTTAAAATAATTTTGATCTGATGATAAACATGGCTTAAATGGGTGGGGCATATTTCCATATATGGTGTAAGCTTTAAAAATCTTCTCAGAAACCTTTTGATGGATTTCAACCAAATTTTACTGTGATGATCGTTGGGTGACCTTTTATCAGATTATTTCATGGAATTTTGTTCGGATGATAAACTTTGCTTTAATGGGTGGGGCTAATTTCCATATATGGTGAAAGCTTTTAAAATCTTCACAGAAACCAGTCGATGGATTTTAACCAAATTTTACATGAATATTCCTTCGGCGGCTTTTTATCAGATTCCTTCAAAGAATTTTGATTGAACAAAAAACACATTCCCGCTCAGTGACGCTTTTAAACGCCCCAAGAACAAAAAGCTCTGAAAAACATTGTGGAAAATGAAGAAATTGCTTGATAAGAGCAATTTCTTCATTTTTTTACAATGTTTTCTACCCAGAAATTTGAAAAAATCCAAATTTCATAAACTTTATATTGTCATCTGCAACTCCTTTCAATATGGATCAGTCTAAAAATTTGCCGTCTGGTAATGGGTTACATAGGTGTGGTTGATTTCCATATACGATGAAAGCTTTCTTCGTCTTCTTAGAAATAATTGGATGGATTTCAACCAAATTTCAATAGAATGATCCTTTGGTGACTCCTTATTAGATTGCTAAAAAAAGAATTGATTGGCTGTAAACATTGCTTTAATGGATTGGGCCAAGTTCCATATATGATAAACAGTGAAAAACTACAATTCTCTCAGATTACAAACGATTATAAGTTTTCAACAAAATTTAAAAAAAAAAGATCCTTAGGTGACTAAAGGTGACAAATTCCATCATAAAATATGGCTCGGATGAAAATTATGGCTTTTAAGGGGGGGGGGGATTACTTCATAATTGAAGGAAGTTGTAGACGAAAATTAAAAACAAGTCAAATTAAAAGTGATTTATTTGTCACTAAAAAGATGCAGGAAAATTTGTTCTTTTCTCTATATATTTCCGAGAGCTGATATGCTGGTTTTTCAATTAAACGCATGTCATATAGTGGAAAGCATTATGAGAAAAGGAGAGATTTTTGTTACAGGCTTTAGATCCATCTACAATATTTCTATTAGAAAGACAAAGATTTTTACAAATTTCATCTTTACAAATGTCGTCTGCAACTTCTTTGAATTTGTCCAAACTCTTGTTGTGTTGGATCAGGTTAATGTAGATGGCCGTCCATTCCTTGTATCTAGAAGGGGTGATAGACACGTAACCATCAAGTGTTTTCACGTCACCCGTGATAAGGGAACTACGCCGTGATGTAACTGAAATGTTGTTCAAAGTGACGTTAAACTGTCTAGTATCTGATGGCTAACCGCCACACTATTGTGACGACATATCGTCACAATGTAATCGTCGCCAATGAATTGATTTTATGATATACCTATAAATATTTCTAGTGACATATTTACATTCCACACAAACAAAATCGGAGTCTACAGGGGAAAAAAACCGTATCTGACACTTACAGTGTCAATTACGGTTCCATACAAGGTGATCCAAGATGACGTCATTTTCATTCTGTATATGATGTCATAATGCAAATACACATTATCAGAATTGTAAAAGAGAGGGTAAATACTTGTAGAAATACAGATATTTTGAATCATTATTTCATCGAATTTATTTAATAAAACAACGGTATATAAAAATTAGAATGTTGCTATTGCAATACAACATCTTGTATTTGCCTCTACAGCTCTACAGCTCCCTGCATAATATTCCTTATTTATTATATACCTAGAATATCTCTAATAAAATATATACATTCCACATAGACAAAATCGGACACGTCATAAAAACATACGTATTTGACAGTGACAAATACGGTAGTCAGATGTGACGTTGTTTTATTTCTGTAGATGACGTCATAATACGAATAAACGTCTTCAGAATGGTAAGGGGTGGGGGAGAATACTTGTAGAAATACATATCATTTTATTATTTCGTCGAATTTATTCAATAAAAATGTAGTTATATTATAAATGGAATAGTATGTTACGATAGAGACACAACATTTTGTATTCTCGCTTCCGGGGGGAAAATTGGTATTCCACTCGGCCTTTGGTCTCGTGAAATATCAAAATCTTCCTCCGCAAGATTTTGTATCTCTATCAAAACATCATATTCCCTATTTATAATCTACCGACGCCATCGATAACGTCTGTTTGGACGTCTCCGAGAAGGCTTTCAAAATACCTCAAACTTGTATAAATTTTATTCTTACTAGTTAATTCATTGCTAGTCATAATTTATTGGCTAAACGATGCACAGAATACACTTCTAAGACGGTAAGAAAAAAGCTTCAAATTTCAGTAATTCTGCTGTCCTGTTTGTCATCAGAAATACTGAAATAGGCTATCGCGATTTTTATAGGTTATTGGCAGTATAACAAAGTTCCTGCAACTTTGAGAAATCCAAAACGTCTGATGATTAATCGTGATTAACCGTCACGTAACTATTACCAGAAGCTAACCAGCACCACGTTCCCTTATGTTATTGTATATTATTTTTCTTCGATATTAGCGAGTGACATCAAGCATCACTGAAAATAAAACTGATGAGTATCTATCAAAACGAATTGCAAAACGTGTGGTGATTAACCGTGATTAACCGTCACGTAACTATTACCAGAAGCTAACCAGCACCACGTTCCCTTATGTTATTGTATATTATTTTTCTTCGATATTAGCGAGTGACATTAAGCATCACTGTGAAAATAAAACTGACGAGTATCAATCAAAACGAATTGCAAAACGTGTGGTGATTAACCGTCACGTATCTATTACCAGAGGCGGATCACCACCATGCTCCCTTATGGTATTGTATATTATTTTTCTTCGATATTAGCAAGTGACATTAAGCATCACTGTGAAAATAAAACTGACGAGTATCTATCACAACGAATTGCAAAACGTGTGATGATTAACCGTCACGTAACCATTACCAGAGGCTAACAAGCACCACGTTCCCTTATGTTATTGTATAATATCATTCTTCGATATTAGCAAGTGACATTAAGCATCACCGTGAAAATAAAAATGACGAGTATCTATCACAACGAATGGTGACGTAAGATATTAGATCTTCGACTGTTTAACACATTTTCAAGACCGTTAAGTATTGTACTAAAGACAATAAAGATGAAACAGAAATCCTTTCTTTCTTACTCTATATTTTAATGTTTCAATTGAATAAATTCCGCTCGGTTCCGTTCAAAATCTTACACCAGTCAAAAATTTTGTGGAATTAAAAGGTAAGAATAACGCATATACGCTTAACTACAACCTTTTAATCGTCGATTTAACAATAATAATTGATTCAGCAACAAAATGTTTATTTTCAACAACAAAATATGTAAAGATAGAATATCTCATTTAAAATGATATAATTATGAAGTAAAAACTAATCTTGGAACACAAGTGGCATAACTGTACAACTACTGACAATGTAGGGAATTCGACAAGACGCTCTTGGTTAATTAGCATATTAAACGAACTTAAAATGTTATCCATCACATGAAAAGGCGACAAACCTTGTAACTATAGTTTGATTAAGCTGTAGCTACGAGCTTTTGATCGCTAATAGACGTTTCATTGCAGGCTAACGTTACTAATTTTACTTGTATACGCAACATTGCAGGCTAACGTTACTAATTTTACTTGTATACGCAACATTGCAGGCTAACGTTACTAATTTTACTTGTATACGCAACATTGCAGGCTAACGTTACTAATTTTACTTGTATACGTAACAAGCAGAGAAAGTGTCCTTATCTTTGGAAAATATGGGAAAAGAACCATCGCACTGTGACACGGCACCTGGCTCATAGTTTTGTGTAAATAAGATTTATAAAGTGATAAACAATTATAACAATGGTTTTGGTTACGTCGGTACATATTTAAAATCATAATAATAATAAAAAAAAAATAATAAATTGATTCGATTAAAATGTGTCTCTTTCACAACAAATCGTCATTCAACATTCGACGTTTTAATTCAATTCGGTGCAACAAGAAGGGAAAACATGTTTACTCTTGTAGACCTTGAGAAAAATGAAAAATAAGTCTCAAAGACAAACATATTGCCTCACTTGGAAATCTTCGACTGGATTAAAAATGCCGTAACTATAGATTGAAATCAGCAGTAATTATGACAGTCCGAATTCCATCGACAAAGCTCTTCATATCAGATTTTGGTATAGACAAGCTATATTTTTTTCCTAGGAAAATATGTGAGTGTATGTGCGAGGTAAACCTAAGTATTTCTTGTATATTTTTTCTTTCACATTTAGGTGAAGAAGAGTTCTCCCACCCCCTCCGTGTGTTTCAACAGGTCTAATGTGCTTTTCCGTCTCCAACACCTCATAACAGTTCGTATGTTTTCAGGGTTACTCAAATACTGGTTTCCGACTCCTGAGATGATAAATTTAGGAGACCTTGGACAGCCTCTCCTACGATAGTTCCGTACGACTCCTGGTGAACGAATAAAGGAGAAACCATAATCAAAATGATTAAAATAATAACGATGAAAAATATCAGGAGCTAACCCATTCCCACATAATCCCCCCTTTTAATGCCCCCCGCAAGACAAAAAAATTGCTTGTATCAATCAATTTCTTCATTATCCACAATTTTTCTATCCAACAAGACCAAAAAGATTTGAAATTCCATCAACTTGAAATTGTCGTCTGCAGCTAATTTCATTTTGAACCAATCTAATATTTTATCGTGTTGGAATTGGCTAGATCTGTTTTGATTGGTTAGATTACAAGTATGTATGTACCCTGGTAAAGTTGTCCTTTTCAAAAAATAAATAAAAAAAATGTGTTCAGACCCCGGTTAAGTATATGGGTCCCATCACTTGCAACAAGGCTATACTATTCGAATGGAATAATAAATAGTACAGAATTCATTTGAACCAGCAACGCACAACTGATAAATCATTTCAAAATGACATTTTCATGTTTATTTCGTGATATTTTCTGGATATGCCGAGACAGGTTGTATTTATAACCAATGCCAGACGACAAAATTTTTGGACAAGTCCAAATTCAAAGATGTTGCAGACGACAATTTTAAGTTTGTGTAAATTAAAAAATCGTTGTCTACTAAGGTAGAAAGCATTGCGTAAAATGAAGAAAATAATTATTACAAGCATTTTTTTTAAATTTTCTTCAATGTTATATGTAGCTGCTTTTTTATCATTTATAGTCAAAATTTGTATATTAAACGGATTAGGGGAGACCAGGGCAAAGTGTTACATTTTTTAAATATTTCACACATTTTCCCAAACTATTTCACATTTTTGTCTACTGACCGCATATCTTGAAAATTCAGCAAATTTCCAACTCGAAACCACTTTAATTAAATAATTTAATCATCTTAAACAGAATTTACAACACGTAAAAAATGCCGGTCAATGTATCACATTGCCCCAGCCTTTTGGGGCAAAGTGTTACACTTATCGGGGTAATGTGTTACATGTTATACAGACTCCCTGAAAAGGACCAAAACTTGTTGAGCTATGACTGTAGGATAAACATTTCAACTTAACCCATTACCAGACGACAAGTTTTAGACTGATCACAATTTTTCTTAAAAAAAAAAAAAAACAAAACAATTTCAACTTTATGCAATATAAAAATGTTTGGTCTTTCAGGAAGGAAAAACATCATTGGAGATGAAGAAAGTGCTTGTGACCTTCAATTGCTTCCTTCCAAGCAATCGGCTTAGGGTAATATAACAGAGGCATTTCGTGGGAATGGGTTAAAGTACCGGATAGTGTACATCTAAGATCAGTCGATCTAATTGAAATAATTGAAAGATTTAACCAACAACCATAACATTGACCATATATATATTAATAAAGGATCTAAAAACAAGTAACCCGTCGACGAAAAGGTAACACTCGAAAAGTGCGAAAAGAATGGTCGGGCTGGTTGGAGTGCGCTGGCTGACCAGCGTCGATTTTTCGCCGTTGAAACACAGTTCTGAAACATGAATGGTCAGTCTACCTTAATACATGTTGATTTCTTAAATGGTATCTCTGGTAGACCTATGCCGAATCCAATCTCTTTTGTTTTACGGAGTTGCTGGTGGATGTTATTCTGTGTGTGTGTGCGCGTGTGTGTGTTACTGGTCTAAACACCATTTAGAATCAATATCCGAGTCACAAGTTTGACAGAGAAATGCATTTCTCCTAGTAGCACCTGTGCGCTCTTCATGTGCTGTATGAACTTTGGGTCACCCATAAAGGCAACGCCTAGTAGGAAGTTTTGAACATCGTTTCTTATCAATTGTGTATTGGTGAAACATTTAGGCAGTAAAAAAGGGCTGCAAGAACTAAATCGATAGTCTCAATGTTGAAATATAGTTTTTAATGCCATTTATTTTATCGCGTTCTCCAGTGAACTGCGTTCATTTTTAGCTTCTTTGTCATGGATCTTATTATTGTTGGGCGTGCAAAATGCCGTAACTAAAACTTGAAATAAGGTGTAGTTACGAAATTTTTTACACCTAACGACAACATGCTTCTTCTATATGCTATCACATCTTGTAAGGCCTTTTGAATAGCATCTAAGAGTACCTGTCATTCCCACGTTTTTAATTTCGAACCATTCTACGAGAAAATTCTACAATATGATAAAAGTTCAATAGCACGAAAAATTCCTTATAGATCACTTTCTGTTAAGAAATACTATGAAAAGTGTCTGTGATTTGCCCAAAACAATAAGAACTTAACTTATTTAACGCAAGCCCACCCTTTAACAAGTGTTTGAATAGTGCTGTAACAAACAAATCCTCTATTCCTCACATTGATATTGAAACCTATTTGTAACATATTTTGTATATAACGAAGTATCGCCTGCATTGTCCTTCAATTTAATCTGTCTATAATCGTGTTTTCTGGCAATGGGTTAACAGTGAAATATTACGGGGCAAAGTGTTACAGTGTAACACTTTGCCCCATATCCTTCGTAACACTTTGCCCCAATCGCAACTTTTCGGGAGAGACGAAAATTTATGAAGATGTTAGTTATTTACTCACCTTCAACAAAAAACGTTTTCTGTTCATTGACTAGTTAATTTTTAATTTTTAATTATATTTTATGTACGACATGCTTCGTTAAAAAACGGTTTTTAAAGAACGTAAAGTGACGTCATCGATAACGTCACTGAGGAGATAATTCAAACGTAACACTTTGCCCCGTGTAACACTTTGCCCTGGTCTCCCCCTACGATTTAGTATCGATACAAACCTTACATAGGATTTTCGCCACGAAGGAAAAATTGAATTTCACTCGACCGAAATATCCTTATTTTTCTAACTGGCTTGAATCAAATACAACGTTTTGTACCACAACTTGGTCCTATAGCATAATATTCTTTGGGATATATGACCCGACGTTTTGCGAAAATCAATTTAATACACGGAATTTATCGATTTATGACAATACTCGAAACATAACAACGTTTGTGAAATGACGTAATTTCTAGCATTATGGCATTATATAGTATAATTTAGTATAAAACCAGAAGGTCATAGACCCATGAGGTACAAAACGTAAATACAATTACAGCATTATATTCACGATATTGCATTTCCGTTATATAAGTCTTGTGATAATCGAGTGTATTTCGATCCAGCGCCCTATCTCATGTCGAAGTACTGAAAGGACTGTAAGCTAGCAAAGTATTGTTTTGTAAACTTATCTTCTTTATCAAAGGTTTTTTTGATAAATAAACGAGGTTAAAGTAGCCCAGGGGTTAACCTATTACAACCTCACAAAATGTTTAAATGTTTCAAATTGAAAGAGGTTGCAGACGACGATTTCAAGTTGGTGGAATTTGGAAATGTTTGCCTTGTAGGATAAAAAACATTGTGGACATTGAGGAAATTGTTTGTAACAGGCAACTTCTTCATTATCCACAATGTTTTCCAAAGCTTCTTTCTTGAGATGCCTAAACAGCGGAATTGAGTGGAATTGGTTAAATAGCTTGCTTTTGAATGTGTTCTCTACAATATGAGTGAAGTTTATTCGTATAGCCATACAAAGCAGTGCGCATGGTGAAGACTCTGATCAGACTCAATTTAAACGCAATATGCTCAAGCGAGCTAAAAATACCTAGGAAATTAACTTGCAATATTCCTGAAATACGCAAAAGCTAGTCTTTATGGCGTAGGCATCCAATGGATTTATTATTCAATCACCAGTTTGCACTAGTTGAACTCTGAGAAGACCTCAAAATTTTGTCTGTTAACTTAAGCTATCAAAGCTGATGCTTTGCTAGCTAATTACCAAACAAAATATTTAATTTGTGCCTAATAAAATTTCTAAGTAAGTGTACTCTTCTAGGGAATATCAATAAAGTATTTTACGTACTTGCAGTTGCAATATTTCCGGCATTTCCAATACTAAACTGTCTGTGTGTTGAGAGTCACAATGTTCCCCGTCCTCGCAAAGTGTTGACACTGATCCACTAAAGAGAGAATGACACATTGCCAGACGATTTTAGACTGGTCTGTATTGAACGATGTTAGACGACGATTCAAGGTTATCCCTTTCCTGTTTTGAAGAATTTTAGACCTGCCCAAACCAGAGGTTTTGCCGATGAAAATTTGAAGTGGACACAATTTGAACAATAAGCATTCAATTGGGTAGAAAATATTGTTGAAAAAAAATGCTTGTAACAAGCAATTTCTTCTTTTTCTACAATGTTTTCTCAATTTAAAAATTACAGGTACTTAAAAACCAGGGGTTGAACAGAAAGGGTTAAATAAATTCTGACAGACTTTGTCTTTTGGTGTAGAAAGCACTATGGATAATAAGGAAATTGCTTGCAACAAGCAATTCCTCATTGTACGCGATGCATTTTAAAGCCTTTTGCGCCAAGGGCGTAAAAACGGAATTATGTAGGAATAAGTTAAGATATTGACCACATCGAAGTATGAGTGCTTTCAGCAAAATTTAATAGAACTGAAGAATGTATTCACATGTATTTACTTTTACACGGACGCAGTTTGATTTAAACATAGTTTATTTGCATAATATTACAATTGTACATAATAAATTGACAAAGCTCAATATCATAATGCAAAAAGGATTAGAACGAAAGCTGGGCTTATAGAGTTCTTTTCCTTGTTGATGGCTTAATATGAGTACACACATATATATATAATTGTCATTGGTTATAGAATTAGAAAAAGTGGGTTGTTTTCGTGAATTCAATAAAATTTTGAAGAAAAGTAATCTTTGGCTATTTGAGGAGGCAGTTTGAGTTGTCGGCCTTAGTATCTAGATTACACATTTCTATGTATTAAATTCTTGAAAGTTAAGAATGGCATACTCGAATGAAAGGTTGTCAATAAACTGATATTGTTCACAAACAAAGGTGCCGGGCTAAAGGCAGTTCGTCGTAAATAACAGGTGAAATAGCTGGCTTTAGAGTCAGAATATTTTTCATTTTTTACAAAATAAAACAACAAATTATTCAACGAACCCGAAATACCTTCCCCTTTTTTGATAGAAGGTATAGACAGAAATCAGTCTCCACATATGTGCAGTTACACTACCTGCTTATTCCTTTAAAGCCCAAGTTCATAATAAGAATTATTTTCATTGAAGATATAAACCCACAGAAAGGTAGAAAGCATTTGAGAAATTTTGCTTCTAATTTCCTCAAGGTGTTTTAAAATCTTATTATCTCACCACGTACAAATTGCGGGATCGTGTGTACATGAGTTTAAAAAATCCATCTTACCAGTTATTCTCACATGAAGTCTGTAAACGCTCTATTTGCTCGTTGTTCATTGGCCTCCACTGCATGAGACAATCATTGATCATACCTAAAATGGATTTAGCCGTCATTCTCTTTTGTTATTCAAAAGACGAATAGAAAAAAATTTCTTCTTGTTGTTGTTGATTTTTATTAGTTATAAAATCATAAACTTATCACACTGTTTGAAGCTGCGAAGCCTTATACACAACAACAACAAACAGAGAGCAGAATTCCTGATGCTCGGCTGTAGGGGCTTGATGTAAAACCTTTGAAACATCGTGTAATGTCAATTGCGACTGTCTTGCTATCGGAATCTATTGACGTAATTGATACGTGATTGAAACCACAAATAAGACAATTTTCGGCGCAATGGGCAGATAACGTATAAACTCGATAAACTCCGGTTCTTTCCTGGTTGTATTTTGCACATTGGGGATCCCTACGCGCATGCGAAATGTTTTTGCTTCTTACCCTTTATAAAGCGGCTCTTGAACAGATTTTTTCATGAAAATTTGATACAGGAAAATCATCTGCTTTTCCAATAGTTAGTAACTTCATTTTAAGTTTAGTGTTTTTTCTAAGTGTTAAATCTACTAAATTCACTAGAAATTTGAATTAATGTAATATATTCCCTAGGCCGTACTTTGAATCGTCAAAATTTATCGGATGAGGTCGTTAGTCTTCGGGTGATGTCGATCACGACCGTATTGCTAGCGGTAGCCAGTGACGTCATAAAAACTCTAAATAAGGCAATTATCGGTAACATCGACTTATAACGTATTAACCCTTGTCATGCTGAACCCGGAATATTCCGGTTTTGGCAGGAGATGTAGACCAAGATCAGCCTGCACATAAGTGCAGTCTGATCTTGATCTACACCTCCTGCTTGTATTTTTCCTGCCGGAGTTGTTTATGAAATTGGTTTCTAAAAGAAATATTGATTTTTGAACAACAAGTCCTATCAGTGCTTTCAGCCCTTTGATTTTACAGCAATTAAGCAAGGTAATTTATACAGCATGACAAGGGTTAAATGATGAATTCCGATTCCAACCGGGTTGTACTTTGATGGCTTTTTGGTGTAAAAAAGGCCTATTTTCTACTTTTTTTTGCGAAAATAAAAGTTTATTTTTTCTCATTTTTGTAGTTATGAGCAGTCATTTTCATCAAAAAACCAGATTAATTGCCTTCAAACAAATGTCTGAAAAGATTACGGTTAGCGATTTGAAAATTGAGACTTTCAAAATCTGTGCAAGCGCCGCTTTTAAGGTTATGAACAGTCATTTTCATTACAAAATCTGATCGATAACCTTCTTACAAATGTCTGGTAGTATTACCGTTAGAAATTGAGACCCATTATTTTCTTTCGTAATCTAAGCTACAATAATTGTTTAAATCTTCAGCTTTACACGAAAATATTAAGTTCGATTCGGTCGAATTATAATTCAATAACGCAATACATGTACATGACGTAGTAATTATTTATTTAACGGAGGCATACATGGCGTTATTTTAAAACATTTTCTGAGAGGATCTCGCATGGAAATTATTTGAAAGGGGGGCTTTAGAGATCGCGGCTAGGCATCCGATCTCAAGCTCTGTCCATCCTGTGATATTCTATAAGGATAGTTTTTGATTGACAAAAAGTCTTCGACATTTTATTTTAGTTATCAAAATAATCTAGGCATCTTCTTCGATCATCAAAGTGTCATTGTTGTTTTTGAGATATATTTGTTGATTTTTTGTTATTTTGGAAAAAAATTGTGAGATCACCCCATCCCTCCACATCGTGGCAAATCATGTTCGGCGAAGAGAGGTCAGCTAGTTTACATTTTTAAGAAGAATTTTGGTCGAATTCTTAAAACTGGTATCATGATAAATAGACTATATGGTTGGTGTCTTGATATGGAAAAGTTCATCGGACTCGGCTTCGAAATTCATTCGGCTCGCCTCCGGCTCACCATTTAATTCCTACGCCTTACCCGATATACTTTTCCATACCTCTATTCTTTATAGTAATCGCTACCCACATTAATCAAAGCACTTAAATTACTGATAATGGGAGTCCGTGTTGGCATAGTAGAGTTATATGCCCCTTTTGGTGTACAAAATGATATTTCTCATATAGATAATCCCTTTTAAGCATAGCAGGTAAATGTTATATACAGGATGTTTCCAGAGTCCTGAGCACGACCACAAGTTCGGAAAAAAGCGCCATTGTCACATGCGTCTGCCACAGTTGGTAAGTTATTTGCCTGTGAAAAAAATGACAGGAAGCCAAGGTTGGGTGCACCTACCAATCGCGGTTTTAATGAAATACTACTGAAGGTCCCCTTAAACCAAATTCATTTGATCGTAGTCTAACTTGCTTTCAAGATCAATACTTTTTTTGTTTACTTCTCCGGGATCATCCTTTTCCGAAGACGTTCAATAAATAATTAAGATATCATTTAAGAAACTTGGACAATATTAGATTGGCAATATTAATTGAAAATTATAACCCGTAAGAAACAAAAAAGAAAGTTTGATTATCTTTTAAACCTTCCGTGATCCAGTAGAAGTTTAACCCATTCCCATACATTCACACTTTTTACGCTCCTGGAAAATTGCACGAAAAATTTGTGAGAAACGGAGAAATTATTTGTTTCAAATGTTTTCTACATAGTTTTTAATTTCAAAACGATTTAAATTGTCGTATGTAACTGACCCAAAATTTTGTCGTTTGGTAATGGGCTGAAAAGGCTAATTCAAAATAATAATAAACATCTTTTAACAAGTGCATAACTTATCACTCCCGTGGTATACACCTGGTACGCAGAGTTCACATAGTAGCTTAAATAAGGTGTGGTTACGACGTTTACGTCGCCAAACCAAAACAAAAATGCTTGACCCGAATGTCGGCTAATGTTGGAGTTCGAACTATACTTCAGGTCTAAATGGATAATTCGATTTGCGATTGATTGTTAGATTGCAAGCGGCGATCTGTCAACATTGACCCACCGAAGAATACACGTGAATCGGCAAGTAAAAATGGACCTCTTTAGAAGTGAAAAAAGTATCGACCCAGTTCAGAGAGCGTAATCTGACAAGGGTTTTTAAAATTTCGCCCTTTTGGGATTTTTTTAGTCTAAAATAATCATTCTATTTTACTTTACATGACATTTTTTTCGAAATGCGACAGTGGTCTCTGGATGACCTCTGCTAGATTCATCCCTGTTTTGGCCAGAGCTCTAGAACTTCCCGCTTCTTTTTAACCCTTTCCCGTTTTTCTGAAATTTTAGACTGGTCCAAATTCAAAGTTTTGCAGACGACAATTTAAAGTCGAATTTATTGGCAAAATAATCATTCAGTAGGGTAGAAATTTTTGGAAAAAGAAGTAATTGCTTGTTACAAGCATTTTCTTCTTTTTCCTGAATATTTTCGCAAATAAAAAAACACACGGACATAAGAACCAGGGATCAAACGGGAAAGAGTTAACTCCATTTATTTTACCTTGTGACTCCTGGGGAGACGAATAGACGGGGTGTTCCACACTGTTATTCTCGAGGCTCTGTTGAAGAGATCGCATTACAGGAACTGCGCTCAAAACCCTTGCGTTACTCTCAGCCACACGAGTCAATTCGGCAGAAGATCGTCGAACTGAGCAAGGTGCTTGATAAGGCATGAGGCTATCAGCGGTCACTGGACTTCCATACCAACAGTTTGTATAGTTTACAGTACCAACGTTGGTACATTCACAGAACTGTACCGTGGTAGCATAATCGACCGGAGAAACGACCGTAGTCTCTAAATTGTCACACAGTTGTCTCAGGGAATTTAGAGACTCCATGGCAGAAACATGATGATACGAGGTTTGCAGCGCTTTTTGTAAATTATTCTGGTGAAGTTTCATTCGAATTCGTGTTATTACAGAACTCTCTGGTTTAGCAGCGTACGGCTTGACATTAGGCATAGGTCGGTTCCACAATTGTTGACTAGCGTTGAATAGAGATCGGCAACAAAAGGAATCAATTGGCGAATCAACAGTCGAATACATACATGGTCTACAATATAAACCTCGACCAGTTTGCTGTGGAGTGTCCCCTAAAGAAAAGTCCATTTGTCTCTTGTGCTTGTCTAAATACCTCAAATGGTCGACAGGGTACGATGAAATCCTGGGCCCGTTGTAAGACATTTCACAAGCTGGTCTCAGGGGTGGCGCGTTTTGGATTGCTGTATTTCCGAACATGGAAGGTCGTTCTCGTGATACATTTACTGAAGACGGTCTTGGCAGGCTCCTGTAATCAGGTTGAAATGAACCCGTTGAATGTGAATCTGCCTTTCTGATCTCGTTTTCTTGTTTTCTGAATTGTTCGTTGATATCAGTCGACTTCGCCTTTCGTCTTTTGTTTTTGCGTCTGGCGTTCGCAAACCAAGTTGTTACCTGGATTGAAATGTATTTTAGTTCGATAACCATAAAGCTTATAGGTTTACTCTAGTACACTTAACTCAGATGTTTTCAGAGAGGCAGTGGTTTTCAATCCCGTTATGTTCAAATTTTACAGCTTGGCAAACTTGGGCCGAGTACTTCTCGAGAAAGTCATTTTTAATTGGTCGTAGACCAATTTATATAACCATAAACTCGAGATTGTGTCGCTGCAATTTACCAAAACTGCATTTAGCCCAACTGGACGTATATTCTGACGGGAAAACAGAAAAAATCATTTCATTTTACAAGTTAAGAATTATCAAAAGGAGTAAAGGAAAACTGGACGGTCACACGCTTTAAAGATGAATGCTTCAAGGAATTTCTGTTAGTGATGAACGCGTCTAACCAACCCTTTCTTTCAATCATATTGAGGTGTAAACAAAGATGATACTGTCACTCAATTATTTTCCAGCCATAAGTTAATCAAAGCTCTGAAAGATCTTCTGGAGAGCAAATTTGATTATTATGCTTTCAAGCTGTCTAAAGAATTCGCCCAAATAATAGTATCAATTGTTTTTTTCCTTTGTTTATAATCAGCGCTGTTTAGGAACTTGTTTATTTCTGCCCAGAAAAAGAGAGGGTTTTGAAATTTCATGAACCTTCTGTCAGCATTTGCTCTTAAACTTATGTTTTCATATTTCCAAACTTTTTCTGTTTTGGCTTTATAAAGAAAGCTTGCAGGGTTGATCTAACCATGACTATTTAACAATCGAGAATTTTTAAAAAAAATAGTTTTCACAAAAAGTTGCTTTTTTTGTCGGTACCCATGTTGCTTGAAGGTCTTACGTTCGTGTAAAATAATATTAGTTCTAATTAACATTCACGGAAATATCATACACTAGGGTAGAACCTACGTGTTGTGAAAGTAATAGAAATTAAAGTTGTCTTACCCTAATTCTAAAGTCGGAATGCAACGATATGTCCAATTTCTCAGTGACGACCAAATACAGTGCGTACGGCACTTTGATTTATTATGTATTTACTTACTTATTGTGTGTGTGCTCTCAGACATCAAACATATTTGTTCAAGTATCGAGTATATAAGATCAACAAATCCCTCGTTTCGACCCAAATCCCCCCTACCCCCAACGAAAGATTGCCACGAGCAATTTCTCCTCCAAAGAAAAATTTCGCCTCATAAAATATATTATAAATAAACATATAGAAAAACGTTATATTTTTTTGTGAAACAGGACCAGAGATTGCAAATATAGAAATCCTAGGAAACTCCGATTACACTACAATAAACCACACCTGATTTAGCGTTATACCAGCCAATCCTGCCAGCTGTTCCTTTTCCCTCCTGCTTGGGTACGGATGTTGCTCGTGTTGTCTAAACCACTTCCGCAGAACGTCCCTTGCGTCATCTGCCATGCGGAGAGTTGGTCTCCCTCCCTCCGGACATATACCCAATGGTGGTTTGTTCCTTAAATGTTAAAAATGGAATGCGCTTTTATGACTGGACAAACGTGGGCTAAATAGAATTTCAATTTATTTTATCATAAGGCGGTAAAGTATCACTTTTCTTTCTGCGGCGTGTGGAAAATGACCACTCGTGGCTGTCAATCAAATAACCAGTACTTGATCATCGAAATAATCCATTTAGACAGGAAGTCGACTTTGAACTTCGACAGTGACCACCATTTATGTGGGGCATTTCTTTTGGTTTGGCGACTGAAACGTCGCCAATAAAGCTTATTCAAACGGCATGTACGACGTTTAGGTCGCCAACCTGTCATCTTAACTTTTTGACGCATGTTATTAACCACAAATTTTGCACAATCACCCCGTTTATATCTTAGTCGAATTTCTTGTCTTAGTCAGTGGGCCGGGCCAGCGATCCGACGATTACCAAACGACAAAAATCACGTTACAGATGACAATTTTAATTGTGAGGAATAGAAAAATAAGTGTGAAAGCCCATAGGAAAAAAATGAGGTGTTAGTTTTTCAATCTTGTTTCTTCATTTGTTTTTCTCCGGTGCTTTGAAATGCAAAATTTTATGTAAATTGGTAGGAATGAAGGAAGTTGCAGACGACATTTTAGCCTACCAAAAACCAAGTTTTTTATAAAGAGTGGAAATGTTTCAGACAAAGAAAAATGCTTGTTACAAGCATTTTCTCTTTTTTTCCAACTCTGTTCTCAATTCAGATTTTATTCAGATTATTGCTTCATATTATGTTAAAAAGTAGTTTTCTTAGTAAAAAAAAAAAAAAAAAAAAAAAGAAAGAAAAAAGAAATTTAATCTTGAAACTTAATAAAACGGAAATGAAATACACAATTAATGCAGTATTATAAAAGATATCACATATGCAATTGCTATTCACTCTATCTATGATTTCAGTGAATAGATACTTATATGTTAATTGTAAAAATCAGATTTTGGAATTAGCACATTTGTTCCATTTCCCTAGCGAGACGGTAATTGACAATTCATTAGCTACGTCCGCAGTCCGACAATTTCGTTTGTCTGAGACATAAAACGAAAATTTATATTGTCGGGACATAGAACAAAAAGCATAGTGTTTTCTAAATGGCGTAACTATATCTTGAATAAGCTATAGTTACGGCGTTTTTGACACCTACCAACGGAAACGTAACACTAATGACGGTCTATCGGTTCTTATAGAAAACAGCGATTCGTCAATTTTCAAATTAATCACTAATTCACACAAGTGTTTTGCCCATGAACACACTATTTACAGGTTTGGTTCGAATTCGAGGTTTTTATGTTACAGTACACTACTAAAACTTCTGTGGCATCATGGTAGTCATGTCTAAAGATCATGTTTTTATTCATTCGGCAAATCCAATTTAATGGAAGAACTATCGGCTAGTGTATAGCATCGGTCAGTTAAGTTTGATATTTTAAAACAGATATGTGGTAAGGTGGAATTACTATAGTTTCAAATTTAGTTTTAACCCTACACAAGGGCTGAAAATGTCCACCGGGACCGGCCATCGTGCAGTTTGACCACGGTCACGTAATGTATACGCCCCACAAGGCGAAAAAGGACCTCCCGGATTTTCGGTAAAACTAATACTTGATAAAGGAGTCGAATCCAGCAGAGGTCAACAAGAACTCTTATACTGAAAACAATTATAATAAGGAAAGGTAGAATGGCCATTGTATTCAGAAAATAGTCATAGAAAACTTCGACCCTGATAGGTTTGTTCAGTTCGCGCAGTCTGACATAGGTAGATACTTTTGCTCTTTCAATGATTTCTTTTTGTTATTGTTGTTGTTGTTCTTGCTTGGAGGGCAAACACTGTTTCGGCTTTTAATTAATCCTTTCCCACACCACAAAATTGTAGAATGGACCAAATTGAAAGAAGCAACGGACGACAATTTCAAGTTGATAGAATTTTTTCCCGTAATTTTGGATAGAAAACATTGGGGATGATGGACAATTGAAACAAGCAATTTCTTCATTTTCCACAATGTTTTCCAAAGCTTTTTTTTCTTGAGGGGCGTAAAAAGAGGGATTGTGTGGAAATGGGTTAACGAACAAGCATGTTATTGAATCACAAACCTTTTTCGTATTCGAAATTTCTGTAAGGCTGTAAGGTCTGTAGTTTTGGCCTTCTGGCATTTCTTGTAGTGAGCTTCGTCCCAGAACTTCAGAAACTTGGAATTGGCTGCACAATCTACTTGCTAAACGAATAGACAAGTTCCACACAATGTCTTTGATGTCATCGGTTTGATCTCCGGCGGCGGCATAAATTCTTTACGACATTTGTCTTTCACCAAAGGGTGGACAATTGTAAACCTAAGCGGGAGAGCAGCTGGACGCTAGGAAAGGATGTCCTGGTAGTACTGATGTGAGAAGTACCAGGTATCCACTGTTAGGTACTCAAAACACCGCGATATGACTGAAATACTGTTAAAAGTGGCGTTAAACCCCACTTAATCAATCAATCCAGACAATGCGCAGGGACAGACAAGTGGGTACATTTTCTTACAAAGAGGGGAGTTTACTTGTAAAAGTATTCCTATTTTAAAAGTAAGATCATGAATAAAATGAGTAACAAAATAAAAAAAGAATGCATTTTATTGACCAAAATGTCAACAAAATACGAATTCAAGCGCTGATTTTGGGAGATTTCTTTGTCGCCATTGGGAAACATAGAGCCTTTTTTTAAAAAATGCATCCTATATGGGCCTCTGTTTGAGGAGGGGAAAAAAGTACTATTATATTCTATTTCACCCATTTTCACACAGTGACGCTTTTCGACGCCCCTCAAGATAAAACAACTTTGAAAAAATTGTGTAAAATGAAAATTGCATGTAACAAGCAATTTCTTCAGTTTTCGCAATGTTTTCTACTCAGAAAGTTTAAAAAGTCTAAAATTCCGTAAACTTTTTATTGTCGTCTGTAATTCCTTTAAATTTGGACCAGTCTAAAATGGGTTAAAAGTAGACTACATGCTGATTTAGTATAAGTTTTTTTATCGTTGATGGGCGATCTAAACGGCCAATCGCTTTTATTGGTTTTATTGTACATATCATTTGCTGGCTCCGAGTCAGAAGATGCAATATTAGAGAAAATTAATACTTTGAAAAGCCTTTCTCTTTGAAATAAATATTTAGATTAATATGGGTCGTTGTATAGCAGGAAACAAACATTTGAAAAATCTTCATTAAAATATCGGAATAGGTCCTAATCCGCCTTTGAAAAGTTTTGTTCAACGGAAAACGAAAATGAAGTGGCAACATAAAATATTCCGTGATAAGATATTCTGTTTTTAAAAATACATAATCATTAATTGATTGTGCATTTTTGTGACAAATACAACATCAACAAAAAATTTCTAAGGTAAAATTGGGACATTTTATTTGAAATTGAAAGAATAGCGCCTTTAACTTTTTATTCCTTGTTGTCTTTTTTATCTTCATTCGTCGGCTATAGAATTGCACTTATTTTTAAATTGATGCATTTCCTTAAGAAATTTAATCACATTTATCTTCGCTTATTTTGATCGCGAAACTTTACATCTTTACTTCTTTAGACCCGCCTAAAGACTCAGACAAGTCCCGCTTTCATTTCAAACGGCGATGTTTTGCAAAAAAAAAAAAAAAAAAAATGACCAAAAGTATGAAACAAAGGAGTAGAAAAGTTGGTTCTCGACCTAAACGTCGTAACCACAGCATGGAATAAGCAACAAACCAACAAAAAGATGAATAAATGGCGACCAATGTTAGAGTTCAAAACTAATTTCTAGTCACAATAGATAATTTCAATGGTCGACTGGTTATTAGATTGACAGGCGCAATTGGTCAATTTAAAGCCCTTATTAAGAAGAAAAGAGCTACTGAAGTTTGCATCATGTTTTTAGGATAAGAACAAAGCTGTATAAGATTGATAATGAGCTTCCGAAGCAAAAGTTCACATTCTCTGTGCTTTTTTTGTGGGCGAAATATTGACTTTCTTCTTATCAAATAAATTGGGAGACAGAAAAGTTTAAATGTATCCCCTATTTCACTTATCTATCTATCGATGCAACTTACCTTCAATACTTTGATGACCAAGTCATACAAGCCTTGATTCATTTTTGACTGAAGAAAGTCTATCAAAAAGTCTTCGTTAGCTTCAATATATGAGACGTCATTGCCAGTATCCATGTGGTGAATAATATCTTCGAATAGTTTTTCATCATTCGGGATTAGATTGACATGTCGGTCTTTAGATCGTCTCGGTTCTTCGGTTTCATTTGGCGCGAAAGACATTTTTTTCGTAGATAAAATTTTCTCTCGTTCTAATTACCTATTAAATCCCAAAATTTCTTTGTTTCTTTAGACACAATAAAAACAAAAATCGTTTACCAAGATTGAATAATATTCAAAGCTACGAAACAGTAGATATGATGATGCAATACAAATTAAAGTTTATTCCCGCCAACAAAAAGGAAACATACATGGCAAGTTCATAAATAGGAATGCTGCACCTGAAAGTTGTTAGAAAATAAACAAGACATTTCCGCTGTCAAGAGCGGAGATTTTGTATATATTTCAAACCTTCCGTGATCCATAGAAGCTTAACCCATTCCCAAGCAATCGCGAATTTTACGCCCCTGAAAAATTGCATTAAAGAAAACATTGTGAGAAAAGAAGAAATTGCTTGTTTCACACTGTTTTCTATCCTATCTGGGCCTTAGTTTTGAATCTCAAAGCGCTGTGAATTGTCGTCTGTAACTAGTCCAAAATTGTGTCGTTTGGTAAAGGCTAATTCAAAGTAATAAAAAAACATATTTAAATATGTGTAACTGTATAGGTAATCACTCCCGCGGTATACAGCTGGTATGCCGAGTTCTCAAAGTAGAAAGCATATTACTCACTATATTATTGAAAGACTCCGCGTTTTTTGTTTTTGTTTTTGAAATCGTGACCGCATCTTCGCTAAGCGGGATATTGGTAGGTGTTTTCGTATTTAAGAGGAGTCTTTACGTGTTCAACGAAGTATATAAAATCATCGTATAACGCCATTTTCAAAATGTACACTTGTTTGGGGAGGCATATGAATCGAACCTACTTCTCTTCTAATATCTGGATTTTTCAAACTGAGCAACACCGATGGACGCCTACCGAATCCACCAAAAACTGAGTGCTGAAAGCCGCCGAGGACTTGAAGTTGGTGTCAGAAAGGCCCAGTCCAAAACGGCCAAATTTTAAAACTGACCAAAAAGGCCAGACCCAAAAAGGCCCAGACCAGAAAGGCCCACTATTAAAATTGACCAAAAAGGCTTACTATCATATCTTAAACATTTTACATTATTTTGACTATGACAATATGTATTTCTCTTGTTTAATTTTTAAACAGATTAAAAATTGATCAGCGTGGAATAAAACACTTTTCAGTATCAATTAGAGAATGACACTTTTATGTTTATTACCTGTATTGAAAGCTGTTGGTATAAAGAACCAAGTATAACAAGAGCCATGTCGGACATGGCCATCCCCCGCCTAAAAAGCTTGATAGTAAACTGAAGCCAGTTAGATTTAGGCACTGCATTTCTTTTCAATGAGTTCGATAACAGCTATTATACTTTCAGAGATATGCCCCGGATAAAATCTAAGTCTTTAAAACAACAAAGGGCACTAACTCCAAAATTATGCAAGCAAGAGTTGTGGTTCTTGTGCACTGAACTTCTCCACAACGAGTTCTATCCACCTATGAGATTCAAGTTAATAGCTATTATACTTTCAGAGATATGCCATGGACAAATTCGTTGTCTTTAAAACAATAAAGGGCAATAACTCCAAAATTATGCAAGCAAGAGTTGTGGTTCTTGTGCACTGCACTTTTCCTCAATGACATCTATCCACCTATGAAGTTTCAAGTCAATAGCTTTTATACTTTCAGAGATATGCTCCGGACAAAATCTTAGTCTTTAAAACAACAAAGGGCAATAACTCCAAAATTATGCAAGCAAGAGTTGTGTTTCTTGTGCACTGCACTTCTCCTCAATGAGATCTATTGACCTATGAAGTTTCAAGTTGATAGGAATTATACTTTCAGAGATATGCTCCGGACAAGTTTAGTTACGGAAGGACGGAATGACGGAAAGACGGAATGGCGGACGGAGACCATTACTATATCCCCCTTCGCCGAAACGGCGGGGGATAATAAATATATTGATAAAGTATGGTTGCTTCTTAAAAGCAGACTCTCCTTTTTCCAAAATGGTTTTCTGTCATTATTGAAAAGTTTTTTTCTGAAACCAAAGTGTTCCTAAAGATTGCTAATTCTTTTCTATGCTGCACAGTATATATCATTGTTGTCTAAGAAGGGTCATTTAAGCAGGTCCATAAAATATCATCCTCGCGAGTTGTATGACAAGATGATAAAATATATGCACTTCTTGATATATATTTCTTTTAACAGTGTATAATCATATTGACTCGCTGTTACCTTACATGTATATGTTGGTCTCTTTGGGCTGGGCCTTTCTGGTCAGTTTTGAAAGTGGGCCTTTTTGACACTGGGTCTTTTTGTACACTGGGCCTAATTTTTTAACCTTGAAGTTAATACCATACTGACGATCGAGACCATTTTTTTTTATTATTATTATTTCATTGGAGAAAGTTGATTTATTATCATTACTGGTATCTGTTGGATAGAAATCTTATACAGTCCATTTCCTTGATATACATGTAGTAGTGTGTACTTGATGTTCTTGTTCTCACCCTAACCTAGATACTGAATATACTTTGATCTTTCGGTATTCCCTGGATCCCGGCTTTTTCGTCATATCAGCTAAAAATCGGGTTCTTACGCGGGTCTAAAGCAATTAAGAAAGTTGACAGAATCTGACAGTTGCCGGGAAAAGTTCCACTACGCTTCTTAGAATTATCGAGACATAAAGGTATAATTAAATGCATTGCTTCACTTGGCATATTCTTTAACAATGTCAGGAAGGAAACGACATTTGATGCTGAACGGTGTCGAACACTGACCTCCTGACTCCTGACAAAAATCAATATTATCATAGATTATGTTTTTTTGTGATATTGCGTGTGCAAATAAATTTACATCTTTTTTCAAAATGACAGGGAAAAAAGACAGACATACATACTAAAATAGAGACAAGAGACACGCAGTGGCAGACTGATAGACAATAGAGGAGATAAAACTGTAGAGATATAAAGAGGGGGAGATACATCCACTCCCCCACCTCACCCACAAAGAGGCAGACACTAGTACATTCCTGGCCTTGAAATGCAAAGCTATTTTTTTGGCTAGTGACATTAAATGAAATATGTAGTATTTAACCCCTGTCACACTGTATAAATTACCTTACTGAATTGCTGTAAAATCAAAGGGCTGAAAGCACTGATAGAAGTTGTTGTTAAAAAAATTAGAAATAAAATTCATAAACATCTCAAACAGGAAAAGTACAAGCAGGAGGTGCAGACCAAGATCGGACTGCACTTATGTGCAGGCTGATCTTGACTACACCTCCTGCCAAAACCAAAATATTTCGGGTTCAGCATGACAAGGGTTAAAACAGATACTAAGGCAGATACTTAGTACCTCAGTTTAACAATATAGGTGTTTCGTTTTCCTTTTATAACCAAATTTTAATGAATTTCCTTTTGAAGATAAAATAATAAGACTACAGAGAGGGTTTCAAGTGAGCCCCTTCTAAATCCACCACTAAAGGATTTACTTTGCAAGACAAAAGTTAAAATATTCTATCTATCTATCCATTTATACTGCCTAACTCCCCTTTCGGGTACTACTGGCAGGTGATACACTCATAATCCAGATGTTTTCACGTCCCTGAAAGAGAGGCAGTGGCTGAATCCCACTGCTACCCAGTTTTACAGCTATACCACTCGACCATCGAGGCAGCCTTCTTATTCTAAGTGTACGACAAAAGTTAAAATATTCTAAGTGTACAACTTTTGTAATAACTTGTTAAGGCTATGCACTTGTTGCCCTAGTGGTTAGCATGCTAAACTTGTAACCGGATAGTTGCGATTTCAAGTCCCATTGGAAGTGTGTAGTGTATTTGGGCAGCACACTTCACAGACAGAACCCCAGTCCACACAGCTGTGTAAGTGGGTAGCAGTTGCTAGAAATAAATGCCTCTTTTTCTAACACGCATAATAACATCTGGAATGAGCTACTCATCTGGGTATCGTATTATCCTCGAGGAAAACAAACAATGAAATACTTTTTGCAGAAAAATTTATGCTTTTGTGATACATAGTTAGATCAGGGTTTTCATTAGTTCTTAAAAGTCAAGAGTCATTGACCCTTGGGCCAAAACCTCTAAGAGTCAAAATTCAAATCCCAAGCGTCAAAATGGGATATGTGAATATGATGAATTGAATGATACAAACAGTTTCTTCTTCAATATTGCTTTGCATTATGTACATTTTTTGTGGGGGATGACAAAGTCTAGGATTATGTATTACTTGGTTATACAAGCTTATGGTTTCATTTTACTTTTAGAGAATGGCGAAACCTTGGTCATGTGATACATTCGTTGCTTTTCCTCCCGCCACTGCCAACGGGAATGTTATTTTTGGAAAGAACTCTGACCGACCTGGAAGAGAGGTTCAGGAGATAGTTTATAAAAGTGGAAAGGAGCATAACACTGGTGAAAAACTCATGGTGAGTTTTTTTAATTCACTCATTTTCCCGCAGTCCCTCTTTTTTTTATCCACTTTGTTTTCTTTCCTTAAAACGCATAAATGAAATAAATCTCATTGACAAAAATCTCTTGCCTGTTAAATCTTTGAATTTTGACCAGTCTAAAATTTTGTTGTCTGGTAATGGATTACCCCCCGTCATGAACACTCTATCCCACCTTTTGAAATGTAGAAGAAAAGTACCTGCAAAACACATTTTAGAATAGGTAAGAAGATATTTCTTGTTACAAGGAGTTTTATCACTTCTCAACATGTACTGATATTTAGCTTTTTTCCAAGAGAAAATTTGAGGTATAGGCTAGCTCTTTCTTTGTATCAGCTTGTGAGTACAGAGACATATTTCTATATCTGTGTATCTATCATCACCATAGATGTTTAGCTGAGACTCAGAATATAAGTTCACTATCAAAAGAGCAGTTCCCTATTAACCCTTTCCTGTTTCATCTCTGTCTTTTTTACGTCCCTGTGTTTTTATACTTGAGAAAAAATTGTGGAAAAAGAAGAAAACAAGCAATCTCTTCTTTTTTCCATAATATTTTCTACCCTACTTAATGACTATTGTTCAAATACATTCAACTTAAAATTGTCGTCTGCAAGACCTTTGAATTTGGACCAGTTAAAAATTTCAAAAAACGGGAAAGGGTTAAGCGTAACCACAGCTGCTTTTTGTGTATCTGCCACTGAAGAAACCTTTGTAAAAACATTGTGGAAAATGAACAAATTTCTTGTTATTAGCAAATTCATCATTATTAGTTTAAACATATTTTATTTGCATGTGTATATTTTATAAATGTACATAATAATTTACAAGATATAACAGTGTCATGCAAAAAGGATAAGAATGAAAGCAGAGCTTATAAAGTTCTTCTCCTTGATGATGTCTCAAGATGAGTATATATAATTCTTACTTTTATCAACAATTTACAAATGGTTTATGAGACGAGAAATTTAAAGGAAAAATGATTAATTCCATGATTAAAAAGTTAGTAAGAATATTTCTAAATTGAAAAATAAGATATTAGATGATGGGGTCAAGGGTGTTATCCGAATGACTCTCTTCAAGTGCATAGATGTGACAAACGAAATCAACAAGAATAAGGTAAAAAATAAAATTAGTCAAAAAGCTGAGTGCATTACGAAGAATTAATTACAACAAAATTAACATACTATCTCTATTATAACTCTGAACCTCAGAAAATATTTTTGAATTTTGTTCAAAATTATGTTAGATTATCTTTTCCATAAAGAACCATTTCAGGATCAATATTGCAAAAAATCCCTAATGTTTCTAATAGTCTATTCCTTATTGTGTCTATTTATTACATTCAAAGAAGAAATGTTCACTCATCTCAACCACCCCACAAGAAGAGAGAGGGGATTCAACAATAATTTTCATATACAAAGGTGATTGAGAGAGCTACAATTGTTTCTTATCTGAGTATGAATAACCCAAACTTCCTTTTTCCAATAAAGTACAACTTATTTGTATTAGTTTTGTTATAATTCTGATAATTTTTGAATAAGGATAATGAATCTCGATCTCAAATTTCTATAGGCAATTTCTTCCAGGCCTGAATAAAGTTCTTTTCTGCAAACTGGTATTATATGGTTACAAGATAACGAGCAATTTCTTCTTTATCTACAATTCTAAAAAATTACAGGGACCTAAAAACCAGGGATTGACCAGGAAAGGGTTAAGGAATTTTTTAAAAATCTTCTTGTGAGAATCATAAGGCCTAGAGGTTCCAAATTTTGCATGTGACATTGTCTGGTGACCCACAACTGAAGTTGATGAAATAATGCCCCTAGTTTCCCATTTGGGCTCTGCTCAGGGGCACCAGTTTTAACTTAATAGCAAAGAAGGAAATTTTTTAATATCTTCTTGTTAGAAACCATAAGGCCTTTTGGCATGTAACAATATCTGGTAACCCACCAAAGTTGTAAAAAAGTCCCATTTAGGCTTCAGCCAGCCTGAACCTAATCAGATTGGTGGGCTTTACCCCTTTCCCATTTCTGGAAATTTTAGACTGGTTCGAATTGAAAGAAGTTGCAGACGACAAAATTGGATGAAATTTGAAATGAAACCATCCTATGTGGTAGAAAATATTGTGGAAAAAGAAGAAATTGCTTGTCACAAGCAATTTCTTCTTTTACCATAATGTTTTCTCAAGTATAAAATCACAGCCACGTAAAATCCAGGGTTTGTACAGGAAAGGGTTGACTTAAACCCTTTCATGTTTGAAATGATATTAGACCTGTCCAAATTCAGAGGTTTTGCACACGAAAATATAAAGTAGATTTGATTTGAAAAATAACCTTTCAGTAAGGTAGAAAATATTGTGGAAAAGGAAGAATAGCTTATTACAAGCAATTTCTTCTTTTTCCACAATGTTTTATCAATGACAAAATCACAGCGTCGTAAAAACTAGGGATTGAACAGGAAAGAGTTAACTTGTGTAAATTAGAATTTATATTTAGTTGAGTAAAAGTGGCAGCTGCCTGAAGATATTGTTACACATTAGACTTTGGTTGGTAAGAGGACAAGGAAGTAATTATATTGTTATACATTATATTACAGTACCTGAATATTCTAAAGCTAATGCTTATTCTGACAAAAAGACCCAATTTTGAGCATTGTATATACTTTGTTTCAAGCTGCTAAATTGTATTAACCCTTTCCCGTTTTTGGAAATTTTAGACTAGTCTAAATTGAAAAAGGATGCAGACGACAATGAAAACTGGATGCCATTTGAAATAAAACCATCCTAAGTGGTAGAAAATATTGTGGAAAAAGGAGAAATTGCTTGTTACAAGCAATTTCTTCTTTTTCCACAAAGTTTTCTAAAGTATAAAATCACAGGAAAGTAAAATCCCGTGTTTGAACAGAAAGGGGTTAAGCAATTGTTTGTTAACCCATTCCCACACAATCCCTCCTTTTTACACTCCTCAAGAATCTTTTTTTGAAAACATTGTGGAAAATGTATCAAACAATTTCTTAATTGTCCACAATATTTTTCTGTCCAAAAAGACAAAAAGATAGAATTCTATTGGCTTAAAGTTGTTGTCCACAACTTCTTTCAATTTGGATGAGTCTAAACTGCTTTTGATCCAAATTGAAAGAGGTTGCAGATAACAATGTAAATTGGGTGCAGTTAGAAATGGAACAATCCTATGTGGTAGAAACATTGTGGGAAAAGGAGATACTGCTTGATAAAAGCAATTTCTCCTTTTCCCACATTGTTTACTCAAGTATAAAATCACAGTGATGTAAATTTCCGGGTTTGTTCAGGAAAGGGTTAAGTGGAGTTTACTGTTGTTCAGATGAGGTCAAATTGTTTTTTGTATTTCAACAGTGTACCTATATAGAGATAGACCAAGCACCAAAGACCCATGCTGTCATTTTGAGTAAGCCTGCGTGGATGTGGGGAGCTGAGATGGGGGCAAATGACCAGGGTGTATGTATTGGTAACGAGGCTGTGTGGACTAAATTGAATAGTCAGGATGACTTGACAGAGAGACTGCTGGGTATGGACCTGGTCAGGTAAACCGTTACCGTAAAAATGTTCTGAACCCATTTCCTGACCATTAAAAAATTTGGCTGTCTGGTAATACTTTATCAAGCTTACTTTCTCCAACAATAATTTCTAAGTACCGTTATCTCATGGAGCAACTTGAAATATCTAACTCTGAAAAATATTTGATCTTGACCCTTGTCATGCTGAATAAAAATCCTGTTTATAATTGCACCAAAATCAAAGGACTGAAATCACTGGAAGTACTAGTTGCAGGTCAATATTTAAAATGAAAACTGATTTTATGAACAATTCTAGTTTTAATGAAACAAACAGGCGGTGTAGACTAAGATCAGACTGCACATATGTGCAGGCTGATCTTTGTCTACACCTCCTGCTCAAACAGGAATATTCCAGGTTCAGCATGACAAGGGTTTAAAACGTCAGTAAGAACCTTAAGACATGCCAAAAAAAAAACCCACCTTTTTTTATACCTTGAAGAAATTTCAATATTGTTACAAGAAATTTTCTCACAAATTCTACCTTGGCACAAATCTTTGAGCATAAAAATGATTGATTATTTCAACTTTCTTGGTAGAACATATCACGAAAAAATGAAGAAATTGCTTGTTTACACAATGTTTTTCAAATAGCTTTTCTTGAAGGGTGTCCAAAAAGCGTGATTGTATGGGAATGGGTTAATTGTATTATTTGGACAAGACTTTATTCTGGTATTCACAGATTAGGACTTGAGAGAGGAGGTAATGCCAAAGAAAGTTTAGATGTGATTACCTCCCTTTTATCAAAACATGGCCAAGGAGGAACATGTCTAGAAGGGGAAAAGTGGGCGTACCATAATAGTTTTCTGATTGTGGACAGTACTGAAGGCTGGGTATTAGAGACAGCAGGCCCTTACTGGGTGGCTGAACGAGTCACGGGTATGTTAAGTATTAATTACAACACAATAAGATGTTTTGAACCAAATTTTAAAGATTGTTTAGAGAAACTAGGTCTTAACCCTTTCTTATACAAACATGGGATTTTGTATTGGTGTGATTTTATACTAAAAGAAAATATTGTAGAAAAAGGAGAAATTGCTTGTGACAAGCAATTTCTCCTTTTTCAACATTATTTTCTACCATATAGGATGGTTTCATTTCAAGTTGCATCCAGTTGTCATTACTGTCTGCAACCTTTCACAATTTGGACGAGTCTGAAATTTAAAAAAAAAAAAAAAAAATGGCAAGGGATTTTACATTTGTGTGATTGTATACTAAAAGAAAATATTGTGGAAAAAGAAGAAATTGCTTGTGACTTAAAATTTGTAAAAAAAATTGTCCACTTTATAAATCATGAATGGCCAACATTTCAATGGTAACAATTTGGCCTTGTTTAAAAAGAGGCGGCAGTGGGGGTATTCGTCAGCCCTTACAGGCGACAGTTCTAGTTAGAGTTTAATAATAGAAAAAGGGGTTTTCAATATTTTCCTTGACATATGACCAAACAGTTATGCATTTAGAGGCAATGAAGAAAAAATTGTAAAAAAATAATGTGAGAAAAGAGAAAAACATACAATCTTTGCTCTCCAATTTTTTCTTCTCTTTTCTGAATGAATGAGTAATTTGAGAATGAATGAGAATTGTCAAATTACTGGCCACGCCCAGACTTCAGCAGGAAGTTCGACTTAGATATCAAACAGTGCTGTTTTGATAAACTTAGTCACAAAACCAACAAAAATGCTTCAGATAAATATCAACTAATGTCCGATTTCAAAGTTCACTTCCGGCCTAAATGTATGATTTGTTTTCTCTATCAGTTTTTTAGCGAGCTATTGTCATTGAGTTGTGTCTGTCGTGCATCAGTCTGTGTGTGCGTACATCCGTCCCTAAACTACCAAATTTCACAGAAATTATCCCCCTTTTATCAGATTCCTTCAAAGAATTTTGATCTAATGAAAATCATGGCTTTAAAGGTTGGGGCTAATTTCCATATATGGTGAAACCTTTAAAGATCTTTTTCTCAGAAACCAGTGGATGGATTTCAACCAAATTCTACAGGTGAACCTTTATCAGATTTCTTAAAGAATTTTGTTTGGATAAACAAACATTGCTTTAAGGGCGGGGCTCATTTCCATAAATGGTGAAACCTTGAAAATCTTTTTCTTAGAAACCAGTTGATAGATTTCAACCAAATTTCACTTGAATTATCCTTTGGTGACTCTTTTTAGATTTCATCAATAAATTGTTATTCATTGAAAATATGGCTTCTAAGGCTGTGGCTTATGTCCATATATGGTATCCAGTGATTTTTAGCTCTACTGGCCGGAGGCCACTAGAGCTATAGCGATGGCTTTTTCCTGTCCGGCGTCCGACCATCCGTCCTTCTGTCCTTCCGACCATCATCCGTCCATCTGTCGTCCATCCGTTAAACTTTTCCTTGTTTACGCGATAGAGTCTACAGTTTTCATCGGATTCCCTTCAAACTTTCACAGAATGATTGTACCATCATAAGGATCGTTCCTTTCGAAATTGGGTCAGATCCGTGAAGAAACATGGGAAAAAGGGGCCTAAATAAAACTTAATTAAAGAATCCTCGTTTACGAGATAGAGTCCACAGTTTTCATCGGATTCTCTTCAAACTTTCACAGAATGATTGTACCATCATAAGGATTGTTCCTTTCGAAATTGGGTATGATCCATCAAGAAACATGGGAAAAGGGGCCCTATGAAAATTCAATTAAAAATTCCCTAAAAAATCCTCGTTTACGTGATAGAGTCCACAGTTTTCATCGGATTCTCTTCAAACTTTCTCAGAATGATTGTACCATCAGAAGGATTTTTCCTTCAGAAAATTGGTATGATCTGTCAAAAAACACGGGAAAAGGGGCCTTATGAAAATTTTATTCAAAAATCCTCGTTAACACTCTTAGAGTCCACAGTTTTCATCAGATTGTATTCAAACTTTCACAGAATGATTGTACCATCATAAGGATTGTTCATTTGGGAATTTGGTCAGATCCATCAGGAAACACGGGAAAAGGGGCCTTATGGAAATTTAATCGAAGAAACTTTTAAGAAATCCTCTTTAACACTCTGGAGTCAACAGTTTTCAGTGGATTCCCTTCAATCTTTCACAGAATAATTATACTATCATAAGGATTGTTCCTTTCAAAATTGGGTATGATCCATCAAGAAACACAAGAAAAAGGGGCCTTATGAAAATTTTAATAAAAAATTCTCATTAATAATCTAGAGCCAACAATTTTCAATGGATTCTCTTCAAACTTTCACAGAATGATTGTACCATCATAAGGATTGTTCCTTTCGAAATTGGGTATGATCCATCAAGAAACATGGGAAAAGGGGCCCTATGAAAATTCAATTAAAAATTCCATTAAAAATCCTCGTTTACGCGATAGAGTCCACAGCTTTCATCGGATTCTCTTCAATCTTTCTCAGAATGATTGTACCATCAGAAGGATTTTTCCTTCAGAAAATTGGTTTGATCTGTCAAAAAACACGGGAAAAGGGGCCTTATGAAAATTTTATTAAAAAAATTCTCCTTAATACTCTAGAGTCCACAGTTTTCATCAGATTGTATTCAAACTTTCACAGAATGATTGTACCATCATAAGGATTGTTCATTTGGGAATTTGGTCAGATCCATCAGGAAACACGGGAAAAGGGGCCTTATGAAAATTTAATCGAAGAAACTTTTAAGAAATCCTCTTTAACACTCTGGAGTCAACAGTTTTCAGTGGATTCCCTTCAATCTTTCACAGAATAATTATACTATCATAAGGATTGTTCCTTTCAAAATTGGGTATGATCCATCAAGAAACACAAGAAAAAGGGGCCTTATGAAAATTTTAATAAAAAATTCTCATTAATAATCTAGAGCCAACAATTTTCAATGGATTCTCTTCAAACTTTCACAGAATGATTGTACCATCATAAGGATTGTTCCTTTCGAAATTGGGTATGATCCATCAAGAAACATGGGAAAAGGGGCCCTATGAAAATTCAATTAAAAATTCCATTAAAAATCCTCGTTTACGCGATAGAGTCCACAGCTTTCATCGGATTCTCTTCAATCTTTCTCAGAATGATTGTACCATCAGAAGGATTTTTCCTTCAGAAAATTGGTTTGATCTGTCAAAAAACACGGGAAAAGGGGCCTTATGAAAATTTTATTAAAAAAATTCTCCTTAATACTCTAGAGTCCACAGTTTTCATCAGATTGTATTCAAACTTTCACAGAATGATTGTACCATCATAAGGATTGTTCCTTTGGGAATTTGGTCAGAGCCATCAGGAAACACGGGAAAAGGGGCCTTATGAAAATTTAATCGAAGAAACTTTTAAGAAATCCTCTTTAACACTCTGGAGTCAACAGTTTTCAGCGGATTCCCTTCAATCTTTCACAGAATGATTGTACTATCATAAGGATTGTTCCTTTCGAAATTAGGTATGATCCGTCAAGAAACACAGGAAAAAGGGGCCTTATGAAAATTTTAATAAAAAATTCTCATTAATAATCTAGAGCCAACAATTTTCAATGGATTCTCTTCAAACTTTCACAGAATGATTGTACCATCAAAAGGATTGTTTCTTTCGGAATCGGATATGATTCCTCAAGAAACATAGGAAAAGGGGCCTTATTAAAATTTAATTCAATTATCTTTGTTAACACTCTAGAGTCCACAGTTTTCATCTGATTGACTTCAAACTTTCACAGAATGATTGTACCATCATAAGAATTGTTCCTTTCAAAATTTGGTATGACCAGTCAAGGACCATGGGAAAAAGGGGCCTGATTAAAACTGGATTGAAAAAGTCCTTGTAAACACAATAGACTCCATAGTTTTCAACAAATTCTCTTCAAACATTCCCAGAATGATTATAACATTATGTGGATTGTTCCTTTCGGAAGTAGGTTTGATCCATCAAGTTTCATGGGAAAAGGGGCCCTATGAAAATTTGATAAAAAAAATCTTAGTTAACACGTAATGGCCCTAGATTTCACCTGATTGACTTCAAACTTTCACATAATGATTGTACCATCATAAGGATTGTTCCTTTCAAATTGGGTCTGATCCATTGAGAAACATAGGAAAAGGGGCCTTAGGAAAATTCAATTAAAAAAATCTTAATTAATGCTTGTAAGTCCACAGATGAGATGGGGTTGTCTTTGTACTCAAACAGAATAATTACACTTTTGTAAGAAGATACCCTTTGGAATTGGTTCAGATCCATCAAGTAACATGGGAAAAGGGGCTGTATGAAAATTCAATTAATAAAACCTTGTTAACACAATGAAGCCCACTGCTTTGATCAGATTTTATTGAAACTTTCACAGAATGATTGGAAAGTCATAACTGTCATTCTTTTCATAACAGGGTTTGAACTGTCAAGAAACACAGGAATAGGGGCCTTATGAAAATTTCATCTATAAAACCTTGTTACCAAGTCCAGAGCTTTCATCGGATTTTCTTCAAACATTCACAGAATAATTGTTAATAATAATGATTGTTGATGTTTGCATTAGACTTGATCCGTCAAGTATCACAGGAAAAGGAGCATTATGAAATTTAATTTTAAAATAATTGTACCACAATCACAGTCAACAGTTTTCATCAGATTCTGTTAAAACTTTCATAGAATGATTATTCCATCGTGAGGATTCTTTCTTTTCAAGTAAGGCGTGATCTGTCTAGTATCATGGGAAAAGGGGCCTTTTGAGAATTTTATCTATAATCCTTGTAACCAAGTCCAGAGCTTTCATTGGATTTTATTCAAACCTTCACAGAATCATTGTACACTAATCACGATTGTTGATGCTGACATGAGACCTGATCCTTCAAGTATCACAGGAAAAGGAGCCTTGTGAAAATTTTATTTTAAAAATTTTAAACCAAGATAAAGTCTGCAGTTTTCATCAGATTCTGTTCAAACTTTCACAGAATGTTTGTACCATCATTTGGATTGTTTCTTTCCAAATTGGGCCAGATCTGTCTAGTATCATAGGAAAAGGGGCTGTATGAAAATTTATTACCAAATCCTCATAAACACAACAATGTCCTCAGTCTTTATCAGAATCTCTTCAAACTTTAATAGAATGATTGTACCATCATTTGGATTGTTCCTTTGTAAATTAGATCTGATTGGTTAAGTGACACTAGAAAAGGGAACTTATAAAAATATTATTACAAAACATCATTATTACAATAAAGTCCTCAGTCTTTATCATTTTCTTCAAAGTATCATTAGGATTGTTCCTTTGTACATTGGGTCTGATTTGTTTCACGGAAAAAGGGGCCTTATGAAAATTTTGTTAGAAAAAATTCTTGACACAATTCAGTCCACTGTTTTCATTGATTCTCTTTAACTTTTAAAGAATGATACCTTCATTAGAATTGTTCCTTTTGAAATTTGGTTTGTTCTGTGAAGTATCATGAGAAAAGGGGCCCTATTAAGATTTCACTATAAACTCATTTACACAATAAATTCCACAGATTACACAGAGTGATTGTACCATCATTCCAATTGTTGATTTTGATAATGAATCTGATTATGGCAAGTGTCACATAGAAAGGGGCCTTATGAAAAATTTTCTTAAATATTCTGGTAAACACAGTGATGTCCCTTGATTTCACCGGATTCACTTCAAAATTTCACAGAATGATTGTACAACCACTTAAATGGTTCTTTTCAGAACTGGGTACAATCCATCAAATATCATGTAAAAAGGGGACATATGATTTTTTTTAAAATATTCTAGTAAACATAATGAAACATAATGAATTCCCAATATTTCATCGGATTCACTTTTAACTTTCACAGAATGATAAAACCAACAGTAAAATATCACGGGAAAAGGGGCCTTATGAGAACTTGAATTTAATATCTTTGTTAACACAATAAAGTCAACAGTTTTGTTGGATTCTCTTCAAAGATGCATGGAATAATTGTGGCATCCGAAACACAGGAAAAGGGGCCTTACAGATTATCATTCAAAACATTCTTGTGTATGTGATGAAGATCACAATCATTATCAAATTGTCTTTTAAATTTCACAGGACAATTGTAGGGTTGTAAGGAAAGTTCCTTTTGGAATGAAATTGATCCACCAGAAACACAGGAAAAGGGGCCTTATTGATTTTCATTCAAAACAATCCTGTTTATGTGATAAAGTCCACAATTATTGTCAGATTCTGATGAAATATTCACAGAATGATTGTAGGGTCATAAGGTAACTTTCTTTTGGAAATGGAGTGGATCCGTCATGAAACATGGGAAAAGGGGCCTTGAGGATTGTTGCTTAAATGATAAAGGGGATAAAGCCCTTTTTTTTCATTATGCATTCTTCTTTGAGCAATTAACTTCCTTAAATATCAGATTTCTGTAACGGAAAACTTGATAACCAGTAGAGCGTCTCAGGCCCTCATGGGCCTCTTGTTTCTAAATTTTGTGAATACCTTTTTCATCTGACTTAGTAAATGATTTGACTTTTGTAAATGAAAAGGTTGAAATATTAAAAGATTTCATTGGCAAGATTTATTTGCCACACATAGTGAATATGATTCCTGTAAACACCATTTGCCTTATCAGTACAATCAGGCCTGTGGAGTGATACAGGTGCTCAAGCACCTTAAGTTTATTGCCAGTCGCAATCCATAAATTTCTGAATCATGAATGGTCATTCTGCCTCACTGTGTATTTGTCTGTGAAGTACATTGTAGTAATCCATATTTGCCTCTGCTAGGTTCTATGTTTTTTCAAATATTTGTATATTTTTGTGAGTTCCTAAATGGTTCTATTTAGCTTGACAGATGAAAATTGCTTAATGTTTTCAGAGGGGGTGAGGAACATATCCAATCAATTAACCATAACCACCAAGTTTGATCTGATCTCCCCGGACCTGGTTCAGAAAGCCAAAGAATTGGGGCACTATAATCCTGATGATGGCCCCTTTAATTTTGCGAAGGTTTTTGAACAAGACTATGTAGATCCCCTTTTAGAAAACAGGAGTCGATTGTGTAATGGTAGACGGCTTCTGAAGGAATTGTCAAGGAATGGTATAAACATTTACTAGAACATTATTCTTTAACCCATTCCAACTCAATCCCTCCTTTTTACGCCCCTCAAGAAAAAACTTTGGAAAACATTGTGGAAAATGAAGAAATTGCTTGATACAAGCAATTTCTTCATTATCCACAATGTTTTCTAACCAAAAAGACGAAAACAATAAAAATTCCACCAACTTGAAATTGTCGTCTGCAGCTCCTTTCAATTTGGACCAGTCTAAAATTTTGCTGTGTTGGAATGGGTTAACTGAATATTAACCCATTCCCACACAATCCATTTTTTTTTTTGCAGTTTTAGAAAAACATTTTGGACAATCAAGAAATTGCTTCTTCAATGTCCATAATGTTTTCTACCCTAAAAGGCAAATATTGTTCAAAGTGCTCTCACAATGACGCTTTTGGAAACCCCTCAAGGTAAACGCATTGGAAAACAATTATGGAAAATTAAGACATTGCTTTGTACCCACAATATTTTTAAACCAAATATAAAGATTTCTAAAATTCATCACTTAAAAATTATTGTCTGCAAGTTCTTTCGAATTTGGGACTGTCTAAAATTTTATCATCTAGTTATGGGTTTACACACAGGCTTATAATTATGTTTACTTTTCTCTCACAGGACCTATGCTTGCTGTTGAAATTCAGGAATCATTGACTCATTGACCATGAAATTCTAGGGGTCAATACTGATTTTGAAGGGATAAAAACAACAAAAAGAGAAGATTATGAGCATAGTATTCAAGGTTAAGTGCCATCTGACCTTTACTTGTTTATGATATTTCACTTTTATAAATGCATCAAAACAGTAGTACCATGTATATGTAATGCATCACTAGAAATTTTAGGAATCAAAATACCTTGTGCAACCTTTAAGAATTTCTCTCAAGGGGGTCATCAATATGACCCTCTTGGGAGCAATTTCTAAAGTAAAAAAAGCTATTTTTAGATGTTTAAGGATCAAAACCCTGATTTGCGATTCAAACATGAGCCCTTAATTGCATGAACCCTAATATGGAATTGTTGAAAATTTAATGTACAGGCTATTATGATGACGATTAAAGAATTTAGTTTTATTTCTAAAATGCAGGTCAGTTTAGCGTGACAGACATGATGAAGATATTGAGGGATGAAGACAGTGGTATCAATATGGGAACCAGGACCTGTGGGAGCCAGGTGTCAGTGCTGCCCCCTACAACTGCTGCATCATCTTACACACCCTGCTGTCATTGGCTGACTGCCACTCCTAGCCCCGCCCACAGTCTATTTAAACCATTCATATTTGGACCTGGTCCAAGTATTGGTAGTCTTGCAACCTCCCCTGATTTAGGAGATGAAGACCCCAGAATTGTCAAGCCAAGATTCCAAAAAGCTGTAGATAGACGGCATGACCTCAACAAAGGTCAACAAAAATTATTAGACTATTTAGATAAAGATGACCCCAAGGGTCATTCAATAGTTCAGAATATTAAAGAGTTAGAATCGAATTGTATTGCTGACGTAGATGAAATATTAAAGAATTATGATGAATCTAGCTTTCATAAAGTGAAGCAACTTTTTGAACATATGTGCAATATTGAGCTTAATTTTTATAAGTAACAATATGCTGTTGTGGATGCTTCATACATGATGTGCTTTAGTTGTATTGTTGTACCGTCCAAGTATTCATTTGAAGTATGTGTACTTTAAACCATTTAAACCATTTCTTAACCAAATTGCAAAGGGCAATATTTTAGACTCTCACAACCAATTTCCACACAATTATGCTTTTTGACACCTTCAAGAAAAAAGTTTTGGGAAACACTGGAAACTGGAATATTTGTCTTGTTATTGGCATTATGGACATTATCTATCTGAAAATTTTGGTTATACCCATACATTATCAAAACCCGTCCATTAAGTCAGATCATACCATTACCATACAATTCCATATTTTGACAATATGGAAGAAATATAGCTTTAGAGTATTTTGCAGGAAGAGAATAAAATACCTGGATGGTAACCAGGATTTTTCTTTTTCTCACAATGTTTTCTACCCTTGTGAAAAAAAATCACAGATTTGACTACATATCAATGGGTCAGTGCCAAATAGTTGAACCTGCCTATAAACTTATAGGTAGTTACTACAGTTTGATGCTGACCCATCAATATTTCCATGTCCTCTGTATCCTCTTTGAAATTGGACTAGTCCAAAATTTGGTTGTTTCTTAACGTGTTGATGCCATTATGCTAAAGTTGTGTTTGATTTTGTTGTCTATCAGTTTTAAGTACCATGTCTTTGCATACAGCTGTGCTATAAGAAACTTATTTTTAAATAATATAAAGCATCACCAGAGGACAAAAATTCATACCGGTTCAAATTTCGAATAAGTAGCAGCTGACGGTTCCAAGTTGATATGAATTTAACCTTCTCTGTCTTTTGGGCTAGAAAACAATGCGGGCAATGAAGAAATTGCTTTTTACAAGGAATTTTTCCATTTTTCCTTTTTGTTCATGAACTGTTTTCTTTAGGGTCGTAAAATGTGGGAATGTGTGGAAATGGGTAAGTAATATTTTGGAATTTAGAGCTATCAGTGTTTTTACAGCATTTACTTATACAATCTTAACATCAAACGTTTCAAGTTGAAAGTAGAGAGCATAAAAGAAAGTGACATGAGTAAACAATGGACCTTGATAGGATAGCAAACAACATGGGAAATGAGATATGTTAAACCATTACCAGATGACAAAATTTAAGACTTGTCAAAATGAAAGAAGTTGCAGACAATACTACAAAGTGTGCTAAGATAGGAAAATAAGGGCAAAACAAAGTAGAAAATGTAAGAAAAGGAGAAATAGCTTGTCACAAGTTTTCCCTAACTATATTTCTTTAGGTGTCCAAAAAGTGGTATTGTATGGTAATGGCTTAATTCCATTTTGAAACTCTTAACCCTTGTCATGCTGATCCTGGATTATTTCGATTTTTGCAGGAGATGTAGACCAAGATCAGCCTGCACATAAGTGCAGTCTGATCTTGGCCTATATCTCCTGCTATAACCTTTCCTGCCAGAAAAGTAATGAAATTGGTTTTAAAAAGAAATATTGATTATTGAACAACAAGTACTATCAGTACCCTCAACCCTTTGATTTTAATGCAATTACAAGAGATTTTATACACCAAGACAAGGGTTTAACTCTTACCAACATTTAAAGTAACTGTTTATTGTTTTTAAAAACTGGAATTTTTAGTGGATATCTGTTTTTTTTTTGTTATATAAATGGAGTATTAAATGCTTTACAATAAATGCTTGTTGAAACTGTTTATTACCTCCACTATCATCCAGATGGGATATCTTTCCAAGTATGTTCATTTGATGGAGCCAGCTGAGATTCATTTATGAAATTTTGTATTTTGGCTATTGTTGTATGAGAAACATGTGACAATATTAATCTAGACATCTTACAAATCGTGACCACAGTTTACCAATTCACTGGCATTCAGATCCCGGGGATAAATGTGGTATCTCAACTAGTTTTAGAAATAACTTGATCAAAACAAAATCCCAAAACTTGAGCATAAACCATCATATTCATCTTCAATGTTGAAATGTTTATGCAAGTAATCTTTTTCTGCTGATTTTTTTCACATGCAAAAAAAAAAAAATCACCTGTAATCTTTATTTTCAACTTGCAAACTGCCTATTAACTAGTTTCCATTGTTCTTTTTATGGGTATGTTTCTTAATCAAAGATGGAACAGAGCTTTTTGAACAAACTTCATCTCAAAGTTGCATTATTCTTTTGGCTTGGCTTTTCGGAAAAAAACGGAAGTATTGCTGTAGCCTTGGTGTTGTCATCATCGTTGTTGTTGTCGTTGAAAACTTTCACATTTTGTGGTATCTCTGGTTCTATTAAAGGCATTCACTTGAAAAGTGACATACTTGTTCATTATCAAAAGAGCAACCTATACTATCAAGGGGGATAACTGTAGATGCTTTTTATCCACAATCCAGCACCCAATAGCTGAGCGTAGGCACCCGTAGGCTATGCTCTTGTTTTATCTAACTTTGGCTATTTCATGGATAGAGATCTTGAATCATGAGTACCAACTTAATGAAAAAGGATGAAAGTCTGTGACTCGTCTGTTTTAGTGGCTAAGAGAGGTCGGCTGGTCTACCTTGTTCTACATATATAAGTATTCCTATCTGATAATTTTAAGTCTGTTGAAAATATTCAGGTCACAATTGAGTCGTTAACCCTTTCCTGTTTTGAAAAATTTTAGACCTGTCAAAATTCAAAGGATTTGCAGACAAAATTTTTTAAAGATTATATTTGAAAAATAACCATTTAGTCGGGTAGAAAGTATTGTGGAAAAAGAAGAAATTGCTTGACCCAACAATTTCTTCTTTTTCACAATGTTTTCTTAATTACAAAATCACAGGGACGTTAAATCCAGGGATTAAATAAGAAAGGGATAAACTGATTGAAAAAGTATTAGGTATCAATCAAGTAGGATTCAAAGTTGATCAGGAAACAATTGTATTGTATTTCTTATAAACTTGACTCCTACTCCAGTAATACCCTGATCATGATTTTGTGGAAATCAGAGAGAGATCAAAAAGAGGCCAAAATGTCCGAATGAAGATCATATTGACGGGTAAGTGCAAAAATCATCATAAGTGTCTATACATGGTATAAACACATATGATATTTTTGGACTAACGGGTTGATACAATAATCATTTATGAGGTGGTATAATCAACTACAAATCAGATTGTTTGAAGAGCTGGCATCATGAACACAAATAAATGGAAGCAAGAGTACGCTCAGATTTGCTAGAAAATGAATATTGTTGAGATGGTCAATGCATTCTGATCAGGCAATTTTTCTGAGATTTCAAATGTCATGAGTTTAAGAATAAAAAAAGAACAAGAGGCCCAGTGGGCCTTAACGGTCACCTGAGTAAAAGAGCACCAAGACAAGTGATTTTGTTTGAAAGAATTAGAAAAAGGTTTGGTTGAAATCCCCTCAGTAGTTCTTGAGAAGATGAAAATGTTTAAAAGTTACCAAAAATTACCCCCTTTTGGTCCCCATTTTAGGCACCCCTGACCTCCAGCCTTTTAATTTTCACAAATCTGTATAATCAGTACCCAATGATGCTTTTCACCAAGTTAGTTTGAAATTGGCTTAGTACTTCATCAGAAGAAGATGAAAATGTGAATTTTTTAACATGATGAACTTTGACCTCTAGGTGTGGCCCCATACATGACCCCAGGGACATGAATTTCACAATTTATAATATAACTGTCCTACTTGTCATGCACACAGAATATTTAAGCTCTGGCATTAACGGTTTATTAGAAGAAGATTTTTTAAGAAGTACCAAAAATTACCCCTTTTTGCCCCCGATTAGGGCCCCTTTGACCCCCAGAACCCCTATTTTCACAAACTTGAATTGGCATCCCCCAATGATGCTTTCTACCAAGTTTGGTTGAAATCCGCCCAGTAGTTCTTGAGAAGAAGATGAAATATTTAAAAGTTACCAAAAATTACCCCCTTTTGGTCCCCATTTTAGGGCCCCCTGACCCCACAGCCCTTTTATTTTCACAAATCCGAATAACCATTACCAAACGATGCTTTTCACCAAGTTTGTTTGAAATTGGCTTTGTACTACATCAGAAGAAGATGAAAATGTGAATTTTTTAACAGGATGAACTTTGACCTCTGGTTGTGGCCCCATACATGACCCCAGGAGCATGAATTTCACAATTTATAATATACCTGTCCTAGTTGTCATGCACACAAAATATTTAAGCTCTGGCATTAACGGTTTATTAGAAGAAGATTTTTAAAGAAGTACCAAAAATTACCCCTTTTTGGCCCCTATTTGGGCCCCTATGACCCCCAGAACCCTATTTTCACAAACTTGAATTGGCATCCCCCAATGATGCTTTCTACCAAGTTTGGTTGAAATCCCCCAAGTAGTTCTTGAGAAGAAGATGAAATATTTAAAAGTTACCAAAAATTACCCCCTTTTGGTCCCCATTTTAGGGCCCCCTGACCCCACAGCCCTTTTATTTTCACAAATCCGAATAACCATTACCAAATGATGCTTTTCACCAAGTTTGTTTGAAATTGGCTTTGTACTTCATCAGAAGAAGATGAAAATGTGAATTTTTTAACAGGATGAACTTTGACCTCTGGGTGTGGCCCCATACATGACCCCAGGAGCATGAATTTCACAATTTATAATATACCTGTCCTAGTTGTCATGCACACAAAATATTTAAGCTCTGGCATTAACGGTTTATTAGAAGAAGATTTTTTAAGAAGTACCAAAAATTACCCCTTTTTGGCCCCTATGACCCCCAGAACCCCTATTTTCACAAACTTGAATTGGCATCCCCCAATGATGCTTTCTACCAAGTTTGGTTGAAATCCCCCCAGTAGTTCTTGAGAAGAAGATGAAATATTTAAAAGTTACCAAAAATTACCCCCTTTTGGTCCCCCTTTTGGTCCCCATTTTAGGGCCCCCTGACCCCACAGCCCTTTTATTTTCACAAATCCGAATAACCATTACCAAATGATGCTTTTCACCAAGTTTGTTTGAAATTGGCTTTGTACTACATCAGAAGAAGATGAAAATGTGAATTTTTTAACAGGATGAACTTTGACCTCTGGGTGTGGCCCCATACATGACCCCAGGAGCATGAATTTCACAATTTATAATATACCTGTCCTAGTTGTCATGCACACAAAATATTTAAGCTCTGGCATTAACGGTTTATTAGAAGAAGATTTTTAAAGAAGTACCAAAAATTACCCCTTTTTGGCCCCTATTTTGGCCCCTATGACCCCCAGAACCCCTATTTTCACAAACTTTAATTGGCATCCCCCAATGATGCTTTCTACCAAGTTTGGTTGAAATCCCCCAAGTAGTTCTTGAGAAGAAGATGAAATATTTAAAAGTTACCAAATATTACCCCCTTTTGGTCCACATTTTAGGGCCCCCTGACCCCACAGCCCTTTTATTTTCACAAATCCGAATAACCATTACCAAATGATGCTATTCACCAAGTTTGTTTGAAATTGGCTTTGTACTTCATCAGAAGAAGATGAAAATGTGAATTTTTTAACAGGATGAACTTTGACCTCTGGGTGTGGCCCCATACATGATCCCAGGAGCATGAATTTCACAATTTATAATATACCTGTCCTAGTTGTCATGCACACAAAATATTTAAGCTCTGGCATTAACGGTTTATTAGAAGAAGATTTTTAAAGAAGTACCAAAAATTACCCCTTCTTGGCCCCTATTTGGGCCCCTATGACCCCCAGAACCCCTATTTTCACAAACTTGAATTGGCATCCCCCAATGATGCTTTCTACCAAGTTTGGTTGAAATCCGCCCAGTAGTTCTTGAGAAGAAGATGAAAATGTTTTAAAGTTAACAGACGACGGACGATGCACGACGGACGACGACGGACAAACGATGATTGCAATAGGTCACCATGACCATTCGGTCAGGTGACCTAAAAATGGTCAGGTTCGTTAAGCCATTAACAGACAACAAAAATGTAGACTCATTTGAATTCAAAGATGTTGCAGCCAAAAATTTTAAGTTGATGAAAATTGAAAAATATTTGTCTTTTGGAGTAGAAAACATAGAGGACAATGAAGAAATTGCTTGTAACAAACCCAATCTAACACAACACATTCTATTTATACGTCTAAAGACAAGAGCTTAAGAAAACATGGTGGAAAATGATGTAATTGCTTATATCAAGCAATTACTTCGTTACCCGCAGTATTTTCTATCCATAGAGGGAAAAATGAAGATTTCATCAACCTTAAATTGTGGTCTGCATCTTTTTATACGCCCGTCGAAGACGGGACGTATTATGGGATCACCCGTGGCGTCCGGTTGTCTGGGCGTTGTCCACTTCTTTGTCCTGAGCATAACTCTGTCACCGTAAGTCCAATTGACTTTAAACTTGGCAGTTATATTCTTCTCATCAATACGGAGTGCAGTGCTCATTAACCATAACTCTACCTGGCCTATTTTTTGAGTTATTGCCCTTTGTTGTTTTTCATACTTGAATCTTGTCCGGAGTATATCTCTAAAAGTATTATAGCTAGGATCATGAAACTTCATGGGTGTATAGATCTCACCAAGGGGGAGTGCAGTGCACAAGAACCATAACTCTACCTGGCCTATTTATTTAGTTATTGCCCTTTGTTGTTTTTCATACTTGAATCTTGTCCGGAGTATATCTCTCAAAGTAAATTAGCTAGAATCATGAAATTTCATGGATAGATAGAGCTCACCAAGTGGGAATGCAGTGAACAAGAACCATAACTCTACCTAGCCTATTTTTTGAGTTATTATCCTTTGTTGTTTTTCATACTTGAATCTTGTCCGGAGTATATCTCTAAAGTATAATAGCTAGAATCATGAAACTTCATGGATGGATAGAGCTCACCAAGTGGGAGTGCAGTGTACAAGAACCATAACTCTATCTAGCTTATATTTTGAGTTATTGTCCTTTGTGGTTTTTCATACTTTGTTCATACTTGGATCTTGTTCAATGCATATCTCTAAAAGTATATAAGCTATGATAATGAAACTTCAGGGGTACATCGATCTCATCAAGGGAAACAAGTGCACAAGAACAATAACTCTACCTGGCTTATTTTTTGAGTTATTGCCCTTTGTTGTTTTTCATACTTAGATCTTGTCCGGAGCATATCTCTAAAAGTATTCAAGCTATGATCATGAATATTCATGGGTACATAGATCTCATCAAGGGGAACTGCAGTGTACAAGAACCATAACTCTTCCAATGGCTTATTTGTTGAGTTATTGCCCTTTGTTGTTTTTCATACTTCGATCTTGTCTGGACCATATCTCTAAAAGTATTCAAGCAATGATTATGAATCTTCATGGGTAGATAGATCGCATAAAGGGGGAGTGCAGTGCACAAGAACCATAACTCTACCTGGCCTATTTTTGAGTTATTGCCCTTTGTTGTTTTTCATACTTTGATCTTGTCCAGAGCATATCTCTTAAAGTATATAAGTTATGATAATGAAACTTCAGGGGTACATCGATCTCATCAAGGATTAGTGCAGTGCTTAAGAACCATAACTCTACCTTTGGCTTATTTGTTGAGTTATTGCCCTTTGTTGTTTTTTCATACTTTGATCTTGTCCGGAGCAGATCTCTAAAAGTATTCAAGCTTTGATCCTGAAACTTCATGGTTAGATAGATCTCATCAAGGGGAAGTGCAGCTCATTAAAACTATAACTCTACCTAGCTTATTTTTTTAGTTATTTCCCTTTGTTGTTTTTCATACGTGGAACTTGTTCAGAGCATTTTTCAGAAAGTATATTAGCTATGATCTTGAATCTTCATGGGTAGATAGATCTCATAAAGGAGAAATGCAGTGTACAAGAACTTTAACTCTTCCTTGCATATTTTGAGATTTATTGCCCTTTGTTGTTTTTCAGACTTGGATTTTGTCTGGATTATATATCTGAAAGTGTAATAGCTATGATCATGAAACTTCATGAGTGGGTAGATATCACCAAGGGGAAGTGCAGGTCACAAGAACCATAACTCTACCTGGCATACTTTTTGAATTATTCCCCTTTGTTGTTTTTCACATTTGATTTTGTTTTAAATTTCTCATGGTGTGACAGCCTATGGTTTTCAAAACCTCATGATAACAAGAAAAACACCAGAACCATAAGTCATCATTGTGAATTGTTACTCTTTCTTGAAATTAGACTTAAATTTTAATCCCCTTCCCCAGTCAACAACCAGTAGTGTTACGGGCGTATTTTGTGACAATTTGCCACCTTGTTTCATTTTGGACCAGTCTAGGAATGGGTTAAAAAGATGCAGACGTCAAATTAAGGTTGATGAAATTTTAACATATTTGCATTGGGGTAGAAACATTTTGGACATTGAAGAAATTTCTTGAGACAATATTTCTCACAATATTGTTTACCCTATTTGGCATGCACATTTTGAAATGTCTTCTGCAACTTCTTTCAATTTGGCCCAGTCTAAATATTGTGGGACAGGGAACTGAACAGAAACACTGAGACTATATTTCCATGAACAAGTTTTAATAACAAACATTATACAGAAAATAAAAAAGATTCTTTATATAAGAAAGTATAAACAGTTTGCCATTGATTAATAATGGACAGAATGATCACAGTTGCTAGGTTTATATAGTCCAAAAATTATAAATATGACTTGTCAAGCAAGATGGGTTCATGTACAAAATAAATGGCTGAACAGATTGGATCAAGAACCGGGAAATCAGTGTCATCATTTCAAAAACAAATTTACAGTAGGTTAGTATGACCATACTACATTTAGGAAAATCTGACAATTATGAAAATGTTCCAACGCTGGTCTGAAAGCCCAATCTTCACAATCTTACTGGGATTGATATTTTTTCCAGTTCAAAGATGGTCTGTTTTCTCACTCATGAGGCGTCTCAGATTATTTCGTTTAACCCATTATTACACAACAAAATTTTGTGCTTGTCCAGTTTCAAAGAAGTTACAGACAACAATTTTGAGATGATGAGATTTCAAAAATCTTTGTCTTCTAGGGTAAAAACATTGTGAATACTGTAAAAATTGTAACAAGCAATTTCATTTTCCACAATGCTTTCCAAAGCTTTTTCTTGAGGGGCATCAAAGAGCATCATTGTGTGGGAATGGGTTAAATACAAAGTAATTTCATTCATGTAACACAGATTTATTAGAATGGTTGTTGAAGGAAATTTGGAATGAGTCAACAACCATTTGATCTTAAAGGTGACCTTGACCCTCTCTGGACAATTGATTCACATAGATCATGTACCTATGCTGGGGCAAAATGTATTAAAACTGACCACATATTTATAAACTGTAGTCTACACATTTACAAGAATATTAAGGAAAATGTGTGAAAAGAGAAATTGCTTGAAATATACATTTTCCTCTTTACAGACAATAAGAAACCTGGATTATTCAGGGTTAGTCAAACACAATTTTGCTGAAAACAATGCATTCACAAAATCCTACACTTCAAATCAGACTTTTTACACGTTAAACACAATACTATATGATTTTGAATTTTGATGCAATATTCCCACAATATTTAGTACCCTTAAGACTGTTGTTTTTCCTTTTTAACCCATTAACAGATGACAACATTTTAGACAGGTCTAAATTAAAAGAAGTTACAAATGATATAAAATGTACCGATTAGGCTGAAATTGGAAATTAAATGACAAATAAGGTTGAAAACATCGTGAAATTGCTTTTAACAAACAATTTATCCTTTTGCCACAAAGTTTTCAATAACTATTTTTCTTCAGGGAATCATAAAGTAGGATTCTCTCGTAATGGGTTAAATTAAATTGAAATGAAAATTTGTAAATTCTTTTAATTTGAACCAGTCTATGGTTTGATCACTGTGTTATGGGTTAATTGCAAAATATGAATGTGTTTAATTCTGCATGCAAACTACTGTAGAAGCCATGTTGAACAAATCTCTTTAACCACAATTCTGCACTCAATGTTGCCCCTCTCAACCTTTTCCCACTCAATCCCGCAAGCAATTTCTTCTTGACTACAATGTTATCTACCTTGAAAAATAAAAAAATTCAAATTGTCGGCTGCAACTCCTTTAAATTTAGACTAGTCCAAAATTTCATCGTCCTGCAAGGGGTTAACCCATTACTAGACAACATTGTTTTTAGACTAGTCCAAATTAAGAGAGTTTGTAGGAAACAGCTAAGGTGAATTGAAATATTTTGAGAGTTTATCTTTCTCACAATTTTTTCCATAGCTATATTTCTCCGAGAATGAAAATGCTTTATTGCAAGGAAGTAGGTGGATGCTTTATTTATATCTTTCAGTTTTAACCTTTTACCAGGCCTTAATATTTTAGACTGGTCCAAATTCAAAGAAGTCGCATATGACAATTTGTACTAGCAGTTGATTGAATTTTAAAAAATCTGTAGTTTTGTGCGGTAGAACCATTATGGAAAGTGAAGAAATTGCTTGTTACATAGCTTTTCATTACCTTTTTACTTGAAAATCATAGGCTTAAAATGGGAGATTACGTGGGAAAGATTTAAAGAACAAGAAAAACTTGATCTGTCAGACAAAGAAGAACCATCTTGGGTGTCCTGAAAACTGTTGATCCTGTAAGACCCCATAGAACCTAACAGGATGACCAAGGTGAAACTTTATCATTCTACTTTCACTATTTATAAACATAAAAAAAACTAAATCTGATTGACCTCTGCTGGAACTAGCCTCTTTTTCAAATATTTGTATCAGGGAGTTTCCAAATGGTTCCTAATCTTATGATGTGTCCAGGATACATGTTAATAACACAGAAATCTTAAATAATCAAACGGTAAGATGATTGTGCGTACATATTGTAACAAGTGTCAAACAAACTTCCTACACCAATATAAAAATAGACAAAGAACTAATCAACCAATCAAATCATTCATTTAGACTGAAAGTCCGACATAAGCAGACATTTATGTGAAGCATTTTTGTTGGTTTTGCGACTTAAATTTTGTAACTACAGCTTATTCAAGCTGTAGTTATAATATTTAGGTCGCCAACCAATCAATGTACTTTTTCGTCACACGTTACTGGCCATAAATAAAACTAACAATATTTCAAATCAAAGTGGAATTTCCTGTCCAAGTCAGTGGGTGGGGCCAACACAGTATGTGGGTGGGACCAATAATTGGTTAATTTGAAGAGGTCATACATGGTTATACATTACAACCAAAAGGGGGGAGGAAAAATTAGAGAAAACCCCCCAAACATTTGAATCGAAATTTTGGCCTAAAATAAATTTAATCCATTACCACATAGTGGCGCTTTTAGCTCCTCAAGAAAAACAACTGAGAAAACTTTGTGTAAAATGAAGAAATTGCTTTTACAAGAAATTTCTTCATTTTACACGATGTTTGCTACCAAGAAAGTTGAAAAGTCTAAAATTTCATAACCTTTAAAATGTCGTCTTCAACTACTTTCAATTTGGACCAGTCTAAAATTTTGTTGTGTGGTAATGGATTGATCAATAAAAGAAACAGTGTTATACCAAATAGGACCTATCTGTGTTTAGCTAGTTGATTTTAGTGCAATTCTGGACAATGATTTCATCAAGCATGACAAAGGGTAACATGGAATATGGGCTTGTTTAGTATTTGGTTACCCATTCACTAACACACAATCAAAATAGACTTGTCCAAATTGAAGAAGTTGCAGGCGACAATTTTAAGTTTGTGAAATTTTAAAAAGAAATGTCTCCTGAAGTAGAAAACATGAATAATGAAGAAATTGCTTGTAACACTTTGTTTTCCTGAACTTTCTTTGGGATATAAAAAGGTGGGATTGTGTTGTAAAGCATTTATCAATTTCCACACAGTGACGCTTATAGATGCCCCTATAGAAAAACAATTGGGAAAACATTGTGTAAAATGAAGAAATTGCTTGTTACAAGCAATTTCTTCATTTTACGCAAATTTTTCTACCAAAAAAGTTGAAAAAATCTAAAATTCCATAAACTTTAAATTGCCGTCTGCAACTCCTTTGCATTTGGACCAATCTAAAATGTTGCCGTCTGGTAATGGGTTAATTATAAAAAAAGACAGAATGAAGGGGGGATGATTGTAAAACAGTTTGAAAAATAAATATCTTTGAGAGATCTATATATTCTAAAAATGTAAAAATAGAAATGTATAAATGGGACGGAACATTGGGAAACTTAACTAGTGTCAACTTATTATTCAAATCACAGAAAAGCTAACAGAGTTGTCTATAGCAGTTTAAACAGTAATAAAACAGCAACAAAATGTCTTGTTTCTTCACCCAATACCATATACATGTAACTACATTTTAGACTGGCCCAAATAGAAAGATATTGCAGATGCCATAAGTACCAAACTGACCAAACAAAAACTATATGTCTCCAGTCTACTGATGTAGAGTTATAAAAGTTCAGATTCCAGATTTATTTTTTGAAATCCTTTACTAAATGTTTTCACGAATAAGATTATTAGTGCCAAGTACAACCACACAATCTGATTTTTTTCCAAGCAAAGAAGAAATCCAGCTATGGATCATTGTGGGAAAAGATTCTTCTGGTAGTAACTTGCATCTTCTAATTTCAAAAAAACGGTAAACTGTCAAAAGATTGTGGAAAAGAGAAGAATCTTAACTCTTCTCCTGCTGAATAAAAGCCTTATCCAAATTTTCATTAAAATCAAAGGCCTGAAAGCACTGGGAGCACTAGTTAATGGTCAAAATCAATTTTAGAAATGAATTTCATAAACAACTCTGGATTAAAGGAGACAAACAGGAGGTGTAGACTAAGATCAGACTGCACTTATGTGCAGGTTGATCTTAGTCTATACCTTCTGCCAAAACCATGACAAGGGTTAAAAGTTTTCATGACAGGGTTTATGGAAAGGCCTTGCCTGAGTAATAGATTAACACATTATTAGACAACTAAATTTCTGACATGTACTTTTGGAAAAGGAGAAATTGCTCGTTGAAAGCAATTTTTTAATATTTTTTTTCCATAGCTGTATTTCTCTGATACATCAAAATGGCTCATTATATGATATTTGGTATCATTCAATCTAAATATGCTTTCAATTTGAAGCAGTCTAAATTTTGTCATCATAAGGGTTTGAAAAATGAGACTGTACAATAGCTTAGGATTTCACAGCATCTGTTTTTGACAAAAGCATTTGTTTGCATGGAATTTAATTCCACTTTCAACGGATCACCTAGTGCACCTAACCATAGCTCCTTGTCAATTCTCTAACCAATACAGCAACAAGATATAATCTGAGACACCAGATACTCATCCCTTTTAGGGGCACTATATTACACTCCCCGAATGGCCAGCGACAAATGATGCTAGTCACAATAACCTTTGAAAAGACTGCTGGTTGAGCTAAAGTTTAAACTTACAACCCTAGGATTGAGAGCACAGCATGTTATCAGTCTGGCCCTAAGCCTAACCATATCTTATTAGAGCTGTAGTTATAAGGCTTTGATCTCTAACCAATGATAAAATGAGTTAAAGTATTTCAATCATAAATTCCATCACACTTAACCCAATCCCATACAACGATAGTTTTTGACGCCCCTAAAGAAAAAACAAATGGGAAAACAAGCAATTTCTTCATTTTACAAAATGTTTTCTGTGCAGAAAGCTGAAAAAAACTAAAATTTTGTTAACTTCAAATTGTCATCTGCAACTCCTTTCAATTTGGACCAGTCTTAAATTTTACCGTCTGGAAATGGGTTAAAACTCAAAACTCTAGGATTGAGAGCACAGCATGTAATAAGCCTGGCCCTAAGCCTAACCATATCTTATTAGAGCTGTAGTTATGAGTTTTTTTTTATCCTAAACCAATAATAAAATGAGTTAAAGTATTTCAATTATAAATTCCATCACACTTAACCAAATCCCACACAATGACACTTTTGACGCCCCTCAAGAAAAAACAAATGGGAAAACATTGAGTAAAATGAAGAAATTACTTGTATCAAGCAATTTCTTCGTTTTACATAATGTTTTCTACCCATTAAAGTAGAAATAATCTGAAATTTCATAAACTTCAATTTGTCATCTGCAAGTCCTTACAATTTGGACCAGTCTAAAATTTTGCTTTGTGGGAATAGGTTAAATAGGATATTTGTAATTAATAATTTATTACTATTTTTCTTCAAATTCATAATTCACACATCCCATACAGACATACACATGCACACACCTCTAACAAAGATCACACACACACACAAAAAAAAACAAGAGGGCCAGAATGGCCCTAAAATCGCTTACCTGACTAATGTAAGATGATTCGAAATTTTGCCAACACTTTTGAAAAGGAATATCCATTTAAGTTTAGTTGAAATTGGCCCAATGGTCACTGAGGAGATGTTCAAAATAAAAAAACTGCCCCGCCCTGCCACGCCCAGATTTGGGCGTAAATCAAAATTCTGCAAACACCTTTTGAATAAGGTCACCATAGGAACATTCATGCCAAGTTTTGTTGAAATTGGCCCAATGATTACTTAGGAGAAGATATTTGAAGATTTCTAAATAAAAAACTGCCCCACCCTGCCACACCATATTTGGGCATAAATCAAATTTCACAAACAACTTTTGAAAAGGGTCACCCAAGGAACATTAATGCCAAGTTTGGTTGAAATTGGCCCAATGCATACTGAGGAGAAGATATTTAAAGATTTCTAAATAAAGAAACAGCCACGCCCATATTTGGATGTCAATCAAATTTCCTAAACACGATCTGAAAAGGGTCACCCAAGGAACATTCATGCCAAGTTTGGTTGAAATTGGCCAAATGGTTACTGAGGAGAAGATGTTTAAAGATTTCAAAGTCAAAAACTGCCACGCCCTGCCATGCCCATATTTGTAGGTCAATCAAAATTCCACGAACAACTTTTGAAAAGAGTCACCCAAGGAACATTCATGTTAAGTTTGGTTGAAATTGGCCCAATGGTTACTGAGGAGAAGATGTTTAAAGATTTCAAAGACAAAAACTGCCATGCCCTGCCACACCATATTTGTAGGTCAATCAAATTTCCGCGAACAACTTTTGAAAAGGGTCACCCAAGGAACAGTCATGCCAAGTTTGGTTGAAATTGGCCCAATGGTTACTGAGGAGAAGATGTTTAAGATTTCAAAGACAAAAACCGCCACGCCCAGATTTGGGCATAAATCAAAATTCTGCGAACAACTTTTAAAAAGAGTCACCCAAGGAACATTCAAGCCAAGTTTGGTTGAAATTGGCCCAATGATTACTGAGGAAGATGTTGAAAGATTTCTAAGTAAAAAACTGCCACACCCAGCCACGCCCATATTTGGGCATGAATCAAAATTCCACAAACAACATTTGAAAAGGGTCACCCGAGGAACATTCATGCCAAGTTTGGTTGTAATTGGCCCAATGGTTACTGAGGAGAAGATGTTTAAAGATTTCCAAATCAAAAACTACCATGCCCATATATGGGCATAAATCAAAATTCCACAAACAACTTTGGAAAGGGTCACCCAAGGAACATTCAAGCCAAGTTTGGTTGAAATTGGCTCAATGGTTACTGAGGAGAAGATGTTGAAAGATTTCAAAGTCAAAAACTGCCACGCCCTGCCATGCCCATATTTGTAGGTCAATCAAAAATCCACGAACAACTTTTGAAAAGGGTCCCTCGAGGAACATTCATACCAAATTTGGTTGAAATTAGCCCAATTGTTACTGAGGAGAAGATGTTTAAAGATTTCAAAGTCAAAAAATGCCAGGCCCTGCCATGCCCATATTTGGGGGTCAATCAAAAATCCACGAACAACTTTTGAGAAGGGTCACCCAAGGAACATTCCTACCAAGTTTGGTTGAATTCCGCCCAGTGGTTACTGAGGAGAAGATGTTTAAAGAATTGTTGACGCCTTTTGACGCCTGACGCACAACACACGACGGACAAAAGGTGATACCAAAAGCTCACCTTGAGCACGTTGTGCTCAGGTGAGCTAGAAAAAACCACTTTGAGATTGCTGACAGTTAAACAAACACAGTTTTTATGAATACCTTTGAATTTACAGTCCATCATGTATAAACCCAATCCCACACAATCCCTCCTTTTTACGTCCCTCAAGAAAAAAAGCTTTCAAAAACATTGTAGAAAAATAAGAAATTGTTTGTACCAAGCAATTTCTTCATTGTCCACAATGTTTTCTACCCTGAAAGACAAAAATAATTGAAATTCGATCAATTGAAAATTGTTGTCTGCAGATCCTTTCAGTTTGGACCAGTCTAAAATTTTGCCGTGTGGGTATGGGTTAAGCAACCACAGATGGGACAACTAAAAAGTATTTGCCAACAAAAGTGGAGGATTAAAACACATTTATGTGAAACTAATGAATAATTGAATCAATTGCATACATAAATTATGAAAGAATTCTCAATAAATCCTACGTTATTGGGACTCATTAGAATTGTCTTGGTGAGATAATTCTAATAATTTCCAACAACAGTGGATGTAAGTACAATAAGTTTTAATGCATTCATATCAAGGTGCCTGTTTCATGAAATGACGCACATGTATCAAAGAGTGTCAATGAATCCATTGTGCCGCATTTGTTCAAACTAGCCCCTGGTAACCCCTTAACCTTTTCTGTACAATAACTTATTTTCATGACACAATGAACTCAGAGAAAATATTGCTGAAACAAGAGGCCCAGTGGGCCTTAACAGTCACCTGAGTAAAAGAGCATCAAGACAAGTGATTTAGGGTTTATTAGAAAAAGATTTTTTAAGAAGTACAAAAATTTACCCCTTTCTGCCCCCCGACTGGGGCCCCTTTTACCCCAAGCCCCCCCAACCTCTTTTCACAAACTGGAATTGGCATCCCCCAATGATGCTTCCGACCAAGCTTGGTTGAAATCCCCTCAGTAGTTCTTGAGAAGAAGATGAAAATGTTTAAAAGTTACCAAAAATGACCCCCTTTTGGTCCCCATTTTAGGCCCCCCTGACCTCCAGCATTTCAATTTTCACAAATCTGTATAATCAGTACCCAATGATGCTTTTCACCAAGTTTGTTTGAAATTGGCTTAGTACTTTATCAGAAGAAGATGAAAATGTGAATTTTTTAACATGATGAACTTTGACCTCTGGGTGTGGCCCAATACATGACCCCAGGGACATGAATTTCACAATTTATAATATACCTGTCCTAGTTGTCATGCACACTGAATATTTAAGCTCTGGCATTAACGGTTTATTAGAAGAACATTTTTAAAGAAGTACCAAAAATTACCCCTTTTTGCCCCCGATTGGGGCCCCTATGACCCCCAGAACCCCTATTTTCACAAACTTGAATTGGCATCCCCCAATGATGCTTTCTACCAAGTTTGGTTGAAATCCGCCCAGCAGTTCTTGAGAAGAAGATGAAAATGTTTAAACGTTAACGGACGACGCACGACAACGGACAAACGATGATTGCACTAGGTCACCATGACCATTCGGTCAGGTGACCTAAAAAGGAGAAAATGCTTGAAAACAGCAATTTTCTTTTTTTTTCTTCAATGTTTTCAGTTCTAAACAGATAATGGATGTTCAAAAAAATATTCTCTTTAAATTATTCACTGCATCCTCATGGAGATACATCCAGTTTGAAATTTTTTACAAAATTTAGTAACTCAAAAAATACTATTTTCCTATATCTTTAATGCTGTTTTGTAGTCTACCAAAGTTGCAGTATATCAAGGTATTTTCTTAAGTTCTTAATTTTTATGCTGACAATCTTTCCATCGTAAGGGTGTTACTGAATGCTGCATGCTTTTGATTGTTGTGGATTATTGTCCGAGCCTCCTGTAGCCACAGGTCGTCCAGCAGGTGTTCGCCCCGCCAGCAGGGCTTCTACATCCTCTATCTGTTAAAAAAAAAGATTTAACTGATTGATAATAGCTCCTAACCTTAAAATTGACCTATGGCGTCTATCATTCAAAGAATCCATCGACCAATCAAATTATTCATTTAGACAGGAAGTAAAGTTTAACCCGTTACCAAATGACAGGTTTTAGACTAGTCAAAATTTAAAGGAGTTGAAAACAAAATGTAAAGTTTATGAAATTCAAATTCTTTTCAAAAAAGTCTAATCTTTTATGGTAAATGTTATTGTGGAAAATGATTTGTTTGTTTGTTTGTTTGAATGAGGTTTTACGCCACTTTCAACAATCTTTCAGTTATATCACAGTGGCTGGAGCACCTAACAATGGAATCCTGGTATTTCTCACACCAGTACTACCATTACATCCTTTCCTAGCCTCCAGCTGCTATCCCACAGAGGTCTACGATTATCGACCCATTGGTGAGAGATGTGGAAAATGAAGAAATGTTTTCAATTTCTTCATTTTCAATATTTTTTCTTTTATTGAAGGGGTGAAAAAAACGGGATTAAGTAGGAAAGGGTTAAGATCAACTACCAGTGGTATCTGTCACAAAATGTGTGCTATGATCTGAAACTCACAGATGAGCAACCGAGTAGGGTGTATTTTTGTATTTAAAAAAAAAATAAAAAATGAATGACGTTCCTGCTAATTATTGTCTTATTTAAATTAGCTGAAATTTTCACAGAATATTTTTTAATGTGATAAAGAAAAGGAGGGCTTAATTGAATTTCTCTGGATAATGTATTCTTAACTTTTTTTTATATAATTTGATTATATTTCATATTTCTTTTGATCATCTGAAGCCAATCGATTCCAATTGAAATTCACTGTGCGATTTAAAAATAGTCTAAATGTCTATTTCTGATTACCAATATATGTGTGTGTCCTATCAGTTCAGTTCTACAACAGCAATCTTGGTTTGCCATTGAAATTACAGCATTGTTGTGGCATGTATTGTGACAACCACACTTTTGTTTGCCTAAGTTTTGATTAAAATTTTATGATACTTACTGCCATAGCTGTGTGACCTTGAGCTCTTCTTTGTTTCAAATAAGAATTGATCGATTCCTGGAAATAGTAAAAAAAAATTGATTTTTTTTTATTCATTCAAACAGATTTTTTGTTTAAGTCTCTATCTGAATTTGTAAAAAAAGGTTTGCCTAAGAAAAAAACCCTAGTTAGACGTATTTATATAAAAGTAGTTCAAATGTGCAAAACTCTATGACAAAATATAATACAGTGGAACCATCTTAATTGCAACACTAATTCAAGGAGCATTTTACAGTCTCTAAAATTATTTTCGACTCCCATTTAATCTTGGAAGTTTACCAACCTCCCTCAATTTTATAATGTTTAATATTGAGATCAATTCAGAATCTGTATGACTAGAGTATTAGCATCATATTTGTATAGTCTGAAGTTTGTTATATAATTTAAGTTTTGATTTTTGATATACTTAATTCTTGTAATGCAACATAAAATCCTTTTTAAAAATCAAAGGGCTGAAAGTACTGGAAGGCCAGTTTTGGGGTGAAAAATTTTCTTCTAAAAATCAATTGTTTAAATGACTGGCTTTTTCAACTTGAAATTGCCATCTGCAATTTCTTACAATATGGACCAGTCTAAAATTTGGTTGCGGTGGAATGGGTTAAGGGATGAAATGGTGGTGTAGATTACAATCAGACTGCATTCATGTGCAAGCTGATCTTGGTCTATTTCTCCTTTAAAAATAGGAATTTTCGAAATTGAGCATAACAAGGTTAACATGACATGTTGTTGATTCCACATAGTTTTCAGATGAGAACATACCACTTTTTTCTCATTTTGATTTGCTTTTGTTTTGTACATCTCCAACTCTTTCTGTATTTTAGGATCAGCAACAGGGGCTGGGGTAGGGGCAACCTGTCCCCCTATCTGTCCATTCTTCTGTTCATTTTTAGGGGCTGCTGGGGTTGTTTTCCCTTTATCAGCAGCTGGTTTGGGAGGCGGCTGTAAGTAAATAAATGATATTTCAGAGAAATGGCTATATAATAGATTAATATAATCAGTAGTTATTTTCATCACAATTTCTTAACCCATTACCACACAGCAAAATTTTAGACTGGTCCAAATTCATAGGAGTTGCAGACGACAATTCAAAAGTTATGAAAAGTAGGATTTTTTAACCTTTTGGGTTGAAAACATTGTGGAAAATGAAGAAATTGCTTGTCACAAGCAATTTCTGCATTTTCCACAATGTTTTCAAAAGCTTTTTACATTTGGGGCGTCTAAAAGCGTCACTGAGTGGGAATGGGTTAAAGTACATAATTCTTCAAAGCCAAAATAAAAACCTGGATTATTCCTGTTCTGGAAGTAGGTATAGACAAAGATCAGACTGTAATTATGTGCAGTCTGATTGTGGTCTACACCACCTATTTGTCCAATTCAAGCCAAAATTGTTCCATAAAAACATTAACTCACAACTAGTGCTTCCTTTGCTTTCAGTCCTTTGATTTTAATGTTTCTGAAAAGGGTTTTTTATTCCACATAAAAAGGGTTAAATGATAACCCTTGTCATGCTGTTTAGAATCCCTTACAGAATTGCATGAAAATAAAATGGCTGAAAGCACAGATAGTACTTGTTGTTTAATAATTAATATTTCTTTCGAAAATCAATTTCATAGACCTCAATGCCCAAACCGGAATATCCCGGGTTCAGCATGACAAGGGTTAAAATGTTAAGGCGTGTCACTAGGCGTGTCACCGAACTCTTACCTGCTCAATTCCTAGTTTTTCTGTCCCCATGAATTTGTAATTGAGAAAAAATTGTAGAAAAAGAAGAAATTGCCACACAATCCCACATCCTACTAAAGAAATACAGTTCTAGGGAAAAAATGTGAGACAAGGAGAAATTGCTTCTAACATATATTGCTTGTTAAGAGCAATTTCTTCTTTTCTCACAACGATTTTTTTAAAAATCTATATTGCAATTAATTCTGAATTCTCAGACACTTTGACTTTAAGTCTGTAACTTCTTCAACTTTAGACCAGTTCAATTTTTTTTTTCTTGCAATTGATTGACCAAATGCTTCAAATTTTAGACTGGTCCAAATTCAAAGAAGCTGCAAACATTTCAAGTTGATAAAATTTGAAATTCTTGCTCTTTTGGGTTTGAAAAAATTCTGAATTAGAAAATTTAACAGACAATTTTTTGGTCTCCAGAAACGATTTCCAAAGCTTTCCTGTCTAGGGGCATAAAAAAAAATGGAATTATGTGGGATATGGTCAAATGGTCATTAGTTCGTGATAAAAACAAGAGGCTGAACTAGACAGATAATGATAAACCCAATTGTCACTAATATTTTAATATAAAGACACAAAATGAAAAAAAGATTTTATTTGACTTACTGCACTCTTTTTGCTCTCCTTCCCTTTTTGTCGACCCCAAACTTCGATGAACAATGACTCGTTATTGAGGTACTCCAAAAACTGGTCAGTGACCGTCTTGAATGACAATTTCTTCTCATGGTGGAAATCAAAATTAACTGTGCCGGCTATTTCCTGTGTAGCTGTCCATTTGTCCTCCAGGTAAAACTTGTACTGGCAAAATCCCTGTGATAGAATCATTTAACCCATTACTAGACGATAAAATTTTAGACTAGTCCAAATTGAAAGGAGTTGCAGACGACAATTTAAAGTTAATGAAATTTAAGATTATCTACGTTTCTGGAAAGAAAAGATTGTGGTAAATAAAGAAATTGCTGTCACAAGCAATTTCTTCATTTTACACAATCTTTTCCAAATTTTTTTTTTTTCTTGAGGGGTGTCCCAAAGTGTCGTTGTGTGGGAATGTGTTAAGAGCTGTCAGAAACCAGTGATTGCACCATCTCACAATGGTCTTGTCAAAAAAAATGGTCTTTATCACAGAATGCAGTATGGTTCAGTATAATTTAGTTTGTGATTTATCATTGTTTGAAAATCATGATACAGCATGGTCGAAGGTTCGGTTTAGGTTTGGATTTGGACCTTTCTTTATACAATTGTTTGGAATCAACTTGTCAGCTTTGCTAAAGTCAACGGCCATACTGGGGTTGCAGACAATTAAAAGTGGCTGTACGTTTGAAAGTAACAAACATATAAAGTAAAAAACATTATGTAAAGTTAAGGCCAACACATTTCCATATCCCAAGATTGTCCCTTTTTGCATGACATGATACAAATATAAAACTAACACTTACCTTCTCATAATTATCTGGTATACCTCTTGCTGCTTTAATAACTACTTTACAATTAAATGGTTTTCCAACCTGAAATTATTACAATTTAAATCAAGAGTGTATCAAACTCTTGCATATCTACTGAGAAATGTGTCCAATATCTCTATGAAAATTCTTTAGGCCAGGACTATTTTGTATTCTTGCACAAAAAGTAGTTCTAAGAAAATCTCTCCAAACCCCTTTATATTTCTTCTTAGTTGATATTGATTTATGATGTATGCATTAATTAATCAAATTATGTTATATGAAGAAAAAATATTTCTTTTCATAGAGGTATGAAACTTAAAACATTATAAAACTGTATAAATTCGTAGCTTACCCCTTTCCTATTCAATCCCTGGTTTCTATGTCCCTTTGATCTTATAATTGAGAAAACATTTCAGATAAAGAAGAAATTGCTTGTAACAAGCAATTTCTTCTTTATTGACAATATTTTCTACCCTGCTAAATGGTTATTTGTCAAATAAAATCCACTTTAAATTTTCGTCTGCAAAATCTTTTAATTTTGACAGGTCTTAAACAGGAGAGTTATTAGTGTAAATAGGCTTAATGAAAACAGGCAATATTAATCTCTCCAGTTTTTAAAATGAAAAAGTAAACTTTAGAAGCCACATACTTCATTGAAGGCTTATACAGTAAAACCCCTCCTTACAACCACTCTGGAAATACGGGCACCCCACTATTACAACCAAATTTTTACAGAACGGAATTTTCTGTTCTTTATTTCAATGGTTGCAAACCCCTCTACAACAGGCACCCCGCTATTCCGAATTACGACCATTAAATTCAGTACCAAATAAAGCTGATACACTGTTTTGAACCCCACTAAAACGACCAGTAACTTCACACATTGAGACCGACCACCCGAATTTCACACTTGATTAGAGCTACACTAATTGGGTACGAGTGCATTGTCAATACAATATTGGATTTTTGATAATGTGATATCAAACCCTTATTATGATAGGTGTTATTTCTATTTAAAAGTTAAAGCGGCCGAACGTTTTTAGGAATTATAGCATAGCATTTTTAATTCTTATTTGAATATGTCACGGGTTTTGACTCGAGTAATAAAGTTGAAAGTGAAAAAGTATCCGAGAAGTTACAACTAGTTTGTTCACGGCGTTCCGTTGATTTTTAGTAATTAAATTTAGATTTCAACTTAATTGATGTTTGGTATTCCCATTGTAACAGATATGATATCAACAGTTTGACACTTTGAACCTGTACTTAGGTATAAATAATATGAGGTCGGACTTCTGAACCAGATCAAAATGGAGAAGAGAGAAAGTAGAACTCATTAAAGGTTGTAAAAATGAAAATGACATAAGATTCGGCTGTAATGAATGTTTTTATAGTTTTATTTTTGTACATCAAGTATTAATATATTCGAACATCAATTATAAAAAAAAACATGAATTACTTGACAACAAACGACCAAACCTCAGTATTACCACCACCCCGCTATTACGACCGCTTTCAGAAAGTACCGCAAGTGGTCGTATTAGAGGGGTTTTACCGTACTATCTTGCTGTACATTACAAGCTAGCTTGAGATTTAACCCATTATCAGACAACACAATTTTAGACAAGTCAAAATTTGAAGAAGTTGCAGACAACAATTTGACTTGATGAAATTTAACCCATTCCCACATAAAGACCTCTTTAGCCACCACTTTAGAAAAAAGCTTTGCAAAACATTGTGGAAAATGAAGAAATTGCTTTTTCTAAGCAATTTCTTAACCAATAAAATAAAGATCTTTAAAATTTCATGAACTTTTAATTGTCGTCTGCAACTCCTTTCAATTTGGACCAGTCTAAAATTTGTAGTCTGGTAATGGGTTAAAAGGAACCCCTGGGAGGAAAAATTACGATGAATTTTTCTCCAAAAGCACTTGCTTCATTTTGCAGTGTCTTTTCAAAAACTGTTATTCTTTGAGGGGGAGGGGGAGGTAGTAAAAAGTTAGATTGTGTGTGGGAATGAGTTAAAGTCACATAGTAGAGCACTGTTTTATTTGAATGTGCATTGAACAATATTTCAGTTGTATCACTGCAATCAAATTTCAATTAACGATTCTTTATTATATAAAGCATTTGACGTCAGAGTGTTTCAACCCATTACAAGACAGCAAAGCTTTAGGCTGGGCCAAATTCAAAGGAGTTGCAGACAATTACTTTTTGATTCAACTTTCTGGGTAGAAAACATTGTGGAAAATGAAAAAAATGCTTGATGCAATTTTTTTTTCCATTTCCATAATGTTTACCTAAATGCTATCCTTGAGGGGTGTCAAAATGCGTCATTGTGTGGGAAGGGGTTAAGAACACAAAAAATGTTGAAAATGTGTAAATAGTTAACTCATGTCATTTGTTCCCATTTTGCACTATATGCCCGTAAGCCTTTCCAGTTTTTCAAAATTTTAGACCTGTCCAAATTCAAAGGTTTTGAAGACAAAAATTCAAAGTCATTTTATTTCAAAAATAATCATTCTATAGGGTATTTCTTCATTTTCCACACTGTTTTGCAAAGTTAATTTTCTTGTGGGCGTCTTTGTGTTGGAATGGGTAATGTTGTCTAGATACAAGTAAAAATTTAACCCTTTCCTATTAAAATACGCGATTTTACGTTCCTGTGATTTTATACTCGAAAAAACATTGTGGAAAAAGAAGAAATTGCTTGTAACAATATTTTCTACCACATAGGATGGTTTCATTTCAAATAGCATCCAGTTTTCATTGTCGTCTGCAACCTCTTTCAACTTGGACCAGTCTAAAAATTCCAAAAACAGGAAAGGGTTAAGACTTTAACCCTAAATCACACATTTATAATTGTTTATGATCCACAGAAAAGAACAATGATCATTAACCAGACCACACACTTGAGAAGAGTCTGCAAAGTTTTGACCATCAACTTGACCTTGAGCATCAATTTTAGTGTTTGACCTTGAGCTTTGACCTTGAACTTGAAGGTATCCAAAAAATTCTTTCAAATGCCACATATACTCATGATGGGGAAAATTTGTGCCAATTCATTTTGAAATCCATCCATAATTGTAGGAGAAATGCTCTTGACAATAAAAATTTTAGTGTTTGACCTTGAGCTGTGACCGTTACATTAGAACTATCCCAAAAATTCTTTCAAATGGCACACATACTCATGATGGAGAATAACTGTGCCTATTAATTTAAAATTCATCCATAAATGTCGGAGTAATTGTCCGGACGAATTTGGACGGACAGATTAAGCACTAATGCACATACACTGATTTGTCATAGTGACAACTATGTCTCGCTTACTGCAATTTGGCTCGGCGAAAATCACAGTGATATAAAATTTTGGGTTTTAACAGGAAAGGGTAAAATACTTACCAATTCTTTAGGTTCTTCCACGAAGTCCTCTTCTGGTAGTGGAGAAAAGTCACTCTTACATGGGATAATGGCAACCTCAAGATGGCCATGGTCATGTCCCTTGTAGTCTGTTATGGCAAGATTTTCTTCAAGTTCAATATTGTATGCGAGTGATTGTAGTAAAACGTGGGTGGTACCAATCAACTGTTCTAGATCTGCTGGTTCCCAGAATGGATCTTTATCCTTTAGTGAAATAAGCAGAATGATTAACCCTTGTCCTGCTGTATAAATTACCTTGCTGAATTGCTGTCAAATCAAAGGGCTGAAAGCACTGATAGAACTTGTTGTTAAAAAATAAATATTTCTATGAGAAATCAACATCATAAATAACTTTGGCAGGAAAAGTACAAGTAGGAGGTGTAGACTAAGATCAGCCTGCACATAAGTGCAGTCTGATCTTAGTCTACACCTCCTGTCAAAACCAGAATATTCCGGGTTCAGCATGACAAGGGTTAATAATATGCTGCTTTACCCATTACCAGAAGTCACATTTTTAGATTTGTCAAAAAAAAAAAAGTTTGCAAACAACATTTTGAATTCATAGATCATATGATATCTCTGTCTCCCTAGAATGAAAACAATAAGAAAAGTGAAGAAATTGCTTGTCATAAGCAATTTCTTCACTTTCCTCATTGTTTTCAAAACTTTTTTCTTGAGTAAAAAAGAGGGACTATTTGGCACGTCGTTAAGAATAAAATCAAAGGGACAAATAAGGGAAAAGGTTAAGTTGCATGAATTGCACATAAGCTGATCAGGGTTTTAGTCTTTTTTAAATCATCCTTTCTTATAAAGCAGTCTTTTTTAAATCATCCTTTTCTATAAACCAGTCTTTTTTAACAGGTAACTTCTTCATTTTATACAATGTTTTCCCCATTGCTTTCTTTAAAGAGGTGTTCGATGGAAAGGGTTAATAGGATACCAAAATAATTCAAGGTCTCTGAAAAACTAGTGGGTTTTTACCAACATGACACTGTAGAAATTTTAAGGCAATTGGGATATCTTAGATTTTTTACAAACAGGCAAGATAAAGACAAGATATGGTATTTAAATTTTCATAGCATTTTGGCAATAATTTCATTCTAAGGGTTTCGCAAAGAATTTCAGTTTATCAATCTGGATAAGGCTCGATTCAACATCTCCAAAGTTCTTAACCCTTGTCATGCTGTATAAATAACCTTACTGAAATGCTGTAAAATCAAAGGGCTGAAAGCACAGATAGAACTATTTGTTCATAAATCAATATTTCTTTTAGAAATCAATTTCTTAGATAACTCTGACAGGAAAAGTACAAGCAGGAGGTGTAGACCAAGATCAGACTGCACTAATGTGCAGGCTGATCTTTGTCTACATCTCCTGCCAAAACCGGAATATTCCGGGTTCAGCATGACAAGGGTTAACTTACACTGATCAGAATTATTGTGACTCGACTGACTGGGTTTTGATAACATTTACTGACCTGAGGTGGATCCCAATCCTGGTCTCCCTCCACGTAATTCTGGTAAATTTCTTGCATGATGTACTTTCTGTTGATGAACTTGTTTCTGTCCCACAACCAACTGTTGCCACTGGTCAAGTCTATCATCTTAACCATCACCTGAAAATCAGAAATACAATATTACATACTGACCACTAACATAATGGGCCCCTACCGATATCCAGAGTTACTCCGCTTAGTTTTAGCATCAGAGTGACCTCCCTTAAATCTTTGGGTAGTTCCGGTGAAAAAATCGATGATATCGGTATCAAAAACATAAACAGGTTGTTGCCAGCTCTAACTATGTGTCATCAATGTTGAAATCCTAGATGATCTAGAGACTACTTTATTGTAACCGCTGAGCTTAATTTTAAAGCTAAGTGGCGTTTTACGTGTTTATAATCGTAAATGAGCCGGTATAAAAGTGTATTTTTCGGATATACCCTAATTCCGGATATACGTATTAATTACCATAAAAAAGAGCTTTTTTGATCGAAATAAATATAATGATACTCACGGAAATACATTCCGTTATTTCCTTTTTTAAAAAATGGTTTCACATGTCAAGCGGGGCTCTGTCATTTTACAAACGGGAACTGTTACAAAGAAGCTCTACGTACGTCTTCATTTCATGACCATGGGAATTTACCAAATACCCTTTTCATTGATGAATATGAAATAAATTTAATCAGAATTTCACTGCATGATCCTCAACAATCTTTGTTAAGTGTTTGGAGGCTTGTGGAAATAATTGTTGCCTCTGTAGGTCCTACCAAGATATATCATTCGTTTCTTACCAATGGCAAGTAAGATACATCATTAATTTCAAACCAATCGGCAAATGATAAGGTCTAAGTAGGTTGAGCAGCTGGTGGCTCAGATGAAATGTCAGTTATGCTTAGTAACTTATTTAATGTTGAAAGTGGTGTTTAACCGATAACCGGAGGGCAAAATAAATTTAAAGGAGTTGCACACGACAACTTTAAGTTTATGGATTTGTAGATATTTTCATCTATCTGGGCAGAAACATTCGGCAAAATGAAGAAATTGCTTGTTACAAGCAATTTTGTAAATTTGTACAATGTTTTGCCAATTATTTTTCTTAAATTACGCCTAAAAGCGTCATTGTGTGGGAATGGGTAAACCAATTTAATTCAATCAACCTGGACAATTTTTAGCATCTGATATTAGATGTGTGCACAAATTTATATTCTTCATATAAAATTTATTCTGGTTAACCCTGGTTTATACGTCCCTGTGGCTTTCAAATTGAGAATGCATTGTAGAAAAAGAATATGCTTGTTGCAATTTTTTTCCTTTTCCACAGTATTTCTACCCTGCTGAATGTTTTTTTAATTTATTGTTCTATATATCATTTCATGTATTTAAGTATTTGAGAAAAAGTGAGAAATAAAAAAGTAGAAACATAAAAGAGATGACCGTAAGAAGTGTTACAAAGATCAAACTTAGACAATCTTTTTGAATGTTTTAATCCATTTAGTTGATACCAAATTCTTTTTACTATATTGAGATATATCATGCAGTGACATATATGATACAACGTATATATACTAAATATTCAGATCATTTTTTTGTAAAAAAAGTGATCTTAAACATGTTTTTTTCCAGATTTTTCTTACGTAAAACATTTTTTCCAATTTTTCTAAATGATAAACGTTTTAAAAATAGATTTCATTTACCTCTTGCATTTATAATCCTATCCAAAATGTGCAGATTCGTAATTTACTTAGAATAAGAGGGAATAGTAAACGACTTCCTTTGTCACTTGTAATAAGGGGATGTCGGGTGAAAATCAAAAGCAAATAACCGATCATTATGAGATATATCCAGTGTATATCCAAAATACCACCCTTGGTCTATTACGCAATCAGAGATACCGATCAGAAGCATGTAAGTTACTTGGATTAAAACAGCAGTTTATGAGAGGACATCGTTAACTTTTAAATTTGATTTACGATTTAACCCTTTACAGAAAAAAAATCTCAGAACGAAAGAGGATAAATACGAATTTTTAATAGCAATGTGTACCGAAAATAATGGATCTTTCAGATGTGGAGAAAATCGGCGTAAAAAGTACTCTTTATCGCAATATTGTTATTCTTGTTTGTTGTTGTGTGGTTTCCTTGTTTTAATAAGTCTTTTCAAGTTAAAGAAGTAAACGCAATAATTTCCTACAAAAGACGCCTTTGCTAATTTTTTGTCGAAAATGAGAAGTAAAATATGAAAAATGGACGAGAATGAAATTGGTTCCTAGGTCGGGAGAGAAAAACGACTAAAACGTGTCAACGTTAATGTAAACTGCCACAACAATTCCATATTCTAAGAGTATTTTAAGAGTACTTAACATTCATCCTCTGAATCAAATTCTGAAAAATATCTGATTCTACGCAAAATAGGAGCATTTAACCTCTGATAGTGTACTTTTACTTAGGGACCCGACCACATCATTTTGCATATAATATATGGACAGAAAGATAAAACATTAATAAATCTTTAGAACTAGATAAATTCCAAATAATATAATTCAACCGACTCCCTTGTTAATTATTCAAAAGAAGGACATCGGGGCAGTCGTGTGAAAATAAAAGCAAATAGCCGATCGTTATTAGATATATCCGGATACCACCCGTGGACTATTGCGTAATCAAAGATACCGATTCAAATCGTGTAAGCTACTTGGATTAAAACAGGAGTTTATGGACGGACATCGATAATTCTTAAGAATAACTTACCATTTGAACCTTTGTAGATAAAAAAATCTCAGAACGACAAAGGATACAGACGAAATATTAAAATTCATTTGTATCAAAAATAACGGATCGCTCAGATTTGGAGAAATTCCTTGTAAAAATACTACTTTTATCGCAATACTTTTTCCCCCGTTGTTGTTTTGTCTGTTTGCATGTTCCAATAGATATTCTCAAGCCAAGGAAACAAAAGCAACAATTCACCATGAAGGACACTTTTTCTAATTTTGTTTCGAAATTGAGAAGTAGAATATGAAAACTGGATGAAACTCGGACGGGAAGACGATTATAACGTGTCAACGTAAATAAAATCTACCAAAACATTATCATAATCTATAAATATTACAAAAGTACTCAATATTCTTATGTGTGAAATACCGAAAAAAAAATTAATTATCTCCAAAACAGACGGTTTTAGTCTCGGCCCTTCTTTACTCTTTGTTGAAATTTAAACCGGAACTACCCAGTAGAATCAAGGGAGTTAATTAAAGGGCAATTTTCGGGAGAACTCTGTATATCGGTAGGGGCCCATTGATTGATTGAAAAAGAAACAGGACAAACACTATATGTCCCAAATCTAATGTTGCAAGGGCATGCAAATCAGCATTATCTTAATGAAAATGAATTTATGTGACTTTCTCACATAATTCTATAGAACTCTCTTTTGATAGTAAATATATATTTCAAGGTTTAGTTCAGAACCATAGGTAAATGATAATGATGTTGCAAAAAAATCAAAACTTAGCATGCAGAGGGTGATACACTGGCAGATGCTTGTCAGATTTTCATCAAGACTGGCAGAGCTACAAATATAACATGAATATTGCTGAAAATGCTTAGCTACAAATCTGTTAACCCATTCCCACATGGTGATGCTTTTTGATACCCCTCAACAAAAACAATTCTGAAAACATGTAAAATGAAGCAATTTCTTCAATTTCCACAATGCTTTCTATACAGCAAGTTGAAAAACTTTAAAATTTCATGAACTTGAAATTATTGTCTGCAACTACTTTCAATTTGAATCAGTCTAAAATTTGGCCTCCTGGTAATGAGTTAATTGAGCACTAAAAAATTTCACAAGCTTTAAATTGTTGTCTGCAACTCCTTTCAATTTGGACCAGTCTAAAATTTCATTGTCTGGTAATGGTTTAAGGGCTGCTAAGGTTTACTTACATCAGTTTTCCCACTCTTCAGCCCTCTGGCCTGGGGTGACACCAGATTAATCTCAAACTTTACTCCCTTCTGTAACTCTTCAGCCATAGCATTAGCTTCAGACACCATGGGTAACATTTGGATTAGGTCTTCTTGCAGGAGCAGGTCATCTAAAAAAACAAACAATATATGAGCGCATGCGTGACATTTCGAACCATTACACATGAGTGCCAAGTAAAGACTCAGATCAGCCTGTGCATCCACACAGTCTGATCAGAGTCTTCACTCTGGGCTCTATTGATAGATACTGACCCAAAGCGTCTTTAAACAATCAGGGAATGTTCTACTTGCCCTGAATGGCTGTCCAAGGTGCCCAATGTGTGCGAAGCACGCACATGCGAAATGGTTGGAAATGTCACACAGGGCTGATATATATTGACTCTGGTACTATGAAGCCTGAAATACTTATTGCATGGCAATCTTCATAATGTGGGAATCTTCACATTTAACGCATTCCCACACTGTGAAATTTTAGACTGGTCCAAATTGAAAGAAGCTGCAGATGACAAATTCAAGTCGATTGAATTTTAAATTTCTTCGTCTTTTTGGATAGAAAACATTGTGGTTAATGAAGAAATTGCTTGTCACAAGCAATTTCTTTATTTTACACAATGTTTTCCAAAGCTTTTATATTGAGGGGCGTTTAAAAGCGCCATTGTGTGGGAATGGGTTAAGCCTTTTACCTCCTCACATGAAAATAAGAAAACCGTAACACATAATTTAAAACTGGTGATAACAGCTTGTTATTTTCTTTAATGAAAGAATATCAGAGATTATTGAAAGGAACCACATGAGCTTAAAAGCTATCACACCAAGTAGAACAAGAGCCATGTCGGACATGGCCAACCCCCGCCATTAAAGCTTGATAGTAAACTGAAGCCAGTTAGGATTAGGCTTCTTGTGCACTGCATTTCTTCTCAATGAGTTCCATAATAGCTATTATACTTTCAGAGATACGATCTGGACAAAATCTAAGTCTTTAAAACAACAAAGGACAATAACTCCAAAATTATGCAAGCAAGAGTTGTGGTTCTTGTGCACTGCACTTCTCCTCAACAAGATCTATCCACCTATGAAGTTTCAAGTTAATAGCTATTATACTTTCAGAGATATGCTCCGGACAAAATCTTAGTCTTTAAAACAACAAAGGGCAATTATATTAAACTCCAAAATTATGCAAGCAAGAGTTGTGGTTCTTGTGCACTGCACTCAATGAGATCTATCGACCGATGAAGTTTCAAGTTGATAGCAATTATACTTTCAGAGATATGCTCTAAACAAGTTAAGTGACAGAAGGATGGAATGACACAAGGACGGAATGATGGTTGGAGACCATTACTATATCCCCTTCGTAGAAACGGCGGGGAATAATAACTACACCTCTATACAAAGACACATTTGTTTTTCATACCTGAAGAGGACACTTAATGTAATCATCCAATCATAACTAAAATCAGACTTGTGTGTTAAATGAAATGCGCAATTATGTATCAATACTATTTTGTTAGTTATTTTGTTTATTACTTAAGCACAGGCTTTGTCAGAACTGATAAAAACAAAAAATATGGGGGTTTGCAACAAGCAATTTCTCCATTTACCACAATGTTTTCTACCAACAAAGTTGAAAAAATCCTTAATTTCATTAACTTTAAATTGTTGTCTGAAACTCCTTTCAATCTGGACAAGTCCAAAATTTTGCTGTCTGGTGATGGGTTAAAGAATAAATGAGTTCTTTTTATAGAAGAGCTGGGGCTATATGAACACAAATTTCTTTATCTGATAATTTCTCTGTCATGGTCCATATAAAATATTCTAAAAGCACAGACAGACTTAAATCCAGTAAACACACAATCAAAACAGGTCATACAGTGTGTTAAATTTTCAAAAGTATGAAAATTAGTAATAGCTGCATCAGAGTTGGGGAGGGGGGGGCACACTCATAATTCTACAATGTCATGCGACAAAATCTGATTTTCAAAACAACACCACTGGCATGGACAATATTCTTAACAGCATGTGAAAATGGGATTTAAAATTTGTGAAAAAGTCTGAATGCCATATTTGGAATTAGAATCAATCTTGCTTAAGCAATCACCTCATTTAAGCAACCACTTTTGTTAAGCAACCATAATTAAAAATCTCTTTCCAAAAGGTCAACGAATTTGTTCTTAAAATTATTATAACTAAATCCTATGTTGTTCACACTTCATACAATTAACCCTTGTCATACTGTATGAATAACCTTACGAAATTGCTTCGAAATCAAAGGGCTGAAAGCACTGATAGAACTTGTTCAAAAATAAATATTTCTTTTAGAAATCATTTTCATAAACAACTCTGGCAGGAAAAGTACAAACAGGAGATGTGGACCAAGATCAGACTGCACTTATGTGCAGGCTGATCTTGGTCTACACCTCCTGCCAAACCGGATTATTCCGGTTCAGCATGACAAGGGTTAAGAGTTATTTAAACAGTAACTTGAACATACAACCCTTTTGATACAACATAAAGATGTGTATTAACCTAATCCTACACAGTGACGCTTTTAGAAGTCCTCCCAATAAAAATAATTGAGAAAACAATATGTAAAAGGAAGAAATTGCTTGCAACAAGCAATTTCTTCATTTTCCAGATAGATTTCTACTAAGAAAGTAGATAAAATCTAAAACTTAATAAACATTAATTTTTTACTGCAACTATTTTCAATTTGGACTAGTTCAACATTTTGTTGCTTGGGAATGGGTTAAGTTACAATTGTATTCAACAACCCCTTTTTGGCATTCCCTAAGTAGTACTTTAATACAAGTTTTGACTGTGTATGTAATTTGATTTGGCTGACTTTTTTCATCATTCAAATTAAATTTAATACATTTCTAAGCTGTTTCTTTTTTACCCATTTTCTCATGCCATTTATGCCATTGAATACACATGTACTGTTTTTACCTTCCCAGCCTGTTATCAATATTGAAAAGCAATGATTAGATAAGTGCTATTCTTAAAACACTTGAATCTTCGAAATATTGGCACAGTTATTCTTATGACTCAAAGTTTCAGAATAAGGGGAGGGGGGGGGGGGGGGAGGATGTTAATTTATTTTCTGATCTGAACATAAATCTTTCCTGTCCTAAACTCCTTCTTTGTTGCTGGTATCATTTAGAATCGTCTCATGAGGTAACTAATTAATACGCACATGCAGAAATAAGCATTTTAGAAAATAATTACCACACAGTGACGCTCTCTGACACCCATTAAGTAAAAAGGCTTTTGAAAACATTGTGGAAAATGAAGAAAATGCCTGTAACAAGCAATTTTTTCATTTTACACAATGTTATCTACCTTGAAAGTGGGAAAAAAAATCTTAAATTTCATAAACTTTAAATTGCAGTAAGCAGCTTCTTTCAATTTGGACTTGTCTAAAATTTTGTTGTCTGGTAATGGGTTGAATACAAAGGCTCCACAGAAAACACATCACCACTGTCAATCTAAAATTGATAGACCAGTCAAATCAATTGCTGTCAATCTTAAATTGATTGACCAATCAAATCAATTGCTGTCAATCTTAAATTGATAGACCAATCAAATCAATTGCTGTCAATCTTAAATTGATTGACCAATCAAATCAATTGCTGTCAATCTTAAATTGATTGACCAATCAAATCAATTGCTGTCAATCTTAAATTGATTGACCAATCAAATCAATTGCTGTCAATCTTAAATTGATTGACCAATCAAATCAATTGCTGTCAATCTTAAATTGATTGACCAATCAAATCAATTGCTGTCAATCTTAAATTGATTGACCAATCACATCATTGACATACACTAGAAATGCAATGTTGCCTTCCAACATGACACAATTAACCCTTTCCTGTACAAACACGGGATTTTACGTCACTGTGATTTTATACTTAAGAAAATGTTGTGGAAAAAGAAGAAATTGCTTGTAACAAGCAATTTCTTCTTTTACACAATATTTTCTTCCCTACTGAATTGTAATTTTTCAAATTAAATTCACTTTAAATTTTCGTTTGCAAAACCTTTGTATTTGGACAGGTCTAAATTTTGCAAAACAGGAAAGGGTTAAACATATGGAACAATAAGTATACTATATCATACATTTTAACACTTCAAAGCTGTAGGAATTAAGGTATACTAAAGCTTTTCCTCTTTTTAAGAAAGATTGCTTACTTTTTATATCTTATTACATAATATTTATTTTATAATTATGCGCCGACATCTCCGTATAGATTGAATTATTAATGTTTAGAAGCAATTTACATGTAATTATATAGACTATTTATTATTTCTTTGCTAAGCTTTTCCGAATGGTCTAGTTGTATGATAATTTATATGATAATCGAAATGGTATTGTATACAAATGTTATTCTCTACTATAAATCTTGTAAAAACTAAATGTTTCTAGTCATGGGCCGGAGGCCTTGTATCATATACTGAAATAAAGTTGATAAATTCAAAATACTTTTGTTGGTGGGAGACTTAAACATGGTGCAGACAACAATTTCAAGTTTGTGGAATTTAGAAAATCTTTTAGGATAGAAAATAGTGTGGACACTGAAGAAAATAACTACAATGTTTTCAAATGGTTCTTTCTTAGGGGGCTTATAAAAGAGGGAATAGGTTAAGTCTTCACTCAACAATTTGCTTTTTGCTGTAACCCTTTCCTGTTTAATCGCTTGTTTTTACATCGCTGTGATTTTATAGGTGAGAAGATACTGTAGAAAAAGAAGATATAGCTTAACACAAGCAATTTCTTCTTTTTCCACAATATTTTCTACCTTACTGAATGGTTATTTTTCTGATTAAATCCACTATAAATTTTGTCTGCAAAACCTTTCAATTTGGACAGGTCTAAAATATTGCCAAATTGGAAAGGGTTAAGCCCCAAAACATGTATTTGGCAAACTAAACAGGATTTTTACTTCGATTAAACTGCCTTGTCAGAGGTAGCATGGTGGTGCGTGATTCATCAACTGTCCTTCACTAAGATATACTAAGTTATACCATAAATTGAATATGCTCATGAAACAATTAAACATCATTAAGGTCTAGTTTGTACAAGCAGGACTTGAGAATTCTACTTCTCTATCTGTCCTGTATAATATTTTCCATCTTTATCTATATATGCAGGATGAGCTGAATTTGACAGATTTGAATACAGAAATTAATGCAAGATTACATATTCTCATCGTGCAGGAAGAGTAAAAAATTCAGAGATTTCAAGCCCTGTATAAGAGAACTTATCCTTTAACCCATTACCACACAATAAAAATTGGGACTGGTCCAAATTCAAAGACAATATTTAGTTGATGAAATTTTAAGGATCTTTATCTTTTATAGAAGAAAACATTGTGGATAATAAGGAAACTGCTTGCAACAAGCAATTTCTTCATTTTCCATCATGTTTTCTAAAGCTTTTTTTTCTTGGGGGCGTCAAAATGTCTCACTCTGGGGGAATTGGTTAATATGAAACTAAAAATACCTTTAGACTGCCCATCGCCTCCAGCCATTAACCCAGAATTCTTAGCGATTTCTTCCTGTGCTGTATCGAATGTTGGCATGTCCAGTTTCTCCCCGTTTTTCTCTCTCCTAGCCATGTCCTGTGGATGGTGGAATACATACAGGTGGTTTGGACCAAACTGGATTCTGGAATAAAATATTCATCTTTATTAACCCATCACAATAAAGCAAAATTTAAGACTGGTCCAAAATGAAAGGAGTCGCAGATGGCAAATAAAAGATTTGGAAATTTTCGATTTCTTCTCTTTTCTGGGTAGAAAAATATTGAAGAAAGTACAAGAAATTGCTTGTTACAATATTTACACATTGTTTTCCAAATTGATTTTCTTGAGGGGCAACCAAAATTGCATTGTGCCGGAATCAGTTAATGACTACCTCTTTTACGCACTTTCATTAAGATACCAATATAAATATTGTAATTGGAAAAAATTTGAAATTCCATAAATTTTAAATTGTCGTCTGCAACTCCTTTAAATTTGGACCAGTCCTATTACTTAGTAGAAAACATTTAGGAAAATGAAGGAATTGCTTGTAATAAGCAATTTCTTCATTTTACACAATGTTTTCCCAAGTGTTTTTCTTTACGGGCATCCAAAAATGTCCCTGTGTGGGAATGGGTTAAGACGTAACTAGAATCATCCTGTCACGGACTTATACCTACAACTCTTTATAGCTCTCAAATAGCCAAGTTGACCTTCGACCTATGTAGCCCTAAAACAATAGGGTACCTCCTTGGGTGATGGATAGCATATGTATTAAGTTTGAAGGTCCTAGGTCAAATCGCTCATGAGTTAACCCGTTCCAACTCAATAGCATTTTAGACTGGTTCAAATTGAAAAAAGTTGCAGACGACAATTTCAAGTTAATAGAATTTTAATGCTTTTCATCTTTTGGGATAGAAAACATTGTGGATAATGAAGAAATTGCTTGTATCAAGCAGATTCTTTGTTTTCAACAATATTTTCAAAAGCCTTTTTTTTGAGAAGCGTAAAAAGGAGGGATTGTGTGGGAATGGGTTAAAGCACAGGATTGGTTTTAAATCAAAGTTTGATTGTGATATTGAATATAGACCAACATGACCCCATAAAAGAGGGCCTTTCCTTCAATCAATGGCAATAACTGTATGAAGTTTCATGGTTGTAGGTCAATTAGTTCTACAGTTAAATTTCTATAGACGGACAGACAGATAAAATGGAAGGACAGACAGACATAGTGAAACCAATATACCCCTCTACTTCTTAGGTGGAGGGTGGTTATTAAAAAGAGAGCTATCAGAGGACATCAACGCTTGACTATTATGAATGCTGGATAGTAACAGAAATTCAACGTCGACATTAGACCCGATACCTTTGTAGTAATAGAGATAAACAATCTTTGAATTAAAACCTTAAGTCAAACAAGAATTTCTATGTCTGAAAAGGGTAAAAATTCCACTATAATAAATGTAATTGTTATGAATATTGGCCTAGATGATGATATGATAGTCATAAAAGCATGTGCAAAGTTTCAAAGCAATAGTCATATTAGAAAGAGAGTTATTAAAGACATATGACAGTTGCACATAAGGCTTAACCAAGAATTTCTAGGTCCAAAAGGGTTAAAATTCCACTAAAATAAATGTATTGAAACTCTGTCTAGAATCTCTGTCTAGAGGCTTTTATTATTGTCATGAAAACATGTGCAAAGTTTCAGAGCACTATCATTAGTAGAAACTTAGATATGACACTTGCACATATGGTTTAACCCATTCCCACACAGTGACGCTTTTAAACGCCCCTCAATATGAAAGCTCTAGAAAACATTGTGGAAAATGAAGAAATTGCTTGTAACAAGCAATTTCTTCATTATCCACAATGTTTTCTGTCCCAAGAGACAAAGAGTCTAAAGATTCCATCACATTAAAATTGTCGTCTGCAACTTCTTTGAGTTTGGACTAATCTAAAATTTTATCATGTGGGAATGGATTAACCAATGCATACGCCCAGATGACTGGAATAGCCCCCCCCCCATTCTTCGACTAGTGGAGCTAAAAAGATTCAAATTACCTATCATGATGTGCTAGTTTAGTCTCCTCTGTAATCTTTTTACCATTCACCATTATATCTTTGGCTGAGGCACTTGGTTTGAGTGAAACATTTCCACCTTTGTTCATGATCTCACAGTGGTCTTTACCAATACTAGGGAAACAGATAATAAAACATTACATCAAGTACATGTTTGTGAACACTTTAGCCCTTTCAAAAATACTCCCCCTTTTCTATTACAAAGAAAAAACTATGGAATATATTGTTGAAAATAAAAAAATAATCCTATTAGAAGCGATTTCTTTGTTTCCTACACTATTTTCTATCATAAAAAAAAAACAAGAGCACCGCCTATGGGTGCCTATGCTCGGCTGTTGAGTGCAGGACAGTGGACAAAATGAATCTAGAGTTATCCCCCTTGAGATTATAGTTTGCTCTTTCGATAGTGAACAAGTGTCCCAAGTCTCAAGTGAATGCCTTTAGTAGAACCAGAGATATAACAAAATATCAAAGTTTTCGCACGACGATGACAACAACAACAACAACAACAAAGGCTATCACAATACCTTGAGTTTTTATAAAACAGCTGAGCCAAAAATTTGAAAATTTCTTCTAGTAAAATTGTTGTCTACATCTTCTTTGGATTTGAACCTGTCTAAAATTCTGTTGTCTGGTAATGATTTTACTGATCCCCACACAGTGATGCTTTTTGATGTCCCCAAGAAAAAAAAAAGAGCATTGGAAAACATTGTGGAAAATGAAGAAATTATCCACAATATTTTCTGCTTTTAGAATTCCATCAATTCAAAATTGTCTTCTGCAACTTCTTTCCATTTAGACCATTCCTAAATTTTGTTGTAAGGTAATGGGCAAAGATATATCCTTTCAAGCCCCCAAAATTAACCTTTGACATGATATAAAATGCACTACAGACAAGAAACCTTCATGTTTCAAAATCAGGGTTCAATCAATAATTTAATTGTGTCTACTAAAATAGGGCATTCTGACTGGTGGAAAAAATTATTCATACCTCCATGAACAAAATTTTGAACACGCAGCCATTTTGCATGCTTCTGCACAAAATAGTTCTATACAAAAAAGTATCAAAATTTGTAGTTTTTGCTGTTTTTCGCACGATGTTATTAAATTATCAGAAATGACAAGAATATTTTTTGTTTCATGGAGGTATCAACCGAAAAACCTTATCACACTTATGTATGAATCCGCTTGGTGTATTCATACAATGTGATTAGTTTTTCGGTTCATACCTCCAGCAAAACAAAAATACTCTCTTCATCTCTTAATGACTTCACTTAATCCAGAATCATTGTGTTTCAAATTTGGTGTTACTGGAGGGCGAAAGCTCAGATAAATTTGGGGCAGCTATAGTGGATTGATTCATAATCCTTATGTGTACCCTCTCTAGCCAGGAGAGGACCATCCATTCATTTTTTGCTCAGAAAAATTCCGATTGCACAAGCTGGATTCAAATGCAGGACCCTCCCATTTAGAGTCCTGCACCATATCAAAAGGCCACAAATTCCACAGTAAGACAATAGAATTAAGAAAATAGAACCAAGGTCTATGATGATATCTCTAATCTATCCTGCAACATTTAATTGAATTTACAAAACAAATTCCAAAACTTTGTTGATCTTTGGCCTCAGTACAGCTGGAAGAACATTAGATGGTACTTTATGTGGACTTGTTCAACCTCCAATACAAACATTTTTTCCAACAATCTACTACATCATTCGTCTCCCACCAACGGATAAATTAACTCATTAGTTTGAGCAGTTTCAGACTTGGATACATGGATAGAAAGTTATGGTAGTACTGATGCAACAAATTTCAGGAATCTTTATTATCAATTCACATTTTCATCTTTCGGAAATTAATTTGATAAACAATACTCTGGATTGAAAAGGACAAACTGGAAGTGTTAACTAAAATCAGACAGCACTCATATGCAGGCTAATCTTTGTCTATACTTCCTGTAAAAATAGGCTCAGGATGACAGGAGATAATTTGTAATACTTTCAGGCACCTTTTATATGATCCCATACATCTGTTAACCCATTCCCACACAACAAAATTTTAGACTGGTCCAAATTGAAAGAGTTGCAAACGACTATTTAAAGTATTATGAAATTTAAGATAGTTTAAACTCTCCTGGAAGAAGACATTGTGAAAATAAAGAAATTGCTTGTGACAAGCAATTTCTTCATTTTACACAATGTTTTCCAAATTGTTTTTCTTTTGGAGCATCCAAACCTATTCCCATACAATAACCCTTTTGGATGCCCCTCAAGAAAAATACACAATGTCTTCTTCCAAGAGAGTTTAAACTATCTTAAATTTCATAATACTTTAAATAGTCGTTTGCAAGTCTTTCAATTTGGACCAGTCTAAAATTTTGCTGTCTAGTTTAGCCCTTTCCTATACAATCGCTTGTTTTCATGTCCTTGTGAATTTATTCTTGAGAAAACATCGTGGGAAAAGAAGAAATTGCTTGTCACAAGCAATTCCTTCTTTTCCCACAATATTTTGTAACCTGTTGGGTCATTACTTTTTAAATTGAACACACTTTTGATTGTTGTCTGCAACTTCTTTCAAATTGGACTGGTCTAAAATTCTGAAAAACAGTAAAGGGTTTAATTTACCTGAGACCGTTTAACACAATGTCAGCTGGTGGACTGGCAGCTTTGTTGCCGACCCTGGATTTACCTGTAGACAGAAAAAATAAGAAGTAATTTCTGTGTGTTGAAGAAACAAATATGACCATTGAAGGTGACCTTGACATTTGATGTACTGGTACTAGTAATCAATTGGTTTAACAAAATTACATGGTCAATGGCAACCAATATATATGACTTGTTTACATAGAATCAATATTAAACCCATTCTCACATAATGAGTTAACCCTTTCCTGGACAAACCCGGGATTTTACGTCACTTCAATTTTATACTTGAGAAAACATTGTGGGAAAAGGAGAAATTACTTGTAACAAGCAATTTCTCCTTTTCCCACAATATTCTCTACCACATAGGATGGTCAGATTACAAATTGCATGCATTTTTCATTGGCGTCTGCAACATCTTTCAAATTGGACCAGTCTAAAATTTCATAAAACAGGAAAGGGTTAACCCATTACCACACAGTGACGCTTTTAAATCCCCCCAAGAAAAACAACTGAGAATTCAAAATGAAGAAATTGCTTGTAACAAGCCATTTCTTCAATTTTAAAAATTTTTTCTATCCTGAAATTAGAAAAATCTAAATTCCATTAACTTTTAATTATCCTCTGAAACTCATTTTAATTATACAGCCTCAATTTTTGATGTCTGGTAATTGGTTAAATATCACTTCTATATTACAAACCGGCTGAGTTTTTATCCCTTTGCTATGACAAGTCAGAAATATGTAATTATGTTACTTGTTGAAAGCAATTTTTTTATTATCCACAATGTTTTATACCCTAAAAGACAAAGATTCAAACTAATTCATTAACTCAAAATAATCGTCAGCATCTTCTTTAAAATTGGATAAGTCTAAAATCTTATTGTATTGAGGCGGATGGATAATTTGTTTATGAACATTCATGTAATATATAGATTGATCAGTGCAAAACAGTTGTAACTGCCTATAAACATACACCTGTTTTGCGCTTACCCAATAATATGTTACCCATGCATCTTTACCTTCTCTACAGTAATGTACAATCATTCCCGTTAGCGCTGGATCCTCATTCAGGTTCCAAAAGTGGGGAATCACTTTACGATCTTCCTCATCCTTCATTCGAATCTGTTCCTGACCCTATGAAAGAGATTCAAAGATGTTGAGGACAAATGTTTGTTTTAACACATTACCAGACAGCAAAATTTTAGACAATCCAGATTCAAAGGAGTTTCAGCAACAAGTTGAAGCATATGGAATTTTAGATTTTTTCAACTTTCTGGATAGGAAACATTGTGAAAATGAAGAAATTGCTTGATGCAAGCAATTTCTTCATTTTACACAATGTTTTCCCATTCTTTTTTTCTCATGGGGCATCCAAAAGTTTCATTGTGTGGGTGAATGAAATATATTCTCTAACTTTCATTGGGTAATCAATATCTTAACCCATTCCCACACAATCAAAAAAGCTTTAGAAAACATTGTGGAAATTAAGAAATTGATTTTCCACACACTTTCTTCCCTAAAAGGCATAGATTTATAAAATTTCATTAACTTAAAATTGTCGTCTGCAACTTCTTTGAATTTGGATAAGTCTACAATTTTGTCGTCTGGTAATGGATTACACTAAATTATCACAAGAGTCTAGCAACAACTGAAATTTAACTTTTAAAGTTCACAAAATAAAACATTTATCAATCACACATAAAAAGCAAACAATACTTCTACTTTTTTCTTTTAAAATAAGTGACAAAATGTGACATTTTGAGGCAAACCTACAATAGCCGTTATTTTGCAGGTGTAACATAATGACATCATCAGAATCTTTGGTTCCGCTAAATCTATCCAAATAGTAAGTTTATCATTATGATAATTTAACTGATGTCAGCAACCACACCCATTTACAATAGACACCATGAAATCATCATTATCAACATTCTCTTTGTGAAAAATAAGCAAAAAGTATTGCCACTAGTAAATAAACAAGATTTTTCTAGATTTATCTATCTATTTATACTGCCTAACTCCCCTTTCGGGTATTACTGATTTGACATAGTAAGTTACCAAAATAGTGATTTTATCATTTTGATTATTTCATTAGTTTGTCAATGATAATCCATCAAGAAATCTAAATAATCCACTAGAAAGCAGTAAAGAAAATTGATACTTCATTTTGACATTCAGACTTTTGATAGATCAGAATTTTCCTACACAGCTAGAAACAAAAATATGGTTATGACCATGATTAAAATAAGAATTCCCTTTTATAGGAACTGTAAAGATAGTTATATATATAATCTCCTTGGAATTTCCAAAACAGCATCCAACTGCATGTTTTTAACACATTTCTTAGAATGATGCTTTTCAACACCCATCAAGGAAAACAGATTTGGAAAGCATTGTGTAAAATGATGAAATTGCTTGTAACAAGCAATTGCTTCATTTTCCAGAATGCTACCCAGAAAGTTGAACAAAATCTAAACTTTTATGAACTTTAAATTGTCATTTAAATCTCCTTTGAATTTGGACTAGTCTAAAATTTGTTGTCTGGAAATGGGTTAAAAGAACTATTGTAAGTCATAACCAAATTTAAAATCATTTACTAAAATCACAACATTAACCCTTATCATGCTGTATAATTGCATTAAAATCAATGGATGAAAGCACTGATAGTACTTATTGTTAAATAATCAAATTTTCTTTCAAATATCAATTTCATAAACACCTCTGGAAGGAAAAGTACAAGCAGGAGGTGTAGACCAAGATCAGACTGGACTTACGTGTAGGCTGATCTTTGCCAAATACCTCCTACCAAAACCTGAAAATTTCGGGTTCAGCATGACAAGGGTTAACTACATATAACTATATAAAAACAAGTCACACAGTCTACAGAGCTAAAAAATTAACCCTCAAAATGTGGCTGTGAAATTGAGAAATTTCAATTAGGTAAATAAAGGAGTTGTTTTTTTTCTACCCTGTTCATAACCAATTATTTTTTTTATAATGATCTAAAATAAAGTTTTTAATCTTATGCCTACCTTCCATGTCAACAAATTTTGAATTCTACTGTCTGGCAAGACTTTGATTGATTGATTGAATTAGGTTTAACAACGCTTTTAACAGTATTTCAGTTATATCGCAGCGTCTAGAGCACCTTACAATGGATTCCTGGTATTTCTCACACCAGTACTTTCACTACATTCTTTCCTAGCCTCCAGCTGCTATTCCACTTAGGTTTACGATTATCCACTCATTGGTGAGAGACAAATGTCAGAAAAAGTTTTTAGCGCCGCCGTCCCATGATTGTAGATTAGGAGTCTGATGCGTACCAACTGCACTATGACCGTGGCGGCAAGACTTTGAATGGATGGAAAACTGGATGAATGAGATCATATCATTAAAAGAAATTAATTTCTGTTAAAGAACTGGGCCCAAGATTATAAAACTTTTTTGATACTCAGCTGAGGATTTACTCAAACTTTGTGTGGGGATTAACAATATATTTCAGCTTAGATCCTATGGAAATTGCATGAAAACAAATGAGAATATTAGTAGGTTGTTACTTATTTTTCTTAGTCCTTGTCATGCTGAATAAAATCCTTTTCAGGATTGTATTAAAAAATCAAAGGGCTGAAAGCACTGGTAGTACTTGTTATTTAGTTGTCAATACATCTTTTGAAAATTTATTTCATAAGTAACTCTGTTTTTGAAAGGACAGACAGGAGTCGTAGACTAAGATCAGACTGCACTTAAGTGCAGTCTGATCTTTGTCTATACCTCTTGCTAAAACTGGAAAATTCCGGGCTCAGCATGACAAGGGTTACTATGCAATTGAAATCAAAACAAGATCTTTATTCAAATTTGAAGTTTGAGTAAATTCTCAAATGAGTACAAAAAAAGTTTTATAATCTCAGGCTCTGGTCTCATTGATTCAGTTTTCCATCCATTCAAAGGCTTACCAGATAGCAAAATTCAAAACTAAAGGTACTTGAGTTGGGAGGACAGTAATGGTACAAGATAACAACTTTAATATTTGGGGATGTTAAAAAAGATATTTGCATATGTTTTCATCAAACAGGGATGTGGTTCTGTCTTAGTTTGTTATCGTACAAGTTTCTGATTGTCTACAGCAGAATCCTTCTGTCACTGTTTATATGACTTTTTGTGAGAGTCACTAGCTCCTCCCCTTTCTTTCTTAACCCATTACCAGACAACAAAATTTTAGACTGGTCCAAATTGAAAAGAGTTGCAGACAACAATTTTAAGTTTATGAAATTCTAGATTTGTTCATCTTTCTAGATAGAAAATATTGTATAAAATGAAGAAATTGCTTGTTACATGCAATTTCTTCATTTTACACACTGTTTTCCCAATTGTTTATCTTGAGGGGCATCTTGAATGGGTTAACTCCTCCCCAATTTGTCTTTTATCTCATCCAACTTTGTGTAACCATTCAATATTCAGAATACAGTAAATATAATTGCCTGATTGGCCACAGCTGAATCCTTCATTCTCTGTTCATATGATTTGGTGAGATTCTCTAACTCCTCCTCTTTCTTCCTTAACTCCTCCTCCATCTGTCTTTTCATCTCCTCCAGCTCTGTATCAACCAATCAAAATTCAACATTTTAGTTTAAATAATTTCTTTTTAGATACAGTCAGTGATACATTAATGTTTTCAATATATTTTCTCTAAACATAGAATTTCATGAAAATGACAAAATAAAAAATGATTCTGGATTGGTATTTACCATCATTTTGAAAATTAATCTGATAAACAACTCTGACCTAAAACGGATAAGTAGGTGGCGCAGACTGAGATCAGACTGGATATATGTCATGGGGGCTGACCTTTGTCTACACAACCTACCAAACCAGAAATATTCAGAGTCCATGAAAAAGAGTAAGAATAAGCAAACATTTTCATTCATGCTACAACCTCTTTAATTTCATTACCTACTTTTCATTCTATTTCAAAAGTTATTCATTTGTCAAAATTTTAGACTGGTAAATTTTAGACTGGTCCAAATTCAAAGAAATTGCAGATGACAATTTCAAGCTGAAAGAATTTTAAATATTTCTATCTTCGGGTAGAACACAATTTAAACAATTCAGTAACTGCTTGTGACAAGCAATTTCTACATTTTCCACATTGTTTTCTGGTACTTTTATCTTTAGGGTTAAAAGGGTGATTTTGTGTGGATGGGTTAACCCATTACCAATCAATGAAGCCTTTTGGTACCTCTCATAGAAAACAATTGAGAAAGCATTGCATAAAATGAAGAAATTGCTTGCAACAAGCAATTTCTCCATTTTCCACAATGTTTACTACCCAGAATGTTGAAAAAATCTGAAAGTTCATGAACATCAAATTGTCGTCTGCAATATCCTTGAATTTGGACCAGTCTAAAATTTTGTCGTCTGGGGCTGGGTTAACCCTCTAAATTTGCTATGATCATATGATACATAGTTATGTTCAAGTTATTGAATTTTCAAAGAAAAAGTGTCGGAAGACTAATACTATCAAAATGTGATAAAAAGATATACGAGAAACTGATTATAATGAGCAAAGAGTTCTTAGACTAAACTGTTTGTAGAGTTTATGAAATATTTCTTACAATTAACCCATTCCCACACAATGACCCTTTCTGACGGCCCTTGAGAAAAACAATTGGGAAAACATTGTATAATATGAAGGAATTGCTTGTAACAAGCAACTTCTTCATTTTCCAAAATGGTTTCTACCCAGAAATGTTGAAATATCTAACAGTTCACAAACTTTAAATTGTCATCTGTAACTTCTTACAATTTGGACCAATATACAATATTACTGTCTGGTAATGGGTTAAATTAGAAATGATTTTTTTTGTACAGCTACCAATTGAGAAAAACAACAAAGGACCATGCCCCAATGACTGACTATGATTTCTTGAACCAAAACACCTTTTTTCTAAATTGAAGAAGAAGAGAGATTTAAAAATAACCCAATCCCACACTATCATGCCATTTTACCCCCCCCCCCCCCTGATAAAAATAGCCTGGTAAACATTGAGGTAAATATAGAAATTGGTTGTAACAAGCAATTTCTTCATTGCCCATGTTTTTGGTCCTCAAACACAAATCACCAACTTTGAATGGGTGAAAGAGCCCTAACAAAATCAAAGTTCAGTGGGTAAATATTCAAAATTCTGATTCTATTTATACCAGAAACCCTTTTTTCTTTAAAAAATTTGAATGGGTCCCCAAAAAACACTGTTTTAATTTTGCTAATGTTATTGAAATAATTGATTATCCCATTCCCATTCCCACAAAGTGACGCTTTTAAACGCCTCTCAAGAAAAACAATTGGAAAAACAATGTGGAAAATGAGGAAATTGCTTGTGACAAGCAATTTCTTCATTTTCCACAATGTTTTCTACTCAGAAAATTGAAAAATATATCAAGATTTCTTAAACTTGAAATTGTCGTCTGCAACTTCTTTCAATTTGGAGATGTCTAAGGTTTTGCCGTCTGGTAATAGGTTAATCCAAATACCCCCTCTACCTTTATGTATGATGAACCTATGGATGATGCTGAATATGGATAGTCTAAAGAAAGAAAGACCAACAGATGGGCTGATAGACAGACAGACAAATAGACTGGCACAGACTTATAGTTCATTAATGGATAGATATGAAAATGAAATTTATTACCACATCCTGAACATTGAAAATACTGTTGCCATAGCAACTGTATACTTTCACCATGTAGACCATACTCTTTCATGATCGATGTATGGGAGTTATACTTGATTTATTTCTTACTAAGATCCAATGAAAACATTTAAAAACTCCATTACTATTTCCATAATAATTATGCAGTAACGAAGATCAGCATTATGACAAAGTCATACTTAAACTCTTAAGTATTATAGACTTTAAACGGAAATAGTTTAGCAAGAGGTCAATCTTGATAAAAGGGGGCAATCGATATCTGAATTCTCTATTTTTTTATAAAACCCCGTGCTAGTGGGTACTCATTTGAATCATCTCAATGAGCCATTTTCAATGAGTTCAGACAATACAGGGTATAAGTAAGTGTCGCTAAGACATTTTGATCTAAAGTTCAAAATACCCCCTTTACCTGTAGCACTTGTTTTGGGCCTAATTTTCATTTACAACTTCACAAATTAATAAACGTTTATGACTTGCATAAAACTTTTACTACTAGATACACAATTTTTGGACACTAGAAAGTTTGAAAGTATATTAATTTTTGGTAACAGAGAGGTGATTGTATCAGAAACAACTGACTTATGATTATGTTTTATATCATCCCATTACTAACTGACAAATTCTAGACTGGGCCAAACTGAAAGAAATTGTAGATGGGCCAAACTGAAAGAAATTGCAGACAAGAGAATTTTCAATTTTTCTGTATTTTGTAATGGATAACCTTGATAGTTATAGAGAATTAATTTCTGAAGCAATTTCTTCATTTTCCAGGATGTTTTCATAAACATTTGTTCTTGCGCAGTCTAAAAGAGCAGAATGGTTTAAAGAAGACATAGATGTTAAATGGATAACATCCCCCCCCAATCCAATTAACTCTAGAGGAATATCAATGCCTACTGACTTTGGGAGGGGATAAAAAAGAAGAAAAAATTATGTTTGAAAAAATACTAGAAGTTTTAAGCCTTTCCTGTACAAACATGTGATTTAACTCTCTATCATTTCATACTTGATAAAACTTTGTGGAAAAAGAACAAATTGCTTGTAACAAGCAATTTCTTCTTTTCCCACAATATTTTCTACCTCATAGGATAATATCATTTCAAATTATATCGAATTTTCAATGTCGTCTGCAATCTTTTGCAATTTGGACCAGTCTAATTATTTGAAAAACAGGAAAAGGTTAAGAAACACCGATAGTAAAATTCTTCTATTTATATATCTATAATAGAGTACAAATAGTAAAGTTAGAGTGAAAGATGGAAAGAACTTTAACCCATTCCCACACAATCCCACCTTTTTATGTCCTGCAACAAAAATGTTTGGGAAAATATTGTGGAAATTGAAGAAATTGCCTGTCATAAGTAATTTCTTTATTATCCACAATTTTTCTATCCCAAAAGACCAGAGTTTTAAAATACAGTCATCTAAAAAATACTATCTGCAACTTCTTTCAATTTGAACCAATCTTGTTGTATGGGAATGGGTAAAGAGTGAATAAACTTATTTATTAGATTTTTTATCATATCCAAATCCTTAATACTGACCTTGGTCATCTTGCAAAATGAAAAAAATATTATTTATATACAGGATGACCTGGTTAAGTTTAACCCCTTACCACACATTCCAGCTTTTTGACACTTTCAAGAAGAATGAATATGGAAAGCTTTGTAGAAAAAGAAGAAATTTCTTGTCACAAGCAATTTCTCCTTTACTCACGATGTTTTCTACCCTATTTGATGCTTTGTTTCTAAATTTAGCTCACTTCCAAAAGTCCTCTGTAACTTCTTACAATTATTTGGGCCAGTATAGCATTTACTCGGCTTGTATTGGGTTAATCTAGACATTTTACATGTGAGAATGGTAAATCATTTCTAGAATCAAAGTAAAGAATAATGTAAAAGATGGAGTTTTAAAACTGTACCATATTCTACGTTTTTTGTTGCAAGAGCCAAGGGTAAGGCCTTGATTAAACTGCAGTGCAAATGACAGGCCTTTTCTCCTGCCTTTACCGAATATTGTTTTTTACCAAGAACCTTCATCTAACCCTTTCTTGTGAAATTTTTATGTGCCTGTGATGATATCCTTGAGAAAACATTTTGGAAAAAGAAGAAATTGTTTGCAACAGGCAATTTCTTCTTTCCCCATAATCTTTTCTACTGTATTGGTTGTTTACTTTTTGAAATTAACTTACTTTATGATGTCCTCTGGTACCCCTTTGAATTTTGACAAGTCAGAAATTTTGAAAAACAGGAAGGATTAAAAGGTCTTAGTATAAGGTAGATATAATTTCTGTGTTTGATTTTAATACTTTTATCTTACATGCCATTTTTTAACACATTCCCAACTATCACGCTTTTGGACGCCCTGGAAAAAAAAAGCTGAATTCATAAAACATTGTGGAAAATTAAGAAATTGCTTTCTTTTTTATCAACAATCTTTCTTCCCCAAAAGATAAACAATTTAAAATTTCATCAGCTATAAATTGTTGTCAAAAACTCCTTAGAATTTTGACCAGCCTACAATATGGTAGTCTGCAAATGAATTATTGACCAGTTTTCATCTTTTTTTAAACTCATTCCCTCACAATGCCACTTTTCTTATGCCCTGGACGAAAAAGGCTTGTAAAATCATTATGGAAAATGAAGAAATTGCTGGTATCAAGTAATTTCTTCATTATTCACAATGTTTTCTTCACCCCAAAAAACAAAGATCTTAAAAATTGTCATCAATTTGAAATTATTGTCTGCAATTTCATTGAAATTGGCCCGGTCTAAAATATTGTTGAATGGTATTTGGTTAAATGACTTTTTAAAAACAGTATTATTGTATAAAATGTATGTAATATCCTACATGTACATCTTTTTTTATCATTTATATGAAAGGCTTAACCCATTCCCACCCAATGATGCTTTTGGACGCCCTTAAGAAAATGCTTTGGAAAACATTGAAAATTAAGAAATTGCTTGTTACAAGCAATTTTTTCATTATCCACAATGTTTTCTACACCAAAAGCCAGACTGAGGTTTTTAAAATTTCCGCAACAAAATATTTTTGTCTACAACTTCTTTCAATTTTGACCAGTCTAAAATTTTGATGTCTGGGAATGGATTAAACGAAGTTAAATATCAGATAATAATGAAGCTTATAAACATGCTAGAATTTGTAATCCTACAACTAAATAGTATCTACTAGATTAGATACTGACCTTCTGTGTTCATCAAAATGAAAATAAAAACAACAAAACATTGAGAAGTTGGAAAACAACAAAAGCAACGGACTAAGCAATAGGGACTGGGTTGTCTCTCCGGGACTTTTCAGTTGATGAATAAGAGATACCGATAAAACACACGATATAATTGGTCTACTGATTTTTGATAGTCAACCAATCACTCAATTGTAGCTAATCTATATTTATCTAGTTGATTACATCTGAATGGGTCACAAAAAACCTGGCTTGATTGGATACAATGTAAGTCATGCCATGTTTGAATCAGTACCAAGTCCCAAGAGATGAAGAGATGAAACTATAAATGAATGAAAGAATGTGCATGAAAGTGACCTTCTACAGTTCTCCTATTCTCTATTTGTTTTGTTTCAAGAAGCTTCAAACTCACTGACAGAAAAAAAGCCTTTGGTTTCAGGGCATTTTAATTCTTTGTTCTTTAAAAGCATCTAAAATCAGTCAAAATTTTCTCAAATACTATTAGCTTTGCTTGATTTCCTGTTTTCATGTTTACACTCTGTGTACTACATCATTCATCTTAGCAAGCAAAGGGTTCTAACTCCACCTTGTTCCTCATAAGGAACACAATCTATATCAGACAACATCTTACTGCCAGAAAAAAGTCCGTATCAGAAATGAGTAGAGTTACGTGATGTAATTTTCCATGAAAAATGATATTACACAGAAAAAAAGTTAGGATGATAAAAAAAGTAGATTTGAGACAATTTACATTAACTTCTTTTAGCATTTTATGGCCAAAATTAGTGGAAATATATTATCAATGAAAATCAGTTGTGTAAAAGGGATACAGAAACATGTATTGGATTCTGGCTATGTAGAAAAAAAAAACTTTATACAATATTTTACTTAACCTAAGAATCAGTCTTGTGACATTTTAAGATATCCCTTTGCAGTTCAAAATCCAATTCAAGATTTTGTATTGCTATGACATAATATTACTTATGTATTGCTTTAGTATGGGGATTCCATGAATATGTTAAAGGTAGAAATCTTTTACTTTCACTATAAGAACAACAACAAAACAAAATGAAAGTAGGAAAAGTAATAGAAGATCAGGTAAATGATATCCTATGATCCTGTAATGACTTGTGCAGTGTACTCACCTCCTAGAAGTGAATCAGGAATAAAACAAACATTGATAAGTTTGTATAGTTGGATAATGATCATGTAATGATATACAAAATATTTTATTGAACCACCTTTTAAATTAACCAATCTCTGGTCCCGCCCACTAACTCCTTTGGCCACACCCATCGACTCTGACAGGAAGACCTGCTTCGATTTGTAACGGCATTATTATACAAAATTTATGGCATGTAGCATGTAATAAATAGGTAAAATAGTTGGTTGACGACCTGAAGGTCATAACTACAACTTGAAAAGTTATGACGTTTAAGTCACCAAACCAACAAAAAAGCTTAACAAAAATGACAGCCAATGTCAGAGTTGAAATCTAAATTCGGGGCTGAATGAATTATTTGATTGGTAGATATATTCATTGATTAACAGCTGCAATTGGTCAATTAACATATAGAAATAACAAGAGGATCATACTGATCCCATATCACTCACCTGATCCTGACCTCTGATAATTTACAGGAATTTGCTAGAATACCATAGGAATTGCTTGATACGAAGTTCTAGACCCAATAAACCTTGACCAGAAGTCATAATTTTAGATTTGTAAATTGAAAGAAGTTGCAGAGGTCATTTCAAATTGTGCTAAAATAAGTGAAAATGGGGAAGAAAAAAATGTGACAAAAGGAGAAATTGCTTGTAACACAGAATTTCTTCTTTTCCCACAAATGTTTGCATTTCTTCAGGGCGTCCGAAAGCATCATTGTGTGGTAAGAAGTTAAAAGCATTGGAGATTCTTTTTAAAGATTTTGATCTTTATCTCTAATTGAGATCTAATTGAGATGTAGGAACCAAAACAAAGGTCATATGTTGATTCCACTGTCATTATTTTTAAGTGGTTTGGTAGACAACCATAAAGAAACATAGTGTGAAATATTTGTTATCTCCAGGCCTTAGGGTTTGGGAGGAGAATTAAAGATAAGGATTCTAAATATTTTTGTAAAGTCCAGGAACAAACAACATAGGGATTAATTTGTAGTGGTAATTTAAAGTGTTTTCGTATCAAAAGGTGATTCTGCTTACAAAATTTGAAAGTTTTTTAATTTTTTGGTATGGGAGAAAATTTTTGAAGCTTTACTTATATGCAAAGTAGATTTAATTTGAAAAATAACCATTCAGTAGGGTAGAAAATATTGTGGAAAAAGAAGAAATTGCAGGGACGTAAAAACCAGGGATTAAACTGGAAAGGGTTAAAAAGCTTAGGGTTTTTTTTTTTTGGGGGGGGGGGGAGAAGACTTAAAAATTTCCTTATTCATCTCTATGCAAATTTTTGGAACCTTCAACACAGGGCTTATGTCTATACTAGAATATGAAGTATTTTTGTAGAGTATCTTAGGGTGAAAGTGTGACAAAATTTGAAATCTCTAAGCCTTATTTGTCGGGAGTAGAAAATTTACAGAGTTTTTTTCCTAGTCAGACAGTGGGCATTGATCAATCACAATAGCTCATCTTGAGCACTCTGTACTCAAGTGTGTAAAACACAAGTGGACCCCCAAGCAAATGCCTGATGCATGGCTATCATGGTTGAAAGCCAACACAAACTACATGTCAAAAAAGGGGTATAGGTCTTACAAAAATGTAGTTACCCTTCCCTCTTGATAGAAAGAATTACTCTTTGATAGTGAAAAAATAAATTCCAAGTTTCTGACACCTTAAGTAACACCAGAAATATCACAATAAATCATAGTTTTCAAATGACAACAAAGACGATGGCACCAATAATTCAAAGTATTTTGATAAAAGACCATAAATGAATGCTACATGAAAGTTTTTGTCTGAATAATTTAATTTGTAGCATCTGACTATGAAATTAAGGTGTAAACAGTAAGCACTGTGTAGATATCTGTAAGTGCCCAAAACATTATTGGAGACAACAAGATAAAGAAGTGTACACAAGAAAGCAAAATATATACAAAAGTAAGCTTAATGCCTTAGTAAGAACCTTAATAGAATTTGCTCTACAGAATAAAGGAAAATTCACTCATTTAAAAACTTTGACAAGATTGACACACATGAACTTAAATGAATTTACCATATCAGTGTATCTCAAAGAATCAAGTAAAGTCTTAGATTTCCAGTTTGAACAACTTTACAATCAAATTATTTTACATCAATGGGTGGTTAAAACCCATTTATTATACATAGTAAAGGGGACCTTGATTAATCCCTCTTGATTCTGCTTCCAAGAGAATACACCAGCATTTGCTTAGAATGTTTGGATAAATGAAATAACCATGACTGATCATCTATGCTAGGTAATCAAAATTGGGAGGCGACTTGATCCAAAAGACAATGTTAAGGTTATTGTTACAGGTCCATAACCCCTATGGTAAAAAAAAATAAAGCATTTGATATGGCATATTATATGCTATATTGAACTTTTGAAACATTCAAAAAAAAAAAAAAAAAATGTTTGTCTAACTAAGGGTAAATTCCTTTACCTATTCCCACACAATCCCACCTTATTTGACACCCAAGAAAAGGCTTTGAAAAATGTTTTGGAAAATGAACAAAATTGCTTGTTATAAGCATTTTCTTCATTATCCACAATGTTTTCTATCCAAACTACTTCGAGTTTGGACCAGTTTAAAATTTTGTCAACGGGTAATAGGTTAACACATTCCAACACAATCCCTCGTTTTTACACCCCCGAGAAAAAGCTTTGGAAAACATTATGGAAAATGAAGAAATTACTTCGCTATCCACAATGGCTTCTATCTTGTGTGGGAAGGGGTTAAGCAATTACACTCAAAGTAAAAAATGTGAGTAGTTTTTTTTTACTATAATGGTTGTCAAAAGATCATTTGTGTCCAGCCCCCAAAAATTTAACATCTTGCCAATGACAAAACCAAAACACATGATTTGAATTGCATATCTCCTCGTTATGGAGAACAGTTGTGAAAATTCATATTGAAATCTATCCAAAAGTGTAGGAGTTAAGTTCAATACAAAATTTTGACCTTCAAATGTGACCTTGACCCTATCTGAAAATGATTGATTGAATGGGTATTAATGCCCCTTTTAACAGTATTTCAGCCCTACTGCGGCAGCTGGAGCACCTAACAATGGATTCCTTGTATTTCCAACACCAGTACTACCACTACATTCTTTCATAGCCTCCAGCTGCTATCCCACTTAGGATTACAATTATCCACCAACAAATGTCTGCAGGTTATGTGCCACAGTCGGGGATCAGATCCATGACATCCCATGAATGAAGATTGGGAGTCTGATATTGAACCATCCTATGTGGTAGAAAATATTATGGGAAAAGGAGAAATTACTTGTCACAAGCAATTTCTCTTTTTACTACAATGTTTTCTCAATTATAAAATCACAGCAACAATTGATTGTTTGTAAAGGAAAGGGGTACGACAAAAGGACTGATGCACACATGCATATACATCCAAGTTTCATTGAAACAACTATGTCTTGTTCGTCACAAACAAACTTGATAGAATCTATTGTATTTCTAGCCAACAAAGGTACGATTTAAAAGCAAGAAATCTTGCGCCTTAGATGAAAACAGTCATACTGAACAAACAAATAATTTGGAATGCTAAGTCTAAACTGAACCAAGCAATTTGAAATTGAAGTGTATATGAACTGAAATGATTAATTTTAAAGTTGAGAGCTTTGTGCAAAACTATTATGTTATTATTCTATAGTCTTGTATAATAGCTTTATGCAAATTCGTCAAAATACACCAATAGATAACAGTTCACACTTTTTACAATATTTCTAACCTCAGGATTTATGTAAATCTAAAGGGCAAAAGCTTACCATCACTAGCTCCGCCCCCAGGGCCACCTACTGGTGCCATGACTACACCTCCTGTCTTCAACATTTCCATCAAACGAGCATTCTCTTCTCGAAGTTCACGGATCAGCTTGTCTGTTGGACTTTCATTAATGGTGGCTGTTGTCTTGATTGCCTTGGCTCTGTCAGCTTTAGGAGAAAAATGGTACCTATTCATTAACAATTATCCATTTCAATAAAATTTGATTTCCTGCTGATCTTATAAGCTTTATTGAGAGGATTCAATTTTGAAACAAGAGCACAACTGTTGGGTGCTGGATAGTAGAAACAAGAGGACCATGATGGTCCTAAATCACTCCCCTTGGTATGATGGTTCAAGGCTTTATGATATATACAAAATAGCAAAGCCCTCTGTCTAATTATTTTGGAGAAGATGTTTAAGGATTTCTCTTTTTACTTGGTACAATGTATATTGATGATCCCACCATATAGCGCTAATTACCTGAATACAGTTATTCTTTGAAGAATTTTGTTAGAGGGTCAATAGACATCAATACATACCAAATATCAAAGCTCTAGGCCTAATGGTGAGAGAAGATTTTCAAAGATATCCTTCTTTATTCCGATCTAAAATCAGGGATTGCACAGAAAAGGGCTAATTTTCAGACTACGGTAATTCTTTGAAGTACTTTGGTTGAAGGTCAATACCTGACGATATGTACGAAATGTCAAAGCTCTAGGTCTTATCGTTTGGGAGAAGAAGATTTTCAAAGATTTCCTTCTCTATTCCATTGTAAAATCAGGGATCTCACAGAAAAGGGCTAGTTTTCAGAGCATAATAATTCTTTGAAGTATTTTGGTACAGGGTCAATAGGTGATGAAATATCAAAGCTCAAAGCCTTATGGTTTAGGAGCTGAAGGTTTTCAAATATTTCCTTTGTAAAATCAGGGATTGCACAGAAAAGGGGTTAATTTTGATAGTACAGAAATTCCTTTTAGTATTTTGGTAGAGGGTCAATAGGTGTACCAAATATCGAAGCTCTGGGCCTAATGGTTTATGAGGAGAAGATTTTTTAATGATTGTTTACGGACGGCCAGACAGAGAGACAAAAAACTAAGAAAACAAGGTGGCAAATTGTCACAAGATACAACTGTCGCACTCCATGATGTCAACTTGAGAAGGGGATTTAAATTGATTGATTGAAAAGGGTTTAATGCCACTTTTGACAGTGTTTCAGTCATATTGCAGCGATTACCATAACATCCTTTCCTAATCTCCAGCTGCTATCTTACTTTAGTTTACAATTATCCACCCATTGATGAGAGACAAAATGTTGGTAAGGAAATGTACCATCCCTGGGATCGAACCCATGACATCCCATGATAGGAGATTGGGGTCTGATGCGCTACCCACTGCACTATGACAGCAGCAAGGAGGTTTAAATAAAAGTTTGAACATCAACAAAGAGCAATAACTCAAAAGATATGGTTCTTTTGCATGTTATCATGATCATGAAGTTTCATTATCATAGCTTTTATCCTTTCAGAGATATGTCCCAGACAAAATTCAAGTATGAAAAACAATAAAGTGCAATAACTCTTAAATAAGTATTGTACAGTTATCTATCCTCAGAAAGTTTTTTGATCATACCTATGAATCTTTCAAAGATATGTCCTGGACAAAATTCAAGTCTGGAAAACAAACAAAAAGGGAAATAACTAAAAAATAAGTATGGTAGAGTTATGGTTCATGTGCACTGCACTTCCTTGTGGTGAGATCTATCAACACATAAAGTTTCATGATCATAACTATTATACTTTCAGAGATATGTCCTGGACAAAATTCAAATCTGGACATAAAAAAGGAAATAACTAAAAGAAATAAGTATGGTAGAGTTATGGTTCTTGTGCACTGCACTTCCCCTTGCTGAGATCTATCCGCACATAAAGTATCATGAACATAACTATCATACTTTCAGAGATATGTCTGAACAGATGGCATATTGTCACAAAATACGCCGTAACACTTCTGGAAGTTGACTGGAAAGGGGATTAAAATTTAAGTCTAATTTCAAGAAAGAGTAACAATTCAGAATGATAACTTATGGTTCTGGTGTTCTTCTTGTTATCATGAGGTTTTGAAAACTATAGAATGTCACACTATAAGAGATTTGAAACAAAATCAAATGTGAACAAGGTGGCAAATTGTCACAAATACGCCCATAACACTTCTGGTTGTTGATTTGGGAAGGGAATTAAAATTTAAGTCTAATTTTAAGAAAGAGTAACAATTCAGAATGATAACTTATGGTTCTGGTGTTTTTCTTGTTATCATGAGGTTTTGAAAACCATAGACTGTCACACTATAAGAGATTTGAAACAAAATCAAATGTGAAAACAACAAAGGGGAATAATTAAAAATAAGCCAGGTAGAGTTATGATCTTGTGACTTGCACTTCCCCTTGGTGATATCTACCCACTCATGAAGTTTCATGATCATAGCTATTACACTTTCATGATATAATCCAGACAAAATACAAGTATGAACAAAGTCTGAAAAACAGCAAAGGGCAATAACTCTCAAAATATGCTAGGAAGAGTTATAGTTCTTGTACACTGCACTTTTCCTTGATGAGATCTACCCACTCATGAAGTTTCATGATAATAGCTATAACACTTTCATGAAATAATCAAGTTTCATTGTCATAGCTTATATACTTTTAGAGATACGCTCCGGACAAGATCAAAGTATGAAAAACAACAAAGGGCAATAACTCAAAAAATAAGCAAGGTAGAGTAATGGTTCTTGTGCACTCCACTTCCCCTTGATTAGATCTATCTACCCATGAAGTTTCATGATCATAGCTTATATACTTTTAGAGATATACTCCAGACAAGATCAAAATATGAAAAAAAACAAAGGGCAATAACTCAAAAAATAAGCCAGGTAGAGTTATGGTATTTGTACACTGCACTTCCCCTTGATGAGATCTATCTAACAATGAAGATTCATAATCATTGCTTGAATACTTTTAGAGATATGCTCGGACAAGATCCATGAATGAAAAAACAATAAGGGCAATAAGTATGGTAGAGTTATGGTTCTTGTGCACTGCACTTCCCCTTGATGAGATCTATCTTTCCACTAAGATTCATTATCATTGCTTGAATACTTTTAGAGAAAAAAATCAAAGGGCAAGCACTCAAATGAAAAGCCAGGTAGAGTTATGGTATAGCTTATATACTTTTAGAGATATGCTCTGGACAAAAGTGCAAGCCGCCCGCCCGCCGGACAACACGGGTGATCCCATAATATGTTCCGTTTTTCAATGGGCGTATAAAAACAACAAAGGCAATAACCAAGTATATAAGAACAGTATAATTATGGCTCTTATGCATGGCACTCCGTAATCATGCTATGAATACAACTGCCAAGCTTCAAGCCAATCAGACATAGGGTGCCAGAGATATGGCCCGGACAAGAAAGTGGATGCCACCCTCCCGCCTGCCCAGACATCCTAGGCCTAACGGGTGGTCTCATAATAAGTCCTGTTTTCAATTGACGTCTAAAAAAGGGATTTTTATTCTTATAAAATTGCATTTAGAAATACTGCCTTGATAAAATAGGCTGCTCTTTTGATAGTGAAAATATATGCCAAGATTATACTCAGAAATACTGGAGTATTACAAAAATGTCCAAGATTTTGAACAACAAGGAGAAATAATATATGTTTGTGAAACACCATGCTCCTGCAATAGTCTTTTTTAAGAAATGTGACCAGTATAAGTGACCTTGACCTTGATGGATGACTGACCTTACAACATACGTACAGCATGTACATATATGCAGTTTGATCTTAGTCTACACAAACAGTTTGTCCCTTTGAAGCCAAAGTTCTTTACAGAATTTATTTCAAAAGAAATATGGCCCACAATTGGTTTAGGTTGCCAAAGGACCATTTTACTTTTTATTACATAATACTCGCTATAAATCTTGTTTAACCCTTGTCATGCTGAACCCGGAATATTCCCATTTTGGCAGGAAGTGTAGACCACTTGGTCTACATCTCAGATTTTGATAAGCGAATAATTTAGAAATGACCTTCTTTCTGTGTTTGGCATAGCTCTGGGGAGCGTTCATTAGGACAAATGGTGGAAGAATTAAATAGAATAGAAATTTACCAAAGCGCAGAGTTGATAAAGTTTCTTCATAGTTTATATCTGCTGGACTCAGTGCAGCAACCTACAATATAATAATTTTGTTTGAATTACAACCTAAAATATTCATAACCCATTACCAGATGACAGAATTTTAGACTTGTACAAATTCAAAGATGTTGCAGACAATAATTTTTAGTTGATGAAATTTTAAAAAAAAAAATCTTTGCCATTTTGTTTTAAAGAAAACATTCTGGAAAATGAAAAAAATGCTTGTAATAAGGAATTTCTTTTTTTCCATAATGTTTTCTAAAGCTTTTTTTTTCCTGGAGGCATTAAAAAGCCTGATTGTGAGGGAATGTGTAAAGAAAAGAAATCATGTGTTTTGTACATATGTTTTATGCTAAATAAGAATCCTATCCACTACACATATATACACAATTCATTTTTATAAAATGAAACATTGAAATTTTTTCATCATTTTTTAAAAAATTCTAATGGCCTTTGAATAATGAGCGATGTCTTTGTATTAATTCACTAGTAATTACCATTTAACCCTTATCATGCTGTATAAATTACCTTACTGAGTTGCTGTAAAACCAAAGGGCTGAAAGCACTAACAGAACTTGCTGTTCAAAAATCATTATTTCTTTTAGAAATCGATTTCATAAACAACTCTGGCAGGAAAAGTACAAGCAGGAGGTGTAGAACACTTATGTGCAGGCTGATCTTGGTCTACACTTCCTGCCCAAACTGGAATATTCCAGGTTCAGCATGACAAGGGTTAAAATATATGGACGAAGTTTTCATGTTTAGTAGTGCTATGTAATTTAGTTAGCACTTTATAAAGTGACCTTTACTGATCACCTTGAATTTGAGATCACAATAAGTAAGTTCATAAACAAGAGGGCCATTGGCCCTTAGGCCGCTTACCTTTGATAAAGGCTCTAAGCACTCTGGTAAAAAGATGATTTTGAAACATTTTTTTGAAAATTTTCCCTTTGGTTACCAGGGCAACTACTTGTTTTAGATATCCTTCTTTATTTCTAGATAGGCTCCGCTCCTCAGACCAAAAGGGCAATGAATTAGGAAATTTTGAAAGAGGTCAATGTACTGATGCTCTACACAAAGTATCAAGATTCTATGCCTTACTGTTCAGAAAGAGATCATTTTTAATTTTTTTTTAATTTCACATTTGATGCCATGGCAACCAGAGTTTTTAATAGATTTCAACTCCTTAAGCAATTTTCAAAGGTGGCCACCTGAGTAAAATGCCTGCAAAATTTGTTTGAAATTGACAAAGTGGTTAAGGAGAAGATGTCGTTTAAAGAAATTGTTGATATAATGGATGGCGTACAACAAACAGAATGTGATCACAAAAGCTCACTGTAAGCACTTTGTGGTCAGGTGACCTAATGCCACGTGAGAGCCCTAAATTCCCTTTCAAATTTTTGACTAATATTAAAGTTTAATTACTTGAAATATGACCTTTACCTTGATAAATAACCTTTAAGTTGGCACCAGGAGAAATACCTCACAAGAATTAGTAGCAATAGAAGGGTTTCATCACACAAATACATATATCAGGGGCATAATAAAGATAGTTCTGATGACAGAAAGCCCACTTTATACAACCATTACCTTCATATAGATCAAATATATTAAGTCGGGCTGCGTTTATCCGGACGTCATTAATCCGGAATATTCGATATCCGACCATAATTTCTTGGGAACAGTATTTTTATTCATAAATTGTACACTTTAATCCGGAAATTCGCGTTCCGGAACCAGACAGAAAGAATCGGGAACCAAAACCCAAAAACTGTACAAATACACTTCGATTATCCGGGCAAAGGGTTAATCATTCCAATAAAACCTGTTATAATTACTATCTGTCGTAACCTGGTTTGATTGGATTAACGCATCCATTGACGCAACTAACAGCCTGGCACGTGTCAATGATTAACTGTTTAACTGGTGATCCTTGATCGCAGACAATTTTCACACCTTACAAACAGCTTAATTGAGCCGCGTGCCGGTACAACAATGTGACAATTAGTATTATGTCCACGTGACCAACACCTTTTACGCATATTATTCAAAATGACCGGAGTTTTACAAGAATTTATTAGTTTATTCAAAAATTTCTTCACAAAATAGTTCACAATTACAAAAGTGCATGTCGTCTGCTACAGCTGTAAATTCATATTGGGGGTTGATCAAAATTACGCAAGCATTGTTCTTACGCCATACCGATACCTGCAACAACAACAACAGAAAAACAATAATGGCTGCCAAAACTTATTTATCTGGAAAAATGGAAACGGAAGTGGCCGGATTAATGCTGCACGACTGTATTTTTATTTTTCTACTGGTTGTTTTTCAGAAATAACTGTATAATTCTTTAATTATTTCTTCTATTTCTTTCTTTCAAAAGGAAGTCATATTTTTCTTGCTCAATGACTGCATGTTCATTCCTTTCTTTCTTTCCAGAATTCATGAAGAATTTATGTAAGATCTGTTAGTGTTCTTACCATGATTGTTTTACTGTTTCCTCCAAGAGCATTTTGTAACAATCTGGTCAATGTGGAATCTCTGTAGGGTACTAAAATAGAGAAAATATGGTGGAATAAAGTAGATATTAGAATAATTTAGATTTCTCATGCAATCATAATATAAGAAAAGTGGAAATAATTGATTTTAATAGCATCATCACACAATATGGTGTTTCGATTTGCAGAAGCACATATTTCTTTGAAAATGCTTTGCTAACAATATTTTCTACCCTATATGACATTTTTTTCTTCAATTTCAAATGAACTGTCATCTGCTACCTCTTCAAGTTAGGGCAAGACAAAAATTCTTATCAGGTATTGGGTTAAAGCAGTTATCAACGACAAAAAGCTAGAATAATTCAAATTAAATTGACCGAGTTTCTTGAAATGGGTTTTAAGCAGCTTTCAAAATGATTTAAGTTATATTGTAAAGTTTGATATCTCTTATTTAAAAACAACAAAAACAAAGGCAATCTTTCAAATTCTTCATATGTCCTAGAAAGCATAGATTATCCAACTTAAAAATAAAATATCATGAACTCTTCTTTAATGTCACAATGATGTTCCTCAGGGAATTGCTTAACCTTGTCTTCCTAATCCCGGAATATTCCTGCATTGACAATGACTTTGGAAGGCGTATAGACTAAGATCAGCCTGCACAGAAGTGCAGTCTGATCTAAGCCTTCACTACCTGCTTGTTCTGGTTTTGTTGAGAAAAATCATTGTACATAATATCAAACTAATTATGTCAAAATTTTAAAATATGTGGATAAGAGCATAAATATTTAGTGGAACACTGTAATTTTCTATATTTCTGCAAAAGTAGCCTTTATCAAGAAAAATAAGGAAATTTCTTGAAAATTAGATTGTTTATGTATAGTTTCCTTCAATAAGTCTTATTTCAAAAATATATTTAACATACACACTAGTCCACCCGAACAGGCTAGGAACAGTTAACCCATTCCCACACGATAATTTTTAGGCCAATCCAACTTCAAAGAAGTGGCAGATGACAATTCCAAGTAGATGGAATCTTTCAAATTTTTGTGTTTTGGGGTAGAAAGCATTGTGGAAAATGAAGAAATTGCTTGTCACAAGCATTTTCTTCATTTAACACAATGTTTTCTACCTAGAAGTCATTTTCCACAATGTTTTCCAAAACTTAAATATTAGGGGGCGTTTAAAAGCGTCATTTTGTGGGAATGGGCTATTGTGTTAACTTTGTGAAACATTCATGACTTCATGACAATCTTTTTAAAAGTTTGACCTCAATAGTTGACCTTGACTTGTCATAGACAGATGTATTTTTTTGAGAAGGACATTTAAACTGAATAATGATAAAGTAATTCCAAAATGTTAATTTTGCAACTAAGGTTTTCAAGACTTCAAGGAAAAGTTCAAAATTTGACATTGACCTTGATTATTTGACCCTAGTGGAATTGGCATCAATGAGATGTAACTCCATACAAAGTATAAGCTTTGTACCTGGGAAGGTTTTGAAGTTACAGAAAAATGTACAGATTTCAGGTTATATTTAGAAGGCAGACAGATCAACTCACAGAGTCTGATATTCGTAAAACAATATGCAATTGACCTTATGTATGCTATGACATGAAAAGATGTAACTAGTTTTCCTCTAGTTTTCAAGGTAGTCATTTATTGACAGCCCAGAGTCATACATAAAGGTATTAGAATACTACCACAGCTTATGCCGTTATTTGTAATCGACTCCTTGACTATGAAATTCTAGAGGTCAAATTGATATGTTGATGATGATGAATTGGGTTTAATGCCACTTTCAACAGTATTTAAGTCATATTGCGGCGGCTGGAGCACCTAACAATGGATTCCTGGTATTTCTCACAATAGTACTACCACTACATCCTTTCCTAGCCTCCAGTTGCTATCCCACTTAGGTTTACGATTATTCACCCATTGGTGGGAGACAAATGTCGGAAAGGATATGTTCCACCACCTGGGATCGAATCCATGGCACCCCATGATTGAAGATTAGGAGTCTGATGCGCAACCAACTGCTCTATGACGGTGGCACTCAAATTGATATGTGATATCACATAAGGTATTGAGGTAGCAAGAGAAGCGATTTCCCTGATATCACTTTTTTTTTCCATTTTTAGAAAGTACCACCTCCAACTGACAACCATCTTTGGAAATAATATGTAGAAATCTTGCCATTTTAAAAATTGTGATCTCACATTTCTAGAAAAAATTCGTTTATATTACAATGCCATATGAAATTCTAGCATATACAATTAAAACACAAATCATTATGTTCATGTTTTCATGTCACTCACTTGGAATACCTATTGTACTTAAAAGTGACAAAGCAAAACTAAGTTCATTAAAAAAAAAAAAATACATATTTATTATAATGAGCTGAAATGAAATACGAAATATGAAATATTGTGAATATAAAATGTATTATGGCGGAATAAAAAAAAGATATGAATTTGAAGGTTTCAGGGCAAACTAACCCTTTTATATATCACTTAATATGTATAATTGTCGACAATACCCAAGATGCATTATTTAAGAATCGAGGGATGAAAGGCTATTTTGACCCTTAGAAATATCTCACATGGGGGTCAAAATAAGTAATAAACTAGGTCACTAGCATTTTTTAAACATTTGTTTTCAATGACACAGGACAGCACTATAGAGCAAATAGCTCTCTTGTTCTTTAACCAATTCCCATTCATTATGACCCTTTTAGAAGCCCCTCAAGACAAACAACTAGAAAAACATCATGTAAAATGAAGAAATCGCTTGTATAAAGCATTTTCTTCATTTTACCACACTGTTTTCTATCCAGCAAGTAAAAAAAGATAAAATTCCATAAAATTAAAATTGTCGTCTGCAGGAACCCTCTCAATGCAACCCTCTCAAGGCTATGATGAACGTCACAACCCTACCCTCCCATAGACTGGTAAGACCCAACATTTTTTTGACGTCAGCTGTGTTTTTGCACCAACAGAATATTTTAGGGTAACTGGTTAACAGAAAAACACGATGACTTTGATCGCCTTAGAGTAAATCACCGGTCTTAAAAAACACTTTGGATAAAAAGTGTAGGAAAAGAAATTTACAACAAAAAGTAACGTAATTTAGTCTCCATTTTACTTTATAAAATTATTTGATCTGACGATTGATAATGTTTCAGAACAGTGACAGACAAACTTGTTAGCGAGTCTCTGTGGATGGGTGGGGTATTGGGGGTGGGATACAAATTTTAAGTGAAATATTCAAAATTTGCTTGAAAAATTATGGCTTTCAGGATTGAATGCAAATGAACATAATAGATTACGCATTAAGGTATTAATTTGTGTGTGTGTTGGATCTTTTTTTTTTAGTCAATAGTCTCCTAGCTCAGCGGATTTCAGTGGCATGAAACTCGGCAAAAAAAAATTTGGCTTCTCATTTGGCTTCTTGACGACAGATTTGGCTCCAGTTTTTGGCAAAAGTGATGGCGAAAAGAAAAAAATCGGCTCAGGGAAGGCCCTGGATTAAAACATATTGAATTATCTTATTTAAGCCTACTGCTTGTGACTTTTGTAAAAATAAAAGCAACTACAGTACCATTCTGTCTACAAAAACTCAATTTACTAATCTAATTTATGATTTAGACCAGAAGTACAATGTTCAACTCAAACATTTTTGTTTGCAGATGACTTAACCATTGTAACTATAGCTTGTTCAAGATGTAGTTACAATTTTAGGTTATCCACAGACTTTTTGTTATGTTTTTATTTTTCAATGACCATATACATGTATTTCAAAAAATAATATCAGTAAAGCTTCATTGTAGGAGATCAATGATCCCCTAGTTTGAAACTACAAAGAGATCCGAGCTATTATTTCAAATGAGCGAAAAAAATTGACCCTACTGAGGCTGTGCAGCTACAAAGGCCGCTTTTTCTATGGTCATTATACTTTACTGTTTGTTCATTTTCAAAATATGATCTCTGCTTAACCCTTTCCTGTTGTGCAAAATAGTTTTGCAGACGAAGATTTAAAGGTTGTTCTTCATTCGAAAAATAACCTGTTGGTAGGGTAGAAAATATTGTCGAAAAAGAAGAAATTGCTTGTTACAAGCAATTTCTTCTTTTTCCACAATGTTTTCTCAATTACAAAATCACAGGGACGTAAAAACCAGGGATTAACCAGGAAAGAGTTAACCAGGGCTCATGTTTGACTCATAAACCAGGGATTTGACCAATAAAAAAAAAAAATTCAAAGATTTTTTGTTAGATCCTATTTTGACCCTAAGAAACTTAGAAAGGACAGCTCTGTCAGGACTTAACCTATTATCAGACAACAAAATTTTAAATTAGACTGGTCCAATTTAAAAGAAGTTACAGACAACAATTTTAAGTAGACAGAATTTGAACAATTTTCAACTTTTTTGGTAGAAAACAATGAAGGAAATGAAGAAAGTGATAGTCACAAGCAATTTCTTCATTTTCCCTAACTATTTTCTTGAGAGTCATCAATGTGGGAATGGATTGAACCATCAAATTTTTACTTATGATTCACCCTTTTTGTTGTTTTGACCTCTTTAATTAACCTATTCCCACATGACAAATTTTAGACTGGTCCGAATCGAAAGGAGTCGCAGAAAACAATTTGAAGTCTATTAAATTTTAATTTTTTTTACTAATTTCTTGATAGAATACATGGTGTAAAATGAAGAAATGTTTTCCAATCTGCTTTTGTTACAATAATTTCTTCATTTTACACAATGTTTCCCATCTGTTTTCTTGGAGGGCGTACAAAGGTGTCATTTTGTGTGAATGGGTTAACCTTTTCCTGTTTTTATTCAAATCTCAGACTGATCCAAATTGAAAGAGGTTGCAGACGACAATGAAAACTGGTTGCTATTTGAAATGAAACCATCCTATGCGGTAGAAAGTATTGTAGAAAAAGGAGAAATTGCTTGTAACTAGCAATTTCTTCTTTTTCCACAATGTTTTCTCAAGTATAAAATCATCGTGACATAAAATCCTAGATTTATACTGTAAAGGGTTAAAGTCTGTTCTGATCCCTAGAATTTCTTGATGAAGCATTCAATGACTCCTAATTTTCTAACACTTGCAAGTGCTCTGCTTAACCCAGGGTTTTCCATGACGCAAAATTCGTGCGTCATTGTCGCAATTACAAAACAAATGACCCGTAAAAATTTTACCTGTGCGTCATAAATGACGCAAGTTTTAAAACCTAATTCTTTTGAATAGAAACGTCGGTAAAGGCCAAAATGTTGAAATAAATCCTTTAGAAATCTGAGTTACAACAATCAATCAAATTAGCGACTGTTGGTAATTTGGGTTTCCAACATTTATTTATAGCAATATCCTGTTCTATTTTTAGTTGACAGATAAAATATGTAGACAGTTTATAGTGATTTTTATCAAATTCAGGCTCGGTTTCCGGTGATAAAACATATCGTTTACCCGACTACTAGAAAATGTAAAAATGTCACATCAAACAAAGATGTCGAAATTCCTCTCATCTGCATCGGGCAGTCATGGCAATCAGACTACCAAAGAGAGCACTGGTAGCGAGTCTGATGATGAAAAAGACCCGGAGGACTTTCAGTCAGAAATGGTTAAAAACCTTCAGTTAGCTTAAATTCGCCGATGGTGAAATGCTGTGTGACCCGTGTATTAAAACAAAAAAAACTAATCCTTTCACTACTAGCTGTATGAACTTTTGTCTTTCATGTCTCCTTTGTTATTTTTTTTAAATTATTGTAGTCACTATCAGTCTTTCAGATTTGACCCCCTTAATTGGAGAAAAGACACCAAGTTCTGAAGGCATAGGGGTCACAATGACCCCCAAATTCTCATGCCAATGGAAAACCCTGTTAACCCAGCTTCATCCAATCTCTTTCTCAAATAATTTCTTTTATCCAAATTCCAAAATGATGGCCCCTTTCTGTCTGACAGGTAAAGATTTCAAGTCATTGCTTATTATGAGTGGTAGACATTTAAACAAAGATCAATAAATGTCATGCAATATGCTTTCATCAACAGAGTTAGTTTGGTTTAATATAGACTTAAAACAAAAAACTATTCTAATTTAACCCTTATCATGCTGAACCCCGATTATTCTGGTTTTGGCAGGAGATGTAGACTAAGATCAGACTGCACATATGTGCAGGCTGAACTTAGTCTACACCTCCTGCTTGTACTTTTCATGCCAGAGTTCTTTATGAAGTTGATTTCTAAAACAAATATTGATTATCGAACAACAAGTTATATCAGTGCTTTCAGCCCTTTGATTTTACGGCAATTCAGCAAGGTAACTTATACAGCATGACAAGGGTTAATAAGAAATAACCTTTTAAGGTATATAATTTATCTAAATGAAACACATTTGTTGTTGATGAGTTTAAACCCATTCCCACACAGTGACGCTTTTGGACGCCCCTCAAGAAAAATGCTTTGGAAAACAGTGTGGAAAATGAAGTAATTGCTTGTGACAAGCAATTTCTTCATTTTCAACAAAGTTTTCTACCCAGAAAGTTGAAAAAATCCTAAATTTCATATACTTTAAATTATTGTCTGCAACTTCTTTCAATTTGGACCAGTCTAAAATTTTGCTGTGTGGTAATGGGTTAATTGAAGTTCTAGTCTTTTCTTTTACATAACTATCCTATACTAAAACTTGGTATGTAATTTTTCACTATAATATTCTACTTAACTCAATCCTACACAATCCTGCTTTTGACTGGAAAAAGTTTGGGAAGACATTGTAGATATTAACCCTTGTCATGCTGAACCCGGAATATTCCGGATTTGGCAGGAGGTGTAGACTAAGATCAGACTGCACTAATGTGCAGGCTGATCTTAGTCTATACCTCCTGCTTGTACTTTTCTACCAGAGTTGCTTATGAATTGATTTCTAAAAAAAAATATTGAATTTTGAACAACAAGTTCTATCAGCGCTTTGATTTGATAGCAATTCAGTAAGGTAATTTATACAGCATGACAAGGGCTAAGAAATTGCTTGTGACAAGCTATTTCTTCATTTATCACAATGTTTTCTACCCTAAAAAACATACATTCCTCTAATTCTATCAACTAGAAATTTTCATATGCATCTTCTGCAGACTACAATTTCAAGTTAATGCTATTTTGATTTTTTCGTCTTTTTAGATAGAAAACATGTTGGATAATGAAGAAATTGCTTGTATCAACAATTTCCACATTATCCCTATTGTTTCTATTAAAAAAAGACGAACATAATTAAAATTCCACCAACTTGAAATAGTCATCTGCAGCTTCTTTCAATTTGGACCAGTCTATAATTTTGTTGTGTGGAAATGGGTTAAATTATATTTTCTCATCAGTGGTTTATTCAATCCATTATCACAATCCCCCATTTTTGCGCACTAATAGAATCTAGTGAGGTAATGAGAAATTACTTGTTTTCTTTCTCACAATGTATTCTACCCTATCTGGCAATTATCATTTAATTAAGCTTTGAATTTAAGCTTTGAATTGCCGTCTGCATATTTTTCAATTTGTACTAATTTTTTTTTTTTGGTTATGTGCTAAGCTTAATAGTGTGATAAAAATTAAAATATTCCACAAGTATAACCTATTTCCACTAACCTCAAGAAAAAAGTTTGATATAACATTATGGAAAATGAAGCAATTGCTTTTTACAATCAATTGCTTCATATTCCACATTGTTTTCCAGAATAAAAGACATAGACATTCCGAATTCCATCAACTTGAAATAATTATTGTCCTCTACATGTTTTCTAGATTTGGACTAGTCTAAAAATGTATCATATGGCAATGGGTTAATCAAATGTGTATAATAAAAAAGTAAAAAATAGAAATAAAATGTAAGTTGATATGCTCGTAAGTTGAATACATTTATAAGTTGCAGGCAGTGACTTTGCCATTTACTCTACAGTATATGCTGCACTTACCATGAGCTAATGAAAGAAATGATTTGTTGGATTATTATTAAATATCACTGGCATTACAGTATTTAACCAATCTCCTCACGACAAAAATTATGGACTGGTCCAAATAGAAAGAAGTTGCAGACAAAAATTTCGAATTAATGAAATCTTAGATTTTATCAATTCTATGGGTAGAAAAAATTGTGCAAAATGAAGAAATTGCTTGTTGCTAGCAATTTCTTCATTTTTCAGTATGTTTTCCCAATTGCTTTTCTTGAGGGGCCAAAAAAAGCATCATTATATTGGAATGAGTTAATCAGAAACTTCGAATCAGAATTAGAATTTTTGCAAAGCTTTCTTATACCCCCATAAGCAGAGTTGACCTTTGACCTATGTTATCCCAAAACAAAAGGGAACCTCCGTGGGTTACAGATACATTTGTATATAGTAAAATTGCTTATGAATTATAGCATGGAAACAGTTTTTAATGAAAGTGAGAAAGTGACAATTACCTTTGATCTAAGTCACCAAAAACAATAGGGCACTTCTTTGGATTATTGGCAGCAATTGTATGAAGTTTCATTTGGTTCTTAATTAAGAGAAGGGAAATGAAAATTCTATGAAAGGACATACAGACTGATGTGGCCAAACTGATATAGCCCCCTTTTCTTTGAAGGTGGGTTATAAAGCTAAAGTTTACAAAGTTAAATAGAGATAATCCTGCAGCTGATTCATAGCTTCTGTTCACAGAGGTCTAGATAAGAGGGGGGTAACAGCATTCTAAAATCCTTATTTCTCAACAAAACTGCATGTTGAGGGTACTCATTTGAATCCTCTTGGTGAGACAATTCAAATGAGTACCCACAACATAGGATTTATGGTAGTATTGGTGAAATATTTAAGTCTAAAAAACATTTACTATATACTTTCAAAAGGACTCTATTGGAATTTGGATTCATCATATTAAACTATTACCACACCAGCTTTTTGACACACTGAAGAAATTTGGAAAACTTTTTGCGAACAAGAGGGCTAGAATGGCCCTAAAATCACTCACCTGACTAATGTAAGATGATTCAAAATTGAATTTGGCCTAATGGTTACTGAGGAGAAGATGTTTAAAGATTTCAAAGTCAAAAACTGCCCTACCCTTCCAAGCCCTTATTTGGTCATCAATCAAAATTCTAGAACAACTTTTGAAAAGGGTCACTCAAGGAACATTCATACCAAGTTTGGTTGAAATTGGCCCAATGGTTACTGAGGAGAAAATGTTTAAAGATTTCAAAGTCAAAAAAGTGCCTGACCCTGCCACGCCCATATTTGGGCATAAATCAAAATTCCAGGAACAACTTTTGAAAAGGGTCACCAAAGGAACGTTCATGCAAAGTTTGGTTGAAATTGGCCCAACTGTTACTGAGGATAAGATGTTTAAAGATTTCAAAGTTAAAAAAACTGCCACGCCCATATTTGGGCATAAATCAAAATTCTGCGAACAACTTTTGAAAAGGGTCACCCAAGGAACATTCATACCAAATTTGGTTGTAATTGGCCCAATAGTTACTGAGGAAAAGATGTTTAAAGATTTCAAAGTCAAAAACTGCCACGCCCATATTTGGGCGTGAAACGAAATTCTGCCGAACAACTTTTGAAAAGGGTCACCCAAGGAACATTCATACCAAGTTTGGTTGAAATTGGCCCAATGGTTCCTGAGGTGTAGATGTTTAAAGATTTCAAAGTCAAAAACTGCCACGCCCGGCCACGCCCATATTTGGGCATAAATCAAAATTCTGCGAACAACTTTTAAAAAGGGTCATCCAAGGAACATTCATGCCAAGTTTGGATGAAATTGGCCCTATGGTTACTGAGGAGAAGATGTTTAAAGATTTCTAAGTCAAAAACTACCACGCCCGGCCACGCCCATATTTGGGCATAAATCAAAATTCCATGAACAACTTGTGAAAAGGGTCACCCAAGGAACATTCATGCCAAGTTTGGTTGAAATTGGCCCAATCGTTACTGAGGAGAAGATGTTTAAAGATTTCTAAGTCAAAAACTGCCACGCCCTGCCACGCCCATATTATGGCGTAATTCAAAATATCACGAATAACTTTTGAAAAGGGTCACCAAAGGAACATTCATGCCAAATTTGGTTGAAATTGGCCCAATGGTTACTGAGGAGAAGATGTTTAAAGATTTCTAAGTTAAAAACTGCCACGCCCTGCTCATATTTGGGGGTCAATCAAAAATCCGCGAACAACTTTTGAGAAGGGTCACCCAAGGAACATTCCTACCAAGTTTGGTTGAATTCCGCCCAGTGGTTACTGAGGAGAAGATGTTTAAAGAATTGTTGACGCCTTCCGACACACGAAGCACGACGGACAAAAGGTGATACCAAAAGCTCACCTTGAGCACGTTGTGCTCAGGTGAGCTAAAAAGAAATTGCTTCTAACTACGATACAAGGCACTTATTTTCCAATTTTAGTACAAATTATAATGTTTTCTACAACATCTATAACAGCAATTGGGACCAGTCTATATTCATTTTGTCTGATAATGGGTTAACCCATTCCCACACTCTGACGCATTTAGACACCCCTCAAAGAAAATGATTGGGAAAACATTGTGTAAAATGAAGAAATTACTTGTGACAAGCAATTTCTTCATTTTACGCAATGTTTTTGACCCAAAAAGTTGAAAAAATCTAAATATTCATAAATTTCAAATTGTGGTCTGCAACTCCTTTTAATTTGTACCAGTCTAAAATTTTGCTGTCTGGTAATGGGTTAAGCAATGTAGTTAAAAGGTCAAGGGACTTAGGCACTGTACATTCTCCCATTTTGCTAGCACACAGAATTGAAATAATTTGATTAGAGATCTCAAACATATCATCACTTATTTTTGATGGAGGATAAAGTATATACATACCAACAACTTTCTTTTTGCCGGTAGAAATATCAGCCAAAGCTTTGATCACATTTCCAAGACTACTCAATGATTGGTTAATCGCAGATCCTTCTTTTAGACGATCACCAGTGGCCCCTGTGGAATCAGCTCTCTCACTGAATCAAATAAATGATAATTGGGTGTTTCAGTGTAAAGCCAATTTTCTTTCAATGAGTGAACACCAACTTGTATAATTTCATAAGAGGCAAAGCCACTTGTAAAATAAATATGTGGGTTCTGTTGTTCATGAAATGATAGATTTATACCCTCATACTGCTCAATGTAACAGAAAAACGTTGTCACTGAAAGAGAGCCTTTTTGAAATAAAGGGCCATAGGTCCATAACTCTAAATAAATGGATCACAATGAAAATAAACAATGCACATCTTTGGTTGATAATGAATACATAAATAAAATTTGAATCAAATTCATTCAGTAATTGAAGAGAGTGGTCATGATTTTTAACCCATTCTCACACGGCAAAATTTTAGACTTGTCCCATATACCCTATAAGCATAGTTTTTGCTGGAATATAGAAGGCAACAGCTTTTACAACATGCATTTAAAGCAAAAGAGTAATTGTCAAATAACAGAAGTTCAATGCAGTTCACATTGTTGTAAAAGCGAAATAATTTCTTTACAAGAGAAAATAGAACAGCTGGAAAAACAGATATATAAATTAACTGACATTATGTTACAGAAACACTCATCAGACAAAGTGTCTGTTAGCACCCAAACAGATATAATATTTCCACTGAATCTCAGTTCAAAACTACCTAACACAAATCTCAAGAATGCTTTAATAAACTCTGAGAATGTGAACATCCCACAAATAACCAATACCAGCCAAGAAGCAATGAGAACCAAATCAAAATCAACGCCAAAAGCTGAGGATAGACAATCGGGAAAGAAACCCAATAATTATCAACTTGAAGATATCAGCGACACAACCCTACCAAGTTCACCATCTCAAAAACATTTTAAAAACCACAGTGTAAAAGGTGGTCCTAAAACTTTGATTATTGGATCATCTATATTAAAAGGTATAAGGACTAGAAGTTTAAAAAATACAGTAGTGAAGAGCCATAGGGGTGCAAGAATAAACACTATCAGGCATGTTCTCAGCAAAATGAACCTATCAACTTATGGACAAATCATTTTACTAGTTGGAGGTAATGACCTTAGTTCAGGACAAAACTTGAGGTCAATTGAGGCCAATTATGATAGACTTCTCTTTGACCTAAGAGATAAGATTAAACCTTGGTGTAATGTTTATGTTTCCGCTGTACTACCTAGATGTGATGTTAACCCATTAGAACTAAATGAAAGACTCAAAGATTTGTGTGAATATCATAATTTAAGTTTTATTAGCCAAGACCAGTATTTTCTTGACCACAATTATCATCATGAAAACCAGAATGAGTTTATTGACTGGTCACTTCATAATACAGATGGTATTCACCTCAATAGCAGAGGTACAATGGCCTTACTCCACAATATGGATTACAAGGTTAGAATTCTTAAAAACAGTGTTCAGCATTGTTGTCGATATTGTGGAGAGCAGAATCATATCACAGAGAAGTGCTTTCACGGCAAACCCTTGAGATGTTTAGCTTGCTACAGAGATGGGCATAAACAAAAACTTTGTCATCTGTATAAATGAAAATTTGGCAAAGAAGAAAATGCCATAATTAGTAAAAATTCTTATTGTTTTTTATCAAATTTATGCTCAGAATGTAATTTGGAAATCTGTAAATGTTTAAATCTATCTAGTCACACTAATTTAAAAACTTCAGATAATGAATTATGTTTTTTGAAAGTTGACATACAAAACAACTTAGTTTATGATAAAACTGACATAAAACTAACTCATTCAAATATACCTAAGTCAAGTTTTAACATTAATAATCAAAATAAAAAACATTGTAAAAAGAAAGAATCAAAAAGCAATTGTAATATAAATAATGGAAATATAAATCAGAAGTTAAATTTCATGCATCTAAATGTTCATTATCTGTACCCAAAATTCGATGAAATAAAGCTTCTAATAAATGAAAACAAAGAAAATGATATCTTTGGTTTTGGAGAGACTTTCTTAAATAATAAATTTTCTAGCAGTGAATTTGAACTCAATGGGTTCCAATTTTTTCGTCGCGACAGAAAATCTAAAGGAGGTGGTATAGTACTTTATGTAAAGAACAACATTCCTTCTAAGCAAAGAATAGATTTAGAGTTGGAAAACATTGAAGCAATTTGGATTGAAATAAAGTTACACAATCAAAAACCTTTTGTGATTGGATATATCTATAGGCCTCCTTCTTCATTACAAAGTTTGAATTCTAATTTAGAATCTGTTTTAGAACAACTGTACAATGAAGACAAAGAATTATTACTGTTTGGTGATTTTAATTACAACTTTATTAATTCATCAACAAATAATAATTCCTGGAATAAAATAACAAGTGCATTTCAATTACAACAACTAGTGGATAAACCAACCAGGGTTTCAAAATCTTCATCTTCAATTATTGATCATATTTATTCAAATCAGTCAGATAAAATAAAAGGTGTTACTGTACCAAATTCCTCAATCAGTGACCACTTCCCAATTAAATTCTCAAGAGTATCACACATCAAAGAAAAGAAAGGGTCACTCCACTCCAGCATTACATACAGAAATTTGAAGAATTTTAATGCACATGACTTTAACTCTGACCTAGAAAAACAACCTTGGTCTGTTCTTGAAATCTTTGATGATCCAGATGATGCTCTGGATACTTTTAACAATATGTTTTTACAAGTTTTAGATACTCATGCTCCAATAAGCACAGGAGGGTTAAGCACTCCAATCAGCCTGATTGGTTCAATGAAGAAATCTCCATAGCTATCCGTATGAGAAACAAAGCCAAACAAAATAAAGACAATGATGAATATAAATATTGGAGACAAGAGGTAAAGTCAAAGATCTTACAAGCTAAAAAGAACTTTTACTGTGAATCAATTAATAACAATAAAAGAAACCCTAAAAAACTCTGGGCTAATTTGAAAGACTTATCTGGGAAAAGAAAAACACTTCAAACTAATTTAATTAATGATGACCATAATCTCCCAATAACAGAGCCAAAAGCTACAGCTGATCATTTTAACTCATTCTTTACAAATATGTTTAACAAAGTACCCTACATGGCAAATTTAGATGGGAAATGTACTCAGATATTAAAGGACTATGTAGAACCTTTACTTTACAATAAACCATATTTTGAAATTCCTCTTATGACAGAAAAATATGTCAAAGAACAACTTAAGTCTCTTGATGCCTCAAAGTCAACTGGCCTGGATGGTCTAGGTCCAAAATTCCTTAAGATAAGCTCAAATATTGTTTCTAAACACTTAGTAAAAGTATTCAATTTGAGCATAACAAAATGTAAATTCCCCAAACAATTTAAGCTAGCTAAAGTCATACCTATACATAAAAAAGGCTCAAAACAGGAAAAAAACAACTATAGACCAATCTCAATTCTACCAACTCTTTCAAAGATAATTGAGAAGCATGTCTCAATTAATTTAAAACAATATTTTGAAATTAATAACCTCATGCACATGAGTCAGTCTGGTTTTCGAACTAATCACTCCTGTGAAACAGCTCTTACAGAGATTGTCGACAAATGGTTATCTGCAATCAATGACAATAAAACTGTTGGAACAATATTTCTTGATTTAACTAAAGCCTTTGACTTAGTAAATCATACTATTCTTCTTCAAAAACTTGAATGCTATAACTTGTCCGGGCATACAATGTCCTGGTTTAGGTTCTATTTAACAGACAGATCACAAAAAGTATGCATTTCCGGAAAGTTATCAGATGCCAAAAGCATCTTATCAGGTGTACCGCAAGGATCCGTTCTTGGTCCTCTACTTTTTGTTGTGTATATAAATGATTTACCATTACATCTTGACTCTACATTCACGGACATGTTTGCTGATGACACATCAATAACAGCACTTGGAAAAGATGTAGATAGTGCTCATAGCATGCTCAAAAATACTTTAAAGTCTGTTGAAAAATGGTGTGAGTTCAACACAATGATACCAAACACAGATAAAACAAAAGCCATGTATATATCCTCTTCCCAAAATACTTCAAACAATATAAGAGAGAAGTCTGGACTACAACTTCAATTAAATGGTCAATGTATAGAGTACACTGACACAGAAAAACTCCTTGGGGTCCATGTTGACAATAAACTGAACTGGAGAACTCAGGTTCAAAGAACTCTTAAAAAATGTAACTCGTTGCTCTATCTTTTGCTAAGAATAAGAAAATTCCTAAGTATTGATGTACGTAAACTTTATTTCAATGCCTACATTTTGCCCCATTTAGATTACTGCTGCACTATATGGGGAAATTGCAATAAAAATCTTCTTGATGAAATTGTCAAATTTCAAAAACGTGCAGCTCGCATCATTCTTGACCATCCAGTAGATACTCCATCAGAAATATTATTCAAAAATCTAGGATGGATGAAATTTACTGATAGAGTAGACTACAAAAAAGCCATACTTATCTTTAAAGCTTTAAAAAAGGATTTGGCTCCAAAGTATATTAAAGCAAAATGTATCAAACAATCATTTAAGCATAATTTTAAGCTAAGATCATCTGACAATGATAATTTAAAAGTACCCAAACCTAACCTTGAAATGTTCAGAAAATCATTCAATTATTCAGGCCCTAAAATTTGGAATGAAATTCCAGTTTCAGTGAGGAACTCAGACAGTGTAAATTGTTTTAAGTCAGGTTATTTGCAGTGGAAATTTCCAGATGGTCAAATCTAAAATTAGTCTCTGGGGAAAAGAGGAATTTAATACTTCTCTGATAAAAGATTTCATTTTACAATTTTGTACTGTTTAAATTTCATAATCACTTATTGCTATTACTAGATATTCACAGCCTGTATCCCTTGATATTTATAACAAGCTTATATTGTGATCATAGAGTCTTAAATTTTGTTTCATCAAGGGAAACATAATAGCTGAAAGAGAAAAGTTAACTTATAAGACTGAAGCATCGTTGGAAAAGATGAATATTCTACGCAGCTGAACCAAATTAGCTGATTTGTATTGCAGTCAGTGTGGACCACACAAAAATCTAGTTATCTTTTCAAGAGTTAAACTCTGAATGATTTTGTTTTGACTAAATTATGTACATTGTTGCTTTGTGATGTTTCTTGTATGTGTTAATATTGTAGATTGTATACTGATATGTAAGAGGCCCACATGGAAGATTGGGCAACCAAATGTGTAGCCTCTGTAAATAAAGACGTTATTATTATTATTATTATTATTATTTAAATGCATTTAAATCTTATCTTCCTTGATTGTTGGTCAATTTAGTAGTGAACTTGCGTACCAAGTTTCAAGCAAATATCTTCAGTAATGACTGAGATATGAGATATGAGTAAGGTTAAAGTTTGTCTTACCAAAAGCTATACCTATGCCTTAAATACCTAAGGAATATATCACAACATTTGGTACCAAAATAGTTGAGCTACAAATGATACTGAAAAAGGGGCATAAGAAAATTTAATGATACTTTAACCCTGTCATGCTGAACCCAGAATATTCCTGTTTTGACAGGAGGTATAGACAAAGATCACCCTGCACATAAGTGCAGTCTGATCTTGATCTACACCTCCTGCTTGTCCCCTTTCAACCAGAGTTGTTTATAAAATCAATTTTCAAAATAATTATCCAGTGCTGTCAGTCCTTTGATTTAAAAGCAATTCTGTTTAGGATTTTAGTTCAGCATGACAAGGGTTAAAATACCCTACCTTCCTGCCAGATCTACGAGGTTGATTGTTGAAGTTTTTGTCATACTTTGTCCAGACTCATTTGGCTGTTTCTGGGTAAATGTGATGGCAACAATCGTGTGAGCACGGCTGAAACAAAATCAAGAAGAAAATACATGAATGGTCAAAGAACTGTCAAATCTGTTTAAACCCATTAACCGAAGACTGGTCTTATTGACTGAATCAAGAAATTCTAAGTCAATAGAAGTCAAATTCCACTAAAATGAATGCCAGAGTAAAAAATCTCTGTATAGAAAGTTGAACTAGAATCATCGCAAATAAGACTTATACCCACCACCAGCGCTCTTTACTCAAGTGAACAGTTGACCTTCAAACTTCATTACAAAAAACAAAAATGGTTTTCACTCAAAGTTTTTCAATCAAAGTTCAATTGTGACCTTGACCTCTCGCCTATGTGACTGAAAAATGATAGGACATCTTCTTGGGTAATGGACAATATGTTTATGAATTTCAAAATAAAGATATACCTTATCTCTTTAATGTTTAAATCAAATGTTGAAGAGTCATATTTCTTTAAAATTAAATTTGGAATGGTTTGTCATTATTTTCTCATTTCTTTAGAAGTTCTACATTATCACAATTTGTTAAGACCATATCAACTTAAAAAAAATTGTGACAGTTTACTTTTAACATTGTTGAATAAATATATCCTTTGAATAAATATTCAAAGTTCGATCATGAAATGGTATACTATGCATATATCATTTAACCTTTATTTAAACATTGGCATAATTTAAGGCTAATCAAATCCTGATCTCAAGAGCATTTTAGTCTCATTTTAAGTTTGAAATATGGAAGGTTTGTTTTTCATAACCATACACATCCATTACAAATGTGACCCTTCAGACACAAACTGGAATATCTGGGAATCACTCTGGTCAGACTCCCAGGGCTCTACTGGTTAAACCAGGATTGAGACTTTTCTCTCTTGTCAGATTTTCTAACTCCAGAATGGTCATTCTATTTTTTACTTTTAATATTTTTTTTTGTTGAAAATTCTCTCCTGATTAACCCCTGCAGGATCAGATCTCTATTTAGCTCACCTGAACTCAAGGTGAGTTAATGTTATCTAAAACCTAAAAGTACAGAGCATATTAACCCATTATTGGACGACAAAGTTTAAGACTGGTCTAAATTGAAAGTAGTTGCAATTGACAATTTTAAGTTTATGAAATTACATTTTTAAAATATATCTGGGAAGAAATCATTGTATAAAATGAGGAAATTGCTTGTTCCAAGGAATTTCTTCATTTTACACAATGTTTTCTAAATTGATTACATTCAGGGGCATTCACTACATTTAACAGTGTTTCAGTCATATTGCAGTGGCAGGGGCACCTAACTATGGATTCCTGGTATTTCTCACACCAGTATTACCGTCTAGATCCTTTTCAAGCCTCTAGCTGCTCATCCAACTTAGGTTGGCAATTATCCACCCATCAGTGGGAGACAAATGTTGGAAAGGATATTTACCATGGCCAGGGATTGAAACAAGTACCTCATGATTGAGAGTGTGTTAATTGATTGAATGGGTTTAACCCCGCTTTCAGTCATATTGCTGAGGCTGCAGCACCTAACAATAGATTCCTGGTATTTCTCACACCAGTACTACCACTACATTCTTTCCTAGCCTCCAGCTGCTATCCCACTTAGGTTTATGATTATCAACCCATTGGTGATAGACAAATGTCGGTAAGGATATGTGCTGCCGACAGGGATCGAACCCATGACATCCCATGATTGAAGATTAGGAGTTTGATGCTCTATGGACTGCGCGATGATGGAGGCTGATTGAGAGTGGGATGCGATACCACTGCCCTATGACCGTTGCTTCAGGATGAAATGTTTTATTCAGCATGACAAGGGATATAGAAACAGACACTGTGTTACTTGCCTGTTTCAAAGATTCTTATTCAGTATCACAAGACAAAGATACAAAGTTACTTTCTCCACTTACCTACTAGTTGCATTCATGTTTGTAGCAGCAACCGTTCTGTTTCTGGTACCATCGTTTATTTTACCATCTATCTCTTTATAGCTGTTCACACCGGAGCTGGTCAAGTTTTCAACTGGTCAAATAGAAAGCAAGATTGGATTATGAGCCATAAAAATGCCACTGTATCAGATACTTTTGTAAAGTGTGAACTTTAAGCATAATTGGTGGATCCCTGCTGTCAGTAAAAATTGATTTTCCAATTAAGTCATACATTGCTTGATAGAGAATAAAAAAATGGCATAATTTGTTTGTTTGTTTGGGGTTTTACGCCGCTTTTAACAATCTTTCAGTCATATCGCGGCGGCTGGAGCACCTAACAATGGATTCCTGGTATTTCTCACACCAGTACTACCATTACATCCTTTCCTAGCCTCCAGCTGCTATCCCACATAGGTCTACGATTATCGACCCATTGGTGAGAGACAAATAGTCGGAAAGGATGAGTGCCGCCGTCGGGAATCGAACGGCATAATTTGTACAAAACTGAATTTAAAGTTACCCCCCCCCTTGATAGTGTAGACTGATATCTTGAGTTTGAATATATTCCAAGGTTCATGTCACTGACTAAAAGAATAAAACAATACATCTTAAGATATCAAAGTTTATTAACAACAACAACAGGAAGGGTAGAGCTATAGTATTAACTCAGGTTTTCGCAGAAAAGGGCTAAATGACTAGTAAATCTTTCTCAAAAGAACAATGGCCAAAAATATTTAAGTCTATGTTTATTTCATGATGCTTTCAAGTTTATGTTTATTTCACAAAACTTTCATGTATATGTTTATTTCGTGATAGTTTCAAGTTTATGTTTATTTCACAATACTTTCATGTTTATATTTAACTCATGATATTTTCAAGTTTATGTTAATTTCACGATAGTTCCAAGTCTATATTGCTCAATGTTAGTCTTTAAGCCAATGTTCATTCCATGATTGTTTTCAAGTCTATGTTCATTTTATGAAACATTTCAAGTCTATGTTTATTTCAAGATAGTTTTTAATCCAGGTTCAATTAAAGATACTTTTAAAACAGGACATACTGTTTTCAAAAAGCTCTTAAATAAGTTAATGCTGACTATGTTTAACAAATGTAAGTTTTTTTCATATAAATTTCAATGGTTTTTTTTTTTAATCAAATTTCTCTTCAACGAAAAAAAAGAAACAATGTGCTATTGTATACGGTGTTAGATACTAGGCAGCCTACAAAAAGCAGAATAAATCTATCTATTCTATTTATTCATTCATTACACTAAGTCTTCTTGCACAATGACCTAAAACACATTGTCTTTACATTGAACCCATTCCCAAATGGCAAAATTTTAGACTGGTCCAAAGTGAAAGAAGTTACAGACAACAATTTCAAATTGATGGAATTTTCTTAATCTTTGTCTTTTGGGGTAGAAAACATTGTGGATAATGAAGAAATTGCTGTAACAAGCAATTTCTTCATTATCCACAATGTTTTCCAAAGCTTTATATTGAGGAGCCTTTAAAAGCAACATTGTGTGGGAATGGGTTAAAGAATTAAATTAGGTATCTTATCAAAGGCCTAGGCTCATTCAACCCATTACCACGCAACTGCAAATATTTACGCCCTCAAGGTATAAAATCTAAGAAATAAGAGTACATGTACCTCATATGAATACCAACTCTTAGCTGTTCAAGTGCTTGATTATTTGTTGGAAAAAAAGTTTAGAGTTCCCCCTTGGTGGTATAGATTGATCTTTAAAAAGTGAACATACATTCCAAGTTTCAAGTAAATATGTTCTGTAATACAAAAGAAATTACAAAATGTCAGGTTTCGGACAACAATGCTGATGCAGCCAATAGCAATACCTCTGATTTTCTGCAAAAATAGTCAAGCTATATATAGTGAAAAAAGGAGAAATTTCTTGATTCAAGCAGTATTTCCTTCCCTCAGAATGCTTTCTACCCTATATAACATTTATAATTCAATTCAAATGGTTGCAGAATTACAGTCTGCAACTTCCATCAATTTTGGTCTGTCTTAAATTTATTTCATCTAGTAATGGGTTAAAAGTAATGTATAGGACTTTTCTACTCATTTACAAAATTTGACTGCAATTTTTCAAAGCATTTCTAATCTAAGAACCTTACTTATTGTACAAAAAGTGTATAATACCTATCTGTGTGCTGTAATAAAATAAGGGAAAGAGGCATTTTTCAGTTCAAGCCTTTCTAGAATCAAAGTACTGAAAAGTACTGTAAGCTAGCAAAGCATTGTTTTGTTCAATAATCTTCTTTGTCAAATGTTATAATGATAAAGAAAGAAAGCTAAAGTGACCAAGGATGTAACCCATTTCCACACAATTCCTCCTTTTTACGTCCCTCAAGAAAATAGTTGTGGAAAACAATGTGGAAAACGAAGAAATTGCTTGTCACAAGCAATTTCTTCATTTTTCACATTGTTTTCTACCTAAAGAGATAAATATTTTAGGGTTTTCAACAATTTGAAATTGTCGCCTGCAACTTCTTTGAAGATCAATGTGCTCAAGTGATCTAAAATATGTAGGAGATGAACTTGCATGCAGAGTTAACAATATTTCTGAAAAGTATAAGAACTACTTTTTATGGCATAGGCATTTAATTGATTTAGTTTCTAAGCCTCCAGTGGTAGTTTGCTTCGTTCAACTTTGAGACGACCTCAAAATTTTGTCTGTTAATGTAAGCTATCAAAGCTGACCTTTTGCTAGCTGAAAATCTGCCCATATGTACTCTTTATTCTAACACAAACACTCAATTTTACATACTGACTAAATAGGAGCCTCAGTGTGATATTTCCAGCAATTGACCAATCCCTGGCCTGCCCATTTACTCCAAAGGCCACGCCCATTGACTCCCACAGCAAGTCCCACTGATTGACAGCCGCAATTAATCTATTTTGCAAGTGCAGCCACACAATACATTCAGAATACTCTTTGAAGATACTTTGAGGCTGCATAATGAATGCATTAGAATACACAGATTCAGAGGCTGATCTCAATTCGATCTCACATTCTTGTTTGTTGAAATTCTACACTAGTCCAAATTGAAAGAGGTTTCAGACAAAAATGAAAATTAGATACAATTTGAAATGAAAATATCCTTTGTGGTAGTAAATATTTTGGAAAAGGAGAATTCGCTTCTTTTTCCACAATGTTTTGTCAATTGCATTGGCATAAAATCCCCAGTTTGTACAGGGAAGGGTTAACAAGTGTGAAACTGTTGGAAATGTCACATGCAGATTATGCATGTAACATCAAAGAAAAGGAGAAAGCTATTTCTGCCTTACTCTTAATATTACTACCCTGTCAGGTGTTAGATTGTTTTATGCAATCTCTTTCAACTTGAGCCAGTCTAAAACTTTGTCATCAGGTGATCAGTTAAAAGAATTTTAGGCTTCAAGATGAAAATATTATTGTGATTTGATCTAGTAGCATTGAGTTAGATTGGGGTTATCGCAAACAAGAAACAAATACAAGTAAAGAACTAGAAATGTGTCACAGATAAAGATGTCCCCAGATAATTGCTTGTCACATGACCTTCAACTGTGACCTTGAACTTGGAAGTATCCATATGGAAACACAAAGTCTCAAACAAGAGAGGCCTACTATATAATCAAAGAACCTCCACTTTATGATGCTATCCTTTGCATAACCCATTACCATACGACAACATTTTGGATTGGTCCATAATGAAAGTAGTTGCAGACAACAATTTAAGGTTTATGAAATTTTACATTTTTTTAACTTTCTGAGTAGAAACCATGGAAATTGAAGACAATTGCTTCATTTAACTGTTTGTTTTCCCAAATGTTTTTCTTAAAGGGTGTCATAAAACGTCATTGTGTGGGAATGGGTTAGGGGTATATATGTAAAAGATATTACTTTCACAGAATGTATTTTATCTCATTTAATAACCTGAGTGCCTGTATTACTGGACATGCCCCTATTTACTGATAACACAGAAATGAACGTGCTTTTAAACAAGAGTTGGCAAAGGACAACATAGCTTGCCCTTCTTGTTACTTTTTACCACAAGAATATGGTCACAAAGTCAGGGTCATTGGCTCATTCCCTGATAAATGCTTGTGTGAAATATGAACACTTTTTGATGCAAACCAACCAAGATATAAAAAGTTAAAGTTTTAGATTAAAGTTTTTTTATAACAGGCAAAGGGCCATTCATATGGTCAAGGTTATTGACCAGAATGACAGACTGTCTCCTGAACAATGCATATGTAAAAAAGGAGCACTCAAAGATGAAAAATGACCAAAAAGTTCAAGATTTTTGTTTAAGTTTTTATTATCAAGGTCAAGTCAAGATCACAGGGTAAAAGTAATTGTGTAAAAATTATATTCCATCTCCTGATGAGTGCATGTGTGAAATTGGAGCACTCTATGATTGAAAATGACCAAAAAAGAAAAAGTTAAGTGATTTTGTTAGGTTTTTATAACAGGTGAAAGTTCAGGGTCACAGCGTCGAGGTCATTGCCTCATTCCTGATGAATGCATGTGTTTTAAATGAGCACCCTAGGATGAAAAATTAATAAGGGACACCTGCTGACGTCAACCCAGAGGGTATTATCATAGCTCCTACAAGGCATTTGTTCTGAGCAAGCTAAACGGGAGGCCACAAATTTACTCAGTCAAGCAACATTACTACCCCTATAGTACAGAGGAGGTAATTCATGCAAAAAAAAAACTCAGCATAGAAGTAGGGTATTACCTATATAATTTCTCTTGAAGAAAAAAATAGGCCCAATTATGAATGCCATATTTTTTCCAATTATTTTTTTTCATAGGAATCATATCAAAGGTGGCCAACAGAACATTTAAATATTCTTTAGTTTGAATCCACTGTATAGTTCTGAGAAGCCTTACAAAGTTTTCAGTAAATACCTAATACGGCAATTAGAACAACCAAACCAAAAATGAATCTTCTCAAGTTTCAACAAACAACCATTCCTGTTAAGTTTTGTTGAAATTAACATGTTATATCTGATGAGAAGATCAACTCTTTTACTAAATACCATAAATGGAAATTATTCCCACACATTAAAGCCATGATTTTCACCAGATCAAAATTTTGTTAACCCATTACCAGACAACAAAACTTTAGACTGGTTCAAATTGAATGGAGCTGCAGACGACAATTTCAAGTTGATGGAATTTTCTTTTTTTTCGGCTTTTGGGGTAGAAAACATTGTGGATAATGAAGAAATTGCTTGTAACAAGCAATTTCTTCACTATTCACAATGTTTTTCAATGCTACTTTTTCTTAGGGGCGTCTAAAAGCGTCATTGTGTAGGGATGGGTTAAGGAATTCGATAAATGGTCATCCTAGAATCATTTTTGAAAAATTTGGTGCAAACTCTGGGCGACTTGTTAGAAAATTAATAAAGCTTCATGTTCCAAGCTTGGTGGTAGGTACAGTGGGATCCCCTTAATTGCAGCCCTGATAATAGAAATTTTCAGCTTAATTGCAACTGACTTTATGTACAAACATTAAACTTAAAGAACAAATAGCTCCTTTTAATAGCACTTTCTGATAAACAATGACAAAAGTGTCGCCAAATTAGTGCTGCAAATAACACAATTCCACTAGATATAGTTGAAAAAAGTTCTTTGACCGATTCCCACAAAATCCTGCTTTTTCACATCATTTGAGAAAAAAGGTTTGAAAATTATTGTGAAAAGTGAAGAAATTGCTTGTGGAAAACAATTTCTTCCTTTTTCCACAATATAATCATATGTCAAATGATAAAGATCTTTACAAATTATCAATTAAAAATAGTTATCTGCAGCTCCTTTGAATTTAAACCAGCCTAAAATTTGGTATTGGGTTAACTCATTCCCACACAATAACATTTTAGACTGGTCCAAATTGAAAGGAGTTGCAGATGACTAATTAAAGTTTTATGAAATTTAACATTTTTTCAATTTTCTTGGTAGAAAAAGATTGCGTAAAATGAAGAAATTGCTTATTGCAAGCAATTTCTTCTCTTTACACAATTTTTTCCTAAATGTTTGTTGGAAGCAGTGTCAAAAAGGGTCATTTTGTGGAAAAGGGTCAATCTTACCATAGAAGCCTTTAGATGGATGCTGTCTGACTTTCAAACCTCCTTTGATTGTCATGGATTTGGCGTTCAATAAATCGCGCACTTGTTCGTTATAAATCTCCATCATGCTCAGGGACACCTGTCAAAGTAACAATAAGACTGTTTAACCCATTACCAGACGACAAAATTCTAGACTGGACTAAATTCAAAGTAGTTGCAGAAGACAATTTTTAGCTGATGGGATTTAAAAAGTCGTCTTTTAGGGTAGAAAACGTTGTTGATAATGAAGAAATTGCTTGTGTCAGAACCTTTTTTCTTGGGGGGGGGGCATCAAAAGGTGTCACTGTATGGAAATGGGTTGACCTTTCCTGTTTTCTAAAATTCTAGACATGTCCAAATTCAAAGCAGTTGCAGACAATAATCAAATGTGAGTGCAATAACAAAAGTAATAAACCAACAGGGTAGAAAATATTGTGGGGAAAAAAGAAATTGCTTGTTATTAGCAATTTCTTCTTTTCCTACATTTTTTTCTCAAGTATAAAATCACGGGGACATTAAAACCAGGGATTGTACATGAAAGGGTTAACCCATTACAACACAATTTGGTATTTTGATACACAAAAAAATGTAACTGGAATCAATTTAAAATATCAGCTACATACTATAAGCAATTTTTTGAATACCATTTATTGACAATATTGTTGATATAAAGAGTGTGCTATCAATGTTATTGTCGATATAATAGATGGTGTTTCATCCCCCTTTAGGTCTTTAAAGAGGGTGCTATTGAAGATTGATCCAAATATGTTGAATAAGTATTTTTGTCAAAGTTATTGATAGCATTTCAATGGTTCATCGCAAAACAAATGTAACTGCCTATATGTTTATAGGGAGTTACAACTGTTTTGCACTGAACGATCAATTTTACTCCTTAAATCTTTTAAGAGGCTGGTATTGAAGATTGATTAACCCTTTCCTGTTTTTCAAAATTTTAGACTAGTCCAATTTGAAAGAAGCTGCACTTGGCAATTTAAAGTGGGTGCAATTTGAAAAGTTATAAGCCAACAGGTAAGAAAAAAATGATGGAAAAAGAAGAAATTGCTTGTTAAAAGCAATTTGTTTTTTTTTTCCACAATGTTTTCTAAAGAATAGAATCACAGGGACATAAAATCAAGGGATTGTACAGGAAAAGGTAAATATATTGATTCAATTTTATCTATCATTGATAGTGTTTGGCCCTTTAGGTCTTATAAGAGGTTGCTATTGAAGAATGATTAATATATTGATTCAATTTTATTGTCAATATTATTGATAGTGTTTGGTTCTTTCAGTCTTCATATCAACATCAGTGCATTTACAAGTCTAATCTATCACATTTACACCTTTCCAGTTCAATCCCTCGTTTTTACATCCCTGTGAATTTTATAGTCAATATCATTGATAGTATTGGGCCCTTTAGGTCTTTTAAGAGGGTGCTAATGAAGATTGATTCAAATATGTTGATTCAATTTTATTGTCAATATTATTGAAAGTGACAGGCCCTTTAAGTCTTTTCAGAGGGTGCTATTTAAGAATGATAAATATATTGGTCAATATAATTGATAGTGTTTGGCTCTTTCAGTCTTCATATCAACATCAGTGCATTTACAAGTCTAAACTATCAACTTTCATCCTTTCCTGCTCAATCGCTTGTTTTTATATCCCTGTGAATTTTATTGTCAATATTATTGACAGTGTTTGGCCCTTTCCTGTTCAATCCCTCATTTTTACATCCCTGTGAATTTTATAGTCAATATCATTGATAGTATTGGGCCCTTTAGGTCTTTTAAGAGGGTGCTAATGAAGATTGGTTCAAATATGTTGATTCAATTTTATTGTCAATATTATTGAAAGTGACAGGCCCTTTAAGTCTTTTCAGAGGGTGCTATTTAAGAATGATAAATATATTGGTCAATATAATTGATAGTGTTTGGCTCTTTCAGTCTTCATATCAACATCAGTGCATTTACAAGTCTATACTATCAACTTTCATCCTTTCCTGTTCAATCGCTTGTTTTTATATCCCTGTGAATTTTATTGTCAATATTATTGACAGTGTTTGGCCCTTTCCTGTCCAATCTCTTGTTTTTACATCCCTGTGAATTCATTATTGAGAAAAAATTGTAAAAAAAGAAGAACTTGCTTGGAACAAGCAATTTCTTTTTTAATCACAATATTTTCTACCCTACTGAATGGTTATTTTTTCAAATCTAATCCATTTTAAACCATTGTTTGCAAAATATTTGAAAATTGGACAGGTCTAGAATTTTGCAAAAAAGGAAGGGGTTAATGCATGTCCATGATCAATATTCAATGTTTTTTGAAAGAGGGCAAAGGTCATGTCAATACTTTTGAAGAACTTTCATTAATGAGAGTTTGAAAACTCCTTGAATTAGAATCAATACCTTGTATGTAAACAGTTTATTTGTTTTGAAGAAGTTTAACAAACTTGCTACTAGCAATTTCCTCATTACCTGCAATGTTTTCTAACACCAAAAAAATAAAGAATTTTAAAATTTCATCAATAAAAAATTGCCATCTGAAACACCTGGGAAATTGGGCCAGTGTAAAAAAATTTCACCTAGTATTAGATAAATACAAAAAAATCACCGCACAGGGATGCTAACATTTGGTTGTTCAGTTGCTTGATAGTGGTATAAACTTTAAGATAAACAAGGTGCCAAACTGTCACAAGATACGCCCGTCACACTGTTTAATATTAACTGGGGATTTGAATAGAACAGGTTATTTTGAATAAATATTTTTTGTCAAACAAAGTATGAAAAACAACAAAAGGCAATAACTCAAAAAATAGGCTAGGTAGAGTTAAGGTTCTTCACACTGCACTCCCACTTGGTGAGCTCTATCCATCCATGAAATTTCATGATTCTAGCTATTATACTTTTAGAGATATATTCCGGACAAGATTCAAGTATGAAAAACAACAAAGGGCAATAACTAAAAAAATAGGCCAGGTAGAGTTATGGTTCTTGTGCCCTGCATTCCTACTTGGTGAGCTATATCCATCCATGAAATTTCATGATTCTAGCTATTATACTTTTAGAGATATACTCTGGACAAGATTCAAGTCTGAAAAACAACAAAGGGCAATAACTCAAAAAATAGGCCAGGTAGAGTTATGGTTTTTGTACACTGCACTTCCACTTGGTGAGTTCTATCCATCCATAAAATTTCATGATTCTAGCTATTATACTTTTAGAGATATACTCCGGACAAGATTCAAGCATGAAAAACAACAAAGGGCAATAACTCAAAAAATATGCTAGGTAGAGTTATGGTTCTTGAAAACTGCACTCCCACTTGGTGAGCTCTATCCATCCATGAAATTTCATGATTCTAGCTATTATACTTTTAGAGATATACTCCGGACAAGATTCAAGTATGAAAAACAACAAAGGGCAATAACTAAAAAAATAGGCCAGGTAGAGTTATGGTTCTTGTACACTGCACTCCCACTCGGTGAGCTCTATCCATCCATGAAATTTCATGATTCTAGCTATTATACTTTTAGAGATATATTCCGGACAAGATTCAAGAATGAAAAACAACAAAGGGCAATAACTCAAAAAATAGGCCAGGTAGAGTTATGGTTCTTGTGCACTGCACCCCCCCTTCGTGAGATCTATACACCCATGGTGTTTCATTATCCTAGCTATAATACTTTTAGAGATATACTTTGGACAAGATTCAAGTATGAAAAACAACAAAGGGCAATAACTCAAAAAATATGCCAGGTAGAGTTGTGGTTCTTGTACACTGCACTCCCCCTTGGTGAGCTCTATCCATCCATGAAATTTCATGATTCTAGCTATTATACTTTTAGAGATATACTCCGGACAAGATTCAAGTATGAAAAACAACAAAGGGCAATAACTCAAAAAATAGACCAGGTAGAGTTATGGTTCTTGTGCACTGCACTCACCCTTGGTGAGATCTATACACCCATGAAGTTTCATGATCCTAGCTATAATACTTTCAGAGATATACTCCGGACAAGATTCAAGTATGAAAAACAACAAAGGGCAATAACTCAAAAAATAAGCCAGGTAGAGTTATGGTTATTGTGCACTGCACTCCGTATTGATGAGAAGAATATAACTGCCAAGTTTAAAGTCAATCGGACTTACGGTGACAGAGTTATGCCCCGGACAAAGAAGTGGACACCGCCGGACAACCGGACGCCCGGACGCCCGGACGACCGGACGCCCGGACGCCCGGACGACCGGACGCCCGGACGACCGGACGCCCGGACATCACGGGTGATCCCATAATACGTCCCGTCTTCGACGGGCGTATAAAAAGGGATATAATTTGTTTGAATATGCATTTATTAATTACATCCCTTGTCAGCATAGATTGCTCTTTTAGTAAAGGCTTTGTTTATTATAGTGTCACCCCTATTTAAAGGGCCAGTAAGTTTTGACTAATAGGACACTTTTCTTGGTACACAGTACCTCCTGATTCCCTCTCTTTATTGCCAAGCCCCTGGCAGAGATGGGACTATAGTAACCATTCATTTAACTAGCTGGTGGCTCACCAATCAGCCATATCAGTTCTTATCCAGTGAGCCAGCATCCACCAGGATTCGAAGCTTAGACCTCCCACTTCCAAAGGGGACGCCCTAACAACTGGGCTATAGAAGCGTTTTTTTAATAGGGATCATATATTCCATGTTTCTAGGGAATGTGTTCAGTAAACCAGAGATTTTAAAAATGTCAAAAGTTGTAGCACAGCAACAACACTTGGTTATAGGTCAGGTTTTCTATGAAAACTGTTGAGCCATTATTATCAATTCTACTAGATACTTATGAAATTTGATCCTCACCTGATAATCTTCATCTTTTCCAGCAGTCTTTCTCTTTTCATCAATACCTTTGAAGATTTCATCACAGAAAATAGGAATGATCCCTTTATTGGCCCCGTATCCCACCATGGAGTAGGACTTTCCTGAACCTGTCTGCCCATACGCAAACAGGGAACAATTGTAGCCCTTCCAGGCATTATCCAACACACCTCGACCAAGATCATCGAATACTTTTTGCTGGAAAAGAAAATGAAGTTAACATAATGGGTTAACTCTTGTCATGCTGATTCCGGAATATTCCTGCTTTGGCAGGAGGCATAGACAAAGACCAGCCTGCACATATATGCAGTCTGATCATAGTCTACACCACCTGATTGTTTTTATAAACCAGATTTCTTCATAGAATTAATTTCCAAACTGAATATTGTCCCTGAAAACCAGGCCTACATTACCATCAGCACCTTGATTTTCATGCAATAAAATGAAAAACTTTTGTGGCAATGTATTATTTCTGGAAACTTACAAAATTCCAAATGATGAAATATAGAGGTAGATTAGTAGAAAGTAAAAAGAATAAAATAATGACTGGTCAAAATGGAAAGAAATAGTATACCTCATTTCTACATTAGTTTAGCAGGTGAAATAAATGTATTTATAGGGACCTAGGAAACAATGTGATAATGGAAGAATTTTTTTCTTTGCTATTACCGTAATTTTTTTCTTTAGATGGTATACTCAGGCTGTCATTGTCTATTACACAATGAAAAAGTGAGACAAACATTGCAGGTGAAATAGTCAAAAAACAACTTATTTCTTATAACCTAATTCCTATTTCAATTGTGACACAGAAATTCAAGTAAATAGCTTTGCAAAATGCTTTGATAAGGTTGGAATTGTGGAAAAAGGAGGAATAATTGTTTTCTTCTAATTTTAAGACTGTTTTACAACACACTTTTAACTTATTTCTGTCTAGAAGCTATCTGTGTGATGTTGTTAACCCTTTTTGATGCCCCATATTCAAAGAAGCTGCAAACAACAATCTCAAGTTGATGAAATGTCTTTCTGGGTAAAAACATTGAGGAAAATGTAGAAATTGCTCTTGAGGGTTGTTAATAATCGCAGGATCAGGTGGGAATGGGTTAAACTAAATTCAGTGGTATTACTTAAATTTTTGATTCAGTGACAACTAGATGAGTGGAATGCAGAAAAAAGAAATGTTTTTTACCTTACTATTTCAGAATGATATAATTTTACTGACATCCATTTAATCTATTCCCACACTACAAAATTTTATACTGGTCCAAATTGACAGATGATGCAGACAACAATTTCAAGTTGGTTTAATTCAAAGATCTTTGCCTTTTGGGGTAAAAAACAAGTGTGTTTTTTTCAGGGGCGTATAATAGAGGGATTGTGTGGGAAGGGGGTTAAAGAGTGGAAAGAAAACATAGGGAAAAAAGGGGCAAAATACAGGGTTACCAACACACATACACACAAAACATGTGTTTAAAAAGGCTTACTTTGCTAAAACTTTTTTTTTATTTCCAAAAATCTTTTGGGAATAACATTAACACATTTTTTGGAATTGTTCAATTTTGAAACAGGCTGTAGGCACCAAATAGAAAACAATTTTGAATAAATATCCTCCTAATTAGAAAATTCAAAGTACTGAAAGTACTGAAAGCTAGCAAAGCATGGTTTTGTTTAGCAATGTTCTTTGTCAAAAATGAACAAGGTTAAAGTAACCCAGGACTTAAATAGCATGCTTTTGAAGGAGTTCTAAACAATTTGAATAAAGCTCATTCAGGTTGCCGTACAATACAGTGCACATAGTGAAGACTCTGATCAGACTAATCTTCAAGTTGCTACATGGTACATATTATGGAAAATTGTTCGAAATGCACATTCTAAGTTGAAAAAAGTGAAATTATTTTTTTTTTCATATTACAAACAATATTATTTTTTCGTGTTTTCTAATATAAAGAAAAGGACCATTATGGTCCTAAATCACGCACCCACAGGGTTATTGAGTACAAATAGTGGCCAATAGAGTGTACACAAAGAATTCATCATCAAGGCCCCCTTTCTTGTGTTTTCATATGAAATGTATCCAACTTCTAAAAGATTTATCCTTATCACCTGATATACATTTGAAGAAAGTTTAATCAAAATTCAGCCAAAGATAAGCCCCCAGGGCGTAAAAAAAGTTGTCATCAATGACCCTTTTCCTGTCTTTTCCATTTATTTGTTCCAATTTTCCAAAAGGGTTTTATCTTCATGACCTGAAACTCATTCTGACCAAGTTTCATCATAATTGGGCCAAATTTATGGCTCCTTGAGAGAAAACAAAGAATTGACATTAAGGTAGATCCCCTTTTCAGGGTTTTCGATTAGAACATTCTCAGTCTAATAGGGTTTCATTTTTATGCCCCCACAAACATTCTAATCAAGTTTCCTATTCAATTCCTGGTTTCTATGTTCCAAACCTCCTGTTTGTACATTTCCTGCCAGAGTAGTTTATCAAATTGAAATTCAAGAGAAATATTGGTTATTGAATAGCAAGCACTGTCAGTGCTCTCAGCCCTTTGGTTATAATGCAATTCAGTAGGGATTTTATACAGCATGACAAGGGTTAAGCTGTCAGAGCTGACGCATTGCTAGCTAAAAATCTGCAGTTTTTTTTAATGAGCAATTACTTCTCACACTGTCAGATACTTTAGTGCCTGAAAATATTCACTAGTGAATCGAGATAAAATCAGATCTCCTAATCACTGTAACGGTCATTTTGGCATTCTTGGAGAGTTTAACAGCATGGGGGCAATAATACCTATCCTGACCGACCATTAGATCAACAATCCTGATTACAGGAAGTCACACATTTGTGCTTATCAGTGTTACAATTCAACTTTATTCTGTTGATTTTATGTTTCTCCAAGCAGACAGGTTTTCCATTTCAACCACACTTATATCGTATCAAGCGCAAGCGATTTCGGACTATTGAATGTATATTTTTAAAGGGTTACACTCTGATTTAAAATGATATATATCATGTAAAATACAGAGGCGCATGTGAGGTACCTGTCATGTTTAAGCCTAAATAGCCAGCCCATAATTCTTACTTATATGCTTTTCAAAAACAACTTTGATATTTTCCCATCTTATAAAATGCCAGAAACAATATTGAAAAGTATTGGCCAAGAACAAACTTATCTTTATCTTCCAGAGGGATTTCCTTCATTACACATGGTCATTCTACTTAACTGTGAAATGTGTTTGTGTGTTTACATTGCCCAAACTTGAAAAGTAAAGACTCTCTTTGATCCAACTGCTTGTTGTAATCTTAAGATGGTTTCTTGAAGTGTAGTGGGTCACTCATATTAAATTTGTTCATATCTATGTCCAGTATTGTGGGAAAAGTAGTAAGTACTTCATTTCAGATTGTTATCAAACGGCAAACTCTTAGACTGGTCCAAATTAAAAGGAGTAGCAATTTAAAGACAATATAAGATTTATGAAATTTGAGTGTTTTTTTTAATATAGATATAACTTTATGGGTATAAAATGAAGAGAATGTTTGCAACAAGCAATTTCTGCAATTTACACAATGTTTTCTAAATTGCTCCTCTTCATGTGAGTTAAAAAGCGTTATCATGTGGGAATCGGTTAAACAATTATATCTTTAGTATATCTCAACGTCATAAAAAATCAGTAAATCTCATTATACATCTTTTGGTAAAACATGGGTTTAATAAACCCTACTTTTCAGAAATTTTAAGTCAATGTCATAGCGCAGTCGGTAGCGCATCAGACTCCTATTCTTCAATAATGGGAGGTCATGGGTTCGATCCCTGGTGGCGGCACACATTCTTTCTGACATTTGTCTCTCGCCAATGGGTGGATAATCGTTAACCTAAGTGGGATAGCAGCTGGAGGCTAAGAAAGTATGTAGCGGTAGTTATGGTGTGAGAAATACCAGGAATCCATTGTTAGGTGCTCCGGCTGATGCGATATGACTGAAATACTGTTTAAAGCGGCGTTAAACCCCATTCAATCAATCATTCAGAAATTTTAAGGCCCTCTTTCTAACTAGAGACCAATCAGGGCCTTAGTTCTCAAAAGGCCTCTTTTCCCGTGATACTTTGATAACCTTACACATTTAAAAAAATTATTCATAGGTTTATACAATCATTCTGTGAACATTTGAAGAGAATTTGATAAAAACTGGGGACTTCATGGTGTAAACAAAGATCTTTTGATAAAATTTCCATAAAATCCCTTGACCCATTTTTCTTGATTGATCAGACCAAATTCCTAAATATCCATCCTAATGATGGCAGAATCACTCTGTGAAAGTTTAAAGTGAATCCCATGAAATATGGGGAATTCATTGGGTTAACTTGTTGACAAATCCTAAAACAGGAAGGTGATAACTTGCGGACCTAAATTCAGTAAGCAGAAATTGAGAACCGCTATAGATGAACGGCTTCATCTAGTTTCAAGTCTATGCTATCAACACTTGCTTGACATTATAATCCTCAACCAAACTACTTCAAACTTTGTATATTAGATGAAAATAGCCCATATTCTAGTCTAACCTCTTAGTTTCTCTGAAGCATTATGGCAATATTGATTTGAAGAAAGCAATATTGATATTTATCATGTGTAGAGAAATCTGAAAGAAGATTGGTTTTATTGAAGGAAAAGTCATTACTTAAGAAACATAAATTGTACTCACTACTAGAGTTGCTTTTAACTGTTAGGAAAATAATATGAGGCAAGAGTTTGAAGATGGCCCTATGGTGCTGAACTTAGTTTTTAATTGAGCAAAAAATAAGTCTTCAAATTTAACTTTGGTAATGTTTTGAAGGAGCATGCAATATACAAGCTTCATACACAATTTGCTTTGACTTTTTCTAAAGGAATCTACTGTCCAACAATGTATACTGGTGATAATTTGACTTAGTTCGGTAGAAGACTAAAAGGAAAATGTTTCATGCAAAATTGGAAAGCTCTGTGCATATCATATTGGGAGCAGAAGATTTTTAAATACAACCTTCTTTATTTTTAAGTACTGAATTCCAAAACAACTTAGCAAAGCGTTAGTGTCAATGGTAGAATGACAGCTTGAATTAATTTGGCCGGAGACCATATGATGCTGTTACTTAAAGATCAGAAAGTTCTAGATCTAATTGTTTGGGAGGTGAATATATGTATTTGTATATAATGATTTCTATCATTTTATGATTTAACCTGGATCCCTTAATAAAAGGCTAATTTTGATTTATAGCAATAATTACGTGTATTCTGGAAAGGGATCATTAATCCAATTTCAAGTGAAAGATTTGAATGCTCTACGCAAAAGAGTTAGGGAGAAGATTTAAGGTCTTTAAAGATTTCATTTTCATTTTCTCCATGTTAAATTGTGGGTTCCCATAAAATAGGGCTTACATTAATCCAACAATAATTATTGATAGTATTTTTTACTATAAGGTAATGCAGTCTGTATCATTCGAAGCTTTAGTGCTTCGTTTTTGGAGTTTTTTTTTTTTAAATTTTGAATCTGAGAAAAGTAATCTGGGATCTCAAACCAATTAATTTATATGTTTATCTAAGAATAACCATTGAAGTATTTTATTACAATACCAACAGGGCATAAATTGAAATCTCTTGACCTCATGGTTTAGGAAGACTATTCAAAGATCCCTTTCTTCATCTCAATATCAAATTCAAGAACCAACAACAGAGGGCTTAACTTAATCAAGTTATAAACTAGAAATATATTTCAACCATGGAGAAATGCTACATGCAAAATTTGAAAGCTCTAGGCTTCATGGTTTCTGAGGAAAGGATTTTTATAATATGTCTGTCTTTTTCGCTATGTAAAATCTGTAATCCCACAACATACAAGGGTTACGTTGGTCGAAAACCGTTAGTTTGTAGTATTTTATAACAACACCATAAGGCGATGCTACTTACAAAATTTGATAGCCAACTAACTTATGGCCCCTTTATCTCTGTAAAAATTCGGGTTCCCACAGCATAGGGCTTGTGATGACTTCACCCAATCGATTTTAACTATTTCGGTAGCTTTAGTACAGCAAGGAAATTGTGCATGCGAAATTTGAAAGCTTTAGGCCTTATGTGTGGAAGAAGAATAATTCTAAAATTGCTTCTTTTGGTTGGCTTAGCAACCAATGTTCTTCATGGTTTTGAATTCTTTGGGGTATTTTGAATGATTATGGCCTAAGCATCAATTCTGTGAACACATAATAATACGCTCGCCAAAATAATAGCCTGTTTAAAATTAAAAAAAGATACAGGTTACAATTTAAAGTGTGTCTAAATTGCGTGGAAATCAACTTGAAATACTACAAATATCGTGTAATAGGAAAAATTGCTTGTTATTTTGATGGCGGTTTTCACCAATTATTACCGAGGGCTGCGAGACCCTGTGATTTAATACGGATATGGTTAACAGTTTGTAGTAACAGTATTCTAGGCTTTTATAAATTAAACGAAAGAATCATGATGGTTCTATATCGCTCCCCTGAGTATGATGGCTCAAGGCTTTATGATATATACAAAAGACCACAGCCCTATGCCTATTCATTTTGGAGAAGAAGATTTTCTCCTGTAATCCTAGGTTTATTGAAGGTCCCACCAAATAGCGCTAATTTCAGGAGTACGGTAATTCTTTGAAGTATTTTGATAGAGGTCAATAGGCATTAACACATACCAAATATCAAAGCTCTAGGCATAACGGTTTAGGAGGAGAAGATTTTCAAAGATATATTCCTTTGTAAGATCAGGAATTGCACAGAAAAGGGCTTATTTTCAGAATACGGTAATTTTATGGAGTATTTTGAAAGGGTCAATAGGTATTGATACATGCAAAATGTTAAAGCCATAGACCTTATGGTTTGGGAGAAGAAGATTTTCTTTTCTATTCATATGAACATTAGGGTCATGCAAATGGGTTAACTTTCAAGATACGGTCATTCTATGAAGATTTTTGGTAGAGTTTCAAAGGGTTTTGATATACACTTCTAAACGTTATAAAAAATATTTCAAAGATTTCTTTCTCTATTTCTATGTAACATCAGGGATTGCACAAAAAGGGCTAATTTTCAAGATACGTCAATTCTATGAAGTATGTTGGTAGAGAGACAAGAGATGATGATTTATACCAAATATTAAAGTTCAGGGCCTTATTGCTCTGGAGAAGAAGATTTTCAAAGATTTCCTTCTTTGTTTCTTTGCAAAATCAGGGATTGCACAGAAAAGGGCTAATTTTAAAGATACAGCAATTCTTTTTTACCAAACATCAAAGCTCTTGGCCTTATGGTTACAGAGGAGAAGATTTTATAAGTTTTGTCACATGGTTGCCATGGAAACCGATAGTTCTTCATGGATTCCAATTCTTTGAATAATTTTGAAAGAGCATGACCTAAGGATCATCTATGTGAAGTTTGGTTAAACTTCCATGATGGTTTAGGAGGTGAAGATTTTTTATAACTGTGAACGGACGGACAGATAGATGAACAGACAGGCGGACAGACAGATGGATAGATGCCGGACGTTGACCGATCATGATAGCTCTCCTAGAGAAATTCGTGCTTAGTGGGCTAAAAATACCAAATACAGAAAATAAAAAAGCATTGAAATTGAAAAAAATGCTATTTATGTAAGAAACATTGTGTGAAAATGAGACATTGCTTCTTTTTTAACTCTTATTCTTTAGTTTGTCAAAAGGGCAAATTCTATGATAATGATTTAATATGGAATTGCTGATTTGTACAGAGTGAATGTTTCACTTGAAAAAATAGTTAGGCTGATAAAGACTCTCAAGATCGAGAATTGGATTTATCACCATTGCAATAGCTATACTCAAGTTACTCAAATTACATCCTGGGCCTATCAGTAAACATACCAATCTGGTGTCCTGGGGTGATTTGGGGGTCAGTTTGCATATTTAACTGACCGCAGAAAATTCATTTACAGTTACTTTTTCCAGGAAATTTCTGGCTGGAAGTCACTTAAGTGTAGGACTGCACAAGTAGTGTTCAAGATAATTTTATCTTAAGGTCTTTAGACATAGGATAGTTTTTGAATGGGCTAAAATTGATTGGAGTTGTAGATGACAATTACAAGTTTGTGAGATTTAGAAAAGGGTTTGTCTGTTAGGATAGAAAATATTTTTGAACAATGTATCAATTGCTTGTTACCAGCATATTTTTTTCATTTTTGAAATGTTCTTTTAAGGTTTTTCGTTAGATTCATGAAAAAAACAGGACTGATGGGAAATTAATAAAGCAGGTATCTGTCTGATTATGGCGTATGTCCAACCACTGTCGAAAAAAAATCCTGTATATTAGTTCAATCTATAAATGTGTTATTTTGTAAAAGGTTAATGTCTTATTTATTTATAATTCATACAATGGGCCCAAGATTAAGGAAGAGAAAAGCAGACAATGTAAACAGTTGACCCATTAATCAATAGTAAACCACTTTCAGGTAAAATCCTTTGTTAAATTAAACAATTGGGGTTGTGAAATAATTTCTCAATTGACGTAGATTATTTCATATTTAGATTTTATTGGGTAAATGTTCTGTATTTCTCTTAAACCTTTTTTTTTTATAGTTAATCCCTAGTCAAAATAAAGTTTATATTGTATAATTCATAACTTGTTTATTCTTGCTTTATTTCACAGGTAAAGAGAGGAGAAATAAAACGATTAATAATAAATTCTAATGAAAAAAGAAAAAAAATCAATATTTGAACACTAGGTCTCTAGCTAAGATACTTTTAAAATCATGTATTTTATACTGTATTTTTTAGCCTTAGATTGTGTAAGCAATCTGAGGCTAAAGTTAACATAGTAAATTTCCAACCCATGAAGAGTTCAATATGAAAAACATACAACGCAATTAATACAATCTTCTGTAGTATGAAAAGTAGATTGGAGTGAATTTAAAGTATTTATAAATAAGCCGGATTGAAGGCGACATCTGCATGCAAGCAATGAAACGCTTTTGAGAATTGCAAATTATAATGCAAACCTGGTAAATGACATCACTCTCGCTCCCACCATCTATCTCTCTCTTTACCTGGAGACTAAATAGAGCATAATCAAATAGTGAAATAGGTCTTTGTGGTTTATTACTCGTAACAAAAGCGAGAGCCTCCTTGTTCGAACCTTGCTATATATTTCCTTTCTCTTGCTCTCCAGCTCCACTGACTGAAAGCCAGCAGGCTATTGTCAAGATGTAGTGTCCATTATGTGTCCGTCTGTTAGTCTGTAAACTTTTACTTTTCTAAACAGAATTCAACTAAAATTAACTGGAATTATCCTTGGGTGACTCTTTATTAGATTACTTCGAAGAATTTTTATCGGATGACAAATATTTAACAATATGTTCATGCATAATATTAATATTCAAATAATCATTCAATAGGGTTGAAAATATTATTGAAAAGAAATTGCTTGTTACAAGCAATATTTTTCTTTTTCCAAAATGTTTTCTCAAGTGTAAAAACACTGGAATGTAAAAACTAGGGATTGAATAGGAAAGAGTTAACCCATTCCCACTCAGTGATGATTTTTTACCCCGTCAAGAAAAGCAGTATGGAAAACATCGTACAAAATGAAGAAATTTTCAGAATCTTTTTCCTTAGGGGCATGAAAAGCAGGACTGTGTGGGAAAGGATCAAACCTAACTAGAAGCATAGCTTTACTCTAGTCATGCTGAAAATTGAAATAAAAGTGACATTTTTTAAAGCTAGCCCTCCCCTGCTTTGTGAAAATAAACTTTCACCAGTAAATAAATGATCTCAGGTTAGTTATTTTTCTCAAATTTTCCGTCAAAAGTTTTTCAGAAAAGACTAACTGAATTAACAACTAATAAAAAATCAACTTATTTCTATCAAACTTTGTGTAAGAAACAAAGAATATATCACAGATAAGGACAAATATTTAACAGTGTACAATAAACATGTTACAAAGGTTTTCAACACCTTCTAGAAGAACTCTAAGGTGAACAATATAATCTGCCATTCAGTTGACATGAATAAATTATGTAATGTTGTTTGCAGTGTAGCAAATAACAACAAAACATGTAAGTCTTTTTTCCTAACAAAGCCAAAGTTCTGTAACTATGATTATGTTTTTAGCTAGCAAAGCTGACACTCTGAAAGTTTTAGTTAACAGACAAAATGTTGAGGTGTTCTTAGAGGTCAAGGAGAGCAGACTGCCACCGGAGGCTCAACCACTAAATCTGTTGAATGCCTACGCCCTCAAAAATTAATTCTCATGTTACTATGATGTATTTCAGGAATATTATAAACTCTGCTTGCAAGTTCATTTCCTAGGTATTTTAGCTCACTTGAGCATATCATGTGCAAATTGAGTCTGATCAGAGTCTTCACCATGCGCATTGCTTTGTATGGCCACATGGATTAACTTTATTTCATTTGTTGAGAACTCCTTCCAAAGAATGCTATTTAACCCATACCAACTCAAAACATGTTTTTTTATGCATCTCAAGAAAAAACATAGTGGACGATGAAGAAATGGCTTGTAACAAGCATTATTTTCAATGCCCACAATGTTTTCTATCCTACAAGGCAAAGATTTTTTAAACTCCGACAACTTGAAATTGTCCTCTCCAACTTCTTTCAATTCGAACCAGTATAGTATTTTGTTGTCTTGTACTAGGTTTCACATTTATTAATCTTAATAACCTTTGACAAAAAAGATTACATGTACATAGAAAAATGCTTTTCTAGCTCAGAGTACTTTTAGCACTTTGATTTTCTCAATGATTGACTGATTGTAGAACCACAGCAGATCAGCAGATGGATAACGATAGTCCCAACGGATTTTTTTAGCCATAGTCATGCTTAATGTGATAAGCAACAATCAGGCGGTGTAGTCTAAGATCAAACAGCATTTAAGTGTAGGCTGATCTTTGTCTATACCTTCTGCTAAAACATGAGTACTGTGGGTTTAGCATGATAAGTGTGAAAGCCTTTCTTTGTAAATTAATTTAAAACTAAATTCACACAAAATTACTGATTTTGTAGCCTAAATACTTAACTTGTAACTTTGATAAATATTGACCAATGTCGGAATCCAAAGTTTAGCTCCAGCCTAAACGATTTGATCGGTTTTACGATCATATGATTGACATCCTAGATCTGTCATTGGTAGAAATTTGAAAGTTTCAATTTTGATCCTGTCTAAAACATTGTTGTCTGAAGTGCTTAACTCTTTCCTGTTTAATCCCTAATTTTTACATCCCTGTGATTTCATATTTCATAAAAATTGTAGAAAAAGAAGAAATTCCTTGTAACAAGCAATTTCTTCTTTTTCCACAATTTTTTCTACCCCACTGCACAGTTATATTCAAAATCAAATCTACTTTCAGATTTTGTTTACAAAACCTTTGAATTTGAGCAGGCCTAAACTTTTGCAAAACAGGAAAGGGTTAAATCTATGATAATCCCTTACGAATATACCTCCCAATAAAAGGATCCCTTAGTTATACAGCCAAAGGGGTTGTTATCTACTTTTTTGAAATTCAAAATACTTACATCAAATTAACCCTTGCTGAACCCGGAATATTCCGGTTTTGGCAGGAGGTGTAGACTAAGATCTGACTGCACTTATGTGCAGGCTGATCTTAGTCTACACATCCTGCTTCTACTTTTCCTGCCAGAGTTGTTCATGAGGTTGATTTCTAAAAGAAATATTGATTTTTGAACAACAAGTTCTATCGGTGCTTTCAGCCCTTTGATTTGACAGCAATTCAGTAAGGTAATTTATACAGCACGACAAGGGTTAAAAGCTTTGAAGATAACATTGCCCACTAATGTTTGAAAAAATGACAATTGCGAGATCTGTTAGTGTGTTCAAGCCTACAGCCGATCAAAATTGTCTAAGTTTTATTGTTTCTTTAACCCTTGTCATGCTCAATAGAATCCTATTCAGAATTGTATAAAAGGGCTGAAAGCACTGGTAGTACTTGTTGTTCAGTTGTCAGCACTTCTTTTGAAGATTTATTTTTATAAACAACTCTGGTTTCAAAAGGACAGACAGGAGGTGTAGACTAAGATCAGACTGCACTTATGTGAAGTCTGATCTTTATCTATACCTCCTGCTAAAACCGGAATATTCCAGGTTTAGCATGACAAGGGTTAATAAATCTGATACAATAAAATGCTTAATTACATACACATCCATGCATCTACTAGGAGAAAACATAAATCATGATTGAAGTGGATCCTTGCCTAGTGAAATAAGGCCCTGTGTGAGAGCTAGGTCAAATATTAGGTGACCTACCTGATCTGCATATTTTGCCGAGTCTGGTTCAAAATATCCATCGGGTCTTTCTTTGTATCCATCATGTGACCAATACGAGTGATCAAATGCAAATCGCTTGGGTTCTGCACCCATGTCCTCAGGGTTCTTGATTTCTGTGGAGTTGCCATTCATCTGTATGACCAGGGTGGCATTTCTGGCAGTTTCTCGAGCGTTGTGAGATTAGTTAAGGATAATGTGAAGATTATTATATTATGGGGGTTAACAAGAATTCTTCATAGCAAAACCAAGTCCACTACTGACCATAAAATAAGTTTTTCTATGCATCTGTCCAAGTCTAAGATAATTTTTTTCATAAAAATGAATAAGTGGACTAGAAAAACACTCAAACTTGAGCTGTAAGTTACTATTACCAACCCATATACCATAATGAGTCCAATTTACACCACCCTTTAGAAAAGAGTGTGTTAACCCTTGTCATGCTGAACCCCGAATATTCGGGTTTTGGCAGGAGATGTAGATCAAGATCAGCCTGCACATAAGTGCAGTCTGATCTTAATCTACACCTACTGCTTGTACTATTCCTGCCAGAGTTGTTAATGAAATTGATCTCTAAAATAAATATTGACTTTTGAACAACAAGTTCTTTCAATGCTTTCAGCCCTTTGATTTTACAGCAATTCATTGATGTAATTTATTCAGCATGACAAGGGTTAAAATGGAAATTTATGGGAACTTAGTCCAGTACCTGTATCTTCCCAAAAATCTATGAGCTAAAACTCCATCTTGCTTACAAACTCAAACACCAAACATCAGCTTAACCCATTCCCACTCAGTGACGCTTTTAGACGCCCCCAAGATAAAAAACTTTTGAAAACATTGTGGAAAATGTAAAAATTGCTTGTTACGAGCAATTTCTTTATTATCCACAATTTTTTCTACCTCAAAATTAAAAGAAATCTAAAATTTCATTAGCTTTTAAATTGTCATCTGCAACTCCTTTCAATTTGGACAAGTCTTAAATTTTGCCGTTTGGTAATTGGTTAATATCTACACATGTAATTGTTATAAAAAGAAAAAAAAGTATGGAAAACTTGAAGCATCTGTATCTTGGTAAAAAATCAAGTCATGCATCCACATCTTTGACACAAATTAAAGGCACAAAACTCAAACTTGATCTGTTACTTGATTTATCACTTATTAAACAGGACTCACAAAATAGCTCAATATCTGCCAGAAAAAAGACTGAAACACAGACCAACAAATGGAAAGAGAGCAAATCTATTGTCCCCTGCATGGTCAGTAGTGGACTGACAAGCACTATATAATTTGAATTTATCCTTTCCATGCTACATATTGAATAATTCTACTTTAAAGCAGGAGGTATTGACAAAGATCAACCTGCAAAAATATGTGCCGTCTGTTCTTAATCTACACCCACCTATTTGATGTTTTACCAGCTATGCATGTTCATTCAAAAATTAATTTGCAAGAGAAATATTGACCCAACCCAGAGCCTTTCAGTACTCTAAGCCCTTTCATTTTAATATAATTTTATTAAGCTTGAAAAGGGTTAAGTGATAAAATGATTTTAAAACATTCTAATAAACAGTAATGAAAAAAGGGGCATGGTTTTTCTAACTCTCTGGCAAGATTCGGCAACAAAAGAAAAATTCTCTTCTGCTAAGACTAATGTTAAAAATGCCAATATAGCATGTATCTTAAACTGGCAAAACCCCAACAATATGTGTAAGGTCAGGTGACTAGGAATACTATGTGAGATTTTCAATCAAATTAGTCAAAAAATGTAGGAGATGTTTTAACGCATTCCCACACAATTACACTTTTTGACGCACCTCAAAAACAAAAAAATAGGGAAAATACTATGTAAAAAAGTCTAAATCCAAATAATAATAAATAAACTTTAAATTGTCATTAAATTGTAGCCCCTTTCTATTTAGAACAGTCTAAAAATTTTCTATCTTGTAATGGATTAACAAAATGTGGACATTCAATGTACAGACAAATGGTTCATTGGACAGACTGAGAAGATGGTTAAGCTCGAAACAGTAGTAAATGCCTATAATGGCTGTAAGTTTTGCAATGAACCATTTTATATTATGTTCACCTTTGGCTACACTCAGCAAGTCAGAGAGGAATAATCTGTTGGGTAGGTCAAAGAGAAGACAGTTACTTATCTCAAGTGTTCACCTGAGGTCAAAGTCATAGATTTTATTTGCCTTCCATAAAGGCTTTTGTGTATTCATTCTAATCAATTTTGAATGATTTAAAATGTGACCTTTCTTAATGTCTAATTTAGAAATTATATGTAAAACTGCAATCTTTAAAATAAAATGTGAAACAATATGCTCCCCATCTAGACCCATTCCAACACAACGAAATTTTAGACTGGTCCAAATTGAGAGAAGCTACAGACGACAATTTCAAGATGATGGAGTTTGGAATTTTTTAGTCCTTTGGGATAGAAAACATGGTGAAAAACGAAGAAATTGCTTGATACAAGCAATTTATTCATTTTCTATCATGTTTTCCAAAGCCTTTTCTTGAGGGGTGTAAATAGGAGGGAATGTGTTGGGAATTGGTTAACTATGCTGGGCATACAATTAGAGCATATGAATCAAAAATAGTGTTTGAAAAAGAGTATCTGTTACAAGATGTATCTCCTTTAGCCACAATTGAAAATCTCAAAATGCAGTGTACTGTAATAATGGGTTTACCCCTTACCAGATAAGTGAGATAAGTATATTCTAGAATGTTCTGAATTCAAAGTGGTTGCTTAGAACAGCTTTAAGTTAAAATTTTTGTCATTAAATGGGGTAAAAAAATTCTTTTGAAAACAAAGAAATTGCTTGTTACTACAACTTCCTTCATTTCAACAATGTTTTCCAAAGAGTTTTTCTAAAGGTTGATAAAAAAGCTGTATTGCGTGAAAAAGCTTAGAATGACTCGCTTGGCTGAAAAATTTTTGGTCAAATAAGTGACATAATTTTGTTACAATATGGAATGTCCATTTACATTTCTATAAAATTATGATGCTCTTAGAAAATTGGTTTAAAATGGCACATCTACTCATGATGAAAAACAAAATTTATGTGACATGTTTTTTATTAAATCCATCCAATATAGGCAATATGCTTTGTTCAAGCTCATAAGCTCAATTTGAACATTTAATCTTGAGCTTTGAACTTGAGCCAACTGAAAGTTTGTACTAATGATGGTGAACAGTTGTGCCATGTTATTTTGAAATTCATCCAATCCATAGATAAAGGGGTTATGGTGTGGACAAATTCATACAGACTGACAGATCAACACACACACTACTATTTGTCATGGTGTCAACTATGTCTCACTGTCTGCATACAGACTCAACAAAATATAGCGTTGCAATAAAGTGCTAAAACGATTTGTGATATCATCACTTGTCTACCTTTCTAGCCTGTAGCACCAACATACTCAAAACACCTTAAATCTTTAATCTCAGACTGTTGACCAATCTATTCCTGGTAATAAGATATCTTTATCATTTCTTCCAATAGATTTCCTAAATCCATTAGGCTAAATCAAAGTATCTAATTGCCTATTTTATGTGCTATCTTATATTTGTCCATATTGTTCAACAATGTACTTTGATGTAAACCTAGCCATAATTGTAAATTAGAATTTGTGACCGAAAAATGACCAAGTGACAAACAGGTTAGGGAAAAGCCAGAATCTCTAATTAGCTATAATGCCTAGATGGAGGCTTACGAAATATCAGGATTTTAGGTTTAAAAAGGTCAGAGACAAAAGCCCAGCCACATTGAAAACCATTTCATTGTCAAATTTGTTATCCATATCTAACTGCTTTAATCAGGGTTTTTGTTTGACCTGGACCTTGAATTTCAATGCACAGGAAATCTGAAAGAAGCAATTTTTGACGCTTAAAAAATTAGTACTGTGTGTCACTTTGACTCTTGAAAATTATCAGCCATGCATTAAGGGACATCATAGGTGTGACAGTGCCAAATCATTGGAAAATATCATAAGCTTTAAGTTGTCACATGCAAAGTTGACCTGTCTTAAATTTTGTCATCTGGAAATGGGTTAATTGATTATGTCGATATACATCTCCACCAATCCAAGCTTGATTTTTAAGTCAACACTCTTCGGTGAATCGGCATGCATCAGCAATCACATTGACTTATATTGTCAAAATTCAATTATCATGCATACCTATGTTATCGTACATGGCCCCTAAGGAGCCCCAGTGAACTTTGGTGACCTTATTTTTTCACGGGATGTTAAGTTTTCGGGGCCCGTAACTGTTGCTGTGAGAAACAACCATACCATACAGCACACTTAACTTAAACCCAAGGAGATGCAAAATTGACCCCCAAATAATACATTTCACAAAATAGGGGACAGTGGATAAATTTAACACGAGTTTTCATAACTATAAACTAAAACTTACATCAAATAAATTTTTAAGAGAAAAGATGGATGACAAAAATTGAAACAATAAATTTGCTTCTTTTTGGTTGTCATAGACACTCTCTTTTGTAAGATGCATGATAACTGCAGAAGCAATCCAAAATTTCTAAAGGGTCAACAAGGCAACTTTAGACATAAATTTCATGTAGAAGTTTAGAATAGAACTGGACAAAAACTTTAGTAAAAGATAAATTAAATGTATGTAAGATATATAAAAACTATTTCATCAAATAAAAAACATATTTTGATTGGTACGATAATTGAGGTGAAGAGTATACTCTGATTTTTTGTCCTTCATGGACCCTTGATTGGAATAAAACTATTGTCATTGTCATTATACTGCCAATTGTGAAATTCATGTTGAAACCCATTTTTTGTGGATCCTAATCTAAAATAAATTAACTTTTGTAAGAATATCTTTTATAAAAATCTAAGCAATTTATAAAATGACTTAATTTCTGGTAAATTTTAAAGTTATTCAGAAGGAACTGCTGCGTCAGTACATATGTATCTTTTTACTTAGTTGCCCTTAGATAATTATTCAGCATTTTCCAAGTGCATATGTTGACGAACTTCCATGTCTATATCATAATCTAAATCAAGATATATTGATTCTGACTTTTCCCTAACCTAATAAATACCGAACAAGTGCACCTCTACGACGATATTTGCATGTGATCTGCAGAATAACAAAAGCAATACAGTATGAATGTCACGATAAAAGGATATGAAAGGTCGCACTCTTACTGCCACCTTAACGTTCTCCGCTGCAGCCATTTTCACAATGTAAATGTTATAAATTAAAGTCCAGAATAATTTCTCACTTGGTCAATACAATTTTTTAGAAACCGACAATAGAGGTATGCCGAAAATGTCACTTCCGTAAACAAATAATTTATTTATAGCAACGATGATTCGTTCCAACAAGGGTACGGCATTCGGCAATCCTCGGGCGATCTCCGAAGTCTCCGAGTTATGACGAATGGGGGTTTCGGTCGATTTATCTCGGAAATTTCCGATTGTTACCTGGTCATGTGTTGCCAAAAACCGCTACGACTCCTGGTCCTGGCAAATATCCTTCCCGACACTTGACCCTCAACAATAGATGCGGATTATCATAAACTTGTGGGATGAGCTGCTATCTATCTATCTATATATACTGCCCAACTCCCCTTTCGGGTATTACTGGCAGGTGCGCGTCAGTGCTGGAATAAAAACTGTTAGACATTTGTTAGGGTGCAAAATTTAAAAGTATTGTGAGTGTTAGATTAAAAGAGCTGATAAAACATATTTTGGTCATTCAGGGACGGCTCACTATCTGAAAAGAATCAAGACTCTTTTTGAATGCTGCAATATCAGGTTGCTTTTCAATTGTTTCTGGGAGGCTGTTCCATAGTATCACTGTGTAGGGAAAAAAAGAATATTTAAAGTAGGCTGCATTTGTGTGGATCTGTCTGAAAGATGCTGTGTGCATATGTCGGGTGGTCCTCATTGGTCTTTCAAGATAAGCTGGTACTGGCACTGCAACAAAATTGTTAACGATTTTATAAAACATGGTGACTCTGGAGATGTCTCGTCTGTATTGGAGAGTTTCCCAACCAAGCTCCTTCTGCATGCAGGTAACACTGTCATAATAAGAGAAATTATTTTGAACCCATCTTGCCGCTCTACGTTGTACTTTTTCCACTTTGTTGATATAGGTTTTTGTGTAGGGGCTCCAAACTGTTGATGCGTATTCTACCTGGGGTCTCACTAAAGTTTTATACGCTATTTCTCTGATCTTCTTATTTTTGGTCTGGATGTTTCTGCGGAGAAAACCTAAAGTTTTATTAGCATTTGATGTTATATTGTCAATGTGTTTGTTCCAGGAAAGATCTCCAGATATTGTAACTCCTAGGTATTTGGCATTGTCCACAGTCTCTAGTACTTGTCCATGTAACCTGTAATCAAAGGAAATCTTTTTCTTCTTTTTAGTAATATTTAGGACAATGCATTTGCTGGGGTTAAACTCCATTTCCCACTTTTTCTCCCACTGCATTAACTTGTCTAGATCTTCTTGTAGGGTCAAACATTCTTGTCTGTTGTTAATAGCTAAGTAAACGGCAGTGTCATCTGCAAACAAACGAACTTGGGATGTGATGTTATTTGGAAGGTCATTTATATACAAAAGAAACAAAAGAGGGCCAAGTACAGATCCCTGAGGTACTCCAGACGTGACTGGTACTTCTGATGAGCATCCACCTTCTAAAACTACTTTTTGTGTTCTGCCTATTAGAAAAGATTTAATCCACAAAAGGGTAGCATTGTTAACACCATGTTCCTGCAATTTATACAAAAGTAGAGGCTCTGAAACTGTCGTGGTAGGTGCTGGTGTCAGAACTACCAGGATTCCATGGTTAGGTGCTGCAGCCACCGTGCCGCGACATGGATGAAAAACTGTTTGAAGTGGCCTTAAATCCAATTCAAACTTAATTTACGCAAAGCGTTATGAAAATCCATTCATTTGGAACCAAAATGTTGCTAGACAAAATTCATCGGCCGCAGTCAGAAAATACCTTTACATTCCACCACAATCCCTTCTTTTTAAGCCTTTAAAAAAAAAAAAATTAAAAACATTGTGGAAAAATGAAGAAATTGCTTTAAAAAGCTTGAAATTTCTTTCAATTTGGAACTGTCTCTAATTTTGTTGTGTTTGGATGGGTTAAGGATGCTTAGAAAATATTTAATATTTCACCGTGATAAATACTTCAATGATTTCTATTAATAAAAGTGGTATGCAATTCATCGACACAGTGCATATGCACTTAAATTGTTATAACTCACTTAGCCATCACGGCTTTTTAAAAGCTTATTACTCTAAGAATTCTTTTTTTTTTTTTTTATTTTTACTTCTCAGTGACGCTTTCCCATCATTCTCTCTTAGGCTATTTTTATGTTGTTTCTTCAATGTCAGCAAGTGATGGTTGAAATATCACAATGAAAATGAAACTTGTTATATTCAGCCCGATTAGCTCAGGTAGAGCACTTGACTTCAAACCCCAAGATCACGGGTTCGAGCCCGGGGCTGACCATATCAACTAACAAACTAATTGTCTTTCGGATGACTGTGACGTAATACCGAGGCTCCATATGACGGTGCTATCCACCGGCGAGAACGTAAAAGAAACAGGCGAGGCTCTCAACAGTTTCGTCCTGTATCCTTGTATATCCCAGTAACAACTAACCGTCTTCTGGGGGCGTCGCTCATAAGGGCATGCGCTACTGTAGCCGAAAATACACACACAAAGATGTTACGAATAACCATCACAGTGAATCGGGACGACTGGCTATCAGATAGCAGACTGTTAATCACGGTGTATATCGTGATACGCGCTATCTGACTTTCGTGCCATGGTAAATGCTATGGAGCACGAAATGGTTCAAAAGTCCACTTCAGGTAGTAAACGCTAAAATAAACGCGTGAACGCCGGCGTTAGTAATACAGGTACACTCATAAAATTCAGGCGTGTGAGCATAATTACTGAGTGTTAAACGGTATAAAATGTGCGCGCACGCCTAAATTACACGCACAATATGAAGTTGTTTTCTTTTAATGAGTGCACGCTTGCACAGGTTCTTTTATAACGAGTTTACCTATATTATTTACACGTGCACGCAGTCATTGTGCTAAACAGACTTAAAGGGAACTTTTGACCCGACCGGTACACCATAATAATAGGCCTAATGCCGTTACCTCAAAACTTTACATCGTGCCCAAGCACAGTTGCTTTGTAGTTGCAACGATACTCATGCCTTCATGAAATGCATAGTGACTTGGTTTTGAAATTGTTGTTGTTTCTCCTAATATTCTTTCTTGGAACTTGTGTTTTCTACCTCTTTCCATTCTTTCTGTTTTTCCGTGCTTCTGCCAAAACTACTCCTTTAAAATGCCTTTTTATCTTCGACTGTTGTACTGTCATGAAATATTGCCGTTACAGTAGGCCTACAGACGTTTGAGTTACTTTATTAAGGTTTACCTGTAAGATTGACGGATGACTAGCGGCTCCACCAACTTGACTCCGAGGAAGTTCAACTTCAGTTCAGATATTGAAAGACGGTATTTGCAAAATTTATCGCCAATAGTTGAACGTGTAACTGAAATAGAACCGTTGGTTTAGCGACGTAAACGTCATAGCTACAGCGTTGATAAGCTGTAGTTACAACGTTTATGTCGCCAAACCGACGCAAAGGCTACGAGTATATGTCAACCGATGAAGGAGTAAAAATTCACATCCGGTATAAATGGATGATTTGATAGATCTATCCTTTTTTAGCGAGCAAAGCGTCAGCTTTGACAGCTTAAGTTGATAGACAATATTCTTAGGTCTTTTCAATCTTCATTGAGTGCAAACTGCCATTGGAGGCTTAGCCACTAAATCCATTGACTGCCTACGTCAAGAAAGTAGTTCTGTTAATTTCAGGAATATTGTAATCTCTATTGAAATTGTAGAGAACTCTCTCAAAAGCCTGCTATTTAACCCATTTCCACTCGATTCCGCTTTTAAACACCTCAAGAATAATTTTAGAAAACATTGCGGGCAATGAAGAAATTGCTTGTAAAAAGCAATTTCTTCCTTGTCCACAATGTTTTCTGCCCTACGAGGTAAGGATTTTCTGAGTCCAACCAACTCGAAATTGTCGCCTGCAAATTCTTTCGATTTGAACCAGTCTACGATTTGGTCAAGTTGTAACGGGTTAACTCCTGGGTTACTTTAGCCTGGTTTATTTATCATGATAACCTTTGGGAAAGAAGATTAGTTAACAAAACCATGCTTTGCTTGCTTACAGTACTTTCAGTACTTTGATTTTTCACAGTCGTGATCTGTTGATTATATTATAAATCTCGAGTGAACACGAGTCCTTTTGCAGACTTTTCAAAAGTAGGAAAAGTAGAAAAAATGTCTTGTTTTCTACACAAAATCATCCCCAGTCTATCATCTTCTGGACCCTCTACTCATATTTCATATTTCACCCATTTGTCCATCAAATAATTTCATTCAGGATTCGTAGGATAGATGCAGTTTTCTCCTATTGAATATGTCATTGCAATGGCATCACTGAAAAATGGTTAAAATAGCCATTTTCAATTCACTTTTTTTTTTATATTTCACACAGAAATTCCCACGAAACTTTGTCAAAAATAGTAATGTAATTTACAATGTGTATAATCTAAAAACGTTAAGCCCTATTTTAGATCATTCTCTCATATGATGTGAAATTAAAATGTGGCCATTTATGAAAAACTAAGAAATAATCCGAAAATGGTATTCGATTTGTTTGAGTGGGATTAAAAAGCCACTTTTTACAGTATTTTAGTCATATCCCTTCGGCTGGAGCACCTAACCATAGATTCCTGGTTTTTCTCAAACAAGTACAACCACTACATTCTTTCCGAGCCAGTTGCTCATCCCACTTAGGTTTATTATACACCAGCTGGTGGGGAACAAATGTCGGAAAGGGTATTTGCCTTGGCCGAGGATCGAACCGTAGACCTCATTGCTGAGAGTCAGACATGACTGAAATACTGTGGATGACCAAATTATCGTAACTACAGCTTGATTAAAGCTGCAGGAACAAGGTATTGGTCGCCCACTGAAAATGAATCTCCAAAGCTGGACTGAAATAAACGCACACCTCAGAATTCTATAATTGCAAACTATTTGCAACTGGTCAAGTTTTTTTCCTTCAGATGCTGATTATGAATTAAACGATCGGCTAGCTTGCCAACAAGTGTTATGATAGCTTCTTCTCTTACTGGAGTTCGACCCGTGACGGCGGCACTCATCCTTTCCGACTATTTGTCTCTCACCAATGGGTCGATAATCGTAGACCTATGTGGGATAGCAGCTGGAGGATGGGAAAGGATGTAATGGTAGTACTGGTGTCAGAAATACCAGGATTCCATTGTTAGGTGCTCCAGCGGCCACGATATAACTGAAAGATTGTTGAAAGGGGCGTAAAACCACATTCAAACAAAACAATCTCTCACTGGAAAGTTTCCAAAACCTTTTAGCAGATCTAACATGGGCACGTCTGAGTCATTACTCACCTCTGCTAGGGCCATGTTAAGCCAGTAAATATTTTGTGCCTAGGATGAACCAAATGCGATCTGAAACGAGTCTTTGATTAACATAAACATACGGTGTCCTCGGGTTACCTGATCGACAGGTTACAAGCCCCGCTAACCGAGGTTATATGGGAAAATGATAAAACCCATACAGTTGGTTGGCGATCTGATAGTTGTGCTTGAAAAAAAAACTTTAGTTACGGCGTTTAAGTCGCCTGACCATCAAAAAAGCTTGACTTGAAATAGGAGTCCAACATTCACTCCAGTCTAAATGATTCTTTTTTAATTGGTCACTGGAATTTTGGATTGACAGTGGCGATCAGTGAATCATTGTTTATACGGATCAATTAATTCATTCCACTCAACAAAATTTTAGACTGGTCCAAATTGAAAGAAGTTGCAGACGACAATTTCAAGCTGAAGGAATATTTTTTTTCGTCTTTTGGGATAGAAAACATGGTGAGAAATGAAGAAATTGAAACTAGCAATTTCTTCATTTTCCAACAAGTTTTCCTATGCTTTTTTCTTTAGGGGGGTAGAAAAGGAGGTATTGTGTTGGAATGGGTTAAGCGATACAATATTCGACAACCCGAAGACATTGTTTTTAAAACGATTCTTTTTTTTTCCGCCCGCTTTTTTGTGAGATATGCATTGTCCCCATGGCATCAGTTCGTCCCAAATCATATCGATTGGTCGATATAGTTTCCGGAAGGAGGGATTTCAAAATGAATTGGCGCAACTGTTCTCCATCACCAGTATACATTTCGCACATTTGTCAAGGAAAGCCAAAGGTTAAGGTCACAGTTGAAGGTTAGGTCTGTGTATAGACCATTATTTCTTTATTGGTAGAAAAAATTCAGCGTGCTCTAGCACAATTGTTCCCCATCATTAGAAGTTCTTATAACGGAGCGGAACTGTACGAAATTAGATTATTAATTAAATATTGATTTGTTAGCTGGCAATGAATATGCTTATAATGCATTCGTTACATGTATGCCGAGGACAAACATTTTCTTTAAATTCAAGCACCGCAGGTACGATGAAAATGAATTAATGACATGTCACATGGGTGCCCTTGAATTCACGGTTCAGGTAAGAATCACAAACGTGCGTTGAATATTCCGGATTGGTATATCATGTTTACTGTCAGAATCGATAATGTGAGTCTGAATGACGTCATTCCGTTCCATGACAAATCATGACGGGGGATTTATCCAAAACCAAACCAGTTTGAAGCTCCTATTGCACGGACCTACACCACATGGTAAGAAAAGACGGAAGTGGTTAGATGTCGCAAGCCGATATAGCCGATATGGCGCTGTGCTGGGCAACGTCTTTGCTTGACTGGCGAGCATGTCATAATCTCAGGATCGGAGAGCAACGTACATGGGACAGGTTCACCTACCTAGGTCTTTGCGCAGGCGAAGGGATGTTGTCATAGAGACCAGGGAGCAAATCGTCGTTGTGGTTCTAAAACCTCGTAATTACAGCTTGATTCAAGCTGTAGTTACGAGGTTTTAGAACGACAACGACGATATACGGTGTTTCTTGAGCTACAAGTTGGCGCCAAAGTAGGGGTGAGGAACTATGACAGTCCAAATCTCGGTATCCGCGGAGAGTTTACTCTACATTTTCTGGTTATTTGTTATGGCCTTTGGAATAAGAGAAAATTCTTATTCAGAACGGTGTTATAATCTGTTTGTTTTCTGTATTCATATGGGGTATTAATCTGTTTGTTTTCTGTAAAGAATTTCTGGAATTGTTCAAACTAAAAGTGTAGAAGACGATATTATAAAATAAGTGCAATTCAAAAAGTAACCATCATATATGATAGAAAATATTACAGGAAAAGAAGAAATTGCTTGTTTCTAGTAATTTATTCTTTTTCCATAAAGTTTTCTCAAGTATGATACCATATGGATTGTACAGGAAAGGGTTAAAATGCTAGAAAATTGATTAACATCTAGAGTTCGGTTATCATTATCTGGTTACCAGTGCTTACCCGAGTATTAACCCATTCTCACTTAGTGACGCCCCCCAAGAAACAAGAGGGCCGTTGGCCCTGGGGCGCTCACCTGAGATAAAGGCTCTTTTTCTTTCAACAGTCTAATTTCATGTTAAGGTTAGGATTACGAAACAAGTGGGCCACAATTACTTATAAAGACTATGAACCTGGGGATCCTAAAGTCTAAATTACAAATTCCAAGGCTTTAGTGCTGATTTGAAAGAAGGAAAAAACTTTTTCCATGGGTTATAATTTCAGAAATAAGAAAGAAATCTGTGAACTGATGCTTCATGCCTTTAACCCCCCCACCCCCGCCCGGGTTCACCCCTTGTAATAGATCAATATACTGATGCTTCATGCAAAATATCAAGGCTCTACGCCTTCTGGGTCAGGAGACAAAGATTCTTAAAGATTATTTTGAAATTCCACTTTTGTTGCCATGGCAACCAGAGTTTTAAAACGGATTACAATTCTTTTAGCTATTTTTGAAGGGGACCACCTAAGGAACATTTCTGCCAAATTTGGTTTGGGAGGAATTGTCATTTAAAAAATCGTTCTATATTTCTATGTAAACCCCAACCCCCTGGGGCTCCGCCCCTTGGGACCCTAGGATCATGGTTTTAGCTATTTTGAAAGAGGTCAATATACTGATGCTTCATGCAAAATATCAAGGCTCTACGCCTTCTTGGTCAGGAGGAGAAGATTTTTAAAGATTATTTAAAATTTCACTTTTGTTGCCATGGCAACCAGAGTTTTTAACGGATTTCAATTCTTTTAGCTATTTTTGAAGGGGACCACCTAAGGAACATTTCTGCCAAATTTGGTTCAAATTGGCCCAGTGGTTTGGGAGGAGATGTCGTTTAAAGAAATTGTTGACGGACCACGCACGACGGACGCCGCCGGACAAAAGGGGATCATAATAGCTCACTTGAGCACTACCTGCTCAGGTGAGCTAAAACAGCTTAGGAAAATATTGTTGAGAATGAAGAAATTGCTTGTTACAATCCATTTATTCATTTTCCACAATGTTTTCTAAACAGAAAGTTGAAAATCCAAAATTTTATAAAATTTTAATTGTCTACAGCAACTTATTTCAATTTGAACAAGTCTAAAATTTCTTCATTTTCCACAATGTTTCTACTGAGAAAGTAACTTAGTTAAACAAGAGGACCATGATGGTCCTATATGGCTCCCCTGAGTATGATTGCTCAAGGCTTTAGGATATAATATTCAAAATATCAAAGCCCTTCACCTAATCATTTTGGAGAAGAAGATTTTTAAAGATTTTCTCCTTTAATCCTAGGTATAGTGAAAACCCAACCATGTTAAACTAATTTCAAGAGTACTGTAATTCTTTGAAGCAATAAAGTAGAGTGTCAATAGGCATTAATCCATACCAAATATCAAAGTTCTAGGCCTAATGGTATAGAAGGAGAACATTTTTTATGATCTCCTTCTTTATTCCTATCTGGGATTGCACAGAAAAAGTCTTACTTTCAGAATACAGTATTCCTATGAAGTATTTAAGTAAAGGGTCAATAGGTATTATAACACACCAATAATCAAAGCTCTCAGCTTTATGGTTTGGAAGAAGAAGATTTTTAAAGATTTCCTTCTTTAAATCTATGTAAAATCAGGAATCACACAGAAAAGGGCTAATTTCAAGAATACAGTAATTCTTTGAAGTATTTTGGTAGAGGGTCAGTAGATGATGATGTATAACAAATATCAAACCTCTAGGCCTTATAGTTTGGGAGAAGAATAATTCTTTATGATTTCTTTCTTTATTTCTATGTAAAATCAGGGATGGCACAGAAAAGGGTTAATTATAAGAATATGGTAATTCTTTGAAGTATTTTGGTAGAGGGTCAATCGATGATGATTTGTACCATATTTCAAAGCTCTTGGCCTTATGGTTTGGGAGATGAAGATTTTAAGTTTTTTCTATTTAAATTCTATGTAAAATCAGGGATAACACAGAAAAGGGTTAATTTTCAGAATGCGATAATTCTTTGAAGCAATTTGGTAGAGGGTCAAAAGATGATGATTTACACCAAATATTAAAGCTCTAGGCCTTATGGTTTAGGAGAAGAAGATTTTTAAAGTTTTTGTTCTTAATTTCCATGTAAAATCAGGGATCGCACAGAAAAGGGCTAATTTTCAGAATATGGCAATTCTTTGAAGTATTTTGGTAGAGGGTCAATAGATGATGAAGTATATCAATATCAAAGCTCTAGGCCTTATAGTTTGGGAGAAGAATAATTCTTTATGATTTCTTTCTTTATTTCTATGTAAAATCAGGGATGGCACAGAAAAGGGCTAATGTTCTGAAAACGGTAATTCTTTGAAGTATCTTGGTTGAGGGTCAATGATGATTTGTACTAACTTTCAAAGCTCTAGGCCTAACTGCTTCGGAGGAGAAGATTTTTAATTTTTTTTTACTCCATTGCCATGGCAACCAGAGTTCTTCATGGATTTCAATTATTTGAAGTATTTTGAAAGAACATGAACTAAGGATTATTTCTGTGAAGTTTGTTGAAATTCCATGGTTAGTTTAGGAGGAGAAGATTTTTTTGTATTTGTGAACGGATGGACGGACGGACGGATGGATGGACGGACGATGACCGATCACGCAGAGCACTTCGTGGTGAGCTAAAAACTTCTCTGGCAGAAAAGTACAAGCAGGAGGTGTAGACCAAGATCAGGCTGCTCTTATGTGCAGGCTGATTTTTGTCTATTCCTCCTGCTAAAACAGGAATATTTCGGGTTCAGCATGACAAGGGGTAAAATAAATAATTACTAAGGAAACCACTAATTTCAAAGTTTGTTTTCAACAATAAGGTTTTCTACATATACAACCAGACTAAAAATTGACATTTGACAAAATTTATTAACTTGACATCTTAAATAAAGCTAATGGAACATATCATTATTTTGAAAGGGCTAATAGGATTGTCTGTGACATATTCTAGAGATCAAAATTATGAGGTAACACAAGGCAACTTTGTTGGCACCATATAACCTTTTATCAGAAAACAAATCTTTAGAAAAGTCCAAACTGAAACTTGCTTTTCACCCTGTATGATACCAATTTCCAAATTTAATCAGCAGATTCTGTAAGATTGGACTGGTCTCAAGATCCTTTGTCTGATAATGAGCTATTGAACTTGAAAAACTGTACCTTTATACAAAGTAGACCAAGACCGGCTTGCACAGATCAGCAAGCTGATAAACACACTTCTTTATAATCAATAGTACAAAGGAATTCTATACTATCAATCATGTCTTAATTCATTCCAACACAGTGTCACTTTTAAACATCCCCTCAATATTACAGCTTCAGAAAACATTGTGGAGAATGAAGAAATTGCTTTTTACAAGCAATTTCTTCATTATCCACAATGTTTTTGATCCTAAAAGGTGAAGATATTGAAGATATTGAGGATTTCATCAACTTAAAATTATTGTCTGCAACTTCTTTGAATTTGAACCGGTCTAAAATTTCATCATGTGAGAATGGGTTAACCCATTCCAACACAAACCCACTTTTTGACCATGCTCACAAATATTGTTTGTCACAAGCAATTTCTGCATTTTCAAAATTGTTTTCTACCCACAAAGAAGGCAATATTTCCAAACAACAATAGTTTAGACTGGTTAAATTGAAAGAAGTTGCAAACAACAATTTCTAGTTAATAGAATTTTTAAGATCTTTGTATTTGGGGAAGTCAAACATTGTTGATAATGAAGAAATTGCCTGTAACAATTAAGTTCTTTATTTTCCACAATGTTTTTATAAAAGCTTTTTTCTAGAGGAGTGTCTAAAAATGGGATTGTGTCTGAGTGAGTTAAAAGTCTTTGAAGTTGAAAATATCTTCTGTAATTTCTTTCAATTTGGACCGGTCATTAGTTTTTCTGCAAATGGGTTAAAACATATCTATACAAAAAAAAATTGGACTGGTCAAAATATAATTGAAAGGAGTTGCAGACATCATTTCAAAGTATGTATAATCTGACAAACAAGGATGATTCAAGGTAGAAAATATTGAGAAACAGGATGTTTTTGTGAAACACAATGCCCTCGCAACAGGACTAAACGTTCAACCGTGGTATGTGACCATGACCTTATCACATGACATTGACATGGAGATGCGTATTATGGAGATGTATCATCATGCAAAATATGAACATTGTATCTTGAATAGGCTGGTTGTAATTTGCAATGTTAAGTTATTTGGTTAAGTTTTGAAGACAGACAGACCGACAGACGGAATGACAGAGGGACAATGATAAAACAATATGCCCCCAATCTCTTGATGCCGTGGCATAAAAAGCAGTAATTTCTTCAGACAAGAAGTTTTTCATTTTCCAACAGTGTTAACCTCTATGTTATCCTTCAAGGTCATAAAAATTCTGGATTGAGTGGTAGAGGGGAGAGATGATTCTGATGAATACCCACACTGCTGATGAATAAATTAATGAAATTCTGCATTTAGAAAGTGAAATCACTTCCCAATTTGGAGCCATTCCTTTGACGATTTTTCTGATAAAGTAAGTCATTCTACCTTAACACAACAAGGTTACCACCTATGGGTGCCAAAAACTTGGCTGTTGGGTTCTTGATTATGGATAAAAAATCCAAGTCAAGTGAGTTGCATAATTCTTGCAAAAATGCATTTAGAGTTATCTTCCTTGAAATTATGAGCTGAATCTTTTGATAGTTAACACACATTCCAAATTTCAAATTATTACCTTCTGTAATCCAAGAAGAATTACATAATGTCAAAGTTCGGGAGAATAACAACAACAGAGATGCAGACAATGATTTGTTATACCTTGGGTTTTCTAAGAAAAAGCAGCCGAGCTAAAAGCCAACCCCTAAATTAAACAACCAAAGATTGATAACAAAACTGTTACCCCCATGACCACAGACACACTAGCAATAATGGAGATGTTTGTACCCCTAAACTACTTTGTTCCAACACATAACCAGACAACTAAATTCTAGACTTGCTCAAATTGAAAGAGGTTGCAAAAAACAATTAAGCAGTTATTTAACCCTTTCCTGTTTAATCCCTGGTTTTTACGTCTTTGAGTTTTTATACTTGAGAAAATATTGTGGAAAAAAAAGAAATTGCTTGTAACAAGCAATTTCTTCTTTTTCCACAATATTTTCTATCCTGCTGGATGACTATTTTTCAAGTTAGTTCGACTTTTAATTTTCGTCCGCAAAATCTTTCAATTTGGACCAGTCTAAAATTTAAAAAAACAGGAAAGGACAAGCACCAAATAAGCTAGAAACATTGAGAAAAGGAGAAATCAAGATGATTAATAATAGCGTTCACTTATTTGTGTATCAAAGATAAGTAGATTTGGCTCTGAAATGTCTTGCATAGAAATGACAAGCCAAACAAACCAGTGACTTATATAATATAATATAGCTATGGAAAAGTGAGAAAAGAAGAAATTGCTTGTAACAATGTCTTCTACATCATGTGGCCATTATTTTTTAATATAAATTCACTTTGTTCTGTTGTCTGCAAACCTCTTTCAATTTGGGACAGGCTATGAATTGGTTTAAGCTTTGCTGCATTTTAAGAACTTGAGGCACTTGTGTGTGGCTCTACCAGCAAGAATTTACTTATCAAACATAATTTAGTTTTAGTTTAATTAATGAAATTCTGCATTTAGAAAGTGAAATCACTTCCCAATTTGGAGCCATTCCTTTGACGATTTTTCTGATAAAGTAAGTCATTCTACCTTAACACAACAAGGTTACCACCTATGGGTGCCAAAAACTTGGCTGTTGGGTTCTTGATTATGGATAAAAAATCCAAGTCAAGTGAGTTGCATAATTCTTGCAAAAATGCATTTAGAGTTATCTTCCTTGAAATTATGAGCTGAATCTTTTGATAGTTAACACACATTCCAAATTTCAAATTATTACCTTCTGTAATCCAAGAAGAATTACATAATGTCAAAGTTCGGGAGAATAACAACAACAGAGATGCAGACAATGATTTGTTATACCTTGGGTTTTCTAAGAAAAAGCAGCCGAGCTAAAAATTATTGTAAAATATACTAACCCTGATAGCATGTGCTGCACCAAGTGCCTTTCTCAAATAGATGGTTTATGAAAAAAAATCAAGATTGTTCCTTTTTAAATGACATATCACATGAAAAGTTATGTAAAATTATTAAATAATAATTGTAGAATTATGACAAAAACAATAGTTGTAGAACTATGGCATAAATTAAAGCTGGAATACTGGTATTTGGTTAAAAAAAAATCAAGAAGATAATCTTTCAATAATCCAATCGTCTTCAGCCTGAGTCATCAACTTCGAATTAAACTGTTCACCATTCGCTAGTTTTCTAAATCGTAACCGATCATGAAGTCTGTTTGTCTGTCCCTGCCAGAACTCAAATACTTCAGGTTTTACCACATAACCACCCCTGCAAGTATATAAAGATCACTGAATGTCCCTGCCAGAACTCAAATACTTCAGGTTTTACCACATAACCACCCCTACAAGTATATAAAGATCACTGAATGTCCCTGCCAGAACTCAAATACTTCAGGTTTTACCACATAACCACCCCTACAAGTATATGAAGATCACTGAATGCAGCTACAAAACTAACAGCAAACTTGTGCTTAATACCAGGTGAAGCATGTGTGTTAAACTCATTATCAGTCATGAAAAATTTATTCTGGTCCGAATTGGAAGAAGTTGAAGACAATAATATTAAATTTATGAATTCCAAAATTTTTCCAACTTTCTGGTGAAAAATTATGCATAAAGTGAAAAAAAAAATGCTTGATGCAAGTACATTGTAATTTCTTTATTTTACAAAATGTTTTCTACCCACAAAGAAGGCAATGTTTCCAAACAACAGTAGTATTTTTGAGGGGCAAAAAAGCTTCTTTTTTTGGAATTGGTTAAACCCATTACCAAGTTAATCTTTTTAGACTAGTCCAAAGAAAGTGCTGACAATAATTTTAATTTGATGCGGAATTGTGTTAAAATGGGTTAACAAATGGCCCCTAACAAGCATTTTTTTTCAGAAGTTGATCTTGACTTAACCCTTTCCCGTTCAAATAGCGGATTTTACGTTGCTGTGATTTCATACTTGAGAAAACATTGTGGAAAAAGAAGAAATTGCTTGTAACAAGCAATTTCTCCTTTTCCCACAATATTTTCTACCACATTGGATGGTTTAAATTCAAATTGCATCCAACAGTCTTTGGTGTCTGCAACCTCTTTCAATTTGGACCAGTCTAAAATTTCAATAAACGGGAAAGGGTTAAGACATATGACAGATGTCTACATACCAAATATAAGCTATGTATATTGATTCATATAAAAGTAATTGAAAATATTACAGTTTTGGGTTAATTGTTGATTGATTGGGGTTTAACGCCACTTTTAACAGTATTTCAGTCATATTGTGGCCACTGGAGCACCTAACAATGGATTCCTGGACACCAGTACTACAACTACAACCTTTCCTAGCATCAAGCTTCTATCCAATTTAGGTTTATGATTTCTTCAATTTCTTCATTTTGCACTATGTTTTTAACCCAGAAATTTGAAAATCTAAAATTTCATAAACATTAAATTGTTGTCTGCTCCTTTCAATAATGACAATCCTAAAATGTTCCTGTCTGGTAATGTGTTAGTGCAGAAGTCTGACCCTCATACAGCTGTTTTAATTCTGACCAAAAGGAGCAGTCCTCCTTTACAACTTGGGTCTATTCTTTTGATAATGACCAAACTTAGTTTGAAGAAGGGTTATCTCAAGATAATCTCATGGCAGATGGTTTTCCTTTATTTCTCCTACCAGTACAAACGCAACATTCAATCAGCCACCAGCTTCAGGGGTGTACATTCCCAAGCCAGAGTTGTCTAAGGTGGGCATTTCTACTTGTACATTTTTCAAGGCAACTTGTGTGTAGACATGGAAAAACCAGGGCAAATCATGGAATGGTACAAAATAGATCTCGAATATATCTCACTATTTAATAAAAAATTATCAAAATGTTTGCAGTAAATGGTAGAAAATATTTTGCTTGATGATGAAAGTGCTGGGTTCAAGTAATTTCTTCATTAACAACAATCTTTTTTCAAAGTTTATCCCTTTACTTGTTTGTGATCAAGTTCATTTTAATACATGTACCAGACAAGTAGAAAATCATGTCTTTCTTATTCATGGACAAGTGGAGAAAATGTTTATTTCAACACCAAGCTTTCAAATCCAGTATAGGTGAACTACCTATCACTTGCCAATTTTAAACCCTTTCCCGTTCAAATACGGGATTTTACGTTCCTATGATTTTATACTCTAGAAAACATTGTGGAAAAAGAAGAAATTGCTTGAAAAAGCAATTTCTCCTTTTTCCACAATATTTTCTACCACATAGGATGGTTTCTTTTCAAATGGCATCCAGTTTTCAATGTTATCTGCAACCTCTGTCAATTTGGACTAGTCTAAAATTTCCTAAAACAGGAAAGGGTTAAATTAACCCATTCCCGAATTGACACTTTTGGATGCCCTTCAAGAAATACATTTGGGAAAACATTGTGTAAAATTAAGAAATTATTTGCAACAAGCAATTTCTTCATTTTCCACAATGTTTCCTACCCAGAAAGTTGAAAAATTCTAAAATTTCATAAACTTTAATTTGTTGTCTGCAACTCTTTTGAATTTGGACTAGTCTAAAGTTTTGTCATCTCGAAATGGGTTAAACAAATAATTATCCTCTATATAGCTTACCAATAATCAGGTTTAGGTGGATCTGTTTCTTTATATTGTTGGGTTAACTCATCATTTCTTTGATTTAATACCTGAAAAATAAACTAGATTCACTGAATGTGATTAATACCCTTAAATTTCTCTATGTCACAATTCTTTTTTTATCATAGGGCCATAATTCAAAGAAAAGTCGAAAGATTGTTACCAAAATGGTACATGCACATCCTTGGTTAATACGGAGTGAGCATGTGAAATTTTAGACAAATCCATGCAGTACTAGTAGAGAAAATGAGTGGACAGAACTTTTTATCAAAGGGAAATAACTCTAATTAAAGTAAATGCATCACACCAATCTTACAATATATACATCCTAATTGATACTGAGTCTTTCTGTAAAGTTTGAATCAAGTCTATGATGTAGCTAACATGAAAATGAGCTGAACATTTTTTCATCAAAGGGCCATAACTTTCTTATAAAGGCGTCTACTGCAACCAAATTCCATAATACTCATGTCTACTTGATATGGAGTCTGTCTGTAAAGTTTGAATCAAATCCCTCTGGTTGTTGCTAGGAATTACATGTAATTGGACACGCGAAAGCTATAGACAGATAATCCAACCAATCAACCGACATTCATGAAGATTACATGAATCCTTGCATGGAATCTGCAGGCCAAAAAAAGACCCAATATGGAAAGCCATCCCCTAAATTAACCCATTCCCACTCAGTGATGCCCCCAAGAAAAAATGCTTTGGAAAACATTGTGGAAAATGAAGAAAGTGCTTGTCACAAGCAATTTCTTCATTTACCACAGTGTTTTCTTCCGAGAAAGTTGAAAAAATTCAAAATTTGATAAACTTTAAATTGTCGTCTGCAACTTCTTTCAATTTTGGCCAGTCTCAAATTTTGCTGATTGGTAATGGGTTAAACAATCAAAGATTGGTAACAAAACCTTCACCCCCATGACCAAAGACACTAGCAATAATAGAGATGGTTGTACCCCTAAACTTTCTCCTTCCATTACTTTGTTCCAACACATTACCAGACAACAAAATTCTAGACTTTCTCAAATTCAAAGCACTGAATAAGCTAGAAACATTTTGAGACAAGGAGAAATTAAGAGGGTTAATGGTAGTGTTCACTTATTTGTGAGCATTTTGCATTTTCAAAGGTGAATAGCTTTGACTCTGAAATGTCTTAAACAAATGACATGCCAAGAAAACCAGAGACTCATATAATATAGCTATGGAAAAGCGAGAAAAGTGAGAAAAGAAGAAATTGCTTGTATCAAGTAATTTCTTCAATTCTCACAATGTATTCTACATCATGTGGCCATTATTTTTCAATAAAAATTCACTTTGTTCTGTTGTTTGCAACCTCTTTAGAACAGTCTAAATTTTTGTCATGTGGGAATGGGTTAAAGCTTAACTGCATTTTTAGAACTTGAGGCACTTGAGTGTGGCAGGAATTTTCTTATCATTCATAGTTTAGTTTTAGTTTAATTAAATCCACTTTAAATTTTTGTCTGTAAAACCTTTGAATTTGGATAGGTCTTAAATTTTGTAAAACAGGAAGAATTTAAACAGTCAATCACATTTCTATTGATGTCTACTAGAAGCCCATGAAAATTCCTCAAACAACATCAAACCTTGTGTTATTTCACTGCTAGACACATGTGTGTGTATATATGTGTGTATATATGTATGTATGTATCAATATATATGCATACATGTGTGTAAATGTCTATACATTTGTATATGTGTGTATGTGTATATATGTAAATTTCTGTCTTTTCAAATTTTGTGGTCGCCATAGTATCATATTTGTATAAGTTTTATACCTCATGGTTCCATGACCTTAAGGTTTATCTATATCCATGAAAAGATGACTCACATACCTTTCTAAGATAGTAGGTCATTAAATACATTTTTTTGTGAATAAAAGATGTATGCCTTTCATCAACACAATGTATATACAACATAAAAACATAATGCAATTAGCTATCACAGTTTTTTTAAAAGCTAATCATAGTTTTACAAAGTGTCTGCAACTTTCAAAAATCAAACACTTGAGATATAAACTAATGATTTTTGTTATTAGTCACTCATTGTCGTCATTCTTTCTAGATTATTTGTAGATTATTTTTCTTCAATATAAGCCAGTGAAGTCAAGCATCACTGTGAACTTTTACCCTTTTCCATTTTTTGAAATTTTAGACATGTCCAAATTGCAAGAGGTTGCAGACTACAATGAAAATTGGAAGCAATTTTAAATGAAACCATCCTATGTGGTAGAAAATATTACAAGCAATTTCTCCTTTTCCCACAATATTTTCTCAAGTATAAAATCACAGTGACATAAAATCTCGGATTTGTACAGGAAATGGTTAAACTAATAATAAGTATCCAACACAATGAATGGTGACAGTAAGCAATCAGATACTAGGCTGTGGAATGTAAAAAACATATTAAAACCCATCACCAGACAACAAATTTAAATTGGTCTAAATTCAAAGTAGTTGCATACAACAAATTCAAGGTGTTGACAGTTTTGAAATATTTCTTTTTGGGTCGTAACATTGTGGATCATGAAGAAATTGCTTGTAAAAGTTCTTCATTTTCGAAAATGTTTTCTAAAGCTTTTAAGGGGCGTCGGAAAGTGGGACTGTGTGGGAATGGGTTAGGGGATAAAGTAAAAACTCACTTCTCGACCAGCGATAACTGTACTTTGATGACTAACAATTGCACCAATTCTACTCTCTTTGGGTCTTCTGTTAAAATAATTTAATGAAGCTTCTTCTGGGATCTTTTCTGCTTTTCCTTCTATTCTTATCTGAAGTACAAATTAGGATACGGAACAGTATCTCCCCAAAAACATTGTTTATTTTTCAAGCATGCCCAAGTCAGAATTAATTGGATTGTAGGTGTTTAAACAACTACAAGCAACAATATTCTAGCCTGGTTCAGTTAGAAAGAATTTGCAAATAACATATTTCAAGTTGATGGAAATTCTTTGCCTATCTTGGTAGAAAACAATCTGGAAATGAAGAAATTGCTCATTACAAGCAATTTTTTGATTTCCAAAATGTTTTCAAAAGTTTTAAGAGTTGTGACTATGTTTTAAGTTCATACAAGAGATTTTCTCTTCATTTCTTCATCATCATGTATGTGTTTCTGAAAGGCAAATATCTGTTCCAATTTTAGATCTTTTATATTTTCTTTTCCCATTCGATTACGCCATCTTATTTTTTACTGAGAAGGAAGTAATTAAGTGATAGAATTCAACTCGAACTTAAACTTTACACACATTACTTTGATTTTGAATAAAATTTTGAAAATAAACTGATAGTTATAAAGGACCGAAATCGAAACATATATTCAAACCATCAACAATGAGTTATATTCTTATTATAATCTTCTTTTTGAAAAGATCATCGAAATGTCACTCCTATCATGTTATTATACTGTTCATGTACATAATATGTACTTTACATATACTTTATGATGTATTTAGGCCGTACGCCAAAGTACAAATTTCAACCAAAGTTCAATTGTGACCTTCACCTTTGACTTAAGTGACCCAAAATCTATAGGGCACTTCCTTGGGTCACTGGCAATATTGTATAAAGTTTCAAGGATAAAAGTCAATTGTTCTTGAGTTAGAGCATGGAAATGAAAAAGTCTACGAATGGACAGATTGACAGACAGACAGACAGACATTGTGAAACCAATATACCCCCCTCTACTTCATAGTCGGGAGTATAATCCAAGGAACCAGCAGTTCATCCCACTTCAATTCACTACTTTTTGTACCCCAAGTCAGATTAGAGACCTAGAAGACATATAATGAAATTTCTTTACCCATTACTAGATGACAAAATGGTCCAAATTTGAAATACATGTAGTTGCAGATGATAATTTCAAACTTATTTGACTTGTTTTGGGGTTGAGAAAACATTTTGGAAAATAAGGAAATCGCTTGTGACAAACTATTTCTTCTTTGTCATCAATGATTTCTACCTAAAAAAGGAAATGAATTTTCATATTTCACCAACTTGGAATTATCGTCTGCATCTTCATTCACTTTGGACCAATCTCAAATTTTGTTGTCTGGTCTAGTCTAGAATTGAAGTATCATTAAGTAAGATTTGGTAGGCTTACTTACTTTTCTTTTTTCGACTTTGTTAAGTTCAGTTTGTCTCAGAGAAAATACTATGATTCTTTTTCATTGTCTCAGAGAAAATACTATGATTCTTTTTCACATATAATTTTTTTTTAACTTGAACATCCATTTTGAGAATTCCTGTACAAAAGGACATTGTGTTATTGCGTATTCAGTCAACATAATTGTGATAAAATTGGTTCATGAGTAACGATTGGTCTTTTTCAAACAAAGATTTTTCCACTGTTTTATTCCACACAATGTTACACTATTTTTGATCTCTTTTCAAGCAGCAGTGATGAAAGTTAATAAGAAGTTTATGTTTAAGTGAAATTCGAGGACAAATGAATTAGTTGCAGATAACAACAAGATGTGTTTGTGAAACACAATGCCCCTGCAACAGGACTTATAAAAGCATTGTATCTTGAATAGGCTGGTGGTAATTGGCAATGTTAAGTTTTGTGCAGACAGATGTACAGATGGTAAAACAATATGCACCCGATCTTTCGATGTGGGGGTATAAAAATTCTCTTGATCTTCAAATGTGACCATCAAATGTGACCTTGACATTTGATGGTCTGGTACTAGTTGTCAATGGGTTTAACAAAATTACATGGTCAATGGGCGACCAATATCTTTGACTTGTTAAGATCAAACAGTATGACCCTGAACTTTCGTTGTTGGGGCACAAAAATTTTGTTGTTCTTCTGATGCTTTCAACCTCCTATGAACACACCACATGCCTTTTTAGGTAACAATAAAACTTGTGTTTTTACGAAACTGAAAAAAGCCTTCAAAATGAAGAAGGTGCTTGTCACAAGTAATTTCTTAATGTTTCTCTTTGCTTTCTACTCAAAAAGCCAGAAATATTTAAAATTCCATCGACAGAAATTGTGAATGAAGTGATACTTACTGATCTTTTAAATGGTTCCCAATAAAACATTAGAGCACAATATGGATTTTCAGCCTGCAAAACAAGATTTGAAAAGGAGCATATCACTAACCTTATGGGGCAAGGTACGAGTTGGATAATTTTGCTAGTAATTGATAGATAGATTACCAAAGTCAATCAAAACATTGATTAACCAATCAAGATGTTAATTCAAACCAAAAATGACCTTTGAACTCTGACATTTATGTTAACCCATTACCAGACTAAAATTTTCTAGACTGGTCCAAATTCAACAATGTTGCAGACGACAGTTTTTGATGAATGATATTTTAAAAATCTGCCTTTGGGGCTTCAAAACATTGGTGGATTGTCACAAGCATTTTTTTAATTTCCTCTCAATGTTTCCCAAAGTTTTTTTCTAGGAGGCACCAAAAAGAGTTTGTGGGAATGGGTTAAGCATCTTTGATGGTTTGACAATAATTTTTGTAATTGTTCCAACTGGCAGACAAATGGTAGACATTTTAAATTTTACTTATCACATTAGCTGACCCTGAGCACTTTGTACTGACAAAATCAAATCATTCATGATGACTTTTAGCAATTATTTAAAACATATTTGAAGGCAACTCAAAGATTGTGATTAAGCTCTATATTCATACCAAAGTTAAGACATTTAGGTTTACATCACACCAAGGGTTTGCTATAATTTAGCCCATTCTCACACCATTCCACTTTTTTAAGACACCCTTAAAAAAGTTTCATAAAACATTGTGGAAAATGAAGAAATTACTTGAAACAGTAAGTTTTTCCACCCTAGGAGAGAAAGACATTTAGAAAAATTCATTTACAGAGTCCAGTGGACTTGATTTACAATCTGTCAATACAGTTAGATGTTATACCGGTAAATATCCTACAGTATTCATTCTGAAATTGGACTTTACAGTTTATTCTCAGGTCAGTCAAAGTCTGATACACACATACTAACCAATTCTTTTCCCTTTCTGCTGTCATAGTTTGTAAAGAATCTGAAACCTTCTTTATCATACTCTTTCATCAAAAGCATTCGGACAGCTGGTTTACCATCTCTGAAATTATAGACATGTAAATCATTGTATCATTCAACTAGAAAAGAGTCTATTTACATTTTTTCCACCAGAAAATTTGCAAATGATTTCATCTGAAAAGTTATCAAATTATTTTATTATCAATCTTTTTATACAATGGATTGAAATTTATGGTCACATACTAGTTTGAGTAGTCTATGGCATCTGTAGTTTCTAATGGGTAGTTGGCTCAATTTTTAACCCTTTCCTGTTCAATCACTAGTTTTTAGGACCCTGTGGTTATTAACCCTTTCCCGTTCAAATACGGGATTTTACGTTCCTGTGATTTTATACTCGAGAAAACATTGTGGAAAAAGAAGAAATTTCTTGTAACAAGCAATTTCTCCTTTTTCAACAATATTTTCTACCACATAGGATGGTTTAATTTCAAATAGCATCCAGTTTTCATTGTCGTCTGCAACCTCTTTCAATTTGGACTAGTCTGAAATTTCCAAAAACGGGAAAGGGTTAAATAAAGAAAATATTGTGAAAAAAAAAGAGGAAATTGCTTGTAACAAGGAATTAATTGTTTTTCCACAATACTTTTTACCCTCCTGTATGAAATAAAATCGCCTTTAAATTGTTGTCTGCATAACCTTTGAATTTGGACAGGTACAAAAATTTAAACAATTTCAAAACCATTCTGCATTTTAGGTTCAAACCTTTCTATCTTAAATTGATTGGGAAACAAGCTCCTATACCTTAGATTAATCCCTCTCATTTCTGCTTCCTGGAAAACACACCAGTACTTGCATCGAACTTTGAATCAAACTCATGACCAATTGATTGTGAAGCCAATGCTCTGCCTCTCGACCAAAGACACAAGGCTGCAGCAGGTTTGAGTCCTAATAAAACCAAGCTAGTGAAAACATTGTAGAAAAAGAAATTGCCTGTAACAAGACATATAATTATTTTCCGACCTGAAAAACTGATTCTTTAACTTGTATCAGTATTCTGCAATTTCTTTCAATTTGGACCAGTCACATGATTCCTTTATGTTAACCCATTCCAACACAGTCCTGCTTTTTTTCACCTCAAGAAAAACTGTTGAAAAAACATTTTGGAAAATGATAAGCAATTTCTTCATTTCACACAATATTTTCAAGCCATAAATGACAAAGATTTTTTTTCTAAAATCTCACAAACTTGAAATCGTCTCCTGTAACTTCTTTGAATTTAGACCAGTCTAATAATTTCCTTGTAGACCAGTCTAATAATTTCCTTGTCCACTAATGGCCAATAATGGCTTAAGCTGAATATGTATCATATGCGGTACACTGAGGTCAAAGGCATGTAAAACAAAACTGAGGTCCAGATTGAGGATTCAAACTGATCCACTACCAAGTGCACTACACTGCAGGTAGTTACAACTAAGAATTGTTTTCCAAATACCAAATGATTCCATCTTTTTACAACCCTCAAGACAATAGTTCTTGGGGAAAAATGTGAAAAATACAGAAATTGCTTCTGACAAGCAATATCTGCATTTTCCACAATATTTTCTTCCAAGAAATACAAAGATTTTAAACAATTTCAGCAATTTGAAAATCTAATCTGCAACTTTTTTTAATTTGGACAAGTCTAAAATGTGTTGTCTTGTATCAGGTTAAACAGAAAAAGAGATCTATGATTTATAAAAATACTGAAACATACTTGGTTGCTGTAGCAAGAGCCATTGCATTAGGTTCATCGGAACATTTTGCCTCCCTGATTTCTTCAAACCACGCAGTGAACTGATCAACAGGATGTTTTGATTTAAGGTTTGGGATGTCAAATGTGTCCTTTAGTCCATGGTAAGGATGTCTGATATCTGAAATAAATGTTGCAAAACTGATTCATTGATTTTTTTGTGGTTTAACACTATTTTAAAACTTTTTTCTATGGCTGGTGCACCATACCATGATTTCCTGACATTTCTCACTACCAAGACTTTCACAACATCTATTTAAATCATCCACTAACTCTTCCTGATTGTAATATTCACCCATTGGTGACAGACAAATGACTGTATCAAAACTCCAAAATAATGTTTGCCGGGAACAATATTTTAGAAAAATGTAAGAAAAAACATACAAATTTTCACAAGAATATCAAGCTATTTTTTATTGCCTAAAAATTGTCCTTTGTCACAAGAAACGGCTTTCATTGACCTTTGTCATGATACTGATCCCAGACTATTTGATCTCGATATCCATTTTTGGCATCATGGCAATACAGGAAAGTGCAGGGAGTAGAATTTCTATTAGCCTGTATCTGGAGTTTGAACCTCTTGTTAATTTCGACTGGTCTCCATAGTAGTTCTGGACAGGGCACTGCGTAAAGGGTAAGTTACTGTGTGATACAAGGGAAAACATTGTGGGAAAAAAATTGCTTTAATTTTGAGAAATTGCATTACACAGTCAATATGCTTTTTTATGATCTTCACAAAGTTACATCATGTGCTTTAGTCCTTAGTTTGTATTTCAATAATGCTTTTTCTAATAATTATTTTTTAATTGTTTTTTGGTAAAGCACATTCAGTACAAAGCTATATCGCCATCTTAGCTTTGTTGTGAAAGCAGCACTACACAAAAATACTGTGATAAAGTGATATTATAAATGCCGTTTTACCAGCGATACTTGTCATGCTTGCGAAGCAGTATTTTTCGTCCTGGTAGGTTGAGCACAGTCTGATTACGAAAGAACTTGAGGTCGTTGACGTTTAAACTCGGATGACTTTGACTTTTCCCAGACCAAGGGAAATTCCGAAACACTGCGATTTTGTGTACACAACAAAGCGTTCAGCTACATAGATTTGTGTACACGAGGGTAAGCTTATGTTTTCTTTACAAAATAATGGATGGTTGGGGATAAAATCGGAGAACTTGATTTAGAATTCTGAATTTAGATCTAGTTAATTAGGTGACGAACTTCTGCCACCATGACATTGCGAAATGTGAGAAATTCATATTATGAATCATTCGTCCCAGGGATAGCTCGTACGATTCTTGTTGATATCAATGGTTAACGTGATTTTTAGTGGTCAAAAAAAGAGCCAAGTCAAATTCGGCACAAAGTATTTCCAGTTGGTTGGCAGTAGGGCATAAAACATTGTCTGTTTAAAAAACTCAAACCTTATTTCGCAATTTGGTCCAATGACTAAGAGAGATAATTATAGTTAGATATTTCAGACACATATTTAGATTTAGACACATAAAATTATTATCATATGCAATTTTTAGATTTTCGATAATTAACAGCTAGAACCACATCAGGTATTATTGTCCGCTGGTAGTTATCAACAATCTTTCAACCAGACACCCTGTTTCCAAGAGATACATGTATACTGATGTTTCCTGTATTCAAGCAGTCTCCCGTATGCGATTGGTTTGATTTCTGTGCACTCGCACTTAATCATTTAATTACAAACAATATTCAAATTGTAAGAAATCATCATTAATCAATGTTGGTGTATGAAATATATCAAAGACATATAAATTATCCCCTAAACAGAGTTTTTGTTTGACCCAGCTGTCAGGTTTTGATGCACAGAAATTCAAAAAGAAGCAATTTCGACGCACAAAAATTAGTCACAGTGCATCTTATTGACTTGAAAAAATTAGCAGCCATGCATCAACTGTCATCATAAGTGTGTCAAATTATTGGAAAAAAGTTAATTAATTATGAACCCCCATCATGGATAACACCAAGCTTGATTGTTAATTAACACTCTTGAGCATCAGTGATTGTAATCGCTAATTGACAGGTACATGACACCTGTGAAATTAATGATGAAACTCCACAAAGTTCTAATTCAGGGGTGTGTAATTCCAATGCCCAACTTGTCCGACTCTGGCTTTTCTACCTGTGGGCAAGTGCATTTTTCGAGGCTACTTGTCCGTGGACAAGTAAATATCAGGGAAAATCTTGGAATGGTACTAAATAGATAGAAGAGATTTATGAGAGTATCTAAATAATCTAAGGCTAGAAAATATTGTTTTTAATGAAGAAAATGCTGAGTTCCAGCATTTTCTTCTTTAAAAATAATGTTTTCTCAAAATTTATCTGTTCTACACCTTTCCAGGGCAAGTCCATTTTGAGCCTGGACAAGTAGAAAATCACATTTTACTTGTCCATGGACAAGTAGAGAAAATCCGTATTTCCACATCCCTGTCAATTTCTACTGAAATTTACTTACTTGCTAATGCTTTTATCAAAAACCTCACAAGATATAATCAAGAAGTAAAATGAAACCCAAGAAAATGTTGCTAAAAGAAATGTCATGGGTTTTAGTGGATAAAATCGACACTTCTTTTGAAAAATAAGAATAAATTGATCCTCTTAGTACTCTTGGGATTTTATAAAATTGATTCAAATTGATAATATATGCATGAATACTAATCTTTACCTAAAATTTATCTAAAATAGAATACTGTCAGATTAGGAAATGTTCCAATCTGAGACAGGGCTTAATCTGAGGCACTACTGCTAAAAAAATTCTAAACATTTTATCTTTTTTATTTGTTATTACTTTTTTTCTTAATTTGCTACCGGGGAGGGGGGGGGGATATCGCATTTGACTTTTGGGATTTCAATTTTGACTCTTAAAAATTTTGGCTCAAGAGTCAATGACTCTTGACTTTTTCTAGTTATAAATGTTTTTTAAAATTTTGGGATATAGAAGATATATAACTCGAAATACATTGTCAAGTCTGTCTAACCAATGCCGCAAGTGTGACATTGATCCTTGTATGTACACGTATATTGCTAAGGTGTTTGATTATGGGAGAGGGAATGGGCATCTCAATGTCCTGTATGAATACAAAAAAGAGAGTAATTTTTGTAACAAAATTTGTTACAAATCTGTTCTTCTTCATTCAGACTGCAATATTCTAATTGAATTTATGTTACTTTCAGTTTAGTTCACAGTCTAATTATCTTTTTGTAAGGGCGCATGTGCAAATTTATAGCTTAAGATGACTGAATATAGGAGACTACAAGCTACTTTCAATATTTATGATGTAAACACAACATTAGCTTTTTATCTCTCCCGATAGCAAGTCAATATATGTGGTTTTAAGACCGAAAGAAGGTACAAAAAAATCAAGTTTACAAATTTCGTTGTGTTAATGTATAGGATAAGAAAAGTTTCTGAAGTGGAGTCTTACATGTCATATCATATTCAATTAGGCTTATTTTTGGTTTTAAATGTGATTTATATATGGAATAATGTTCATATCCTGTATCCAGCATGTTTTGGACATCCCTGTAAAGAAAAATGGAGATGACGGTAACTATCTACACATTTCGTTGACAAAGGTATTTATCGACAGCCTCAGGCATACATGAAAAAAGAACAAGTATGGCAACACACTCCTGCTGTAAGATAAGAAAAGGGGGAGATAATGAGATTTGAATAATACTATCACTATGGATTTTTATCTAAATGATCTTGTAGGATAGTTTACGCTAATTGGTGTGTTGGTGTGGTAAATCTTGTAGTTGCCAAAACAGAAACACATTGTTACTTCAATCAATTGAACAGCAAAATTAAACTTGCTGTTGTGTTGGAATTGTACGCCATTTGAACAACAAATGCTCAAGATGACCGTGATTCATATGATTTTGTTAGAATACTTCTCAAATTTTTTTTTTTTCAAAGTCACCCCCCCCCCTCCTCCCCCCCTTCCGCTCTCTTGCTCTCCCTTGGACACAACAGAGAGATATGAAATCCCTATTTTACTTCTACAGACAATAATCCAATCATGGTAAAGTTTTACCAATTGACGTAGTAGATTCTTAAAACGCAATAGAAACATGGTGGTATTCTTAGTATTTATCAATACCCATTGTTTATTAATCTCAAGGACTATTAGCAATTTTTTCATTTACACAATGTTTTCCCAATTTTCATTGAGAGGCATTCAAAAGCTTCATAAGTTGCTATTGGGCTAAACAGAAACAAACAACTATCCTGTATTTTCTGTTTTGTAGGAAGATGGGTAAAAGCAAGAAGAAGAAACAGCAGGACTTCCAAAAGGTGAAGCTGAAAGTTGGAAAAAAGTTGAAGAAAGGTGATAATGTTACTGACGCTAGCTTTAAATCCAGAACCATTCAGATAACACAACAACTGAAAACAGAGAAAGGAAGTGGTCCAAGCACCAAGAAAAAACAGAATATTAGAGTAAGTCTGGGTATATGCTATAAGAATAAAAAATATGAATAAATGGTTTTTCGAAGTTGCTAACAATTCATTGTGAATTCTCTCTTCATTATGATTGACGAATTGCTTTTCCCAACCTACTGAACATCAATAGGACGTTAGACTTAGAAATTGAACCACTTTATTTTAAAAATATTTATGATCAGTACCATCAAAACAATAAAATAGTTGGTCAGTGACCCACATTTAACCACAGCTTATTCTGGTTCAACCCATTTCCACACAGCAAAATTTCAGACTCATTCGAATTGAAAGAAATGGCAGACAACAGTTTCAAGTTGATGGATTTTTTTTTTTTTTGTCTTTTTGGAAGGAAAACATTTAGGATGATGAAGAAATTGCTTGATACAAATAATTTCTTCATTTTCCACAATGTTTTTCAAAGCTTTTTCTTAAGGTGCCTAGAAAGGAAGAATTTTATGGGTTAAGTTGCAAAACCAACAAAAATGCTTCAAATGAATGTCGACCAATATCAGAGTTAACAGTTCTCTTTAGGTCTAAATGCATGATTTGATTGGTCTATCGATTTTTCACTTAAATTTTTCCAATAAAGTAATCAATTCTTGAAGTTTATTGATTTTGATATTTGGCTATACATTTCATTGCATTTGTAAAATGACATCATTTTCATGATAAGGAAAAGACATAATCTTTACATCCCGGTAAATTTATAATTGATAAAACATTGCAGAAAAAGAAGAAATTGCATGTGAAAAGCAATTTCTTCTTTTTCCACAATATTTTTCCACAATATTTTTCCACAATATTTTTCCACAATATTTTTCCACAATATTTTATTCTAAAATTTGAAAAAGGGGAAAGGGATAACTGCCATGTCCTAGATCATATAAGGAATTGTATCTTACATTTGACTTGGTTCTTGTTTTATTTATATTTATAGGATGTGTTGGTTCAATGCAGACATTACAACTCCAATGTCAGACAAGAGGCTGTATCTGGTTTGAAAGACATCATTTCTGGATATCCTGAGGTTCTCACTTCACATTTGTCAGACATTCTCGAAAAGTTATCAGAACTTCTCAGCGACAAGGAACCCTTGGTTCGACAAGGAAGTCTACGTCTTTTTAAAGCTGTATTTCCAAAAACTCAGGACAAGCAGATAAAACCATTTTTCTCAATGGTTTGTGCCCATCTATGTTGTGCAATGACTCATATTTACACAGACATACAAATGGATTCTTTAAAGATGTTCGACCTTCTCCTTGAAAACTATCCTGTTTTGATGATAAGTCATTCAAATCAAGTGATGGTGAATTTCATTGAACAGATTTCGCGACAAAAAGGTCAGGGTGAAAGTCAAGGTCAGAGGTCATTGAGTACACATTTGGGACAAAAAGTGACCTCAATGAAGTGGAGGGGTAGTGTGTTAGGAAGAATAGAGAGGTTTTTGACAGCCTTTCTCCAGTGTTATCAAGAAAAGCAGCCTTTGGAAGTGTCTGCATCAAATGTTGTATGGTTCAATGAACATAAACAGACACATGTTGCTGTTTATCCAAAATACATTTGTGACCAATGGGAAAATCCAGGATTAACCCTCAGGTTACTTTTGAATTTAATTTTAGTATTCATCTCTTGAAGATTAAGAATCATAGAGTTTAACCCTTTCCCAAACTACAACATTCTAGACTGATCCAAACTGAAAGATCTCGCAAACAACTCAATCAAAGTTTGTTTAACCAATTACCACACAAAAGAATTTAGACTGGTCCAAATTGAAAGAAGTTGCAGACGACAATTTAAAGTTTATGGGTTTTTGAATTGTTTCATCTTTTCAAAACGAAACATTGTGGATAATGAAGAAATTGCTTGTGACAAGCAATTTCTTCATTTTCCACAATGTTTTCTAAATATCTTGTTTCCTAAAAGCATCTCTGAGTGGGAATTGGTTAACTTAATCCCACACAATCCCACTTCTTGATTCCCCTCGAGATAAAATGTTTGGAAAAAAATGTGTAAAATGAAGGAACTCTTTGTAAGAAGCTATTTCTTCATTATCCACAAATTTTCTACCCAAAAAAGACAAACGATTTTCAAAAGTTCAATGAATTAAAAATAGTTGTCTAAAGAATGAGTTCAATAAAAAGTTCAACAAAAAGATAATTAGTTATCTCAAAAAGACCCATTTAAACAGCAGGCAAAATTTATCTGAGGTTAACATTGCAAAGAAAGTAGAACTTGCATGTAATAACCATTTCCTTTTTTTCCCAAAAGTCTTCAATCAAAATTTTCACTTAACTTTCTAATTGATTTCACTTTGAAATGTTATCTGCAAACTTATTAACTTTAGATCAGTCAAAAAATCTTTGCCAGGAAAAGAGTTAACCCAATACCAGATGACAAAATTTAGTCTGGTTCAAATTGAAAAAAAAAATGCAGACATTTCAAATTGTGCTATAATTGGAAAATGAGTACCAAATAGGGTAGAAAACATTGTGAGAAAAGGAAAAATTGCTTGGAACAAGCAATTTCTTCTATTCCCACAAAGTTTTCTATGTTTATTTTTTTCAGTGCATCAGAAAGTGTCATTGTGTTGTAATGGGTAAGGTAATCGGTGGTTTATTATCAATATTTGAAAGTGTTTTGTAGAACTATCCAAGATACAGAGGAAGTACAACATAGTTTAGAGTCTCGGTTTCCGGAGTTTGTTGATACGTTATTGCCATTACTGCTTGAGTGCTGGGTTGAAGCCATGCCAGCTGTTGTGCAGACCCATGAGAAGGATGGTGAGTTGAACTTCAGAACGACCAAGAGAAAAAAGTGATTGGAAAAAGATAAATGATTCGATATGCATTCTAAAATAAGTCTAGAACGAAATTGCAAATTATAATTCAATATGAATGTAATGTGAAAGAGGGCAATGTCACATTTTCCATGTTTATACCATTACCACCCAGTAGTGGCTTTTGATGCCCCTATAAAACAATTCTAAGGAAAACTTTGTGGAAAAAGGAGAAATGGCCTGAAACAAGCCAAATGGCTTCTCACAAGCCATTTCTCTTTTCCCCACAATATTTTCTACCATATACAGACATTATTTTTGAAATCACACACACTTCGATTAAAATTATTTTTTTTTTTAGAAATTCTGCTTAACCCATTACCATACAATTCTGCTCTTTGACAACCTTAAGAAAAATGGTTATGGAAAACTGTTTGGAAAGGAGAAATTTCAAATCTGACCATCCACCGTCATTGTGCAGTTGGTAGTGCATCAGACTCCAAATCTTCAATCATGGGGTGTCAAGGGTTCGATCCGCGGCGGAGGCACATAATTATTCTTTCCGACAATTGCCTTTCACCAGTGGATCGATAATCGTAAACCTAAGTGGGATAGCAACTAGAGGCTAGGAATGGATGTAATGGTGGTACTGGTGCTAGATATACCAAGAATCCATTGTTAGGTGCTCCAGCTGCCGCGATGTGCCTGAAAAATTGTTAATAGCTTAATTAAACCCCATTCAAACAAACAAATCATTTCTGACCAGTCTAATAGTTCCTCATCTTGAAATGGATTAAGCTTTGGCAAACATTGTTTTTACCATGATTTTGTAATATGTCTGTTTTTACTGGAGATATTTTCTTGACGCATGAAATTCTTTTTACAATCAAAAGAGCAATCTATACTATTGAGGGAGATAACTCCAAGTGCATTTTGGTTGGTAATGGTTATGCCTCTTTCATGTAGATTTTTCTCTACATAGCACGTACATTGAATCATTACAATTAATAGATTGCCTCTGTTAATAAAAAAATTGATTATTATCAATAAATAAGTAATGATTCAACCCATTACCAGATGGTAAACTTTTAGACTGTATTTTTAGCTCACCTGAGCACGAAGTGCTCAAGATAGTAATTGTGATCACCTTTTGTCTGGCATCGATCGTGCTTTGTCCGTTGTCTGTCCAAAACCACTGGGCCAATAAGAACCAGATTTGGCAGAGATGTTTGTTAGGTGGTATCTACTACAAATAGCTAAAATCTGTTAAAAACTCCTGTCGCCATGGCAACAAAAGTGAAATTTTAAAATAATCTTTAAAAATCGTCCCCTGTTCCAAAAGGCGTAGAACCATTGTATTTTGCATGAAGCATCAGTATTTTGACCTCTTTCCAAATAGCTAAACTCATGACCTTTGGGTCCCCTGGGGCTCTGCCCCAGGTGGGTTGGGTTTATATAGAAATAAAGAACGATTTTTGAAAGACATCTCCTCCCAAACCATTTGGCCAATTTGAACCAAATTTGGCAGAAATGTTGCTTAGGTGGTCCCCTTTAAAGATATTTTAAAGAATATTAATCTATCAAAAACTCTGATTGCTTCTCCTAATCTTCTCCAAACCCAGAAGGCGTAGAGCCTTGTTATTTTGCATGAAGCATCAGTAAATTGACGTCTTTCAAAATAGCTAAAATCATGATCCTTGGGTTCCCAGGGGCAAAGCAAGGGGAGGGGGGGGGGGGGTATATGCATCAAGCATCAGTTCACTGACTCTTATTTCTGAAATCATAACCCATGGCTTCAGAGGGAGGAAAAAAATTTCTTTTTCTTTCAAATTTACCCTCAAGCCTTGGAATTTGTAATTTAGACTTTTGGATCCCCAGGTACATAGTCTATATATGTATAAAGTATGGCCCATTTGTATCATAATCTGAAATTTAACATGAAATTAGACTGTTGAAAGAAAAAAGCCTTTATCTCAGGTGAGCGCCCAAGGGCCAACGGCCCTCTTGTTTCAATTTCCTGGGCGGAAAACATTTTGGGAAATGAAGAAATTGCTGGTAACAAGCAATTTCTTCATTTTCTACAATGTTTTGTAAAGTATTTTTCTTGCAGGGCGTCCAAAAACATCACTTTGTGGGAAAGGGTTAACCCATTTCCACACAGTGACACTTTTTGATGCCCCTCAAGAAAAATAATTGGAAAACACTGTGTAAAATGAAGAAATTGCTTGTAACAAGCAACGTTTTCCATACAAACATTTGAAAGTGTTGTCTGCAAGTCTTTTCAATTTTGACCTTTCTAAAATCTTGCCGTCTGGTATTGGGTTAAGAAAGTGGCTCAGAAGTTTGTGCTAACAATGTTACCTGTTTTATTTTTATCCCCCGCCGTTTTGGTGAAGGGGATATAGTCATGGTCTCCGTCATTCCTTCTTTCCGTCATTCCTTCATTCCGTCACTAAGCTTGTCCGGAGCACATCTCCTAAAGTATAAATGCTTTCAACTTGAAACTTCATAGGTGGATAGGTTGATAGATCTCATTGAGGAGAAGTGCAGTACACAAAAACCACAACTCTTGCATGCAATTTTGGAGTTATTGCCCTTTATAGTTTTGCCACCGTCATAGCGCAATCGGTAGTGCTTCAGACTCCTAATCTTTAATCATGGGGGATCATCTGTTCGATCCCCGGTGGCGGCACATATTTTTTCTGACATTTGTCTCTCACCAATGGGTGGATAATTGTAAAACCTAAATGGGATAGCAGCTGGAGGCTAGGAAAGGATGTAGTGGTAGTACTGGTGTGAGAAATACCAGGAATCCATTTTTAGGTGCTCAAGCCGCCGCTATATGACTGAAATACTGTTAAAAGCGGCGTTAAACCCCCTTCAATCAATCAATCAACCATTTGTAGTTTTAAAGACTAAGATTTTGTCCAGAGCATATCTCTGAAAGTATAATTATAGCTTTTCATTTGAAACTTCATAGGTGGATAGGTGGATAGATGTCATTGTGGAGCAGTGCAATGCACAAGACCCACAACTCTTGCTTGCATAATTTTGGAGTTATTGCCCTTTGTTGTTTTTAAGACTTGGATTTTGTCCAGAGCATATCTCTGAAAGTATAATAGATATTATTAAGCTTATTGAGAAGAAATGCGGTGCACAAGAAGCCTAAATCTAACTGGCTTCAGTTTACTATCAAGCTTGTATGGTGGAGGATGGCCATGTCCGTCATGGCTCTTGTACATTTTTAAATAAGTTTGGTGGACAAACCAGATTAATCCTTCTTGATTCTGCTTTATTGAGAATATACTAGTGCTAGGGCTATGGAAATGAGATACTCAAAATTGATAGCTGTTCCTGAGAATTTCTGACCTATTGATTATGAAGCCAACACTCTACCTCTCAACTGGGACACTACAAATCTATTTTTTATCCTTTATTGCAGATAGTATTCTACCCTCTAAAAGTATTGTGATCCTTACCAGTATTTTAAATGTTACAAAGCTTTTACTAGAATGTGTTGATAGGCTGTATATACAAAAGGTAGGAGAAGTTTTTTCTTTAACCCATTCCCACACTATAAAATTTTAGACTAGTCAAAATTGGAAATTGGAATTTTATTTTTATGCCCCACATCGAAAGATCGGAGATATATTGATTTACCGTTGTCCATCAGTCCGCCGTTCTGTCCATCATTTAGTCTTTCCATCCATCAGTCTGTCTGTCAGACAAAAAACTTAATATTGCCAATCACTACCAGCCTTTTCAAGATACATTGCTCATATTTGGCCTGATGATACATCTCCATCAAGTCAACAACACTTTTCGTAGTTAAGTGTTGTTGTGGGGGCATTGTGTTTCACAAACACATTTTGTTTTTTTTTCATCTTTTTAGGTAGAAAACTTTGTGGATAATGAAGAAATTGCTTGATAATCTACATTTTATTGTTATTTATACCCATTTAAAAATCCACTAAATTACATATAATCACTCTTATATGAGTATATAGTGGTCTTTTATATATAAAGATATATACATGTATGTCGTCTTTAGGTGAGTGAATGCCGGGACTGCAGTTTGAATAAAGCTTCAGCTACCACACTTTCGGTCCCCTTTGGACGATCTAAATGTCTATTGATTGGTGTATCTATGTATAAAAAGTACTTTTGTAAATGCATATGAAATTTAAAATACCTGATCTATTTCTTCGAAAACAAGAAAATGAATAACATAAGCAGGGTCATCCTTAGCATCCACAGATTTTGGGTGACTTGACTATCAATCAAGTACTTCAAACTTGTATCAGTTTTTTCCTGGTATCTGTTAACTTTCTTATCTTCATGAACCACTCGTATAAATAGAACAACAACAACATGGTTGACAGATTTCCGGGAAACTAAATGTCAGCCGTTCCCTAGCAGTATAATGAACTTGTTTTGTACAATTGAGCTTAAAGAGCATTCAATGCCATCAAAACATCATACAAAATTCGTATTTCAACGTCAATTTAGGTTGTGTCACAAAAAAGCAGTTGGTCAATCTTGTTGCGTCGCCGACAATTTATTTGCGTCAAAAACGCAGAAAACGTGCTCTGGAAGCCGACACTACCTCACGACCTCCAACACCACAGACTCTTTAAGTTTATAGTAAGTTGAAGACTAAGTTATGTTGACGACCAAAAATCTTTGTTTATTAAAATGTTTTGCCATTTCTGAACATTCAACTTACTTCACGCTTAACCTCCAATCATTGAATTGCAAGTTGGATATTAACATAATTGTTCTTAGCTGCCACAGCACATTAACTTACAACCATCGATAATTACCCATTTATAATCCTTTTTTGGAGAGGATCATTGAAGAGTTAATTTTTTGCTCAGAAAAATTCACATGATTGGGACTGGATTCTGACCCTCTAATCTAAGGTCTTTGTCTAACCACTACAGCAAAGACTCCAATATGTCATTAACCCATTCCCATACAGTCCCTCCTTTTTACGCCACTCAGGGAAATAAATTTTGAAAACATTGTAGAAAATGAAGAAATTGCTTGGACCAAGCAATTTCTTCATTATCCACAATATTTTCTATTCAATAAAATGAAAACATTTTAAATTCCATCAACTTTAAATTGTTGTCTGCAGCTTCTTTCAATTTGGACCAGTCTAAAATTTTCTTGTGTGAGAACAGGTTAAAGTATACTTTTTCTTATGTATGAGACACCATGAATGATTAACCCATGTCATGCTGAACCCGGAATATTCCTGCGTTTGCAGAAGGTATAGACAAAGATCAGCCTGCATATACGTGCAGTCTGATCTTAATCTACACCTGTTTGTCTCCTATAACCCAGTGTTGTCTATATAATTATTTTTTTACCCTAAATGTGTGCTTCCAGTGCTTTCAAGCCTTTGATTATATTGTAAATTCAGATAGGGGTTTTATTCAGTTTGATAGGTGTTAACATTTTAATTTGAAATAAAATTCTTTTTTGAATTGCATTAAAAATCAAAGAGCTGATAGAACTGAACAGCCCTAATGTGAATCAATATTTCTTTTGTTGATTAAATTTCATTGATAGCTCTGGCTTAGAAAATCAAACAGGTGGTGTAGACTAAGATCAGACTGCACATTTGTGTAGGCTGATCTAAGTATATACCTCCTGGAAAGATTCAGCATGCCAAGAGTTAAAATTAATTGTATTTTCTGTTAAAGGGAGCAACATTTATTTACAAACTGAGATGTATGAAAGATATACTACAAAGACTTTTCAATGGATTTCCCTACAGTATACAAGACAACTGGGGCTTTACAGGTAGAAAAACAGACAAGGACAACGAGGTATGGCAGAATTCAGAATTTTATGGCAAAAATTGTTTGTGGGTGATTAAATTTAGGCTTGGTCCAATTTGAAAGAGGTTGCAACAATTCAAAATTCATTTAAACTGAAAAAGAAGACTCATATAAGGGTAGGAAATGTTGCAGGAAAAGGAGAAATGTCTGATGACAAGCCATTTCTACTTTTCTCACAATTACTTCTGGAGCATTTATACTCAAAATGTGTGATTGAGTTGTATTAGTTTTATTAGCTCTACTGGCTGAAGGCCACTATAGCTATTGCAATGGCTCTTCTCTTCTGGCGTCTGTGCGTCCGTCCGGCCATTAACTTTTCCTTGTTAACACTCTAGAGTCCATAAATTTCATCAGATTCCCTTTAAACTTTCACAGAATGATTGTACCATCATAAGGATTGTTCCTTTCGAAATTGGGTCAGATCCGCCAAGAAACATGGGAAAAGGGGCCTAATGAAAATTTAATTAAAAAATCCTCGTTAACACTCGTCTAATCCTCGTCTAGAATCCACAGTTTTCATTGGATTCTCTTCAAACTTTCAAAGAATGATGTACAATCATAAGCATTGTTCCTTTCGAAATTTGGTATGATCCGTCAAGAAACATGGGAAAAGGGGCCTTATGAAAATTTAATTATAAATGATATTAAAATTCCTCATTAACACACTAGAGTCCACAGTTTTCATTGGATTCTCTTCAAACTTTCTCCAAATTATTTTACCGTCATAAGGATCGCTCCTTTCGAAATTTGGTCAGATCTGCCAAGAAACACGGAAAAGGGGCCTAATGAAAATTTGATAAAAAAATCCTCGTTAACACAGTTTTCATCAGATTCTATTCAATCCTTAAGAGAATGATTGTACCAACATAAGGATCGCTTCTTTCGAAATTGGGTATGATCCGTCAAGAAACATTCGAAAAGGGGCATTATGAAAATTCAATTAAAATTCAATTAAAATTCAATTGGGTATGAGCTGTCAAGAAACACAGGAAAAAGGGACTTTGAAAATTTAATTAAAAAATCCATTTTTAATAAGCTAGAGTAAAAAGTTTTCATGGATTCTCTTCAAACTTTCACAGAATGATGGCACCATCATAAGGATCGTTCCTTGAAATTGGGTATGATCCGTCAAGAAACATGGGAATGGGGGCCTAATTGAGATTTATTTAAAAAATCTTGGTTAATACTCTAGAGTCTACAGTTTTCATTGGGTTCTCTTCAAACTTTCACAGCATGATTGTACTATCATAAGGATTGTTCCTTTCGAAATTGGTTCAGATCTGTCAAGAAACACAGGAAAAGGGGCCTTATGAAAATTTTATTAAAACTATCCTGGTAAACACAATTGAGTCAACAGTTTTCAACAAATTCTCTTCAAACATTCACAGAATGATTAATACTTTAAATGGATTGTTCCTTTTGGAAGCGGGTTTGATCCATCAAGTTTCATGGGAAAAGGGGCCCTATAAAAATTTAATAAAAAATATCAGTTAAAACAACATGGCCCTAGATTTCATCTGATCAACTTAAAACTTTCAAAGAATGATAGTACCATCATAAGGATTGTTCCTTTCAAATTGGGTATGATCCATCGAGAAACATAGGAAAAGGGGGCTTAGGAAAATTCATTTAAAAAAATCTTAATTAATGCTTTACAGTCCACAGATTTCATGGAGTTGTCTTTATACTCAAACAGAATAAATATACTTTTGTAAGTATAGTTCCCTTTGGAATTGGTTAAGATCCATCAAGTAACATTGGAAAAGGGGCTATATGAGAATTCATTTAAAATCCCTGCTAATACAATGAAGCCCACAGCTTTGATCAGATTTTGTTGAAACTTTCACAGAATGATTGTTTTATCATGAGGATTCTTTCTTTTCAAATTAGGCCTGATCTGTCTATTATCATGGGAAAAGGGGCCTTTTGAGAATTTTATCTATAATCCTTGTACCCAAGTCCAGAGCTTTCATTGGGTTTTCTTCAAACCTTGACAGAATCATTGTACAATAATTACGACATGAGACCTGATCCTTCAAGTATCACAGGAAAAGGAGCCTTATGATAATTTCATTTTAAAATCTTTACACCAAGATAAAGTCAACAGTTTTCATCGGATTCTGTTCAAACTTTCACAGAATGTTTGTACAAACATTAGGATTGTTTCTTTCCATATTGGGTCTGATCTGTATGAAAAATTATTACCAAATCCGCATTAACACAAGAATGTCCTCAGTCTTTATCAGAATCTCTTCAAACTTTAATAGTATGATAGTAACATCATTTGGATTGTTCCTTTGTAAATTGGGTCTGATTGGTGAAGTGACACACGAAAAGGGACCTTATAAAAAATTTATTACAAAACATCATTATTACAATAAAGTCCTCAGTCTTTATCATTTTTTTTTCAAACTATCATTAGGTTGTTCCTTTGTACATTGAGTCTGATTTGTTAAGTTTCAGGAGAAAAGGGGCCTTATGAAATTTTATTACAAAAATTCTTGACACAATTCAGTCCACTGTTTTCATTGATTCTCTTTAACTTTTAAAAAATGATTGTACCTTTATTAGAATTGTTCCATTTGAAATTTGATTTGTTCTGCAAATTATCATGGGAAAAGGGGCCTTATGAAAATTTCACTGAAAACTCTTTAACACAATTAATTCCACAGATTACATAGATTGATTGTGCTATCATTACAATTGTTGATTTTGACAGTGGATCTGATTATAGCAAGTGTCACATAAAAAGGGGCCTTATGTAAAATTTCTTAAATATTCTAGTTAACACAATGATGTCCCTTGATTTCACTTCAAAATTTCATAGAATGATTGTACAATCACTTAAAGAACTGGGTACAATCCATCAAGTATCATGTAAAAAGGGGCCATATGATTTATTTTTTTAATATCTAGTAAACATAATGATGTCTACATATTTCATCGGATTCACTTTAAATTTTCACAGAATGATAAAACCAACAGTAAAATATCACGGGAAAAGGGGCCTTATGAAAACTTGATTTTAATATCTTTGTTAACACAATAAAGTCAACTGTTTTATCGGATTCTCTTCAAAGATGCATGGAATAATTGTGGCATTGGAAACACAGGAAAAGAGACCTGACAGATTATCATTCAAAACATTCTTGTGTATGTGATGAAGTTCACAATCATTATCAAATTGTCTTTTGAATTTCACAGGACATTTGTAGGGTTGTAAGCAAAGTTCCTTTTGAAATAAAATTGATCCATCAGAAAACATAGGAAAAGGGGCCTTATGGATTTTTATTCAAAACAATTCAGTTAATGTGATTAAGTCCACAATTATTGTCAGATTCCAATGAAAATTTCACAGGATTATTTTAGGGTCATAAGGTAACTTCCTTTTGGAAATGGGGATCAGTCATGAAACAGGGGAAAAGGGGCCTTGAGGATTGTTGCTCAAAACAATAAACGGGATAAAGTCCAGTTTTTTTCCTTTAAGCATTCTTCTTTAAGTAATTAACATCCTTAAATATCAGATTTCTTTAACAGAAAACTTGATAACCAGTAGAGCGTCTCAGGCCCACATGGGCCTCTTGTTCATTTCCCGATTAGTAGCATGTATAAAATTAATCTTGTTACAGGAGTGTTATCATGAATTATCAGTTGTTTGGTCTTGATTTTCGATGGTTAAAATGTTCTGTCATGGGGGTGTGTGTCGGGGAATCTCGAACAAATTTGCAAGTCCCCAACGTGTTCAAGCGACTGAAGTTTGACGTATAATCAAAGATTTTTTGCTTAAGTTGATGTGTCTCTGTCTTATTTCTAGTTCTTTATTATGAAAAATTAAAATCTTGTTGTGTTCACTTTTAATGGTGATACCCTTCATAAGTACTCATGGCCGAAACCTGAGGGAATGGGCTGTTGTTGATTGATTGAATGGGGTTTAACGCACTTGTAACAGTATTTCAGTCATATTGTGGCCTAACTATGGATTCCTTTTATATTTTGAACCAGTTCCACCACTACATCCTTTCATAGCCTCCAGCTGCTATCCCACTTAGGTTCACGATTACCCAACCATTGGTGAGAGACAAATGTCGGAAAGGATATGTGCCACTGCCTGGGATCGAACCCATGACATCCCATGATTGAAGATAAGGAGTCTGATGCGCTACCGACTGTGTTATGATGGCCACAAAAGGGCTGTTGTACATTTTAGGGGCATTGTAATTTACTAAAACATAATTTACTTAATTTACTTAATATTATTCTTATATGTGTTTCAGGGTTCTGTTGAGCTCTTGAATCTCACTATTTGTGAAATACTGACCTACTGTCTGTCACATATCAACAAACGGTCCGATCTCAATCAAAGCTGGTTGACAGACACAATTTTGTTTACGTCAGACTTTGTGAGATTAAAGGAGAGTTGTGTCGGAGCAAATTGTAAAACTGTTGTAAAGATTGCCAAAAAACTCATGACAGTAGACATAGAAGCTGGTGAGTGATTAACCTGTTACCAAATGATAAAATTTTAGATTTGTCCAAATGCCCTTTGAAAGGAGATTCAGACTACAATTTAAAGCTTGTGAAGTTTTAGATTTTTAGCTTGGCTATTTTTGGAGAAAAGCCGAGGTATTGTGATCACCTTGGTGTGGGTCTCGTTGGCGTGACAAACTTTAACCTTGGTCATATCTCTGTTGTTATTGAAGATATCCTCATGAAACTTGGCATGTGTATTGACCATCACAAGAGCTATCTAGACTATCAAGGGGGACAAAAGTGTTTTTGTAAGAGTTATGCTCCTTTTTGGACTTAGAATTTTTGCATTATCCAGCACCTGCAGCCGAGCGTTGGCACCTTAGGGCGGAGCTCTTGTTTCAACTTTCTGGGTATAAAACATTTTGTAAAATGAAGAATTGCTTGGTGCAAGCAATTGCTTCATTTTTCACAATGTTTTCAAAGTTTTTTTCTTTAGGGTCATGAAAAGGGGGATTGTGTGGGAATTGGTTAACCTATTACTAGATGACAAAATTTTAGACTGGTCCAATTTGAAAGAAATTGCTTACAGCGATTTTAAGTTGGTAGAATTTTGAAATCTTTGTCTTTCTGGGTAACATTGTTGATGTTGAAGAAATTGATTTTCATAAGCAATTAGTGTATAGGTGCTGCTTGGCCTGTCCATCTTTCCATCTCTGTCTGTCTGTCCACTACGATATCTCCACAACCCTAGGGCCAAATTGTGTGAAACTTCATGTGTGAATTCGTTATGATACAAGGAGGCTGAGGCTGTTTTTGGATAGCTACAAGGTCAAGGTCACAGTTCAAAGTCAAAGGTCAAAATTGACCTTGTCAACAGCATAGCTCCTACAATTTTGGATGGATTTCACACAATTGTTTCGCTATCATGAATAGATGTACCATTTTAAAAATAAAATCAGATAGCTCCCAGGTCAAGGTCGAATGTTAAAATATATCTATGTTTGTAGCATAGCTCCAAAAATTTAGCATGTCTGGAATATGGCGATCATGTACCAACTTTTGCAAATTTGGTCTGTCCTAACTTTTACCCTGTTTATATACTTTTTGTGATAGGGCTATATTTGAGGAGCATGATCTGTCTCTGACGGCTCTTGTTCCACTATGTTTATTGAAGCTGTTTCTGGAGGGGCATAAAAAGGCATGATTGTGTTGGAATGGATTAATTGATTTTCAGATAACAAAGTTTTAGGGTTGAGCAAATGAGCAAAAGGGGAAGAGGATAATTCAAATTTTGTTTAAATTGAAATAAATAACTAAAAAATAAGATTGATTAATTACAGTATTTTGTGCTCATTTATTTGTTAAAAGGGAGTATTGCTTTATAAGATAACTGAAGGATAACATACTCAAGGTAAGCTTTTTAGCTCACCTGAGCAAGTAGTGCTCAAGTGAGCTATTGTGATCCCCTTTTGTCTGGCATCCGGCCGTCGTCCGTCGTGAGTCGTGCGTCTTCCGTCAACAATTTCTTCAAACAACATCTCCTCCTAAACCACTGGGCAAATTTGAACCAAATTTGGCAGAAATGTTCCTTAGGTGGTCCCCTTCAAAAATAGCTAAAAGAATTGAAATTCGTTAAAAACTCTGGTTGCCATGGCAACAAAAGTGAAATTTTAAAAAAATCTTTAAAAATCTTCTCCTCCTGACCCAGAAGGCGTAGAGCCTTGATATTTTGCATGAAGCATCAGTATATTGACCTCTTTCAAAATAGCTAAAATCATGATCCTCGGGTCCCCAGGGGCGGAGCCCCAGGGGGGTGGGGTTTATATAGAAATAAAGAACGATTTTTAAATGACATCTCCTCCCAAACCACTGGGCCGATTTGAACCAAATTTGGCAGAAATATTCCTTAGGTGGTCCCCTTCAAAAATAGTTAAAAGAATTGAAATCCATTAAAAACTCTGGTTGCCATGGCAACAAAAGTGAAATTTTAAAAAAATCTTTAGAAATCTTCTCCTCCTGACCCAGAAGGCGTAGAGCCTTGATATTTTGCATGAAGCATCAGTATATTGACCTCTTTCAAAATAGCTAAAATCATGATCCTCGGGTCCCCAGGGGCGGAGCCCCAGGGGGGTGGGGTTTATATAGAAATAAAGAACGATTTTTAAATGACATTTCCTCCCAAACCACTGGGCCGATTTGAACCAAATTTTGCAGAAATGTTCCTTAGGTGGTCCCCTTCAAAAATAGCTAAAAGAATTGAAATCCGTTAAAAACTCTGGCTTTTTTATTTCTGAAATTATAACCCATGGAAAAAGTTCTTTCCTTCTTTCAAATCAGCACTTAAGCCTTGGAATTTGTAATTTAGACTTTTTGATTCCCAGGTTCATAGTCTTTATTGTGGCCCACTTGTTTCATAATCCTAACCTTAACATGAAATAAGACTGTTGAAAGAAAAAGAGCCTTTATCTCAGGTGAGCGCCCCAGGGCCAACGGCCCTCTTGTTTGATCTAGCTGTGTCCTGCATTTGATAGCTGTGTGCACTATAGGGACTACATTTTGGCTCAAATGTCCCATTATTTGGTCAGAATGTAGGTCTTCATCAAATTTTTTACAAGTCTGATAATGGGTTTAATGGGGTAAGAAAATAGGTCATTGAGTCAAATCATTGAAAAACCTACTGTGTAGTTTACTTTAGAGGCCACATTTTTATTAAAATGTCTTGATATTTGTTCAGAATGTTGATTGTCAATGATATCTTTGACACACTAAATACTGGGACAAATTTCAAAAAACCCTTTTTTCAAATCTTATAAAAAACAACTTATATCCACATTACGGGCAACAATTTTGGCATAAGTGTTTTTGTATTTGATGAGAATGTTAGTCTCAAGATATCTCTGATAAGTTTGATATTGGGTTACGAGGGTTTTGGAATTTGGTCACAACGCCAATTCTAAGAAACCCTTTTGTTCATTTGTGCAATATGTTTGCTAATATCATAGTCAGGTTTGATATCCGGTCTTTTGGGTTCAAAATCTAGGTCAAGATGCCAAAGCTATGGAAAATCTTGTTTGCATTGTAGAGGCTACATTTGTGACACAAATGGCTTTAAACATTTAAAGGAAGTCTTTTCTTTTAAATTCATTCCAACACAATCCCTCTTTTTTGTTCAGGAAGTTCAGGAAAACAATGAGGAAAATTGTTTGTTACAAGCAATCCTGCTTTTTCCATATTGTTTATCTACCCAGAGAGACAAAGATTTTAAAAAACTCAACTATTTTAAATCATCTTCTACAACTTCTTTCCATTTGAATCAGTCCAAAATTTTTTGCGTGGGAATGGGTTAAGATAAATTTTGATACTGGGTCACCTAGTGCCAAAAATTAGGTCATTCATGTTTTTTATGCCCCAATCAAGAAATGGCGACGTATGTATAGTGTTACCTCTGTATGTGCATGTGTCCGGAAAATATCTTCTGCATTGACAGCTGAAAAAATTAAGACTGGTCCAAAAGTGAAAGAAGTTACGCACAGCAAATTTTAGTTGATTAATCCGTTTCCACACAACAAAATTTTAGACTGATCAAAATTGAAAGAAGTTACACACAGCAATTTTTTGTTGACTTACCCATTTCCACACAACAAAATTTTTAGGCTGGTCAAAATTGAAAGAAGTTTCACACAGCAATGTTAAGTTGACTAACCCATTTCCACACAACAAAATTTGAGACTTGTCAAAATTGAAAGAAGCTACTTACAGCAATTTTTAGTTGACTAACCCATTTCCCCACAACAAAATTTTAGACTGGTCAAAAATGAAAGAAGTAGCAGAGGATGATTTTAGTGGATAAAATTTTGAAATTCTTTATCTTTTTGTTTTGAAAACATTTTGGAGAAGGAAGAAATTGCTTGTTACAAGCAGTTTCTTCATTTTCCACAATGTTTTCCAAAGCTTTTTTCTTGCGAGGCGTAATGGTGTCATTGTGTATAGATGGGTTTAATCTTAATTTTTGGTCTTCTTTGGTGCCACTTAAAGCATTATTTTGTGGAAATGGGTTAATTGATGGATTTCGAAAATATTTGGTAAAGTTGTTCCCCTCGAAGAGTAATAGTGCCATTCAAATTCACAAGTGAAGGTCATTTTATGAACAATCGTGCTGGGGCATCTGTGTCTATCACACATTCTAGTTAAAATCTGCATTCATAGACTTAGGTGATCACTCTTGTCTGAATGGGCCTTTTGTTATATCTTTCTTTGTTTAATTGTTATATCTTTCCTTGTTTCTTTTGAAACAGATAGACTGGTAGATTTAGTATCAGGAATGTTTGCACGATTTAAGCGATCAAGTCCTCTATCAACAGAAAAGAAGATCTATCTTCAGTTCTTCTCGGATGTTGTGTTTGACCCATCGAGTGATGATAAAATAAGGTAAGTTGAGAGTGCATGAATAATGGACGATACTTAGACAAGTACCTGACAACAAAATTTGTCCGGTAACTTTTGTCATTTGGTAATACCTTAACCCATTCCCAGACAATCCCTCCTTTTTACGCCCCTAAAGTAAAAACCTTTGGAAAAAATTATGGAAAATGAAGAAATTGCTTGTATCAAGCAATTTCTTCATTATCCACAAGTTTTCTATCCAAAAGGACTAAAAAGAAATTAAGATTTATTAACTAGAAATTGTTGTGTGCAGCTTTTTTCAATTTATACCAGTCTAAAATTTTGTTGTTAGGGAATAGCTTACAGGACATTGCTGTGGAAGTAACTCTAAATTGAATTGGTATCTTCAACCTTGGTATTAAATCAAGTTTCTGTTATTTCAGTGATGATATTTCACAGAAGTTTCTGCAGTGTTTACCAGAATTATTTCCCCAGGCTGCCAAGGAAAGCCCCAAGATGGTTCCACTTATGATCCAGTCACTGAAGGTGGCAGCCAGCAGAGATGCTCTATCCTTTCTGAGTACAACATTCTTTGCAAAGAAAGGTGTGGAGTGGTTTGGTAAGCCTGATATTTCCTTTGGCAGAGAATTATGTAATTCAGTAAAATATTAAATCTATTTCCACACAATTCCTTTTTTATTAGCTCAGCTGTTTTTTGAGAAAACCCAAGGGATTGCTATAGCCTTGGTGTGGTCGTCTTCGTTGTTGTTGTTGTCGTTGTGGTGCAAACACTATGACATTTTGTGACATCTCTGGTTCTACTTAAGGCATTCACTTGAAACTTGGCACACTTGTTCACTATCAAAAGAGCAACCTATACTATAAAGGGGGATAAATCTAGATGCATTTTGTCTACTCTCCAGCATCCAACATCAGAGTGTAGGCACCTGTAGGCGGTGCTCTTGTATGACTCTCAAGTAAAATTATCAAGAAAACATAGTCGGATAAGAATATGTTGCTTGTTATAATCAATTTATTCTATTTCCCATATTTTTTCCTAACCTATATGATATTTTTATGCCCCCACCACTTAATGTGTGTGTGGGTGGGGGGGCATATAGATTTGCCTTTGTCCGCCCATCCGTACTTCCGTCCTTCCGTCTGTCCCGAAATTCTCCGGGGCATATCTATGAACGTATAATAGCTATCATCTTGAAACTTCACAGGTGGATAGATCTCATTGAGGAAAAGTGCAGTGCACTAAAACCACAACTCTTGCTTGCATAATTTTGGAGTTAATGCCCTTTGTTATTTTAAAGACTTACATTTTGTCCGGAGTATATCTCTGAAAGTATAATAGCTATCAAATTAAAACTTCATAGGTGGATAGACCTCATTGAGGAGAAGTGCAGTGCACAAGAACCACAACTCTTGCTTGCATAATTTGAGAGTTATTGCCCTTTGTTATTAGCTGACCTGAGCACGAAGTGCTCTGGGGGAGCTATTGTGATCAGTCATCGTCCGTCGTCCATCCATTCGTCCGTCCGTTCACAATTACAAAAAAATCTTCTCCTCCTAATCTAACCATGGAATTTCAACAAAACTTTACAGAAATGATCCTTAGGTGATGCTCTTTCAAAATACTTCAAAGAATTGAAATCCATGTAGAACTCTGGTTGCCATGGCAACAGAGTAAAAAAATATTAAAAAATCTTCTTCTCCCAAGCGGTAAGGCCTAGAGCTTTGATATTTGGTACATGTCATCATCTATTGACCCTCTACAAAAATACTTCAAAGAATTACCATCTTATGAAAATTGGCCCTTTTCTGGGTGATCCCTGATTTTACATAGAAATAAAGAAGGAAATTTTTAAAAATCTTCTTCTCCGAAACCATAAGGCCAAGAGCCTTGATATTGGGTATACATCATCATCTATTGACCCTCTTCCAAAATACTTCAAAGAATGACCGTATTCTGAAAATTAGCCCTCGTCTTGGCAATTCCTGATTTTACATAGAATAAAAGAAGGAAATCTTAGAAAATCTTCTTCTCCAAAAGCATTAGGCACAGAGCTTTGATATTTGGTACATGTCATCATCTATTGACCCTCTACCAAAATACTTCAAAGAATTACCGTATTATGAAAATTTGCCCTTTTCTTTGTGATCCCTGATTTAACATAGAAATAAAGAAGGAAATTTTTAAAAATCTTCTTCTCCCAAACAATAAGGCCAAGTTCTTTGATATTTGGTACAAATCATCATCTATTGACCCTCTACCAAAATACTTCAAAGAATTACAGTATTATGAAAATAGCCCTTTTCTTTGTGATCCCCTATTTTACATTGAAATAAAGGAGGAAATCTCTTAAAATCTTCTTCTCCCAAACCATAAGGCCTAGAGCTTTGATATTTGGTACATGTCATCATCTATTGGCCCTCTACCAAAATACTTCAAAGAATTACTGTATTATGAAAATTAGCCCCTTTTTTTGTGATCCATGATTTTACATAGATATGAAGAAGGAAATTTTTAAAAATCTTCTTCTCCGAAACCATAAGGCCAAGAGCCTTGATATTGGGTATACATCATCATCTATTGACCCTCTTCCAAAATACTTCAAAGAATGACCGTATTCTGAAAATTAGCCCTCGTCTTGGCAATTCCTGATTTTACATAGAATAAAAGAAGGAAATCTTAGAAAATCTTCTTCTCCAAAAGCATTAGGCACAGAGCTTTGATATTTGGTACATGTCATCATCTATTGACCCTCTACCAAAATACTTCAAAGAATTACCGTATTATGAAAATTTGCCCTTTTCTTTGTGATCCCTGATTTAACATAGAAATAAAGAAGGAAATTTTTAAAAATCTTCTTCTCCCAAACAATAAGGCCAAGTTCTTTGATATTTGGTACAAATCATCATCTATTGACCCTCTACCAAAATACTTCAAAGAATTACAGTATTATGAAAATAGCCCTTTTCTTTGTGATCCCCTATTTTACATAGAAATAAAGGAGGAAATCTCTTAAAATCTTCTTCTCCCAAACCATAAGGCCTAGAGCTTTGATATTTGGTACATGTCATCATCTATTGGCCCTCTACCAAAATACTTCAAAGAATTACTGTATTATGAAAATTAGCCCCTTTCTTTGTGATCCATGATTTTACATAGATATGAAGAAGGAAATCTTTAAAAATCTTCTTCTCCGAAACAATAAGGCCAAGTTCTTTGATATTTGGTACATATCATCATCTTTTTACCCTCTACCAAAATACTTCAAAGAATTACGGTATTCTGAAAATTAGCCCTTTTCTGGGCAATCCCTGATTTTACAAAGAATAAAAGAAGGAAATCTTTAAAAATCTTCTTCTCCCAAACCATTAGGCCTAGAGCTTTGATATTTGGTACAAATCATCATCTATTGACCCTCTACCAAATAATTTCAAAGAATCATCGAATTTAGAAAATTAGTCCTCTTCTGGGCGATCCCTGATTTTACATAAAATAAATGAAGGAAAACTTTAAAAATCTTCTTCTCCCAAACCATAAGGCCTGGACCTTTGATATTTGGTACAAATCATCATATATTGACCCTCTTCCAAAATACTTCAAAGAATTATCATACTCTGAAAATTAGCCCTTTTCTGCGCGATTCCTGATTTTACAATGGATTAAAGAAGGAAATCTTTGAAAATCTTCATCATCCGAACCATAAAGCCTAGAGCTTTGATATTTGGTACATTTCATCAGCCATTGACCCTCTACCAAATTACTTTAAAAAATTAGCCCTTTTCTGTGCAATCCCTAATTTTAGTTAGGAATAAATAATGATATCTTTGAAAACCTTCTTCTGCTAAACAATTAGGCCTAGAGCTTTTATACTTGGTATGTATTGATGTCTATACTTCAAAGCATTACCATATTCAGGAAATTAGTGCTATATGGTTGGATCATCAATATACCTAGGATTAAAAGAGAAATCCTTAAACATCTTCTCCAAAATAATTAGACAGAGGGTTTTGCTTTTTTGTTTATATCATAAAGCCATGAACCATCATACATATGGGAGCGATTTAGGACCATCATGGTCCTCTTGTTTTAAAGACTTACATTTTGTCCGGAGCATATCTCTGAAAGTATAATAGATATCAACTTGAAACTTTACAAACGGATAGACCTCATTAAGGAGAAGTGCAGTGCACAAGAACCACAACTCTTGCTTGCATAATTTGAGAGTTATTGCCCTTTGCTATTTCAAAGACTTACATTTTGTTCGGAGCATATCTCTGTAAGTATAATAGCTATCAGCTTGAAACTTCATAGGTTGATAGACCTCATTGAGGAGAAGTGCAGTGCATAGAACCACAACTCTTGCTGGCATAATTTGGAGTTATTGCCCTTTGTTATGTTAAAGACTTACGTTTTGTCTTGGGCATATCTCTGAAAGTAAAATAGCTATCAACTTGAAACTTCACAGATGGATAGACCTCATTGAGGAGAAGTGCAGTGCACAAGAACCACAACTCTTGCTTGCATAATTTGAGAGTTATTGCCCTTTGTTATTTTAAAGACTTACATTTTGTCTTGGGCATATCTCTGAAAGTATAATATCTATCAACTTGAAACATCACAGGTGGATAGACCTCATTGAGGAGAAGTGCAGTGCACAAGAACCACAACTTTTGCTATCATAATTTTTGAGTTATTGCCCTTTGTTATTATCAAAGCTACCGGTGGGGGCATCTGTGTCCTGTGGACAAAGCTCTTGTTTTTTCATACTTTAGCCATTTTAAATTTTCGTCTGTAACCTCTTTAAATTTGGACTTTTCTAAAACATTGTTGTCTAGTTATGGGTTAAGTCCCTTTGATACTTTAACCCATTCCAAATTGAAAGAGACTGCAGACGACAATTTCAAGTTGATGAAATTTTAAATATTTTAGTTTTTTTCGGATATGGAAAACAAATTGGATAATGAAGAAATTGCTTGTAACAAGCAATTGCTTCATTTTCCACAATGCTTTCCATAGCTTTTTTCTAGAGGGGCGTAAAAATGAGGGAATGGGTTAAATGTGTACTCTGGCTGTCTGTCGGTCTAGTCATTTAGTTTTCTGAACACTTTTACTAAATGTTGGATTTTGACGGGTCACTGGCCCCACCCACTGAAATCCCACGGAAGATTCCCACTTCGGGTATTCATGTGATTAACAACAATGTTTTCTCAAGTATAAAATCACAAAGACGTTAAATCCGGTGTTTGAACAGGAAAGGGTTAACAAGCAATTTCCTCTTTTCCCACAATATTTTCTACCACATAGGATGTTTTCATTTTAAACTTCATTCAATTTTCATTGTCTATTGCGACCTCTTTCAATTTGGACCAGCCTAAAATTTCAAAAAACGGGAAAGGATTGATTTTTAGGTTTATACCTCAATGAAAACAAAAAATATTCTTTTCATTTCTTAACTATACAGCTGAAAACGGTGAATAGGAAAACTTATTTTTAACACTAGAAATTTGTAGACCCTGCAATACTATCAGAATGCTTATTGAATTCAATAACTTGAGTTCAAACATACCAAAAATGGTATTATTTTGAGCTATGACAGCTGTTTAGGAAAAATCATTTGTTTATTGTTTTTTCTGTAGCCATTGTACATTATACTTTTGTATCATTCTTATACAGTATACCTCCGTATTTAATTCCATTTCATGTGTGAAGGAAGGTGCTATTGTATCTCTTTCTACTGAAGATCAAAGTGAGTTCTTCATTTCACTTTTTTTTGTTCACACCTATTCTGTTTCAGGTGTGAAGGACACTATATTTTATTCACACCTAATCTGTTTCAGGTGTGAAGGAAGGTGCTGTTTTATCTCTAAATACTGAAGATCAAAGGGAGTTGTTCAGTTTACTGTATTTCGTACCTGATATAGACATCAATATGATCAAGTTATTCACACACCTAGTTAGAAGTGATAGAATTTCAGACAGAAATGTAGCCTACTTGATACAAGTTCTTCATAACAGGTACTAAAGTAAAGATTAACCCATTCCCACACAAGAAAAAAAAATTATGCCCTTTGAGAAAAAAGAAATAGGAAACATTCTTATACATAAAGATATTACCTTTAACAAGACTTTTCTTCAAAGAAAAATTCAAATCTTTAATTGGTAAACTTCTTGGCATTTAGATCAGTATGAAATTTTGTCATCTGGTAATGGGTTGATTTACACAAAGGCATATTTTTGAAACAAACAGAAATAGCAAAGTGGGACCCATTATCGAAAACTGCACCATCAAGAAATTTTGTACCCAAGGATATGAAAAAGAGAAGAAAAGGACAGGTTAATTAGGACAGCTGTTCCAAAAGTGAATGTGTAAAATGACCACTCCACATTCAGAAAAAATTGCCCAAATGAATGTTTAGATCTTTGTCAGCTTGGGTTATTTGCAAAAGCTATCATTACAGGTTGATATTTTATTCCAGATTGTTCATGTTTTGCATGAAATTGCAAAAATGATGATATAAATTAAAATAGCAACTAAACACACACTAACACATTACGGCAGTGCAAGATGGTTCTAAGCGTTCTCTTATTTCATTGAAACTTTGTGCAGTCTAACACCAATTCCTGAACCCATTCCCTCTCAATTTTTTATGCCCCTTAGGAAAAAAAGCTTTAGGAAAACATGGTGAAAATGAAGAAATTACTTGTTTTAAGCAATTTCTTCATTTCCCACTCATTTTTCTACCAAAAACCCCTTAGAATTTTAAAACACCATCAATATAGTTGTCTGTTTCTTCTTTCAGTTTTTGCCTGTCTAACATTTTGTCATCTGTGTTGGGCGACAACCATAGCACATTTGGTACTGCATGGGGTCCTGGGTTCAGTCTCCTGCCAGGCTAATTATCATTTTATACATTTGTCTCAGAGCAGTAGGTGGATAATTGTAAACCTAAGGGGAATGAGCAAGAGGGGTGGAAAGAAAGAGTCATGGTAGTACTGGTGTGAGAAATACCAGGAATCCATTGTTAGATGCTCCAGCTGCAGCATGCAATTTCTTCATTTTACACAATTTTTTCTACCCAGAAAGTTTAAAAAATCAAAACTTTCTTTAAATTTATATTGTTGTCTGCAACTCCTTTCAATTTTAGCCAGTCTAAAACTTTGCCGTCTGGTAATGGGTGAAAGAGTAATAAAAGACAAAAGTAATAAAAATATTTTATTTTTACAATAACCTTTGAAATGAAGATTTTTCCATGAAAAGGCAAAATAAATGTAATAACTTCTGAAAAAGAAGTAGCCAATATATTTACACTATAGTTTTATTATACCCTCAAAGGGCTGTATTACGTTATGACCCAGATTGTCCATCGGTCCACATGTCTGTCTGTTCAGGGCTCCTGCTGCCGATCACCAATGGCGCCAAAAGCAACAAAAATTTTTCTGGTTCAAAATCAGCGAAGTGGCAACAACTTTCAATATAAGGCAAAGGGGAGTTGAGAGAATTGAAATGATTGATTGATTGGCGGCCCAGACCATTGAAAGCATTAAGGCCTTATTATTCACACATACCCTGATTTGTTTCGGAGACAGGCAACCGTCAATACCAAATGTATATCCATGTCAATCAAGACAAATTAGTTACACATGGCTGGGCTCATTGATTCGAACATCTCACTCCAGTAAGTGGGTTTATCCCAGCATCCTGCAGGGTACCATCATTGGGCTAAACAAATGGCGATCTTTACGCATTCCAACACAATCCCTCCATCTGTACAACCCCCACCACCCTAAGAAAAAAGCTTTGGAAAACATTTTGAAAAATGAAGTAATTGCCTATATCAAGCAATTTCTTCATTATCTACATTATTTTCTATCCAAAAAGACAAAAAAAAGAGTCAAAATTCCATAAACTTGATCTGCAGCTTCTTTCAGTTTGGACCTGTGTAAAGTTTGATGTGTTGGAATGGCTTAATTACTCCAGTTATTTTTTGCTTGCGCAACTCCCCCTGCAGTACCTAGAATAATGTTGAATTATCTGCCCTTGAATTGAAGAATAAAATCACTATGTTTCATGTGTGCGCAACTCCTCCTACAGTAAACAAACTTGCCACAATGAATCTCTGTGATGTTTTGTTGTGCATAAGACCTTTGAATTCAAATTAGTTTTGTCGTTCTAGAATTATCTACCCTTGAATTTAAAAAAAATTATCTATTTATGTGCGCGCAACTTCTCCTACATTATCTATGGGAACAAGCTGAAACTTGCTACAATTTATTTCTATGATGTTGAGTTGTACATAAAACCTTTTAAAGTCAAATCACTCCAGTCCTTCTTGATTTGTCTACCCTAGAATTGAAATAAATCACCATATTTCTTGTGTGCCCAACTCCTCCTAAAGTATCAATCAAAATAAGTTGTAACATTGCATAGTGAATCTGCTTCGTCTCTAGTGGTGCAATAAACCTTTGAAATTAAGATAACTCCAGTTCTTCATCAGTTATCTGCCCTTGAAATGAAAATTGCCTAGTTTCTAGTGTAAGCAACTTTTCAAGTGGTTATAAGTTGTACCTTGTGTTTATTGAAAATAATTGTAATTTACTGCAATGATTCTCCATGTTGTGTACTTGTGCTTGAGATCTTTAACATTAAACTTTTGTCTATTCAGTGGTTAATGTATTGTCTTCCCTTTGTTTAGGGAATTGCTAAATATTATCATGTTTTTTGTGTGACCCATATTGCTGTTGATACAAACAGTGTTTTTCAGTGAAGAAACTTAGTATTGGAATAGTTCATAGGTCAACCACAACTCGCATTACAAAAACTGTTATATTGTAAGGTAGGATAATCATTCTAGAAACAAAAGATATTTTGAAACTGAAAGTTCCAATCCTGCTCAGCCTGCACAATTTGCATAGTCTCACTAAGTTGAAACTTTTTACACTTTCTAGATTTTCCTCTTATAAGACAGAGTTGTATTCTTTGGGGTACTGCTGTTTTTTGGATATCAAGTTTAATCTTATCTGTCTAGGTCAGTTTTCAAGGACATTTTTATATAATTAATTTTTAGTTTCGTCTATCATAAAGGGGTGTTTTGATTGGTTGAAAAAAAATATTAATAACTCTATGAACAAAATTTTGGGCATGCAGCCATTGTGTATGCTTCCGCACAAATAAATGTCATACAAAAAGGTATCAAAATTTGTAAAATATTTGCCATCTTCGCTTGATGTTATGAAATTATAAGAAATGCCCTTATAAGAAAAACCTAATCACACTTATGTATGAATCTGCTTCGCGTATTTATACAGTGTGATAATTGTTTTTGGTTCATACATCCATGAAAACAAAAAATATTCTCTTCATCTCTTAACATAAAACTTATGTTAAAATATTGTATTCCACATAAAAGTACCGTCGGGCGTATATCCACTGCTCTGTGAAGCTCTTGTTGTAAAATGACATCGTTATAAGTGTAATAACCCAAAACAATTGAATCCTTTTAACCCCTGTCATGCTGAATTAAATCTTTTTTTCAGAATCAAATTAAAGGACTGAAAGCACTGGAAGCACTAATTCTTGGTCAATATTTCTTCTGAAAAAAAACAACAAAACAAAACAATTTTTTTAACAATCCTTGCATATAAGGGACAGACAGGTGGTTTGGACTAAGATCAAACTGCAATTTCTGTGCAAGCTGATCTTTATCTAGACCTCCTGCCAAGACAGAATATTCAGGGTTCAGCATGACAAGGGTTAATTACTATCCTGATAATAACAACTTGCTGCTTAATTGCACTTGGCTATTTGTTCAAATGAACAAATAGCTTTTTAATAGCATCTTTTGTGATATTGCAACAAAATTGTTTGCAAATTGGTGTTGTGATTAAAAGGATTCCACTGCAGTGAAATCATCAAATTTTACCCAATTTGTTTCTTCAACTTCTGTACATAATGCTATGATATAGAACAAAATAATAAATCTTTGATGATGCTTACCAAGAGAACAACCTTTTATTATTTCAAACAATTAAATGATCTAATATTGTGTAACTTTCATCTCTTCTTTCAATTATTCTATAACCCTTTTTTTTTAATTTGAATCAATTTGATATCATTGTCAATTGTCAATAAACCTCATTGTGAAAATCTTTCAATCACAGCAAACTATATTGTTATTGGCAATTGTGATGTTTTTCAAAGTGAATTTTCTTCTTTTACGAGGACAATACGCGGTTGTATAGTTCTGTGTTAAAATAGGTTACATTTATGCATAATTGCGAAAATTCACATTGGTATTCAACATGCAGTAAATTTATTGAAAGTTTTGGTGTCTTGGGAAATTTACAAGCGTTTGCTGTGAACACTACAGTGAAGATCCATTGTACTAAGAATCTTTTGAACTTTTGTGTTACGAATATCTTTGCTTTCATTGCCATAAACACATTGGATGAAAAATGAACACAAACTGTAAAAAAAAAATCAACAAACAATTATCTTAACCTGTTACCAGACGACAAAATTATTCTATAACCCTGTCATTTACTTTATAAAAAATATTCCAGTTTCGTTACTCTGAATGTTCAATTATATTGACAGATTTTACAGAGGTCCACAGACAGAAACTGACTGTAGTTTGCATATTTCCTTCCTTGCTAGCCTGCTGTTAGGTAATGTTTTCTCTTTTTTGTTATTTTGTATTCTACATGTCTTAATCAAACAATGGTGAATTTATTCCTCCCCATCATCAAACAATCATTGCTTCCCTTTTTAAGTGCTGATTTGTGCTCATTATCTAATAATCCATTCCAACACAGTGATGTTTTTTGATGCCCCTAAGATAATTGTTACAAGCAATTTCTTCATTTTACACAATGTTTTCTACTAAGAAAGTGGAAAAAATTTGAAATTCCACAAACTTTATATTATCAACTGCAACTCCTTTCAATTTGGACGAGTCTAAAATTTGCCGTCTGGGAATGGGTTAATGAGCAGGCATATGGTTTTTGGTTGTCCTTTTTTCTGTCTTTTTGTGTGCAAAAATATCAAAGGTCATGATTATTGATATAGGTAAGGGCTAGAGACTTGAGACTTAATAGTTTCAACAGGTTTTTCTTCTGGCAAAACTATATATTTGCATTCCAGTTATTTACCTTTGTCAATTTAACCCCTTCCTGTACAAACCCAGGATTTCACGTCACTGTGATTTTATACTTGAGAAAACATTTTGGAAAAGAAGAAATTGCTTGTAACACAATATTTTCTACTGCATAGGATGGTTTCATTTCAAATTGCATCGAATTTTCATTGTCGTCTGCAATTTCTTTCAATTTCAAAAACGGAAAAAGGTTAAAAAACTTTTTTTCAAGGTCTGATAAAGTGACTCTTGAACAGATTTTGATGAAAATTTGATACTGGAAAGTAATCTGCTGCTCCAATATTTATCAACCCATTCCCAGTCAGTCACACTTTTTGACGCCCCTTAAGAAAAGCAATTGGCAAATTGCTTGTAACAAGCTTTATCTTCATTTTATACAATGGTTTCTATCCAGAAAATTGATAAATCCTAAAATTCCATAAACTTGAAATTGTCATCTGCAACTCCTTCAATTTGGACCAGTCTAAAAAGTTGCCTTGTGGTAATTGGTTAATGTCATTTTCAGGATGAATATTCTTTCTTCATGTTAAATTTGCTAAATTTGCTTTAAATTTAATTTGTATATACATGTAATTATTTTGTTTTCTCTACTTTGAAACATGGGAATTCATCGAATGAGGTCTTTAGTCTTTGGGTAATCTTTATAATGACTGATATGCTACAGGAAGCTAATGATGTAATTGATACATCATGGAAACCATAAATGAGGAAATTCGTTGTAAATGACAAATAAAGTATTTACCTGATGAATTCATGTTTAACCCGTTCCCAATCAATCCCTCGTTTTTACGCCCCTCAGCAAAAAAGCTTCGTAAAACATTGTGGAAAATGAAGAAATTGCTTGGATCAGGCAATTTCTTCATTGTCCACAATATTTTATATCCAAAAAGTCGAAAAATTTAAAATTTCATCAACTTGATATTGTCGTCTACAGATCCTTTCAATTTGGACCGGTCTAAAATTCCACTGTGTTGGAATGGGTTAACTATGTAGACCTCTTTGGCATCTCATAATGCCAATTTTTTTTTTTGTAAAGTTATGAATAGTCATTTTCATCACAAAATCAGCTTAAAACCTTTCAAACATCTGAAAGTATTACCCAGGATTTTACATTACGATGATTTTATACTTTAGAAAACATTGTGAAAAAAGAAGAAATTGCTTGTAACAAGCAATTTCTCCTTTTTCATCCCCTGTCGTTTTGGTGCAGGGGATATAGTAATGGTCTCCATCCATCATTCCGTTCTTCCGTCATTACGTCCTTCCGTTACTAAACTTGTCCGGAGCATATCTCTGAAAGTATAATTGCTATCAACATGAAACTTCATAGGTGGATAGATCTTATTTAGGAATAGTGCAGTGCACAAGAACCACAACTCTTGCTTGCATAATTTTGGAGTTGTTGCCCTTTGTTGTTTTAAAGACTAAGATTTTGTCCTGAGCATATCTCTGAAAGTATAATAGCTATCATGGAACACATTGAGAAGAAAAGCAGTGCACAAGAAGCCTAAATCTAACTTGCTTCAGTTTACTATCAAGTTTTTATGGCGGGGGATGGCCATGTCCGACATGGCTCTTGTTCACAATATTTCACCACATCGGATGGTTTCATCTCAAATTGTATCCAATATTCCTTGTTGTCTACATCTTCTTTGAATATGGACCAGTCCAAAATTTCAAAAAACAGGAATGGGCTTAGAGACAAAAAAAAACCAACCTCTAATATTGTCAGTAACTTCTTAATTGGACATCTTATTTCAAATGAACTTTCCTTCCATTATAATTGAATGGTGATTTATTATTCAGGTGATACTCAAGATGAGCCAAAGTGTGATATCAGTCTGTCTTCAGCTGCTTCTGCTGAAAGATTCCAGTTTGTAAATTGTGATCAGGCTTCATGGAATCGACAGGAATTTCTTTGTCAAGTAAGGCATTATTATTTATCTAAACCTTTTCAGCCTTTTTGACCCTACATAATTCTCAACTGGACTGAATTTAAAGACGGAAGTAACCTTTTACAGTGAGGTTGACATGAAAGATTACATGCCACATTTGAATGAAGAAAATATCACAATTCTAATCTAACCCTTTCCCACTTGGCAAAATTCCCTACCTGTCCAACTTCAAAGGTTTTGCAGACAACAATTAAAAGTTGATTTTAATAAAAAAAATAATCATTCTGTATGGAAGAAAAAATTACAGAAAAAGAAGAAAAGAAAATGCTTGTTACAAACAAATTCTTCTTTTTCCACAATGTTTTCTCAAGTTTAAAAACACAGGGACGTAAAAACCAAGGATTGAACAAGAAAGGATTAAATGTTGAATTTAAATTGTCTTTGAACATACTTCAGATTTATAATAGGGCTTGTTAGTAAATAAACATAATCCAAAATGTGTCTGTTTACACTGTATTTTTTCAAATTTATGCTTATTATCCCCCCGCCGTATCAGCGAAGGGGATATAGTAATGGCATCTGTCCGTCCTTCCGTCCTTCTGTCACTTAACTTGTCTGGAGCATATCTCTGAAAGTATAATTGCTATGAACTTGAAACTTCATTGGTAGATAGATCTCATTGAGCAGAAGTGCAGTGCACAAAAAACACAACTCTTGCTTGCATAATTTTGGAGTTATTGCCCTTTATTGTTTTAAAGACTAAGATTTTGTCCGGGGCATATCTCTGAAAGTAACATAGCTATTAACTTGAAACTTCATAGGTGGATAGATCTCGTTGAGGAGAAGTGCAGTGCACAAGAACCACAACTCTTGCTTGCATTCTTTTGGGGTTATTGCCCTTTGTTGTTTTAAAGACTTTGTCCTGAGCATATCTCTGATAGTTTAAAAGCTATTATCGAACTCATTGAGAAGAAATGCAGTGCACAAGAACCCTAAATCTAACTGGCTTCAGTTTACTATCAAGCTTTTATGGTGGGGGATGGCCATGTCCAACATGGCTTTTGTTTACCATTTATGCTGTTTGCCCCCCTTCAAGACAGTTTTGACTCCTGATTAAGGGGCCAATGACTCATTAATTTCAAAGGTTAGAACAAGCCCTATTTACAGTATAAACAGTTCTTATTATCTCACCTGAGCACAATGTGCTGAAGAAAGCTATTGTGATTGGTAAATGTCAGGCGTCCGTCTGTCCATCTTTCCGTCCATAAATAACTATTAAAAAATCTTCTTCTCCTAAACCATAAGGTTTAGAGCTTTGATAATCGATACATATCATCACCAATTGACCCTCTACCAAAATACTTCAAAGAATAACTGAAATCTGAAAATTAGCCCTGTTCTGTGCCATCCCTGATTTTAAAAAGGGAATCTTTTAAAATCTTCTCCTCCCATACTATTAGGCCCAAGAGCTTTGATTTTTGGTATGTATTATCACCTATTGACCCCCTACCAAAATTCTTCAAATAATAACCATGTTCGAAAATTAGCTCTTTTCTGTGCAATCCCTGATTTTACACAGGAATAAAGAAGGAAGTATTTGAAAATCTTCTTCTCCTAAACTATAAGGCCTTTTGCTTTGATATTTGGTATGTATCTTCACCTATTGACCCTCTACCAAAATAGTTCAAAGAATTACCATATTCTGAAAATTAGGCCTTTTCTGTGCAATTCCTGATTTTAAAAATAAACAAAGAAGAAATCTTTCAAAATCTTCTTCTCCCAAACCTTAAGGCCTAGAGCCATGATAGTTGGTATTTATCAGTGTTTAATGACCTTCTACCAAAAAACCTAAAAAAAATTAGCGGTTCTGAAAATAAGCTTTTTCTGTGCAATTCTTGATTTTACAAATGAATCAAGAAGAAATCTTTTAAAATCTTCTCCAAAATTTTGTTCAAATCTTAAGGCCTAGAGCCTTGATAATTGGTATGTATAATCTCCTATTGACCCTCTACCAAATTACTTCAAAGATTTACTGTATTCTGAAAATTAGCCCTTTTTTGTTTGATCCCTGATTTTACACAGGAATAAAGAAGGAAATCTTTGAAAATCTTCTTCTCCCAAACCATGTGGCCTAGAGCTTTGATGGTTGGATAAATCATCATCTTTTGACCCTTTACTTTAATACTTCATAGAATTATTGTACCCTGAAAATTAGCCCTTTATTGTACAATTCATGTTTTAGATAGAAATAAAGGAGGATATCTTTGAGTCATACTCATTGGAGCAATAAAGGACCATCATGGTCCTCTTGTTATATGTAATTTGCTGTTATTTACATCAAAAAGGATTTGCTTTTTACAGGATTCCTCTGTATTCCCAAATCTACAAACACTTTCCTTCTCACTGTTGACAAGTTCATGGCAAATATTGCCATAAATTTGTTTACATTAAGAATGAAAGTGCAAAAATTGTCATACATTTTTTAAAAAAAGAAGAAAAGCGAAAAAATTTGCCATGATTGCCATAATTTTATAATTAGTTGGAAATGGGGGGTGGGTGGGAAGAAATATATTGGAGTGGGTGTAGCCACAAATTTGTGTAAGGTAAGAAGGAATGTGCAAAAAGGCCATATATAGTTGAAAATAAAAAGGAAAGGATTTTTTCAAAGAAGTTACAGATGACAATTTAGAGCTTATGATTTTTTTCAACAATCTGGATAGGAAATTTTTTTAAAACAAGCAAGAATTGGCTTCGTTTCTGTTATTTCTTCATTTTCCGTAATGCTTTATAAGCGTTTTTCTTGAGGGGAATAAAAAAGCCAGATGGTGTGGAAATTGGTCGTTTAAATGACAAAAGAACGAATTTCAATTAACCTATTCCTACACAGTGACACTATTTTATGCCCCTCATGAAAAGCAATTGAGAAAACATTGTGTAAAATGAAGAAATTGCTCGTAACAAACAATTTCTCTATTTTACACAATTTTTTCTACCAAGAAAGTTAAAAAAAATTCAATGAACTTTTAACTGTCGTCTGCAACTCCTTTGAATATGGACTTGCTGTCTGGTAATGTGTTAACCTTTTTCTGTTTTTTTAAATTTTAGACTTGTCCAAATTGAAAGATGTTGCAGACGACAATGAAAATTGGATGCAATTTGAAATGAAACCATTCTATGTGGTAGAAAATATTGTGGAAAATGGAGAAATTGCTTGTCACAAGTATAAAATCATAGATACATAAAATCCCGGGTTTGTACAGGAAAGGGTAAAATAAATGTATGTTTATTATAGTATCTCTCTTGTCATTTTGTTCTTCCAGGAAGTCGTTAAAGTTATCCACTTCTTTGAGAACAGTCCTCAAGTCAAGAACATAATGCTGTGTATAGCCCATATTTTTTTGGTAAGATCATGTTGTTAACCCATTACCAAACGGCAACATTTAGACTGATCCAAACTGAAAGGAACTGCAGACAACAATTTGAAATTTATGAAATCTTAGGTTGGTTAAACTTTCTGGGTAAAAACATTGTGGAAAATGAAGAAATTGCTTGTCACAAGCAATTTCTTCATTTCCCACAATGTTTCCCAATTAATTTCCTTCATGGGGCGTTTAAAAGCATCATTGTGTGGGAATGGGTTGAATATAGGTATTGTACTCACTATTGAATGATTATCCATACCAATTAAACATCTGCCCTCTGGGATAGAGCCCTTTAGCTATACATAACGTCATCACATTTTTATGCCCCCACATCGAAAGATAGTGGGCATATTGTTTTATTGTTGTCCATCTGACTGTCCGTTATCAGTCCCTCCTTCTGTTGGTCTGTCTGTAAAACTTAACCAAAACACTTTACATTGCCAATTACTACCAGCCTATTCAAGATACAATGCTCATATTTGGAATGATGGTAGATCTTAATGATACGCATCTGCTGGTACAAAGTACATTGTCATGTGACAATGTCAAGGTCATCTGTCAAGGTCAAACTTGTGAAAATTTGCTGTCTACAAACACATCTTGTCTGATATGGTAATGGATTTTTCAAATTTCGAAAATTTGAAATTCAATGATATACTTTGAATAGGAGTAGATGGTAAGGTTTATAAATAGTATGTGTTCATTTCTGTTAAACAAAGTTGTTGCTGTTTCTTTGTTTGTCTGGGTAACTTCTACCCAACAAGTAGCTGAAATACACACACCTTCACATAGCGGCTAGGAGAGGTTAAAGCAATAAACTTGTAATCCTAGAGAGAACTCAAGAGTTGCTGGCTCAAGTTCGACCCACTCCATTGTCCATGTTTGTTTTGAGCCCCAATCTACTACTGGCGATACCCAGTTAGCACATGAATAGATGAACTTAACTGTGATAAAGCAGATAGTTAAAAAAATGCTTGAAAAGAGTACTTTCTTCATTTTTAGCTCACCTGAGCACACAGTGCTCATGGTTAGCATTTGTGATAGTTGAATGTCTGTTGCTGTCGTCTGTTGTGCGTCATCAACAATTGAAGTGTTACACTCCAGAGGACACAGTTTCAAACCAATTTTCATGAAACTTGGCCAGAATATTGTTAAGGTCATAAAGTTGAACCCTATTCATTATGGTAGGGTTCTATTGGAAAACACAGGAAAAGGGGCCTTAATTACAAATTCTTTTATTTACACTCTAGAGAGCACAATTTTGACTCGATCTTCATGAAGCTTGGTCAGAATATTTGTTAGGTCATAAGGATGAACCCTATTGATTATGGAAGGGTTTTACTGGAAAACACAAAGGGGCGTTAATCACAATTTCTTTGTTTACACAATAGAGGCCACAATTTTGGATAAATCTTCATGAAACTGGTTATAATTATTTTGCTCTAGTCAAAATGTATTTTATCTGCAGATGATTCAGGTTAGAGATTTAAGACCATCATGGTCCTCTTGTTTCACATTATTCCAAGTTTTTTATGGGCCTTAAAAAGCAGGAATGTGAGGCATTGGTAAACAATTCTGCATTGTGAACCAAATGAATGACACAAGGAAACAAATTTTCAACAAATTCAGATTCTGTGAAGAAGTTCTTTTAACCCATTCCCACACAGCAAAATTTTAGACTGGTCCAAATTGAAAGGAGTTGCAGACGACAATTTTAAGTTTGTGAAATTTTAGGTTTTTTTTTTCAACTTTCTGGATAGAAAACAATATGTGAAATGAAGAAATTGCTTGTAACAAGCAATTTCTTCATTTTACACAATGTTTTCCCAATGTTTTTTTTCCTGGGGGTGTTCAAAAGCGTCACTGTGTGGGAATGGGTTAAAGAAGTTTTCCTTTTGCCTTAAAAATCTTACACCTTGACCATATTAATTTTTACATCCCAGGGATGAATGTTCTGTGTAAGAGTTTGTGCTAGTCTTGTTAAAGTTTATAGGGATTTCCACCTTTCAGCACTGGAATGTGGATTCATAGATTTCTAATACACTGAAAGGTTTAACCCCTTACCACATGACAAAATCTTAGAAGGGTCCAAATTTAAAGAAGTTAAGGATTACAATTTGAATTTGATAGGATTTCAGATATCTTTGTGTTTCTTGGTCAGAAAAACTGTGGAAATTCAAAAAAAAGTTTGCAACAAACAATTTTTCTGTTCTCCACATTGTTTTCTTTTACTTTTTCTTCAGGGTTGTAAAAAAGGATTGTATGGGAATGGGATAAATCAATACTTTTAATTTTAAATTTCAGGATAACCATTCAACTCTGAGATTACAAACTGTGTTGGGTATTTTGACCTTGACAAGTGTCACGAAGGATTTGCCTACAGACATGATAGATAACCTATCTCATTTAGGGTTGTCTACCTTGGCTATATGTATAACCTGTAATACAGAACTAGATAAGAGTGTTGTTTATTCATTGCAAAATTGTGTGTGTGAGATGTTAACAGCAGTTCCAAATATATTTATAAAGTTTCTGGTGAAGATACATAAATCAATAGCAGGTATGTTATTTAACCATTTCCTGTACAATCACTGGTTTTTACATCCTTGTGATTTTATACATGAGAAAACATTGTGGGAAAAGAAGAAATTGCTTGTAACAAGCAATTTCTTCTTTTTCCACAATATTTTCTACCCTACTGAATGGTTATTTTTCAAATTAAATCCACTTTAAATTTTCGTCTGCAAAACTTTTGAATTTGGACAAGTCTAAAATTTTGCATAACAGGAAAGGGTTAATCTTAAGGTGTAAAGATAGAACTAGAAAAAATCTGAAATTTTGCCCCTTTTTTTTTGTAGATATGAAATACATCCCCCCTCCTTCCCCCTGAAAATAACAATAATCAGGGTCTTATATTATAAAAATTACTCAATTTAGAATTTAATCAAACTTGAAGTTGACTTAAATGTTGCGTTTCAACATTCACTGTAGATTTTGTGTTATGAATTATAATTAACCAACATAATGTTTCATTTTCATGCACTTACCATAGAATTAAACTCGATATACATCTTTAATTTTGTATCGAATGTTGAGAAAATTTTCAACTGAGTATGAAAAAGTATTTTTTGTTTGAGCCCTGATGTGGACCAAGATCTAAGTGAATAGTTTACTAAACTGGATAATGCCTTGGACAATTCAAGTATCCCACAGTTTAAACCCATTACCACACTACAAAATTGTAGACTAGTCCAAATTAAAAAAAAAATTGCAGAGAATAATTTTTAGTTGTTGAAAGTTTAAAAGAAAATGTCAATACAAGAAGAAAGCATTGTGGATAACGCATAAGTGATTTCTTCACTCTCCACAATGTTTTCCAAAGCTTTTTTCGTGAAAGGCACCAAAAAGGTGATTGTGTGGGAATTTGTTAAGACTGGGACCAATTTGAAATTGTTTGCCAACCAAAAATACATAGCTCATTGATATTGAAAAATAAATGTCTTAACAAGGGAAGAAAAGATTATGATAAAAGTAGGAGTTACAAGCAATTTCTTCTTTTCTCACAATGTTTTCAGAGGATATTTCTCTTAATTGAAATACTTGATTGTGAGATATTTGTTTAATTGAAGTCTTATTAGGGAGTAATATTTTGAGAAAAGAAATCAAATTTTAAATGTAGCTACAGTCAATTTGTTCTTTTCAAATAGCGTTTTCTGTAATACAAAGTCTGAGGGCTGGAAAGTTTGGTTGTTTAGCAAAGCAGGGTTAGCTCTGGCTAGAAAAAAGTTGTCGCCATCACTTTCGCCAAATTAAAAAAGTTTGGGCCAAATTGAAAAAGTGGGGGCCAAATTTAGAAGGAGTTGGTGTCAAAGTAGAACATTTCTTAACTGCACATTTATTTTCAACTTATATGTTGTAAAATAAACAATATACATATTAAAGAGGTTGTTAACATGGTCATTCATTCGTCATTTTGTCTTGAATGAATAATGTAGCTTAGTCATAAACCTACAATGAGTTTACTCATCTTCAATCAGTGCTTTCAGTATTTTGATAAGAAAATCAAGACTTTGATGTGAAAAATAGAGAGAAGGAAATAGTAATAAGCCTTATTTGATATGCTTGATTTGATAATAGAATAACGTAGACATCTGTAATTAAAAAAAAAATAGTTTAAGGATGAACATTCTTGGGTACGAATGAACAAAAAAGAAATGGTTTGTCTGCTTTTAGGACAGTAGAACTCTTGGAATTTCTGTCAAAATTTGACAAACCACCACTGTTACTATCAACAGCTCATCAGAATATCCTTCTAATAACCCATGAATGCTGATTCTGTGTTTTAGCAAGAATTTGCGGTAGCGGTGCCTAGATTAGAAACTGACTGAAACTGTCAGCAGAAATATACGAAAATATGCATGAATTCGGCAATTGTATTCATCAAGAAAAGGCAAATGGTGCCCAGTTTAAAAACATTTTTGTGAAAGAGAGCCAATTTTTGCATGATAATTGAGGTCTATAGGTGTATTTACTGATAGCCGTCATCTAAGAAGTTTGATCCAGTCATTCCTAAAACTAAGTCATGCCCTCAACAAATCAATACTACCCGCCAACCAATGAGCGCATTTCATTCATCTGATTTGCTGTCAACCAGATTAGATTTGGAAATGTGTCGGTCTTGTGATGACTCGATGACATAATTGACCTGATAGACAAGCCTTTGAGAAATTATACACATTTGGCCCTCGGCCTTGATTTCCGGAGTTTAGTCAATGTAAAATAAGGTATAATAAACTTTTCATTTTTTTGGCGCCAGGAACTTTCGCAAAATGAAAAAAACTTGCGCCAGAATTTTATTTTTGTTGCATTTGGCGACAATGGCAATCGACAGTGTGAACCCTGCAAAGGGTCAAAGACTGTATACACTGTTCAATCTCTTTTAACCCATTCCTAAAAATCACATTTTAGACGTCCCTCAAGAAAAACATTATGGAAAACATTGTTTAAAAAGAAATTTGACCAGCTCATGGCAGTTATTCAAGAAAAATTATAAGCAATTATTCCTTCTTTTGAAATTTTATCTATCTCTTGGGCTTCTTTCTCAATTTATACAAACTTTCAAATATCCTATGCAACTTCTTGATAATTTGGACATGTAAAATTTGTTTTGTCATTGAACCCTTTCCCGTTCAAATACGAGATTCTACGTTCCTGTGATTTTATACTTGAGAAAACATTGTGGAAAAAGAAGAAATTTCTTGTAACAAGCAATTTCTCCTTTTTCCACAATATTTTCTTCCACATATGATTGTTTCATTTCAGATGGCATCCAGTTGTCATTGTCTAAAATTTCTAAAAAAGGGAAAGGGTTAACCTAGTTCCGTATAACAGAATTTTAGATTAGTTGAGATTGAGAGAAGTTGTGGACAACAATTTATTTAAAGTTTATGAAATTTTAGAATTTTTCATCTTTCTTGGTACAAAACATTTTGGAAAATGAAGAAATTCTTGAGGGGTATTAAAAAGTGTCATTGTGTGGGAATGGGTTAAAAATAGGTTGATAAAGATAGTGTATTGTTTATCATTAAGAGATGAAGCGAATATTTTTTGTTTTCATGGAGGTATGAACCGAAAAAACTAATCTCACTGTTGAATACACAAAGCAGATTAATACATATGTGTGATTAGGTTTTTAGCTCACCTGAGCTCGAAGTGCTCTGGGGGAGCTATTGTGATCGGTCATCTTCCGTCATCCGTCCGTCCGTCTGTTCACAATAACAAAAAAATCTTCTCCTCCTAAACTAACCATGGAATTTCAACAAAACTTTTCAGAAATGATCCTTAGGTCATACCTTTTCAAAATACTTCAAAGAATTGAAATCCATGAAAAACTCTGGTTGCCATGGCAATGGAGTGAGAAAAATTAAAAAATCTTCTCCGCCCAAGCCATAAGGCCTAGAGCTGTGATATTTGGTATAAATCATCATCTATTGACCCTTTACCAAAATACTTCAATGATTTAACGTATTATGAAAATTAGCCCTTTTCTGGGCGATCCCTGATTTTACATAGAAATAAAGAAGGAAACCTTTAAAAATCTTCTCCCAAACCATAAGGCCTAGAGCTTTGATATTTGGTATACATCATCATCTATTGACCCTCTACCAAAATACTTCAAAGAATTTCCCTATTCTTTAAGTTAGCCCTTTTCTGGTCGATCCCTGATTTTACATAAAATAAAAGAAGGAAAACTTTAAAAATCTTCTTATCCCAAACCAAAAGGCCTAGAGCTTTGATATTTGGTACATATCATCATATATTGACCCTCTACCAAAATACTTCAAAGAATTATCATACTCTGAAAATTAGCCCTCTTCTGTGCGATCCCTGATTTTACAAAGGAATAAAGAAGGAAATCTTTGAAAGTCTTCTACTCCTGAACCATTAAGTCTAGAGCTTTGCTATTTGGTACATATCATCAGCCATTGACCCTCTACCAAATTACTTAAAAAAAATTAGCCCTTCTCTGTGCAATCCCTAATTTTAGTTAGGAATAAATAATGATATCTTTGAAAACCTTCTTCTCCTAAACCATTAGGCCTAGAGCTTTTATATTTGGGAGGTATTGATGTCTATACTTCAAAGCATTACCATATTTAGGAAATTAGTGCTATATTGTTGGATCATCAATATACCTAGGATTAAAAGAGAAATCCTTAAACATCTTCTCCAAAATAATTAGACAGAGGGCTTTGCTATTTTGTTTATATCATAAAGCCATGAACCATCATACTCGGGAGCAATTTAGGACCATCATGGTCCTCTTGTTTGGTTCATTCCACCATAAAACAAAAAATAATCTCTTCATTTCTTGTAATTTAATGACATCAAATTAAAAAAGGACATATTTTTACAAATTTTGATACATTTTTTATGGAAGTATTTTTTATGCGCAAGCATAGAAAATAGTTGCATGCTCAAAATTTTGTTCATGGAGGTATAAATGATTTTTTTCGACTAATCAAATGCTTGTTTTTGATAGACGAAACTAAACATTAAATTATTTCAGAATGTTCAGAGGGCAGTGTGATATTACTGTTGAGAGTTTGCCTGATAATTCTGAAAGAGGATCACAGAATTAATTTACTACAGAATACAGAGGCTTCCAATATTTTGCAACAAATTATACAGACAGTTAAATTAAAGGTATGGATTGTAATTATTAGATGGGCTTTTTTTCAGAGATAACCTGGGGTATTGCTATGGTAGGTCTGTGGGTGTATCTGCGCCACCCTGCTATTGTTATTGCATTGTGCCCAGTGTCTGTCTGTTTCAAACTTTTTCTTTAACCCATTCCCATGCAATTCCTCCTTTTTACGCTCCTCAAAAAGGGCTTTAGAAAATATCGTGGAAAATGAAGAAATTGCTTGTAACTAGCAATTTCTTCATTTTCCATGCTCACTACCATTAAAATTTCTTCATTTGCCATGCTTTCTACCAATGAATTTTAAAATGTTAAAATTCCACCAGCTTCAAATTGTCATCAGCTACTTCTCTCAAATTGGACCGGTCTAAAATTTTCTTATCTGAGAATTGGTTAAAAATCTCGAAAGAAACTACTTTCTGGAATTGACCAAATTTGGGTGACACATTATCAGATTCCTTCATATAATTTGATTGGGGTAAAAAACATATTCCAGGTCTGTAGGTGCATCTCCGAAAGTATCTCTAGTATTACTGAACACATTTACTTAAAACTTGGAATTTATGTTCTTAAAGAGCAATCTATACCAATAAGAGGGATAACTCTAAATGTATTTTTCTACAAATTATGCATGTATTTTGAGTCATACATTTTATCCACTATGGAGCCTGGCATTAACATTTCTATGCAGTGGTCTTGTTCTATCTACATTAACTCATTACCACACAACAAAATTTTAAACTTGTCCAAATTAAGAGAATCTGCAGAAGACCATTTCAAGTTGATGGATTTTAATTTTTTTGTCTTTTTTTTGATAAAAAAATATTGTGGATAATGAAGAAATTGCTTGATATATTCTTCATTCTCCATAATGTTTTTTACCCCATTTCCTGTTCAAATACGGGATTTTACGTTCGTGTGATTTTATACTTGAGAAAACATTGTGGAAAAAGAAGAAATTGCTTGTTACAAGCAATTTCTCCTTTTTCCACAATATTTTCTACCACATATAATGGTTTCAATTTAAATGGCATTCAGTTGTCATTGTCGTCTGTAACCTCTTTCAATTTGGACTAGTCTAAGATTTCGAAAAAACGGGAAAGGGTTATATATATGTAAAAAAAGAGAGATTTCTGGGAAATAAAAATAAGTGAAAATACAGCTTGTGTTGTTCTTTCTTTAAATCAATCCCCGACGGCGGCACTCATCCTTTCCGACTATTTGTCTCCCACCAATGGGTCGATAATCGTAGACCTATATGGGATAGCAGCTGGAGGCTTGGAAGGATGTGATGGCGGTACTGGTGTGAGAAATACCAGGAAACCATTGTTAGGTGCTCCAGCCGCCGCGATATAACTGAAAGATTGTTGCAAGCGGCGTAAAAACCCCATTCAAACAAAATCTTTCTATAAACAAACAGAATTTTCTTAGGTATCATGAAGACATATCTTTTTGCCTGTCCATGACATTGACAATGTAAGTTCAAATTTTGGTCACCTGGGGTCAAAATTAGGTCACTATGTCAAATCTTAGAAATACCTTTTCGCACTCTAGAAGCCACATTTTTGCTCAAATGTCTTCAAACTTTGTCAGAATAATATTCTCCGTAGTCTTTTGGCAAAGTTCAAATGGGATCACATATGGGTCAAAAACTAGGTCACTAGGTTAACTTTAAGAAATACCTTGTTTGTACTGTAGAGGCTACATTTTTGGCTCAAATAAGTTGATATTTAGTCAGAATATTGGTCATTTCAGGTAAAAAAAAAAAAAACTAGGTCACTGGATCAAGTCTTTGTTATACCATTTTTGCATTCTAGAAGCCTTATTTTAGGCTAAAATAAATAGATATTTCATTAGGATAAATTCGCTGTAATATCTCAATGCCAATTCAAATTGGGATTACAAAATGGCTTAAACTAGGAAAAATGTTAGAAAAACCTTGTTTGCACTGTGGATGCCTCATTTTAGGCTCAAATTAGTTGATATTTAGCCAGAATGTTTGTTTCAATTTACTTAGTCAAATTTGATATTGGGTCAAATAGGGTCAAAATCTAGGTCATTAGGTCTAATCTGGAAATCTTCTTTGCAATGTGCATGCTACTTTTCTTACACAAATACCTTGAAACTTTATGAGAATGTTTGTTCTTGATTTCTTAGACAAGATTTGATGACAGGTCACTTTTTCAGCCAAATTATTCTCTTGTGATTTTTTACTTCTGCAAGCATAGACTCAAGTACCGGTAAGTGCGTTAGAGCCAATGACCCTCTTATTTTGGTTTGTAGTGACTTTTACATCATAGCCACTGATTATTTAAAGTGTTGTTATGATCTTTAGGTCACCAACCAATGATATTTGCCATTTGTTTCATGTCAAAATAATGTTGTTTATTACCTCAATTGAATTTTCTGTCAGATTTTAGCTGGCTTGGCCTGCAATTTGTCAATAGTAAAATTTTACATTTATTAGATAATTATAGGAAATGAATAGAATAATATTTGTTTTCATGGAGGTATGAATAGAACATAATCACGCTTCTGTTTAAATCCTTTTTACAGTTTCATACAATTTGATTAAGTTTTAAGTTTCATACTTTCATGAAAAATTAATTATTCTCTACTCTTAATTTAAACAGGTACAGAAATCATCAGAAGTCGACACACTTATAGCAGACCTGGAGTATAGATGTTCTACTCAGTCCTTTACAGTCACTTGAGTCCCACGGATAAAAAAAATTGTCAGAATTTGTTGAGATTTTATGTAAAGAAAAAGTAATAAATGATTTAAAATCTGATATGTTTCCAGTTTTACATTGAGTCAAGGAGTAGTTCTTTTACTTATTTTCTAGTGTACCAAATTTTTGACTGGTCAAAATAGAAAGAAGTTGCAGTGTGGAAGAAATCTTGTGAAAAATAAGAAATCTCTTGTTAAGAGCAATTTTTAACAATGTTTTACAAAGTTTCTTTCTTTTGTTTCTTCCCCCTCCCCCCAAAAGGGGGGATTGTTTGTGAATAGGTTGACTGTTGAACGTAAAGCCTGAAATGTCTAAAGTCATTCCTACGCAAGAGAAAAGCAACAGAAAAAATTGTGGAAAATAAAGAATTTTTTTTGTAACAAGCAATTTCTCCCTTATCCATAATGCTTTCTTCACAGAAAGACATAGACTTTTAAAATTTCAACATTTTGATTTTATAATGTTTAGCTCCACTAGTTGAAAGCCAATGAGCTACTGTCATGGCATTGTATCTGTTGAGCGTCCGCCATGCATCCGTCCGATCATCCTTAAACTTTTACTTTAAAGTCTTCTCCAGAGAAAGTACTGAACAGAATTCAACCAAATTTCACTGAAATGATCCTTTGGTGACCTATATTCAGATTTCTTTAAAGAATTTTTTGATTGGATGAAAAACATGGCTTTAATGGGCAGGGCTCATTTCAAAATATAGAAAAATCTTTGAAAATATTCATCTCAGAATCCAATGGATGGATTTCAACCAAATTTCACAGAAACAATCCTTTATCAGATTCCTTCAAGAATTTTGATTTCATGAAAACTATGGCTTCAATATGCGGGGCTCATTTCCATTTATGGTTAAAGCTTTGAAAATCTTCATCTCAGAAACCAGTTGATGGATTTCAACGATTTTAACAGGAAGAATCCTGGTGTGACACTTTATCAGATTCCTTCAAAGGATTTTGATTGGATGAAACAAGGCTTTAATTGGCAGGGCTAATTTCAATACACGGTGGAAGCTTTGAAATCTTTTTTCTCAGAAACCAGGTGATGGATTTCAACTAAATTTCGCAGGAATGAACCTTTGGTGACTTTTTATCAGATTATTAGCTCACCTACGCAAGATGAGCTATTGTGATTGGTCGTCGTCTGTCTGTCCATCTGTCTGTCTGTCCGTCCATCCACAATTTCTTTAAAAATCTTCTCCTCCTAAACCAGTAGGCTAATTAAGCTGTAATTTTGCAGGGATGTTACTTGGGTGAAGTTCTACAAAAGTTGTTAAAAGAATTTAATTCCGTCAAAACCCTAGTTGCCGCTTCTTTTGATGTGAATCTTTAGTAAATCTTAAAAAAATCTTCTCCTCCTAAACCAGTAGGCCAATCAAGCTGAAATTTTGCAGGGATGTTACTTGGGTGAAGCTCTTCAAAAGTTGTCAAAAGAATTTCATTCCATGAAAAACTCTTCTAACCATGGCATATGAAAATTGGAAATTTTAGTAAATCTTTGTCATTGTTTATTTTCATAAACTTCAAGGCCAAAGGCATTTTTATTAGCTCACCTAAGCACAAAGTGCTCTGGGGGAGCTATTGTGATCAGTCATCATCCGGTGTCCGTCCATCTGTCTGTCCGTCCATCTGTTCACAATTACAAAACAAATCTTCTCCTCCTAAACTCACCATGGAATTTCAACTAAACTTCACAGAAATGATCCTAAGGTCATGCTCTTTCAAAATACTTCAAAGAATTGAAATCCATGAAGAACTCTGGTTGCCATGGCAACGGAGTGTAAGTCTTAAAAATCTTCTCCTCCCAAGCTGTAAGGCATAGAGCTTTGATATTTTGTACAAATCATCATCAATTGACCCTTTACCAAACTACTTCAAAGAATTACCTTATTCTGAAAATTAGCCCCTTTCTGTACGATCTCTGATTTTACATAGAAATAAAGAAGGAAAATTTAAAAAAATCTTCTCCTCCCAAGCTGTAAGGCCTATAGCTTTGATATTTGGTACAAGTCATCATCTATTGAAACTCTACCAAAATACTTCAAAGAATTACCGTATTCTGAAAATTAGCCCTTTTCTGTATGATCCCTGGTTTTACATAGAAATAAAGATGGAAAACTTTAAAAATCTTCTTTTCCCAAATCATAAGCCAAAGAGCTTTGATATTTGGTATACATTATCATCTTTTGACCATCCACCAAAATGCGTTAAAGATTTACAGTATTTTGAAAATAAGCCCTTTTCTGTGTGATCCCTGATTTTATAAAGAAGGAAAACTTTAAAAATCTTCTCCCAAACCAAAAGGCTTAGAGCTTTGATATTTTGCAAAAATCATCATCTATTGACCCTCTACCAAAATACTCTAAAGAATTACTGTATTCTGAAAATTAGCCCTTTTCTGTGCAATCCCTGATTTATCTAGAAATAAAGAAGGAAAACTTTAAAAATATGTTTCTCCCTAACCGTACGGCCTAGAGTTTTGAAATTTTGTACAAAGAAATATCTATTGACCCTTTACCAAAACACTTCATAGAATTACCGGTACTGTAATTAAAAAATTTGCCCTTTTCTGTGCAATCGTTAATTTTACATAGAAATAAGGAAGGAAAACTGTAAAATCTTCTTCTCCCAAACCATAAGCCCTAGAGCTTTGATATTTTGTATAAATCATCAATTATTGACCATCTACCATAATACTTCATAGAATAAACTGGATTCTGAAAATTAGCCCTTTTCTTTGTGATCCCTGATTTTAAATATAAAGAAGGAAGGAAATCTTTAAAGTTTTCTTCTCCCAAACCATAAGGCCAAGGGCTTTAATATTTAGTGTGTAATAAAACCTATTGACCCTGTACTAAAATTCTTCATAGAATTACTGTATTCTGAAAATAAGTGCTTTTTTGTGCAATCCCAGAAAGTAGTAATAATGGAAAATGATGGAAAATGTTCTCCTTCTGTACTGTAAGGTCTAGAGCTCTGATATTTGGTATGTATTAATGCCTATTGACCCTCTACTTAAGTACTTCAAAGAATTGCCGTACTCTTGAAATTAGCTCAATATGGTTGGATCTTCACTATACCTAGGATTAAAGGAGAAAATCTTTAAAAAAAATCTTCTGCAAAATGATTAGGTGTAGGGCTTTGATATTTTGTAAATTATCTCATAAAGCCTTGAACCATCATACTCAGGGGAGATAAAGGACCATCATTGTCCTCTTAATTTATATAGAGCTTAATCATATGGTTCTCTACCAAGTTTTTAAGTATTTTGGGTAAAAAATGGCACCTGAGGTTCAGAAAATTGGAAAAATGCTTAATTCGAGCAATTTCAAAAGACTTCTCCTCTTAAACTATAAGGTCTAGGATATTCATATTTGGTATGTAGCATATCTAGATGGTTTTGTACTATATCACTAAAAGTAGGCCTCCTAGGATCAAAAACGGCCCAGCACTAGAGGTCCAAAATTGGGAAAAACACAAAATTTGAGTTTGTTTTAAAAAAAAAAAATCATTTTAAGGTGGAGGGCATTTATATTTTGAGTGTAGCATAGCCTGGCTGCTATCTATCAAAAACCATCTCTGCTCCTGAAGTCGAAAATTGCATAAATTGCATTGAAAGAAATCTTCTTAAATATAATCCCTAGAGCATTTACATTCAAAACATGGGATAACATTATTGTTATCTACCATGTTTATATCCTTTGGACAAACATGGACCTTCCCATGGCATCCAAAACTATGAAAAACGCTCAAAAAGAGCATGTTCAAATATCTTCCTCTCCTAAAGCATTCATATTTGACTTGTAGTACATGTACATCCAGATTATTCTCTACCAAGGTTGCTAAAATTACACCCATTGAAGTTGCAGACAGAAGTTAGAGTTTGATTGAAATCTAAATACAAAGAATTTGAGGTAGAAAACACTGTGAAAAATGAAGAAATTACTCGTCACTCCCTTTCTCAAAATGCTTTTTAACCAACCTGAGCACGATGTGCTCCGGGTGAGCTATTGTGATTGGTCATCGTCTGTCTGTCAGTCTGTTCAAATTTACGAAAATATCATCTCCTCCCAAACTCACCATGGAATTTCAAAAAAACTTCACAGAAATGATCCTAAGGTCATGCTCTTTCAAAATGCTTCAAAGAATTGAAATCCATGAAGAACTCTGGTTGCCATGGCAACGGAGTGTAAATCTTAAAAATCTTCTCCCAAGCTGTAAGGCCTAGAGCTTTGATATTTTGTACAAATCATCATCTATTGACACTCTACAAAAATACTTCTAAGAATTACTGTATTCTGAAAATTAGCCCTTTTCTGTGCGATCCCTGATTTTACAAAGAAGTAAAGAAGGAAAATTTAAAAAAACTTCTTTTCCCAAACCATTAGGCATAGAGCTTTTATTTTTGGTACAAATCAATATCTATTGACCCTGTAACAAATACTTCAAAGAAACCCCATATTCTGAAATTAGCCCTTTTCTGTGTGGTCCCTGATTTAACATAGAAATAAAGAAGGAAAACTTTAAAAAAAAAACTTCTTTTCCCAAACCATAAGGCTTAGAGCTTTGATATATGGTACAAATCATTATCTATTGACCATGTACCAAAATACTTCAAAGAATAACTGTATTCTGAAAATTAAACCTTTTCTCTCCAATCCCTTAATTTATATAGTAATAAGAAGGAAATCTTTCAAAATCTTCTTCTCCAAAACCATAAGGCCTAGAGCTTTGATATTTTGTTTAAATTATCATCTATTGTCCCTGTACCAAACTACTTCATAGAATTACTGTATTCTAAGAATTTGTCCTTTCTATGAGATCCCAGTTTTACATAAAAATAAAGAAGGAAAACTTGAAAAATTCTTCTCCCAAACTAAAAGGCCTAGAGCTTTGATATTTGGTATAAATCATCATCTATTGACCCTTTACCATAATACTTCATAGAATAAACTGTATTCTTAGAATAAGCCCTTTTTTGTGATTCCTGATTTTACATAGAAATAAAGAAAGAAATCTTTTAAAATCTTCTTCTCTCAAACCATAAGGCCAAGGGCTTTAATATTTAGTGTGTGATAATACCTATTGAGCCTGTACTAAAATTTTTCATAGAATTACTGCATTCTGAAAATAAGATCTTTTTTTTGCAATCCCAGAAAGGAGTAATAAAGGATATCATAGAAATGTTCTCCTTCTAAACCATTAGGCCTAGAGCTTTGATATTTGGTATGTATTAATGCCTGTTGACCCTCTACTTAAGTACTTGAAAGAATTGCCGTACTCTTGAAATTAGCTCAATATGGTTGGATCTTCGCCATACCTAGGATTAAAGAAGAAAATCTTTAAAAAATCTTCTTCTGCAAAATGATTAGGTGTAGGGCTTTGATATTTTGTATATTATATCATAAAGCCTTGAGCCATCATACTCAGGGGAGATATAGGACAATCATGGTCCTCTTGTTTAAGCCTATTTTCCCGGAGGATGACAAATTCTGGGATTGTTTGGTTATGGATTAAACTATAAAGTCAAAGGCAATCATTTTTTTGTAAAGCATTACTTGATTGTTTTGTACAAAGCCCAAAATGTTTTGTTTTATTAATTTTGATTGAGTTGTGTATTTTTTTATACAAAAAAGTACTGTAATTTGCAGATGCCTCAGATGAGCATTTAAGGACCATCATGGTCCTCTTGTTTTTAGCTCACCTTGGCACGAAGTGCTCTGGGTGAGCTATTGTGATCAGTTATTGTCTGTCTGTCTTTCCATCTGTTCACATTTTTACAAAAAAAAATCTTCTCCTGAACTATCCATGGAATTTCAACCAAACTTCACAGAAATGATCCTTAGGTGATGTTCTTTCAAAATACTTCAGAGAATTGAAATCAATTTAGAACTTTAGTTGCCATGACAACCCTGTGAAAAATTAAGAAATCTCCTCCCAAACCATAAGGCCAAGGGCTTTCATATTTGGTATAAATCATGATCTATTGACCCTCTGCCAAAATAATTCAAAGAATTACCCTTCTCTCAAAATTAGCCCTGCAATGGTTTACATATTTGGCAGAGATAAACAATGCAGCTCCGCACTCAATATAGAATTTAATTGGTCAAACAGTTTTTCAAGTGACATTAAATTTTGTTTTTGATAAGTAATAAATGCATGTCAATTTTTCATACCTTAGTAAATCATAAAACATTCACAATCCTGTCTCTGGTGTCTTTTAAAAAACTAATGATGTCTAGTGGTGTTTGAAGGGGCTGGAGCTAGGGATTCATGATCAAATTACAACACAATGATGCTTCTGACACCCTAAAGAAGTAACAGTGAAAAATTTGTGGACAATGAAGAAATTACAATTTCTGTATGACAGTTTTTCTATGCTATTCAACACAGATGACTTTAATTTCCAAAACTTGAAATTGTCGTTCATTCATTTTTTACCAGTTCTAAAACCATGGTAGAAGACAATACACGGAGAGGGTGCATAGAGCGAACTCCAATTAGACAGTGCAGTCGCACAGGCTGATCTAAGTCTTTATTTGGCGTACATGTGAAGTTGTTGAAAACATCACTCCCAGGCTCAACTTCAAGTTTAAAAGTTTGAGTTTAAAGTGAAGTTACTTCTATTCTATCTGGAGCATCAAAGCCATTGTTCACAATGCCATTCATTGCACCATTAGGACATATATGAGTAAGCTGGACCTGCAGGCTTGATATTGAGGTCTTTCTTGAATCACTTTTTGTTGAAGTGGACATCTTTCGGTTGTCGTGCTGTCTTATGTTTGTAAATTCGAGCTTAAGTCTCACCAATCCGTTCCTGATATAACCTCTGACCTGTAGTTAATGATTTGCAAAATAAAAGCAATTTCTTTATTTTCCACGATGTTTTCTTGAAGTTTTTTTCTTGAGAGGCATAAAAAAGTGGAAATGTGTCAGAATGGGTTAATGAAAGAACTAACCTTTGAGAAATGAGGAGAACTATTTCTGCTAATAAATTATTTTGTTTGTTTTTTTCGAGAAAAAATAGGAAGAAAGAAGTCATTTTGGTTGCAACAAATATATTTTTCATATAGGTTTGCTTTAGTACACATCTAAAAAAAACAGCTTTGGAAAACTTAATGGAAAAACATAGAAATTTGTTACCCATTACTAGATGGCAAAATTTAGAACTGGTATGAATTTAAAGGAGAAGCAGATGTCAATTGAAAGTTGATGAAAGTTAAGATGTTTCAACTTTCTGGTACTCAGTGATTTTATGATAGTTTTCTAAAGGGGCTCTATCTAAATTTTGCCTTCTAGTAACTGGTTAATAGATTGTCATGTGTTCAAGGGAAAATTGATTCGGGAAGAGAATTCTCTGATCAGCGTAAGCTTGAAAGCAATTGATTATTTACTACAGGTTGAGATATAAAACATTTGTATTTTAATTTATACCCCGCAGCACATCTACAAAATAGATGGAGTATATTGGTTTGTCTGTCAATGCGTTGTTCAACTGTCTGTCTGTAGGCTTCATTTCCCTGCTCTAACTCTAGAACCAATTGGCTTGCAACCATGAAACTTCACTTAATTGTTGCCAATGATCTAGGGAAGTGCCCTGTCGCTTTTGGATCAATGAGGTCGCAGGTCAATTTCACAATAAATCTTTAATTTAAAGCCATTTCCGTGCTCTAACCTATTGACTTAGGACCTGAAACTATATACAAATGTTATCCTTGACCTAAGGAGGTACTCAATTGTTATTGAGTAACGTAGATCAAACGTCAACTGTGCTACTTGAGTGACAAAAGCTGGTGGTGGTGTGGGAGGGGAGTATTAGTCTGCTTTGCGAAAATTCTAGTTTGGTGAGTGACAAGTCTTTAGAGTGAATTGGAGCTTAATAGCTTAATAGTTACCACATGGAAATTTTAGCCTTCATTTCCACCAATTTTTTTCAAAACTGTTTTAGGTCATTGAATGGTGACCTATTACGATCGTGTGTTGTCCGCCGTGCACCGTGAGTTAACCTTTAACAATTTCGACTTCTTCTTAAGAACCCTTGGAAGAATTTCAACCAAACTTGGCAGAAAGCATCTCCATGGGAAGGCGCTTCAGATGTGTACACGTCATGGAGTTATCTCCCATAGGGGCCCCATGTGTGACATCTTGGAAAATCTTTTTCTACCAAACCAAATGACCTACAGCACTGATATTTGTGGCATCATTGGTGTAACCTGTGATTGTATAAATTACGGCCCCAGGGTCAGAATTGGCCCATCCCAGGACATCACAAATTTAACATATGAAGAGGAGGGCCTAGAGCTTTGATATACAGCATCATCTGGTGGAATTCTATCAAGTTTGTATGAATTATGGCCGAGGGTTAAAATTAGCTCGTTTCCGAACGTCACGAATTTTACATACTTGTATATTGTAAACTAATAACAATCTTCAACCAAACAGAAAGGCCTAGAGCTTTGATATTTGGTTTGTAGCACCATCTGTTGGTTCTATATCAAGATTGTATAAAATCTGGCCCCAGGGTCTTAATTAGCCCGTTCCCGTACGTCACAAGTTTTACGTAGGTCTTATATAGCTAACATTTTAAAAATCTCCATCCCTTAACGGAAAGGCCTAGAGCTTTGATACTTGGTATGTAGCATCATCTGGTGAACTTTTATCCGTTTTGTGGTCTTTGGACTCGGTTGACCGATAAATCCATATGGGTCTCTTGTTATAATGAGGCGTAGATAACAAAATTGCATTTGAATTAATTAAAGCTTTGTGGTCAAAGTTTCCAGGTTTATATTCCAGGGAATGGCTATACGTCTTTGGTCTTACATTGGTCCACACTTTACAGAATTGTCCCTGTTTATTTAACCTTGAAGCAGAATTGAGTGTCTTAATATAGGTTGTAGGAAGTTGTTTCCCAATCGATGTTCAGTAGAAAAAATCACAGACTTAAATGTAAGCATTCCGGGATTTTTGAGATGTTCGTGTTTACGAAAGATGCCGTTTAAAAAATGTGCTTGTGAAAAAAATCTAAAAAGAGAGAGAGAGAGAGAAAGAGAGATTAACTCACCTCATTGTTGAAGTAGCAGAATATAAGACTAATAACTATACCCTGTAAGAAACAAATGATAATGTACACATTTGACACAAGGTTCAGAGCTATTAAGGGAATAATATTTATTTTTATATTTAACTATGCTGTCCTGATAAGTGCTTTGATCCGTCAGGTCATCCTGTTCAGACTGGGCAGACTGACTCTGATTGCAAATTTTTGCATTGATAATGACTTCTGCTGGGTCATTTTTCTTTTCAAACATTTTTTTTCACAGTGGTCGCTTTTCGTGGGACAGGTGACATAAAGTCAACCTTCAAATTTCATTGAGTGACCTTCTTTCCTGTTCAATCCCTGGTTTTTACGTCCCTGTATTTTTATAATTGAGAAAAAATTGTAGAAAAAGAAAAAATTGCTTATAACGGGCAATTTCTTCTTTTACCACAATATTTTCTACCCAGCTGAATGGTTATTTCTTTTAATAAAATCCTTTTTGAATTATCGTCTGCAAGTCCCTTGAATTTGGTCTTCCACTTGATCGCCCAATTTACTGATATATTCTTAATTTTAATCTATAGTCAGATAATAAAATTTAACCTGTTCTGAGTTTGCTGTCTTCAGTTAGTACTGCATTAGGTTAGAAAAAATTGCTAGAAAAGAAAAAGTGCCTCTGTATGCAATTACCGCTTTTATCTTATTGTTTTTCGTAGCATTTATTGCTTATGAAAGATTTATTGTATTCTAATGGGTTAGGTATAGTAAACCATACAACGAGCACTCTTGGCTGTTTTTTTACTTCTAAAAAAACCCACTTAAACCCATTCCCTCAATAGCCTTCCTTTTTAAAACAAAAAAAGGCTTTGCGCAACGATGACGGCAAATGAAGAAAATGCTTGTAAAGGGCCACGCTTTTTTTTCAAAAACAAACGATAGCAATAAAAAACATCATGTTTTCTGTTAAAAGATGAAATACATTTTTCATCTTGACCCCCCCCCCCCAACCAATAAAATGTATTAAGTTGACACTTACGTTGGAGTTCACAATAATTGAAGCTACGAATTCGTAAAGACAGAAGGCCGTATTTTGATCAGGAGATGGTCTGTAGATTAGGCAGAACTGATGAAGTCCAAATAATGGAATTAGAATAAATGTAGCCCTCACAGCCTTTCTGAAATTGACCGATCGCGGCTGTCAATCAAGGAATAATACATCAATAAAATTGTTCATTTTTGACCAGAAATGAACTCTGAAGTCCAAAATTGATCGATATTTATTATAAATGTTTTGTTGGTTTGCCGACTTAAACTTCGTAACTGCAGCTTGAATAAGCTGAAGTTACGATGTGTAGGTTGTTGACCAACCATTTTACTATTTTGTTACATGATACTGGCCATAGATTTGGTCAGCAATCTATCAATCAAGAGAGGGTCAACATCATTTTCATTTTCACCTTAAAAAATCTGTGTTGATGCCACGTCGGATATCTATTTAAAATTGAAGTGGTTTTGTACACTGATAACTATCGTTCCTCTACATAATTAGGGCCCTGCCAACCAAATTTGGTGTTCACTCTATCCCAAATGAAATAACCCCATTATTATGAATACGTCCCGCCAATTTTCAATTCACAAATTTCTCCAAATGCTCATTTCAAAGACCAATTTTCAGGCAATGGACAAATACATTCCCACACAATAACTTTTAAAATTTTCAATGAATTTTCCTCAAACTTTGTGTATGCGTCTTTCCCATAAAACCAAATTAAAAGAGGATAAGGGCGACAAAGTTAAGAAACCTGTTCCGTTTCGGCTTAAAGTTTTGTTCACCATCCAGTTCGCTATAACCGAGCGCTATTCATCCGCGTGCGCTGATCTTGTTTTACAACGTAGTTGAATTGTTCTTGACTATCTTCTAGTTAACCCATTACCTGACGGCAAAATTTTAGACTGGTCCAAATTGAAAGGAGTGGCAGACGACAATTTAATGCTTATTGAATTTTAGAATTCTTTTACTTTTTGGGCAGAAAACGTTGTTGATAATGTGACAAGCAATTTCTTCATTTTCCACAATGTTTTCCAAACTTCTTCAGGGCGTCTAAAAGCGTCAAGGAGTGGGAATGCGTTAACCTATTCCCACACAGTGACGCTTTCAGACCACCCAAGCAAAGTTTTCATTATCCAGAATGTTTTCTACTCCAAAGGTAAAAAAAAAAAAAAAAACCCAAAAATTACGAGCTTTAAATTGTCGTGCGCAACTCCTTTCAATTGCGACCAGTCTAAAACATTTGCCATCTGGTAATGGGTTGAAAAATATGTTGATTACGGTCCTAGTAAATTTTGGACCATATTGTTATGGTGTTTGACCCAGGTTAGGCTTGCATGCTGTTTTTTACTTCTATCTTGAAAATTGAAATGAATGGATGCAGGTGTTATTTCTTTCTTACCTAAAAGTACTTGGTTCATTTGGATGCGAGACCATCTTTGTCAATAATTGTTTCAGTATACTAATAAGGAAGAAAATATTTACCTGCAAGATAAAAATAAACTGCAAGCTACACTTTGCATTTCGACAGAGAAAATTGAAAATGATATTTACTAAACACTTGAAACTCGAAATATATTTTTCACACAGTCTCGAATTTTCTCTTAACAGAACAGAACAGATTCTTTGTTCCATAATTTGGCTTATCGTCAAAATAAAACATGTACATACATAATGAATGAAATAACATGTATGGGTATGGACGAAAAAAACAATGACATATATAAGATGTCGATTGTGGAAATGATGAAAAACAAGGCTTAGGAAATCAAATGTTAGTTAATAATTAGATTTAACTCGGTTTTTCTTTTGTGCATCGCTTTTGTGTAGAAAATTCCAATACTATTAAGAATTTTGACGTTATCTGAGTTCAACAAATCTACTTATTTAAACATATTCGGTTTGCTGTAATAATTTTTTTTAAAGTAAACTTGTCTTAATTCTTTATACAATGGACAAACTAACAGGAAATGAAATTCGTCTTCTATTTGATTGAGGTTACACAAGTTTCAAATTCTTTCATTCCTTGCGATATTTCTATGACGCCCTGTTTCTATAAGAAGATGATATGCTGATATACGTAATTTGACTACCGCATTTCTATAACTTGTTATTTTCATCTTATTCAAGTACCCAGAACAACAAAAATTATCCTTTAAGTTTCTTACGGTATATCCTGAAACCACTCGCAGATATAAATATCTGTAAAAAGCAATGTGGTCTTGAGATGATTAAGGAATGTTTAACTTTGTAACATGGAAAGTATTTATCATAACATACTTGACCAAATCGCTGGCACCGCCCACTTACTCCGTTAGCACCGCCAACCAACTCCGACAGGAAGTCCCGCCACAATTTTAAACGGCGTAATTAAGCAAAATTTATGGCCAGTAGCATGCAAAAAAAGTAGAATGGTTGGCGACCTCAGCGTCGTAACTACAACTTGAATAAGCTGTAGTTACGACGTTTAAGTCGCAAAACGAACAAAAAGGTTAACAAAATGGCGGCCAATTCGGAGTTGAAATCTCAGGTCCGGACTGAATAAATGATTTGATTAGTCGGTTGATTTCTTGATTGATAGCCGCGATTGGTCAATTAGGATGTTTTGGTCGACAACTGACAATGTTATACGCAAGTATTTTGTGAATTAATCGATATGGGTATATACATTGTGTTTGATCTGCTTTTGCAAATAACTGATCGTCGCTGTCTTTCAAGGAACCAAATGACCAAAATATTAATTAAGAGTGGAAGTAAAAGGCTGACATTTATGCCAAATATTTTTAGCGACTTGAACGCCAACAAGGTTAAGGTAGCCAACCAAGGGTTTCCTTTATTTGGTTTGGGTTTTTTTTGTCCCTGGTGAAATAGCCCATTACTAGACGGTAGGAGTTGCAGACGACGACTTAAAGTTTATGAAATTTTTAGATTTTTCAGCTTTCTAGGTAGAACCATTGTTGAAAATGAAGAAATTGCTTGTTACAAGCACTATTCTCATTTACAATATGTTTTCCGAAGCTTTTTTCTTGAGGGGCGTAAAAAAGCGGGGTTGTGTGATAATGGGATATTTGTCAACTAACTTCGTTTAATTTCTCAGTCGAACTTTATTGTTTGGGGCCAGTGGAGTTGAAATATATAGATTCACTTCCGGTCTAAATGTATGAATTAAACTATTCCCATACTACAAATTTGTCCAACTTCGAATTCATGGAATTTTATTTTTTTTTTCGTCTTTTTGGATAGAAAAATTATGGACAATGAAGAAATTGCTTGATACAAGCAATTTCTTCATTTTAAATAATGTTTTCCTAAGCTTTTTTCTAGAGAGGCGCAAAGAAGCGGGATGAATGGGATATTTGCCAACTAACTTCGTTTAATTTCTCAGTCGAACTTCATTGTTCGAGGCAAGTGGAGTTAAAATATAAAGATTCACTTTCGGTTTAACAGGTCAATCATTGTATTGATTGACAGCGGCGATACGTCGATTTTTGGATGATTCAAGATCACTCTGCACTAATATAGGTTATCCAGAAGTGTTTTTGAGCGACACCTTTCTTCTTTCCTAACGGAATGTTTCACACTGAAGCTTGTAATGGATTGTCTATTAGTAGATACGCTCTGTCGCTGTAAAATCATGGGGTTTAATGGGTTCGATCCCCGGTGGCGGCACATATGCTTTCCAACATTTGTCTCTCACCAATGGGTGGATAGTCGTAAACCTAAGTGGGATAGCAGCTGGAGGCTAGGGAAGGATGTAGTGGTAGTACTGGTGTGAGAAATACAAGGAATCCATTGTTAGGTGCTCCAGCCACCTAGATATGACTGAAAGTGATAAAAGCGGCGTTAAACAAGAACGACAAAAGGGTATTGTGCAGACACACTTTCTCTTGTAATATGACAAAGTATGGCACACTAAATGGGTCAAAAGTCCACCTTTGGTACGTGTAGTACACGCTTAAATAAATGCGTGCACACGTAAATAATAAAGATGCGCGCATAATTACTGAGTGTTCAAGGGTATAGAATGTGCGCGTACGCATAAATTACAAGTACACGCACAAAGTGTTTACTTTTTAAGCGTGCACTTTCATATTTTGAGAGTGCACGTACTGAATACGCGTGTACTTACAAAATATAAGCGCGCACGCTTGAATTAACATATATTGTTTAAGCATGCACCGTTCTTTGTGCTCAGATGACTTAAAGCTGACTTTTGACCCAAATGGTACACCATAACACAGCCCGATTTTCGAATAGAGAGAGATCTATCGCCAATTTCCCATCAACGTATGAATGAAAAATTTGTTATTTACTTACAACTATGCACAATATGGATGGAACATAGACCAAGACCCATTCTATCATCCTAGAAGTATCTTGTAACGGCAGTAACCAGCATATACTAAAAAGGGAAAATATCTATTAGTCACCAGGTGAAATGGGGTTATTCGGATTTCCCATGATACAGATATTTAAACCATTCCCTCATAATCTCGCTTTTTGACGCACATAAGATAAAAGTTTTCATCTCTAGTCAGACTATGACGCCGGGTCTAGGAACTATGGCCTATTCTTTTTGCTCTTCCCCCGCGGTCTTATCTATCGAAGTTGGTAACATTTCTTCATCATATAGTAGGCCTTGTATGTACATAGTTATGGCACAAAATTAAAACAAGAACACGAACATGAGAAAGATCCTGCATAGGCTTATGAGGATTGGGACTTCGAAAAATTATTCAAGCTGTAGTTAGGGCGATTAGATCGCCGACCAACTTTTCTACTTTTTTGTTACATGCTGCTGGCCATTAAGTTTTCAAAATAACGCTATTTAAAATCAAAGCGGGACTTCCTGTTGGGGCCGATTGGCGTGGCCAACGAACGAAGTGGGCGGGGCCAGCAGTTGGTCAATTTGTGGTGGAATTTGAAAATAAACACACTTTAGAATTAGAATGGTCAATCGGAATTCGGAAATCTACCAACAGTTGAGCTTCTCGACCCTAGCCTTATACTACATGTAGCCTGCGGAGTTCACACAGTCTGACCAGGATCGATAGTTTGCAATAGAAAATTTGATATTGGCGACAAAAGCTTTCACCCCACCCCCTCTCTCTCTCTCGGAATTAAATGCTTTATCGCAAATAAATATAATAGGCTTAAAGCTTTCGTCACAACCAAAATGAAATAAGCTGATATTAACAATATATTTTGATATTACTTTGCTTAGTGAAGTCTAACCCATTACCAAGACTTTATTTCGATAATGTTTTGGCTCGATACCTTGATAAAAAAAAAGGAATGGGTAAAAGCCCAACAGATTCTAATCTTATAAAATCGGTATCATTAAAGTATTTTTGAGAAAGAGCGAAACTCGTACCTATCGTCTGCTGCAGAAATTCTGGTTATTGAGTAAGTTATCATTAGAACCGTAGGGATAGCTGAAACGACATTAGAATTTATCACTTCTAATCATTTAGTACATCAAATATCACGTGACCCATTCAGTCAAAAGAAATTTGGAATTTGTTTGTAAACAACCAATAAGTCAATTTTGTGACAGTTTGAAAGCTAAAACACACAAAAATCACTGTTCAATAAATGAAATAATTAAATGTTATAAACGATAATTGCGACGAACAAATTGGATTAATAAAATAATAAATTATAACCCATTCCCAGCCAAAAAAATTGTAGACTTGTCCAAATTCAGCGAAATTACATGCGACATTTTTAATGGATGAAATTATAAACGTGTATGTCTTTTTGGGTTAAAAACGTTGGTAGAACATGAAGAAATTTCTTGTAACAAGCAATTTCTTATCATTCCACAATAATTTAATTTTTATTTTGTCTATCAAAACAAGCGTTCTGATTGGTCGAAAAAAAATAATTTATAACTCCATGAACAAAATTTTGAGCACGCAGCGATTTTGTATGCCTCCGCACAAAATAGTGCCATAAAAAGGTATCAAAATTTGTAAAGCTTTTTATTTTTTCGCTCGATGCTATCAAATTATAAGAAATGAAGAGAATAATTTTTGTTTTCATGGAGGAATGAACAGAAAAACCTAAGCACACAATGTATGAATCCGCTTCGCGTATTCATACAGTGTGATTAGGTTTTTCGGTTCATACCTCCATGAGAACAAAAAATATTCTCTTCAGCTCTTAAATTTTTTCCGAATATTTTTTCTTATGGGAACAGAGCGGGATTATATTGGAACGGGTTAAGCAATCTTATATTAGTACTTGATGATAAGAATGCGGTGAGGATGATTAATAGAAGAAAACAGAGATATATAAATAAAAATCGTACCCCAACCAAACAAGAAATAGCCATAGAAATGTTTAGGTGGTAAAAAAGCGTTCACCAGTAGTCTATGTAGGAAGTAACCTTCACAGGTCATCCAGAAAAATGTGGAGCTGCGAGACCATTTGTGCAGCACGTGCAGCGTTTTACAGTAGCCCTGGAACAGAAAATTAACCAGATAAGGGTCGAATCCAGGAGTTTAAAGCGTATACACATAATTATACGCGTGGTTTACCCATAAAGTCTGCTTAATGAGCGTAACGACCTTAAATTCAACAAGTATTTCTAAAAAAAGGGAACACACAAGAATTCCGTAGAAGGAACATGACAAAACAGATCGGATCCAATGTAAGTCAATTGACTATTCGTGCATGTCAATCAAATTATCAGTCGACCAATGAAATCATTCGCTTAGACCAGAAGTGAATTGTGACCTCCGATATTGGCCACCATTTTTGTTGACCTTTTTTGTTGGTTTGGCGAATTAAAAGTCGTAATAACAGCTTATTCAATCTGTAATTAAGACGTTTAGGTCGCCAACCAACTATTCTACTTTTTTGTTACATGCTACGGCCATAAATTTTACAAAATTACGCTGTAAAAAAATCGAAGCCGAACTTCATGTCGAAGTCAATGGGCGTGGCCAAAGAAGGTAGTGGGCGGGGCCAGCGATTGTTCAATTCTAGTGGTCTCTCACTTCGACTCGAGCTCATCTCACTACCGGTCTGTCTTCTACTTTCTGATTGGTCATGTACTGCGTGTACATGTACCGGCCATTCCGCACTAGCTTGAGTTTAAACTTTTTGGGGGTATTTTTTTCTGGTGGGGATATGGTCACTCAAACTGAATAGACCCTTAGTATCGCACAAAAGCTTTGCGGTATTATTCAATATTCTGTTAGGAACGAGAATAGTCGAAAATTAACTACTTTAAACCAGACTTTTATCTCCAGATGCTTACACGAATCTACACAAGATGCCCACTTATTAACATTAGGTTTAATTTTTAGTTTCGTCTATCAAAAACGAGCGTTCTGATTTGTCGGAAAAAAAAAAATCCATAGCTCCATGACAAAAATTTTGAGCGCGCAAGAAATTAAGAGAATACTTTTGTTTTCATGAAGGTATGAACCGAAAAAACTAATCACACTGTATGAATACGAGAAGCGTAAAACTGCTAAAACAGGAATATTCCGAGTTCAGCATGACAAAGGTTAATAATACCTGACTTCCGTAAAGTGTAGACTCGGTTTGTGTCGATGATAGCCTGTCCAGGCGAACGTCTACATCCCAAAATAAATCTACACTAGAACTTATCAGGATAGATACGAAAAAGTTGATGTGGATTTGTATACGCTGCTGTTTTCGAAGACCTCTACAAAAGAAATGCAATTTGTTTGAGGTTAATTTTCAGATTTTAAATGTTAGAATTTTACGCCGATTTTAATAATCTCTTAGTTATATCACAGCGAAGTTCACCAAATCACGTGGTTCTTGGGTCTCACCAGTATTATTTTAGGACAAACCCCACGTGATCGGTCATGCGGCCTGGACTGAAACTTCAAGCTATGTCGCCTTTCCTCCTCTCCTCCCCTCCATCAAAATACCTTCATATTCTTATCCCATAATTTGTTTAGACCGAATCGGCACCATAATACCTTTTATTCGACTTTCGAACGTAAAGTAATATGATCTTGGAAAACTTTATGGGAAAAGGAAAGAATTCTTGTAACAAGCAATTTCTGCTTATCTCACAATATTTTCTATCCTATTGGTCAGAGAAATGTAGAACTCCTAGTCGAACCTCAATGCTAAGTTTCAAGAGTATGTCATTTACGGTTTCATTGGTGTGTGTCTTTATCTCTATATATTTCTGAAGAAAGATATTTTTCGTATTGCTTAGAGTGGCTAGGTGTTGAAAGTTCCGCATTATGAGATCACTTTAGCGATGTGCAGTAGAAATTGTTAAAACTATAGTTAGGATGTTTTCTTTTATTGCACATCGACGACTTAACATTTCTTCTCTACACCGTTTAACTTGAAAACTCTAGATTGAGGACCTAACGAGCATGTATTTTTACGACTCATCGCAGGTCAATTCCACGGTCCCCAACAATTCAGTTCAACTGGGGCTATAAACTACTCATTTCGTTAAATATGTGGCTTAGGACCCCAAAATCGAAAATGTTGGACCAGTCTAAAATGGTGTAATTTTGTATTGGGTTGAATATATATCTGTACGAGGTCTGCATTTTCTTCTTTGGTTTACGCTTGATTTGGCCTCCTCCGTGCTTGACCCAATATTGCATAGGACGGCCAACGCATGTGGGTGTACCCAAATTTACGGTCATACCATAGATGGAAAAAAGACTATATCTCTACTGTAGCTAGAATAGCTCAATAATTTATCATTCACGACCCTTGAATTTTAGTTCCATGCGACAGAACTAGGAATGAAAATGAAGCACTAAAGGGGTCATGTGACAACGAATGTTATGGCAGCTGCTTCAACATTATAAAATGTGTAAATCTATATACAGCAAATAAGGCGGAAAATCCAGCGGGACCCGACCATAAATAAAAGGTGTTTTGGTCGCACACTTAGGCTATATAGCTGTTATGTATACCCTGATATATAACATATTTATACGTACCTGTTGCAAATGAAGACTAGAATTGCAGGAAAAACAAGAAAGATACCAATCGAATTGAAAATAACGCCCACAATTACAGTCTTCTGGAATATCTTTGAAAGAAAAATAAAAAAAAAAAAACCTTTAAAAATGTATTCCAAATCTTGTAAGGCGACACTTGATTTTGCATTATATAATTGCAGTCGATTGATTGCCGCTGTTAATCACAACGTCGAATGACTAATTAAATCATTCATTCAGAGCGAAAGTGAACTTTGAACTCAGACATTTTTTCAAGTTAATCACATTTGTTGGTTTGGCGACTTAAAAGCCTTAAGATTACCTGCTTTAAGGTCGCCAACTAAAAAAATAAAACTGTGTTTACATGCCATTGACAATAAATTGTGCAAAGTAACACCGTTTGTTATCCAAGTCCAACTTCGTGCCAGGGGCTTGTTACAAACAATTTCTTCATTTTCCACAGTTTTCGTGAGTTGTATTTAGGTTTTATGGGAATGGGTTCTGAAAACAAAACCAAAACACCCCATACAAAACCGTTTCGAGATCATCGACAATAAATGACAAAGCAAACAAATGGCTTCGCTTTTGATGACAAATCATCAATCCCAGAGCGGAGCCCTTGTTTGTTTTGTCTGCTACGCTAATGAGATCACTAATATTTTTGAGTCGATATTAGATTTCAACCTACCTTCGACTGTTTAGCTCACCTGAGCACAACATGCTCAAGATTCGCTCTTGTGATCACCTTTTGTCCGTCGTGCGTCGTCCGTCGGAAGGCGTCCACAATTCTTTAAAACTCTTCTCCTCAGTAACCACTTGGCGGATTTAAACACAACTTGGCAGAAATTTTCCTAGTGTGACCCTTCTCAAAAGGTTGATCGCGAATTTTGATTGACCCCCAAATATGGGCGTGGCAGGTCAGGTCAGTTTTTGACTTTGAAATCTTTAAACCTCTTCTCCTAAGTAACAATTTGGCCAATTTCAACCAATCTTGGCATGAATCTTCCTTGGTTGACCCTTCCAAAGTTGTTAGTGAAATTTTTATTGAGCCCCAAATATGGACGTGTCAGGGCGGGCAGTTTATGACTTTGAAATCTTTAATCATCTTCTCCTCAGTAACCATTGAGCCAATTTCAACAAAACTTGACATGAATGTTCCTCGGGTGAACCTTCTCAAAAGTTGTCCGCTAAATTGTTATTGACCCAAAAATATAGGTGTGGCAGGGCGTGGCTTATTTGACTTTGAAATCTATATTTAAACCTCCTCAGTAACCACTCGGCCAATTTGAACCAATCTTGGCACGAATTTTCCTTGAGTGACCCTTCTTAGAACTTGTTTGTGAATTTTGATTGACCCCAAAATATTGGCTTGGTAGGGCGGGGCTTATTTTGATTTTGAAATCTTTAAACATCCTCTCTTCCCATACCAGTGGGCAAAGTCTGTTTAAATTGAAAATTAATTAACACATAAGGATATAGAAAACTTTGTGATAAAAGAAGAAATTGCTTGTAACAAGCCATTTCCTCTTTTTGTCTCATCGTTTTTCAAAGCTAATATTCCTTTGGACGTCAAAATTCGGGATTTAGTTTTATGGGATTAACGTTTTAATCATTTAAATAATGATTACTTTCTTAACAATTTAGAGTCACAATTACAAATAAAGAAGCAGTAACGTTACTTTGTTTTCGTCCATCTGAAGACAGGAATCGTAATCCGTGTACTCTAGGCCTGTTTGATTGTCCCTGAACCAAGTTCCATCAGGATTGCAAAACTTAACACCATTTCCTGCTAATTAATAACATCCATGAATTCTAATATTACAGGTGATTGCTCAGCATCATGAGTGAAGGGATAACAAGGGTTGTCGCCCACTTTATAACATCGACTGCTACCTCTTTGAATTTGAGCAATTCCAAAACGATTAAGTGTTAAATAAATTTTGACCTATGAATCGAATAGTGTTCTCCCGGGATTTCCGTAAACAAATATTTTAAAAATTAATGTAGCAGAATTCATTTAGTGACACAAATTCTGAAACTCTTAAATAGATCTATAATAAATAACATGGCAATTTTAAGTTCAGAAAATTTTAGAGAAGCGAAAAATTCCGACCATGGCATTTCTGCGACGTCCATGCAGTCTGTTTAGGGTTTAAACTTTTCGAACTTCCCAGGAGGTACCTTCTGGCTGGAAGAGTCACAACTTTTCACCAGATTATAGTAAAGAAAGCACTATATCAAGAATTGATGAACCCATTACCAATCGACAAAATTATAGACTGGTCCGAATTCAAAGAAGTTGTAGACGAGTTTTTTGTGTTGGCGAAATTATTTTCAAAAAGCACTTTCTATTTATGTAGAAAACATTGTGGATAATGTATCAGGCAATTTCTTCATTATTCACAATGTTTTCCAAAGCTTTTTTCTTGAGGGCGTAAAAAGGCGTCTTTTTGTTGGAATGGGTTAAACGTACTCAGCCATGAAAAACGGTAACTATTTTATTCTAAAATTCACGCTACCGATGTTTTGGTTAGAAATTTTCGTTGCTTGTCACTCTGAAAAATATTGTATTTTATCTTGACAAAATAACAGGCATGCGCATGCAATTATACAACAATTTGGAGCCAGGACAGCCACACATTGCGTTAACCTTTGTCATGTTGGATTAATTACCTTACTGAATTGCTGTAAAATCAAAGGGCTGAAAGCACTGATAGAACTTGTTGTTCAAAAATAAATGTTTCTTTTGGCAATCAATATTTTATAAACAATTCTGACAGGAAAAGTACAGTCAGGAGGTGAAGACCAAGATCAGACTGCACTTCTGTGCAGACTGATCTTGGTCTCCACCTCCTGACAAAAACGGAATATTCCAGTTTAAGCATGACAAGGATTAAGAATAGTACCTAGTCAGCTAAAGTGAGTCAGAACACACGTAGAAAAGACTCGGATCAGACCACGGACATGCATACTGTGTTCTGAGCTTTTACCTCGCGTGCACGTGAAATTGTTCGAAATGTTTCGCACATGTTCTCATGATATATACTAGAATATTCTTAACTTACATACTTCGGCCGTACTCAGAAAATTTGGACAAGGTTGAGATGGTGTCAGCCCAGCACTTGTGAAATTCCAGCACAACCATCCATCAAATGTCTGCGGACAATATTGCTCAGTATCCATATCCGAAGGAAGGACGTATTTGATTTGTGATAAACAACAGTTCCATGCAGTCATACAGCATATTTTCCATCTGCTACATGATTTATCGTCCAGTGTGTCACAAACTAACTCCATGGACGTCCGGTTGTCTTGTGACGGAAAGAGGTGTACTGGAGACTTCGTTCCCGAACTATTCTTTACGAGATGGAACGGCGTTGTGTGAAATTCTTTGAATTCTAAAGGTTTGTCCAGCACAAACACGGGTTGTTTCTTGATCATGTAGAAATAACATAAACTACAAGTTGAAATTTTGAAATTCTCTGGTGAGAAATATCCGAGTCGGTCTCTACATCGCTGGGTTGCTTGGCTCACTCTTTCACCAGAAAGATAAGTAATGACCACCTGTTCGGAAAAAACAACAACGCATATTTGACGTAATGTGTATAGGAGCTACCTTAAACGGCGTTATTTTGTAAAATTTATGGTCAGTAACATGTAACAAAAAGTATAACTGCTGGTTGGCCAATCCAACGTCGTAACAGGCTGAAGCTGCTACGACGTTTAAGTCACCAAAGAAACAAATATGCATATCTTAAACCTTCGATCAATGTCGGAACTTAAAGTTCGCTTCCGGTATAAATTCAAGGTTTGAGGTTTGATTGGTCTAACCAAATTTTGATCCGTGAGTTAATAGATCCATCAGTTAATAGCTGACCACGAAGATTAAAACAAAGCTGGTTAGTGCATAACCATTGCCAATTTATATATAATTATCGACACCTAGCCTTTTCCTGTTTTGTAAAATTTTAGACCTGTCCAAATTCAAAGGTTTTTGCAGACGAAAATTTAAAGTTGATTTTATTTGAAAAATAACCATTCAGTAGGGTAGAAAATATTGTGGAAAAAGAAGAAATTGCTTATCATAAGCAATTTCTTCTTTTTCCACAATGTTTTCTCAATTATGAAATCACAGGGACGTAAAAAACCAGGGATTAACCAGGAAAGGGTTAAATAGACTTGCACCTACCCACCACATCCAACCCCCTTCCCCGATATACCTACCAACAAAGCCACAACTGTTGTTGATTTCATATCACCTTTTGACGACTCCGAGATTGTATCTGAAATAACAAAAGATCAGTGTCTTAGTGCAAGAACATCATAAGTGTCTATACAAAGTATAAGCACTTATGATGTTTTTTACACTAAGCTAACGAGATGTGTTATTTGTTAAACCTATCACATCTCGGCAACGTTTTTTGACTGGTATAAACTGAAAGAGTGTGCAGGCAACCATTCAAAAATGTGTTAAAGTGTAGAAGGGAAGAAAATATTGTGAGAAATGTAAAACTTTAGAAGAAAAGGAAAATTTTCTCGTAACAAAAAAACAAAGAAACACAAAGAATGCCCTTTTGTCACAACAATGCCTTCAACACAACAAATTTAAGAATGTGTGGTAATGGTAAGTAAAAATTAACAATAATCATAAGCATGTTTATCCAATTTCAATTAAATTTTATGATAAGCATTTAAAGAAAGATATTTTAAGATAATCGTGAACGATTTTATCCCGAAATCAATAATAGATCTGCCAAACCTCGTTTATAAAAGTGATTTTTTCCTTAAAGGAAATGCTGCACCAGGCCACAGCCTTTTCATGTAAGTCTTGTTCATACAAATAGAGAAAATGGTAATTTCTTTCTTTTTCATTTAGTGGAAAATTATACCGCTATTTTCAAATAAAAAAAAAAAAAAAAAAAACACTTTTGTTTTCACAGAAAAAGGGTTGCTTAAATCTTTTATGTTAAGTAAACGTAATTCCACCAAAAGATTGTTTTATAAAATCTTATTAAAAAAGCAAATCTTTCCTGTCCGTGATTAGTCCTTGTCCAGCTGAATAATTATCCTTCTTTACAAAATTTTATTCTTTTTATCTAATTAAGATCTTCTTTATTATCTAATATTTCCTAAACACTAAAAGAACAAGCAGAAAGTATAGACTAAGAACCCATATCTAGTCAGCAAAAGTGTAGGCAGATCTAAATTCAAAGTAATTTCATTCAACACTAAAGTTGGTAGAAATTCAAAGTTCGTTGTATTTTGGGGAAGAAAACATCGTGGACAACGAAAAAAGTTCGTGTAACAAGCAATTTCTTAACGTTTCAGAACGGTTTGTTTTTATAAGGTTGGTATAAACGGGCTTATTAGAAATTGTTAAAGTCGTTTTGGCCTGTAGAAAACTTTGTGCATAATGAAGAAATTGCTTATAAGAACAATTTCTTCATTTTCCACAATGTTCCCCAGTTTTTTTATAAGGTTAATAAAAGCGGGCTTATGTAGAAATGGATTTATCCTTTCCTGATCAATCACCAGTTTTTACGTCTCTGGTTTTATACTGAAGAAAATATTGTGGAAAAAGAAGAAGTTGCTTCTAGCAAGAAATTTCTTCCTTTCCACAATACTTTCTACCCTACTGTATGATTGTTTTTTTTTTTCAAATTATATGAACTTTAACTTGTCATCTGCAAAATCTAAATTTGGGCAGGTCTAAAATTTTGAAAAACAGGAAAGGGTTAAAGCCTGGAAAATCTAACCCAAACATCAAATTTATCGGTCTGATAATTTCACTCGTCAGTGAATTGATCGATTTAATAACTTTTCTGTTCATATATACACAAAAACAAATTTCTCCTGATTCTCCATTTTTCACTGAAAAAAATATATAAGAAGACAAAGCATCTTACCTGGCTAGCTTTGTTCTGTATTTGAAGGATCTTGCATCTTTGACGTGTCTACAAATACCGCCCACAATTCAAAAGAAACAACACGGTCTTCAAAAGCAGGACACGTCAGGAAAAAAGGCGGTCGTTTTAGAACTTCGAAAAGCATCGATCCCGGTCAGTCTGAGTGGGCTGCGCAGGTTGACCATGAGTGAAATTTTGTTTTGAGTTTGACCATATTTTATATTAGCTTGCTAGCTATTTATCCTTTGCGTATTTGTCCCGTTAATTTACCATAGTATTATCTTTTTTTGTATGAACTTTGAAGGTAGTCCTTTTTATGATTAACGGATCTCAATCGAATCAATAATTGAGACCGAAAGTGAACTTTGACCTCCGACATCGGTCGATATTTATGTGGAGCATAATTGTTGTTTCAACTTCGTATATACACAGCTTTTACAATTTGAAGTTACGACGTTTAGGTCTCGAACCAACCATTTACTTCTTAGTTACGTGTAACTAAATCTTGCATATAATCCCTTTACAACTTCCTGTCGAAGGTCAGAGGTCATGGCCAGCGATCAGTTAATCACATCGACAATATCTTTAGCCTCATTATGCTAAATAAGCCCTTGTTAACCTTGTTTTCCCAAGTATGTATTTTTGTATTGTTTTCATTTTCTATCCATTTGTACTTGCTTATTTTCTTTCTTTCTAGTGTCTTTGCCTTATCATTTTTTCTTTGTAAATGGTCAAAGGCAACATATATTGCCGATTTCCATTAAAATGTATGTATGTTAACCCTTGTCATACTGTATTAAACACCTGACTGAATTGCTGTCAAATTAAAGGGCTGAAAGCACTGATAGAACTTGTTGTTCAAAAATCGATATTTCTTTTAGAAATCAATTTCATAAGCAACTCTCGCAAGAACAGTACAAGCAGGAGGTATAGACCAAGATCAGACTGCACTTAAGTGCAGGCTGATCTTGGTCTACACCTCCTGCAAAAACCTGAATATTCCGAGTTCAGCATGACAAGGGTTAAGAAATGTACTTAAATCATAGGACTGGAATCACCCTTATACCGCGATTGTTGGTCAATATCTCTTTTTTTAAATCAATTACATTATACACAGCTCTGGCTTAAAAGTCAAACAGACGGTGTAGACTAAGATCAGACTATAATCTAATCCTAGTCTATATCTCCTGTCAAATCAGAAATATTCTGGGGGAAAAAGAACTTAATTTTTTTCCTTAATATAAATAAATAAATATATTAATTCTTGTCTATATTTCCTGCCAAATCAGAAATATTCTTGTTGTAAGACATATCTTTTCCTTGATATAAAAGCCTCAAAACGAGATCATTTCTATCCGAATCAAACACAAGCTCTCGCTGGTAAACATAGGTCTTCAATCCTTTAAAATATGACCAAGAAGGTTTCAAGGTCCAGTCGATCACATATTTGGCACCAATATCATTTTTGTATGCCCCGTGCCTCTCGATAAGTGAAAATATTTATGGACAAACAAAGCCGTCCATTAAACAAATGGGCGCCAAGTATGAATAGATATGGTAATGTATGAATAGCTTTGTAGTTCCTTTTTGGCAAGGAAAAATCACGCATTTTATCTTTGATACACGAGTGTAGAAAGATAGCATTCAATCTGCATCAAATGAAGCCACGCAGGGCAATAAATCTGTTTTTTTAAGTACCCTGTCAAGCTAAAATGGACAATCTGATGTCAGTAATAAAGAGTGAGGTATACAAATAGGGTCAAACCGTAGGCTAAAAAAACAAATAAACAAACAAACAAACAAGCAAACAAAAACAACAAAAAAAAACCCACAGAAACACCACAAAAAGCTAAACACAGACTGATGGACTGGCAACGCAGAGTTCAAAGGGAGATCATCATAAAACACGCCGACGGAATATTTTCCTGGAATACCAGACAGTTCACAGTATACACGACTGTATAACTGATTACCGGGTGTAGGGTCAAAGAGTGTGGTTGTTTCCTGTATTAACCGTCCACCTTCTTTAATCCGTTACCAGACGGCAAAATTTTACACTGGTCCACATTGACAGGAGCTGCAGACTACAATTTAAATGTTGTGAAATTTCGGATTTGTTCAATTTTTTTGGTTAGAAAACTTTGTGTAAAATTAAGAAATTGCATGATACAAGCATTTTCTTCATTTTTCCACAATGTTTTCGTAATTTTCTTTCTCGGGGGGTGTCAAAAAGCGTCACTGTGTGGGAACGGGTTATCAGATACTGATAGACTGGCAATGCTGAGTTAATAGGGGGATCATCATAAAATACTCCGAGCATTTGTCTGGAATAACAGACAGAACACAGTATACACGACCGTATAACTGATAACTTGCTAGTTTTTGAGCTCTACTATAGATTTGTTTGTTTGTTTGAATGGGGTTTTACGCCGCTTTCTACAGTCTTTCAGTTATATCGCGGCGGCTGGAGCACCTAACAATGGATTCCTGGTATTTCTCACACCAGTACTACCATTACATCCTGCTATCCCACATAGGTCTACGATTATCAACCCATTGGTGAGAGACAAATAGTCGGAAAGGATGAGTGCCGTCGTCGGGAATCGAACCCGGGACCTATAGAATGATACTCCGACGCGCTACCAACTGCGCTATGACGGCGGCTCTCTACTATAGAACATTTGAAGAGTGTTGACGTTTCCTGTATTAATCGTCCACAATCTTTAACCCGCTACCAGACGGCGAAAAATTTAGACTTGCTTAAATATAAAAGAGCTGTAGACAACAATTGAAATGTTATGAAATTTCAGGTTTGTTCCAACTTTCTGGTTAGAAAACTTTGTGTAAAATGAAGAAATTGCTTCTTATAAGCAATTTCTTCATTTCACACAATGTTTTCTCAATTGTTTATCACGAGGACGTGCAAAAGCGTCATCGTGTGGGAATGCGTTGAAACTCTCTACACCAGAACTAAAAACCTCTACGATTAACCTCAGGTATACGAATGTGGTAATACCCCAATGCAGAATCACGATAAAACATTTCAACAAACAGTTGTATCTTTATAATTCTCGAACGATTCCGCATTTTTCTACTTTTTATAGATATAATACCAGTTTTATTCATGAAATAAAGACAAGTTTGCCTATCACACAACATACATGGTAAGGTTTCGAGAAATCATTGTCAATGATGGATAAATAGTTTAAAAGATATAATTCCATTTCATTTTACCTTTTATCGTTGTTGTTGTTGTTTTCAAAATATTAAATCTTAAATCTCAAAATCTTATATACAACTGTGGTCAAAATGGTTAGTTTTGGCTATATTCATCCTCGTCGTCTTTATCTCGTTACCTAACATTTCATTTCCATCTCCTCACAACACGCCCTTTTCGGGTCACGGTGATGTTATTTTGGGACGTAAAAAAATATAGTCCCATTCCCACACAACAAAATTTAAGACTGGTCCAAATTGAAAGAAGTTGCAGACGACAATTTCAAGCTAAATGAATTTCATTTTTTCATCATTTTGGATAGAAAACATTGTGAATAATGAAGAAATTGCTTGATCTAAATCTTTCGGGCGCAAAAAGGAGGGTATATATTGGAATGGGTTCAAAAACGTTCTTGATGTAACAGTACCCATAATACACGGGCGTGCTCAGCTTAAGCAATCCGCCAATTTAATGCAGACACGGAAATTAAATACTGCTTGACACGATTTACATCGCGACCGCAACAAGTACCCATGTATTGCTAGTTATGAGGAGACGGAATCGTAATAATCAATATCTGAATATCTTTTTCAGAAATAATGCGGGGAATTGTGACCAAGTGACGGATCGCTTGCCCCGCCCACTGACTCGATGGCAACGCCCATCGACTCCGACAGTAAGATCCGCTTCGATATTAAAAAGCGTTATTTTTAAACCATGCAAGAGAAAAGTAGAGCGAATAGCTGGCGACCTAAACATCGAAACTACAGATTGGATACGCTGTAGAAACATTGTTTAAGTCACCAATCCAACAAAAAAACCTTTACATGAATATCTGGTAATGTCGGGGTTAAAAGTTCACTCCTAGTCTGATGAATGATTTGATTGGCCAATTTTCTGTAATTGACAATCACTATAGGTCAATTGATGGATTGCAGCTACAAATAAAAAGTCGATTGATCAATCAAATTATATTTTTACTGAAACTGACGACTTAAACGTAATAACTACAGCTCATTCAAACTGCAGTAAAACTTTTTAAAAATTTACAACGTTTAGGTCGCCAACAAACCGTTATACTTTTTCACTAACCATAACATTTGCAAAATAGCGCCGTAAATCATTTAACCCTCGTCCCGTTTATTTGAATTTCAGACTGGTCCAAATTGGGAGAAGTTGCCGACAACAATGAAAATTGGATGCAATTTGACATGAAACTATCGTGTAAAAAATGGTACAAAATATCAAGGAAAAAGGAGAAATTGCCTGTAACAAGCAATTTCTTCTTTTCCCGCAATGTTTTCTCTATCATAAAATCACAACAGTGTAAAATTCCGGTTTTGTACGGGAAAGGTTCGGATTGGCCAGTGAACGAGTAAGTACGCGCATTGACGAATCGCTGGCCCCGCCCACTTACTACTTCGACAACAACCATTAACTCCGACAGGAAGTTCCGCTTTATTTGTTAAGAGCGTTAATTTGCAAAAGCTTTAGCCAGTAGCATGTAACAAAACAGTAGAATGGTTGGTTGGCGACCTAAACTTCGTAACGATAGCTTGAATAAGCTGCATTTACGACGTTTAAGTCGCCAAACCAACAAAAATGATTTGATAGGTCGACTGATTTGATTGAAAGCTGCGATTGGTCAGTTGTGAAGACAAGTCAGAGAGTGAGAATGAGCAAGTTGACCTGAGTCATTACTTGGCGCACATCTAGAAATGTTGGAAATACCACGCAAAGGCTCAAATAAAAATGTAATAACCATCAGGGTTATCGTTTGACCCGAGACCTCGGGTTTGGACGCACAGAAATTCAAAAAAATACAATTTTGACGCTTGAAAATTTGTCACTGTGCGTCAAAACTGACTCTCGAAAATTATCAGCCATGCGTCAAGGGTCATCATAAGTGTGCCAAAATTATTGGAAAATGGTTAATTGATTATAAAAAATATACATCCCACCAAGTTTAACACCAAGCTTGATAGGTAATTAGCACTTCCCAGTGATGAACATGCATCGGCGATTGTCATTGACAGGTACTTGACACCTGTGAAATTAATGATGAAACCCATTTTCAGAGTTCTAATCCTACTGAAATTTACTTATTTGCAATTTCTTTAATAAAAAGCTCACAGAATATAATCAAGAAGTAAAGTGAAACCAAAGAAAATGTTGCCCAAGAAATGTCATTGTTTTTCGTGCATAAAATCGGCACTTCTTTTTATAAGAAATTAAAATAATTTGATCCTCTTAGTGCTCTTAAGATTTTCTTAAACTGATTCAAACTAATAATATGTATAAATACTAAACTTTCCCTAAAATTTAACTTATATTGAAAATAGAATACTGTCAGATTGAAGAAATGTTTCAATCTGAGACAGAGTTTATTCTAAGGCACCATTGCTGAAAAAAAATAATACAATCACTTTTAAGGCACCATTGCTAACAAGGTTTTAAGCTTTTTTTCTAAATTGCTCAGGGGGGGGGGGAATATCGCATTTTGACTTGGGATTTCAATTTTGACTCTTGGAAATTTTGGCCCAAGGGTCAATGACTCTTGACTTTTGGGTACTAATGAAAACCCTGACCATATTTATGCAATTCATATTTACCTTTTCGGCAGAAAAACATGCATTTTGTAAACGTTTTAAACGTGTTATAACGGCAGTTATTTCAAATCAGAAAAATTTGTCATTATTTTCAATTGTAAAGCATTTTTCTTAAAAATAAACAAAACGTTTTTTTCTTTAAGGCACTTTAACATTTAAACAAGTTGAAAATTTGAGATTGAAATAAAAATGTAAAAAAGAACATGTTTAAATAATTGAATCATTCATCATTTACAGCCTTTCTTTTGCAAGCGACCACCTCTTTTAAACGACCATTTTCATTTAGCGACCTTTCTAAAGAAAAAAGCTTTAACGAAATTGACGTATTTACTGACAGTTGTTGTAGCTAAATCCGTTGTCGCTGGAACTTATAAGAACAGACTCAATGAGACGATTCTAATGGGGTCAAACAACATAGGATTAGATGAGAATTCTACTAGATTTGTGTATGCAAGCGAATCGACCCCTCATATATGTCACGATAAAGTGTATTAAGCGACCATTCCCATAAACTACCACTTTTTTGCTGTGTCTAGAGCAGTCGCTTAACCCATTCCCAGTTACAAAATTTTAGACAGGTCTAAATTTAAATATAAAGTTTATGAAATTTTAGATTTTTCTAAACTTTCTTGGAAGAAAACATAGTGAAAAATGAAGAAATTGCCCGTAACAAGCAATTTCTTCATTTTACACAATGTTTTCCTAATTGATTTTCTTGAGGGGCGTCCAAAAGCGTCACTGTGTGGGAATGGGTTAAAACAAGTTTTACTGTATATTATATTAATAAATATATTCTTCGGTAAAGCGTAAATTGAAAACGAGTTTTGAGCCCAAAGGAACTTAAGTCCCAAACCAGATTCATTATATTTCACTTGATGTATTCTTTGTAGAGTTAGTACATGACGCATGCATTCTCCCATTTCCCTCTCGCCTTGCTTTCTCGAATATATCCTTCATAGCTTTCCGGAACTTTGTGTTAAACACACAATATAGTATGAAATTCAAAGAGGAATTCAAGAAGAGTAACAAATTACTTATATATATCAAATGTTGATTGGCCGGTGACCTCAGGTACTCGTCCCAGTTCTTTCCTTTTCCAAATAAGGCATAAGCTATTGGATAGTCCACAAACGCCGATGGAATGACACAAATAAAGAAGAGAATCACAATGGCAACTAAAGTTCGTGTCATACGCTGCTGGTCTTGTTCATTTGGTCTTCTTTGTTGATTTGTCATTGCCATCCGCGCTTTATGGGCCCTTCTGAGCTCGTAGATTAGTGAAGCATTTGTAAATGTAAGGATGAGCGTCGGGATGAAGTTGATCAGCACTGCTTGTACCCAGCTGATCTCATAGAATGTCTTTGACTTGCGAAATTCGGTACCAGACAATGTGTATCGATCTCCACTTCTTTCGATTTTGAAACAAAGCAATCTAGATAAATTTAATATGAGACATACAAGCACGATAAAGAAAATACGAATCCTTGTTTTCCAACGTGCCATTACAAGTCCAAGAGGCCTGTAGACGAAATAGGCCCTTTCTATTGTCATGGCAACTATAATCCACACACTGACATTAAAACAAACATTGGCGAAGTAGAAGAACATATAGAAATCGAAGAATGCTTTAAAGAACGAACCATTCAGATAATCAGATACAAGAATGATAAACGAAATTAGAAGCAAGCTCAAGTCAGACACAGACAGGGCTGCTATGTAAGTGTACGGAGATTCGGTTAAGGATTTATGAGAGAGAACTATCAAGTTTAAGGTATTACACACGATACCAAAAACGCAGATGACGGGACCTGGTATGACGTAGATCAGACTCTGTTTTGGGGTCTGGATATCGGTGTTGTTGACTATCGAGGAATTGATTAGGATCTCTGGTATATTTAACACTGGCACGCGAGTTGTAAGTGATGTGTTCATTATTCTCGCTGTGGACTTGACACTGGAATAAAAAAAATATCTAGAGGATATTGTAATTTATTAAACGACTCATCAATTATCATATATAAACGAGTTTCTGTCGAGTTTTTATCTGTTTTAAGTGACAAGTTGAATAAATTAGGTATTTTATGCGCACGAATTTGGTTCTCTTTTATAATGCATAAAATAACTTTTGCGATAAAAACAAAATCATGACCTTTATCGAAATGATAATCCGCGAAACATATTATGCTGTTTGCAATATAAATTATATGACGTCGAATTCATGGTAACGCAAAGCGGTTCATTTTGCTTTACATATTTAACTAGTGTATTAACACCAATGTAACACAAAATTATTCAAGTCATGTTATTAATGGATATCGATTGTATGGAACGCCACAGCTGTCTGATGTTATGAGCAATAATGTGGACATGTCCACCTTCTACCGTACTTTGTCAAAATACAGCGTCATCATGTCCACTTATGGTGTTGACTTGTCTAAACAGCGTGTTATTTTGTTAAAACGTAGCGTTATTGAATTAAAATGTGGTGTTGACTTGTGTAAGCACCATGTTATTTTGTCACAAAGCATCGTTTTTCTGTTCATATGTGGTGTTGACTTGTCTAGTTGTTGTCTTGTTAAGTCAAAAAGTAGTAATATAATGTCTTAATGTGGAACTGAGTTATCTTATCCATGTCTCATCATGTCAACAAGTATAATTGATATTTCTAAGTTTGGCGTTGACATATCAAAACGCTTTTTAACCATATTATGTCCAATAGGTGTGTTATTATTTCCGACGTAGGCGTCGCCTTGTTTCAATTCTGTCTTATCATGCATAAAAGAGGTTTTGTTTTGTAAATATTTGAAGCTGGTTGTCTACACATCATGTTATTATATAAAATAGTAGAGTTACCATGTCTAAATATCAATTTGATTCATTTAAAGATAGTATTATTATATGAGAAGTAGTGTTGAAATGTCTAGGATTTGTCTTATTATGTTCAGATGTAACGTTATCCTGTTTAGATTTGAGGTCGACTTGTCGACTGATTCCAACATTGTGTCAAAAGAAAATGTGATTTTGTTTAAAAGTGTTGGAATTTGATCCAATAACGTCTTATTATGTCAAAAAGTATTGTTATAGTTTTCATATTTCATGTTGACTTGTCTACATATTGTCTTGTTTTGTCAAGAAACAGTTTTATTAGCCTGGATGCGATGTCTAAACAATGTCAGGATATGTCAAAAGGAAGAATTTTCATGTCCAAACGAGGCATTTCATTGCCATAACATTACCTTATTATGTAAAAAGAGGATTTACAAATCTTGAATAAAATCTTGACATGTCACACCTTAATCCTATTATGTGAAAATATAGTCTTATCACGTTCACATACCGTCGTGACTTGCTGAAACACTGCCTTAACATGTTCTAAAGTACAGATATTATGTTCTTATGCAATGCTGACTTGTCTACATATAATCTTATAATATCAAAAAGTGGCATTGCTTTGTCCAAACATTATGTTGATATGTCTAAACGCTGCCTTATCATGCCAAAAGATAGTTTTATGATATATTATATGATAGTATTTGAACAAGTTAACATACCAGGGAACATGATTTAACTGCCTTTTTACAAACAAAAACAATACTTTTCACAAGTCATCACCGTGTTCAGACATGATAACACCACTAATTTCAAATAATAACTCTATATAAAGACATATCAACTTTGATTTTGAACATGGTAATATAACTCTTTGACATAATACGGCACTGTTTTGTATGGCCAATATCAAACATGGACAAAACCAAACTAACGTACGTCAAATAAGGCCAATGTTTACACAAGTCACCGCCGCATATGGCCATAACCACTTTACCTTCTGACATGATATTGTAAGGTTTAGTCAAGTCAATACGACATTTGGACAAAGCCACACTACTCTTTAATATAACTTTGCGAAGTTTTGACACCTTAACTACCTTGAAGATGGTAGCATATTTTTGGACATTGAGATTCAATGGTTACACAAATCAATATTACATATAAACATGCAAGCACTACTTTTTGACGTTATTAGAGTGTGTTGAAGTAAGACAACATACAAATAGACAGAACGGTACTGCTTTTTGACACGAATAGACAATCTTTTGACAAGTCAAGAAGGTATTTGGACATGATGACATGACTGTACACATAACAAGACTATTTTTAGACAAGTCAACACCACATTTGAACATGATAGCATACCTTTTTGACAAAACAAATAAACGCTTTGATAATTCAGCGCCACACGTCGACCAAATTAAACAACCTTTTGATATAACAGGACATTATTTAAACAAGCCAATGCCACATTTGGACACCAATACATTACACTTGGACATTGTACGGCATATTTCGGCAAGACAGCACCACCTTTTGGCAGAACAACAGCATTGGTAGATATGTTTATGCACTGTATAGATAAGTCAGCAACCTATTTGAGTATGGTAACATTTCCTTTACTCATAATAAGACAAATAGTAGGAATGTCCACATTATTACTCATAGCATCAGACAGCTGTGGCGTTCCATAGATTCACTACTTTATACGAAGTGCTTATACATATTTTTTAAAACGTAACTGTTCTTTGATAAATGGCTTCGAGATATTCTAAAATATTAATTTCCATAAAAAACAACGCTCGTATGGGCGGGAATATTTGTCTTATTTAATAAGCAGTTAAACTTGTGAAAACCTTTTAGTGAAATCCTATATCATTTGATTTGATTTTAGTGAAAGACTGTATTTGGCTACATTTTTTTCATATGCCAACAACTGTCATATTCATCGGCAATAAAAATCCGACCAATCAAAAACGTGTTTTTTATCACAGTGTTATTTCCCCAGTCTCTCTAAAATTAAACATTTGGTATACTATGCGTTTTCGGAATTTCGATATCTCTCATTCAATTATGCGCAACGTAGAGAGCGTAAAAATATTTCGCAATTAAGAAATAAATTTTGTAAGGTCATGGTTTATTCTTAAATAATTTAATGTTTAGTTTCGTCTATCAAAAACGAGCGTTCTGATTGGTCGAAAAATATGCATACTTCCATGAACTAAATTTTTGGCACGCAACTATTTTGCATGCTTGCGCACAAAATAGTTCCATAAAAAAGATATCAAAATTTGTAGATATTATTGCTTATTTCGCATGATGTCATTTAAATATAAGAAATGAAGATAATACTCTTTGTTTTCATTGAGGTATGAACCGAAAAACCTTATCACACATATTTATGAATTCGCTTCGCTTATTCATACAGTGTGATACCACCATGAAAACAAAAACATATTCTCTTCATCTCTAAACTAAAGAAAGTGAAAAACTTTAAATAATTTAATAGAAACAAATATTTCAAGCGCGCTGACTGTTTTATAGGTGTCGAAATCGACACGTTTCATCGCTATTATTATTTCGCCTTGAATGCTTTCTTCAAAACATTGAAATAGGTACACGTGGATTATTTGTTTTGCTTATTCCAAAACAAATGGAACAAGATATGAAGGTTTTAAGACTACAGTAAATCTTGCTCGAGCGACCACTTCCATGAAGCGACCACTTCCATGAAGCGACCACTTCCATGTAGCGACCACTTGCATTAAGCGACCACAATCATCCCCCTTTCTAAATCATAGTACATCTCAGAAGTGGTCGTATTTTATCAACGAATATCATAAACATTGTTGGAACTTACTGAGACGATTCTAATGAGTCCCAAACAACAAAGGATTTGGCGAGAATTCCGAAATGATTTATGTGAGCTATCGAATCAATCCTTCACAGAAATATGTTTTAAACGACCATTCTCTAAAGCGACCACCTTTTTGTCGCCCTATGAGCGGTCGCTTACTACAAGATTTACTGTATGTATGATCGGCAGATTATTTCAGACAATACATTTTGAGATCGGCGTCTATTTTTTACCGGTGTTTTTTTTACAAATGTTTAGAACTGTATGATATGAAATATATGGAACTGCAAATATACTGTACAAATATACTGTACAAATACAAATATACTGTACAAATAAACTATTCAAAATCAATTGACCAATCGCGGCTGTCAATCAAATAACCAGTCGATCATTTAAATCAGAATTCAGTTTTGAACTCTAACATTGGCCGCCATTTTTTTACCTTTTTAGTTGATTTGGCGACGTTAAGATCGCAAACAAAAATTCTTTCTAGTTGAATGCTACTGTCTATGATTTGTTTCAAAATAACGTCGTTCTAAATCGGAACGCGACCTCCTGTTGGAGTTAATGGTGTAGGCCATTGGAGTAAGTGTGCGGGGCGTGTGATGGGTCAAGTAAGGGTCGGCCGCCATCATAGCGCAGTCGGTAGTGCATAGAACTCCTAATCTTCAATCATGGGAGGTCAAGGGTTCGATCCCCGGCGGCGGCACATATCATTTCCGACATAGGTCTCTCACCAATGGGTGGATAATCGTAAACCTAAGTGGGATAGCAGCTGGAGGCTAGGAAAGGATGAAGTGGTAGCACTGGTGTGATAAATACAAGGAATCCAGTGTTAGGTGCTCAAGCCGCCGCGATATGACTGAAATACTGTTAAAAGTGGCGTTAAACCCAAATCTATCAATCAATCAATCAAATAAGGGTCACCCAAAAGCTATTGTTCTTTAAATCCTCGCCCTTTGTTTCTTTCTTAATGACTTGGCTTCACTTTAAACCATTTCGACATGAGCCCGATTTTTGGAGCCCATCAAGATAAACGCATCGAAAAACATTGCGGAGAAAGGTATTGTCTGTATTATATTCTACCTTAAATGACAGAGAAGTTTAAATGTCATTAACTGAGAAGTCTCGTCTGCATCTTCTTTGAATTTAGATCTGTGAAATTGTTGTCATCTTGTAATGGCTCAAATCTGTTGGTCTTACTTAAGTAAATCAATTTTCTGACATGGTCTACTACAGTTTTCGCGTAGAAGATATGCGAACACTTAATTTTGTCACAATTTATTTATACCACCAAGGATTAACTTCAAAACCTTGTTGTATTTTACGTTGTTATTTTGTAATGTATTGTTGTTCTTTTTGTTCTGCATGTAACATTCTATTGTGAAATGACGAGGAACACTCGTGTTCAAGTCGAAGAAATAAACTATTGAATATTGAACTTATTTTTGAAATGACCTATCAGTATTAATGACATTCTTCTGAAAATTTACAAGAGATTACTCTGTTTTACACTATTCTTGTTTTAATTGGTTCATGAAAACATATATCGATGGGTTTCAAGAACATTTCGAAAATATGCTTTTGGATATTTGGTTTCAGTTTTGAAGCCTTAACCAATAATATTTACTATAAGCCATATTCAACTCTATGGTTATTTCTTTAACCCTTTCCTGTTTATCGAAATTTTAGTCCAATTTGAAAGAAGTTGCAGACGACAATTAAAGTCAAAGCGATTTGAAAAGTACCAGACTCACAAGGTAGAAAACATTTTAGGAAAAGAAGAAATTGCTTTTTAGAAGCAATTTCTTCTTTTCTTAAAATATTTTCTGGAGTATATAAATTATAGGCACATAAAAATCAGGGATTGTACAGGAAAGAGTTAAAAGATATCAAATTAAAAGATTGCTTTAAATGCTCATTTTTCTTCTATCTTAAAATAACAACTTTTTTTTTACGAGAAGAGTTCATCTAACAAATTTCATCTCTATAATCGAGTGATTATTTTTCATTATAACTTTGAGTGAGTTTTTACCGGAACAGTTTCTTAAAGGCAGGTCGATGCAGGCCTCTTTGGTGTTTTGTTTCTTTGACTAGATATTGTCTCACTAAAAAGGATGATGAATGTCATTTTTTTTAAAAAAAAACCGTCTTTGAATCAAATCTCCAATATCCACGATAAACCAGAATGTCTTAAGGTCAGCCAGATTACCCATTCCTATTTAATCACAAGCTCATAATTAGCTTTATTGAATGGGGTTTAATTCCGCTTTAAACATTTTTTCAGTCATATCTCAGCCGCTGGTGCACCTAACAATGGATTCCCGGTATTTCTCGCACCAGTAACACCATTACACCTTTTCCTAGCCTCCAACTGCTATCCCACTTAGGTTTACGAATATCCACTAATTGGTGAGAGATAAATATCGAAAAGGATATATGCTGCCGCTGGGGATCGAACCTATGACACCCCATGATAGAAGTTTGAGAGAGATGGAGAGAGTATTTTTTGCTTTCATTAAGGTTTGGAACTAAAGATCTAATCGCAATCTGACATTCTGAATTTCAGGATCCAAACAGAAGTGTGATGACGTTTTAAGTTTATACCTCAAAGAAGCTAAATGATTTTGTGTTCAATTCCTACAATTCAATATTAAAAATTCAAATAAGTAAAAAAGTACCAGTGTGAAAAAAATTGTCACAGAACTAAATTGTGCATACAAAGATCACGACAATCACAACAATCACCACGATCACTACAAGCACCACAACCACCATAATCACCAAAACCACCACAATCACTACGATTACCAGAACCACCATAACCACAACAACCACGACAATAACCACAATCACCACACGACCAGGACTACTACAAGCACAACGATCACCACAATCACAACAATCACCACAACCACCAAGATCACCACAATCACCATAATCACCACAACCAACACAATCACAACAATCACCACAACCACCACAGTCACCACAATCACCACAACCGACACAATCACCACAACCACCACAACCACCACGATCACCACAAACACTACGATCACCACAATCACCACAACCGACACAATCACCACAATCACCACAACCACCACGATCACCACAATCACTACGATCACCACAATCACCACAACCGACACAATCACCACAATCACCACAACCACCACGATCACCACAATCACTACGATCACCACAATCACCACAACCGACAAAATCACCACAATCACCACAACCACCACGATCACCACAATCACTACGATCACCACAATCACCACAACCGACACAATCACCACAATCACCACAATCACCACAATCACCACAACCACCACAGTCACCACAATCACCACAATCACCACAATCACCACAACCACCACGATCACCACAATCACCACGTTTCGAAAATCCAGTGGGATCTATAGTGTAGGAAAAGTAGTATGCAACTTGGCTCAATTATCAAAATTTATCTGATTGAAAGCTTCGTTTTCGCAAACCAGTTGCATATTTTGATCCATTACCAGACGACAAAATTTTAGACTGGTCCAACCTGAAAGGAGTTACAGACGACAACTCAGAGCTTATGAAATTTAAAATCTTTATCTTCTGTGGTATAAATAATTGTGGATAATTAGCAATTTCTTCATTTTCTACAATGTTTTCCAAGGTTTTTTTTCAAGAGGTGCGTCTAAAGTTAGCAGGGCAGATCCCTTTGTCATGTTTCCATGCGTGAGAGAAAAAATGACAATGTCATTTTTTTTGCTGAACTATGGGGTCGTGCTCATGACACAATGATAGAAAACATTTTGTATTAGACCTACCTATGAGGCTAGCCGGTCCAGGCCAGACGTTTTGCATTAACCAGATTATCTTTATGAAAACTGCCACTTTCTCCACCAAAATGGTTAAATAAATCCCCGATGCTTACAGGGATATCGAATATCAGTACTTTTAGTGTTTTTTTGATTTCATGGAGGCATGAAAAGGTTTTGTCAATCAGAATGCAGAAATTTTGATAGACGAAACTAAGAAAGATTTTGCTAATAAAACAGTTTTTATGGAAAAATTTCTGTTTTAAAGGATAGTTATATTTTTCAAACCAACATATTTTAAAAAAGTAGGTCGCAAATTTTATGAAGAAGTAGAAAAAGGAAAAAAAAGCAACAGAAAAAGAAGAAAAGAAAGAAGATTTGACGTCTGATAACCGCAAAAAGTAAACAGGCAATAAACGTAAGCCGCAATACATCTGCTATGGCAGGGATTTCAAACTCTGCTTATTGGTTTGCCAAAATTTCACGTCATAAGTTGTGAATTCCTCGTGATGCTTGTCGTATGGGAAACTTTTTGACATTTAAATTCTTACCCTTACCTCTATGCCAAGAGCCATTAAGGTGGAAAAAATAAAAGCTAGCTTGTTCTTACGTGATACCTGTCGATAACTCAGAATACTAAAGGCTAAGAAAAAGTGGTCAAATTTAAATAACGCAACCGATCAGACTGGAAAGCTTGCTATATACGTTATCCTTTTCCTGATTTTGACATTTTGGACTGGTCCAAATCGAAAGAGGTTGTAGACGACAAGGAAAATTCAATGCAATTTGAAATGAGACCATCCAATGTGGTAGAAAATAGTGTGGGAAAAGAAGAAATGGCTTGTAACAAGCAATTTCTTCTTTTTTCCCACAATGTTTACTCATGTATAGAATCACAACAACGTAAAATCCCGGGTTTGAACAAGAAAGGGTTACACTTTTCTTTACAATCACTGTTTTTTATACAACCTTGAGATAATGAAATATTGTTATATGGGAAGATTTTACCTGTAAACGAAATGCAGTGTAAATTTCTTTTGTCCGATGATTTTGACCATAACTTTCGTCCAAAGATAGTTTTCGACCTTTTTAAGATAAATCAGGGACTTATACATCCCGATGACCACAAAACTGATCCTAGATCTACTATGAAACTTGACGGAATGTCAAGCAACTTCTTCATTTTCACAATATTTTCCAAAGCTTTCTTCTGAGTGTTGTCAAAAAGCGTAATTGTGAGAGATTTGGCTAGGCAAATGGGCAATTTGAAATTACCGACTTTAGAAAATATATGAAGACCAAAAATAGTACAAAAGTAAATCATAAAATAGTAAAACAATAAAATTATGAAATAGATTAATACATATTTTGAAAGATGATTATATTGACAGGAGATTAACGAAATGATAATAATAACTAATATTATCATTAATAGTGATGATTATAATGATTAAAGAAATTATAAAAAAATGATAATGGTAGAACATTTAACCCATTTCCAATCAATCTCTCTTTTTTACGCCCTTCAAGAAAAAATCTTAGGAAAACATTGTGGAAAATCAAGGTGATTTTTTTTAAATTTCATCAACGTGAAATTGTCGTCTGGATCTTCTTTCAATTTGGACCAGTCTAAAATTTCGTTGTGTGTGAATGGGATAAATGAGAATTACATAGTACCTGTAGAGAGGTCCAACAATAATCCAGGATAATAATGAAGCTGGTAGATAAATGTTTCACCTGTTGATTGTCCAATAACAATAGGTTACAGCACGTGTTACCGGTGCATCAAAGCCAAATATCCCGAGGGTCTGTGACGTTTATTCATTACGACCATTAGTTCAACTAACAACTGTCGACCTGTCTGTCGTAGTTTAACTTAATGGTACAACACAAAACAATTGTAAGTGCCAATATTTTTATACCCACGTACAATAGTATTGCGCTAAATTATCGGTTTTAGAATAACGTAATTCTCTGAGGTTTAATTTCAACAAAGCTGTTTCCTATACGACGTGAAATAAACGATGGTTTATGTAATGCTAATGGATTATAGCATGAAAACAAAAACACTGACAACAAAAGTAACCCCAACACGACGTACAAAAAAGTGGCCCCGATTTTTTATTGTAACCAAAAAAGATGGAAAAATATACTAACGTTATAAACACAAGCAGACCATATCAGCAAGAGACTTGATCTTATTTCAAGAGGTCATTACAAAACTACCATAAGTGCATGTAAATGAGTAGACAATTAAAATATCTTTCAGATTAACCTATCAATTTCTCGTTCATTATCATACAAGTATTACTTCCATTAAGTGCCTCAAAGTAGATTCCAATACTAACGATGGATATTTAGTAATTGCGTAGATTTCATTAATTGTATGGTGATTAAATAAAACATTTGGATACAGATCACATTAAATTGTTTGCTATATATGTATCTTTCTCCGCGCCCGGTTAAGTTTGAAGGAACTTGAGAGTAAAGTTATGGCCTGAAAAAGAGAGTAAATTACTTGAACCTAGGAAACCATTTTAAAAAATTTCGAGGTTAATGTTAGTTTCAGGCGGCAGTCATTAAGCTGGGCATTTTTTCTTATTTAGCAAAAGTTTCCCCGGTAGATACATAGATTATCACTTCAGGCAGATACATAAATTGTCATATTATCACTTCAGGCAAAATGGAAATCGATGGGAGAAGTTGAAATATCATTTACAATATTCTTATCGACGAAATTCTGGTTTCCCAAGTGTAATAAATTGCGATATCATTTAAGAGATGAAGAGAATATTTTTTGTTTTCATTGAGGTGTGAACCGAAAATCTAATCACACCCTGTATGAATACGCGAAACATAAGTTTGATTAGTTTTTTCGGTTCATACCTCCATGAAAACAAAAAATTTTCCCTTCATTTCTTATAATCTAATAGCATGGAGCGAACAAAGCAAAACTTTACAACTTTTGATACTTTTTTGTATGGAACTATTTTGTGCGGAAGCATACAAAATGGCTGCGTGTTCAAAATTTTGTTCATGGAGGTATTAATTAATTTTTCGACAATCAGAAGGCTCGTGTTTTTGGTGGACGAAACTAACAATTAAATTATTACTTGTTATTACATCGACTCTATTAGGAAAATCAGGAATCACTTTTATAAAGTAAGGTGGCTGAACATTCAATTTCCAACAAGTCTAAAGGCTACAAATCAACCAAAATAATGAACTTATGGAAAATAAAAAGGTTTAATAGTATGAACAAGAACAGTTGTAGGTGAAACAAAGATCTTGGAGCTTGCCTTTGAGAGCCTAATGTACCAAGCAATGAAGCTGGCTGTCTTTTCAATTGTTTAAAAGTGATTTTTTGGGTATACCTGGTTTTCTTTAGAATAATAAAGGTGATCATCAACAAGGTGAATCAGATAAGCAGTTATGTTTCACTATTATCTGTAGCTTTGTCCTCTTTTGAGCTCACCTGACCACGAAATATTCAAGGTGAACTATTGTGGTCACATTCTGTCCGGCGTCAGTCATGCGTCTATGTTTTTTAATTGACAAATTCTCCAAAACCACCGGGCAAAATTTGATAGAACTGTTCCTTAGGTGAACCTCTTAAAAATGCTAAAAGAATTGAAATCCGCTGAAAACCTGCTTACCATGGAATAAAAAATGAAATAAAAAAGTTGATAAAAAATATCACCTCCTGAACCAGGAGGCATAGCGCCATTTTTTAATCATGAAGCATCAGTACATTGACCTCTTGTATATAGGAATAAAAACGACAACTCCTCCCGAACTGAAAGGCAAATTTCAACCAAACCTGGAAGGATTGTTCATTAGGTGCCCCCTTTTAAAACTTCTCTTGAATTATTGAGGTATATCAAAACCTCTGGTTTACCACAGAGATATAGAAGAGAACATTACCCCCCCCCCCCTAAAAAAAACCCCAAAACCAACCAACCAAACAAACATCTGTTTGCTATAATAGTTGTTAAAAATTTAAGAAAAGTTAAAAAATAACAACCTCCTGACCTAAAAGTCCTTGAGTTTTTGTATGAAGCATCAGTATATTGACCACTTTCGAGTCGCTAAAACTTATCTAGGCCCTGTTAGCATTGACTTGTGACATTTTGTATGAAGCATCAGTTTTTTTCACTTCTTTTCTAATTTCTTAAATTATTACCACGGAATACCAACAGCGAAAAAAGTGCCCCCCCAAAGTCCTAGATCCTTGAAATTTAACAATAAGAACCTGACTATGGAATATTATGAAAATTGCTAAATTCTTGATTTTTGAATCCCTTGGATACAGAGCCAATATATGTATAAGTTATGATTGGGCCCTTTTGTATCATAATCTTAATCGCAACTTGCAAGAGAAATAGCTTTTATCCAAGGTGAGAGCATCAGGGCAAGTGGCCCTCTTGCTTATCTCTGGATTTCCTTCCGGTGATAGATTCTAGAAATATGATACAAATTATAACTTAGTTAACGTGTAAATCATTAAAATGTACAACTTTATATTACCGTTATGCATTATTTTTCTCGTACAGCTTCTCTCCATTTTTTAAAGAGAGAACAGCCGTCGCGAATATCCTCTCTTATACATGTGTAATATCACTCTTTGAAGGTAGGTATCTATGTTGTTGTTGTTTATTTTTTCATGTCACAGATTTTGATTAGTCTTATTCTCTCTTGTATACTATTTTAATACAGTATTCAGAAAAGTGGTTTTGCGATTATACGCACCTTATGAATGTCCCAAAATACAATGGAACTACGTCGGCGTAATCTAATTAAAGATCAAAACCTACGTATGCTACTAAGGAAATACCCTGGTTTATTTTGACCTCTCATTTTTACGGAAGCCTGTTTCTGTCCACTTTTCCACCTAAGAGGAGCTCGAAAAGTAGAAATTTGGCGCACTAACTTCCACTTTCCTAGTAAAATGTTACCGCGAAAAGTTGAAAAGTGGAAGGTGTTGACCTGACGATTGTCAAAAAACACTCGACTTTTCGACTAATGCGACTTTTGTGAAGAAAAGTTGAAATTAGGTACTACTAGTACTAACTTCAATTCTTCGCATTCACCTTTTGGATGGAACAGTAGAAAAGTGGAAGCTTTTTTCTTGACAACTGTCATTTTCCCCCGACTTTTCGATTTAGCAAAAAGGTGAGGACTAAAATTAGAAAATAAACACTTCGACTTCTACGAGAAATCGAAAAGTTGGAAAGTGAAATAAGTGGATTTTTAATGGGTAGGACTAACTGTTCGGTAGGACTAATTTTTCTTGTGATAAATTAAATGCGATTTTATTCTACCTTCACACCACCACAACAATATCGTTATAGTCAGACTCACTGAATTTTCGGCATTCTTTGTTCTATATATTACTACGCGTGTTTATGATACTGTAGCAAATCATAAGTATTCGCTGACATATGTCCTCTTTAGTGCTCTATCCTCATTCATCGTTCGGTCTTTTGAGACCAAAATTCGTAGATCATGAATGAATTTTTTATAGCGATAAAAGTCAGAGTAGAGGAGCCGGCTTTTTCTACTTATGAAAAGATTGGTTGGTTTGGGAAGACTCATATCAGTGAACCGTCCTCTGGAATATAAAGTCAAAGGACCGTGACGGCTAAATCAAGCATAAAACTACAGAATAGAAGCAGATCTCATGGAACATTTAAGCATGCGGATGACTATTGTGTACTTAAATATGCCTTCGTGTCGGACTAGTTTTTGTAAAAGACTACTAGTAAATTTCAGTGATGTCATTCCACCCCAAATTTCTTGGTTGGTCCCAACATACTCTGCTTTTTAGCCTAGATCCTTGGTAATCTAGAGTAGTTCCATCAAAATCTTATGTTTCACCTGTTTGTATGGCGTTGACGAGTCTTGTCGGTTACTAAAAGGCGATTAAAATCCTATTTTGCGCAAAGGCAAGCCACTGCTATATTCTATCACGTGACTTGTAGATGGTCGGTCGAGGTTTTTTGGGCTCTGTGAAAAATAAAAAAGGCAGTAATATGGATAAATAACATACTATTTTTGGATCTTTATGAAGATAAGAACACGATTATCTTTGTGGTATACATCTAGGACATTTGATGGGGTTAAAACAGAAAAAGAAATAGAAAAAAAGAAAGAAAAAGTAGCGGGAGTAGTGAGCAGTTTTCAAAACAAACCCGTAATGGCGGCCGCCCGAGAAAAATGACAATGGAAAAAATTGAGTTAGTCTAAGCGATACATTACACAGTGTAAACTCGGTACTTTACGGTGATATACAGGACGGATCTATGAAAAATACGGATACTTTGTGTGGTGAAACATATAAAACGGACTTAGACCAGTGCACTATGGCGGATAAACCCAGTACGAGTAAACATTGTGAGAAAGGTAGCGCTCAACAAGATCTATCTTCATCTGAGATTTTGGCTTATCTTAAAAGGCTGGACAATAGATTTGATCAAGTGGATGAGAAATTGAAGAAATTGGACTCACTCGAAACAAAGGTTGGTAATTTCGAATCCGATCTGAAAAAACTGTGATCTCATATTCACGATACGAAGAAGGAAACCGACGAGAAAATCGAGTTTGTGTCTGAGAAAACCGATAGTATCCAATTTTCCCAAGAATGTTTAGAAGATAGACAAGCTCAGTTAGAAAAAGAGTGTCAAGCTACAAAGGAAGATCTACTATATGTCCAATCCCAATCCATGAGAAATAATTTGATTTTTGGTCGTATCCCAGAGAGTGAAAATGAAACAAAAATTAAAGTGCCCAACTTTATCGTACAGAAACTAAAGGTTTCACAACACATAGCTAATGAAATGAGGTTCGAACGTGTACACAGGATTGGTCCAAGGGCTGATCCAAATCAGCATAGGCTTATAGTCGCCAAGTTCACGTTATTTAAGGACCGCGAAGTGGTGCGTAAACAACGTCAACATCTTGAGGGCACAAACTACTATTTGCACGAGCAATTCCCGAAACCCATAGCGGACAGAAGAAAAGCCCGTATACCGAGACTAAAAAGCGAAATCCAGAAAAAGAATAAGGCTTGGATCAGCTACGATACGCTCTACGTTAACGGTAAACCGATCCGTGAACCGACTACCTCCACATAGGGGCACGAGGAAAGGAGACTTAAAAAACTGTCATGGAACTTAAATGGATTAACAAAAAGTAAGAGAGAGAATGGTGACTTTGTGAAAGAATTAGTTTCTAACGACATTATTTTTCTATACGAATCATGGTTGAAAAAGAGTCAGACATTAATTTGCATGGATTTTCTTGTTCCAATTTCTTTAGAAAGTTTCATCATAAAAGGGCTAAACGCATCAGTGGGGGAATTACCGTTTTCATTAGAAATAGCATAAAAGCTGACATTACCATAGCTAAAAATAGATATGATACGCTTATTTGGTTGAAGGTAAAAAAAGATTTTTTTGGTCTCCCAAATGGTGTTTACATAGCGGGTACGTACATTTGGTGCGAAAATTCGTCTGTTTCTAACATAAATAACATTGACTTATTTGATTTGTTGGAAGATGATATTAATTATTATGACAATTTAGGCACTGTATATTTGATTGGTGATTTTAATGCTCGAGTAGGTAATGAACCACATCATGATTATATTGTAAATGATTGTAATATCGACTCTCTGAATGAAGATGACTATGACCCAGATTAGCCATTGCAACGTAAATCGCTCGATCATGTCTGCAATGCTTTTGGACACAAACTTCTGGATCTGTGCAAATCCACGTCATTTCGAATTGCAAATGGAAGGCTTTGCAGAGACACAGATGGTACTTATACTTATGTTCGATCGAATTCAGCCAGTTTGATTGATTATTTATTATTGAAAGAAGTCGATTTTGCAAATGTAATAGATTTTAATGTTGAAAATTTTAATGATTGGTCTGACCATGCTCCATTATCATTAGTTCTTAAATGTAATTATACATGTAATATTAGCCATAATGACCAAGCAGCAACCGAAACTCGACTCAGATGGAACACCGAAAAGCGTGACGAATTTAGAAAGAAACTGATAGGTAAACTACCAGTGTTAAACCATTTATTTGTTGATAAGGAAATTGTAGATGATACATCTATTAACAGCACCGTTTATCAATTTGTAAACATTTTTAGAGATATAACAGACCCTTTATTCTCAAAAATTATTCATAAGCCAAATGATAACAAATTTGACGAAACATTAACGAAAAAGGCGCCCTGGTTTGACGAAGAATGTAGAGTAGCTAAAAGGGCATACAAAAAAGCGTTAAATGATTTTAATAATAGTAAGTCAACAGAAAATCGCGAAACCATGTGTAATTTATAAACGTTTGGTATTAAAGAAAAAGAATTCGTACAACAAAGCAAAATTCAAATCTATAGAAAACTTAAGAAATAAGCATCCAAGGGAGTTCTGGAAATTATTTAGTAAAAAGAAAAAAATCAACAAATGAAAATATATCCATAAATGCGTTTTATGAGTTCTTTTCAAAGTTGGCAAAGGAAAACACAAACTGTTTCGAACCTAGAGTCGAGCAGTTTTGTACCTAAGATATCGATCCAGACCAAAGTAACTTCGACGAATTGAACCGGCCTATAAGCATAGATGAAGTAACTAAAGTAATAAAAAATCTTAATAAATACAAAGCTACAGGCATAGATTGCTTAATGAACGATTTTTTTTATTGAGTCACAAGATATTATATCTTCACATTTAACTGATATGTTTAATGCTATATTTAAGACAGGTGTCTACCCAGACGACTGGGCTAAGGGTATAATTATCCCTTTATACAAGAAAAACAATCCTGATGATGTGAATAATTACCGCGGGATTACGTTGATCAGTTGTCTCGCAAAAATCTTTACTAGCATTTTAAACAGAAGAATAACAGTATTATGTGAACAAAGCAACATTTTATCGGATGCCCAATTTGGATTTAGATCGGGCCGCTCCACGACTGACGCGACCTTTGTGCTCAGATCCATAGTTGAACACTTTTATGCCAAAATAAACGCCTATATTGTACATTTATAGATATGCGAAAAGCTTTTGATAGTGTTTATCGAAATGGTTTATGGTTTAAACTAGGCCAGTTTGGAATAAAGGACAAAATCCTACGCATTTTTCGTGATATGTATAATAAGATTAAGTCTTGCGTTAAGACAAAAAATTCCTTTTCAGATTTTTTCGATATACCGGTCGGTTTATTGCAAGGGGAGATAACCTCACCGATCCTTTACTCTCTCTTTATTGAAGACTTGGAACTGTTTTTGCAAAAAGATCTTACTTGTGGGCTTAACATTCAAGACATAACTATTATTCTATTATTGTTCGCCGATGACATGGTGCTTTTTGGTGAGAGTCCTGAGGATTTACAACGCAGTCTTAATCAGCTACACGATTATTGTACGAAATGGGGTCTCACTGTCAATACAGAAAAAACGAAAATTGTAGTTTTTAGAAAAAGGGGGGCATTTAAAGCAAACGAAGTTTGGTATTACGGTAACGAGATTGTTGAGACAGTGGACAGTTTTAACTATCTTGGAACCATTATTAACTATACTGGTACTTTTAATCTAAACATTAAAACTATCGCAGATAAAGGAATAAAGGCTCTTAACGTTTTATCATCTAATTAAAAACAATTCGATTTTTCTCCGAATATGTGTAGCCAATTATTTGATTCATTCGTGGGATCAATATTAGGGTTTTCCGCAGAAATTTGGGACAATTCAAAGTCGAAAACTGATATCATCGAAAGGGTTCATTTAAAATTCTGTAAAAGGTTATTAGGGGTTAAAGCCACCACTAGCTCATTAGCCGTTTATGGAGAATTAGGGCGTTACCCGTTGTACATTACAAGACAAACAAAGATCATAAAGTTTTGGCTTAAAATAATTCATTCCAACAATATTCTTTTAAAAACACTCTATAATTGTATACAAAATGATAGTAGGAAAGGATACAAAAACTGGTGTGCAAATGTACAAAGAATACTAGAACAAGCAGGATTTGGAAATGTTTGGAACGATCCTTATAGTGTAAATCATAAAAACTTTCACTTATGTTTTAATCAACGTATTATAGATATGTACAAAGAGTCATGGCACGAAAAAGTCCTGGGGTCTCAAATTCTATCAACATAATTTTTTTACAAAAACGATTTGGCAATGGAACAGTATTTACTTGTACTTCCGAAAAAATTTAGAATTCTTATTTGTAAACTACGTTTGTCATCTCACCCTTTTAGAATAGAGACCGGTAGATACGGTAACAATAGAATTGAACGAAATGAGCGTCTCTGTCAAATATGTAACGAAAATGAAATTGAGGACGAATTCCAGTTCCTTTTCAAATGCAAAACATATTCTGACTTAAGAAAAACCTATTTAAAGAAAAATTACATTACTCGACCTAATATGCAAAAATGTGTCCATCTCTTACAAACAGAAAATCGCAAGATTTTACTAAACCTAGCCAAATACATAAAATATGCTTTAGAATTGAGAACAAATAGTTTAAATCAAAACAGTTAACAAAATGATAATCGTACTATGTATATTAATTACAAAATCTGAATGCAAAAGCATATTCCAATAACTTAAACTTCACCTGTCACTCTAGTCCTACCTCTCTTCCATATTTACACCTAAACATCTTTACTAACCAAAAACATTTCACGTTTTTAATATGCCATGTTTATTGTTATTCTTTGAAATTGTAAAAGAAAAATGTAAATTTTGTATGACAAGAACCTCGAAAGAACTTACGTCTAATAAAATTGTCTATTGTATTCTCGGACTAATAGATTTTTAGAACTTTCGGAGATAGTTATGGGTCATTGCAAATTTGTAGAAAAGTCTATTACTAATGGTATCATTGTCCTAGCATGATTTCAAGGCAATTGAACGCCCTTTAAGATGAACCAGGCTTGCATCTTGTGAAAAGAGCTATATACTGCAAAACTGGCCCTTTCTACTCTGTTTTAATTAACGAAAAACGGACAGGAGTGTAACCTGGAAGATCTCGGTGACCCAACACCCAACACAAGTTCAGATGGTGCGAAGGATGAAACTTTCCGCGATATAATTTCCTACTGAGAAACAATCGACTGATGTCGACTTTTCGACTTTTCGGAGAGGTCTAAAAGTTTAAGTTTTTATGTTTTATTTTGAGTCTTGTTAGTAAGAAAAAACATATTCAATTATGATCCCTCCACTTTCTTCTTTTCGACCCGAAAGATGAAAAGAAAAGTTGAAGTCAGAAGTTCCTATTTTCCACTTTTCTAGTTAGAATGTTGAAGGTTTAATGACAATTGTCAGGTCAAAAACTTTCAAAATTACGACTTTTCAGGTTTATTAGAAAAGTGGAAGTTAGATCGCCTAATTTCTACTTTCCGTGTTCCTCGTAGGTCGAAAAGTGGATGGCGGAAACAGGATTCCGTACATTTTCGCCAAACTTTTCAGAATCGCCTATCGCATTTAAATAATATTCGAGAATAAATAAGTATGATCGAAATATGCGACCTGAAAAACATCGATATCTCCCTTTAAGAATGTTTAACCTTTTTCAACATATTTTTGTGTATGGTGGTTTCGGTTTGTCTAGTCTTTTTGTTTGGTATATCGATCGTTTAAGAGATTTGTCACTAAAATTGAAACAATGGTGCTCCGGTTATTGCAAGTAGCATGCAACAAAAAGCGGAATAGTTGGTTGGCGACATAAACGTTGTAACTACAACTTGAAAAGCTGTAGTTGCCACGTGTAAGTTGCCTAACCAACAGATGACGGCCAATATCTGAGTTCAGAAACTCATTTCTGGTCTAAATGAATGATTTCATTAGAATCACTGCCGCGATTGGTCAATTTTCTATTTCCAAAACTGCAAGACTAAACTTTTTTTTTTAAGTTTAATTGGGCATGGTTTATTTTCATATATAGTATGAAGCAAAATATTGAATAAAAAGGAAAATGAAAAAATCTTTTCCAAACCAATTGTTTTAAAAACTAACTGAAGAGGGTCTTCGGGGGAATCTTTGGAAAATTTACAACAACAACAACAATAGAAGCAAGAGAAAAAATATTTTCTTGGCATCTTCTCTAAAGCGATTTATTAGATCTCATTACAGTTTTAAGTTGGTGTTTTATATATGGAGAGCACAACATACATGGAGCGTCACAGGCCTCTTAGGCCCCTTAATTGTAGATGAAGCACAATACTTCAGGAACGTTGAAAGTTCTCAATTTCTTGAAGGTCTATTCTTACAGGATGAGTCTCATTTCAAAGGAAGTCACAAAATGTGAATAATTACAATGCTTACACCTCGTAACCTGTACCACACAATTCCGAGATAACGAGGTAAAGAAAAGGGTTGGAAAAACATTGTGTACAAGGAAAGACATGTAATAAGCGATTATCCTTACCTCGAATGTGATTCATTTAATATCAACATTTGGAACTTTTGTCAAATTGGGCACATTTTGAATTGGCACATGTAAGCTCTTCTTATTTGAACCTGTCCAAAATTTTGTTTTCATTCAATGACTTAACCCTTGTCATGCTGAATTATAAATCGTCTACAGATTTTCATTAAAATCAAAGGACTGAAAGCACTGGATCCAATTGTTGATTAATATTTCTTCTGAAAAATTGATCTTATAAACAATTCTGGTTTAAAAGGGAAAAGCAGGTGGTGTAGACTAAGATCAGACTGCACGTATGTGCAGACTGATCTTTGTATTTACCTCCTGCTAAAGCAGGGATATTCCGGGTTCAACATGACAAGGCTTGAAGTTATTCTAAAGTTACAATAAATCGTGCTGTAACGACTTCATGAAGATGGGATTTACTTTATGTGAACCTTTTTAGTTTATACTAATTTATTTTATTTCGATTGCGACGAAGGCTTTAAGCTTATAGAATCGCTCTCGAACACACAAACTAGATGTTTTCACGTCCCTGAAAGAGAGGCAGTGGCTTAATCCCACTGCTACCCACTTCTACAGCTGGGTAGACTGGAGCTGGCTATTAAGTGTCTTGCCCAAGAACACACCTCGGTGACGGTGGTACTCGAACCCGTGACCTTCAGATCACGAGTCAAGCACTTAAGCCACTCGGCCATCGAGGCAGTCAAACCTTTTTGAATTGTGGAGAAAGCTTAATCACGTTTATAACTGTTTTACATGGCAAAATAATGAATGAAATTGCCAAAATGACACAAACTCAGACTAGTTCAAATTGAAAAAAGTTACAGACAACAATTCAATGTTTAAGAAATTTTGAAAAAAAAAATCGTCTTTTTGGGTAGAAAACATTTTAGGATGTGAAGAAATAGCTGTATATACACATTTTCTCCCTCTTTTGAAACCTTTTGAAAAAAATCGAAACAACAACTTATCTATACTATGGTAACGAGCTTCTCGTCGCCCTCGAAGATACTTAAGAGAACATTTTTTTGTTTGTTTTCATGGAGGTATGAACCGAAAAACCTAATCACACTGTATGAATACCCGAAGGAGATTCATACATTGTGTGATTAGTTTTTTCGGTTCATACCTCCATGAAAACAGAACGCTTGTTTTGATAGAGGAACCTAAAAATTAATTATATCAGAATGAATCAATATTGGTTCGATAATAATCTAATACATCTAGCTCGGTATAAAGAAGATTTTGATTCGTTTGGGAAATTAATGTATAGCTTTTTAAAGATGATATATATAGTAAGGAGGTCAGCTTGATAATTCTAAAATCGAATTCGTAAATTTATATATGAAAGCTTAAACGTTCAAAGTTAACAAGGAATCGTCACATTCAGAATGTAAGTTGCAAATTTTAAATTCCCTGCTTCAGTCCTATCAATACTTTAATTTCATCTAGTTTAAATGAAGGTAAAGGGAAATAACTCAATATTGAAATATTTGATATATTATTATTACAAGAACACTCTGTCTCAAATTTTCGGTCATTTGAAATTTTATTGAGTAATGGAGGAAAGTTGTAGTGGTTTTTAATTCTCAAAAGTTTCAACTTGTTTCTTGATAAAGGTCAAGTGACCGAAAATTTGAGAGAGAGTGTTCTTGTAATAAAATATTATACATTAATTCCCTGTGGAATATTACGTTTTGAAGAAGTTAAGGATTTCAGTTTTTAGAATTCCTTCTTTTCAATAGAGGTCTTCTATTGCATTCAACCCTTTCATATTTTGCGAAATTTTAGACCTGTCCAAATCCAAATGTTTTGTAGATGAAAATTTTAAATAGATTTCATTTGATAAATAACCATTTAGTAAGGTAAAAAATATTGTGGAAAAGAAGAAATTGCTTGTTACAAGCAATTTCTTCTTTTTCTACAATGTTTTCTCAATTATAAAATCACGGAGACGTAAAACCAGGAAGTGAAAAAGGAAATGTTAGGGTTTTTTTTTAAAGTAATACTTGGCAAATAGACACATGGTCGGACCTTTTGATTCAAAAGATCAAATTGCCATGGCAAATGACAGCTCGCCGTTTTCAATCCAAAAAATCGATGGACCAATCATATCATATATTTAGACCGGAAGTGATGGTTGAACTCCACCTTTGGTTGACATTGATCCAAGCAACAGTTACGATGTTTATGTCGCCAAGACACAATTTTATGTTTTTGTTACTTGCTACTCACCGTAATTTGCAAACTAACGCCGGTTTGTATCGAAGTAAAACTTCCTGTCGAGTTCAGCTGTTGGAGACTGCGATTCGTCAATTTCGATGGCAAGTTTATTTTTGAAAATGAATTGAGGCGAGTTATCTTAAAAATTTTAATTAAGAGATGAAGAGAATATTTTTTGTTTATATGGAGATATGAACCGAAAAACCTAATCACACTGTATGAAGAAGCGAAGCGGATTCATACATTGTGTGATTAGGTTTTTCGGTTCATATCTCCATGAAAGCAAAAAATATCCTCTTCATTTCTTATAATTTGATAGCATCGAGTGAAAAAAAAACACAAAAACTTCAAATTTTGATACCCTTTTCTATGGGACTATGCTGGGAAGCATACAAAATAGCTGCATGCTCAAAATTTGTTCATGGAGTTATGAATAAATTTTTTCGACCAATCAGAACGCTCGTTTTTGATAGACGAAACTAAATATTAAATTATTCAGAAATGAAAACACATTTAAAAAGAGCACACCATACAGACTTCAACACATAACTTTGGGTGCTTAATAGAAAAAAGGGGCATAATTTACTCAATTAAAACTTTTGAATTACCTCTCTTGGTACTATGATTGTGTACATATTTCGTTTTTTAACCCTTTCCTGGTAAATCCCTGGTTTTTACGTCCCTGTGATTTTGTAATTGAGAAAACATTGTGGAAATAGAAGAAATTGCTTGTAACAAGCAATTTCTTCTTTTTCCACAATATTTTCCTACCTACTAAAGGGTTATTTTTCAAATAAAATCAACTTAAATTTTCCTTTGCAAACCATTTGAATTTCGACAGGTCTAACACCGACAGCGCCTTTGACATCAAGGTGAATACTATACCCGAACATTTTCTAGCATCATCAGACAAGCACCGAAGAAATATTGTATTGAAAATATAGCTAGAAAAGGGTAAATTGCTTGTAACAAGCAATTCCTCTTTTTCGTACAACGTTTTCTACATAATTTAGCAGTTATTTTCCGATTTTGACATACTTTGAAATGTCGTTTTAAACTTCATTCAATTTGGACCAGATTAAAATTTGTCGTCTTGTAATCCGTTGAATTGATTGATTGACTGATTGGGGTTTAATTGCACTTTTAATAGTATTTCAGTGATATCGCGGCGGCTGGAGCACCTAAATATAGATTCCTGTTAATGAGGGTAATGCCGAAAAACAGCTCCAACATTGCCGTTTTTGAAGACATTGATATTTTCTTTTGTGAATCAGAAAGATAGCTTTATTCTAACATTGAGAAAAAACTGACAAAAACAATCTATATTTGTCTTTTAGACACTTATCTGGATAACATATCCTTGTTCCTTAAAGGGAGGTATCGATGTTTCTGAAACCTAGATAAGAAAAATTACCAAGTGCCGAAAAAAAGACTCCAACGAACATTAAATACTTTATGTTAGGTCAGGTATTGTCTTGGTGGTAATCTAATAGACCTAAAGTGCCTTTTTCTGGTTATATCGGAAAGGTTCAGCGGAATTCCAGGTTATTTTTAGATATCACGGAATTCGGCTGTCGACATCGGATGACCTCATTTGCATATGACCCTGTCAAGTGAAGGTAACAAATTTACTAGCGAAATAGCCAACGTCTTAATTCATGTCACATGAAAGGACTGATCTTTACAGACCGGCTAGCGAACATTACTCCTGATGACGTAACGACGACGTTGGTTTGATGTAATTTGAACTAGATGCAAGGTTCTAACGTTTATTCGCGCCACGTGATTGCCCTATAATCTTCGTAACTGTCTCGGATTTATCTAAAAATAGATTAATAGCCTACGTAGGCTATTAGGTAAATACCCTGCTTTTTTCTGATAAGCGACCTCATATTTTTGCAAAACTACTTTTCGGCATATTGTTTTCAAATAGTTTATGAGGGGAAATAAAAATAATTAAAATCTGTGACATCAAAAAAACATCGATACCTACCTTTAAGCCATTACAATAAGACAAAATCTTAGTCCGGTTCAAAATGTAAGAAGTTGCCGACGACATTTTCAAATAAGTGGAATTTCATTTTTTCCGTCATTCTGAATAGAACACATTGTGGATAACAAGGAAACTACTTGATACAAACAATTTCTTCATTTTCCACAGTGTTTTCAAAGGCTGTTGGGGGGGGGGGGGGTAGAAGGAGGGGTTGTGTGGGAATGGGTCAATACTTTCAGGTTGATTATTGAGAATTCTAGATGGTTTATCACTTGATAGTAGAAAGAATCGAAATTATCAAAATCATGATAAACTCACTAGTTTGCTACTTTAATCCTGCTTTCGTTCATCTCGCACTATACTGAGCGCAGTTGGTAGCGCGTAGGACTCCTAGTCCTGGGGTCCCGGGTTCGATGCCCGATCGATATTTGCCTCTCACCAATGGGTGGATAATCGTACACCTATTTGTAATAAGCAGCTGGAGGCCCGGAAAGGATGTAGTGGCAGTACTGGTGTGAGAAATATCAGGAATCCATTGTTAGGTGCTTCAGTCGCCGCAAAATGACTGAAATACTGTTAGATATGGCTTTAGACCCCATTCAATCAACCATTTTAGTAGAACTAAACTCATGATGACGTCATCAGGTTGCCATGTAATACACGTAAAAAAAGGTTTGCTTTTGAAAGAGTTTGTAAACGAAAAACGTTACTTTGTCACTTTGTGCATTAAAGTACATTAACCCTTTCCTCTTTTATGAGATTTTAGACTTGTCCGAATTGTAATAGGTTACAGACGTCAATGAAATTTGGATGAAATTTGAAATTAAACCATCCTATAAGGCAGAAAATATAGTAGGAAAAGAAGAAATTGCTGTTACAAGCAATTTCTTCTTTTTTCACAATGTTTTCTTAATTATGAAATCATAGGGGCGCAAATTGCCAGGTTTGTAAAGGAAAGGGCCAAAGAAATAGAATATGTTGTCCTTGCAAGGTCAACTTATCTTTCAGCGAGTGAACAACAGAAACTATATTTTCACGAGTGGCTCTAGCATTCGTGAAAGTATTGCGTTTGTTGTTCAACGAATGAAAGATAAATCGATCTTACACTGAAACAAGTAATTATTATCTCCCTTTCCAAACGTTAATGCCGCATGCTCTAACTTAATCCTGCGAAATAATATCATGCTTCATTTGAAGACTAATCCGGGAACTAATTTTCACTAGTTCGGTAGGTTTAGAAGAAAACTCACTTTTTCCCTGAGTTTTTTCCTTTTGGCAGGTTAAAATTTCTGGGTAATCCCATTTTTGAATAGAAAAGCTGTTTAGGGACAGATCAGATGCCTTGTCTGGTAGCCAGAAAACAACTATATGGTTCTATTTGCCACCGATAAAGAGTTTAATTGTATTAGGGGATGGATATTCGGCAACCTAGTAGGGTCGACAGACTACATGTATTTTTCTTCACGTTTGTAATATCTTGACACAGCTCGATGGTTCAGCGAGAAAAAGTTGTAACTGCCTATAATTATGTTTATAGGTAGTTACACTTGCTTTGCACTGATCCATCGAACTAGATAAATTCATACTTCAGTAGAAAAGCTGTTCGGGGACGGACTTTCAGTAGTTTGGCTCGTCCTGTTTAAAACACGGATCTTTCTGAACGTATCTGTCATGGCCTTCCGAAACTTTCGGTTGAATACACAATACAGAATAAAATTTAAGGAAGAATTCGTGAAAACTAGTAGATTACTAATGTAAATAAGTGTTCGATTAGATGGCGAGTTAAGATATTCGTCCCACTTCTTTCCTCTACCAAACAAAGAATAGGCTATCGGATAGTCCACAAATGCGGAAGGAGTAACACAGATGAAAAATAAGATCACTATGGAAACAAGAGTTCTTGTCATCCGATTTTGGTCCCGATCTACACTTCTGCTATGTTGCTCTATCATTTTATTTCTGGATTTCGCTGCTTTTCTTAAAGCAATTATCATAGTCGTGTTTGTTACGGTTAAAAGTAGTAAAGGGATAAAGTTAATCAAAACAGCTTGCACCCAACTTATTACAAAGAAGTTGTGGGATTTCCGAAACGGCGTTCCTTGTTGAATGAAATTATTCCCCATCCTTTTAACTTCAAAACAAAACAGTTTAGGAACATTCAACAGAATACAACAGAGTATAATTCCAGATATTCGCAATCTTGTTTTCCAACGAGATACGTTTGCCCTTAACGGTCTGTGGACAAAGTATGCTCGCTCCATTGTCAGAGCTACAATCATCCAAACACTGATATTAAAGCACACATTACCGAAAAACAAAAATATATAAAAGTCAAAGACGGCTTTAAATAGTGTACCATATAGATTAAAATCAATGATCCGGATGAAGGAGATGGTGAGCAATGTGAGATCTGATACTGACAGCGCCGTAAGGTACGTGTAGGGAGATTCGTTTAGTGTTTTATGAGACAACACTATAAGATTTAACGCGTTACAAACAATACCAAATGCACATATCACTGGTCCCGGAATCACGTACATTAAGTACGGGACTGTTCTTCCGGTATTTGTTGACGTCAAGTTGTAGTTGGTGTCCTGACAGTCGAAAATAGACGAATAGTTCCGAATCCAAAGTTCTCTTGTGGTAACGTTCTCCGCCATTTTTACCAGACCCCGGAAATCGTCCAATAACTAAAATCAGAGAATATTTAACGTGTTAAAAAGCCATGATATTTGAAGATCGTAAACTAGTCTGTTCGGAATTAGAAGAGACAAATAACATTGTCTATGAACAAAGAATTTTGAATGAGCGAAGCGGATTTGTACATCAGTGTAATTAGTTTTGTCGTTTATAACCTCCATGAAAGCAAAATAATATTCTCTTCATTTCTTATAATTTAATGGCATTATGCGAAAAAGACTCAAATATTTTAAAATGTTGATACACTTTTTATGGAACTATATTGTGCGCAAGCATCAAAAATAGGTACGTGCTCAAACTTTTGTTCATGGAGATATCATTTTTCGGCCAATCAGAACGCTCGTTTTTTGATAGACGAAACTAAAACTTAAATTATCATGAAATACTATATGCTTATCTTCTAGGATATTATTTTTTTCCTTCATTTATCAAATGAGATATCATTGGTAATTGGTATTTCGATATGTGTCAAATATAACGACACAATAAAATCATTCTCAAAACAACACGGCGTTTTTTTTAAAAGAGTAAAAGGTTGCTCTGGTTCAGGTTGACAAAACGCTTTCTAACTTAAAAAATGTTACCCTACTTTGCAAATGCAGATGTGTCTAAAACGGATTTTAAGAGGGAAGCGTTCGCCTAACGAACCCTTTCTATCACCATTTCTGTTCTTCACACTTTTAAAATATCTAAACATTGATTTCTCCTGATTTTGTTTGTTTGAAGTGTACAAATTAGCTCTAATCGATTACAATATGCTTATAATTCATTATATATAAAAATAATTTACCTGTAAATATATACATGAATTGCCATCAAAAACCAATAAATGAGATGCATGAACTCCACCTGGTGTAGGCAATCGAAATGATATAAACAGCTGATAGTTCGGCCTGTCCAAAACACTTGCATCAATGTCAACTTTCATTTATCATTCTAGGTAAGCTGGAGCCAGGAACGGTGTCGTCTGCTCGCTGCGAAATCAGTTTAACAATCGTTGGACCAAAGCTATAGTTACATGGTTTTCGAAGTAATCTAGCTACAAAAATGGCTAACGAATTCGATGAAATACTCGGTGAATCCGTATGCATAATCTAGGTCTCTCACGTCCAACCTGTTGTCCAAAGGAGATGTTTTGTTTTGTGTACGTTTCTGACACCAATTCAAAATTCAAACTATACTCTGTAATAAGTGAACAGGTTGGATGACCAAAAACTACAAAACCCGAAGCTCGTCTATCTAACTAGAGGACAATCCATACAGATCTATTTTGGGAACAAAGTCTTACAAGGAATTTATATGTTTGCTATATTTACCATAGGGACAAAATCGATGGACTTTTTCAGGAGGGAAGGGGGTAGCTTATATCTAACAATAATACTCATGTATTGACAGGCAGCTCAAATACAAGACTAAACCCGCGAAAGAGGAGTACGCAGGCTGGCAAGGGGCGAATTTTTTCTCCCCTGATGAATTCATGAATCTATGATCACCATTGTTTATTATAAGAATGCAACCGCTAGTTGAAATCTGCTTTATCCAATATCTTTTTCGAATATTTGTTTATGGAACATTCAGAAGGCCCCTTTTCGCCCTAGGTGTCACATGTTCAAGTAGTCTACTCTTATCCTGTGCTTACTGATCGTTATTATTTTACTCGTCGGGGACAAAGGCTGTCCCAAGGAAAACATTTGGCTCTTCATACTAGGCAAGCACTCTGATATTTTCGCCTATTCAAGAGAGCCTCAAATGTAAAAAAAAACAATATAAAAGGGTGAAATTACCTCTAGACATTTCCGAAGGAAAACAAATCATTATTACACATTGTTATTACAAGTAGGACATTTTCCAATCGTCGATATGCAGATCGAGACGATTTGTTTTATCGACGTTTGTCGACGATATTACAATCGTACTTGGCGTGGCTGATTTGTTTAGCCCAATACCTCACAATGACGCTTTTTGACGCCCCTCTAGGAAAACAATTGGGAAAACATTTTAAAAATTGAAAAAAAAAAAAAAAAAATGTTTAAGATGTTTTCTATCCAGGTGGTTGAAAAAATAACACCAACATTAAATTGTCGTCTGCAACTCCTTTCAATTTCGACCAGTCAAAAGATTTTGCGGTCTGGTGATGGGTTAAGGAATATTTCCTGTACAGACTTTCTCACCTTGCTGTATATCGGAGTTTGTTCTATTAATTAGTCGCGTGTAATCTGTCATGTACCTTATCTTGATATACCCACCAGGACTATTCTTTTTTTTCACGAGGGCACCCTCCCCCTATTTTCTGTTAAATCTTGGCTTTACTTTTAATTTAACGTTAATCGCTTTTTGGCCGGTTAATAGAACGAAAACAGAAAATTTCCTGTTTGGTTTTCTTTTTTCAACAATATGCTATTCAACAATCTGATAATGATAACTTTAAGATTATTTCTTACCCCATTCCCCGCACCCTGGAATTTTAGACTAGTCCATATTGAAAGGAGTTGCACACGAAAAATTTCATTTGTTAATTTTTTTAGATCTTTGTCTCTCTGGGTAGAAAACAAGGTGGAAAATGCAGAAATTGCTCGTAACGAGAAATTTCTTCATTTTCCACCTTGTTTTCAAGAACAAAAAAAAGGAGGGATTGTGTGGAACTGGGTCTATCCTTTCCCTTACAATCCTGCTTTTTACGCCCCACAATAAAGTTCTGGTAAATACTGTAGACAATGAAGAAAATGCTAGTTACAAGAAATTTCTGTATTTTCAACTGGTATTTTAAAAATAGAGTCTGTCGTCTGCAGCAACTTCTTTTAACTTGAGCCAGTCTACTATTTTGTCCAGGAAAGGGTTAATAGAGATTTTTTATTCTAAAAAAATGCTTTCATTTGACAACATCTGTTATCTTCAAAAATGAATGGACAAAATAGAAAAGCGGTTGATACTTAGCAGTACATCAACCCAGAGATATACATGTATATGCATACCAATTTAAAAGGTATCATGGAATAAAATGTCATCTCTAAAAAGATAAAAAAGAGAAGCTTTTCAAAGTTTTTATCTGTTTTAGATGACGAGTTTGGTGTAGTCAGTATTCTATGAACGCTAATTTTATGTTATTTCTGTATAATCCCACAATAAATCAATGAAATTCGATTGCAGGGGGGGGGGGGGGTAGTCGATTGTAAAACTACGTCATTTCGAGTATATGCACCATGTCATTAATTTTGCGATGTAGAAATGAAATACTATACAGCTCATTGGTAAACTTTATTGCATTTTATATCAAAAATATACAACGGGCCGGGCTTATTTAAGAGATGAAGAGAAGATTTTTTGTTTTAATGGAGGTATGAAACGAATAGCCTAATCACACACTGTATGAATACGCGAAGCGGATTCATACTTAAGTGTGACAAGTTTTTTCTTTTCATTCGACCACGAAAAGAATTCTCTTTATTTCTTGTAATTCAATAACATCGAGCTTAAAAATTCAAATGTTTTTTTTTATTTTCGATCCTTTTTGTATTGAACTAATTTGTGGGGAGGTATATAAAATAGTAATATAAAATAGTGCGTGCTATTTACTTGTCCCAATAAAAGTGGCCTTGAAAATGTACTTATCGTAACGTAGAAAATCTCATGTCGGACAATTCGTGTATGGGAATTCCCCTTACGGTGTCTTTGTCTCATTTTTGTTCCACTTGTGATCATCTTTGTAGTTTAAAACATTCTTCGTTTATTCGAGCATTGATGCTGTCATACAGGTGATTTGATTCCACAGGTCCTGTTGAAACTTGTGGATACCGAAACATTGTCTGTGGCTCTGAACTCGCCGAAGATTTACCAGTAACTGCTCGACCATTTTGAACTTAAGTCAGAACAACGGACGCATCATTAGGGGAAAAAAGGCACAAACATTTTCATGCGTTTTTAGCTAACAAAGCGTCAGCTTTGATAGCTTAAGTTCACAAAAAAAAAGAAAAAAAAGAAATTGAGGTCTTCTCAGAGATCATTGGGTGCAAACTGCCAATGGAGGTTTAACCACTTATTCCATGGAATATCTGCGTAGTTCTTGTGTATTTCAAATTTTAGAAAACTCCTTCAAAAGCAAGCTTATGGGTTCGATTCTCAGCGGCGGCACTTATCCTTTCCGACAATTGTTTCTCACCAATGGGTGGATAATCGTAAACCTAAGGGGATAGCAGCTGGAGGCTAGGAAAGGATGTAGTGGAAGCACTGGTGGGAGAAATACCAGGAACCCATTATTAGGAGCTCCAGCCGCCGTGATATGACTGAGATACTGTTAAAAGTGGCGATAAACCCCATTCAATCAATAATATTAGTCTCTATTAAATTCCTGTATACTGGTTGACTGTAAAAAAAGAATTCGAAATGATCTTATATTCTAAGGTATTTTTATGCTAGTGCACAAAGTAGTTCAAATGTCACAAGTTTTTATTCATTTTCTTATATTGAATTACAAGAAATGAAGATTGTATCTTTCGTCTTGTTTTGAGTATGAAACGAAAAATTTAACACGACATATGAAGCCACGAAGCACAGCCTTAAGACAACTAGTTGATCGGAAGGGTGATATTTTCAAACAATGACTTATTAGCCAAATCGGCAATAAGCACTGATATCGACCATCGAGAAAATTTTCCTGTCATTTGGAAATAGCCCTCTCACCAGGTGAAACTCCACTCCACTCTTTAGCCTAGACTCGTTGTGCCCTACAGTAGCTCCATTATAATTTCATGTTTCTCCTTTTGGCATGGTGTTTTCGTGTCTTGGCGATAGCTAGAAGTTTGGCTTCCTGTTCTGCGCAATGACAGACCACTGCTGTACTGTATTCATGTGTGCTAATGGATTTCTGTTGGGACTATTTTTTGTTTTGTGATGAGGTTTGAAATGCTGCCCCCCCTGAGTTAGGCCGTCCCGAATTGAAGAAATTTCGATGGTTGTTGTGTTTAATGTAAATTTGTCGAAAAGCTTACCGATAATGATATCATTAGGATGAACTCAGATTCGAATCCCAACGAAAGTTGTGAAAAGAGCTATACACTGTCCAAACTGACCCCTTTTTCCTATTTTTAGTCAGTGAAAATCGGACAAGAGTGTAACTACCAATCGTTGATATATATACTACCTGTATAAGAAGTATCTTTATGAGTATCTTGAGAGTCGGATTGAAGGTAATGGTTATACTGGTGAGGGGATTAGCAAGAGTCATTGCACAAAACCGTCGCCGCGATATAACAAAAATACATCCATGCACATTATTACTCAAAGATACGTGTGCATGTTTTAACCCATAACCAAAGAAGTTTCACACGACATTTTGAAATGGGAGAGAGAATGAATGCCAAATAAGGTAGAATAAAATTAAATTAAATTAAAACAACAACAAAGGAAAAATCAAAGTACTGAAAGTACTGTAAGCTAGCAAAGCTTAATTTTATTGGGAAATCTTCTTTGTCGATTAGAATAATTTAGAAAACATTTGCCTTGTAGAGTAGAAAACATTGTGGACAATGAAGAAATTGCTTAATACAAGCAATTTCTTCATTGTCCACAATGTTTTCCAAAGCTATTTTCTTTAGATGATTCAAAAGCGTGATTGTATGGGATTGGGTTAAATAATATGCTTTTGAATGAGTAGTCTTCGATTTGAATTAAGTTAATTCATGTGGCCATAAAAAGCAGTCGCAGAGTTTGAAATATTCCTGAAATGAGAACTACTTTCTATGGCGTAGGCATTTAACAGATTTAGTGGTTAAGCCTCCAGAGGCAGTTTGCACTCATTGAACTTTGAGAAGACCTCAAATTTTTGTCTGATAACTTAAGCTATCAAAGCTTACGCTTTGCTAGCTAAAAAGGCATCAGGAGAAAACGAGAAACTGATCTCGAAAAACATTTGACTAATCGCTGACCTCGCCCATGGCTGACTCTCTAGGCCATGTCAACTGTCTCGGACAGGAAATCCCGCTTTGATTTTGCAAAATTTATGGCAAATAACATGTAACAAAAAGGTAGAATTGTTGATAGGAGACCTAAAAGTCATAACTAAAGCTTGAATAAGCTGTATTTATGCCTTTTAAGTCACAAAAAAATCAAACGAACGTTTAACAAAAATTGTGTTAAACAAAATCTTATTTCATACTCCCAAGGTACACGCAGTTCTGACCCCCCACAAAAACAAACAAACAACAAACAAAACTAACAAACAACAACAGCAAGTTGTCTGAATAATATTTGGAAGGATAAGAATCGATACGAAGAACGTACCCCACAGTATTTTAAGTGTTTTGATGCATGAGATGGACCTTTATGGTATTGAAATCAAAGTACTGAAAGTACTTTAAGCTAGCAATGCAGGGTTTCGTTAAGTAATCTTTTTGTTAACCCATTCCCACCCAACCCCCTTTTAACGCCCCTCAAGAAAATAGTTGTGGAAAACAATGTGAAAAATGAAGAAATCGTTACAAGCAATTTCTTCATTTCCACAAAGGTTTCTACCTTAAGAGATAAATATTTCAGATTTTTCAACAATTGGAAATTGTCGTCTGCAACTTCTTTGAAGACTCTGATCAGAGTCATTTTGAACACGATGTGTTTAAGTTAGCTAAAATGCTTAGGAGGTGAACGTGCATGCAGAGTTTGCAATATTTCTGAAATAAATAAGAACTACTTTCATGGCGTATGCATTCAATGGATTTAGTGGTTAAGCCTCTAGTGGCAGTTTGTAATCGTTGAACCTTGAGACGACCTGAAAATTTTGTCTGTTAACTAAAGCTATCAAAGCTGACGCTTTGCTGGCTAAAAATATGGCACCTTGATCAACAAAAAAGACGATCTTTAATATTCGTGCTCTATTACGATAGCGAATTCTACATACATTTGATTATGTTTTCAGTGTCCTAATTCGTTGGAGAAAAATCTTTTCATTTCTCTAAGTTTATATTATCAAGGCGCATGTGAAAAGGCAAATATTTTCATGATAAGATGGCTTTTATAGAACTACTCTGTGAGCTAGCATATGAAATATTTCCGTATCAAAATGCCCATGGTATGACGTATGAAACGAACACAGAATATTAGAATGCACGAACCTTGTAAGGTGGAACTAAAATTAAATTTTAGAATCATGCAAACTGGTCAATTTTTAATCGGATGGTCCCTTTTTATTTGCAAGAACAAAAATGTTTAAAAGCGACCATTTTCTCCAGGAAATATTTTAGGGTGCTCTCTTGAGTGGTTGCTTTACTCATAATCAGACGACTAAATTTTAGACGTGTACTATTGAAAGTGATTTCAGATTTTATTTGAAAGAAAGTTCAAATTGTAAAAGTGTCATATAGAGTTGTAACAAAGTAACATTGTGCGAAAAAAAAGTTACTTGTTGTAGCAAGAAATTACTCACAATATATTCCGTAAATATTTTCCTCGGAGCGTAAAAAGTAGTTAAGTTGAGAATGAAGTAACGCAAGATGATGTACATATAAAAGGATAATTTAAAGAGAACATTTTTTTTATTCCATGGAGGTATGAAACGAAAACCTAATCACACTTATGTATGAATCCACTTCGCGTATTCATACAGTGTGATTAGTTTTTCTTTCGATTCAAACCTCCATGAAAACAAAAAAATATTCCCTTCATAGGTTTACCTTGAACGAGCTGTAGATAACCTAGCAACTGCCAGAAATAAATTGTTTAGTAGCTGTACATCTTTACCGGGAGTCCAACAACCTGTTCTTCGATAAACTGGGATATCGACGACAAATGCCGTGGTCAAGCCATAGGAAATTCGTCGGTAAGCATCTTAAACACCATAACCACAGCTTAGATAAGCTTTAGCTACGATGTTGTTGAATCAAACAAGCAATTTACAGTACATGGCATATAGGTATAAGCCCGTATTTAGAATGAAGACGTCATAAAGGTGAAACGGATTCACGCCGTCTGTCCTCACAGGTGTATGATTCTCAGGCGTTGCCTCGACTTTTTATCCTTCCCTTTCCTTAATACCTTTCTTAATACATAACCAGACGGCAAAATTTTAGACAGGCCCAAATTGAAAGGAATTGCAAACGAAAGTGTAAAATTTATGAAATATTAGATATTTTCAACTTTTCGGCTATGAAATATTGTGAAAAATGAAGACATAGTTTTTTTCAAGAAATTACTGCATTTTACACAATGTATTCCATACTGTTTTTCAAGATGATCGTCGAAAAGCGTCATTGTATGGGAATGAGTTAATACAGTGACCGGTTTCGATTATCAATCTTTCACATGTCAGTCCTCGACTTAGTTCGAATTTGTGTACAAAAGCAGTCATTTTTCAAGCCATCATCAAACGAAAATTAACTCTCTCTTGTTTTATAAAATTTAAGACCTGTCCGAATTCAAAGGATTTGCAGGTGAAAATTTAGAGAGGGTTTAATATGAAAAATAACCATTCAGTAGGGTAGAATACATTGTAGAAAAGAAGAAGTTGCCTATTTCAAAAAAGCGAATTCTTCTTTTTCTACTATGTTTTCTCATTACAAAGAGTTTTAAGTAAAATATCTCAGCTGAATGCAGGAATGTCAATAGAAACGACGATTAAGAAAACACAAAAAGTAAATGAGACAATAATGCAAACTCTACAATAATGATAATAATAAACGGTTTTGACTAAGATATTTCAATTTATTCTTTTTTCTAAACTCGAGCGTCGCCGTCCTGGCATCGTGGTGCAGACATAGTAGGACTTCTTAGTATCAAACCAGTTCTTGATCTTTAAAAGAGACACTAAATGACGGTTCGCTTTCCACGCCCTCCGATCTCCGACATGGTAGTTCTACCGAGGATATAAACGACACTATTTAGTAAACAATACGGCAAGGGACTTAAAAAAGAAGGAAAGTCTTTTGTTAGCGACCTTAACGTCGTAACTTCAGCTTGAATAAGTCACTCGCTAAACCAACAAAAAGGTTTATCATAAATGTCGAATGAAGTTCATTTTCGATTTTAAATGAATGGTTTGATTGGTCAATCTATTTTTGATTGACAGAGGCGATCCGTCAATTTGAAGCGAATAGAATCATTTTGCTCCATACATCACTAGTGCTGATGCCAAAAAAATACGTGAATAAGTCAATGAGATTTTTGTACACTGTCTAATCTGCTCTGTTTTAACACATTCTAACACAATGACGCGCCCAGCAGTATGAAATCTTTATGAAAGCATTGTGGAAAAAGGAAGAAACTGCTTGTTACAAGAAATGTCTTCATTATCCACAATATGTATTTGTAACAATAATACCCCGTCAGATGAAAAGGGACCTCTCGGGGGTTCCTCAAAATTAAACAACAACAACAACATACAAACTGCTGTATTTAACACAGGTTACCAAGATTTTGCATTACGAAAACAAAGATATGATCAGCTTAAATGATCGTTCTAGATCCAGAGAACCGTCCAAGAGCGAAAGGTTTCTAACTCAGTCGGCAAGCGCAGTTGTTGCAGTCTGACCGGGATCAGTATTTAGTACTTTTCGCACTTGATGAAGTTTTTTTCGCTTGACGGATCACATATCCAACCGAACATGGATAAAAAAAAAAAAAAAAAAAAAAACAAAACAAAACAAACAAACAAAAAAAAAAAAAAAAAAACCACGCTAAAGTGCGTCATTACACAGTTGTTAACACCTGTCGCTTTAGGTTAATCTCCTCGCCCTACGTACTATCAATTAAGCGCATTAATTTTGTGACATTATCGTTTATACGTTTATATATAAATAATTACGCAGAAGTTGTTGTCCGTCATATTGTATTATTGTGTTATATTTGTGTAATACTCACGGGTCAAAGACCTTCTGAATATTTTCTAATAAACTTTAAATCTATGTTTATATTTACGCTAGTATAAAAAATATAGTGCATACGATGTAATTATATTTGCAAAACATCGGTCTGATGCTGCTCATCTGTGTTTCAGCGTTTGCTTTCATAAACAAAAACAAAATAAATCAAAAACAAACAAGCAAACGAAAAAATCTACTTTTAACATCTCTCAAGTCGCTTTGTCACATGTTTGCAAAGCTTTTACTCTGATCACTTTTGGCCAAATGAAGTCCCGCGTCTTTGCTGCTTGTGTCGTATATTAGCTGCAGTCAATGCCTTGACAACGCGAGCCGAATGAACAAAGCTGTAGATTTACGCCTTGTGTCAAGTGGCTAGCGTCATTTAGCATGACGTCATACCCCATCCTCGTATAATATGTCAGTTCACCGCTTCTTTTTCTTGTAAAATATTAACAGAACAGAAAAGAACAGAATTTTCATTTAACAATTTGATTTAAACACACGTGCTTCATCGTCAAAATCCAAACATAAAACATTAACCCATGCCTGTTTTGCAAAATTTATACCTGTTTGAATCAAAGAATTTTCAGACGATAATTTAATGAAGACTTTGATTTGAAAAATAATCATTCAGTAGGATAGAAAATATTATGGGAAAAGAAGAAATTGCTATTTTTCTACGATGTTTTCTCAATCATAAAATCACAGGGATGTAAAAATCAGGGATTGAACAGGAAAGGATTAAGACCTAGTACAACGAAATCCTCCCTTTTCGAACCAGCCGCGGAGTCACTACGCAGATGAATTATCGGCTACATACTCTGCTCTTGTCCTCCAGCCAAACTTCCAAAATGGCGCTAATCCTCTATGCAAAGCAAACGTGGTAAAATGCATCTCATGAATATTCTTTAAGAACTCTGTTTGGTCTTCAAAGAAACTTGACATCAGAGCAAAACAAGGTAAATCATAAAACAACAAATGGAAATTAAAGCTTTTCAGCAATTTTGAGAGTTACGTGCTACGTTTTCTTACACTGTTTCTGGCTAACAAAATGCACCGTTTTGTTACATAATGCTCTGCTTGTTATACGTCCGAGGTCTGTTCCCCAAATTTACGGGAATGGCCGAGTATGTTCCGATTGACTCTGCTCTTGTCCTGCACATCGCAATCTTCGACGACTCCATGGCTTTCGTGGTAAGAAAGCGAATAAACAGCGGAAGAAAATAATTATGATGATGATGAAATGAATAAGTGATAAAAATAATATAAACCCATGATCCTAAAATGGCCCAGGATGGTTTGACGCTTGTACGTGTCTCCCTCTTCCTCTCCTATTGTTTAGACATATCCGCTTGATTTTGGAATCTTCAAAATTAATCGAATAATTATTTTTTCTGTAGGTTTGACTCCTTATAAAATAAATATCAATTTCTTTGTTCGCTTGGCATTTGCTTTCTCCTGTTTCTCTTTTTCCATTGTCGTTCATCCTTTTTTATTGACCATCTTGTTGTTTCCTTAGCTGTGTTCCTGTCCAAGATAACGCGAGCCGAATGAACAAAACTGGGTTGTGACGCCTTGTTACAGAGGGCCAGCGTTATTGAGCCAGGAAGGGTATTTGGTCCTTTGAGAAAGCAGGTCCGTTCTTGAGCAAGATCATATCATATGTGTATTTCCCGTGAATACGAGCCTTAACAACTGAAAGAAATCTTGATCCAATACACTTACCTAAAGGTAATTAACCCATTCCCACAAAAAGACGCTTTTGACGCCCATAATAAAGATAGCTTTGAAAGCATCGAGGGAAATGAAGAAATTGCTTGTAATAAGCAATTTCTTCTTTGTCCACAATAATGTCTAACAAGAAAGTTTAAAAATCCAAAATTTTATCAACTAAAATTTGTAGTCTGCAACATCTTAGAATTTGGACCTGTCTAAAATTTTGTCGTCTGGGATTGGGTTTAAGGATTACTGGCTACTCATGCATGGCCTCCGACGGAAAGTTCGACTGGACTAGTATACGGCGTTATTTGCAAAATTTATGGTCAGTAATATGACTTAAACCTCGTAACCGCAGCTTGAATAATGTCGTTTATGTCGCGAAACCTACAAAACATTTTAATTGAATGTCTACCAACGCTGAGTTAAAAGTTCATCTCCGATCTAAATATAAACACATTTCATGTAAGCTGTAGTTACTCCGTTTGGTCACCAACTTCTTTTTATGTTACATGTTAACCCTTGTCATGCTGAACAAATTACCTTATTAAATTGCTGTAACATCAAAGTAATGAAAGCACTGATAGAACTTGTTGTTGAAAAAAAAATCAATAATTCTTACAGAAATGAATTTCATAAACAGCTCTGGCAGGAGAAGTACAGGTAGGGGTGTAGACCAAGATCAGACTGCACTTATGTGCAGGCTGATCTTGGTCTATACCTTCTGCCAGAACCGGAATAGTCCGGGCTCAGCGTTACTGGCCATATATTTTGCAAAATAATGACGTTTAATATCAAAGTGGAACTTTCTGTTTCAGTTTAGTGGGCGTGATCAGCGGTCTGTTAATTTAGAGCCGAAAAGGGACAATATAGGATTGTCTTACAACAACAACAACAATAATAATAATAATAACAACGACAAGAAGAAGAAGAAGAAAGATCAAAATAAGCTCCTGTTAACCCTTTAACAGACGACAAAATTTAAGACCTTTCCAAATTTAGAGAGATGCAGACGACATCTAAATCTTACGAAATTTTGGATTTATTTGTCCCTTTGGAATAGAAAACATTGTGGATAATGAAGAAATTGCTTGTAACAAGCAATTTCTTCATTTTCTATAATTTTTCTCCAAAGCCCTTTTTTCTTGGGGGCGTCTAAAAGCTTTATTGAGTGAGAAGGGGTTAATCAAGAAGTTTGTTTTTAAAGAATGTACATAAAGTAGGTAATATCAGAATTGTCGTTCTTAATTCAGAAATTCTGTCTGTGAAAACCGTGTTTATCTTTGCCAGTCTGTACTGTGCGTACAGTCTGACAATGATGAGTTCACCCGAATTCCCAGATGGTCAATTTTTGCGTATTAAGACAATAATTAATCTGACTCGTGCAAGATCTATGACCCCACTATATTAGACAGGTTTGACTGGCCTTTGTTTTTTCTGTTAATATTTTGAGATTTTAAAGTTGCTTTCCGAGAACTATGTACTCATAATATTGTCGATTTCCTTTTAAGGTAAATTCATTGCACTCGGGACAAAATCGTACTCGACAGAAGAAAAAATGTTCTGAACTGATACTGGTAAACTTAAATGACGTTATTTTCCCGTTGAAATGACGTAAGTTGAGTATAACGTTAGCTTTCAACCTTTATAGTCAAAATTCGTTGGTATAAATAATGGAATACTTTGATGTAGTAGTGATCCGAAACCTTGTATTGAATTCTAGCATTGTAAGAAATAATGATATTTTATTACGCGACTCAAATCCAATGCATGGTTTTGTATCACTTCTATAACATAATATTTCGCTTGTATCTGCACGATTCAATGTCACAGCGATATAAAGTACCTGCTAGAGGGTAATCGGCTACTGCTTCACATGAAAACGTCTATAAAGAAGGAACGATGACTAGTTACTACAGAGGTATCGTTAGGAAACACATCCCCATGTAATGTGGATTTTGGTAGGTAGAAGAAGACTTGAAATGTTGACAAACTGGAATTTTTCTACTAAATAAATAAAAAAAAAAAAAACAAAAACCAATAATAAAAAGATGTTTTTTCATCGTATATATTTTAGATAATTTATATCAAATGATACCATTTTTTAACAAAACTGAATTAATGCATGGTAACAGACGGTGAGAGGGGATTAATTAACACTTTCCCACATAATAACGCTTTAAGATGCACCCTAAAAAACTATGAGAGTGAGAAAAAAGGTCGCCGTCAAAGATCATTTTCTTTAAATAAGAGGTGAAATATATTTCTAAAAATATTTTAGCATTATCCATGAAAAACAACAACAAAGACCTGACAATATGTTTATTTTCTCAGCTGTTCGTTAGATCGATACATATTGTAAATTTTAATCTCGAGTTTGATAGTTCTTATCGGTGATATCATAACGAACGACTGTACTCTTATTAGAGAGGCGATAAGCTGGAGAAGAACTTAGATACTGTTTTTATTATAATTGAATAATTCTTTTGACCCTTTAACCCTTTCCCACACAATCCCTTATTTTTACCCCCCCCCCACACACAGAGCAAGAATTTTGAATAAGATTGTGGAAAATGAAGAAATTGCTGGTATTAAACAATTTCTTCATTATCTACAATATTTTCTATAAAAAAGACAAAAAGAATTTAAATTCTATCAACTTGAAATTGTCGACTGCAGCTATTTTTAATTAGAACCTGTCTAAAATGTGGCTTTGTGTGAAACGGTAAATAAAAGTATATCCCCCAAAGTTATAAAAGAGGAATATATCTAGGATAATTCATTAATTATTCGTTTCAATCAAATTTCATTTCATGAACAAAAAAGCTATATTTTCACTCGTTGCACCACAGTGATCGATAAATTGATCATTTGCTGGCTCTGCCTTCTTACTCTTTTGGCCCCGCCCATTGACTCCAACAGGAAGGTTAGCCTCGATTTTAAACGGCGTTATTTTTCAATATTCATGGCCACTAGCATGTTATCAAAAAGAAGAATGGTTGGCTTGCGACAAAAACGTCATAACTACGGCTTGAATAAGCTGTAGTTGCGACTTATAAGTCGCCAAACTAACAAAACTGTTTCACACAAATGGCGACCAATGTCGGAGTAGCTCCCAGTCTTAATAAATGATTTCATTGATTTACAGCCGCGATAGTTCAATTCCCGAAAAAATGAGTGGAATTTATACTCCACAAAAGCTATTTATATATGTAGTATTTCGAGAATAAACTTGTACCGAAGTCGAATAACTTTTCACGATTCGGAAATTCTCCGAAAGAGAAAAGTTTCGAACCTGGAAAGTCCTTTAGGTCCCTTCATGCATAACGAGTCTCCAAGTCATCACTTATGATCAGCTATGAAAAAAAATCTACAAAAATACTAAGGACTCTCGAAATTAAGTGTCAATACAGACGATTTTGCTCCAGCGACCAACTTTATTAGGCAACCACTTCCATTAACCAACAACAATCGAAATTCCCCTTTTCGATATCAAAAGCTTCCATATAGAAATACAATGTATTTGTACACTGTATTTTCTGAAATATATCATACCTAAATCCGATGTTGTTGGAACTAATTTATCGTCTCAGGATTTAGGGAAAATTCCGTAATAATTTATGTATGCCATCGAATCAACCCTTCATATATTTCACAGAAATGTGTTTTGAGCGACCATTCTTTTAAGGACCACTTTATTTCTTACGTCCCAGAGTGGCCACTTGATACAAGATTTACTGTAGTTAGGACCTGCCGCAAACTCTCATTTAAATGCTTCTAGCTTAAGCTAACAGACGGTGATGCCGATGTCTTATTCAAACAACAACAATAAAAAAAAAACAATCATAACAATCATAACAACAACAACAACAACAACATTTTTATACGATTTTGTTGTTGGTAATCATTGAAACTGTCTCTTCAATACGATTCGAATGAGTGCCTACAACACAGGGTCTGATGACCTAATAGCGAAACTTTCATTTTGAAATAGGAAAACATTTCTCTATCTGGGAGTTTTATTGTTTTCCCACCAATATAGTCTTGGAGAGACCTTTGCAACCATCACACATGTGCGCGAAGCAAAGATTCAGATCAGCCTGTGCATCCGCACAGTCTGATCCTAGTCGTCTATAGACAGATAGTGACCAAAGATGAGAATATTTCTATGTTTCGTTGGAAGGAGGGGATGGCCCTAAAACTTAATCTCACTGTATGAATACGCGAAGCGGCTTCACACATTATAGTGTGTGATATTGTTTTCAGATTCATACCTCATTAAAAAAACAGAAATATTTTCTTCACTTATTATGCTATTTAGCAGGACAAAGCAACTATTTTACTATTTTTGGGTAAACTTTTATGGATCTACTTTTTGCGCAAACACACAAAATAGTTGTTTGCTCAAAATTTTGTTCATGGAGGTAGGAAAGAAACCAGCCAATCAAATTGCTTAAATCTTGGTTGACAAAAACTAAAATTAATTACTTCATCCTATTTTGTTCTAATGGAAACAAGACTACGTTACGACAAACTGTAAACTCCATGACTGGTCACTTCAAAAGGCAACATTTAAATGTTTGTAATGCAAATATTTCAAATATACAATTAGGTCGAGCATTGATCAACCAGGAGTTTTCACCCAATCAAAATGTAGCAATTTCGATATCTGAAACTAAAATCTAAACTATTCATTTGTACTTCGGTACTTATTGATCAATTATATATTTGGCTGTCTAAAAGGAATTTTAATTGCAGGCATTTTCAGTTTCCTCGGGTAATTTTGATTGTCTCCGACTTGCCACTAGATCTGATAGAAAAAGCAGCGAGGGCCATGATTATAAGACAACAAAAATGAGATGAATTAAGAGGTGAAGAGATTTTTTTTATGGAAGTGTGAACTGAAAAAAAGTAATCACAATGTAAGAATACGCGAAGCGGAATCATACATTTGTGTGATTCGTTTTTTCGGTTCATACTTCTTTGAAAACAAAATATATTCTCTTCATTTGTTATAACTTAATATCATAGCATCGAGCAAAAAAGCAAGTGCTTAACAAATTTTGATACTTTTTTCTTTGGAACTCTTTCGTGCAAAAGCATACAAAATGGCAGCGTGCTCAAAAATTGTTCATGAAGGTATGAATATCTTTTTTCGAAGAATGATAAAGCCCGTTTTTGATAGACGATAATAAAAAATGAATTATAATGGAATATAACTTCGCATATCTTAACCGTATAGTAGTAGTAATATTTCTATTGATTCACGTTCTATAATTTTACCCTTTCCCTTACAATAGCGCTTTTTGACCCCTCCCCCCCCAAGATAATAAATCTTTGGGAAGCATTGTTGAAAATGAAGACATAAAGAATTATCGTCTGCAACGATTTATCAATTTGGACCAGTCTAAAATCTAACCGTGTGGTAATGCGTTAAATACTTTAAAATCGCAATTCGGATGAACTAGAATTAACCATATATCGTATTTAGAATCACTGTTCGTTAATTTCTACAATTTAGTTGTTTGACCGGGTTACAAAAGGTAAGTGATTGGGTAATCAAGTTATCAGTTTAGGGGTCAAAAAGTCCCGGAAATAGACTGTTCAATAACTGATAACTGATATCGAACTCTGCACGAGACCTTTATTCTAATACCTCTAATGATACAATCATTTCGTTAAGTTTTCGATAGTATCATGAATTAAATTGTGATTTTGGATGGATAAACAAACAACGGCTTATGAAGAAGTAAGCAGCAACAACAAATAAACCAACCAAGCAACTTATCAACCAAGCAAGCAGGCAAGTAACGAACGAACCAACCAACCAACGAACGAACGAACGAACCAACCAACCAACCAACCAACGAACCAACCAACCAACCAACCAAACAAACAAACAAACAAACAAACCAAAACAACACAACAACAACAATAACAACCAAAAGCATTATGTTCGTAAGTGCGACCAAATGCTTGTCGAAAGAGATCTGATCTAAATATGCATATATTTTAACCCATTCCAACAAGATACCATCTTTTTAGCACCCTAAGAAAAAGGCTTTGGAAAACATTGTGGAAATGGAGAAATTGCTTGTTAAAAGCAATTTCTTCATTATCAACAATGTTTTCTACCCAAAAACACTAAGAATGATTAAATTTCTTCAACTTAAATTTGTCGTTTGCAACTTCTTTCAATATTGACCCGTCTGAAATTGTGTTGCTGTGAAATGGGTTTAAGGGGGGGGGATTTATTTGACGGGTCGCTTGCGACGCCCAGTGACCTCCGACATGGTAGTTTGACCTTAATATCAAACGACATTAGTTTCCATCATTGATGCTCTCGAACAACAAACAAAGAGCAAATCGTTAACTGGCGACCTAAGTTCTAAACGTCGTAACTTCAGATTTAATATATAAGAAATAATCAAAAAATCATAACCCCCACCTCCAGAGAGTATTTATACAATGGAGATGAAAAGTAGCAAATAGAAATATCCTACAGATATATTTTTAACTGTGCTATTATACACCTAAACACCTCTCTATGATAACACCCTGCTCATCCGGATCGCAGCTGTCAGTCTTAATATCGATCGATCAATCAAATTAGTCATTGACATTGGAAATGAACTTTCAACTCCGACATATATGTTGAGCATTTTTGTAGGTTTGGTTGCAGAAATGTCAAAACTTCAGCTCATTCAGGCTTTTGTTCACGACGTTTAGTTCGCCGACAAACTCTTTTTACGTGTTTATTTTTCTGACCATAACTATTGCAAAATAAAGCCGTTGAATATCTAAGTCGGACTTCTTGTCTAAATCGAAAGAATTTACAGACAACAATTTCATATTAAACCCAGTCCCACTCAATCCCTCCTTTCTCCGCCCCTCAAGAAAAAAAACTTTAGTAAACATTGTTGAAAATGAAGAAATTGCTTGTATCAAGCAATTTCATCATTATCCACAATGTTTTATATCCAAAACAACGAAAAAATCAAAATTTCATCAACTTTAAATTGTAGTCTGCAGCTTGTTTCCATTTGGACTTGTCTAAAATTTTGTTGTGTTGAAATGGTTTAATTACTCATGTGAATAGGCTAAGAAGATTAAGTTCGAAGATTGCGCCCAAAACAATTTCTCCTTCCAGTAAGCAGTATTAAACTTATCTTTGTGATATATATTGTCATTAAAAAAACAAAACAAAGCAAAACAATTACATGTACATCTATCGAATCCATAAGGATTACTTCATTTTACTATAAAGATTCAGTCCAATATGTATTAAGCAAACACCCCAAGGGCATACAAAAACTGCTTGCTTAATCTTATACCGGAGGACAACATTTTAGACTGATCCAAAATTGAAAGAAGTTGCAGACCACATTTCAATTGCGCTAAAATTTGAAAATACAAGCCACATAGGGTAGAAAACAGGATAGAAAACATTGTGAAACAAGTAAAAATTGCTTGTTACAAGCATTTTCTTCTTTTACCAAAAAGTTTTCCATGATTGTGTTTCTTCAAGGCGTCAGAGAGCGTCATGGTGTGGTCATCCGTTAATGCAGGTGGCTTGATTAATGCAGGTGGTTTGATTAATGCAGGTGGCCGCTAAAACAGGTTGGTCTTTTTTCAAGGTATTCCATTGACGATTAATTCTATTTATTTCTTAATTTCAGTAAAAAGTGACCAGACAAGTTGAATATCTAAAAATCAAAACCGAAATATTTTCCTACACCAATACAGCAGCTTCAGTCTATTTCCGCCTAACGAAAACCTGAGAGATTCAATCAAAATATAGGGAAGTAAAAATAACCCTATGCAATAGAAAGGATATTAGGCAAAGAAAATATTCTGAATAAGAATGGTCGAATTTTCTTTTATCCATAATGTTTTTTCTAAGAAGTATATCCCAATCATATACTTTTCAGACGGGTTTTCATCCCCACAAGATTTCTTTTTAAATGCATCGTATGCCGTCTGATTTTTTTCAGATTGGACAAGTCTATGATTTTAAATATCTGGTAAGGAGTTAGACGGGTCACGAAAAACAACTATACCTCTATATATCCATATTTCCAAGTTCCGCGTCTCCGTCCGGCTGTCTCTAGATGTAAGAGAAGCCCATAATGCTAGGATATATGGCTGGGGCCGTGACTTTATAGTCGAGCCCTATTGGGAACCCATACAGATGTCAAAAATAAGGATCCAACCATGTGCCACTGTCTCGAGAACGCACTGATAATAGACCTGTCGTCTTATCACTACCCTACACTCGCCCTTAATCATTTTTAAATGTTTCAAAACTTATTTTAATCCATAGCTTAGGAGTTAGACTATAACGAAATGAAGAATCGCTTGTCACGCCAATTGGCCGCAGACATGAAAGTATTTACCCAAAACCACACTATCCCACCATTTTATGCCTCTCAAGAAAAAAATTCAGTAAACAATTTGGAAAATGAAGAAATTGCTTGTTACAAGCAATTTCTTCATTTTCAACATTGTTTTCTGCCCAGAATAACAAAGATGTTTCAATTTTTATTAGCTTGAAATTGTGATCTGCAGCTTCTATGAATTTTGATAAGTCGGAAAGTTTGCTGTGTGGGAATGGGTTAAACGACAATTTTATAAAATACTTTGACAGGGACATGAAATAAACGTTAATTCGAAGGTTGACGATCTAAACACAGTAACTAGAGCTTGAATAAGAGGTATATACAACGCTTCAGTCGCGAAAAAAAAAAACGCCAAAAAATGTTAAGAATAAAATTTGAAGTACAATTTCACGCCCGAGCCGCCGTCATAGCGCAGTTGGTAGCGCGTCGGACTGTCAATCTAGAGGTCCCGGGTTCGATTCCCGACGGCGGCACTCATCCTTTCCGACTATTTGTCTCTCACCAACTGGTCGATAATCGTAGACCTATGTGGGATAGCAGCTGGAGGCTAGGAAAGGGTGTAATGGTAGTGCTGGTGTGAGGAATACCAGGAATCCATTGCTCCAGCCGCCGCGATATGACTGAAAGATTGTTAAAAGCGGCGTAAAACCCCATTCAAACTAACAAACTTTCACGTCCGACCTAATTTAGGTCGGACGTGAAAGTTTGTTTGTTTGAATGGGGTTTTACGCCGCTTGTTGCAAGCAATTTCTTCATTTTACACAATGTTTTCTCAATTATTCTTCTGAGGGGGGCGTCAAAAAGCGTCATGGGAATGGGTTAAATGCTTTTTATTTTCCAAAGCTTCAAACAACGGACACAGAATTAGACTGACCCTAAAACTATCATTCTGAAATGCTGCCTGTGGAGGCTTTCAATCTAAAGAAGCATAAATATTTAGCTGTACTGCAGAGTGAATTATTACATTAATGGATAAATATTGATAATAATAAAATCAACAATAAAAATGATAAAACAAATCAATTTTTGCTGTAGTTCACATATGAAATACCAAATGTTTTGCCTTTTCCAGAATATTCGGGCCTATTTTTTTTTCAAATTTGTGACCCGTTATAGGAGACCTCTTGATCAATGCGAAAAGCCTGCGCGGACTGACCTGGATCAAACCTTTTTGTTATAAGTAGTTTTTCGAATGTAGGATGGGACTGTGCAGGCTGACCAGGATGAAGACTTTTCAATATCTGAATGTAGAAATACCCGTCTACCTGTACATCGCCGTTTTCGTTCTAAAACCGTGTAACTAAATCTTGAATCAAGCTGTAGTTACGAGGTTTTAGTACGACAACGGCGATATACTCACCTTTGAGAAATACCATTCCTAATATACATGTGCTGGGTCAGATCATTTTTTTTCTTCATTTCCGCTTGTTTGGCCACATATTTGTTAAAATGGTCGCTTGAAATGCCCCTTGTCGCATGATCACATGTCCTATTAATCTATTTGACCCGACACACAAAGGGGAAAAAAAGAGAAAACTCCGCGAAGCGAATATTTGCTATCGTAAAAAACAACTGGATCCAGCAGAGGTCAGCAAGAGAAAGTATTTCGGAATTTGATGATTGTTGGCCAAGTCAACTGTCTCCGACAAGGCTCGAATTATATATTTAACGTCGTTAATGTCTAGCATTTATAGCCAGTAATATGTATTAAAAAGTAAGATGGTTTATTGTCGACCTAATCGTCGTACCTACATCTTGAATAAGCTGTAGTTACGACATTTAAATCGTTAAAAGATTTCAACTTAATGCCGACCGATATTGAAGTGTAAATTCAGACTTTTCCCATTCGCAGCAGCGATTTGTCAAATCATCAATCGCGAATGTCAATCAAGGAATCAATCGTCCAATCAAATCAATGGGCGGCGGTCAACTGAGTAATTGGACGTGGTCAGCAATTGGTTAATTACTTGTACATTCATCACAAAGTTAGGTTTACTGTTATTGTTTTAGATAAAAAAAAAAATACCCAAAAGGTTTCCACTCTTGTCAACCTACACATTGTACACACTCTTACCAAAGTCGAACATTTTGTCACAACCCATGAATATTGCTGTTGGGTCACGTACGAAAAAGGAATATGATCCTGCAGAGGTCGTTCGGAAACATTCGGAACACCATATATGGTATCGTAGGAACATCACTCTAGATTCATGGTCAAGCAAGGCTCTATTCTTTAGCTTTTACCTGATTTCGTGAAAGGAGGATAATATTTAAATAACCTTAGAAATATCAATATTGATCGACCTGGGCCAAACCCGATAACTTTTTCAAATATCTGTTTTGCGGAATTCCCAAAAGGTTTTTTCCATGACAGGAAATAGACAATAGATTAAAAAAAAGTCTCGTTAAAGATGGATGAAAAGAACGCTCTCCATGCGCGGATCAATATTTTTCGGGAGGATGTTAGGGGGGTGGATGGGTGAACTAGGGTTCAAACCGAAATGTATTTGTTTTATAATATTCGCCAGTTCGTTAGCCAAATATCTTGACAATATTATACGTTGATTACCAGATTTTCCCGAACCTTATTATTATATTTTTACCAAAATTCCAGGGGAGGGGGCTTGGTTGGATGTGCAAGCTGACCAAAGTTGAGACTGGGCGATCATTTTAATGGAGAATGGTCAATCAATCTCATTATATCATCAATTTTGAAATCAAACACCTGAAGTGCCACACTTGCACCAAATATCTTTCAAAACATCAAAATTTGGATTGACAGAATTCTCATAAAGTCTGTTGTCTGTTGTCGTCTGACGATTCCTACATTTGAATCCAGTGATATTTGATCACACGAGGTGAAAAACATTGTGAAAAAATGAAGCATACTATAGCGTCTGAGTTACCTGCGTCGGGTATTCATACAGTGTAAGATTTTATGTTCATACCTGAATAAATAGATTATATACTCACTGCCTTTCTTAACCTTTTCCTGTTTTAACATTTTTAGACCTGTCCAATTTCAAAGGTTTTGCAGAAGACAATTTATATTGGATTTAATTTGAAAATTAATCATTCAGTAGGGTAGAAAATATTGTGGAAAAAGAAGAAATTGCTCACAAGGACGTAAAAAACAGTGATTTTACAGTAAAGGGTTAACCCATCACCAAATGGCAAACTTGTAGACTGGTCCAAATTCAAGTAAGATGCATATAACGTTTTTATTTGGATGTAATTTCATTTCTTGTCTTTTAGTATAGAAAACATTGCTAATAATGAAGAAATAGCTTGATGCAATGCTTTTCAAAGCTTATTTCATAAGAGGCGTAAAAAGGAGATATTTTGTTGGAATGGGTTAAAATAACTTATTAGAAATTTTCGGAAAGACATAAAACGATACAAATTAGAAAAGTGTGATTATTTAAGAAAGTTTAAAACTAGGCGAGAAGGGTAGGGGCTAAAATAATTCTAATTTTTTACCACAACCAAATGTCGAATTGCACAAGTATCATTCTAAAGGTCTTCAACTGTAGACAAATCTTATCGTGTCAAATAGACAAAAATCTCCATTACTGTATAATCTTATCAATAAGAAACCACCGTATAAAGATAAAAAGCTGGGCTTTTCACAAGATTAGTAAAAGTCAGTTTAAACTGTATGTCTCGAATAGGGTTTCGTAAAGCAAGTAATCAACCACAAAATATCAAACTGGTCCGAATTGAATGGGGTCGTAAACGACATTTCACAAACTGATTACTTGAAAAATAAGTAGTAGTAGTAAACACTATGTGTGTGTTTGTATGTGTGAAAAAAAAGAGAGAGAGAGAGAGAAAGAGAGAAAGATCGAGTGAGTGAGAGAGAGAGAGAGAGAGAGAGAGAGAGAGAGAGAGAGAGAGAGAGAGAGAGAGAGAGAGAGAGAGGGGGAGAGGGAGGAAGAAATAACGAGCAGAAAAATATAAACCCATAATAGGTATAAAAAGGAAAAAGCTTACTATTACCTTTTCTCACGACGCTTTCCAAATTTAGTTTTATAATTATTCAGTGAGTCTCTATGGTAATGGGTAGAAGCTCATTTAAAAAAGCCTAGGAAAATGATTATCAATTCAGAATTCTTTTTTTTTTTTTGAAATTTTTCGTTTTCCAACAAAACTTTATGATAAGATGTTTCATTTTCATGCAATGTTCAGTATGCGTCATCCTACAACTTGTATAAAATGCTGCCATCTGGAAGTTAAATAATGAATATTCGATCGGCGCTGACGAAATTGAAAAATCGCGGATGTCAATCAAAGAATAAATCGATCAATCAGAAATTTGAGCTCTGATATTGGCCAACATTTAGGTCGCCATCCAACCATTTCACGTTACTGGCTATGATTTTGCAAAATAACGTCATTCTAAATCGTTTTTAAATATTCCTTTCGCTTGACGGGTAAAAATACCTCCATGATTTTTTAGATAAATTGATAAATAGAACTTAATAAACGAAATGACGAAATAATAATGATTATGACATGTTTTTTTTTTATTTTCGCATGCTGCTAAAGGTAGGGGACTTAATACAAACTTGCCTTCGCCCCTACCTTTAACAACAGTTTAGCCTCTTTACAAAAAACATTGAATGTACAGAGATTAGGCTGGGGGAAGCAAGATTTTTGGAATTTAAATAGGCTTGAAGAGAAGAAAAAAATCAAAAGAAGGGGAAAGAGAAGAACAAGAAAGATAACTATAAGGTTCTCGATGCAGAATTTTTTGCACAAAACTATTGAACCATAGTTGATATAATCATTATAACCAGTCGATATCTTAAACCGACAGATTAAAGAAAGAAAATATTTATGTTAATTGTGAAAACCTATCAATGCATTCGAAATGTTTGAAAAGACTACCTTAAGATGTTATTAAAGTTCATAAATATATATTGATCGAATAGAAGTCCCCTTTTATACAGCATCAAAAGTAAATAAGATCATGGTTTGTGTGAATACGGACTGTGTTAATTCGTACGATGGAACGGAAAAGGAATATTGTGAGCTCTGCAAATAGCATGTCTTAATACCTTACTACAAATACCGACATCTGGAACACTGGGGGAATAACGTGTGCGGACAATATGCAAAAAATATTCTGCTAGTCAACATTTTTTATTTTTCCCTGAATATTTTCATTTTTTTCTGATCGAAAATGTTTATGATATTTTTCGTGTCGAGCGCAACACATTCCAAACTCAGACAGTTTGAAATTCTGTGGTCTGGTAATTGATTGATCGCTGGCCCCGCCCACTAACCTCCGTTTGCAACTCCCACTGAGCTCCGACAGGAAATTCACTTCGACATTAAACGGCGTAATTTTGCAAAAAAAAAATATGTTTTGTTATATGTTACAAAAAAAGTAAAGTGGTCGGTTGCCTACCTAAACGTCGTAACTACATTTTTATCAATCTGTAATTACGATGTTTATATCGCCAAAACAACTTAAATGCTTCACAAAATACCGGCCAATGTCGAAGTTCAGAATTTACTTCCGGGCTAAATAAATGATTCGATCGGTCGAGTGATTATTTGACAGCCGCGATTGGTTAATTTAATAAGGAGAGAACTGAATCGAAGATTTGTATTGTGAATATGTAGTAAGAAATTTCTTTTCAGGCAGGCAGCAACTCTATGCAACATGATCGGGACGTTTTTGTATACTACCTACTTTAATATGACGGACCGAACATCCGGGACTTTTTCATCCATCACTAATTTGCGGAAAATGTCGACATATACGTGACTCTGTTTTTTCGCCAATCCAAGAAGGTTAGACATTGTTAGACTAATAATGTAAGACTACTTAGATTAAAAGAATGGGGAGCTCAGTGTCTGTGAAAGCAAGGACCAATCAATCACAAGTGTTTTGCAAGAAACACCCAAGTAACGGGGTGACGCATTTTCTCGCGGATTCTAACCAACTCATATGTCTAACTTGTTTTAATGGTATTCCTATCAATTCTACAAGTAACGACAGACAGAAATGTGAACCCATTGCTAGTTACATTGAGTCCGTTGTATTTAAACAGAGTGAGAGTAGAGTTATTCAGACTCTTAAAACCGTCAAAGATGGAGTTGAAAAGGAGAAAAATAGGGCAAAGGCTTTAATGTCGGATGTCACTCGGAAAAGAACAAAATTACAGAGGGAAATAAAAAGCTTTGTTGAAAATGCGATTAATTTGTTAAGATTTCTTGAGTCTGATTTGATTAAGAGGATCAATATTACATTTCAACAAGTGTTGGACGAAATAGTTAAGAACTTGAATTATTCGAAAGCTGATCTGGAATCAATTAAGAAGTTCGACGATGCATTAAGTAAGAAACAGGACAAAATAGTACAACTTCAGAATGTAGCAGACGCTAAAATTTTCTTAAAAGAATTTATGGAAATAGAGAGAATGAGGCTCCCAAACCCGTCCTTTGTATTAAAACTAAACAAGCGTTTGACTCTAAAACAGATTGTCGGGAATGAGGAAGGCAAAAGCAATATTAGTTTAGGCGAGCTTAAAGTAGAAAATATAACAGCAAATGACGACAAGTCAGTCGATATTTTGTCAGACATTACAGATGACGATACAGTTGAGGACATAACCTCGGTACATCAAAGAAAGAATAGGTTTTCTGAGGTCAAAGTCGGGCGCGAAATCACAAATCTGAAGAAATATGTTGAAAATGGGTCGACGACGAAATCACAACAAAACTCACAACCCAGGCTCTCTACAACTGACTCTTCTCGTAAGAGACCAAGTGATCAATTCGGACTAACCAAAATGGCGTTTAACCGTAAGGAAATTCAAGATTGTGGTGACGGAGAAACCAAGTCGTCAAGCAGTGCGTGGAGAGAGAAGTCTGGTTATGGCAAGATAAGGTCTTCTAGTAGTACGGTAGATCAAACTGGCGGATATGGCCTAACCGACAGATCCACCATGACGATTCAGGAGAGCGGCGTGACGCCTAGAAACTATTCTGTGCAATCCAGATTAAATTCTAGAACACCAAGGGCTTCGAAACTCTCCATCACAACGCCCTCCGGTGTAGCATTAAACGACGGACCAATTATTGAGGACGATGAAGGCTTCGTTCAATCACATTTTGAAAAGTGGAAAGAAGTCGAACTGCCATTATCCACACTCCAAAGAAACATCACTGACAGTGTCGAGTTTGAAAATGGTGACATGGTGCTTTGTGACCAGAAAAATAAGGAACTTTTACTTTTAAGCAGTTCGTTGACCCACAAAGATACCTTCAGGTTTCATTCTAACCCCCACAACATAGCAGCTGTAGCGAGAGACAAATTAGTGGTGACGCTGCCAGAGGAAAACTATATTATGCGAGTCGACATAGAAAATGATAGCTTAATAGAATCCGATTATAAGATTCATTCGAATACTAAATGCAGAGGAATAGAACAAGTAAATAATCAGATTTTCTACACCTGTAAAAATAGCATTTTTATAACAGAAGGAACAGATTCGTATAAAATTGAACGTGCCTTTAAACAGCCAGTGTCCTTAACAACGCAACAAAATCAAGACGTTTTGCACGTGTGTTGTCGTGGTAATAAATCACGTGACGAACGTGGGGAGATTGTGACACTGTATACGAAGACACTGAAAGTTGTATCCACTTTGTTTCACGATTTGATGAAAGACCCCGTGAGTTGTACTATAGACAAACATGGAGACTTGTTTGTTTGTGACGTACAACCACCATCGAGTATTCACGTGGCACGAGATGGAAAATACAGTCACGTGGTACTGGGTTCAGTGAATGAAAAATACCAACATATTCGGTACATCAGAAATAGTGATATGTTCATGATAACTGAAAATGATAATAATGTAATAAGCTTTTATAGGCTTACAAAATGTATATGACAACAATTTTATGAGCTTTTATAGGGTTACAAACTACCTATGACACCATCTTAATGAGCTTTAATAGGCTTGCAAAATATCTACGACAAAAACATGATAAGCTTTTATAGGCCAGTCAAATATCTACGACAATAATGTTATAAGCTAGTATAGACCTGCAAAATATCTACGACAACTATGTTATCATCTACGCTAGCCAAGGGTTCTAACTCCACCTTGTTCCTTACCAACACGTTCGTAAGGAACAAGGCGGAGTTAAAACCCTTGGCTAGCGAAGATGCAATGTTATAAGCTTTGACACCTCATTCAATCTATTATAAATATAGATATGATTCTGTGCCCGGCATTTCCAGCCTATACTCGTGTGCTCCAAGTAAGGACCTTAGGCTTTTATGCAATATCAGCAAGTATTCTTCATGTCCAGAATATCTGTCCGGGCTGCTCGGTGCTTGCACTTCATGCACACGTGTAATGGCTGAACATATTTCTCACAGGCTCATATAATCTAGTAAAGAATACACGTGTGATTTGTTTTAGTACAGTCCATTTAGACTCTGACTGGTTGACTTTTCCCTCATACCCTAAAAGATGACGAATGGAACTTTTATGTAGTCTTCTGCGAAACTAATTCCACAAACTGTTTAACCCTTTCCTGTCCAAATTTTGTAATTTGTATTCCATTGATAATTGCATGGACTCGTTACTGTGAGATGTAGCCTATATATTTTAAATCGCCGATCTGCAATAATTATTTAATTGGTTTTATTGATTGTGTCCATTGAATTTTTGATTGATTGAATGAGATTTAACGCCTCTTTTAACAGTATTTCAGTCATATCGTGGCGCCTAGAGAATCTAACAATGAATTCCTGGTATTTCTCACACTAGTACTACACTACATTCTTTCCTAGCCTCCAGCTTCATTCGCGAGAGACAATTGTCGGAAAGGATATGTGCCGCCGCTGCCGGGGATCGAACCCATGACATCCAATGTCCCGGCGGCGGCACATATCCTTTCCGACATTTGTCTCTCACGAAAGGGTGGATAATCTTATACCTAAGTTGGATAGCAGCTGGATACAGCAGGAATCAGTTGTTAGGTGCTCCAGTCGCCTCGATATGACTGAAAAATTGTTAAAAGCGGCGTTAAAACCAATTCAAACAAACAAACAAATCAAAATCTCAACATTGGCTAGTGTTGCTATAACCAATGAGCATCGTTCCGTAACTTATCATGTGTTCTCGTTATATAAGCTATAAACTTTTTTACCCATTACCAGACGGCAAAATTTAAGAGTAGTCAAAACTGAAAGGAGTCGCAGACGACATTTTCAAACGTATGAAATTTTTATTTGTTTTAACCTTTCGGGTATAAAGCATTGTGGATAATGAAGAAATTGCTTGTGACAAGCAATTTCTTCATTTTCCACAATGTTTTCCTAAGCTATTTTTCTTTGGGTGTCTAAAAGCGTCATTGGGTGGTAATGGGTTAATCAGCATTGTGTGAGTGCAGACTTAATTCAGTCTTTGTCAGGGAACATATTATCGCCGTTAGAGTATAGGTCGTTGATTTTTCAATTACCCCTCGTATAGCATACTCTGTGGTATTCTTGCATTTACATTCTTTGCCCTGGTTGTGCAAATGTTAAAGAGCTATATTATTGCAATTAAAAATCGTATATTACGGATATAATATTTTAGGTTGGTTGGTTGAATCGGGTCTAACACCGCTTTTAACAATATTTCAGTCATATCGCGGTGGCTGGAGAACCTAACGATCGATTCCTTGTATTTCTCACGCCAGTACTACCTCATCCTTTCATAGCCTCCAGCTGCTATCCCACTTAGGTTTATGATTATCCACCCATTTGTGAGAGACAAGTATTTTAACCTCCAGCTGCTATCCCACTTAGGTTTACGATTATCCACCCATTTGTGAGAGACAAGTTTTTTAGGTAGCAAATCGGCAATATTGCTCGATATTTATAAATATACATTTCATGTGCAAAGAAAGACAGATAAGCGGTACAATGATATGCTTCCTCCCTTTGATACATTACCATACGGCAAAAATTTAGACTGGTCTAAATTGAAAGGAGTTGCAGACGACAATTTAAAAGTTATGATTTTTTTTTGTCATATTTTCATAATTTTCTGGATATAAAACATTGTGTAAAATAGAGAAATTGCTAGTTAGAAGCAATATCTTCATTTTACACAATGCTTTCTGAGTCATTTTTTCTTTGGGGCGGAGGCGTCAAAAGGCGTCGCTGTGTGGAAATAGTTTAACACATTCCTATTTTAAAAAAGATATAAAGACTGGCTGAAATGCTTCAAGGATACAGATTGTATTTCATATCTCGTTTGAAATGGAGAACAATTACCATATGGATATGGGATAGCAAACAATGTAACAAAATGTGAAATCATTTGTTTCAAGTATCATCTCTTTATCCCCACCACAAATGTGTTTTAGGTAATTATCTTTTAAATGTGGGAAGGTATGTATGGAATAACGAGCCGCCGTCATAACGCTGTTAATAGAGCATCAGACTTCAAATCTTCAATCATGGGGTGGCATGGATTCGATCCCCGGCGGCGGCACATACCCTTTCCGGCATTTGTCTCTCACCAATGAGTGTATAGTGGGGAAGCAGCTGGAGACTAGGAAATGATGAAATGGTAGTACTGGTGCGAGATATACCAGGAATCCATTGGTAGGTGCTCCAGCCGCAGTGATTTGACTGAAAAGTGTTAAAAGTGGCGTTAAGCAAGAAAGAAAGAAACGGAATAACGTTAAATAGACGAGCTCATCGCCGTTTACAGAAGGTAGATACCAAGTTCTGAGGCTAGTACATATATTTATAAATATTTATCTTTAAGACAGACTATGTTATCCACCACAACACTTCGAGGTTTTCTTATCATAGAAAAATAAAAAGCATATAAATTGGTTTTATATTTGAAAGAAAATATAATATTGGTTATCATCATAAAGTCGTTGAGCGTTCACAATGTCGTAACTATAGCTTTAATAAAGCTGTCGATACAATATCTATTTCTTCCAACGACGATAACTTAGTATCCTGCATTACTATGATAACGTCAATTGGAAAATAATGATATATGGTAACGGTGTCATACTTATATGTTATGACGTAATTTATTTGATAACCGCCTCATTCGGAACCTTATTTTGTCGTTGTGCGACCAAAATGTCGTAAATATAGCTTTAGTAAAGCTGTAGTTACGACATTTTTCTCGACAAACGATGATGTGTCACACCAAATACAGAATGTTCGTTCTGTCTGATTGTGTCCTCGAGATATATATGTTTCGAGTGTGTGCGTGCATTAGCGTGTACGTGCCCGCATGCGCGCGCGCGTGCATGCGTGTTTTCTTCTTCTTCTCCTTTTTATATTGACGGAAAAAGATGTAGGTAGGCCTATGTAGTAATGATTTGTTGACGAAAATACCAGGTGTTATATGATTTGTATAACGAAAATATCAAGTGTTATATGATTTGTATAACGAAAATATCAGGTGTTTTATTTCGGCTGGTGTGCAACAAATAAATGACTACAGTATTTCCCGTACCTTTGAGGCTCTATGCCTTTGTATATAACGTTCTTTACATTTTTGGATGACTTTGAATTTATTTAAAATCAGTTCCTTATCAAAAACTGTCTAACGCCATCAGTTCAGTATCAAATACTGTCTAACGCCATCAGTTCAGTATCAAATACTGTCTAACACCATCAGCTCCGTATCAAATACTGTCTAACGCCATCAGCTCCGTATCATATACTGCCTAACGCTATCAGTTTAGTATCAAATATTGTAGTCCCGCACCAAATACTGTCTAACGCCATCAGTTCCGTATCAAATACTTCTTAAGCCACCAGTTTAGTATCAAATACTGTCTAACGCCATCAGTTCCGTATCAAACACTGTCTTACGCCATCAGCTCCGTATCAGATACTTTCTAAAGCCATCAGTTTAGTATTAAATACTGTCTAACGCCATCAGTTCCGTATCAAACACTGTCTTACGCCATCAGCTCCGTATCAGATACTTTCTAAAGCCATCAGTTTAGTATCAAATACTGTCTAACGCCATCAGTTCCGTATCAAACACTGTCTTACGCCATCAGCTCCGTATCAAATACTTCTTAAGCCATCAGTCTAGTATCAAATACTGTCTAACGCCATCAGTTCCGTATAAAACATTGTCTAGGTCTATCAGCTTTGTATCAAATACTGTCTAACGTAAGAAATAAAGTGCATTGCAATTCATAGAGTAAGGCGCAGCGCTCATAGACAAAGCTAATCTAATCACAGAAAAGGATTTTGAAACCCAAAGCGGTCGACTTTATCTATAAAGACTTCAAAGAGCCATTTATCTTACTGTTGGTTCATTGGTTTGCCTGTCTCACTGCGAATTATTCCTTTTGCTTATTGACCAATCGCGGTGTCAATCAAGGAATCGACCAATTAAACCAATCATTCAGCCCGGACCTGAGCTTTCAACTCCAATACACTCGCTGCCATTTTTGTTAGCCTTTTTATTGGATTGGCAGCATAAACGTCGTAACTACAGCCTTTTTAAGTAGTTACGACGTTTAGGTCGCCAACCAATCATTTACATTTTATTACATGCTCCGGGCCATATATTTTGCAAGATGACGCCGTTATAAATCGAAGTGGCGCTTCCAGTTGGAGTTAATAGGCGGGGCCTAGCGAGTCAGTTGGCGGGGCCAGCGCTTGGTCGATTACTTCCCCTGAAATCGTCAAATTAGTGACAAAAACTTGATCATGTAATCCAGCTTTTGTGACGCTATAGACAAAAAACATTGGTAAACCTTGACGTTGTCCGGTTAAACCCTTTTTTGCCTTAAACAATTCAGGCTACTCTTTAAATATACTTTTTAAAATTGTACTTTACATAAAATAGGTGGTGTGAATTTGAAACAAAAGTCTTGAAATTTTTGACTGGTCCAATTTCAAAGGTCTTGCAGACAACAAATTTTAGTTGAACTTATTTGAAAAATAATCATTCAGTAGGATAGAAAATATTGTGAAAAAGCAGAAATCGCTTATTACAAGCAATTGCTTGTTTTCCACAATGTTTTCTCAATTATAGAAACACAGGGACGTAAACACCGGGGATTAAACAGGAAAGGGCTAATTTCACATTTTAAAGCGACTCTTGAACTTTATGGAAGAAAAAAAATATTTTTTCAATTTTAAGTTAATATCTTAAATGCTTTCAGGTATTTGAAATAAGGTGATTAAGCTAATTTTGTATTGAAATTTACTCTTCATAATTCTAAAAAAGAAAGAAAGAAAGAAAGAAAAAAAATAGTTCGCGTTACAAAACGCCAAAAAGTCAACGAAAGTCAACCCGAATAGAACCGAAATTCATAAGAAAATTATGTTAGCTGTCGATCGCATCGAAAATTGCCTAATTGTGATTTCCATGATTCCAGCGATTCAGTCAATATCGACGTTACCCGACCACGAAAGACCTCATCCTATGAAATGTTTCAAAGTGGGACATAGGGAATGAATTACATTAAATTGAATATGTAGTGAATTCATGATTTGACGCGAAGAGAGAATATTAATCATGCACATAACATTGTTAACTTTTGGAAAAGCAGATAGTTTTGCTTATTCGAATTTTCATGCAAATCTTTGCAATAACCGCTTTAATTTTCATGCGAATTAACATTCATTAATCCATTCCCACATGATAAAATCTTAGACCTGTCCAATTTCAAAGAAGTTGCAGACGGCAATTATACTGTGGTTAAATCTATAAAATATTTGTCTTTTGGGGTAGAAAACATTGCGGATAATAATGAAATTGCTTGTAAAAAGCAATTTCTTAATTTTCCACAATGTTTTCATAGGCTTTCATATTGAGGGGTGTTTAAAAGGGTCATTGTGTGGGAATGGGTTAAGAGAAGAAAGCATTGTAGTAAAATGAGAAATTGCTTGCGATAATCATTTCCCCTCGATGTTTTCCCAAACATCTTTTTTTCAGAGATTCGAACTGCGGAACCGTGAAGTAAAAATTAATGTGTTACCAGGTAAATGACTTTATTTCTGTTTCGGAAAATCTACCGACGGTAAAAAGTTGTAACCGTGCTCAGCCTGTTCATTTTCGCACAGTAGATGCATGGAATTCTCACACGGACGTCTACCATTAGTACTTACAGTGCTTTGATTGTAGTTGTTCCGGGAGAAAGTGGAATCAGAGAGCGAACTCTTAACCCATTCCCACTCAATCCCTCTTTTTACGCCCCTCGAGAATAAAGCTTTGGAAAACATTGTGGAAAATGAGGAAATTGCTTGTATCAAGCAATTTCTTCATTATCCACAATGTTTTCTATCCCCCCCCAAAAAAAACGGACAAATTCAAAATTTCATCAACTTGAAATTGTCGTCAGCAGCTTCTTTCAATTTGGACCAGTCTAATACTTTGCTGTGTTGGAATGCGTTAAATGAAAACGTGTGCATAAAATGAAATAAACGTCGTTGTCATTCAGCTACAATAACATCGTAACTACAGCTTGTTAAAGCTACAGTGTTTTGGTTCTGTTAGCCAAAAATATTCTTACCTCTCCGTTAACATTTTGTAAACAAAATTGTCCGATCTATCAAATCCAGGATAAAAGTAAATCGCAAATGTTTTGATCGATTATTGATTGAACGGATATGAGCGATTTAACTCTTTCCTGTATAATCACTTGTTTTTACGTCCATGCAATTTTACAGTGATACAAGCAATTTCTTCTTTTATCACAATATTTTCTACCACATAGAGTGGTTTTGTTTCAAAATGCACTCATTTTTCATTGTCGTCTGCAACATGTGTCAAATTGGGCCAGTCTAAAATTTCGAGAAACAGGAAAGGGTTAAATAAATTGATTGAGAGCGGATTCCATTATGTTCTGGACTGCTCATATGTATCTCTGAGTTGAAAGAACTGTTGCACAATCCAAACATCCCTCACTATAAACACGATAATAAAGTGTTTTGACATCGAGAAGGTACATTTGTTTTACTTGACTGTTGTTTTATTGCAATTCATTTCGACTTAATCCGGTATTTCTTGCTTTCATTACCATACCTAATTTCCGACCAGGAAAATACAAATTTTGCTGTCCTCTGAGGCCGAAAATGAGATGCAAATTATGCAAAGAAAATTAAGGTGTGGTTTATCCATTCCATTATCTCACTTTGAGACCTTTTCATATGGTTAAATTTCTACAGCTCTCGCAAGGACAAAATGTCTTACAACCAGAATTAAAATTATCTACAGACCCCTCTATAATAGAATAGGAGCCCGCTTTGAAAAGTGTTGCCGAACGGGAAACGAAAATATATTTAAAATTATATCATTTTAGCAACATACAATATTCCGTTGTCGAAAATTCGAAAGTTCCGAGACGTCCGATTTATTGCCGTTAACCCGCGGCGTAACCTGATTTTGATAACGTAATCATATCGTCACAGTCACGTGATATTCGTAAGTTGTTTGACAAGAGGCAAAATGGAGGAGAGCGAACCGTCAAGAAAACGAGCAACCTGGCGTCTGTCTCAGATTCAGCCAAGAAATATTATCGTCAAGATAAATGGGCATGTACTCTAAAAGGAGAGTTATATTGGGGAAAGAGAATGTCCGTTGAGAATCCTCATTGTTGACATTTTTTATTCATTTGTGTTTGACGTCATATAATCTTTTTGTCGTTGAAATAGGCTGATCATATACAAATGATTATCACGTGACTAAATTTCATTGATCACCTACAATTAACCGACATAAAGCGAGATGTACCGAGTAAGATTCGGAAAACTTCTGAAGAACCGCCACTTTTCTAGGCATATTTTTCCTTCATCAAACGGTCCACATTGATAAATAGCGCATTTTCGTGTAATATATCAAATCAACAAACAATGCAAAACTGAAACATTTGTCAACAGGAAAAAAAATGATTGAAGTTTTGAGCAATAAAGCATTTACTAACTTAGCTTTTTGAAAGAATATCGAAGGATTAGAAATATATCAGTCCTCTCATTGCACCATTCAGAATGTGTAACAAAACGTACTTTTAGGAAGAGGGGAAACCTCAGTTGATAGAGCATTCAACTTCATAGGTTCGAGACCTGGGCTGGTCTGGTGAACAAGATATGAGCACGCTAGGGAACCATGCGGAGCTCTAACTGGTTTCATCCTGTATCCTTGCACTGTACTATATCCTGGAGGCGTTCCTTATGTTGCCAATGTTACGGCAGAGACGGTAATTTGCCAGTCGCGTTTGTCAATCAAATAACCAGTCGAACAGAAATGAGTTTTGAACACCGACATAAGACGCCATTTTTGTTTACCTTTTTGTTGATTTGGTGACTTAAACGTCATAACTACAGCTTTTTTCAAATTTTTCAAATCTTTTGCAAAATAACGCCGTTTAAAATCTGAAGTTTATGAAATTTGAGATTTGTTTACCTTTCTGGGTAGATTACATTGCGGGAAATGAAGAAATTGCTTTTTACAAGCATTGTCTTAATTTCACTTATAGTTTTCCAAATCGTTTTTTTCTTGAGAGGTGTCTAAAATCTTCATTGTGTGGGAAAGGAATGACCATTTACCGAACATTTTAGACTGGTCTAAATTGATAGACATTGCAGACAACAATCTTTGTCTCTTTGATAGGAACATTGAAAAAAAAGCAATTTCTTCATTTTCACTATATATAAAAAGCTTTGTGTTGTAATTGGTTATACAGAACGGCTACATGTTTGTGTAAATACGTGTTGCTATCTATACTAAGTTGTAGCTTATGCAGGCGATGTAACAATTGACGAATCGTGTCTGTCTAGCAATTGACTTTGTCAATTTAGAGGTCCCGGGTTCGATCCCCGACGGCGGCACTCATCCTTTCCGACCATTTGTCTCCAACCAATGGGTCGATAGACCTATGTGGGATAGCAGCTGGAGGCTAAGTAAGGATGTGATGGCGGTACTGGTGTGAGAAATACCAGGAAGCCATTGCTCCAGCCGCCGCGATATGACTGAACGATTGTTGAAAGCGGCGTAAAACCCCATTCAAACAAACTAGCAATTGAATAATCTCGACTGTCACTCAAATAACCATTCGACCTATGAAATTATTCATTTAGACAAGAAATGAGTTTCGAACTCCGACATTGGCCTTCATTTTGTCAACAATTTTTGTTAGTTTGGCGACTTAATCGTCGTAACAACAGCTCATTCAAGCTGTAATTACGACGTTTAGATCGCCAACCAATTATTCTAATATTTTGTTACATGCTACTGACCATAGTTTCTGAAAAAATAACGCCTCTAAAATAGAAGCGGAACATCCTGTGGAGTCAATGGGTGTGGCCAACGTAGAAAGTGGGCGGGGCCAGCGATTGGTCAATTAATCAATCGATCAAACAAAACATGCATTCAGACCGGAAGTGAACTCTGAACTCCAGCATCGGTCGACGTTATTTGAGGCACTTTTGTGCGTTTGGTGACTGAAAAGCCGTAATCAAAGCTTGATGCAAGCTGTAGTTAGGACAACCATTTTTCTTTTTTGTCACATTTTACTGTTCTTAGATTGACGATGCAATCTGTCAGCATTATTTTTCTAATCTTCCTCTTTTTGTTACATTTTGTGATGTTCAGTTTTTATTTAGCTTTTCGACATTTGAACATGTCCTCGGTGGACTGCTAAACATGAGGTCACGGGATCAATCCACAAAAAATCACCTAGGTAGGAAGAGCAGCTAGGGTTTGGTTTAACCCATTCCCACACAATGACGCTTTTTGACGCCGCCGAAGAAAAATAATTGAGAATACATTGTGGAAAATGAAGAAACTGCTTGTAACAAGCAATTTCTTCAATTTCCACAATGTATTCTACCAGAAAATTGAAAAATAAAAAAAAAAAAAAAACATAAACTTTAAATTGTCGTCTGCGACTCCTTTCAATCTGTACCAGTCTAAAATTTAGCCGTCTGGTACAGGGTTAAATGTTCAGGTAATAAATGGTTTGGGCACCAACCGCTGTTATAGAACTGAAATAATAATTAAAGTGACAATAAACACCCTACAATCAACAACTTAGTCAATCAGTCAATCAATCAAACAGACGGTCAACTAAACAAACAAACAAACAACCAATCCAATGTTTAGGCAGTTATTTTGTTTATTGAAATTTTGTTAACTCTCTACCATAAAACTAAAAATTGCATTTGTCAATGAACCAGAAATGGAGAGAATAATCTAGCTATGATTTGAGATGAGTACATTTGCAGATGGGCCTAAGTTGCAGAAAACATTGAAAATTGAAATGATTTTTGTTTCAAGTATAAATGTCTGTTTCATTTATTCAATGGTCAAGGAAATCGGTGGTTGCAAGACAAAGAATTGAGCCTTACCAGGCCCTTTCTTTGATTGAATGGGGTTTTACGCCGCTTTCAACAATCTTTCAGTTATATCGCGGCACCTAACAATAGAATCATGTTATTTCTCACACCATTACTACCAATACATCCTTTCCTAGCCTCCAGCTGCTATCCCACATAGGTCTACGATTATCGACCCATTGGTGAGAGACAAATTGTCGGAAAGGATGAGTGCTGCCGTCGGGGATCGAACCCGGGACCCGCTCTAGATCGACAGTCCGACGCGCTACCAAGTGCACTATGACGGCGGCTACCAGGCTTTTCATAGAAACTATATAATCAAGCTTTCACGAACTTTTTTCAAAATAGTCTTTCAATTTTTCGTAACTGCTTAAAACAATAACTATCCACACCTTCTATCATGTCAACATACGAAAGTTTAAAACCTTGAGGAGGTGATTGATGACGCACAGGTCTATCCTTATATTGACCTTTATAAGGAAACAAACTGACGAACCGCTAGCCAACCCTATTGACCTCCGTTTGTATTGTTAAAGTTACTCGAATAAAATGTCTATGTTTGTCTTAACCCTTCCCCTTTTTTGAAAATTTAGAATGGTTCAAATCAAAAGACAATGCCGACGACAATGACAATTTGAAGCAATTTGAAATAAAACCATCCTGTGTGATAGAATATATTGTGGGAAAAGAAGTAATTGCTTGTTACAAGCAATTTCTTCTTTTTCCACAATATTTTCTCAAGTATGAAATAACAGCAACGTAAAATCCCTGGTTTGATCAGGAAAGTGTGAAGGAGTTCGTATGAAATATCAAATGTTGCTAGTTTGCTAAGCTTATGGAACAACAGTCAAATCATTAGCGGGCGACCTAACTGTCGTAACTACAGCTTGAATAAGCTGTAGTTACAACCTTTTAAAATCATCCACAAATGAAAACATGTTAAATATATATCATATGTAAATCTTTCGCTTCCTGTGTAAATATCTAATCTCACTTTTTACGATCCCCTAGAAAATAGTTTTTGGAAAACAATGCCGAAAATGAAGAAATTACCTGTATTGCTCAGTATTGATTTTTATCCCAAAAAGAAATATATTTTAAGATTAGCTGCATAGAATTTATTATCAGCGCCCTAGAATTTAAGGCCGCCGACTTCTTAAATAGATATTCTCAAGTCCCAAGAATACAGTATATACTGGCCTCAGGGAGGTTCGTTTTCGTCTTACAAGTCACATTTACTCAATCAGTAAAATTTATTAACACATCACAAGCATTTGTCTTGAGATATTAAGAATTCCTGTTCCAGATCACAAAATTATAGACAGGTCCATATTAAGAGAATATACAGATGTCAATTCCAAGCTGATGGAATATAAACATTGTTTTCTTTTAGGGTAGAAAACAAGCACTTTCTTCATGTTCCACAATATTTTGTAGTTATTTTTACTCAAGGGGCGTTAATGAAAAAGGAATTGTGTGGGGATGGGTTGAAAATCTTTATTACATATTTCATGATTACTTAACGATTATTGTAAAAATTGTATAAAAGGAATAGGTGTAGTAAGTATCACTCAGACGGAATCTTTCTTTGCAGCAGGTATCGTACAGATTTGAGATGATTAATTGAGTAATCGCGGTCGCCAATCAAGGAATAAAATCGACCAATCAAATTATTTATTTAGCCCGAACATGAGCATACCAACTCCGAAATAGGCGCCATTTTTGTTTACCTTTATTATTGATTTGGCGACTTTAACGTCGTAACTGCTGCTTATTCAAGCTGTAGTTACGACGTTTAAGTCACCAACCAACCATTTTACTTTTTTATTACATGCTACCGCCCAAATTTTTTTCAAAAACACGCCGTTAGAAATCGAAAAGAAATTTCCTGTAGGAGTCAATGGGAGGGGCAGAAGAAGTAAGTGGGCGGGGCCAGCGATTGATCAATTGTGATTGACCGAGCTTACAATTCCTTAAATTGGCAGGTATCTGGTCGTCTGCTATCGGATTGTAAATTATTGTAAACAATGTGGTTTTACGGTATATACATACATATATATATGGTATTGCTTACATCTTTTACTATGATTTTGTCATTTTAGTTTGCTGGAATCTGGATAAGGGATTATGGGCGCGATGTAATCGTTGATGAGATGAACATGAAATGAGTGACCTGTCTTTGTTGTTTATTTACCCAACGATTTACTCCGGACATACCGTACCCCACCCTCCAAACGCCATTGGTTGACTATTTTAGATCGTGGGCAACTATACGTTATATTTTGGGGAAAAATATATATAGCCAGAAGCATGTAACATAAAGGTAAAATGGTAGGTTTGCGACCTAAAAGTCGTAACTAAAGCTGGAATAAGTTGTAGTTATGATGCTTAATTCGCTAAACCAACAAAATGCTTCACATAAATGGCGGCCAGTGTCGGAGTTCAAATTCAACTTACAGTCTAAATAAATGATTTCATTGGTCGACTATCTATTTGATTGACAGCTGCGACTTGTCAATTTATCATAGATGATCGATAATGTTACAGTTGAAAGAAACTGGTCAATAGACCTTTTCACGGTCTCACAGCGCATGCGTCAAATCGAATCTCGTTAAAGGCGATATTTACCCGAGACTTTGTCACGTGATCGATTGCGGGGAGTCGATAATTTATCACTATATAATCCTATATAAATTGTCTATTTTGAACGAGCAAAAATAAAGGTTAAAAATCAAAGTTTTGGTGCAAAAAGGGTTTCAAGATGTGGGCAGATATATGCAGACTAGTTGTAGCGAGTAATATTGATGATATTATCGTGTATTAGTAACAAAATTAAGTTTAAAACGACCTGGTGTCTAGGCCATATGAAACATTACGTACCTCGAGTTTTGCGAAAATTACCCTTTCATACAATAATATCTCCTACGATATAAGATATTTTGGACATATTTTAACCCCCCCCCCTTCACACACATACAAGGAAGGTAAAGTAAATAATTGTAGTTTGACACTCGACGCAAACACTGAATGATTACGTTGATGAATGGAAAATCTCGCCATGCAGTATACGGACAAGTGTCAAACATCTTGACAGATATAATATTGACTAAAATAACATTCCAATATCAATCCATTCCCAATGAATGAATTTTTGAGTGGTCCAAAAGAAGTTGCAGACGACATTTTATAGCTAATGGAATTTAATTGTTTATTTATTTTCTTTTTTCCTTATGGGACAGGAAAAATATTGTGGTTACCGAAGAAATTACTTTATCTAAGCGATTTCTTCATTTTCCACAATGTTTTCATATGCTTCTTCTCAAATTGACATTCGCAGCGTTCTGGTAATAGAAGTGTTGGAGGAAACGAGAAAATATATTCTTTGATTTATATAATCTGCTTTTCGTCTAGATATGCCATATACCGATTAAAAAGTGTATTTGGAAATTCAAAATTGAGAGCACTATAAATTAACGAAAAAAGGATTATTACAGAAATCATATTGGTGATGATGACGATGTTAATAGTGCGAAGAAAAAAATGAAAAATAGAAATAATCAAATGTAATGATTATAATGGAGTGCTGTTTGGTAAACAGTCTTGATGTAAAGGGTTCCCTTTGGTATATCACATATCTATATGGTGTTATGTGTAGACGGCAACGTGTCACGAAGCATCCAATAAACAACACCGCACACTCTTTATGTATATTAGTAAAATTTAGGAATTGATAAAAACAAATTTGTCTTTTTATGTTTCAACCTATATGCCGCCAAGTACTGGGCCCTGATCGACGAATCAAAGAATCCGACCAGACGTCGTTTTCAATCGGCACGGGAATATTATTGCATGGTGTTTATTTATTTATCATTATCATTTCAATCTTTTACCAAAATAAAAATAAATTTAATACGCTTAACAACTTTGAGTGGATACTTTTTGCTGTAGGATATATATTATCCTAAAAAGATGGGTGGAAATGACAATTGTTGCGTGGCAGATTGTAGATCGACAAGGCATGACTCTAATATATCCTTCCATAGAATTCCAAAGAAACCGTAGTCTAGAATATTTATGGATAAAGGCAACTGGAAGAGTCCTCCATGGAAGAAATAAATTTGCACCAAAGAATAATTCTTTATTTAGTGGTCGACATTTTGTGAATGGGAAGAGAAGTGATGATCCAAGGTCTGTGGACTTTATACCGACAATGAATCTTCCGGTGACTTTGCCAGTAACATTGAGGCAAAGGAGAGCTACTGTTTCTAGTATGAAATCGTCCAAATATGACGGAGCAGTAGAAACCATCGTGAAAGAAACTGTAGCATGTGTTACACCAAGAAACGCGTTTTGTTGCCAGAAATTGATCTTAGAAATGTGCAGAACGAAGATCAGATTTCACATGAGCGGTCAGATGAAATGACAGAATGCGAAATGCTGCATTGCCAAATTCCCTGCGAGGTACGATTTCAATTAAAATGTAACGTAAGTTTGGTAGGATTTTCCCTGGTATGAAGCAAGGACACGGGAACTGATTAATTACAAGCTGGTATTTTCCACAGTTTTTTCAATGTGACTGAGTCTCTGGACAAATCCATCTTCAAAGTGTTTAAACGCCTTCAACGACGTGTAGGCCCGGACGCTTTCTTTGTCAAACGATTTGTCCCGCGATTCCACTAAATATTTTTTTTAATTTTGATATGTCAAAGGCCGGAACATTTTTCAAACCATTTTCCCATCTATTATTCGGATTTGTAAACACTGACTTCACAATAAGAAACTTGTTTTCTGACATTTTAACACTGTTAAAGTTCGGGGTCGTATCGAGCCTTCTTATTTTCTATTGAGTTTTTCAAACCGGAAGTAAAAACTCCCCGCAACGGGAAAATGTTGTTGTTGTTATTTTTTGAAAGCGTCTAACGGATGTAGACTTTTTAGTCATCTGGCGCTTTGCGTGAAAAGGTCTATTTTTTTTTTCATTTTGTTCCTGAGTTCTTCAACTCCAAACGTTTAACTGTAAGCTGTAGAAAACTCTATGCTTAATGTTGAGACTTAACGCATTCCCATACAATCCCTCCTTTATACGCCCAAGAAAAAAGCTTTGGATAACATTGTGAAAAATGAAAAAAATGCCTGCACCAAGCATTTTCTTCATTATCCACATTATTTTCTATCAAAAGAAAAAGACTAAATTTAGAATTTCATCAATGTGAAATTGTCGTCTGTAGCTTCTGTCTAAAATGTTGCTGTATTAAAATGGCTTTAACTTTGAGCTTTAACTTTGAGCTTTAACTTTCAGCTTTAACTTTCAGCTTAAACTCTGAGCTTTAGTATTTGATAGATGATAAGCATAACAGAAAGAAATGAAGTGATGTTCGTCAAAAGATAGGTAATAATGGTAGGAGAGTCAATTAGAACATACGAAACCTTGCAATCGCCGAAATCTGTAAATTCACTTCCGACCTTCTTGGCTGGTTTACACTTACCTCAAACCCTATCGCCGAATTGGATAAATGCCCTTTCAAGCTTCTTGGCTGATTAACACCTTTTCAAATAAATTTACAACAGAAGTGGGAAGTGAGAAACGAAAGACTTGACTAAGCCTAGTCAAAACCCGGGAATATTCTGAAACACGCTCTATCGTTCTTATCTATGAGAGTGGTCGAAAGTCATTATCGCATAATCTCTGTTATTCCCTTATGTGCGCAATGATAAAATTATTATTGTGATAATTTTATTTCTCTCTGTATGTGTCGCTTTGCATTTCACTAGTTCTCCCAAAGTGTAGTCAGATTACCATGACCAGATTTTTTGTCATAGTGTCCTTCGGCTATGGTCTTTCCTACAATTAACAAATGTAACGAACGTCATTAAGTTATCACCTTTCGGCGACTAATAATCAGATCATATAGGATGAGTGGCTTTGACTTATAAACATTAGAAATGGTCAGGTGCATCAGTCTATCACCCCGGTAACTGGTGCTTAACTCAATATTTTCCAGATAAACCCACTTTAACCCATTCCCACACAACAAAATTTTAGACTGGTCCAATTTGAGAGAAGCTGCAGACGACAAATTCAAGTTGATGGAATTGTATTATTATCATTATCATTTTCGTCTATTGGGAAAGCAAACATTGTGGATAATGAATAAATCGCTTGATACAAGCAATTTCTTCATGTCCCACAATATTTTCGAAAGCCTTTTTCTGGAGGGGAGTAAAAAAGGGGGGTATGTGGGAATGGTCTAAACTCTATGCCTGTACCTTTACAATCCTGGACTAGTCTGAATTTGATTTTGTTCAGTCTGCAAAGATTTAAATAGGCACTATATATACGATGCAGCTAACTGTCTGGAAGCTTTTTCTTTGTTTGCGTTTTATAATTATCATTATTCTTTAAATTAGAATTGACCTCATCATTTATTATTATCATGACTATAATGTTTATTATAAAATTCGTTTTTTATCATTTCTACGCAAGTCAAATTGTTTTGAGAATTGAATAGTTGAAATCGTATCATTTTTTAAGAATAGCAAAATTGACTCAAATCAAATCTTTCATAGTCTTTACCATTCCCTACAAAATACCGTATTAACGTCCCTCATAAAAAAGAGGAAAACATCGAGGAAAGCCCCCCCCACACACACACACAAAAGAAATAAGACAAAGACTTCTGTAATTTCATTGAATATGAATTGAGCCTATGCGTGACACTTCCAACCATTTCGCATGTGCGTTACTCGCACACATTGAGCAACCTGGACAGACATTCGGGACAATTAGAACATTCGGTGATTGTTTACAGAAGCTTTTGGTCAGTATCTATCTACAGAGCGCAAAGTGAAGACTCTGATCAGACTGTGCGGATGCACAGGCTGATCTGAGTCTTTAATTGGCGCACATGTGTAATGGTTGGAAATGTCACGCATGCGCTCAATTGTTGTTTGCAACTTCCTTCATTTTGAACCTGTCTAAAAAAACATCTGGTAATGGGCTAAAAGGGGAAATCTTAAAGTACGGATTTTTTTTTATACTTTTGTGAACATTATCTAGCAAATTCTTTATAAATTGAGGTTTGGTTTCACGAATCGGTCTTGAAGCATCCACCAGAGGTTAAATTATGTAAATAAGCTTGTCAATGACTATATAAGGAAATTCGTCCTCTTGAATCCACTGGAATTGACAGATATCTAAACAGAACAGACCTCGTTGTGAGGTAAGTTTTTTTTAATTTTTATTCTTTCATACTGGTTAAGATTAAAAAAAACCTAAAAAGAATTACAAAGATTCGTTATATTTTCTTCATCATTTAACGTTTTTCACAATTAAAAACGGTGAAGGAACATACATCTTGAAATCTCTTTCGCGATGAAAAGTTTTTAAATATGAAATGAGGAAATACACTATGCATCTTTCAAGTGACAAATTAATCATTTTAATAATAATCAAATACGTAAAATGAAATTGACATTAAATATTGCCAAGTTGCACTAATGACTTTTTAACGGGTCTGTATGATATAAAACATTTTTTTTATTTCTCTATCATTCTCAGATGAGAGAGTCTAGCTGTTAATCAGTGATAACATTTTTTTAGAAACCCCTGTCTTTGGGATGGAAAACATTGTGGTTAATGAGGAAATTGCCTGTCACAAGAAATTTCTTGTTTTCCCCTTTTTTTGCTTTGCGTAAAAAGAGGAATTGTGTGGAGATAGGCTAAACGAATAAAAATATAATTATTCTCAATCAATGTATAGAAACGATCGAAATATTTATTTGATTTACATTATGGTCTTCTTTCAATGCTTTGTCACCTACCTTTCGGCTATAATAAGGACAATAATGACATTTTATTTAACGGGGGTTACTGATTGATTGACCCATTGCGGCAAAAATTTAGACTGGTCCAAATTGATTGGAGTTGCAGACGAGAAATTCAAGCTTATGAAGTTTTGGATTTTTTTCACATTTCTGGATAGAAAACATTGTGTAAAATGAATAAATTGCTTGTTACAAGCAATTTATTCATTTTACACAATGTTTTCCCAGTTGTTTTTCTTGAGGGGCGTCCAAAAGCGTCAATTTATGAGAATGGGGTAAGATAACACCATACAGTTAAAACACAATGAGATACTTATTTTCAACGAGGCCTTCAATCGAAAGTACACACATACACACTCTCATATTTCTCCCTTTTCCTCTGTCGCTCATTCTTTCTCTTCCCTTTCTCTCCCCCCTCTCTTTCTCTCCCTCCCTCCCTCCCTCTCTTTGTCTCTCTCCCCCCCTCTCTCTTACTTGTGTGCCACGAACGATTCTGTATCTGTTGATTTTATTTAAATATTGTTATATTTTTCCGCCAAAGCCATTGCCATTTGTTGTCGTTCTTGCCGTTGACGTCATGTGACGTTGATGTCATTATTATCTGAGGTGCGTTCTTTTCGTCGAGATGAAAAAGCCCGCTAAATAAGATTCTTGAGATGTCCTATGGAACGATTTTTGTTATTTTGAGTGAAAACATTCAACGTCGTCAAGGCTTCTTGTTTAAGCCAATGCTGGGTACCCTTAAATTCCCATTCTTAAAATTCTTATTTACCTTAAGTTTGAATATATTTTTTTTTATTGTTATGAACGATTAAACAAAAAATACACCATAGTTACGATGTTTTACTGGGTGATTGGCGTATCAAGTTCCTCAACCAACCATTTTGCTTATATGTTACTAATAAATAACCATGGATTTCGATAGTATCCGTTGATACTAAAGAACTCCATATCGGAGTCAGTGGGCGTGTCTGGCGATCCGTTAATTAAGGGTAACAAGGACTAGGACGTTTTCCATCCTTGTTAAACACAGGCCAAGTTTCGCTGTGCAATTGACCAATCGCGTGTATCAATAAAATAATTAGTTGACCAACGAAATCATTCATTTAGACCAGAACTTTGTTTTGAACTACGACATTGGCAGCCATTTTTAGCCTTTTTTGTTGGTTTGGCGACTTTAACGTAACTACAGCTTATTCGAGCTGTAGATACGATGTCTATGTCGCCGACCAACCGTTCTACTTTTTTGTTTCATGGTACTGACTATAAATCTTGCAATATAACGCCGTTAAATATCGAAACGGAACTTCCTGTCGGAGTCAAAGAGTTGGCCAACGGAGTATGTAGCCTAGGCAAACGATTTGTCAATTTACATGTATATATTTGTCTAAAGATTTTAGCAACGTTCCGCCATTGTCCAAGTTTAAGACGAGGTAGAACATATATCAATATTAAATCCAAGACCAACTCGTTTCGACAGTAACCATGGTTCTTTGTCAACAAAAATTTGGTTACGAAGAAATATGTGATTATTTATTATTATAGAGTAGTTTTACGGGGTCTCTTATCCCATCTGTTAGGGAACCTGTACTTTTCAGGTCGTTGTCATTGGAGGAAATTTAAACATATACTTTATTTAAAGAACATGTTCGAAAACACATGAATGTTATCAAAGTACTGAAAGTACTGTAAACTAGCAAAGTATGGTTTTGTAAAGTAATCATTTTTGTCAAAGGTTATCATGGTTAAAATGACAAAATCTGATTCAAATTGAAAGAAGTGGCAGACGACAATTACAGGAGGTTGGAATTCGGTAGAAAGCATTGTGGACATAGAAGAAATTGCTTGTTACAAGTAATTTCTTCAATGTCCACAATGTTTTCCAAAGCATTTTTCTTGAAATGTTTAAAAAGCGGAATTGAGTGGGATTGGGTCAGATGGGTCAGAAAGCATGCTTTTAAAAATTAGAGTTTGTAATATTCTTAAAATACACAAGAACTACTTTTTGTGGTGCAAGCATTCAATGGATTTAGTAGTTAAGCCTCCAGTGGCAGTTTGCATTTGTTGAACTCTGAGACGACCTCAAAATTTGTCTGTTAACTTAAGCTATCAAAGCTGACGCTTTCCTAGCTAAAAAAGAAATAATTTTCGGTTATAATTGTTTCCCAGTAATATGTGATATGGCACACGAAAATTTGTCTTCAATTGTCGACCCGTAACAGATTGAAATGGCTACATAGGCTGATCAGGATGTCATCAGATTTTTTTAATCTATTCTTTTTTTTTTTTGCCAAATTTGAGACAAGTCCGAATTTCAAAGGTTTTGCATGGGAGAATTTAAAGTCGGTTTAATTTGAAAAATTACCTTTCATATTGTGGGAAAGAAGGTATTTCTTGTTACAAGCAATTTATTTCATTTCTACAATGTTTTCTCAATAATAAATTCACAGGGTCGTAAAAATGAACAGGGATTGAACAAGAAACAGGTTAAATTGATGGAGATTGTACCTAGCTTTCATCTATATTTTGAGATAAAACGCATACATGTAATTCGTTGTTAAGCTTCAAGATGTTGTAAGCTGTAGCTACGACATTTTTACGCTAAACGACAATATTTCAAAATTATAGTAAATTGATTCGATTCACGTGAACATTTCCTTTTCCTTGTTTAATAATTACGATAAGTCAGTTTAAAACTGAAATGAAATCCCCATTCTATATATAATTGCTTTTGCTTTCAAATATTCATTTGATTTAAGCATAATTCATTTATTGAGAATTGCGTTGAAAACCGGTGAAACTATTTGAATGCAAGATTTAAGCTGATATGACAAAGTCAGGTTCCGCGCAGGCCAAAATCATGTTGTTTCAAAGTAGAATTTAATTTGTGAGAAGCAAATGCCAAAACTCCATGTTACTTCAATTGTAATCCGTGAAATAGTCCCATTGGAGCCTGCGGGAGACACCGATATTTCATCTTTGCTTCTATCACATACCCATCTTATGCTGCATTTGTCCGATTCGTAAAAGAATTATGAATTTTGATGCATTAGATATTATAGCTATAAAACAAGAAGAAAATACATGGAACAATTCCTCGCGATTCAAATATTTGGCCTTCAAATATTTTAATCTTTTTATTTACTAATGATTTTGTAAAAGCGTATCCCATCATGAATAGCATATAACCAGACACCAAAATTTTAGACTGGTCCAAATTGAAAGGAATTGCAGACGACAATTTAAAGCTTCTAGAATTTTGGATTCGTTTTACCTTTGGGGTAGAAAACATTGTGGATAATGAAGAAATTGCTTGTAGCAAGCAATTTCTTCATTTTCCACAATGTTTTCTATGTCGTTTTTTTCTTGTGTGCGTCTAAAAGCGTCATTGAGTGGGAAAGGGATAAAGCGGCTGTACGTACATGAATAAAACAACATGTATCTTTGATCAGAGTCTCGTGAAAGCTCGGGTTAACTAATCCTGTCGGCCTCAATTAATTGTAATATTCTGTGAACCGCTTATCTCCAGGTTTCATTTCCTGACATTCTTACCACGATTTCTTTCCAAAGAAAAAAATCTCAAGAAATCTTTGAAAATATGACTTCTCTATTAATCTAGTACAAGGTCGAGCTTCTCATATGTAAACAGTTTTTGGGTTATTTCGATTATTAGACTGTCTCGCTAAATCTTTATAGAGATCAATGTTGATTTTGCATACTTTAATTGACCAAACTCGGTTGTCAATCAAATAATCAGTCGACCAATGAAATCACCCATTGATACCAGACATGAGTTTTTATCTCCGACATTGGCCGCCATTTCCGTTAATCATTTTGTTGGTTAAGTTGAAATAACGACGGTTAAGGTCGCAAACAAACTTTTCTAATTTTTGTTATATCGACGGGTTAGCGCAAAAACATAGTATGGGTCTCCAATGAATAAGAATATTAAATCTTTCCTGTTTTGAAAAAAATAGACCTGTCAAAATGTAAAGTCTGTTTTATTTTGTTTTATCATATCATTCAGTGAGGTAGAAAATGTGAAAAAAAGAAGACATTGCTTGTGAAGAGCGATTTCTTCTTTTTCAACAATGTTTTCTCAAGTTTCAAAACACAGGGACGTAAAAACAAGGGTTTGGACAGGAAAGGGTTAATGAAGTTTTTGATAATCGCTTTATACCAGATCGAGAGGGAGAGAGAGAGAGAGAGAGGGAAGAGTGAGAAGAGAGAGATATATATATAGAGAGAGAAAAGAAAGAGAGAGACAGGGAGAGACAGAGAAAAACAGAGATAGACAGTGAGAGACAGAGTTTTACAGAGAGTGTTAGGGAGAGTTTTAGAACGATAGTATCACCAATTCATTGTCTTCAAAACTACAAAGTCAAACCGACCAAAACCTTGTAATAAACATTTTCTGTTTCAGATCTCACGATGCGCCATTTTGTGATCGCCTTTATATTTGCTGCGTTTTTAATCTCCATCCTACACGTGGTCAATGGTTCTTCGTCACAAGGGGACCTCTCAGACGATGAAAGACAGGTACTCCAGTTTAATTCAACTTTTTTTGCATTGAATGACATGTGCGCCAGTCTATTAACCCTTTTCTGTACAACCCGGGATTTTACTTAGCTGTCATTTTATACTCGAGAAAAAATTGTGGAAAAAGAAGAAATTGCTTGTGACAAGCAATTTCTTCTTTTTCCACAAAATGTTCTACCGCATGGGCTGGTTTCATTTCAAATTGCATCCAACTGTCGTTATCGATTGCAACCTCTGTGAATTTGAACCAGTTAAAAAAATTGAACCCATAGTATCGCATAATACTTTTCTCTATCCCGAAAAAATAGTGTTTTACGGAAAATTAACAATAACAAAACCTATGTTAAATCCAAAAGTATTATCGGAATATTATCTCATATGAGTGACCACCTGTAGAAAGTGTCTGCTTCAATTAAACGATCAGGATTTCCAACCTCCTCTACCTATATCAGTCGGGTCCTTTCTTTCAAATCGACAGTGATACCAGTCTACATATACAATTAGCCAATTACGGTTAATCCAGCTTCTCCGATTGAAAAGACAGAAAACCTTTACAAACTGGTTTTTGAAATATGACAGCTTTAATGTTACTTTCAAATATCAAATTTTGATCTCTCACGTGAAAAGAGACCGTCTGGTGTTTTTCAAAAACGGTTAATTAAAAAAAGAGAATCGTGCTCCGGGGTTCAGCAGAATTCAACTAGATCTCGCTTTCTGTAAATCAGTATAAAGAAAGGTAGAATCGTCATTCTAGATTAAGAAAATCTTGAAAGCTCATTTTTCAAAACTGTGGTCAGCTTGCACAGTTCGCGTAGTCTGACCCGGTCCGTCATTTTTCGACAATTCCGGTAGTCAATTTTCTCTTGAAGAGTCAGAATTGATTAACCCTTGTCATGCTGAATTATAAATTCTCTTAAGAATTGTATTAGAATTAAAGGGCTAAATGTACTGGTCAAATCATTTGCAGATTAACATTCATTTTGACAATTCATCATATAAACAAATATGGCTTAAAGGGACAAATAGGTGATATAGGTTAAGATCAGACTGTACATATGGGCAGGCTGATCTTTGTCTATATCTCCTGCCAAAGCAGAATATTCCGGGTTCAGCATGACTGCTCGTTATTTGCTTCGTCTCCAAGATGGAGGTTCTAATAACTTCGTACTACAAAACAATGTTTGCAAGTTAAATAAAGGAACTGTTTAGACTTCGAGAACGATTATCCTGTTTTATATGCCATAGATTAATTGTGTATTTCTAAATCAACTTTATTCACTGCCTTTACAAAGTGTTTCATTCCAGTCTTTCTAAACTGCATGATACACCTGATTGAATTGTCGTTGCCAAGTTGCCATAAGCTAGTGATAATTTATGATCACCGGCACATTTTATGGCAGCGACGGAAATGATTTTGATGTATCGTGAGGCGACTGAGAGACGGAAATAAAATATATCGTATCGGGATTAACACCGAGTTGTTTATTAGTTCACGAGGAAGTCGATAGTTTAGAAAAAATGATATAATGAATAAGTTATATAGAATTAAACATTTATATTGTGTTTACGCTAGAAGTTCCATAGGTTTACACCTAATTCGTTTTGACTTCAGGAAATTATCAACCTTGCAGCGAGAATCATCAAGTTGTCTATGAAAGGTCCGACTATTTTTACCAACACCAAACGGAACGCCGGAACAGTGGACTCCTTGTATAACTTACCTGACATGATGGCTATTGGAAAACGGAGGTGGGTCAAATTAACCCTCCCCCCTTTTTTTCTGTTTTTTTTTTTTTTTTCACATTTTAGACTAGTCTAAATTCAAAGATTCTGCAGAGAACAACATCAAATTGAACTTATTTGAAAAAATACCACCCATTAATTAAGAAAATATTGTGAAAAAGAAGAAATTGCTTGTACCAAGCTATTTCTTCTTTTTCACAATATTTTCTTCATTATAAAAACAGAGTGGAGTAATAAAAAAGGATTGAAAAGAAAAGGTTTAAAAGAAGAATACAGTTTTTTTTTTTTTTTTCGTTAATGGAGGGGGGACATATACATGTATATATTTAAAGTCTACTGTCTAATTAGTAACCTTCACAATTCATTGCGATGGATACTCGTCACGAATCTTATATTCACGGCGATGCTTGCCCGACACTGAATGAATTAACCCTTTCCCACATAATCACACTTTCTACGCCTATCGAGATAAAAAAGCTTTGGAAATCGTTAAAGAAAATGAATAAATGCTTGTTAAGAACAATTTCTTCATTATTCGCAGTTATTTGATACTACAATTGACAGAGTTTTTGAAGATTTGGTCTACTTTAAATCGTTGTCTTTGAACTCAGACTACTCTAAAATTTTGTTATGTGGTAATGGGTTAAAGGAAAAATCTGAAAGTAGCCGCAGGGATAATGAAGACAATCGGTCGCTGATAAGAAAACAAAGCGCTGATAGTACTGACGGTGGACGTCTCTGTTGGGATAGAATGATGTGCCCATTTTCGTGTAGCAAATGGCATTTTTCACATAGACAATCCGATTAAAGCAAAACTTCCTACCTTACCCGGCTTTACAGGATGATTTCTATTCTAGTGTAAGAGCACGATTTCGAGTTCTAATTTCTCTAATTTAAACTTGTAGTTGTATATGTTTGGGTGTGAACAATAACAGGAAGCCAAGGTGCACATATCAACCGTGGTGCTACTGAAATACCACTAAAAGTGACGTTAAACCAAATGCACTTTATCTCAGTCTATCTAGCTTTCAAATTCAATACTTTTTAACATTTCCGAGATCACCATTTTCCTGTGACAGTTCTCAAATAATTCAGATGCCATTTAAGATAACATAGAGCCAAGTAGTAGCTTCAAAAAACTTAATCAAAATGATAATGAAAAAGAAACTTCCACGGAACCTCTTTGAACATACTGAAATTGTGCCCGCTTGTACCATACACAATTCTATGAAGTGAAGCTAATCGCCCCCGTGGTCCATGTATGCAGCTGGTATAGTGAGTTCTTGAAATAGTTATTTCGGAATCTCACAGATTATAACCGAAGCGAATCACAACATCTTGAACCAAATCTGCGAAGAAAAGTGATCCCAGTCCTACTGGATTTTCTATTCAGCAGATCAATCATATATAGCATTGACTTAACGCAGTATATTGACTCCACGGTTGAAGCAGTCTTCATAGGCTTTTCGTCATGGGCTTTTCGTCATGGGCTTCTAGTCATGGACTCTTCGTCATGGGCTTCTCGTAGTTGTCCAAAGAAACCGGTGATCGATGGTTTCGATAGAAGATAGATTTTACTTACCTATGTATACGGATTAATATAAACATCAGTTAGTGGACTGATTAAGTGCATTTTTTCTCTTACCTTTGCTCTGCTGAATATTTATCCTCCCTTCTCTATATTTTAGAATTTCGAGATGATTAGATCGATGTTCTGTTCAAAGAGGTTTCTCAATGCAACAAAAATCAAGCAGGTAGTGTAGGCCAAGATCAGGCTTCACGTCTGTGTAGTTTGATCTTTGTCAACACACTTGCAAACGCCTTTGTCAAAGCATGAATATTCCGGGATCAGCATGGCAAGGGTTAAGTCTCATTTTGAAATAATTTCAACAAAAAACAAGCAGGTAGTGTAGGCTAAGATAAAGCTTCACGTCTGTGTAGTCTGATCTTTGTCTATACACCTGTAAATGCCATTGTCAAGGTAGGAATATTCCGGGATCAGCATGACAAGGGTTAAGTCTCATTCTGAAATCATTTCTAGAAGCAAAGACAACCCATTTTCCGTAAAAGTAGAATTGTATTGTATGGGGTTTTCCTCCCATTCAACAATTAAGGTCTAATAATTTAATTTTTAGTTTCGTCTATCAAAAACGGGCGATCTGATTGGTCGAAAAAAAAATATTCATAACTCCACGAACAAAATTATGAGCACGCAGTGATTTCGTTTAATACCGTAAAAAGTACTTTACAAAAAGGTATCAAAATTTGTAAAGTTTTGTTTTTTGCTCGATGCCATTAAATAATAAGAAATGGAGATTATTTTTTTGTTTGTTTTCATGGAGGTATGAACCGAAAACCCTAATCACATTTATGTATGAATCCGCTTCGGGAATTCATACAGTGTGATAAGTTTTTTCTGTTCGTACCTCCATGAAAATAAAGAAAAATATTTTCTTCATCTCTTAAATGGAAAGGGCGTAAAAGTAGCATGTTTAAAACTGTTACCATAAATTGATAAACACTTTTTAGGAGAATAAACTGATATCCTATGACTTCTTTTAAGCATACGGCTCGGCACTTTCGTTATTTTCTTCATCAGCGATGAAACAAGATGGAGGCGATCACATAGATTTTCACTTCACGTTTATGAGCATGCGTGGAAATGAGCGGAAATGTGTGAGCACTTGTTTCCGGTTGATCGATATGAAATACCGGTTTTTCCTAAAAAAAAGCGCTAAAAAGCAAAAGTCTTTAGTTTTTAATATGGGGAAATAAATCGAATTGAAATGCATTCGTGTATCTTACTGGGTACAAAATATAGACAGGGACTACACTGTGTGCAAGAGAAGTACCTGATCAAGTTGAATATCTCTGCATATCGACAAGGTCAATGCCCTTTTATTTGCAAGAAAAATATCGGGAAAAAGAGAGGAAGAAGGAAAACACTGAAAACAACAACAACAAGAAAACCCAAACAAACAAAACAAAACAACAAACAATAAAATGGTGTTGCGAGAAACATGACACCGCTGAATAAGAAAAAAAAATAAATAAAAGTCATAAGTAAGATACGATCTTGAAATGGTATCTTTTAACCCTTTCCTGTTGTGTAAAATTTTAGATCTGTCCAAATTCAAAGTTTATGCAAATTCAATTTGTGTTTAATTTGAAAAATAACCATTCAGCAGGGTGAAAAATATTGTAGAAAAAGAAGAAATTGCTTGTCATAAGCAATTTCTTCTTTTTCTACAATGTTTTCTCAATAGTGAATTCACAGGGACATAAAATCTAGGGATTGAACGGGAAAGGGTTAAGAAGAAGAAAAAAGTGATTGTGAAGATTCAATCCTTGTCAGAATTCACAGATAGTGAATGCTTACCAGGATCAATTCTTTTACAGTATAACGGATGGTCCCCTTTATAAGAGACGATTAATACAGTTTTATCTTGGGAATTCTCTTGTCTACTAATTCATGTTTTCTATAAAACGAAAACATCTGCCTTTCTGGCAATCTGCAATAAATCACCATGTTATTTCTGCCAGCGACTTTAGGACATGCATTTGAATGTCTGATAATGATCTATCATTGTGAATTTGATAATTTCAAAATGCGCATTTTGAAGTCCTTTATCCTAAAATGATGTATCTATAGCTTCTAGAATATTTGAATTACGTACATTTTGCAATTCACTGTCAAAAGTGATAACATGAATATGTAAGGTTTTGTCGTTTTTACGAAGAAATGATTGGTAAATGTGATGTCATTGAAAGAACTGTTCAAAATTGAACATAATGACACGGGCTGGCTCTGCTTCAAAAGATCCCCATGGACACACAACCCTTTCGTACAACTTGTTAAGTTTTTAAGTTGGAATGCGGAGCAATTCCAACTTAGATTTAACAAAACCGCAAAATGAACACAAGACAATTTCAAATAGGGTTTCGTGATAACGTATATCACGTGATCACTTAGATATGAATACACCTCGGGTTACTTCTCATCTCAACTTGCCACGGACAATCAGTTAGTTGTAGCCGAAGACAATAATATGGCACATGTAAAGGATGATATAAAAATCGTTTAAAGACTTCTAAACTTGCTTTAGTTTGCTTTATATTATTGAAAAATAAGGTATTAATCAGCGCAGTAATTTGATTTTTGTGATTCGCCGTCCCGTATTTGGTAATCACGTGATCTCAAGTGGCATGTGGTAGTCATGTGATCATAGATAGGCAATGTTTACAAATATGACTCAGGTCGCAAATGCATTTTTACAATAATCACGCCGCTCAGTGTTTGAAAACATTCTCGAGCTATTAAGGGGGATCGTAGGCATCAAGCAAACGCGATTATTGTGGGATTTACAGCGTTTACTAAATAAAAATCAAATGGATGCAAATCGAAAGTAGAAGATTTTGAAAATTAGAATGTAAACATATCAACTTCCGGCTTTCTACGTATTTACTAAATATTTACGCTTTATTATGTCGTTATTTACAAGTTTAAATCAATAATAACACGTCAAACCTTTAACAAGTGTCATCTAGCTTTCAGCTTGGTCCTTTTTACTTAAGATTTTTACGGTTCTAAAGCCGTAAAACGTATAAGGAAATCGCGCCACTACGGGGCGCCGAAGATAATTTGATACTATATTCCTCATATTATAGGAATTTTTAGGAAAAGGGCAAAACTACCATATGCAAACAATAACTTTACAATAACGTTATCGTCTTTTTTACTCACAACGCTTTAAATTTTTATTTTTCCTAAGTCTAAACCGGTATTTCAAATCGATCACCCTTAAACAAGATTCCGCGCATTTCCGCAAATTTCAACGTATACTCATAAACTTGAAGTTAGAATCTACATGAGTTTAGTATGATCGTTACAGAATTGGCCTAGTTGAGGGTCAAATAATCATCGAGTACATTGTTTTCTTATTGTAGAAGCTGTTATTCTCTGTTTCAAGATACTAAAAGGAGTTCATGTATTACAGTTGATCAAAAGGAGAATGTTTTGCTTGAAAGTACTAATTTAGCTTTGCGTGACACGAACTTATAAACCATTCCAACACGATAAAATTTTAGACCAGTCCAAATTCAAAGAAGTAGCAAACGACAATTGAAAGTTGATGAAATCTTTAAAATCCTGGTCTTTTTGGACAGAAAACATTGTGGATAATGAAGAAATTACTTGTAACAATCAATTTCTTCATTTTCCACAATGTTTTCCAAAGCTTTCAAAATGGGGGTCATTTAAAAGCGTCACTGTGTGGGAATGGACTAAGACAATGCTAGTTTTTAGCTAGCAAAGCGTCAGCTTTGATAGCTTAAGTTAACAGACAACTTTTGAGGTCTTCTCAGAGTTCAACGAGTGCAAACTGCCACTGGAGGCTTAACCACTCAATCCATTAAATACCTACGCCGTAAAAAGTAGTTCTTATGTATTTCAGGATATTGCAAACTCTGCATGCATGTCTCCTGGGTATTTAAGATCACTTCAGCACATCGATCTTCAAAGAAGTTGCAGATGACAATTTAAATTTGTTTAAAATTCTAAAATATTTATCTCTTTAGGTAGAAAGCAATGTTGAAAATGAAGAAATTGCTTTTAACAAGCAATTTCTTCAGTTTCCACATTGTTTTCCACAACTATTTTCTTGAGTGGCGTGTGTTGGAATAGGTTAACTCCTTGGTTATCTTTACTATGATAACGTTTGACAAAGAAGATTATTTAATACAACAATGCTTTGCTAGCTTACTGTACTTTTCAGTACTTTGATTGATTTCTGTATGTGGATTTATGTTTTTGTGCCTTATTCACGCTCATATGTACACGAAAGGGAATATTGGTTTAAATTTAAAGGAGGGAGGCTTACTCGGAAAGTAATAAATGAATTTGAACCGAATTCCACAGTTATGACCCTTTCAGCGCGTTCCAACTTCTCAGTACTTTCAGTCCTTTGATTAATATTATGTCAGACTTATATGATTGGTGAATAAAACATAACATAACATAACATAACATATAGTTTATTCATCTGACTTGAACGTGATCGTTCATCGTCAAAACATGAGAATCTACATACAAAACATATAAAACTACAAACATGTGGCAATGGCGGAAATGCAATACAAAGCTTGATCGAAAATATGGCATATATAAGAAGAAAAAAAGTCGGGAAGTGAAAAAGGTTGGTGAAAACAGTTAGTTTGAGATGTGGTAGAATTTACAGTCATCATGGATGTGGTCCAGCTATTAGTATGTTTATTCCTCTCCTAGTACCACTGCCTTGGTTAAAAGTCTCATAAGTTTTTGCTTAATTATAATAACAAATACCTTTATTTTATAAACTGGGGTCAAAAATAGTTCAAAGTTAAAATAGATATTGATATATATATATAGATCTTAATGGGATAGCAGACGATAATTGTCGTTAAGTCATGAGTGTCTCACTGACTTCTATCTACGTTTTGACCGGATATTTGAAATAACTATTTTGTAGATTGAAAGTAAGCGAATCAATTTTTATAACCCATTCCCATACAATGATGCTTTTAGACTCCTCTCAAGAATACAATTGGGAAAACATTGCTCAAAATAAGGAAACCGCTTAAACCAAACAATTTCTTCATTTCCTGCAACGTCCTCCAACTGTAAAAGTTGTAATAAAAAGAAATAAAAAACTTTATCAATTCAAAAATTCCGTCTTCATCTCCTATCACATTTCTTTCAGTTTTAAATTCTTCCATCTGGTAATGGGTGATTTGCCTTAAGGACTAGGCCTGAAGGTTCGGTCCACTCAATAAGACCTTGGCGAAACGAAAGTCAAGATATTAGGATGGACGAACCTCAGGAATCAGAAAAGTTTACATAGTTTGTTATTTATCTGCTATCTTAATTCTATCAACTTGTATGGTAACACGACATTAATAATTGTAAAATAATGAAAATCAGTACAGGTTCCGGGTAAACTATAAATTTCCAAAATCCCGTAACCACAGTTAATTGTAGGCTGTAGTTACAAGACATCTGTAGTGAAACAGGTACATATCAATCAACAAAAATTACATCAAAAAATTAGCAGAAGTGTTAAAGTTAGGACTTAATTACCAAAATGATAGTTTCGCGGTTAATCATATAGCAAAATTTATTAAGAGTTATATTGTACATCTATCCTTGAACTTTTTTTAAAAAATAACTTTAAACACGATCGTGGACATAGACCCCGGTCATGACCTTTAGTTCACGTGCAAGTTGAGATATCTCGATATAGTAGTGCTCGGTGAGGATATCTGTTCATTATTTAAGTGGATTAGATAAAATTTAATTTAATTTAATTTAATGGAATATTTGGATCTAATTAAACGTGGTTTGTGTAGATCGGATAAACTTACAAGATAATAAATACATTTTGTGGAATATAGAATAAAATTCGGGTGGTGTCGGTAGCTGGAAGGTACGAGTATTCAAGTAAGTTATGTTTTATGACCTTATTCATCTGTGAAATTGTCTTTATCTGTTTATGCAGTCTAGGCTGTCTGGTTATACGCACAGGTTTGCCATTGGTCAGGTTTCAGTGTATGTTAAACACGTCAGGCTGTATAGTACTATGTACGGTTATTTACATATTCTCATTCGTCCCCAGAAAACATCGCAACCACAGTCAAATACTAGGCTGTAGCTACGATGGTATTGAAGACAGCCGTTAATATAAGTAGACTGAAATACTGAAACTTTGTACAATGTTAAAAAATGTATATACAGTAACATTCACATTTTATATAACTAGGCGAGAAAGAATCATTAAAATATATCATCGAATGACATCAAGAACTTTGTAACCACAGACGTATTTACAATGCGTCCTCAATCCCCTGACATAGCTAAAATTCTCTTTGAGTTCCGAATAGGTTACTGCATAGCTTGTTTTCTTTTTTCAAATGACTTCTCGTAATAAATTGCAAGTTTATTTAGTATTTTCGTATTATTCGAGTTTAAAAGTTGAATAAGTTTCATCATACTCGGGCGTACAGTAAAATATCCATCCAAATACTCATCTCTTAGTGTTTTATAAAAAGGACATACAAGTAAAAAGTGAAATTCATCTTCTAAATCGTTAGAATTACAAAGTTCGCATTTTCTATTTGATCTTTCGATATTTCTATGTCGACCCGTAACAATATTTAGTCTATGGGAAGCTAGTCTGATTCTTGCGATTGTGTTTCGATGTTTTGTACTGTTAATATTTATAAGGTATGGTGAAATTTCAAAATTATTTTTGAGATTCTTGTATAAGGTTAATGATGTCATAGTATTTAGGTCCTGGTTGCAGTCATTAATGAATAAGTCTATAAGCCGTTGTCTTAGTATCGGAATAAATACTTTTTCATTGACGGAAGCTGGAAAGCACCAGACGTCTCTAAACCCACATGATTGTAATAGACACTTTACTTTATTAGCCCAATTTTGCGCATTCATATTTGTTTCTATTTCGAATCTCATTTTTTGTATGACTGTATATAATATGCAGTTGTTGCGTTTAGTAGTAAAAAGTTTAAGAAAATATTTGACAATACGTATTTTCATGTTTATTGAGAGCGGGAATCTTCCAAACTCACTATATATAGCACTATTACTTGTTGACTTCTGGACGTTGACTAATAATTTAAGAAATTTTCTGTGTACTCGTTCAATGGTATCAGACTTGATAAATCCCCAGACCTCTGTTGAATAAAGAAGAACTGATGCAACAAAGGAATCGAATAGTGTTAATAGTATTTTAATGGGTATTTCTTTTCCGCGTGTTATACTTAGAAGTCTGTTCAAAGCTTTTAGCGCTTTTCCTGCGAAAGTCTTTGCGGCGCTTAAGAATGAGCCGTTTTTTGAAAATACGACACCTAAATAATTGAAACTCTCTACAATTTCTAGTTCTTCGTTCGAGAAGTAAAATTTAGGGTTTAGAACTACGTTTCTGCTTTTGCTGAAAATCATTATTTTCGTTTTTTCTGTATTGACGGTCAATTTCCATTTATCGCAATACTTTTTAAAGCTATCGAGTAAATTCTGTAAGCCTTCTGCTGTTTCAGATATTAAAACGGAGTCGTCTGCAAATAGCAAAAGATAGATAGCCAATTGATCAATAGTAAAACCAGGGTTATTTTCAGTGCTCATGAATAGTTCTATATCATTAATGAAAAGGGAAAATAATAGAGGCGAATTTATCTCCCCTTGTAATAATCCGATATCACATGTGAATAGATCGGAGAGTTTGTCTAAGTGCTTAACACAAACTTTTATATGATTGTACATGGAGCGAATTACATTGAAAACTTTTCCGTTTATCCCTTCTTTAATAAGTTTGTACCACAAGCCGTTCCTATAAATTGTGTCGAAACATTTTCTAAAATCTATGAAGCAGCAATACAATTTATCCTTTTTTTGCAATTGATTTTCAATGAATGAGTTTAGTAAAAAGATAGCGTCTACTGTACTGTGATTTGATTTGAACCCAAACTGGGCGTCAGTTATTTTTTCATTTTCTGATGACCATGTTTTAAGTCGATCATTAATTATAGTCATAAATAGTTTGCCGAAGCAACTGATAAGGGTTATTCCTCTGTAATTATTTGGGTCGGTGTTGTCTCCCTTTTTAAATACAGGTACAATGAGACATTGTGACCAAGATTTAGGATATATTTGTCTTTCTAAGATATAATTAAACAAAATCTCTAAAGGTTCTTCTAATATTTCTATTCCATTGATGAAGTATTCATTTAAAATATTGTCTGAAGAACAAGTTTTGTTCTTATTCAATGACTTACACGCCTTTCTTATTTCGTCCTTTGAGATGGGTACATCGAGTTCTTCAAATATTGAAGGATTAGTAGGATTCGAATCGAAATCGTTTAGGAATTCAACACATTCTGCATTTTCGTCGTAATTAATATTCGAGCTTAGCATTTTGAAATGATCTAAAAAGGTATCAATATCAATAGAATCTGAGTCTTGTACTCTTTTACTCTTGAATAAGCTCCAAAATTCCTTTGGTTTCTTGTGCTTTAATTCATTTAGTTGCTTGGCAAATTCTATGTTGTATTTACGCCGTTTCCTTTTGCAGTGATTTTTGAAATCCTTTTTTTTTTCTAAAAAATCAATTCTATTTTCATTGTTTTTTATTAAGTTATATTTGTTTAATGCTTGCATGTATATCGACTTTTTGCGTTTGCATTCTGCATCAAACCATTTTTTGTGGTTGTTATCAGATTCACTAAATGTTGAATGGTTATTATGTACATAAGTACTTTTAAAGTATTTATCTCCCCTATCAGAAATGTACTTTGTGAAAATGTGTACAAGCTCTTCCGGATCACTTTGTTTGTCGATATTCTCTCGTAGATTTTTTGTCAGGGAATTTATTTCTTGGTTTAAATCGTTTAAAAATGCGTTTTTCTGTTCGTTATTCCATTTATATTGTGTATGTGTATGCGACTGATTTTTTCGGAAAAATGTATGAGTTTGTAATGAAAATGACAAATGCGCATGATTTGAATGTTCATTAAAATCATTAACACAGAATTCTTCAATACAATGAAAATTGTCGTAACTGGTAATTAAATAGTCCACGATGCTATCACCATTATATGTACAACAAGTCGGTTTACCATGTTCAGAGTCAATGCCGATTCTACCATTAACAATTCTTAAATTTGATGCCTTGCACAAATCTAGCAAACGGTCGCCAAATCTATTCGTACCGTTATCGGAAGAAGCTCGTGATATATATTGATCAACTTCAAATTGATTATCGATTTCAGATAATGATCTGTCGTTTAAAATATAATCTGCTCTCTGGCCAACCCGTGAATTCAAATCACCGGATATGAATACACGCCCGATATCTTGAAAGACGAGTGTGTCAGACTCAATTGTATCAAAAATATCAACATCGTAAATATCGTGTGAGGGTGAATTCTCAGGGGCTATATATACTAAACAAAAGTAATAATCAGATGGTATTTTGAAGAATGATTTTTCAAACTTGATCCAAATTATACAATCAACTGTGTTTTTGATGAGTTTAACTCCTTTTTATACGCCCGTCGAAGACGGGACGTATTATGGGATCACCCGTGGCGTCCGGTCGTCCGGGCGTCCGGGCGTCCGTCCGTCCGGGCGTCCGGGCGTCCGGGCGTCCGGTCGTCCGGGCGTCCGGTTGTCCGGCGGTGTCCACTTCTTTGTCCGGAGCATAACTCTGTCACCGAAAGTCCGATTGACTTTAAACTTGGCAGTTATATTCTTCTCATCAATACCGAGTGCAGTGTTCAATAACCATAACTCTACCTAGCCTATTTTTTGAGTTATTGCCCTTTGTTGTTTTTCATACTTGAATCTTGTCCGGAGTATATTTCTAAAAGTATTATAGCTAGGATCATGAAACTTCATGGGTGTATAGATCTCACCAAGGGGGAGTGCAGTGCACAAGAACCATAACTCTACCTATCCTATTTTTTGAGTTATTGCCCTTTGTTGTTTTTCATACTTGAATCTTGTCCGGAGTATATCTCTAAAAGTATTATATCTAGGATCATGAAACTTCATGGGTGTATAGAGCTCACCAAGGGGGAGTGCAGTGCACAAGAACCATAACTTTACCTAGCCTATTTTTTGAGTTATTGCCCTTTGTTTTTTTTCATACTTGAATCTCGTCCGGAGTATATCTCTAAAAGTATTATAGCTAGGATCATGAAACTTCATGGGTGTATAGATCTCACCAAGGGGGAGTGCAGTGCACAAGAACCATAACTCTACCTAGCCTATTTTTTGAGTTATTGCCCTTTGTTGTTTTTCATACTTGAATCTTGTCCGGAGTATATCTCTAAAAGTATTATAGCTAGGATCATGAAACTTCATGGGTGTATAGAGCTCACCAAGGGGGAGTGCAGTGCACAAGAACCATAACTTTACCTAGCCTATTTTTTGAGTTATTGCCCTTTGTTTTTTTTCATACTTGAATCTCGTCCGGAGTATATCTCTAAAAGTATTATAGCTTGGATCATGAAACTTCATGGGTGTATAGATCTCACCAAGGGGGAGTGCAGTGCACAAGAACCATAACTCTACCTAGCCTATTTTTTGAGTTATTGCCCTTTGTTGTTTTTCATACTTGAATCTTGTCCGGAGTATATCTCTAAAAGTATTATAGCTAGGATCATGAAACTTCATGGGTGTATAGATCTCACCAAGGGGGAGTGCAGTGCACAAGAACCATAACTCTACCTAGCCTATTTTTTGAGTTATTGCCCTTTGTTGTTTTTCATACTTGAATCTTGTCCGGAGTATATCTCTAAAAGAATAAAAGCTAGAATCATGAAACTTCATGGATGGATAGAGCTCACCAAGTGGGAGTGCAGTGTACAAGAACCATAACTCTACCTGGCCTATTTTTTGAGTTATTGCCCTTTGTTGTTTTTCATACTTGAATCTCGTCCGGAGTATATCTCTAAAAGTATAATAGCAAGGATCATGAAACTTCATGGGTGTATAGATCTCACCAAGGGGGAGTGCAGTGCACAAGAACCATAACTCTACCTAGCCTATTTTTTGAGTTATTGCCCTTTGTTGTTTTTCATACTTGAATCATGTCCAGAGTATATCTCTAAAAGTATCATAGCTAGGATCATGAAACTTCATGGGTGTATAGATCTCACCAAGGGGGAGTGCAGTGCACAATAACCATAACTCTACCTAGCCTATTTTTTGAGTTATTGCCCTTTGTTGTTTTTCATACTTGAATCTGGTTCGGAGTATATCTCTAAAAGTATTATAGCTAGGATCATGAAACTTCATGAGTGTATAGATCTCACCAAGGGGGAGTGCAGTGCACAAGAACCATAACTCTACCTGGCCTATTTTTTGAGTTATTGCCCTTTGTTGTTTTCCATACTTGAATCTTGTCTGGAGTATATCTCTAAAATTATAATAGCTAGAATCATGAAATTTCATGGATGGATAGAGCTCACCAAGTGGGAGTGCAGTGTACAATAACCATAACTCTACCTAGCCTATTTTTTGAGTTATTGCCCTTTGTTGTTTTCATACTTGAATCTTGTCCGGAGTATATCTCTAAAATTATAAAAGCTAGAATCATGAAACTTCATGGGTGTATAGATCTCAACTAGGGGGAGTGCAGTGCACAATAACCATAACTCTACCTGGCCTATTTTTTGAGTTATTGCCCTTTGTTGTTTTTCATACTTGAATCTTGTCCGGAGTATATCTCTAAAAGTATTATAGCTAGGATCATGAAACTTCATGGGTGTATAGATCTCACCAAGGGGGAGTGCAGTGCACAAGAACCATAACTTTACCTAGCCTATTTTTTGAGTTATTGCCCTTTGTTGTTTTTCATACTTGAATCTTGTCCGGAGTATATCTCTAAAAGTATTATAGCTAGGATCATGAAACTTCATGGGTGTATAGATCTCACCAAGGGGGAGTGCAGTGCACAAGAACCATAACTTTACCTAGCCTATTTTTTGAGTTATTGCTCTTTGTTTTTTTTCATACTTGAATCTCGTCCGGAGTATATCTCTAAAAGTATAATAGCTAGAATCATGAAATTTCATGGATGGATAGAGCTCACCAAGTGGGAGTGCAGTGTACAAGAACCATAACTCTACCTGGCCTATTTTTTGAGTTATTGCCCTTTGTTGTTTTTCATACTTGAATCTTGTCCGGAGTATATCTCAAAAAGTATAATAGCTAGAATCATGAAACTTCATGGATGGATAGAGCTCACCAAGTGGGAGTGCAGTGTACAAGAACCATAACTCTACCTAGCGTATATTTTGAGTTATTGCCCTTTGTTGTTTTTCATACTTTGTTTGACAAAAAAATTCATTCAAAATAACCTCAGTTCTATTCAAACCCCCAGTTAATATTAAGCAGTTTGACGGGCGTATCTTGTGACAGTTTGGCACCTTGTTGTATATTGTTTTTAACATAAATAATAAGGCCTCCACTGCTGCGTTTCGCTCGTCTATGTTGAAATTTTCTATACGAATGAAACAGTTTGTATCCATTTAAATATACATTTGAATTCTTGTTTGTCCATGTTTCGCTTAAACATATAACATCGTATTGGTTAATCACATTTACGAAGTCCGGATTACTTAGTTTGGTTGTGCTGAGCCCCTCGACATTCCATACTATACATTTCAGAGCAGTTCCGCTTATATCCTACTTGGGCGTTTTTTCGGGTTTTTTTTCTCTGTAAAGTTGGCCGTCAATGTAGAGTTTGTCCACTGCTATATATGCGTTTTTTCCTTCCGATTTAGCATTCTTCATTATTGGAATAAGTTTTTTGCGTTTTTCAACAATTTCTTGTGGGAATTGTTGGCTAATTCCTTCCGGGTATTTCAGTTTTGTAGCACGTTTTCGTACGTTTTCTCTATCTTGGTAGTAAGCGAATTTAGCTACGATAGGGCGAGTTTTAGAGTTATTGTATTTACCCATCCTGTGTGCCCGATGTAAGATTATATTTTGAGAAGCATTGTCAATTTCACATTTCATCTCTACAAGCTCAAGTACCTTTCTCATACACATTTCATCTGTTTCATCTTTTTCTTCAGGTATACCATAAAAAAGAAGATTATCTCGCATACTTCTAGATTTGAGCTCAAGGATGTCTGCTTTAACTTGTTCATTTAATTCATTCTGCTCTTTTTCCATTTTTTTCATCTTATTTAATGACGTATCTATTTCCTTCTGTTTTTCTTTGATCTCTTCAATATTAGCAGAATCAAATTCTCTACTTTCTTCGATAGTTTTGAGTTTTGTATCAAGGGAGTTAACCTTCAAATCTAGATTGTCTAGGCGTATGTTAATATTGTTCACTTTATGTTCAATAGAATCTAGTTGGGTAAGCTGATTCTGTATTTTGTCAAGTCGGTCCATCATCGTTGAAAATTGATCAGCTGTTATTTGCTGTGGGGTGTTCGATGTTTGGGGCGGGGGTAAGTTATGAACTGGGGTACTGTGATTGAAACATAAAAAAATGGTAAGACCATTGCATCTAAATCAAATCGATTAGTCAGTCCGAAACAGTTGTAACTGATTTTATATTAACAGGCAGTAACGACTGTTTCGCGCTGACCCATCCAAATGAAATATAAAATGAATGTCATGAATTATTCTAAAAGTTTGAATTAATCAATGTGTCGAAATAAGGATTTTATTATTTTTAAGTGAACACGAATTACCAGTTATTCTTTGAAAACAAGTTGTTGTGTAGTTATTTAAAAGCTGCGGTATACTCAGAGTAATTTCTCTCAGTTTTATTCTGTTTTGTTTTATTTTGTTTTATTTGCCTTTTCCAACACAAGCTCTTTTTTGCGCTCATAGAGAAAAAAAGCTTTGGAAAACATTGTTGAAAATGAAGAAACTTCTTGTAGATCTTTAAAACAATTTCTTCATTGTCCAATTTTTTCTATCAAAAAAGACGAAAAAATTTAAATTCATATCCAAAAAGACGAAAAAAGTTAAAAAGATAAAATTCGATCAAATTGAAATTGTCGTCTACAGATTCCTTTAATTTTGACCATTCCATTTTTTATGTGGGAATGAGTAAAACGATTCAAGAATAATACTGGAGTATATGTTGTTAGTTTTCGCATAAATCTTATTGTTTTCATTGATATCATTTTTATTTTGTTTGTGGTTATTACTACATGTAGCGTACACCGACAATTTCAAACTTTATGAAACAACAAAAATCCCCCCCCCCCAAAACTCCATGTCCTATGATGAAACTATTTCAAATCGTCTTCAACCCTCTCCTCTTCAATCCTTGGTTTTTACGTGTACCTGTGATTTTTTAATTAAGAAAACATTATTTAAAGAGAAGAAATTGCTTGTAACAAGCGATTTCTTCTTTACCCACAATATGTTTTATCCTGCTGGATGGTTATTTTCCAAATTAAATCCATTTAAATTTTCGTCTGCAAAACCTTTTAATTTGGAAGGTTCCAAAACTTTGCAGAACAAACGCCATACCAATCGACGTGTCGATTTTGTCTAAGATACCGCACGTCATATGAAGGATATAAAAAAGGAACTTAGCAGACGGGAAAATTGATGTTTTTTTTTTTCTTGGTAGAAAACATTATTTTAAATAAAGAAATTGCTTGTTACACATTTGTTTTTCTTGGGGCGTTAAAAAGCACCATTGTGTTGGAAAGGGTAACTACAGTTGTGAAATCTGTGTCAGTGATCACGTATTACATGTAGTCGCCCGTTTTTCACACTTCATTTAAAAGATGAAGAGAATATTTTTTGTTTTCATGGAGGTATGAACCGAAAAACCTAATTACACTGTATGAATACGCGAAGCGGATTCATACAGTGTGTGATTAGGTTTTTCTGTTCATACCTCCATGAAAACAAAAAGTATTCTCTTCGTTTCTTATAATTTAATAGCATCGAGCGAAAAAATAAAAGCTTTAAAAATTTTGATTCCTTTTTGTTTGGGGCTAATTTGTGAGGAAGCATACAAAATCGCTGCGTGCTAAAAATTTTTTTAATGGAGTTATGAATAATTTTTTTCGACCAATCAGAACGCTTGTTTTTGATAGACAAATTATTTCCCTATTTCTTTATCAATAATACCATGACTTTATTCATTTATTTTCTTTATTTCAGATGACGATATATTTGAAGACTACAGATCTATCCATGGATTCTGGTTTATATGTAAAGGACATTATTTAAATAAATATGTGTGTATGCATTTAATATCGGATTTCATATCATCCCTTGAAACTCACCGCCTTAGATCCCACGCAAATTTGTCACAAAGGACTGTCCCTTTTTCATTTTAAGGCCCTTTCCTTGTTCACATTCTTAAGATATAGCATTAATTTGAAAGAAACGCTGTAAGAAAAGAGAAATGCCTTTTGATTTGTTATTCTTTTCCTACCTTATTATCTTCATTTTTTGCCAATTCAAATCTAACTTTGTCAATTTCGACTCATTAAAATCGGACCATTCAAAAGTTTTGCTGTTTTGACACTGAAAGTTTTATTTTTTTTCCTTGTGCGAAGAAAATAAATCAAAGTCAAGAGCGAATTTAGCCAAAAAAACGTTTAAGAATTTTGACCGATAAATCAGTTTATTATGTACCTTCTAATTTTCATGCGTTCATTCAGGATATTCAGACAAAATAACTTAGATACAGAAAAAAAAAACATATCGTACTGATACCGGTAACGTAGTATCATAAGCATAGAATGGCATTTATTCGGTAGAATTACATCGCGTCGAGAAAAACGTTATCATAATTATAAAAAAAGGTAGATTTGTTCAAAATTTGAGGGTATATAATAAGTCGAATACTATTGCTAGTAATAAAAACCTTGCTTTGAAATTTATATGTCATTCGACATTATGTTTCGTGAAATATTAACATTTACCAGATGGCAAAATTTTAGAATGGTCTTATTTGAAAGGATTTTCAAGCGACAATTTAAAGTTTATGAAATTTTAGATTTTTTCAGTTTTCTGGGTTGAAAAATCTTTGAGGAAATCTATAAGGAAAGCACAAGGAAATCTTTTAGAAACACTTCTCGTTGTAACGATTGGTTCCTTAGGCGTGAAAATTATAGGCCTATCCTATCTTTTAGACGCAGTTTCCTATGCTTGCTATTTCATTTCTTCTTTCTATTAACCCATTCCCTTCCTACGCAATGACGCTTTTTGACACCCCCCAGTATAAAATACTGTCGTCTGGTAATTGATTTAATCTCTTTTCGGTCTTACCTTATTCAATTTCATGTTCGGTGAAGTGTAAACTGTACTTAGCCGAGTAGTGTAAAGAGCTTATCGGCGGATCGCGGGTGTCAAATTAAAGTATCAACCGAGCAATTAAATCATTTATTTAGACCGAAGTGAACTTTGTACTCAAACAATCGGCCGATATTTATGTGAAGCATTTTAATTGGTTTTGCGACTTAAATGTCGTAACTACAGCTTATTCAAGCTGTAGTTACGACATTAATGTCGCCAACCAACCGTTTTATAAGTTTTGTTACAAGTAGCTGGTCATTAATTTTTAAATAACACCGTTTAATATCTGAGTGATACTGTCGGAGCTCAATGGGCGTGGCCAGCGATCCATCCATTATTCTGGCTTGTCGTGCAACGAAGCTTTTATACAAGGTAGACCGGTCCCGCCGTCGACTTAAACAAAGGCATGATAGCAATAGTCGACAGTGGTACCAGTCTATTACACAAGGTTGAGCGTTTTATTCCCTTTGGATTACGCCCCCCTTTACTGTGACACAGAATGAATTGGATAAACCACAGTTCAGGCAACTGAGGACTTTCTATAAACATTACATTTAAATTTGTCTATAAATGTAGATGTGTTCACAAGAAATTTTGCAATAAGCCCCCATTTTCTGTTAAAGTGGCAAAAACCAAACAACATGCACAAGGTCAGGTGACTAATATCATTGCTTGAAAATTTCATGTGAATTCCTCCATAAATGTAGAAGATGTGTTAACAATTTTTGGACGTACATACAGTCGAAAGACCTTTGGACAGACGGAGAAGATACCAACATACATAAACCTTCGACGATTATGAAAAAGCATAAAACTTGAAGTAAAGATTAAAACTATTCGACAATTTTTCACTTGTCCATTACCTTCATACAACAATTTTTTCAGAGATCAACTGTAGATAACTCTTGAATTACAAGTCTGTCGTCAGAACCAATGAGTCTTCAGGGAGTCTGTTCAACCCGTTTATATCACCCCGTTTATCAGAGGTTATTTCGTTTGTAGTAAGGAAGAGCTCTGAAGGTCTTGGCCACGTGACCAGCGGCGAAGTCGAGATTCCAACCTCAAAATCCTATACACCTGTTAGATTATAAGTCATACGCCAAAACCACTGAACCACCGAGGATCCCTACAAGTCATTAACCCATTACCAGACGGCAAAGTTATAGACTGGTCCAAATTGGAAGGAGTCCCAGACGAAATTTTAAAGCTTATGAAATCTTGGATTTTTCGTCTTTCTTGGTGGAAAACATTGTGGAAAAATGAAGAAATTGTCATTTTACACAATGTTTTCCCGATCGTGTTTTCTCGAGGAGCGTCAAAAAGCGTCATTGTGTGGGAAAGGGATGTTAACGTATAAATAAGTGAACAATACTGTAGTTTAGGAAAATGTTTTTTGAGCGGCATCAAAACCAACTATTAACCCATTACCCGACAGCAATATTTAAGACTGGTCCAAATTGAAAGGAGTTGCAGACGACAACTTAAAGTTTATGGAATTTTGGTGTTTTTTTTTTCAACTTTCTGGGTAAAAAACATTGTGAAAAAATGAAGAAATTGCTTGTTACAAGCAATTTCTTCATTTTACACAATGTTTTTCAATTATTTTTTAGTGGGGGTGGGGGGCGTCCAAAAGCGTCATTATGTGGGAATTGGTTAAACCTATATTGACGTCGTATAACAGATTCTTGTTTGGCCGCTATATTGACAAGTCACGATTGTCAATAAAAAGTCGATTGACCTCTCGAATCGCTCTTTTACTCTCGAAGTATATGTCGAGCTCCGATATTTAGCTATGCGATTAAACAGCTCAACTACAGGTTATTCAAGATGTAGCTACGACGTTTAGATCACAAACTGGCGATTCGCTTTTTGTTTTTTTGCTCCTGATCGTAAATTTATCGTACGTTCATTGTATAAAATCTCAGTCAAACCACCTTGTGGAGGTTAGAGGATACGGCCAACTTTGAGTGAAACAAAAGATTTATGAAAATATTTATGTATGAGATTAGTTAAAATCAAAAGGGCTGTTGATAACAGTTGTAGATGCCCCTTTTAAAGTTAGCGAGCAATTGTTATTTGACGGATCCCTGACCACGCCTTCGAACCTCCTACAAGGTGGTACGACTGAGACATCAAACGACGTTTAGTAAATAGTTGGTAGACTTTATTAACTGGCCATTCCCTGTACAAATCCGGGATTTTACGTCGCTGTGATTTTATACCCGAGAAAACATTGTGGAAAAAGAAGAAATTGCTTGTAACAAGCAATTTCTTATTTTCCCACAAGATTTTCTACCTTATAGGATGGTTTCATTTTAAATTGCATCCAATTTTCATTGTCGGCTGCAACCTCTTTCAACTTGGACGGGTCTAATATTGAAAAAAGAAAAAAAAAGAAGAAGAAAAAAAAAGAAAAAAAAAACACTGGAAAGGGATAACTCAGCTTGAAGTCGCTGTAGTTGAGGCGTCCAGGTTGCCAAACAAACAAAACTGCTTGACAATCGACCAATCGCGACTGTCAATCAATTGACCAGTGGATTAATGGTATCGTTCATTCAGAACAGAAATTAACTTTGAACTCCGACATTGGCCGACATTTTTGTTAATATTTCAGTTAGTTTGGCGACTTGAACGTCGTAATTACAGCTTATTCAAGCATTAGTTACAATGTTAAGGTCGCCAACCATCTATACTTCTTTTTCGTTTCATGATACTAGCTATAAATTTTGCAAAATGACGCCGTTTAAATTCGAAGCGGGAAGCCAAAGGAGTAAGTGGACAGGGCGAGCGATTGGTCCATTCTCTTCAGGTCTAAACGATTGCATTGATCGGTCAATTTTATTGAACATCGGTCAATCGATCCGGCCATCTAAAGAAAGAACGAACATCTAAGAGAAAAGATTACAGCAGAGAAGATCGTTGCATAGTCAAAAGTGAGAACGTTTCAACATACTTGTAACTTATTTAACGTCATATTGCTTGAAACCCTGAAGATTTATGGTATAAAGAAAAAAATGTATCAAAAAGAAATTGTTGTAAGACAATATATACAGCCGGGTAGTGTTTAAAGGGTGTTTATACTGCCTTGCCGTACAAGGTAGCTTTTACAGCGACTTGGTAAAGCGCCTGTTTTCGGATGGAGAGGTCTCTGGTTTGAATCCCGACGGAGACCAATATTTATTTATATGATAATTTCTTCACATATTTAAAGGTGGCGTTTATTTGGAGTCCTACGTAAGGCGTTGGCTCACGATTTGCGTTTCATGAGTTTGAATCCCACCGCCCTAACTGGTCACGTGGGTTTGTCATTCGTTAGGGTATTCTAGGGACTAAATTTGGTGTAACTTTTCACGATTTAAATGCGAGATTGTTCGAATCAGCGTTGAATAATTTAATATTTAGTTTCTTCTTAAACAACGACCATTCTAATTGGTCGAAAACAATAATTACTCCATGAACAAATTGTTAAGCATTCCCTTATTTTGTATGTTTGCCCACAAAATAGTTCCATAAAAAATGTATCGAAATTTCTAAAATATATTCCTGTATCTATTTTTATTCATTCATTTATTAATTTTTGAAGAGAATACATTTGTTTTCATGGATGTATGAAATGAAAAAAACGTATTACTTTCACTGATTCATACATAAGCGAGATTAGTTTTTTCGTTTCATACCTCCATGAAAAAGATATATTCTCTTCATTTCTTGAATAATTATTTGTATAAAACCATAGAAGTATCATTTATTTTCAATCGCAAATGCTCTAGTTTAATTTTTAGATAGATTACACCAGCCTATCTTAGAATTTTTAAAAAAGTAACTATGATTTGACATCAAGCACGTGTTAACTCAATCGTTTAAAACCCATTACCAAACGACCAAACTTTAGACGGGTCAAAATTGAAAGGAGTTGCAGACGGCTATCTAATTATGATGAAATTATATATCTTTTTACCTTCTGGGTAGAAAACATTGTGTAAGATAAAGAAATTGCTTGTTCCAAGCAATTTCTTCATTTTCCACAATGTTTTCTCATTTTTTTTGTTAGGGGCGTCAAAAGGCGCCTTTCTGTGGGAATCCATTTTTACTAAACGTGAACGATTGCAGTCAATTGCTTAAATGATTCATTATACGCGAAATCCTGCTTTTTCACGACCCGAAGAAATGAGGTAACGAAAAACTTTAAAGGAAAGGGGGAATTGCTTTTAAGAAACAATTTCTTATTTGCTCACAATATGTTCAATATAATTAGGCTCTCATTTTCTCCTGGGTGCGCTTTGAAATGTCGTCTTCAACTTCTTTGAATTTGGACCAGTCTCAACTTGTACATTACCTCTTTGTTAGCTAACCCTGCCTAATAAAACGTTCATAGTTTGAAATGATTTACTGCAAAAATATCGGGTAATTTCTATTCTTAAACCCTTTCCTGTCTAATCCCTGGTTTTTACGTTCCTTGATTTTCAAACTTGAGAATACATTGTTGAAAAAGAATGTTTTGTACCAAACTGTACGATTATTTTTCAATTAGATTCGACTTTAAATTGTCGTCTACAAAATGTTTGAATCTAGACCAATGTCATGAAACAGGAAAGCATTAAGAAAACTAGTTGAAATTTTGCGGTTGGAAGAATACGAACTTTCGATCAATATCTATGTATATTTTATATGGAATGGAACATAATTATGTAGAAAAGAAAACTGCAAATCACACAAAACTGTTGACTGAAATCAATATAGATAAAACGTCGTAAGTTTACGTCACTTTTTCAACTGTCTATCTAATATTGTGTCGCATGCCGGACACTTCCGGGTAAAAACGTAATGGCGAACACGCTTCCGGGTATACAGAAGAGTATAAAAAACCAGCCAATATGAAGAAGTGGTATCTTGTTATCTTGACATCCAAACAGGTAAGATCTGATCTAGTTTTTCATTTGTTATTTTTACAATTTTATAGACATATCGAATCAGCCTACAAATTTCGAGCTGGTATACTTAGTAAGTAAACTTTGTTGATGTTTTTTTTCACAACAATTAAATAAAAAACTAGTTATTCTTACATTTAAAAATAACATTTTGAACACTCTTTCGTTTATTTTCAACAAAGCTTTATAATTATTTAACCCATTTCCAATCGTCAAAATTTACGACTGGTCAAAATTGAAAGGAAGAGCAGATGGCAATTTAAAGTTTATGATTTTTTCAACTTTCCGTTTGGAAAACATTATGGAAAATTTCTTCAGTTTTCACAATGTTTTCCAAATTGTTTTCTGGGGGGGGGGGGGGTCAACAAACGTCATTGTGTGAAAATGGGTTAATGATTATTTATTCGGCATGGATTTCAAACGGCGTTATTTTGAAAATTTATGGCCAGTAACATGTAACAAAAGAGTAAAATGGTTGGTTGGCGACCTAAACGTCGTAATTATAGCTTGAATAAGCTTTAGTTACGACGTCTACGTCGCAAAACCAACGAAAAAAAGGTTAACGAAAATGGCGGCCAATGTCGGAGTTCAAAATTCATTTCTGGTGAAAATAAATAATTTCATTGGTCAACCGGATATTTGATTGGCTTATTACATTTTGTAAATGGCAGTGTTTAAAAGAGAATTTTGTTGCAATAAACATTTTTTTTTTCAATTCAATTTTCAAAACAAGGGTGTTTTGAATTTTATGCTGTGAGTAAAATAGTTGTACTTTTATTAAATCATAACGTAGTCTTATCGCTTTCGTTAACAGGAAAAGATCATCAAAATGAAATCCTTCTCAGTTGCCGCCCTTGCTCTTATCTGTGTTATCGGACTTGCCACAGCTCAGTTCGGAACATTTGGGGGATTCGGAGCCCAGACAAATCCACTCGGAATCGGACAGGGAGGAAGTAAGTTCGATATTTTACCTCAGTTTAAATCTGTCTTTTTTGTCTCTTTTCTCTCTTTCGATAAACTTGACAAACTAGAAAATTGAGGAAACTTGTGAAACTGTGAAACGAACATAGCGGTGCCATCGGAATTATAGAGTATAAACATCGTTTAAAAATGATATTGTTGCATAGAAGTACATTCATGATATCTTTGGAAGGCTAGAAAATTATCGAAACTACAGCTTTATTTAAAATTTCACGGGTCGCGAAAGCCTGAGAATTTGAAGTATGTGTATTTCAGTAGGTCTCCTTCAGGAGAAAAAAAACTATTCGTAGAACCATTACCAACAATCCCTAAAATGGAAGTATATGTGGATAATATCAACACAAAAAGAAAACTGGGAATTCCTTGTCTGACAATGTTTTTTTTTTTTTTTAAATTACCATATGGTCCATCTTTTAACCTATTACCAGGCGTTGAATTATTAGAATGGTTCAAATTGAAAGGGGTTGCAGACGAAAAATCAAAGCTTATGATTTTGATATTTTTCCACTTTTGGGAGTAGAAAACATTGTGGATAATGAAGAAATTGCTTGTAAAAAGCAATTTCTTCATTTTCCACTGTGTTTTCAAAAGCCTAACTTCTTGGGGCGTTTAAAAGCGTTATTATGAGTATTTGGGTTAAGAAATCTAACCACTCTTTTGAATTTCATCTGCAACTTCTTTTCTATTTGGACCAGTCTAATATTCTGTCGTTTCTCAGCGGGTTTAACTCTTGAAAGTATTACCCTTTCACATTTCCACTACACCGCATAAATCCTTCACTTTCGAGATAAATGGAGTCCAAACTGTACTTGGTAAAAAATCAATCGATTTCTGTTCAACTATCTTCGTTGTTGTTAAATTGTCCAAATCCTCCCCCAATATCGGGATCTGTTTTATTATCCTATTCCACCTATTTATTGCAGTCAAAGTCTTGTTTATTTCCCTAACATCTCCAAATATCTCAATAGTCTTGTTATTAGACATTTTGTGATTCTATTTGTCATTAATAAAGATAGCAACTATATGTTTTTCTTTGTTAGCATATTAAGGAATTATTCAAGAATCAAAGTACTGAAAGTACTATAAATTGCAAAATCTATCTGAATGCAATAATAATCACCACAAACCTCATTGATTTTAGTTTATCCTTTTCGTAAATCACAAATTTTTTTCCCTTGCTCGAGGTTTCTCGTTATCTTTGTAGCTCCATCTATCTATTTGTCCCGTCAATCAGAGATTATTCATATCTTATTATACCAATAACCACATTTTTTTCTTCATTTTCTTAGATAGAAAAAATTGTGTAAAATGAAGAAATTGCTTGTAAAAAGTAATTTTACCATTTAACGCAATGTTTTCCAGATTGTTTTTCCCGAGGAGAGTTTAAAAGCGTCACATTGTGGAAATGGGGTTCCTGTTTATCAGGATTTGTCCCTGTCCATTGTCCAGTTCTGATCGTTGACTCAGACCTGTTTATCTTCCTTATTTATCAAAAATGTCCCTTTTTGCCCACAGTTCTGATCGTTGACGCAGACCTGTTTATCTACCTTATTTATCAAAAAGTCCCTTTTTGTCCACAGTTCTGATTGCTGTCACAGTCCTGTTTATCTTCCTTATTTATCAAAAATTAATCCTTTCTATTCTACAGTTCTGATCGCTTTCGCAGTCCTGTTTATCTTCCTTCTGTTGATTGGCAACAACTCCGCCACCCCAACCATCACCATTGTCAACGCTACTGATGCTTCCGGTGCCTCTGGTTAAACGATGATCACGTGACTTGAGGTAGGTAGCAAAATTTATGGCCAGTTACATATAACAAATAATAAATGGTTTGCTGACGACCCAAACTGAAGTCTCAAAACAAACAAAAATACTTCACATAAATGTCGACCAACGTCGGTGTTCAAGGTTCACTTCCGATATAAATGTATAATTTGATTGGTTGATCGACTCTTTGAATGACGCATACGATCCGTCAATCAGATTTCATTTTTTGTTAATACAGTATTATGATTCATTATCCAGGAAAACTACCCTAAAGACAAAAAATGGTATATTTTTCATTTTCTTTACCAAAATTTAGAATAAACTATCTTTCTGATTCTCAAGGATGAATATATATAGAGAATATTACCACAGTGTCTTTTTCTATGCGTTGTTATCGTGTTCGAGAATCCTGTGTAGGTATTTTTTATTGGATGAGATCGAAGGTCGAATCCAATAAAAAATACCTACACACGATTCGAGAGCACGATAACAACAAATAGAAAAACACACTGTTGTAATATTCCTTTTATTATATACCTTTTAGGAAATGACATTAAGAAAATTCTCTTAAATGGCTAAGAAATAACCAACTTTCCAAAAAGCCCGAACGTCAATACACAAAAAAGAAGTCAGTGTTTAACGGTACTCGACGAATACGGCTTTTTGCTACACGCCGAATATTGATTTTTTCTGTCGAGTTGTATTTGACAGCCAGGTTTTACTCCATATCTTTTATAGGTATATAATAAATGTCAATATAATAAAATCTGACAAAATTATAACTATGTCATTAACGAATACTAGACGACAGCATTTTAGACTTGTCCATTTTTAAAGAAAATACAAAAGTTTTCTATCTGTATTTTGGCATAGATAAAAAATTGTTGATATTGAAGAAATTGGTGGTTACTCTTTTTAAGTATTTGTTAAATTTCCCTTTGATGTAAATTATGATACATTGTAACAGTTTTTACTTCTTTCATTTACAGGTTGAAAAGACAAGAAACAGATACATTCGATATATTTCGGGATAGATAAACTGCTTTGTGAGAACACGAGACAATCGAACACGATGGTGGCTTTTCTACGAACATTTTCTTCGAGAACATTTATACGGGTTTAAAGCATTGAGAGAACAGCTCTTTTTTCTGAACTATGATTATATTCAAATGAACTTAAAAAAGTATTAGGAAAAACTACGCCTTTTGTTAATTTCATGTTAAGACAGTACATCTATAGCATTTTCACTGTAAAGATGATCAAAATACCAATTCAAGATTTATGTTTGGCAGAATATTTATATTGTCGTGTAGCGACCAAAGTATCGTAACTGGAGCTTGAGTAAAGTTGCATGTACGACGTTTTTTTCGCCAAATTACAGTATGTGATTGTATTGATGACTTTACTGGTTACGTAGCTTCATTCGGCTCAATTTGTTTAGCAAGTTCTACCTAATGATATTTGCAATTCAGACTGGTTCGAATTATTCCGTAGTCAAACTTCTGACCAATTATCAAAGAAATGAAGTACGCTTAAATAACAGTGTATGATAAATATGATTTGCCTCCCCTTACGGATTGTTCGCATGTCAAACTATCCCGATTTTTCCGAATGTTACCGTATTTATGATAATTTATGTATAACATGAATAAATATGTTAAGTTTTAAAAAAGTTTAGTTGTTTTTATATTTCTTCAAAACCAGGTCTATAACTAGTTAAAGACTCTTAACCCACTATCCTACCATCAAACACGTTTACTCACAAAATCAAGATAACTTAGAAAATTGAGACAAAATGAGAAATTGTTTGTAACAATCAATTTCTTCTTCGACAACAAATTTTCTATCTATCTGTCACTATTTTTTTTCTATTTTTTACCATGAATTTAATAATTGTCTGCAACTTCTTTCAATTTCGAACTCAGCGTTTGTTGTCTGGCAATAGTTTACTCCGATTCTAGCAATGTACTTGTTCGATTTGTAATAAAAAGTATCAAATTTTTCAACGTCACTCAGACCAATGAACTTGGGATTCCTATTTACTTTCTCAATATTTGACGTGTCAAGCAAAAGAGAACCATTTTGGATATGCGACATGTTTCGAGCCTGGTCAGAATGCGTGGAATGTTCAGACTGACAAGGATCGAAGCTTTTCACTGTTTGAAGATTTTTTAATAAAAAAAGGTCTTTAATCGTCAAATACGATCTTTAATTGACCTCCGCTGTGTCCGATCTCTATTACAAAATGTTTATATCATTGAATTCCCGATTTGTCCTATTTCGCCTGACGGGTCTCATACAATTTGACCCACTTAGAAGATAGGTACCGTCCTGGAAGATAGATCACTAAAGATAGGAAAGAAAATAGGAAGGATTGATTATTTTCTGCTTTTTATCCGGTTTTGTTTTTCGTTCTTTCTTTTAACTCGTTCCCACAAAATTTCTCCTTTCTACACCCACAAGAAAAGCTTTGGAAAACATTGTTGAAAATGAAGATATTACGTGTAAAAAGCAATGTCTTCATTATCGACAATGTTTTCTATCAAAAAAGACGAAAGATGTAAATTTCTATCAACTTGAAATTGTCGTCTGAAGCTTTTTTTTTCAGTTTAGACCAGTCTAAAATTTTGTTGTTTTGGAATGGGTTAATATATATCAGCTGTTCAATCGCACCACTCAACCTGATTGGTTCGTGTTTGATGCAATGTCTCTAAAGAGATGAAGAGAATATTTTTTGTTTTCATGGGGGTATGAACCGAAAAAACTAATCACACTGTATGAATACGCGAAGCGGATTTATAGATAAGTGTGATTAGGTTTTTCGGTTCATACCTCCATGAAAACAAGAATATTATCTTCGTTTCTTATAATTTAATAGAATCGAGCGAAAAAGCAAAAAACTTTACAAATTTTGATACTATTTTGTATGGAACTATTTTGTGCGGAAGCATACACAATGACTGTGTGCTCAAAACTTTGTTCATAGAGCTATGAATGATTTCTTCGACCAATCAGAACGCCCGTTTTTGATAGACGAAACTAGAAATTAAATAATTTTCGAATACAGTAATCCCGTATCACATAGTCACTTCTGAGACGCATCCAACTTTACCAGAACAGAAGCTATGATTAACAGCAGCCGTTCCTTAGTATAGTTACTCGATAAAACGGTTATTTTTACGGTCTTCACCAGATCATTTTGGTGAAACAATATTAAGAAATAATAGAAAAATAATAGAAAGAATGACGACAATCAGCCCCCCCCCCCCCGAAACATGACGGTTTATCGTCACAAACGTGCACTGAAAATTTTACCGAAAAACTAATCACATTGTATGAAAACGCGAAGCGGGTTCATACACAAGTGTAATTAGGTTTTTCGGTTCATACCACCATGAAAACAAAATATACTCTCTTCATTTCTTATAATTTAACAGCATCTTGCGAAAAAAGCAAAACTTTACGAAATTTGATACTTTTTTGCATGGGACTATTTTGTTCGGAAGCATACAATATAGCTGCGTGCCCAAAAGTTTGTTCATGGAGGTATGGTTTTTTTTCTTTTTCGACCAATCAGGACGCTCGTTTTTGATAGACAAAGCTAGAAATTAAATTACATAGTGATAGCATTTAACACTACTGTTTTTCAATCTTTAAGCGGGTAGTATATATCTAGTAATATTCTTACCTTCAACAAGCAAAATCATTGAGAGTACTGATGGTGGACGTCCCTGATGGCATATAGAGTGATATGTTTATACGGTAATTGTGTAAATTGAAGAACCTGCTTGTCACAAGCAATTTCTTCATTTTACACAGTGTTTTCCCAATTGCTGTTCTTCAACGCCAATCTTCTTAAACGCCAATCAAGAAAACTAATTGTGTAAAATTGAAGAAATTGCTTGTAACAAGTAATTTCTTAATTTTATACAAAGTTTTCTACCAAGAAAGTTTTAAAAACCGAAAATGTCGTACATTTATGTCGTCTGCAACTCCTTGAAGTGGGACAATTCTAAAATTTTGTTGTGTGGGGAATGGGTTAACGATTTTTCATCATTGGTTTCATTGAACCACGATACGATTGCTGTTGATGCAACTCTTCACATGTCAGCAGGATTTGCTCTCAATTATAGGGCAGTAAGTTGGAACCTTCTCACGGCAATATTCAATCCGACATTTGACAATAGACACCACGGCATGCGTCTCTTGTTTCTCAAAAAATTGCGAATGATACTTAGTGCGTCAAAGTAGGATAAGCACATGGTAGCTCTGAAAAGCTGTTGTGTGTGTACTTGTGTAAGAAACACCAGAAAGCACCAGCTATCGCGATAAAACCGAAATACTGTTGATAGTGGTGTTAAGCCCCATACAACCAATCAATCAAGCTTTAGCAAGTGATCTAACATATGTAGTAGAGATGCTTGGTTACAACAATACGATTCTCAATCCTTGATAAATGTCGAATTCCTATTGAAATGTTTTATTGCACATCAATTTAATTTTCATCTCTATTTAAATATGTATTTGCCTTGCTTGACCAAACCCTGTCTGGAGAAGAAATAGCTGATTCTATAAATATAAGTTGAAGGAGGCGAAAGCATTTCTTTACCCCTTTCCTGTTGAATACCTGTTTATTTTCGTCTCTGTGATTTTGTAATTGAAAAAAACACTCTTGAAAAAGAAGAGTTTGCTTGTAACAAACACTGTCTTATTTTTCCACAATATTTTCTACTCTCCTAAATGTTTATTTTTCAATTTAAATCCACTTTAAATTTTCGTCTGCAAATCCTTTGAATTTGGAAAAGTTTAAAATTTTGAAAAAGCAGTAAAGGGTTAAACTTCAATAGAAAACGTAACATTTTTACAAAATGCCCGAAGGCTAATAGCTTTGTAACTTGTTCAACGTTATTACAACTATCCGTGCGTATGTTGGTATAATGGTCTTAGAAGGTCCATTATATTAAAGCGTGTCATGCTGAATAAAATCCTCTACAAAAATTTCTGAAGTTAAAGGACTGAAAATAGAAAACACTTATTTTGGATTGGATAAATGTGTAGACAATTAAAGGAATGAATAATGCTGGCTTGAAAAGGACAAGCAGGGGGTCTTGACAAAGATAACACTTCGCATATGTGCAGGCTGATCTTTGTCTAGACCTCCTACCAAAAACAGGAATATTCCGGGTTCAACATGACAAGTGTTAAAGCTTCAAATTACCGAAAGCGCAGTTCGTAGCGCGTCGGACTCTTCATCGTGATGTTCAAGGTTCGATCTGCAGTGGCTGCAGGTATCCTTTCAGACATTCGTCTCCCACCAATGGATGGATAATCGTAAAAGTTTACCTAAGTGGAATGAGCTGCCGGAGACTCAGAAAGGAGGTAGTGGTTGTAGCGGTATGATGAATACCAAGAATCAGTAGTTAGGTTCTCAAGCGGCCACGATATGACTAATAAAAGGTTAAAAGTGGCATAAATACCCATTCATAAGAATGAAACACATGAAATTTAGCCAAAACAAATCAATTTAATGCATATTGCTGGTTTTGAACTGGAATGGATTCTTGTAGATATACGATTTAACCAGATAAGCCTCTGTAAAGTATCTAAGATTAAAAACTGATTAAGCCCATAATATATGAACGAAGAGGTGCGGCCGTAAGTAAATTTGTCAAAAAGTTTGACTTTAGCTTTATACGTACATTTTTGACAACCATAATAACATTAATGGAAAAATATCCATTGTAGAATTCAAACAGCGAGTTATTGATATTTCAAAAAAAACAGTGTATTAGATGCACTGTACGTTTTCCTAAAAAGCTATCTAACTTCTGTACTGTCCTATAAATTAAGTTCCGCGAATACGAACATAAGAATAAGCGCGCTTTCCTCAGTATTGAAAACTTAAGATACGGAAGAGGTAGAAATTCACGCAGTGAAAGTCTATGTACTATTCTTAACAACGGTGACGTAGAAGACGAATACCATTTCTTGATTACATGTGTTACATATTAAGATATATGAAACGCGTATATTAAAAAATTCTATACTGAGAAACCAAATGTTAAAAAATTGATTTATTGACAGAAAAGATGAAATCTCAGCTAAGTTCGGAAATTTAGAAAACGGAACGATCTCGGAGCTATGTAAATTTTACCATAATTGATTTTCTCCTGTAACCCTTTCCTGTTCAATTACTTGTTTTTAACATCCCCGTGATCTTATACTAGAAAAATCATTGTGGCAAAAGCATTTTTTTTCACAATGTTTTCTACCCCACTCAATTGTTGTTTATATGTTAAATCCACTTTTACTCTGCAAAATCTTTGAATTAAGAAAGGTCTAAAATTTTGCAAAACAGGAAAGGGTTAATTGATAGAAATTCAAAATATTCTTCAAATACAAATAAGTCATTTTATCCATATTAACATCATCACATTAAAGATAATAATTAAAATCCAATTCCCAGTTATATGCAAAATATTTGAATATTTGTAGGTAAGAGAGAGTTGGAGATAGTCTGGAGCGGAGTGAGAGAAAATGGAGCAAATTAGAGAGAGAGAGAGAGAGAGAGAGAGAGAGAGAGAGAAAGAGAGAGAGAGAGAGATTTGTCATATATACAAACTTCTAAAGGAGACATAATTTCGTAGTTTAATTTGTGCATGTGTTTGTATGTGAGTATGTTTAGGGTTATATGTGTCCACATGTATGTATGTATGTGTGTATGTATGTGTGAGTGTGTGTGTGTTAGAGAGAGAGAGAAATAAAGAAAGAGAGACAGAGAGACAGAGGGAGAGAGACAGAGCGGATTGTGTCACATTACATAATTGTTCATTATCTTTGTTAAAGATGATGCACACATGTATGCTTAAGTCTGAAATAAAAATCCATTAATCTTTTTTGGTTCTTTGTTTATTTGTTCATCTAATCACTTTAAACAATAACATGATAAAAAATATTTGGGAGGTGGGGGAATCAGCGTGAGACATCGAGCTTCAAAAAATCACTAGTTTCCCCGTTTTTTGAATGACAGGTGTGTGTTTTTTGTGACGGTGTGTGGAATGGTTTAACGCAATTTTGTCAATGATTGAGGCCACTTTTACATTCTGATTTGGAATACAGTTCAGGCCACTTAGTGCACCACAGGCCAATTTTTTCGCACACTGTTTTTTTTTCTTTTTATTTTATTTTATGTATATATGTTGCAGAACAACAAGTAGCAGTGTTGTAGACGATTTTTCAAGGCTTTCCATGCTAGGGTAGTTTGCCTGTGACTTGCATACGTTGCTTTCATTGAAATCATGTATACGGGATTTACGTTATTTTCCACATTTGTGTCAAGTGATGTTACTTGTTTCACATAAGGTGATATGATTTTAGCCGAATTTCTTAACCCTTGTCATGCAAAGAAATCAAAGGTCGAAATCACTGAAAGTACCAGCCGTAAGTCTATATATATTTTGAACATAAGATTTTCTACAAAAGTCTGACTTAACAGGTATAATAAAGTTGTGTAGACAAAGATCATGCTGCACTTATGTACAGGCTGATCTTTGTCTATACAATCTGTCAAAACAGGAACATTCCGGGTTAAGCATGATAAGGGTTAAACCACAATGAAACATTGATATATCAAAGCTCTATAATCCAACAAGTTTAATGAACTATCGTACTTCATAAGATTTCAAAAATTTCGCCCGATGAATTTTGCTTTTTCTCAAATACCCTAATTATACCACAAGCAAAAAATCAGGGCACCTTTCCATACAAATAATTTTATATTTACTTTCAGACCTTTGCATAAAGTTATGGATGAATACACCCAAAGATTTCCCTCTAATTGCGGAATTTTGTTTTTAAAAATGGGCTATGTTGCATAAGAGTGGACGAAACCATACATTATATGCACTTTTGTTGTAGGCCTAATGTGAAAAAGATTCAAAGTGAAACCATAAAATGATAGTTACATATGTCGAAACACGAGCTAATCGGGTGGAAGGCATGTTCATTTGTACTCCTCTTTTATTCACAAAATAAGCAGAGATCTGGATTGGAATTTATAAATGTCACTTTAAAAACATATAGCATACTTATCTGTTACAGCATCGTGAATTAGAAACAAAAGTGAGGAAAAAAGTAAGAAAAAAAAGGGAAAAAAACTTTTAACCCTTTTTCAAGGTGTAAATATCGTTAACTCAAATATCTACCCTTGTCATGCTGTATAAATTACCTTACTGAATTGCTGTAAATCAAAGGGCTGAAAGCACTGATAGAACTTATTGTTCAATAATCAACATTCCTTTTAGAAAACAACTCTGGCAGGAAAAGTACAAGCAGGATATGTAGACAAAGATCAGACTGCACTTATGTGCAGGCTGATCTTGGTCTACATCTCCTGTCAAAACCGGAATATTCCGGGTTCAGCATGACAAGGGCAAACAAAACCGACACTAACGTCGTCAATTCCACATGATGACGTCACGAAGTCATTAACAAGAAACAAAACTTTTTTGTATGCTCTATTTTTCATCTTCACATGTAGGAAAGGAAAGCGGTATTAACGGATCAGGCCTAATAAAAGACACAAGTTTTTTCAAGATTAGATTTCAAAAAAAAAAAAAAAAAAAAAATCATTAAACCCTAAGAATAAGAAAAATTGATTGACAGATTTTTTTTCGAAATTTTGCATATATATGTAACAGTAGTTCTTGCAAGTCTAAGTTTTCTAATGCCGTATATATATATAAAACCGTTTTTCTCAAAAGTTACACTTTTTTTTCTCCAGTGGTTGCCGTAAAAATTCTTAATGCAGACTTATCAATATAGAACGATGACGACGTCGTTCCGTTCTAATTCAAATGAATCGCGGTTTGTGTATTTATACGTCACAAACATGTTTACATCACCTGCGTCTCAAACTTGTAGATAAATTATTGTCGATTTGTAATAAACGTCATGTGCCTTGGTCTCTTTCTAAAAGTAATTTCGTTTTTTTTAATGGAAAAACATTTGGATTTAACGGGTGTTAACTACGGAGTGCTTTACTAAAACCTCTATAAGATATAACCTCCTATAAATGTTTCAAATCAGAAGTCAAGGTATATTTCCTTAATTAAAGCTATATCTAGGTCAATATAAGTTTATAAGTTTATATGCAGTTTATTAACCAATCAAGAATCTAGTCTTCATGCTAATATCAGTCAGATGGGGCCCACCAATGGGCTAAGCACCATTTGTCTGTCGGGTACTTTGATATACGCAATAGCTGCTTACGTTCTGCTTCGTTATGTTACTTAATTTTGAAAACCTGTGATGGTTCTTATCTTTTTTTCTCTTCAGAATTTTCTTGCCTTTTTAAATTATCAATACTTTTATTTATCCTTTCAAATGCGATTTTGGCCTTGTCCTTAGAATGCAAAAAATGATTAATAATAATAATGATAATAAAAGAAAAAAGAGACTAGGTCGGTATATAATGGTTATATTTTCTATATTCGAATGAACTATATTTCATCGTTCTAATACTCGATTCTTGTCAAAAGCGAGATTTTGAATAACCGGAGAGGTTTTAAGGACTCTTTCTCCTGGGGCAATCGGTTTTCTTGATATCTGTTTTACTTATTAAGTTTTTCAGTATTGACTTGTTCTATCTCTATGTCGCAGTCATTTTAAATCTGAACCGTTGTATGTCTTCTGTCCAATCAGCACAAATGATGACAATCATATGATATATTCAATCAAATGATTGTGTTGTTCTAAGTCCTTTCATTTAAGATCATATAATGTTCTATCTCCAAATTATTAAATCAAAAGACGGTGATTCTGAACAACAAATATGGTGGTAAGTAGGGAAATTATGTGTTACCAAACATGAACAAGGTGCCAAATTGTCACAAGATACGCCGATCACACTGCTTAATACTAACTGGGGGTTTGAATAGAACTGAGGTTATTTTGAATGAATATTTTTGTCAAACAAAGTATGAAAAACAACAAAAGGCAATAACTCAAAATATACGCTAGGAAGAGTTATGGTTCTTGTACACTGCACTCCGACTTGGTGAGCTCTATCCATCCAATAAATTTCATGATTCTAGCTATTATACTTTTAGAGATATACTCCGGACAAGATTCAAGTATGAAAAACAACAAAGGGCAATAACTCAAAAAATAGGCCAGGTAGAGTTATGGTTCTTGTGCACTGCTCTCCCCCTTGGTGAGATCTATACACCAATGAAGTTTCATAATCCTAGCTATAATACTTTAAGAGATATACTCCGGACAAGATTCAAGTATGAAAAACAACAAAGGGCAATAACTCAAAATAGACCAGGTAGAGTTATGGTTTTTGTACACTGCACTCCTACTTGGTGAGCTCTATCCATCCAATAAATTTCATGATTCTAGCTATAATACTTTAAGAGATATACTCCGGACAAGATTCAAGTATGAAAAACAACAAAGGGCAATAACTCAAAATATACGCTAGGTAGAGTTATGGTTCTTGTACACTGCACTCCGACTTGGTGAGCTCTATCCATCCAATAAATTTCATGATTCTAGCTATTATACTTTTAGAGATATACTCCGGACAAGATTCAAGTATGAAAAACAACAAAGGGCAATAACTCAAAAAATAGGCCAGGTAGAGTTATGGTTCTTGTGCACTGCTCTCCCCCTTGGTGAGATCTATACACCAATGAAGTTTCATAATCCTAGCTATAATACTTTTAGAGATATACTCCGGACAAGATTCAAGTATGAAAAACAACAAAGGGCAATAACTCAAAAAAGACCAGGTAGAGTTATGGTTTTTGTACACTGCACTCCTACTTGGTGAGCTCTATCCATCCAATAAATTTCATGATTCTAGCTATTATACTTTAAGAGATATACTCCGGACAAGATTCAAGTATGAAAAACAACAAAGGGCAATAACTCAAAATATACGCTAGGTAGAGTTATGGCTCTTGTGCACTGCACTCCCCCTTGGTGAGATCTATACACCCATAAGTTTCATGATCCTAGCTATTATACTTTTAGAGATGTACTCCGGACAAGATTCAAGTATGAAAAACAACAAAGGGCAATAACTCAAAAAAATAGGCCAGGTAGAGTTATGGTTCTTGTGCACTGCACTCCGTATTGATGAGAAGAATATAACTGCCAAGTTTAAAGTCAATCGGACTTACGGTGACAGAGTTATGCTCCGGACAAAGAAGTGGACACCGCCCGGACGCCCGGACGACCGGACAACCTTTCCTGTTAAAAAAAAAAGCTCTATAACACTAGATTCAAATGACATCATTGATCTGTTTCATTTTTGATTTGTCAAGAGAAAGTAAGGCCTTCACCCTGTCATGTTTATTGATTATCCTCTTATTTTAAAGAAAAAACAATAATTCATTGATATTATGGTCCCAATAATTATTTTGTGAAATGAAATTAATTGACCAATCGCGGCCGTCAATCAAGGAATAAACAGACCAATCAAATATTCATTCAGTCCGGACCTGAGCTTATCAACTCCGATATTGGCCGCCATTTTGTTTATCTTTATTGTTGGTTTAGCGACTTAAACGTCGTAACTACAGCTTATTTAAGCTGTAGTTACGACGTTCAGGTCTTTAACCAAATACTTTATTTTTTTGTTACATGCTATACTGGTCGAATAACGCCGTTAAAAATCGAATCGTAACTTCCTTTTGGAGTTTATTGGTGGAGCTTAGGGAGTCAGTGGGCGGGGCAAGCGATTGGTCAATTTTGAAAGGGGAAACACATTAAAGAAATTGTATGTCTACCATTAGATGATTTTGTTTTAAAGTATGTTTGTTGTATGTATGGGTTATAACGTCACTTTGAATAATATTTTAGTTAAATCACGACAAAGTTCACTTGTTCATATACTTCCTGTGTATAACGAGTACTGGGTTTGAACTCTGAAATGTCTTTTGTCCAAGATACGGTGAAGATTCGAATCTGCAAACCTAGACTTCCCTCAGAACTCGAGTCTTCCGCCCTTTACCACTGAGTCGGACCCCCAACTGTAGACTAGAAATAAACATTTCTGACCTGTCAAAGACTCTGTCTCATTTCAATTTGTTAGTTTGAATGGGGTTAAACGCCACCCAGTCATATTGCGGAGTCTGGAGCACAAACCATAGATTCCTAGTGATTCTCGCACCAGTACTACCACTTCATTATTTCTACCTATCCAACTTATGTCATGATTATCCTCCCATTGGTAGGTAACAGTTGCCAGAAAAGATATTTAACGTGACCGGGAACCAATCCATGGACCTCATAATTGAGAGTCCGACCAACTACAAACTGTGCTATGACCGCGAAGATGTCATTTCAATGACTGATTGATTTAATTGGGTTTAACGCAACTTTTAACAGTATCTAGATTTTATAAATAAAGGAATAAAATGGTGTGATTCCGATGAAAATTGGTTTATATTAGACAGTTTTACAAACATTCGAAACTTTCGAAGCCCGTTTTCTCGAAAACTTGAAAATGGTTGAGTATTAACATGATTAAGGCGACGACGTATTTAGGCGGACACGCTTCCGGGTATCCAGATGTATAAAGACCAGCGAAAACGATAATGTTATATCTTGTTTTCTTGACGTTTAGACAGGTAAGGTGTGATTTTTTCTCAAACCTAATTTTTGAAACGAGATTTTCCGAATTAGATAGTCAGTTATATCAGCCTACAAAATTCTCACAAATATTGCTTTAGAACGAACCGGGTTTTCTTGTGTTTTTTTTTTTTTTTTTTTTTTTTTGTGTGTGTGTGTTTTTTGTAAAAAAGTTTTGTAAAAGTAATCAATATCTACAGCATTTGTCCGCTTAAGTTAAAAAAAGGAATTCTTCCTTCTCTATTTTGGCAATAAAATGAACTAAGCACATGACGTTTTCATTAACAGACGGCAAAATGTAAGACTGGTCCAAATTGATAGGAGTTATAGACAACAATTTAGATTTTATGAAATTTCAGGTATGTTCAATATTTTTTTTTGTAGAAAACATCGTGTAAATTGAAGAAATTGCTTGTCACAAGCAATTTCTTCATTTTACCCCATATTTTCCCAATTGTGTTTCTAGAGAGGCGTTCAAAAGCGTCATTGCACGGGAATGGGTTATTATTTTCGAAAATTAATGAACGAAGGGTAAATTAAAATAGATGATTTCCAGTTGAATAAGAGCTTGACGAATCACCGTAATTTTCAGATATTTTAATGAGTCAAGAGCAGATAATTCCGAAACCCACGAATGAGTTTTTTTCTGTTTCGCACAATGAGACAGCATAGCAAATTTTAGTTCACGAGTGTAAGAGGAATTGCGCTCACAAAAACACTGTTATTTTAATATGTTTTGTTTACTCATGGGCAGACAATTCCCAGACCACTTTATGGATCAGAAACATTTGGTTTCATGACGTTACAAAGATGTAATGTTTCAACTTCCATTTCATTCCAATCGAAAATGTGTGAGGAGCTTTTAACAAATTTCCACACAATGGCGATTTCTGATGCCTCCCAGAAAAAAAGTTTTGAAAAACATTCAGGAAAATGAAGAAATTGCTTGTTACAAGCAATTTCTTCATTATCGACAAAGTTTTCTACCCCAAAAGCAAAAACAAATTATCAAATTTTCATAAGCCTATAATTGTCGTCTGCACATTCTTTCAATTTGAACCAGTCTAAACTTTTGTCAAGTAATGGGTTAAACTTTTTTTGTTACTCCGAAACGACTTGAAGTATTAAACGAAAATTCTCTCATGCACAACAAATCATTGTAGAAAGTTTCTCTTCATTTCATTTTTTTAATTCATCAAATTTTCATAACAACTTAATTCAAACCTTCTACTTTATGCTACGAGTATAAGAATACTGCTTCCATCAAGTAATAAGCTATTCTAATCGCTTTACAGGAAAAGATCATCAAAATGAAATCCTTCTCAGTTGCCGCCCTTGCTCTTATCTGTGTTATCGGACTTGCCACAGCTCAGTTCGGAACATTTGGGGGATTCGGAGCCCAGACAAATCCACTCGGAATCGGGCAGGGAGGAAGTAAGTTCGATATTTTTTCTCAGTTCAAATTTCTCTTTTTGTGTCCTGTTTATCTTTACATATAGTCGCGTTTTTCGGTTTGTTTATCAGTTTCTCTTCTTTGTGATCTATTTTACGGTCTTGAAATCTTCGGAGATCAATCTATCTTCCATGCTAATCAGAAATAGCGCTTTTCTTTTCCTAAATAAAGTTCTGTTTATCTATCATGTTTATCATACATGACCTAGGTTTGCTACCTGTTTTCTTTCGTGATTATAACAAATTGTACCTTGCTATTTCATATCCTGTTCGCTGTCGTAGTGTTGTTTATCCTCCTCATTTACAACAAATTGTCCCTTTCTGTTCCACAGCTCTGAACGCTTTCGCAGTCCTGCTTATCATTCCCATTTATCACAAATTGCCCCTTTCTATTACACAATTCTGATCGCTTTGAGATTCCTGTTTATCTTTCTTATTTATTACTAATTGTACCCTTTTGTCCACAGTTCGGATCGCTGTCGCAGACCTGTTTATCTTCCTTATTTATCATAAATTGTCCCTTTTTGTCAACAATTATGATTGCTGTGGCAGTCAAGTTCATCTTCCTTATTCATCAAAAACTGTCCTTTTTGTCCACAGTTCTGATTGTTGTGGCAGTCCTGTTTATCTTCCTTATTTATCAAAAATTAAACCTTTCTATTCTACAGTTCTGATCGCTTTCGCAGTCCTGTTTATCTTCCTCCTGTTGATTGGAAACAACTCCGCCACCCCAACCATCACCATTGTCAACGCTACTGACGCTTCCGGTGCCTCTGGTTAAACGATGATCACGTGACTTGAGGTACGTTACATAATGTGTTAGCAAAAAACACTCCCAACTTATTACATATCGTTCGTGCGCGAGCAAAATATCGTAACTACAGCTTCATTTAAGCTGTAGTAACGACATTTTGCTGACGCGCCGACGATACGTGTGATTAGACAGACCAAAAAAGGACCTTTTGGAAATTCGAAACCATTCCACCCTGGTCAGACTACAAGTCTATAGCCAGGGGCGAATTTTGTGCGTTTTGCAGATATTCTGAATAGCAATTATTATTATTTTTTCTAGCAATTATTTCCGGCTCTGTGTAACCTCTACTGATCCCAATTTCCTTTTAAAGTACTTGTTTTACGAAAGATCCTAAGATTCTCTTTTCCTCCTGACATGCCATACTTATGGACAGTGGGCGCTGAAAGTATCATAACTACTGCCTGTTTAATCCGTTACCACGCAGTAAAATTTTAGACTGGTTCAAATTGAGAGAAGTTGCAGATGGCAATTACAAATTGTTGAAATTTGTAAAATCTTTTTCTCTCTGGGTAGAAAAATGTCTGAAATACTAATAAGGCGCGTCGAAATTTATAGAAAGGTTCCCTATAACATTCAAACTTCGAATATCTTAATTAACCCTTCCTTGTATAAGACCTAGATTTTACGTAACAATTTCTCCTTTACCACAATACTTTCGACCACATAGGATTTTTTTTTCAGAATTGCTTCGAGCGAAAAAAGTAAGCATTTTACAAATTTTGATTCTTTTTTGTTTGGAACTATTTTATGAGGAATAGATTTGATAGATGAAAATAAATTATTGGAAGATGACATTTAGTTCATAAATAAGGGTAAAAGATAGACAAGAACATTTTAAGTATTTCAATTGTTTTTCTCTTAAAAGACTTATTTACCATTTCCACACAAACCCGCTTTCTTCGCTCTTCCAAGTAACATGAAAACATGTGGGGAAATGAAGAAATCAGAAAATTGCTTGTATTCGAAATGTTTCCAAAACAAAAGACAATGATTATTCAAATAAACGATAAATTGCTATCTGCAACGTCTTTGAATTTAAAATAGTCTAAATTTTCGCCTCTGGTCCTGGGTTAAAGGTCACACAAACAGGCATAGCAGATCTTGGTGTAAACATTACATTTTCGGTAGATTATAGCTCGTTTTACAAAAAAAAAAAAAAAAAAAAGCTTGACCCGCGATGGATCATTTCACCCTTTTAAATGTTTGTTCAAAAGAGTTCACTTTTATTTGAATGTCGACATTCTATATTTCGTTTTTATTTTCCAGGATGAAACATACAAGTAACAGATACATTTGAATTATGGAATCATATGCTGTCGTGGGACAAACTATATTGGCTTTTACATCAACTTTGTTCTTCATAAAGAAATAGCAAAAATGATTTTCTTGTTCTTAAGAACATTGATAGATAATTTAATTGTTAGTTTCGTCTATCAAAAACGAGCGATCTGATTGGTCGAAAAATTTAATTCATAGCTCCATGAACAAAATTTTGAGTACGCAGCCATTTTGAATGCTTCCGCACAAAATAGTTCACTACAAAAAGGTATCAAAATGTGTTAAGTTGTTGCATTTTTCGCTCGATGCTATTAAATTATAAGAAATGAAGAGAATATTTTTTGTTTTCATGGAGGTATGAACCGAAAAACCTAATCACACAATGTATGAATCCGCTTCGCGTATTCATACAATGTGATTAGGTTTTTCGGTTCATACCTCCATGAAAACAAAAAATATTCTCTTCATCTCTTAAAAAAAATAGCTATAATGTATGAACTAGTATCGTATTTAAATGTACCTCGTGGAAACAAAAGGAATAAACGATGAGGGTTTTTTTCAATTTTGTGATTAGTTTTAATGTCTACTCTTTAGTACTTTAACATTTTGGTATTCTGAAGAGCGCTTCGGGATCAAAATAGCAAAGTCGGGAATTATCAGAGTGTATGAATATCGTCGTTTGGCTCCAAAAGTGGCGTAACTACAGCTTGAATATTGACGATAAAAAATGATATATCTACATAGAGGCTTTTATATTTGATAATTATGTTTTTAATGATATTTGCAATCAAGATTTATCCAAAGCATTCTGATGTCCAAGTTAAAATGAATGCACCTTTAAAAAAATTAAGAAATGTTATCACGGGAACATAATGCAATCGTTTACCTTGAGTTGCTTCCCTTTACGAATTATCCGTAACTACTTATGAAGAAATACTCAGTTACAGCTGTTTCGCGGACCCTTCAATAAATATTTTGTATGACATGTATAAATATTCATGTTTGAAACAAATATCATTATTTCGACATTTCTTTAACCCAGAGTATTTGACCTGTCCGAGCCTCTATACCCATTATCTCAGAATCCTTTTTTCCGCTTCAGAAGCTAGCTGGTTTTCATTAACACAAGTGAAGTCTTCTGGTTTTTATTTCACGTCTAAAGTTTTCTTTCTTTCATTCTCCCCGCCAAGCCAAAGGGGGGGCATCACAAAGAGTGGCCTTTGCAGAGTGACGAGAGATAAGAATCGACATCTTTCATTATTAGATTTTTTCTGAATCTAGAATTTCAAAACGCGATCTATTCACAACTATCTCTGCTGGGATCTTTCTTTCTCATATGTGTTTTCTGTAATCAAGGTGGGTCCCCTTTCGCAAAAAGTTACCAACGTGAAAGCTATTAAGGCAAATATACGGTGTGAATTAAAAAGGGTCGATTATTTTTCGATATTGGCCGATTTGTTTGTTTGTTTAAATGCGTTCTATCTAGGTGAACAGTCATACTCGTTATAATGTATTAATATTACGTCTATCTCATATCTCGTGGCAAAAATGTGCCACCATACGAAACAAGCATTGTTTTTACAATGTAAGACTATAAAACTTTGAGGTTTTTCACGCGTCATAATTATTAAGATCGTCTTGAAAATATAAGAAGTAAGTAAAAAGAGATAAACAAATTCCCAACAAACGCTAGCTTAACCCATTCCCACACGATGACGTTTTTGGACGCCCCCCGAATAGTTTGAAAAAACATTGAGGAAAATGAAGAAATTGCTTATTACTAGCGATTTCTTCATTATCCACAATGTTTTCTACTTCAAGTGATAAAGAAAATTTAAATTTCATGAACTAGAATTTTTTATCTGCAACTACCTTAAATTTGGAATGGTCTAGACTGCGAAAATCGGTTAATGTAGTTCATTGCACATGGTTGAACAAGATTCACTCAAAAAACTAAATTGAGGAAAGAGAAGATTTCTATCAACATGTATCTTTTAAGAAATTACTTTTTTTGTCCTAATTTATCTTTAAGATGCCTGATTTTAAATCCCTTTTTTTTCAATAATGGAAGCACCCAATTTTTCAAAGAATGGATAATATTTTCAACATGATAAACCTTTTATCAATTTGTTACTTGTTAGATCACCATGCAGAAAGTGGAAAACACAACACCGCAAAGAAATTCGTTTAAATTACATATCTAAAGAAAAAAAAGAACAAAACTGCAAGCACGATCTCATGCAAACAGTCCCAAAAAGCCAGAAACAACAACTTCAACTATTTCTTTACCAGCAGAAATTTTCTAAATTGGATTTATGTATGTATTTGATTATCATTATAATTTCCATTTTTCAATTAATCTTTTCGACAAACAGTTAACGCAATGTTCGTCATGTCGTTAGATGACATCTCGTTTCTACATTTTTGTCCGCCAATCAAGAATTGCTATATATATTGTTTACATAAAGTTTGTCGCCTTGACCCTTTTTTCAGTTTAGATTTATCTAAAATGTTACTATCTAGTGACTGTCTAACAAGTATAACTATTAGACGAGTAAACGTTCATCGCATTGAAGCCCCCGCAGATTTGCCCTGAATTCCCAGTGCAAGCCTTGTTACAGTTGTGTGTCACGCCATATAGTTCGTAGGAATTGCCACAGTAACATTCGTTAGCATTCTGAAATGAGACATAAATATATCCACTAATGAATGCCTCATCCCATCATCAAAATTGGCTAATTAAACCATCAAAGAACAATCTACCAATTGAACAACCGCTGGCCCTGCCCACTTACGCCGTTCGCCCCACCTATTGTCTCCAACAGAGAGTTCCTCTTAGATCTTAAACTCCGTTATTTTGTAAAATCTTTAGCCAGTATCATGTAACAAGAAATTTAAATAGTTGGTTGGCAACCTAAACGTTCTACCTACAGCTTGAACAAGCTGTAGTTAAGACGTTTAGGTCGCCAAACCAACAAAAATGCTGCACGTAAATGGTGACCAATGACGGAGTTCAAATCTGAAAACCGGCCTGAATGATTGGTTTAATTGGTCGATTGATTCCTTGAATGACATCGCGATTGGTCAATCCAAGCAGGCTGTAAGTGCACTTTGAGCTTCGACATTGGCATACATTACTTTGAAGCATTTCTATTGGCTTGGCTACGTTGTAACTACAACTTAGCTGTCTAGACTGCTTTTTGATTGCACTTTACGAATCAGTGATAATTTTTGAAAAGTCACGCATGGAATCTTATAATATCCATTAACCAGACGACAAATTTCTAGACTGGTCAAAACGGAAAGAAGGTGTAGAAGGCATTACAAAATTTGCTCTAATTGGTCTTTAGATGCTAAAAAGGTATACAATATTGTGAGAAAAGCACATTTCCCCATTTCCCTTACCCCTTTCCTATTTAAAACCCTAGTTTTTACGTCCCTGTGATATTATAATTGAGAAAACATTGTAAAAAAGAAGAAATTGCTTGTTTTCTACCCTACTGAATGGTTTTTTTTCCAAACTAAAGCCACTCAAAATTTTCGGGTGCAATACCTTTGAATTTAGACAGGTCGAAAATTTAAAAACAGGAAAGGGTTAAAGTATCCCTTAATAATATTTTTTCGGGGCCTAAAAAGCGGGACTGTGTGGAAATAGGGTATATATTTGTTTGCACCTTCAATGTTTAACATTTTTTTCTTCATGAATGTCTCTTTAATTAAAGTTTATGTTTGTGGCTGGTGCTAAACAAAATCTTCTTTTTTCGAGACGGGGTACTAAATTGATATCCTTGTCCAACCATGGAAAGAATTCATTTCCGTTAAAAAGAGTCTTGAAGCCAGTCTAGTAAGGGCATTTACAGACGGTTAAAAACACCAGCCAATATCGCTGGCCCCGCCTTATGAATCTGTTGGACAGTCCGAATGATTCCAGCGGCGATGCAGAAATAGGATTCCTAAATTGATTACGAAACTGCCAAAAGCATTTTCTTACTGCCAAGTACTGTACATAAGAAACTTCAATCATGGGGGAGTTACTGACAATATTCGTATGGACCGTAAAACATTTTAATCTCTGTCTCTCTCTCTTTGTCTCTCTGTTTCTCTCTCTCTCTTCCTGTGTCGCTGTCTCTGTCTCCCTGCCCCCCTCTCTCTATCTTTCTGCCCCCTTGTCTCCCTCCCCCCTCTCTCTCTGTGAATATTTTCCAGCAAAACACTAAACATAATCTACTTTTAAACCGTATTGTTGCTTATCTAAGCTTCAGTTGTGACGTTTATGTCGCCAACCAAACGATGTTTGTCTTTTTTCAGTGTCCACATATTTTACTGTATAATGTCGTTTATTACCTAAGTAGAACTTCCTGTCGGAGTTAATAAGGCGTGGTCAATTTTGTCAGTACTATCGTGATCACAAATGATATAAGTAGTCTTTAGAAGTTCAGAGATTTCTTCCTTGAAAATAATGTGACACAATTTGCATTTCAGTGTTAACCTGTTTCTGCATGAAGTAAATTTGAAATATTTACTAGGAACTTTAAATATTATATAAATTATAGTCTATGTATCACGGGTGGTAATGTCGAAGTTTTTACCTCGATTATTTGTATAATTAATAGCAGCGATCTTTTTGAAGATAGCAATAAATGCGTTCCGCAGAACTTAGTTTTTACTGATTGCATGGGGTTTAACGCCACTTAAACGGTATTTCAGTCATATCGTGGCGGCTGGAGCACCTATAAATGGATTCCTTGTATTTCTAACACCAGTACTACCACTACACCCTTTCTTAGCCCCCAGCTGCTATCACACTTAAGTCTACGATTATCCTCCCATTGGTAAGAGAGCAAAACATAGTCCACAAATCACAAAAGGTCAGACAAACAATACACATGTTTACACTTGAAAACGCCTTTAGCTTGAACATGATCAATAGAAGCGAGCCGATTACCTTTTCGTTTCGGTTTTAAATGGAACTTCCATTTCTACCATACTAATGATTTGGTGGGACAATCTTTGTCATGGGTGCAAAAGGGTTGCAAAATGTGATACATGTTCTGGTTAGCGGTTAGGTTGCCTCTATACGGAGAGAACGTCCTTGAGCACAAAAAACTCCTTCTCCAATAAGACTTTCAACACCAAATCTGAGAACCTCGCTGACAACCTTGAGCATGACGTTTCCCTGGTCAGCGTCACACACGTACCCTGCCATCCGCAAACCAGAATGTAAATCGCGATTCGCCACTAAAGACTTTCGAGTCCCATTTCCTTTGATTGAACGATGATAAGGTCCATTATGTGGCCTTTGAGCTTGAAGTCCAGCTCCTTGTAAACGGTTCCTAACAGTTTTGACTGTATACCTTCCACCGAACATCTCCCTACTAGTGAATGTTTCTGACGTAATTCTGTTTCGGAGATGTCTCATTCGTATCTCACGATCATCCCGATGTGACATCACTCGTACCGTTGCGGGTCTCGGCCGATCAGCAACTGACCTGGTTTTATGTTCCATTGCCTTTAATTGAACCGTAGGGGCCATATGACCAATGCCAACCTTTTGCACCTAAGATAAGGTGTAAAAATCGGCAGCCTTTGAGCTCGAAGTCCAACACGTAAACGATTCCTTACAGTTCGGGCTGTAATTCTACAATCAAACATCTCCCTACTAGTGTATGTTGTTGGCGTTAATCTGTTTCGAAGATGTTGCAGTTGTAATTCGCGATCATCTCAATGTGACGTCACTCGTATCGCCCCCGGTTTGGTATACACGAATTCTCAGATGAACTTTTGTTCGTCGTGAGCAATCCATTGCACTGGCAACAGCGGTCGCAGACTGAACAGCAAAAAGCATTTCAATGGCTTCTTGACGTTCTGGGCTATTTCTCATTTGAAAGTCGTGGAATTTCCACAAAAGTGTCAAGGCCAAAAATTCATTTTTATGTTTCCCTTGTACACTAAGTTTAGGCAAATTTTTAACAAATGACAGCAAGATTTATATCATGCACGTGCAATATCTGTTTATCATTTTTTTCACACTCTACGTAGTAACGGAAAACACGTGCTTTTAGAATTTCAAAGGTCTTATGCAGTCATGTGGTTCCGATTGCTTTGTTACAGCTTAGAATGTTTTTTTCTTTTACACAGGAGAACAAAAATATGGGAAACTTAAAAAAGTTTCAAGTATTCATTTTTTCTCAGTATACACTTACCATAAAATGCAAAATCACACCATATAGCATGATATATTTCATTCACACGTACAATTTCGACATTTCAAACATGAAATGAACATGTTCGGAATAACGTTAAAAATTACTTAGCCTAATAGAGATCAGATATTTTTATGTATTCTACGTAATCGGATCGCTGGCCACGCCCACTGACCTCCAACAGGAAGTTGAACTTCGATATTAACCCTTGTCAGGCTGTATGAAATCCCTTACGGAATTGCATTAAAATCAAAGGACTGAGAGCGCTGATAGGAATTGTTGTTCAATATTCAGTATTTCTTTTTGAAAATCAATCTTGCAGGAATGTTACAAGCAGGAGGTATAGACCAAGATCAGACTGCACTTATGTGCAGGCTGATCTTGGTCTATACCTCCTGCCAAAACCGGAATAATCCGGTTTCAGCATGACAGGGGTTAAACGGCGTAATTTTGCAAAAATAAAATGGTCAGTAAAATGTAACAAAAAGAAAATGGTTGATTGTTGACCAAAACGTCGTAACTACAGCTTAAATAATGATGATTTAATTGGTCGATTGATTCTTTGATTGACAGCTGCAATCCGCCATATCGATTCACACTTTCAATATATAAGTGTTAAATTTATCGATTTGTTCGATCTGCTCGATCGGACCAAATTATTGTCTAATAATGTAATATTTAGTTTCGTCTATCAAAAATGAGCGTTCTGATTGGCAGAAAAAATATTCATACTTCCATGAACAAAATTTTGAGCACTCAGTAATTTTTCATGCATGTGCACTAAATAGTTCCATAAGAAATGTATCAAAATTTGTAAAATATTTGCTCTTTTTGCTTGGTGTCTTTAAATTATAAGAAATGAGTAGATTCATAGAGCTATGAAACGAAAAAACTAATCACACTTATGTATTGCATAACATATTTGACTTGTCACTTTATCATCTTTCGTAATTTGTCGATGATTTCCGCAAGGTCATATACCGTATCTTACTATAAACTTTGAAATAACGTCGAAGAGGTTCGGTGTGTAGCGCAGTGGTCTAAACTCTCTCTCTCTATTGTAGATGCCTTACGTATAGACCAGGGTTCAAATCCGCATATCTATACATAGTCATTATTTTCAACTTTATGCTTGTTTCTTAACCCTTTCCTGCTTTTCAAAATTTTAGACCTGTCCAAAATCAAAGATTTTCCAGTCGAAATTGAAAATGGATTTGATTTGAAAAATAACGATTCAGGAGGGTAGAAAATATCTTGGAAAAAGAAGAAATTGTTTGTCACAAGCAATTTCTTCTTTTCTACAGTGTTTTCTCAATTATAAAACAAAGGGACGTAAAAACATGGATTGAACAGGGAAGGGTAAAAGTTTTTTCTTTCCCTTTTCCAATTTCTACGATGGGTCGTATTGTATTTTTGTCATTTCTATATTTCTTTTCTCCTTTTTTTATCATCACAGTTATGTTCTTTGATCATTTAATTATGTCATTTTTCACCACATAATTGATTTTGTAGTCGACAGTTGGATACCAAAACCTTGTAACCTCAGCTTAGATAAACGAGTCCATGTTCACCAAGCGAAGTTATGTTTCTGTTGAAAAATGCTTCGGTCATTTTACAGTAAGAAATAAAAATCTCCATTTAGACTATCCAGTAAAATGAAAAACATATTATCTGCGGCAGGTTCGAACCTTCCAGCTCTGGATTTAAAGTCTGCGAACTCACACCGATATCCATCCATGGACACGCTGCGATGCAGGGTAAACATTCTTATTTGAACTGATTTTCACATTTTTGAGTCTATATTTGAATGTTCTTTCCGAATAATAACGAGGGTCAAAGGAATGTTATATGAGCGACAGGTCAATACTGTTTTACAATATGAATCCGCTTCGCGTATTCATACAGAGTGATTATTCATACATAATTGTGATTAGTTTTTTCGTTTCATACCTCCATGAAAACAAAAAAAAATCTATTTATCTCTTTAACAAACTGGCCTACGATTTTGTTTTCCATTTGACGCAACTAGTAATCCCCAACTTGCTTCGCTCGCATAACACGTTTGTCCTTCCTCACTTGACCATCTGTGTCTATGAAATAACGAATTATCGATACGGCTAACCCTGTGCCTAATTCGACAAATTAACCGATTACCAGTCGACAAAATTTTAGACTGGACGAAATTGAAAGAAGTAGCTGACGACTGCGCTAAATTTGGTAAGAATATAAAGGGTAGAAAACAATTTGAGACAAAGAGAAAATAAGAAAATTGAACCTTGACCACTTACTATAACTTGTATATCATTTCAACAGAAATACTTTTTCCATAGGTGCAGGAAAATTGCTATTTCTATCGAAATACTTTGCCCATAGGCGCAGGGAGAATTGTTATTTCCATAGAAATACTTTGCCCATAGCTGCAGGGTGAATCGTCATTTCCACAGAAATACTTTACCAATAGGTGCAGGGAGAATCTTTATTGCGCCAGAAATACTTTGCTCATAGGTGCAGGAAGAATTGTCATTTCCACAGAAATACTTTGTCCATAGGTGAGGGGGAATATGGTTCGTTGGCGCCCTAAACGTCGTAGCTACAGCTTATTCAAGCTATAGTTACGACGCTTAAGTAGCCAAACCGACAATAGTGTTTCACCGAAATGACGGCCAAAGTTTTACTTAACTTCTGGTCTAAATGAATGATTTCATTGGTCGACTTATAATTTCAATGACAGCTGCGATTTGTCAACTGGATGGTGGTTGGGTGGGTGGGGCTTGCGCATTGTGAGATTTTCGTGGGGAATATGCTGTGCCCAGGTATTTTACAAAAAAAAAAACTCCGTTAAAAACCGAAGAGGAACTTTCTGTTAGAGTCAATGGGCGGGGTCAAATTAGTAATAAGGCGTGGCCAGCGATTGGTCAGTTACTTCTGACGGGTCTACTTTTTGTACAACAGATTATAGACAATCTATTTTCAAAACAATAAACCGATTGAAAAAATAGACTGCCGGAAAGTACAAATTAAGAATGTACTTTAGAATTATTTAAAGACCAATCCTTAATTTGGAAAACAGATATAGAGCACTTTAGCTATTGTATGTTATCAAAGGCCCAACAAGTGACCAATCCAAGAATCAATCGATCATTCAAATCATTTCTTTATACCGGAAGTTAAGTCCTAACTCCTTCAATGACCGATATTTATGTAAAGAATTCTATCCAAGCTGTAGTTATGAAGTTTAGGTCACCAATGAATCATTTTACTTTTTTGTTACATGTTTCTGGTGATACATTTTGGTAAATGATGCCGTTCAAAATCGAAAGAGGAATTTCCTGTCGGGGTCAGGGGGCGGGGCAAGCGATCTGTAAATAATTTGCTTCCCAAATCAATATATTTTCTGTTACGTGATAAGACACGCTCGTTTGTTCTGACCATGTTCAAACGACGTCGTAAAGTACAATTCAAAAAGTAACCATCATATATGACAGAAAATATCGTGGGAAAATAAGCAATAGCTTGTTACGAGCGATTTCATCTTTTTCCACAATATTTTCTCAAGAATTAAAAATAAGAGGTTGTACGGGTAAGGGTTAAGAGAAGATGACCATATTTTGCTTCACTAGTGTATGAGAATAATCAAAGATAAATTTACAATGTTAAAAGCCGTCAAGCGGACAAAAAGTGTTGTTTTTTATTCTCTATACACTGTCGTGAAAATACTCCTAACCCATTACCAGACGACAATATGTTAGACTCGTCCAAATTCAAAGATGTTGCAGACGACAAGTTTTGAATGGTGATATATTGGAATTTTTCTATTTTACTTTTAGGGTGGAAAAAATTGTGAAAGATAAAAAAGATTGCTTGTAACAAGCAATTTATTCATTTTCTACAATTTTTTTTACAAATATATATTTCTTGAGCCCGTGATAAGATGCCATCTTGTGGGAAATTTTGATTGATTGCTTATGGTTTATTACAAATATATAAGCATCAACAAGATATTGACCAAATTAAGATTTTATCAGTACCTCAACTCCAGCATAAAGTGTCCCATGCACAGCACAGAAGTCTAGGCACTTTTCAACTGTCATAGACCCAGATCTAAAGTGGTGCAGAGGCATTGCTCTCGGCTCGGTGTCATAATAACAACCTATATAGGAACTGGTTCCTGAAAATAGTTAAACAGACGAACTAATTATGACAAATATTATCAAATGATCGGTTATCCAGGGAAGCGAACTTAAATGGAGTTTAATTACGACGTTATCCAGGTTTATCCTACCTAAATGACGCCACTCTATGACGTTATCTAGTATAACATACCTAAATGACGTTACTTTGTTACGTTATCAAGGGAAAACTACCTGAACGACGTTATTTAAAACGTTTTCCAGGACACATGCCTCACTGAAGTTATTGATTAATGTTATCCAGGAAAACCTATGTAAATGGCAAGCCCCGCCTAAATGCTGAACTTCTATGACTGTATCCAGGTGTATTTGCCAGAATTACATTACTTTACGACGATTTCATAGAAAACATGCCATAACAACGTAAATATAAAACGTTAACCCCGAAAAGCTGCCTTTATTAACGATATTCAGGAAGCCCTACCTAAATGACGTTATTCAATGACGTTGTAAAATTCTAATCATTTGATTCTTGTCTTGCATCTCCAGAATAAAAATCTCTTGGAAACTTTCAAACCGAAACAGAGAGGTCATCAATTTGATAACATCTCTTATCATTTTCAGTAAAATTATCACGTGATATTTCATCGTAAATTATTGAGCCATTGTAAGAAATTTCAAACACATTTAACATGTGCGCCAAGTATAGACTCAGGCTAGCCTGTGCATCCGCACACTCTGACCACAGTCTTCACAATGTGTGGCTTCTTTAGACAATCAGCAGCCTAATACAAGCTGTAGTTACGACGTGAAGGGTACCAACTATTTTACTTTTTTGTGGCATTTTACTGGTCATGAATTTGAATTTTGCAATAGCGCCATTTGATATTCAAGCCGATCTTCTTGTCGGAGTCAGTCGGCGTGGCCAGTAACCTGTCCATTGCTTACGGATTACGCAGACTGATTAGGGTCGAAACCATTCGCTTTTAACAAGAAGTCTGTATTGAGTATGTTCATTCTACCTTAAAAATTTCTGTACTTTAGTACAAAATCTAAATGGCATTCGCTATGGTACGATACATTTTTGTTGTTATTTTTTTTTTTCTATCAGTAAGTATATTCATAACTTTTTTTTCTTAATAGAAAAATTTTATTTAAAAAAATGTAAAACATAGAAATAAGACAATAACTTATTAGATAGAAAAAAACTCGCAACGCAGCTGTACTTATATGGTTTGGGTCGCCTTCTGACGAATTCTTACTTTCATAGTACTGACTCTCCGTCATAGGTACCAGGTTTGAGCTTGTTGACGCTACCGGTGCACAACCAATACATTGGCTCGTTGTTGCTGAATAAAACACACTCAAGCAGATGTCTAATCTTAAGCAATAACCCGCGCACTCTATTAAGCTTCTAACTTCAGTTTCCTCGAAGGCTAAATTTGTTGAACACATATTACCGTCATAACTTATATCCCTTTTAAAGCATTTTCCAAAACTCGGATAAAACTGAATAACCCAACAAACAGAGTGTAAAATCCACAAATATTGTATTTTCTTCACTTTAAACCTCGCCATTCGCTGATGTAATCAAATTTCACCCAGATTTGCCTATATGTGTTTCAGCACTCAGCCTCAAGCGCAACAGTTTAAAATGTCGATGTATAGAACTGAGTAAACTTCAAAAAGACAAATTATAAAAGAGATTTGAGCAAGTAATTAATACTAACTTTCAATTCCCCCCCCTCCCAATTCAAATCAATAAATATGATATTGTATTTGTGGCACTTGCTTTCAGTTTTAGAAATTTGCTTTTAACAAACGGAAACGGGGGTCAGTTGAAATGTTTCCTATGAAAACCATATATCAATTATATTGATAAAATATAAATAATTAAGTTTATAAATTACCGCCCCTTAGAATAGAGCTGTCCGTCTGTCTTTCAGCGAAAATAATTTTAAAAAAAGAACAGCCAAATGCAAGAAATAATTGTACATAAGTTGATGAAAATTGAGTGAATTCCAAATTATCCAAATGATTCTCTTTAAATGGCAAATTTGTTCAATGAATCTTATATTTATTAACATTCCTTTACAATTACCAAACATAATGCTATTCAGTCTGTTTGCTAATTTGTTTGTTTTAATGGGATTTAACGCTGTTTTAAACATTTCTTAGTCATATCGCGGCAGCTGGAGCACCTAACATTGGATTCCCTCTCACATAAGTATTACAATTGAATCCTTCACTAGCCTCCAGTTGCTATCCCAGTTAGGTTTACGATTATCCATCCAGTAGTGAGAGATAAGTGTAGGAACGAGATATACAACCAATCAAAGTCGGTCTGTATTTTTTAAGCTATTTATAACTCTAAAATGGATGTCGCGTTATAGAAGAAACCTGGTTGGATGATTATCTCATCGGAACGACTTACTATCTCGTGCGCACGGCATAGTGACAGATTTTGATTGGCTGTGTATCTCGTTCCAACGAGAGAGCAATTCGATTTATTTCTTCTTTTATTCTTTAATGTAAAAAAAACCTCCCAAAACATTTTCCGTTTTATATATTTTTTTTAAATAAAAAATCGATTAAAAGAACGGTTATTGTGTCTTTTTTTTAATTTAGACCTAACACCCCCCCCCCCCCAAAAAAAAACATTTACGTTTTCCTGTGTGTGTATATATATACAAGAGGCTCATGAGAGCCTGAGACGCTCTACTGGTTATCAAGTTTTCCGTTAAAGAAATCTGATCTCTAAGGAAGTTAATTGCTCAAAGAAGAATGCACAAAGAAAAAAAGGGGGGCTTTATCCCCTTTATCTGTGAATATATCATCAGAATCTGACAATAATTGTGGACTTAAACATAAACAGGATTGTTTTGAATGAAAATCAATAAGGCCCCTTTTCCTGTGTTTTCTGATGGATCAACTTCATTCCAAAAGGAACTTTCCTTACAACCCGACAATTGTCCTGTGAAATTTAAAAGACAACTTGATAATGATTGTGATCTTCATCACATACACAGGAATGTTTTGAATGATAATCTGTAAGGCCACTTTTCTTGTGATTCGAATGACACAATCATTCCATGCATCTTTGAAGAGAATCCAATAAAACTGTTGTCTTTATTGTGTTAACAAAGATATTAAATTCAAGTTCTCATAAGGCCCCTTTTCCCGTGATATTTTAATGTTGGTTTTATCATTCTATGAAAGTTAAAAGTGAATCCGATGAAATATTGGGAATTCATTATGTTTACTAGAATATTTAAAAAAAAATCATACGTCCCCTTTTTACATGATACTTAATGGATTGTACCCAGTTCTGAAAAGAACAATCTAAGTATTTGTACAATCATTCTGTGAAATTTTGAAGTGAATCTGGTGAAATCAAGGGACATCATTGTGTTAACCAGAATATTTAAGAGAGTTTTTCATAAGGCCCCCTTTTTATGTGACCCTTGCTATAGTCAGATCCACTGTCAAAATCAACAATTGGAATGATGTTACAATCAATCTGTTTAATCTGTTGAATTTATTGTGTTAATGAGTTTATAGTGAAATCTTCATAGGGCCCCTTTTCTCATGATACTTTACAGAACAAACCAAATTTCAAAAGGAACAATTCTAATGAAGGTAGAATCATTCTTTAAAAGTTAAAGAGAATCAATGAAAACAGTGGACTGAATTGTGTCAAGAATTTTTGTAACAAAATTTTCATAAGGCCCCTTTTCCCGTGAAACTTAACAAATCAGACCCAATGTACAAAGGAACAATCCTAATGATAGTTTGAAGAAAATGATAAAGACTGAGGACTTTATTGTAATAATAATGTTTTGTAATAAAATTTTTATAAGGTCCCTTTTCTTGTGTCACTTAACCAATCAGACCTAATTTACAAAGGAGCAATCCAAATGATGGTACAATCATTCTATTAAAGTTTGAAGAGATTCTGATAAAGACTGAGGGCATTGTTGTGTTTAAAAGGATTTGGTAATAATGTTTCATACAGCCCCTTTTCCTATGATACTAGACAGATCAGGCGCAATTTGGAAAGAAACAATCCTTATGATGGTACAAACATTCTGTGAAAGTTTGAACAGAATCTGATGAAAACTGCAGACTTTATCTTGGTGTAAAATTTTTAAAATAAAATTTTCATAAGGCTCCTTTTCCTGTGATACTTGAAGGATCAGGTCTCATGTCAGCATCAACAATCGTGATTATTGTACAATGATTCTGTGAAGGTTTGAATAAAATCCAATGAAAGCTCTGGACTTGGTTACAAGGATTATTGATAAAATTCTCTAAAGGCCCCTTTTCCCATGATACTAGACAGGTCACGCCTAATTTGACAGAAAAGAATCCTCATGATGGAATAATCATTCTGTGAAAGTTTTAACAGAATCTGATGAAAACTGTTGACTTTATTGTGGTACAATGATTTTAAAATTAAATTTCATAATGCTCCTTTTCCTTTGATACTTGACGGATCAGGTCTAATGCAAACATCAACAATCATTATTATTGTACAATTATTCTGTGAATGTTTGAAGAAAATCCAATGAAAGCTCTGGACTTGGTTACAAAGATTTATAAATAAAATTTTCATAAGGCCCCTTTTCCTGTGTTTCTTGACAGTTCAAACCCTGTTATGAAAAGAATGATAGTTATGACCTTTCAATCATTCTGTGAAAGTTTCAACAAAATCTGATCAAAGCTGTGGGTTTTATTGTGTTAACAGGGTTTTATTAATTGAATTTTCATATAGCCCCTTTTCCCATGTTACTTGATGGATCTGAACCAATTCCAAAGGGAACTCTTCTTACAAAAGTATAATTATTCTGTTTGAGTATAAAGACAACCCCATCTCATCTGTGGACTTACAAGCATTTATTAAGATTTTTTTAATTGAATTTTCCTAAGGCCCCTTTTCCTCTGTTTCTCAATGGATCAGACCCAATTTGAAAGGAACAATCCTTATTATGGTACAAACATTATGTGAAAGTTTGAAGTCAATCAGGTGAAATCTAGGGCCATTACGTGTTAACTAAGATTTTTTTATTAAATTTTCACAGGGCCCCTTTTCCCATGAAACTTGATGGATCAAACCTGCTTCCGAAAGGAACAAACCATTTAATGTTATAATCATTCTGGGAATGTTTGAAGAGTTTTTGTTGAAAACTATGGACTCTATCATGTTTACGAGGACTTTTTCAATCCAGTTTTAATACGGCCCCTTTTTCCCGTGGTCCTTGACTGATCATACCAAATTTTGAAAGGAACAATTCTTATGATGGTACAATCATTCTGTGAAAGTTTGAAGTCAATCAGATGAAAACTGTGGACTCTAGAGTGTTAACAAAGATCTTTGAATTAAATTTTAATAAGGCCCCTTTTCCTATGTTTCTTGAGGAATCATATCCGATTCCAAAAGGTACAATCCTTATGATGGTACAATCATTCTGTGAAAGTTTGAAGAGAATCCGTTGTAAATTGTTGGCTCTAGATTATTAATGAGAATTTTTTATTAAACATTTCATAAGGCCCCTTTTTCCTGTGTTTCTTGAAGGATCATACCAAATTTCAAAAGGAATAATCCTTATGATAGTACAATCATTCTGTGAAATTTTGAAGGGAATCCGATGAAAACTATTGACTCCAGAGTGTTAACAAGAATTTTTTAATTAAATTTTCATAGGCCCCTTTTCCCCTGTTTCATGACAAATCAGACCCATTTTCGAAAGGAACAATCCTTATGATTGTACAATCATTCTGAGAAAGATTGAAGAGAATCCGAAGAAAACTGTGGACTCTATCTTGTAAACGAGGATTTTTAATTGAGTTTTTTATTGAATTTTCATAAGGCCCCTTTTCCCATGTTTCTTGACGGATCATACCCAATTTCGAAAGGAACGATCCTTATGTTGGTACAATCATTCTGTGAAAGTTTGAAGAGAATCCAATGAAAACTGTCGACTCTATCTCATAAACCAGGATTTGTAATGGAATTTTTATTAAATTTTCATAAGGCCCCTTTTCCCATGTTTCTTGACGGATCATACCAAATTTCGAAAGGAACAATCCTTATGTTGGTACAATCATTCTGTGAAAGTTTGAAGAGAATCTGATGAAAACTGTGGACTCTATCTCGTAAACAAAGATTTTTTGATTAAATTTTCATAAGGCCCCTTTTCCCGTGTTTCTTGACGAATCATACCACTTTTTCGAAAGGAACGATCCTTATTTTGGTACAATCATTCTGAGAAAGTTTGAAGTGAATCCAATGAAAACAGTGGACTCTATCTCGTAAACGAGGATTTTTAATTGAATTTTTAATGAATTTTCATAAGGCCCCTTTTGCTTTGTTTCTTGACGGATCATACCCATTTTCGAAAGGAGTGATCCTTATGTTAGTACAATCATTCTGTGAAAGTTTGAAGAGAATCTGATGAGAACTGTGGACACTATCGCATAAACGAGGATTTTTTAATTAAATTTTCATAAGGCCCATTTTCCCGTGTTTCTTGACGGATCATACCCATTTTCGAAAGGAACGATCCTTATGATGGTACAATCATTCTGAGAAAGTTTGAAGAGAATCCGATGAAAACTGTGGACTTTATCACGTAAACGAGGATTTTTAATTGAATTTTTCAATTAAATTTTCATAAGGCCCCTTTTCCCGTGTTTCTTGACGGATCATTCCCATTTTCGAAAGGAACGATCCTTATGTTGGTACAATCATTCTGTGAAAGCTTGAAGGGAATCCGATGAAAACTATTGACTCCAGAGTGTTAACAAGAATTTTTTAATTAAATTTTCATAGGCCCCTTTTCCCCTGTTTCATGACAGATCAGACCCATTTTCGAAAGGAACAATCCTTATGATTGTACAATCATTCTGAGAAAGATTGAAGAGAATCCGATGAAAACTGTGGACTTTATCGCGTAAACGAGGATTTTTAATTGCATTTTTAATTAAATTTTCATAAGGCCCCTTTTCCCGTGTTTCTTGACGGATCATACCGATTTTCGAAAGGAACGATCCTTATGATGGTACAATCATTCTGTGAAAGTTTGAAGAGAATCTGATGAAAACTGTGGACTCTATCTCGTAAACAAAGATTTTTTGATTAAATTTTCATAAGGCCCCTTTTCCCGTGTTTCTTGACGAATCATACCACTTTTTCGAAAGGAACGATCCTTATTTTGGTACAATCATTCTGAGAAAGTTTGAAGTGAATCCAATGAAAACAGTGGACTCTATCTCGTAAACGAGGATTTTTAATTGAATTTTTAATGAATTTTCATAAGGCCCCTTTTGCTTTGTTTCTTGACGGATCATACCCATTTTCGAAAGGAGTGATCCTTATGTTAGTACAATCATTCTGTGAAAGTTTGAAGAGAATCTGATGAGAACTGTGGACACTATCGCATAAACGAGGATTTTTTAATTAAATTTTCATAAGGCCCATTTTCCCGTGTTTCTTGACGGATCATACCCATTTTCGAAAGGAACGATCCTTATGATGGTACAATCATTCTGAGAAAGTTTGAAGAGAATCCGATGAAAACTGTTGACTTTATCACGTAAACGAGGATTTTTAATTGAATTTTTCAATTAAATTTTCATAAGGCCCCTTTTCCCGTGTTTCTTGACGGATCATTCCCATTTTCGAAAGGAACGATCCTTACGTTGGTACAATCATTCTGTGAAAGTTTGAAGAGTATCTGATGAGAACTGTGGACTCTATCGCGTAAATGAGGATTTTTGATTGAATTTTTAATGAATTTTCATAAGGCCCCTTTTGCTTTGTTTCTTGACGGATTATACCCATTTTCGAAAGGAGTGATCCTTATGTTAGTACAATCATTCTGTGAAAGTTTGAAGAGAATCTGATGAGAACTGTGGACACTATCGCATAAACGAGGATTTTTTAATTAAATTTTCATAAGGCCCATTTTCCCGTGTTTCTTGACGGATCATACCCATTTTCGAAAGGAACGATCCTTATGATGGTACAATCATTCTGAGAAAGTTTGAAGAGAATCCGATGAAAACTGTGGACTTTATTACGTAAACGAGGATTTTTTATTGAATTTTTCAATTAAATTTTCATAAGGCCCCTTTTCCCGTGTTTCTTGACGGATCATTCCCATTTTCGAAAGGAACGATCCATATGATGGTACAATCATTCTGTGAAAGTTTGAAGAGAATCCGATGAAAACTGTGGACTTTATCGCGTAAACGAGGATTTTTAATTGAATTTTTAATTAAATTTTCATAAGGCCCCTTTTCCCGTGTTTCTTGACGGATCATACCGATTTTCGAAAGGAACGATCCTTATGATGGTACAATCATTCTGTGAAAGTTTGAAGAGAATATGATGAAAACTGTGGACTTTATCGCGTAAACGAAGATTTTTTAATTAAGTTTTAATTAGGCCCCTTTTCCCGTGTTTCTTGACGGATCTGACCCAATTTCGAAAGGAACGATCCTTATGATGGTACAATCATTCTGTGAAAGTTTGAAGAGAATCCGATGAAAACTGTGGACTTTATCGCGTAAACAAGGAAAAGTTTAACGGACGGACGCCGGCCGGACGGACGGACGCACGGACGCACGGACGCCGGACGGGAAAAAGCCATCGCTATAGCTCTAGTGGCCTTCGGCGAGTAGAGCTAAAAACGAGATACACAAGTAATCAAGGTCGGTTTTTATTTATTCGAGCTATTTATAACTTGAAAATGTATGCTGCGTTAGAGAAGTAGCCCTGTTGGATGAATTTCTCGTTGGAACGACTAACTATCTCGTGCGCACGACATAGAGACAGGGTTTGATTGGCTGAGTATCTCGTTCCCACGAGATAGCAATTCGTTTTCTTTATTCTTTTATTTTTATATAAAAAAATAAAACGTTATATAACCGATACCTTTAATCGATTTCTTTTTTTTTAACTAAAAGAAAAAATAAACGAAAAATGTTTTGTGTGTTTTTTGTGTGTGTGTTTTCTTTTTTTTCTACATAAAAAAACCCCGCGCACCTGAATGAATATTTTTCAAGCACCTGCATATGTCACCTCTGTGCCCCTGAAAATACAAATGAGGAAAAATATGTGATATTTGAATAAGATTATAATAATGCATTTTCTTTTCAACAACAGCGTATCCAAATTAATTAATTTACTACCAGTTTATCCGTGTCATGCTGAATAAAAATTACGTATAGAACTGCACAAAATCAAAGGACTGAAATCACTGGAAACACTAGTTCCATGTAAATAATATTTATTTTTTAAAAATGGTGATTGAGAGAGCCACACTTCTTTTTTTTTTTTTTTTTTTTTTTTTTTTTCGTGTATACATGACCTGAGGCTACTTTGTCAAATAGATTAAATTGAAACTAAATACCCAGTCATCAATATTAAAAGAATCAAATGCGGTGTACCGCCATATTTGAAAAGGACACAAACCACTTTGTGTTCCATCAAATTGATGAAACTTCTCATTTGCGAAAAGTCGATAGATAGACGTTCACACATTTGCCGATTTCAAACAGTAGAATTTGCCATAAAATTATACGTGACATCCAAAAGGTATCCAAAAATAAAACGAATTAACCCGTTCCCACACAGTGACGCTTTTTGACGCCCTGCAAGAAAAATGGTTTAGAAAACATTGTGGAAAATGAAGAAATTGCTAGTTACAAGCAATTTCTTCATCATCCACAATGTTTTCCAACCCGAAATGCACAAAAAGTAAAATTTCATCACGTAAAAGTTTTCGTCTGTAACTTCTTTAAATTTGGGCAACTCTAAAATTTGTTATCTTGTAATGTGTTTAAGTACAGGATCGCTAAGGTTCTACACCATCTCGGTGTGTACACTATTTACTATAGGATATTTCTTTATTTGTTGATCATCCCAAAGTTTAATTTGTTGCACCCCCTTTCGATTTGAACCAGTTTTGCCGTCTGGTAATGGGTCAAAATTATAACCACACTATTTTAGTAATAAGAAAATAATCATTTTTTATTGAAAGAAGGTAGTTCATTAAGCTATCATTAACGAAACAATACACTGAAGAACCTATTTACAATAAGGCTCTCTGCAACAAATAAGTTATGATGAACAAGAGATAATGATGATTATCATAATCTAACAGTTTATAATTCCAATTGAAATAAAACCAAAATGGTGATGATTATCAATATGGTAATGGACTCGTAAACAAGATGGCGACTAGTGAGAAGTACGATTAATTTCGCTCGATGGATTTATGAGGTTTATTTCTTCTGAGTGATGGAATTTCGTTTTTGAGGACTTTGGGGTCTTTATTAACATTACGTCTTACTAAAAGTTCTTTCCTGGTTATTTCATAGTTAAATAGTAGATAATTTTTTGGTGTTTTATGTGACTTTTTGTCGATTTAATGTGTCGATAATAAAATTCTCCCAACTTGAGAGCCGGATAACACGGACTTTACAATATACACACACTATTAAAAAGTGCTCACGAACTGGTCAAACTGGTCGTTTTTTCACGTGCCACTTTTCTAAATTTAGCCAATCATTGTTGCTTACACGAATCGCTTTGTGATATTGGACTCTAACGAAATTTCTAGAGGAATGGCCAGCTCGAAAGCCAATTTCAATTTAAATGTTATGGAGTCAAATGGGGTTGGTACCGAAGGAAATGAAGAGGAAGTCTCGCCTAACTGCCTAGATGGTGACACACCAGTATCAGCAACCCCCACCAGTGTTGAAAAGGGACCAGGTAAAACAGGCAAGCGTAAGGCGTCGCCGTTATCCAAGACTACAGTTAAAAAGTCAACGCAGTCAAGAAGACCATCAATGGCCCGTCGAAGTCAGTCTCCTGCAGATTCAGTAGCTAGCGCCTTCAGTGACCCAGATTTCATTGCTGCTGTTACTTCTATTTTAAAAACACTGACTTCTCAAATGATAAAGGATGCAATTAGTGAGGCCGTAAAATCTACTGTAGAGCAACTAGAAAATACTGTCATAAAAGAGCTCAAGGATCTTAACATGAAACTAATGGATAGAATTAAACTACAGGATGATACTATAAATGACAAGGACACCGAGTTGGCCGATAAAAACAAACAAATAGCTGATCTAGAAGTTGATTTGAAAACCACGTCGACCGAATTAATCAAGGTCAAATCCTCAATAAATGATCTTGAGCAGTATGGAAGGCGCAGCTCATTACGATTTTCAAATTTGAAGGTTAACAAAGACCTTGGTGAGATGGCACTTACTGCTGAAATTGTTGAACAAATTAATAATCTTTTACTCACGCCAGATCTGCCGATAACAACCGATGATGTAGAAAGATGTCACCCGATAGGAAAGCCCGGTTCATCCCAGATCCTTATCAAGTTTCGCAATTATCATGCTAAGAACCGTGTGTTTAAAGCTAAATCGCGACTTAAAGGCACGCATATATATGTCAATGAAGATCTTACAAGATTGAACTACAGTGTAGTTCAAAAGTTAAAACCACTAAAAAAGTCCGGATTAATCCATAGTTACTGGACAACCAACGGTAAAGTGTACGCCAAAAGGTTTGAAGCTAGTAAACCGACCCTCATTGAATATATTCACGATGCGAAGAAGCACCTTCAAATCAATCAAGAATAAACTAACTATTTAACGCCAAAAAAGAACTGCAGATTTATCCAGACCAAAATGAGATTGAACTATAAGATATGGAAAGGTTTGTGTTAGAATTAATGAATGAAGCTATATATCTTTGTGTATTTTCGAATATATTGTTTTTGTGTGAAAATGTTCTAAGCCAAAGTAGTAGTCTGACGGTGACTAACCCATTCCCACATAATGACACTTTTTGACGCCCCTCAAGAAAAAGTGATTAATAAACGTTGTGAAAAATGAAGAAATCGCTTGAACCAAGTGGTTTCTTCATCTCCACAATGTTTAGTATCCAGTAAGTTGACATAATCCAAAATTTTATATACTTTAAACTATTGTCTGCAGCTTATTTCAATTTGGACCAGTCTACAAAAAAAAAAAAAAATAAAATAAAAAAAAATTGTTGTCTTGTAATGGGTTAATAAAGAGATCAAGTGGCTGTATCTCTAATTCTTCAAAGCTCTGCATAAAGAATCATTTTCCCGAATTATATACAGTGTATCAATTAAAAAATATATTTACTGTACATATACTGTATCATAGGGGAGTGTCCAAAACGTGACACTTACATCATTTCAATACCATAGTCGTTTGCACTTGGATGTACATCGATAATTATGATGTCTGTTGTAAATTCAGTTGCCTTCACGACTGTTTTTTTATAAGGAAACTGTGATCTTTATAAATTGTCAAAATATAAAGTCAAGTAATCAATGAATACGTGACAATTCGATTGTGGGAGATCAGAGTGTCGTGAATACAGCCTGATTCGGGCTGTGATCACGGTGTTTTGGTCACCCAACAACGAATTATTAGACTAGTCGAAAAATAATTGTAAATCGATAGATACTAAATAAAATTTCGTGTGGAATCCTCATGGCTAGTAATTATTATTATTTTTTGTTGTTGTAGTTTTGTTTTAACCCTTTCCTTTTTTTCTTCAAATTTTCAACCTGTGCAAAAACCAAAGGTTTTGTAGACGACAATACCAAGTCGATTTTATATTGAAAGTAATCAGTCAGTAGGGTAAAGATTATTGTGGAAAAGAATAAATTTCTTGTTACAAACGTTTTATTTATTCTTTTTTCGCAATGCTTTCTCCAGTATAAAAACACAGACACGTAAAACCAGGGATTGAATTGGAAAGGGTTAACTTGATTGATACAATGTTACTTATTTTTGTTTTTAAGACAAGCCAATCAATTCAATATCATAACCAGACGACGAATGTTAGACTGGTCCAAGATATAAGAATATGCAGACAAAAATTATAAGCCAACAGGCTGAAAATAAATGAGCATAAATTTATATGATGGAGATTTATATATTTCTTGACAAATTGCTATCTTAATTCTACAGCTTTTGAACATATGCAACATTATAGATGAATTATGAAATATTCTCATACGACAGATTTGAAACTGGCCGAAAATCGAAGGATATACAGACGATAACATCACATTAGTAGATTCTAAAAAGTTGATCGCTCTAATTAGAAAACACGGTGAAACGCGAGAAAGGCGCCTGTAAGAAACGATTTCTCATATGTTCACATTGTTTGTTGTTTGTCTATTCTGGAAGTAGGAATAAGAAAAGAAATTGCTTGTAATCTAAAAAAAATGTAAATCTGATCTCTCTAGGCAGAAAACATTGCGAGTAATTACGAAATGTTTCTCTATATTATCTACTGCATCAAGTTTTTTTTTTCTTTCTCCGTCTTGTTTTAATGAATTGTTTTTAATCAATTCATCCCATAAAATTTATAACGAGATGCAGGAAAAGTGCGATTGTATGAGTAGCGTTAAGCGTATCTCATTGAGAAATGAGAATGTTGTTAGATATTGAAAGCTTAATCAATTTATTGCATTACATTTGAAACCATATATTTATGCCTCTTCTTCTGGTATTAACCTCTCCCGTTCAAATACGGGAAGACATTGTGGAAAAAGAAGAAATTGCTTGTAACAAGCGATTTCTCCTTTTCCCACAATATTTTCTACCACATAGGATGGTTTCATTTCAAATAGCATCCGATTTTCGTTGTCGTCTGCAACCACTTTCAATTTGGAACAGTCTAAAATTTCAAAAAACAGGAAAGGTTAAAAAATAGGCTATCTTGGAATGGTCTAAATTTTTATACCACATGTGTGTCATATTATAGTATATGTTGATTTGAGGCTCTTTTCGACTGGGACCAACGTTCCTACCATTTTAACTAATGTTTACGTCATCTACCAAAATTTGACTTTAACACCTCTAAACTGTATTTTGATTAGTAGAATCCATCGGTTATATCCGATTGCATCTACTATAGTAGGAGCGTTTGCACCGGCCGAAAACAGCCTGAGATGTAACTTTTCAACGTTCGAATTGAATTGTTCCTATATAAAAATATGATTAGGTTGATTTGCTTTTGCATAAACAGTGTAAGTACAGCTCTACCAGGCAGCGGATGCAGGAGGTTGAAACAAATCGAACACATATGGTTGATTTGGTTTTATGACCTCATAGCTACAGCTTGATTAAAGCTGTGGTTGCGAGGTTTAATGATTACACAGAAGATATTTTCGATTAAGTTTTCTATCAACCTATCTAAATAATTTAAATTCATAATTTACAATTAAGCAAGAAATTTTAATTTTAATCATGGATGTAAAGCTGTACGAACACTGTTTACTTCTAAAACCTATTTGATTATCTTAAACGACATTTTCTCTTTTTCTGTCTCTATTGCATTTGTATAGTCTGATCCGATTGACTTGAAATTAGCCTTGTGCTTCTTTATGTTATTGGAATGTAATAAAAATAGTATGTCGTCGGTTGGGCTCTAGAATCTCGCAACTACAGTTCTGATTGAGCCGTGGCTGCGAGCTTTTGGAATGGAACCGGCGATATCCAAGTCCTAACAAATTCTATAATGGAAGCATGTTCAGTGTAGAGTTAATTTAACTATCACGAATCTACAAAATATATCTCTGATCTGTAAAAACAGCCTCTATTTCAACAGCCTTTTATCGCCGGTGGTTCCAAAGCCGCGCAACGGCAGCATTTTCAACTGTGACTGTGATGTTATATATATATATATATATATATATATATATATATATATATATATATATATATGTGTGTGTGTGTGTGTATATGTGTATATATATATGTATGTGTGTATATATATATATGTATGTGTGTATATATATATGTGTGTGTGCGTGTTTATAGGTAAAAGACTCCTAAATTAGAACACCATATTCCTTCAAGATTTTAATTATTTCATTTGTAGCCTCAAAAATCCAAACCCTACCAATTATTTGTCTAAGATAGCACACATTATTTTACGCTTTATATATACATGTTTATCCTTAATACTTGCTTTTGTTTCTCTCTTTAATCTTCTGTGTCTATTTGATATACCTGAGACATGTGCCTTTTATTGGAACGTTAAAGCCCCAATGGTGGAACTTTATTATAAAAATAATCAAACATCCTAATGGGTAATGACTTGAATACATGGAGAGCTTCCATTGGGCTTTTTGATTGCAAACTATATTTGGGTTATTTAGATAAGCGCCTGACATTTCCCAATTTGCTTATTTGGTTAGTAACCTTATAAAATATATAGCCACGTATACACGGGAAAATCTATGTAAAGTATCCTTTTTCAACAATGGTATGTGCTCGGTCGCTTTCTTCATTTTCATTTGGCTTATAATTTTACAGGCTGGGGATGTTGAGGTTAATCCAGGACCTATGACACGAAGGAATGATTCGACATTAGCTATTCTTCATTGCAATATGCGGAGCATTAGAAATAAAATTAATTTTATTAAAGATGAATTTCTAGATTTTAATATTTTATGCTTTACTGAAACTCACCTTAATGATGTCTTTACCCAAGATAATTTATTGTTATCACAATCTTTTGATACTCCTTATAGAAAGGACAGAATTAACCATGGCGGAGGTATCTTGGTTTATGCGAATAAAGATCTTGCTCATTCAAGAGTTGCTGAGCTTGAAGGATACTGTCACGAATCTATTTGGATCAAAATTACAGTAAAATCCACAATATATCTAATTGGTGTTTTCTATAGTCCAAAAACTGCCGACAGAGATTTTTTTAGAAGTTTTGATGTCAATATAGAAGCTGCTTTACAGATATCTAAAAATGTCAATATATTAGGAGATTTAAATGAAGATTTATTTAATAACTCTTTTCATAATCTTAAAGATATTTTGATCACAAATTCTTTGATTAGTATAATCAATGAGCCAACCAGACAAAACGCTTTACTTGATCCTATTATAATTCCGATTGATATGGAGTATTCCGATACCGGAATTCTTCAATTACCACCATCAATAAGTGACCACTGTGCCACGTATATAACAATCCCATTTTCCTATAAGCTGCAACAGTGTTTTGAGAGAACTATTTGGCTTTATAGCAGAGCAAACTTTGAGTTACTTAATCAAAAAATTTATAACTTTGGAATATTCTGCTTAATAGATCCGTTGATGAATCTTGCGAATTATTTACTAAAATATTTATGAGCTTCGTCTCTGAATGTATTCCCCATAAAAAAGTATGCATACGCCCAGATGATCAACCGTGGTACGATAGTGCGATAAGACGAGTATCGCGTAAGAGAGATAGAATGAAAAGTACTGCTAATAAAACAGGAAGAGTTACCGATTGGTCCAAATATAAACGCCTACGCAATACAGTAAATAATATGAAAAAACATGCGAAAGAAACCTTCTTTGTTAATTTAGAGACACATTTGAAAGACCTCCAATGCAACAATAAAAAAGAATTTTGGAAAATAATTAAACATTTTCTAAAAAGAGATAAATCGGTATCAATATTTCGACCACTCTGTCAAGCCGATTCGAGTGGTTTACAAATTTGGCATACTTCCTCACAAGATAAGGCTAATTGTTTGAACGAATACTTTACATCAATATCAAAGGTAGATGATAGTAATACGATATTGCCAGATATTCATCTAAAAACTGAAAACAAACTAGATATAGATAGAGTCACAAGATCTGAAATTGAAGATATTATAAAAATCATTGACATAAATAAAGCTAGTGGCCCTGACAATATAAGCCATAGAATGCTGAAAGGTTGCATCAGCACTATTAGCAAACCAATGGGTATTTTGTTTAATCGTTCTCTTTCTGAGGGAATTTTTCCTAATGAATGGAAAACAGCAACCGTAACACCTTTATTTAAAAAAGGGGATAAATCCCTTCCTTCTAATTATAGACCTGTGTCCCTCTTAAGCTGTTGTGGAAAAGTACTTGAAAGAATCATTTTCAAACACGCTTACAACTTCCTATATACAAATAATCTTTTATATAAATATCAATCTGGCTTCTTGCCAAAACATTCAACAACTTACCAGCTTATAGACATTTACCACCATATATGTCAAACCATGGATAATTGTCAATTTTCTTGTATTGTTTTCTGTGATATATCCAAAGCCTTTGACCGAGTATGGCATAAGGGTCTCTTATTCAAACTCAGAGAAAATGGATTCAGTGATAACCTTCTTTCTTGGTTTAAAAGTTATTTGAAAAATAGAAAACAAAAAGTGGTGATTCATTCATTTGAATCAAACCTATTACCTCTAGACGCAGGAGTACCACAGGGTTCTGTGTTAGGACCTTTACTTTTTCTTTTATATGTTAATGATATTACAGACTCTTTACTAAGTCTTACACGACTATATGCAGATGACAGTTCTCTGTACTACTCAGCGACTTCTTTAAATGATATAGAGGGTATCATTAATCAAGATCTTACAACAGTATCAAGTTGGGCAAAACAATGGCTAGTTGACTTTAATCCAAATAAGACCGAGGCAATAATTTTGACTAATAAAAAAGATTACATAAATCAAACTCTACTCTTCGACAATACTCGAATAGATATCGTTGATCATCATAAACATTTAGGTGTAATTCTAAGTAGTAATAGACAATGGATAAATCACATAAATAGCATTTTAGAATCTGCAACTAAAGTTTTGCAAATAATGCGAAGACTACAGTTTACCCTCACACGGGCAGCACTAAACCAAATCTATTTGTCTTACGTGCGACCAATTCTAGAATATTCTTCTATAGTTTGGGATGGATGCTCCGTCACTTCTTCGAATTCAATTGAATTACTTCAAAATGATAAGATGACAAGATCCGTGTCTTTAGCAAATTTATATAAAGAGTGCGGATGGGAAACATTATCGTCACGGCGTACGAATGCTAAATTGTGTTTTATGTATAAAGTTTCAACTGGGGTCGTTCCCCAATACATAGACGATTTGATCCCCCCGCTTGTAGGTCAAAGGTCTAATTACGACTTACGCAACAGCCAAGATTACCAAAACATTCCAACGAGAACACGCTTATTGCAAAGGTCGTGTATTCCTTCTTCAATATCACTATGGAACGATGTTAATCAAGATATAAGAGAAAGTTCATCTTTTGGTATTTTTAAATCGACAATTAGAAGAATGAATAGGCCGGCTAGCATTCCTATTTTCTTCTATTTTGGAAACCGATATCTGTCAGTCATACATGCACGAATAAGGAATAATTGTAGTAATCTAAATAATGATCTTTACTTGAATCACTTAAAATCAGAGCCTGTGGAGATGGTGTGGAAAATGCTGAACATTATTTTCTAAATTGTAACCTGTTTATTGAGAGTAGAAATGTACTGTTCAGATCTACAAGAGCATTTCTACCTCTTAATATCAAAATGTTGATGTTTGGAGACGAAAGATTTAATTATAATGACAACTGCCTTTTAATCGAAGCAATTCACGTATTTATTAAACAATCAAAGCGCTTTCAGTAACCTAAGAGTAATAATAATAATGAAACCAAACTGGTACGGTCTCAGAGCATCATATCTAATTTATCTATCCATCTTTTAATTTCTTTCTTCCCTGATTATAGTTTTATTTTCATTTTTATTCCAAATTACCTTCCTAATCTCTCTCTCAATTCGAACTTGCCACTATTCTTGTATACATGTATGTTTATTCTATATAGTTGCCATTGTCAATGTTCTTTGTAATGTAGGCGAAGGGCCGATACTAAGTTGTTAGAACTTGTGGTCCGACCCCATTTCATGTTTTATGTGAAATAAAATATGTTTAAACTAAAAATGGTGAAAATATCTACTGAAATGGTGATAATGAGAAATCATCATTATTAGTTCAATTGAAGGTAATCTCACTTTGCATACAAGTGAGGTAAGTGTAACTATTGCCCGTTGCTAGACATCAAATAGTTTTTCAGGGAGCTTTTAAATCAAGATAAAACTCTAATTGTTTGAAGGTTTGTTGGTATGGCGTTCAAACATTTCATACAAGTGTAGGAAAAGCTTTTCTTCGAAAATTCAGTTCTTTCTTGCTATCTCTATAATTAAATTCAATTCTGAACTGTATTCATATTTTGCTTAGACCCCATCAGCATACATATAGTTTTTGCATGAATAAGAATCATGTTGTTATGTCTGCTCCATTTTTCAATTCTGGTAAGATCATCTTGTAGGAAATCATTTATATGCGGCACCGAAGAACTACATATATGAAGTGTTGCATCAACAGCTAGCGTTTCTAAGTTTGGAGATAAGGTGAACTAAAGGTCATTTACATAAATAAGATAGGGCCTTATACAAGTCCCTGTGAAACACCAGAAGTAATTGATCTCATATCTGAAGAAACATTACCATTTTTGACTGCCTGATACATGCCACTCAAATATGAACGAAACATGTTTAGCTTAGACATGAGAATATCATGACCTACAAGATCGAGTGCTTTTCTAAAATCAAGGAATACAGATCCCAACAAATTACCTTGATCTAATACAGCAAGACACGTACCTGCTAGTCGAATAAGAGTAGTTTGGCATGAATGGTTCTCACTAAGATTAGATTGGTGGCAAAAATATTTTTATTTGCACAAAGGAGCTGGTTAGGCTTAGCGTTTTAAGCTGGTCAGCGATGTGTCTTTCAAAGACCTTCGACAAAGTGGGTAAAATTGAAATGGGTCAAAATTGTTAGGATCGCTTTTATCGACTCCTTTAAAAGGGGGTTTAATACACGCCTTTCTAAATCCGCATCCTGGTCTCCTTCTCATCTAAGAAAATCAGTAAAAGGTGTAAGAAAACGCAGTTCTTTGTGGTAACATTATTTCATATCAACACGTTATCATTTCACAGTCATCGCCACTTAAATCTTTCAGTACTATTGATAACATAGATTTGAACGATTTCAACACGCATTTTCGTGTTTGATCGGGTCCTATGTCCAAACTTTGATTCAAGTTTCTATTCACAAACGGAATTATTTTTGAAATCTATCACCGCCAACGGATAGTATAATCATTTCTATGTGGTATAAAACTCTAGACGTTTAGGGAAAATGTATAATAGGTTAATAGGAATCAAATTGTACGCGAGGTGCACTTTTTTCTTACCTTTTCTGTTCAGTTCCGGTCCTTGGCTCCATATCGGAAGTATCATTGTCTCCTTTTTGCACTGTTCTCCAAAAAGAGATGGAGCCCTAGATTACCGGGTGTGTATTTAGGCATTGTTTTTAATTATACTGGGACTTTTTCTGTTAACCAAGAGCATATAACGGGGAAAGCTTTAAAAGCCTTAAACTTTTACTTTGTAAATGCAAAGAATTTGATTTAAGCCCCAAATCATTATTCCAACTGTTTGATGTTTTCGTGGGCCCGACCATTAGTTACGGTTGTAAAATTTGGGGATTAGCAAATCAAGAGAAATTGAACGCATACATTTGAAATTTTGCAAGAGATTAATGAACGTAAACGTTAATATTTGTAATGCAACTGTTTATGGCGAATTAGGCCGATTTCCCCCCCTTTGTTCATAGATGCGTGCGAATAATTAAATATTGGTTTCAAGTAGTTTAATCGGACAAGGTCATATTGAATACAGTTTATCAGTATGCACTGAGTGATAGTTTAAACGGCTTATCCAATTGGGTAAATGATGTTAAAACGTTACTCGATAGATATGGATTTTCGAACATTTTTCTATCTTACGAGCACGTCGGAATAGACATATTTCTGAAAGAATTTAAGCAAAGAGTTTTAAACTCCTTCCTTACAGAATGGTTCAGATCAGTCAATGCCTGCGTCGTCTTAAGTGTGTATAGTTATTTTAAAACTGCATTTGTTTATGAGCCTTATTTAGATATGTTGCCTAAAACAAACAGATTATATTTTACTAAATTACGAACGTCTAGTCATCCACTGAGAATTCAAACAGGCAGAATTGGAAGAGAAGTAATTCCGCGAGGTTTAAGATATTATAAATGCTGTAAAGGGCCCGGTGTAGAAGATGAGTACCATTTCATTTGTGTATGCAAATCCTTTTCAGAATTAAGAAAATGTATTATCAAGCCTAAATTTTATAACCGCCCATCTGTGTTCATATACATTCAACTTATTTGTTCAACAGATAAATCTGAACTTAAATCCTCATCCCAAAGTTTCATCATATATCCTTTTAATGTTCAATTTTCCATTTGTGTTATGTAAATATTTCTTCCTTATTTGTTTGTTAGAAAACGTGACATCCACTATATGTCTATGTGTTGTGACTATGTACTCTTTGTTTACGCCAAAATAGTTGTCTGTAAAATCTTTGAACTTTGAAAGGAATCAAATTTCGAAAACGAGAGTTGGTTAGTGAAAATATTTGTATACGGATGTGGCGTGTCAATATATTCAAATTCATGGCCTTCAGCGCTTTGATTTGTAGTATTGTTTATATACTGAAAGTAAATTTGTGTCAATGAATGGTCGCTTATATTTTACCGGTTAATTCAGGCTATTGTTTTCTCTGAATGACAATAATTGAAAAAAAGAAAGGATAATGATACTGGGATATTTCAAATAACCAAAAACAATTATAAATGCTCTATTATTACTATGTCAAAAGAAAAAATGTCAGTCAGTTCTAATTAAGCATTTCGGTGTGTGAGTTCTAAACCGTTATTAATAGATTTACATTGTATACACACTTAGGATAATATAGAAAAAAAGACAGATAGATCATTTCAAGAAACATTATATCATGTCCTGGAATACCAAGTTAAACTTCAACAAACTTTTCATTCTTTGAAGAAAAAGCAATGCATCATGCTTGAATCTATTGTAAAGATATTACTGTTGTTCTGTAATGCATAATGCTTGAATCTATTGTAAAGATATTACTGTTGTTCTGTTTCATTTATCAATGTTTTGGGGTGTATTTTACAAGGGATATAAGTTATAACAACATGAAATGTTCAACAAATCTCGCATTCGAGGAAACCGTCACTAGAAGTAGGCTAGAGTGTGCGAACATGTGTTTGCAAATAGACGAGTGTAAAAGTATGTTTTATTCTGGGACAGCAAGGTCTTGTGTAGGGTGTAAATCAATCATTGATCGTGTTTATATGGAAGGAAGTCAGTATTACAAAAGTAGGTATTTATTTCGTGTTTAATTACTTCCTGTTTCATGGGGCATTGTTTCTTTATTATTATCATCATTTAGTCCATTTCCACACATTCCAATATTTTTTACGCACCGAGGGAAAATAGTTGTGGAAAAATGTGAGAAAAGGAGAAATTATTTTTGTAAAACAATTTCTCCCCTTATCACTATATTCTCTACCCCAAAGAGACTTATTCTACTAGTATAATACATTTTTTAACTGTCGTCTGTAGCTCCTTTTAAATTTGGACCGGTCTGATTTTTATGGTTCAATGATTTATTGATTAATTCATTTATCAATAGGTCATCTATTTGTCCGGTCATTTATTTTACAGGGATAATATTCATTTATTACTATTTTATCTGATTATTGAATCTTTAATTTTAGAGAAATGGTATTCATTTATTTATTCATTAATTCTATTCATTCTTTTTATTTTTTCAATTATAAATGTTACAGGGATAGACTCAAGTCCAGAGATTCCATACATAGGTTGTTACACTGACGCTTCAACTAGAGCGATGTCACTTCATTCAGTCTCATCTGGAACTATGACGCTAGAAATGTGTTCTGCCGTCTGTACGGAAGAAGGGACGGCGTATTTTGGTGTACAGGTCTGTATTTACTAATTACAAGATGGCAAAAGAATGACTAGTCAAATTGAAAGTCGTTTTGGTTGATTGATTGATTGAATGGGGTTTAACGCCGCTTTTAACAGTATTTCAGTCATATCGCGGCGGCTGGAGCACCTAACAATGGATTCCTGGTATTTCTCACACCAGTACTACCATTACTTCCCTTCCTAGCCTCCAGCTGCTATCTCACATAGGTCTACGATTATCGACCCATTGGTGAGAGACAAATAGTCGGAAAGGATGAGTGCCGCCGTCGGGGATCGAACCCGGGACCTTTAGATTGACAGTCCGACGCGCTACCATCTGCGCTATGACGGCGGCGAAAGTCGTTTTGGACGAGCAGTCTATGGTGGCATACTTTTGACTCGAATATTCAGATAGCCGTTATGATGATTTTAAAACGATCGCTAAAAATTTAAGATAAATTCCTGGATTTTTTTCTGGATAACAAAACATTTTTTTTATATAAAACTATCGCAATATTTCTACCCTATATCTCGATTTCTACTGTGAGAATGAACACTGGTAGCATCGAGATAAAATTATAGCATCTTCGTCATCCAGGTAAAATTATTAGATTATTGAATAATTATTACAAAATATCGCGATAAAGCTATCTCGAATCTTGTTGCAGAAATATGCCACCATAGCATTCCATTTAAAAATAAAGTTGCATGGCTCCATTTGTTTAGTATTGAGTAAGGGGCAGTAATCAAGTTTACCGAAAAATAATTATCCTGTAGAATGAACAACCGAAACAAAAAATGTTTATTAAACAAGATTTTTTTTCTCGAATACCATATTCTGAAATCTAGTGATTTTCCTTGAAAAGGCATATCTCGGAAAATACCCATGTTTGAATGGTGTTTATTGAAAGCTGGTGCCACCAGATAAGATCAATAGTTTCCGAACCATTACGAAGATCTTAATAAACTTGTTAATTGAGCAAATTCGTGAATGTGTTTCCAGATTGCGACTTTCTTTGGCAATGACCAATCAAACCATTCATTCGTGTATGGACTTTGAACCGTAACATTTATGATAAGCATTTTTGTTGGTAAGTACAGGATCGTAAGAGTTAACAGATTAAATATTCTTGTATAATTTAATTTCTAGTTTCGTCCTTCAAACATAATCATTCTGATTGGACAAAAAAAATATCCATACTTCCACGAACAAAGGGTTTGATTATTATGTATGTTTGCACACAAAATATTTCCACCAAAAATAATAAACATTTGTAAAATATTTGTTTCGGGTTTTTATTTTTCGCTTGATGTCACTGAATTATAAGAAATGAAGAGAATATTTTTTTCACTGATCTATGAAACGTAAAACCTAATCATACTTATGTATGAATCCGCTTCGCTTATCCATACGTTAAGATAAGTTTTTTTTTTTTCGTTTAATGCCTCAACGAAAATAATATGTCTTCGTCTCTTAAATGTCATCTTTTCCTTAACCACAAAACCCACCGAACAGATTTTTTTCTAATTGAAGCAAGACTAGGATCAGCTATATCCAAGAAAATTGAGCTACGAAATCTTTTTTTACACAAGTCACATTTCTGTGCATCTAAATATAATTTAATTTTTGTTTTGTCTATCAAGGCTCAAGCGTTCTGATTTGCTTTCTTTTTCTATTTATACTTCCATGAACAAAAAATTTGAGCTCGCGGCTATTTCGCATGCTTGCACACAAAGTCTGACCAAGTAGTAAACTATTTGTATTGTTTTTCTTGATGGCATTAACCCATTCCCACACAACAAAATTTTAGACTGGTCCAAATTGAAGGAAGCTGCAGACGACAATTTGAAATTGAGGGAATTTTTAATTTTTTCATCTTTTGCAATAGAAAATATTGTGGATAATGAAGAAATTGCTTGTAACAAGCAATTTCTTCATTTTCAACAATGTTTTCTAAAACTGTTTTATTGAGGGGCGTAAAAAGGAGGGATTGAGTTGGAATGGGTTAAATTGTAGAAAAAGACGTAAGCGTTATTTTGTTTTTTCCAAGTGAAATAAATTCTGATGTCACTAGTCATGATAAAAATGCATTCCGAAAATCGGAAACTTTTTTTTTTCCTAATGGCTGGTAGCCCTTGATTAATATTCATAGCTAAAAATGTCAATTTCGCATCTAAAATAAAATAAACTCTCGACTAAATCCTAAAGAAGAACCAACTATATAAGTTTTTAAAACAAAGGCTACATTGTGATCAGCTTTCTGTTAAAATAATGGCGATCGGGGTATATGCGAAAACGGGCAATGTACGTTGGTCTATACTGTGGTATAAAAGCTACAATCATATTTTCATCGTCTTCAGCTCCTGGGAACCGTGCGTATGATATCAAAGAATTGTGTTACAATAATTTCTGTTCTCCAACTTGAATGGCCTTTTCGTAGTGGTCTAGAGTGTAATATGTTTGCTTGTTTCCTTTGTTGTTGTTGTTGTTGTTGTTGTTGTTTGGGGGGGTGGGATCCTTATCTCCGAGACACTAAGAGATTAGTAGTCTTAGGAACGAAAACAATTTGGACAAAACACATACTGTATCTAAGGACAACAACCTTATCGTCCATCTAAAGGCGAAGGTATAATTGACCAATCGCGACTGTCAGACAAACAACCAGTCGACCAATGAAATCATTCATTTAGACCAGATGTGAGTTTAGAACTCCAACATTGACCGCCATTTTTGTTAACATATTAAATAAATATGTTAATATTTGGATAATATTTTGCAAAATATCATCCAACGAATGTTACACTATCCCACGCCTTACACTATCTCAAAATTGCGTTATTACCTCTTATGTTCTTATGTTCTGTGTATCTAAGTAATTTAGTAGTTAACCATAACACTTGTATGATGACGTCATTGTACATGTATTAAAGAGCAAATGATGTCTTCACGTCCCTTGTCGATTATAGACCGTGACATTATACCGAAAAAAATATCCGCAAAAAAAAAAAAAAAAAAAATAGCAAAGTCTAACAAAAGAACAAAGGAAGAGGTCCTGAAAGGTGTCTCGTTGTAACATGGGATTGTCACCCGCTTACGATCGAGGTTATTTTTAGCCATCTACGTAGAGAGTCTTTAATTTTATTAACGTTTCTCACCTATCAGAGCCATAGCTCTCTTTATAGAACTCGCTATAGACGTTTTTGAACCTTATCTTTGTTTTTTTCCTTAGAGTTTTTGTGAAGAGGCCGTAGCATAAATACACTTTATCGCTGTAACAAGTCTCGTACAGATATACCTTATCGTCCTGTAACATGGTAGAGGCCGTAGCATGGGTCTCGAAAAGTGAGTTTACTAAGATGGAGTCATTTATAGTTTGATTCCTGCATCGCTCGGTTTTAAGGGCGTCGGACGTTTATTTTTAGTTTTGTTTGTTTTACTTGGGTCTACGGTCACTTTTAAGAATTTTTCAGTGATATCGCAGCGGCTGGAGCATCTAACAATGGATTCCTGGTATATCACACACCAGAACGACTATTACATCATTTCCAAAGCCCCGGTCTTACATTGATAAATATACGTACTGAGGGATTTCGTAGCGATATAACTAAAATCTTGTATAAAGCGTGGGTAGTTTTCGGATCGCCTGGTCCGTCCACTGACTTCAATAGTCACGCACATTGAACATCGACAAGAATTTCTACTTCGATATTATACGGCGTTATTTTGCTAAATTTATGGCAAGTAACATGTCACAAAAAAGTACATTTAGTGGTTTGCAGTATAAACGTCGTAACTATAGCTTGAATAAACTGTAATTAAGACATTTGAGTCACAAAGCCAACAAAAATGCTTCACGTAAATGGCGGCCAATGTCGCAGGTTAACAGTTCACTTCCGAATTATTCCGAATTAATTATTTGATTGGTCGGTTCTGTAATTAACAGTCATGATCGGTCATCTTCAACTTTAGACAAGCATTATGTAGTCAAGTGAATTATATGATTTCCTATATATCATTTTCAGTATAGCATCGAATGCTTCTGTGATAATTCCTACGACATACATGGTGTATCTACAGGCTGTGACATGACGTGTGCGGGGAATCAAGATCAGATGTGCGGTGGCTTCTATGCGCTGAGTGTCTACAGGACTGGCATTTAGTACTCTTATCCATTACCAGATTTTAGACTGGTCCAGAAATTGAAAGTTGTTGCAGACAACATTTCAATGTGTTCTTGAATTTATTTATATATTTATTTTTATAATCAGAAAGGAAAATAATTACTTTTTTTATTGTTACAAAATCAATATTTTCTTTTCGTGAGCAGCAAAAATTTGTTTGTTTGCTTTTTTGTTTGTATGCTTTAGATTTGTTTTGTTTTGTGGGTTTTCAAGGGGGATGTTTGAGGCTTTTTTTGTTTTGTTTTTTCGCTCTTAGCTGCGCAATGGGTGAAAATGAATAGACGTTTTATTTTCAATATCTTTACTATAAGCATTTTCTCTTTACAGATATTGATAAGATATAAGCATTGTTATTAGCATGCAAGGTCAACAAATAAACATATGTACAGAACCCCGTTTCGTATCAAACCTAACCTATCCCACAAACAAACTCGCACACACAAAGTATTCCAGAAATATATATGTGGCACTAGTTTTACAAAAAATATAGAAATAAGAAATACAAATTTATAATTTTGCCGTTTACTCAATGAGAAATAAATCGACGCTGCAACAAAAAGACTCGTCGGTGGGTAAGCAAAATGTCGTACATACAGCTTTGTACTCTTTCACTGACAAGTTATCTTTGTTGTTTTCTACTACTCTACCGCTCTACGCAAATTGGTCCTTTGAATACGTCATTAAAATTTAATGACGTGATTTATTCAAATTCTAATTTTATCATTCAAAGCGTTGTATAGAGTATATTCCTGTCCTGTTTGTATTTATATATATTGATTGGTTGATGTTTAACAAATAAGAACAATTAATCCACTAATTTATTTTTGAGGTTAATTGCCGGGTCAATGGCTTCGCCCAGTGGCCTCTGAAAGTGAGTTCTACTGAAATATCTGACTGGATTTTATTGAATATCAACCCATAACCAGACGGAAAAAATAGTTTAGTCCAAATTGAAAAAAGTGTAGACGACAATTTAGGGTCGATGAAATTTCATTTTCTTTAACTTTCTGCGTAGAAAACATTGTGGAAAATGAAGAAATTGCTAGTTACTAGCCTTTTCTTAATTTTACACTACGTTTTCCAAATTGCTTTACTTAAGGGGTGTGAAAAATCTTCATTGTGTGAGAATCAAGCAATTTCTTCATTATCCACAATGCTTTCTATCCAAAAATACGAAAAAATTTAGAATTCCATCAACTTGATTGTTGTCTGCAGCTTCTTTCAATTTGGACCAGTCTAAAATTTTGTCGTGTGGAAATGAGTTAAGGAAGCTGGGATAAAATCAACTGGAACAATGACTTTACTTTATCTTTTCCCTACATGAGCAATAATCAAGTGATGACCAGAAAGCTGCACATTTGATCGAAAAACGTGAAAGAGTTGGCTATCTCTTTACATTTATCCTTTTTTCGGTTTATAGTTGAACTTGTATTTATCCTTTTTTCGGTTTATAGTTGAACTTTATTTATCCTTTTCCGGTTTATAGTTGAACTTGTATTTATCCTTTTTTCGGTTTATAGTTGAACTTGTATTTATCCTTCTTTCGGTTTACAGTTTAACTTGTATTTATCCTTTTATCGGTTTACAGTGGAACTTGTATTTATCCTTTTTTCGGTTTATAGTTGAACTTGTATTTATCCTTCTTTCGGTTTACATTTTAACTTGTATTTATCCTTTTATCGGTTTACAGTGGAACTTGTATTTATCCTTTTTTCGGTTTATAGTTGAACTTGTATTTATCCTTATTTCGGTTTACAGTTTAACTTGTATTTATCCTTTTATCGGTTTACAGTGGAACTTGTATTTATCCTTTTTTCGGTTTATAGTTGAACTTGTATTTATCCTTTTTTCGGTTTACAGTTAAATTGTATTTATCCTTTTTTCGGCTCATAGTTGAACTAGTATTTATCCCTTTTTCGGTTTACAGTTTAACTTGTATTTATCGTTTTTTCGGTTTATAGTTGAACTTGTACTTATCCTTTTTTCGGTTTACAGTTGAACTTTTATTTATCCTTTTTTCGGTTTATAGTTGAACTTGTATTTATCCTTTTTTCGGTTTACAGTTAAATTGTATTTATCCTTTTTTCGGCTCATAGTTGAACCTGTATTTATCCTTTTTTCCTTTTATAGTTGAACTTGTATTTATCCGTTTTTCGGTTTATAGTTGAACTTGTATTTATCCTTTTTTCGGTTTATTGTTGAACTTGTATTAAGCGACCACTCCGGGGACGGCCAAAATGCGATTCTTTAAGAGAAAGGTTGCTTAATATACTTCTGTGATATATACTTCTGTGATATATACTTCTGTGATAAATATATCTACATACATAATCTATTGGATGATTTACTCTTAATTTTATTAGAAATCATTGTCATAAGAAAGGGTCTATATAGGATTTAGTTTTGATAATTTTAGCAAAAACGTCCAATTATAAAGATCACTTGTTTGTTGTTGATACACTAATGAGATTAAACCTATAGTTTCATCTTCAAATTCGCTCTCGGGTCTTAAAACATTACCAGACAGTAGAATTTTAGACTGGTCCAAATTGAAAGGAGTTGTAGACGACAATTCATGGTTTATGGAATTTCAGATTTTTTCATATTTCATGGCTGAAAACATTGTCAAAAATGAAGAAATTACTAATAACAAGCACTTTCTTCATTTTCCACAATGTTTTGCAAAGTTTTTTTTTCTGGGGCGTTATAAACGTCATTGTGAGGGAATGGTTTAAAACATTAAAACCTCTCAACTGCAAATTAATCCAATATTTCTTCATTTTAGAGGGATCTAATTTAGATCATTCTGAATCGATTCATTTATTCAAAATGATTCTTTATTCAAAGAAATAGTTCATACATTTGTCCAATCGCTACCTACTCCATTGGACACGCCCATTGACTCCAACAGGAAGTTCCGCTTCGATTTTAAACGACGGGTTTGTTTGTTTGGGGGGGTTTGGTAGGGTTTTTTTTTATATTTTTTTATTTTATTTTTTTGTCTTGTTTTTCTTTGCAAAATTTATGGACAGTTTCGTGTAACAAAAGTAGAATGGTTGGTTGGTGACTTAAATGTCGTAACAACAGCTTAAATAATCTGTAGTTAAGACGTTTAAGTCGCCAAACCAACAAAATGTTTCACACAAATAGTCGCAAATGTTGGAGTTGTTATCTCAATTCCGGACTGGATGAATAATTTGATTGGTCGATACAATCCTTGATTGACAGTCGCGATTGATCAAGTACACACCTTATTAACAAAAAGGGCGAAGAAACTTTCAATATTATTGACATTAATATTCATTGAATATAGGTAAGTACATCGTGAATATAGGTAAGTACAAAGTGAAATTTTGAATGTTGTGGAATTGAATGGAATGAGCGTAATGAACGGGTACTTAGCGAAATGGTCTTTTGGAATGCAAAAGAACGCCATGTAACTTCATCCCTTTATATTTATTTGTATATTGATTTATAGGTACTTTTGATTTTTCACTCCAAACAATCGGATTCTTCTGAATAAAGTCTGATAGTTGTAGACTCCACTTTACACGCCAAACAGTATCTTCGATTTACAAAACTATGCACGGCGCAACAAATGGTTCGAATTTCACTTAAAGTCGTGCACGCGAAAGACCGCGTGCAAGCGTATATGATACAACGTGCTTTTGGGCATGAAATTGCAAGTGTACAAATAAAACTAAGGTGGTTATTTTTGCACCAAGTGCGCTCAAAGATTGAGCGTGCACTCATTATATAGTGCGTTCGAGTCCAATCTTTGAGCGCGCAAGATTAAATTCTACGGGAGAACCTGTATCATTTACGCGTCAACGTCTTCTTTAACACATACACTGCTTAAAGCGGAATTCCGACCCAAATGGTACACCATTGCTTTATGTTGACATACTGTCTTCACCATGTCTGTTTTGGCTAGCAGGTGCGCGTGAGACCTGTTACAAATCAAAGCACTGAAATCACTGATGATGGACGTCCGTGTTGGCATAGAAGAGTGATATGTCCGTTTTGATGTACCAAATGGCAATTTTCATATAGATAATCTGTTTTAAGCATAACCTCTCGCCTAGCCTGCTTTGTTCAATAGGTACATGTTATACAGCATATTTCTATTCTATACTGGAAAAAGTGTCATTGATACACTACTTATTTGTCTTTGACCGATGGAATAAGATTAGTAATTAGCCTGTTAAGTTGGCGGAACAGCTGCACATGTAATTTCCCAAATTTATTGTTGCAGTTGTACATGTTACAAATGTGAAAAAATGACGGGAAGCCATAGTTGGGTGCACCTACCAACCGCGGTTTTACTAAAATACTACTGAAAGTTAAACCAAATTCACTTGGTCGCAGTCTAACTATCTTTCAAGATCAACCCCCCCCCCTTTTTATTCACTTGACGGAATTATCATTTTCCGAAGACATTCCACAAATAATAAAGATATCATTTAAGAAATTTTGACAATAATAGATTAGCAATATTTATTGAGAATTATTACCTGTAAGAAACAAATGAGAGATTTGTATATCTTTTAGATCTTCCGTAATCTAGTAGAATCTTAACCAATTTCCACACAATCACGTTTTTTACTCCCTGAAGAACTGCATTAAAGAAAAAAATTGTGAGAAAAGGAGATATTGCTTTTTCACAATGTTTTCTACCCTCTCTGTACCTTTGATTTCAACCTCAAATCGATTTGAATCGATTGTCGTCTGTAACTAGTCCAAAATTTTGTCGCTTGGTTATCATAATGGATTGAAAATAATAGTAAAATAGTTTAAATATATGTAACTGTATAGCTTATCGATTCCGCGATATACGGCTGGTATGCTTAGTTCTCAAAGTAGAAGGCAAATTATTCACTATATTGTTGAAAGACTCCGAGTTATTGAAACCGTGACCGCATCTACGCTAAGTGGGTTATTGGTATGGTGTTTTCGTGTTAAAGAGGATTCTCTATGCGTTCTAAGAATTATATAGAAAAATCGTATTACGCCATTTTCAAAATGTATAGTTGTTAGGGGGAGACAGGGAATGAAAAATAATAAATCGAACCTAACTGGGCACTACTCTTCTAACATAGTTAAATCCTACTGGATTTTCCAAACTGGGTAACACTGGTGGACGCCTATGAAGTCAATCTAGAGGAAGTACCAATACACATTCCCATTGGCTATTAGCATCAGGCGCGCATTGAAGGGCTTTACCTTGTTTACATTTCAAATACTATTTATTTTGCCAGGTGTACTAGATGTAATCGGCAAAGCATTTCTTTTTTTTTTTTTTTTTTTTTTTATAAACCCTAGATGCGATGACGCCATGTATAGCTGAATGATCCTATTCATAAGGCAGAGGTAAATCAATAAAGTTTTGCGATAACCTATGTACGGAGAGAAGTCAGCTTAACCCTTGTCATGAAGAATAAAGTCCTCTACAGAATTAGAAAAACCAAAGGGCTGAAAGATCTGAAAGTACAAATTTTAGAAAAGTATTTATTTAAAAGTATATCTTATTAGAACTCTAGCTTTAAAGGGATATGCAGGTAGTGTAGACTAAAACCGAAATGTCCTTATGAGTAGGCTGATCTTTAAATAAAATTCATGTCAAAATAGGAATAGTTCAACATGAGAAAGGTTTAGTTAAAGGCAGAAACTAACCTGAAGTCCAAAATACGATGTCCCATGACTGCTACAAAAAGCTGAACACATTTCAATCGTCATAGAGCCAGATTCGAAGTTATGCATCGCCATAGCTCTATCGTAGGTGTCAGCATAACAGCCAATGTAGCCACCACCGGAACCGGATACAGTTCCTTTAAATTAAAATGAAAACGACGGAATTTCGAATTAGATCTAAATATGATACAAAAGGTTGAAATGGTGCTTTGAAAAAATTTTCTTCTTTAGGGTGCACTTTGACGTATAATACATGGCTTTATAATAAAAAGTCGATCGTGAAAACAGTCGAGAGATTTATATACAACAAAATGTCGGAACTGCGGCTTATCTTAATTGTAGATGACCAATCCTGGCTATCAATTAAGTTTTTTCTTGTAAAGTCAAAATCCTGATTTTATATGAAATAACAACTAAACAAATAGCTCCATTTTATGACAAAATTCTTGGAAACTATTTGAAATGTACATCACGATGAAAGTAAACTTGTTAAATTTATATATGTAATGTAGACTGAAGCTTAGTTACTCTCTCTCTCTCTCTCTCTCTCTCTCTCTCTCTCTCTCTCTCTCTCTCTCTCTCTCTCTCTCTCTCTCTCTCTCTCTCTCTCTCTCTCTCTCTCTCTCTCTCTCTCTCTCTCTCTCTCTCTCTCTCTCTCTCTCTCTCTCTCTCTCTCTCTCTCTCTCTGAGATTCAGACTGTTGCAAAACTGTTGTTAACCTGATTTAAGCCATAACCAGGTAAAAAAAATAGAGTGGCCCGTTTTAAAAGAAGTTGCAGACGAGAATGTTAAATGAATTTTTATTACTTTTTTCTTGGTGGGGCTTATGTTAAAGAATGATACTCGATTTTCCTTAAGACAGGATGAAACGTCTAGAATAGAAAGGCTCGTTAAAAACTTTTCTACTCTACTCTTGGTTAAGATTAGCTTGTCTCAGAGAAAAATCTTATGACAGATCGTAGGCTATAGCGAGCATTGCATAATAATACATGTATATGTATGCACTCGAGTCAATTCATCGGGTAATTCACTAAAAAGTGCATTAAGCGACTATTGCTTTAAGCGACCACCATTTTTTTGTTGTTCCATGAGTGGTGGTTTAATCCAGGATTTACTGTATTTACACAGTAAAATTTCAGGATGGTCAATTTATGCGTGCCGTGCCGTTATACATACTTGCGTAATACCAACTTCCCGCCATGGGTTCCAGGTTCGAGACTGGTGGCGTGGCTGATTTACAACCAACGCAAAGACTAGCTGAGTTCGAGTAAAACATAATTCCACAGTTAGAAAATTGTAAGCACATTACTGCACACTCTGTTCGGCTTCTAACTTCTATTTCTTCGAAAGCTAAATCTATTGAACACTTCATGTCATTGTAAGTTACATTCCCCTTAAAACACTTTTCATCGCTGAAATTAATCGAAAAAATCAACACGACAGCTTGAAAAATCCGCAAAGACGGCATATCTTTCTCTTATTATATGGAAATATTTCAAATGATCACGACTAAGTAAAATAACTCTAAATCAAACAAACTGTAATAAAGACTTTTAAATAATCTATATTCGTCCAAGCAGCATTTTATATATAGAAAGGTTTCAGTGCTTTTAACGAAAATACACAAAGATGTTATTATTCTAATACATATAACAATTTATCTACCAGGCAAAACAAAGGTTTATATTTGAACAGGGATTATTGTTAGTCGAGCAACATGAAGGGAGGGAATATGAACTTAAGTTAATCAAATACATATGTACGAATGAAGGTTTCCAAGTTGTCTGACTGCTAGTGGGCCTTTGCTAAAGCGCAGTTGGTAGCGCGTACGACTCCTTATCATTGGTTCTTGGGGTTCGATCCCCGACCCCGCGTATATCTTCTCCCTCCAACATTTGTCTCCAATGGATGGATAATCGTAAACCTAAGTGGGATGAGCATTTGCATGTCTGATGTGAGAAATACCAGGAATCCAACAGCCGCCGTGATATGACAGAAATACATTTAAAAGTAGCGGTACACCCCCCCCCCCCCCCCTCAATCAATCATTCAACAGACTGCTTAGGTTACCAAGAGGTAAACGTATTGAGTGCTTGAATTATCACCCTCGGGGCACAGGCTCGAAACGAACCGTATCTAGGATTTATTCATGGGTAAAATTCTTTAAAATAGCCAGGCTCAGACTATCCAGCTGAAGATTTAAAAACTGTGAGTGTACATCTCATCCTCTCTCCCTCTGTCGGGAACGATTTCCATTCCCAAACAATTCCGCTTTTTCAAAGGCCACAAGAATATAACATGGCAAAACGTTGTGGATCATGACGAAATTGCTTGTTACTAGCAAATTCTTCATTATTCACAATGTTTTCTGACCCTAAAGACAAAGGTTTTTATAATTCTATCAACTTGAAATTGTCTTCTGCAACTACTTTCAATTTGGATCAATCTAAAATTTTCTCGAGTGGGAATGGGCTAAGCTCAGGGTTTTCATTAGTTCCCAAAAGTAAAGAGTCAATGACCCTTGGGCCAAAATTTCCAAGAGTCAAAATTGAAATCCCAAGAGTCAAAATGCGATATGCAGAAAAAAATAGTTTATAATTTTTTTTAGCATTGGTGCGTTAAAAGTGTTTTATTTTTTTGGGGGGGGGAGGGGGGGGGAGGGGGGGGGGGCAATGATGCCTCAGAATAAACTCTGTCTCAGATTAAAACATTTCTTCAATGTGATGTATTCTATTATCAACATAAGATGTAAGTTTAGTATTTATACATATATTATTACTTTGAATCAGTTTTAGAAAATCTCAAGAGTACTAAGAGGATCAAATTATTTTTATTTTTCATGAAAAGAAGTGTCGATTTTATGCACGAAAACCGATGACATTTCTTTGGCACCATTTTCTTTGGTTTCATTTTACTTCTTGGTTATATTTTGTGATCTTTTTATAACAGAAATTGCAACTAAGTAAATTTCAGTAGGATTAGAACTCTGAAAATGGGTTTCATCGTTAATTTCACAGGTGTCAAGTACCTGTCAATTACGATCGCCGATGCATGTCCATCACTCGAGAGTGTTGAATCAAGCTTGATGTTATCCTTGATAGGGGTGTATATTTTCATAATCAATTAACCATTTCCCAATGATTTTGGCACACTTGTGATGACCTTGACGCATTGCTGCTAATCTTCGGGAGTCAAAATGACGCACAGTGACAAATTTTCGAGCGTCAACCAGAGAGAAGAAAGGTATATTATAAAAGATGAACATTGTACAAATTCAAGCACTCTTAAGTATATAGATAACGTAATGTTCAAAGAATATCAAACAAGGGCGTTTAATTCATTTGATTGTCGCTCGACTTTTTGATTATATGGATAGGTGAAAAAGAGTAAAAGAACAGAAGAATTTTTTATTCGAAATAACAATCTAAAAATTATCGCTCATTGTTGATATACAAAATATCATACATAGCATACAATTGACCAATATTGACATCAATTAACTAATCAAATCATTTATTTAGACTGGGAGTGAACTTTGAACCCCGAAACTAGCCAACTTTAATGTGAAACGTGTTTGTTGGTTTAGCGACTAAAACGACGTAACTACAGCTTATTCAAGCTGTGGTTACGACAGTTGAGTCGCCAACCCCCTTCATTTTTCGTACATGATCCTGGCCATAAATTTGGCAAAAAAAAAATACGGCGTTAAATATCAAATTGGAACCCTCTGTCGGAGTCGGTTGGTGGAGCCAGCGTAGGTTGTGGGCTGGCCTGCGATTCGTCAATTTGTCAATAAAGATATCAATGGTGATTGAAAAAAATGGATACAGTAGAGTTCTTAATATGATGGTTAAAATGAGGTACTTATTTATTCCATTTCCACACAATCCCGACTCTCATGCGCCCCCCCCCCCCCCCGAATAAAATTTTATGGAAAAAAATGCTCATTTCAAGCGAATTCATTAGTACCTCATTGTTTTCTATCCCGAAGCACACACACACACAAAAAAAAAAAAACCCTAGAAAAATACCACAGCTTAATCAATTCCCAGACAATTCCTCCTTTTTACGCCACCAAGAAAAAAAGCTTTGGAAAACATTGTGGATAATGAAGAAATTGCATGTGTCAAGCAATTTCTTCATTATCCACAACGTTTTCTATCCAAAGACATGAAAAAATGACTTGAAATTGTAGTCTGCAGCTTTTCTGAATTTAGACCAGTGTAAAATTTTGTTGTGTTGGAATGGGTCAATTCTGTCGTCCGCAACCTCTCTCAATTTGCACAAGACTAAAATTCTATCGTCTGATAATAAGCTAAGTTTTTTCCGAAAGAGTATTTTCCTGTGATAGTATCGGTTTGTCCAAGAACAAATATTTGCAAGTTTCAAGTTTACATCTTTAGCAAAATCAGGGATATCAAACTACATGTATGTCGAAGCGCTTGAAAACTGAAGGCGCAAACGATATAAGAAGATATTTGTTTTTTCTCCTAAATAAATGTGAAATAAACAACTGTACCCTGTAAGACCTGGACCTCAGGATTCGAGGGTCCCGGTTGTGGATCCCGCCCGGATCGTTGGAATGTTTCAAACTTGCTCCACTTCACCAAAATAAATAGGGTTGTAAGTCAATATGCTATGGCTGCCTTATGCGCCGTATGCTAACAGCTGATTTAAGGTTAAAGGTTTAAAGTTTAAAGACGGTTGAATACTTTATGCGTAGAAACAGACTGTAAACCAATATTTAACCTTTTTTAAGTTAAAGCCGACACTATTAACCAATTCCCACACTATGGCGCCCAAGGAAAGTAATTGGGAAACGTTGTGGAAAATGAAGAAATTGCTTGTAACTAGCAATTTCTTCATTTTCCACAATGTTTTTACCAAGAAATTTGAATAAATCTAAAATTTCATAAATTTTAAATTGTCTTTTGCGACTCCTTTCAATTTGGACCAGTCTATAATTTTTCCATCTGATAATGGGTTAAGACATCACCTATGTGAAGGAAATAGTAGATGAGATTTAATTTAATGAATAAGTGCTAAACAGTGCAGAAAATTTTTTAACAAAAGGAGAAATGGCTACAGCTATTATTTCTTCAGCGCGCCTAAAAGCAGGGTTGCAGAATGTTATTTGAAGAATATTTTGAAAATGTGTAACGAGAAATCTTAGGATAAAGAGTTTCCAATATGCTCTCTTAACCATTCAAAACCAATATATAACTTTGCCTATGCAGAATGATTTCGAACGATGCAATTCTCGTAAAACCTAAACCGAATGACAAAATATAAATGAGCGCATGCGTGACATTTCTGACCATTACACATGTGCGCCAAGTAAAGACTCAGATTAGCCTGTGCATCCGCACAGTCTGATCAGAGTCTTCACTCTGCGCTCTGTAGATAGATACTGACCCAAAGCTTCTTTAAACAAACAGCGAATATTCTAATTGCCCGAATGGCTGTCAAGGGTGCTCATTCAGTGCGAGTCACGCACATGCGAAATGGCTGGAAATGTCACGCAAAGACTCAAATGAATGTGCCTAACACTTAATTTGAAAATGCTGAATAAAAAACGTCTAAAACTGCGAGAGACATACCAGTCAACAAATCACCATTGGAAGACTTCAGTCGTCTTTTGTCTAAATGTTACTTGAGCAAACTCATAATCTGAGTCGAAAGCTCGGGGCTCAGTATCTGATCGGGCTACTAGTTATAATTAACCCATTTCCACTCAAGCCCTCTTTTTTTCGCCCCCAAAGAGAAAAGCTTTGGACAATATTGTAGAAAATGAAAAAATTGCTTGTTTCAAGCAATTTCCTCATTATCCACAATGTTTTCTATTCAAAAAGACGAAAAAAAATCCATCAACCTGAAATTCTCGTCTGCTGCTTTTTTCATTGTTTTTTGTTTTTTTTTGTTTTGTTTTTTTTTTTTTTTGTCTAAAACTATGTTGTGAGGGAATGGGTTAAATGAGGACTTGTTCAAGACTTTTCACAGCCCCGGTCTAGTACTGGCGATACCCAAAAAAGCACATTACTAAATAATTTATTTTTTATTTTCCTTTATCAAAAACAAGCGTTCTGATTGGCCGATAAAATTATTCATATCTCCACGAGCTAGACTGGTGAACCTGTCAAATCAATACTGCTCTCCGATATTTTATCGTAAGATTACGACAGGCTCTCCAGACAACTCCAGGAAAAAAACTGAGAACGCAACTATTTTGTTTGCTTGCGCACACAGTAGTTCCATAAAGATATCAAAATTTGTATATTATTTCCTTATTAAGCTCTATGTCATTAAATTATAATAAATGAAAAGAATATTTTTTCATGATGGTATGTAACGAAAAACCTAATGACACTTATATATGTATCAGCTTCTGATCCAGTGTTATTAGTGTTTCGTTTCATACCTCCTTGAAAAAAGAGTTCTTCATCTCTTAAGTGAACTTATCCAATATATCGAAAAACGTTGATACCATTCTTTTAATCAACCATGTTAGAGTCTGGTCACACATATAATGTCACAAATAGTCTATTACATATACACTGAGCGCGTACGCTCCTCCACATATTTGAGATGGGTCTCCAGAGCAGGGGGTGACACAATTACTGGATGGTCCATACGTGTCGTAGGTATTGTCACAGAAACACTCGTCAAAATGCTGAAAAATAGTTGGATTGAGACAAAGATATACAAAAAATGATGACAATGGTCACTTCCACAACAACAATATGAGCAATAGGGGGCAGGTTTCAGGTCGCTGACCTCGCCCACTGACCCCCGGAAATACATTTCGTTTGTGGTATCAAACCAAACCGGTCTGGTATAAACATATGTGAGCGTTTGCGTGGCATTTCCAACCTTTACACATGTGCGCAAATTAAAGACTCAGATCAGCCTGTGCATCCGCACAGTCTGATCTGAGTCTTTACTCTGCGCTCTGTAGATAGATACTGACTCAAAGCTTCTTTTAACAGTCAGCGGATATTCTATTTGCCCAGGATTGGCTCTCCAGGGTGCTCAAGGCCGCCATCATAGCGCAGTTGGTAGGGCATCGGACTGTCAATCTAGAGGTCCCGGGTTCGATCCCCGAAGGCGTCACTCATCCTTTCCGACTATTTGTCTCTCACCAATAGGTCGATAATCGTAGACCTATGTGGGGTAGCAGCTGGAGGCTAGGAAAGGATGTAATGGTAGTACTGGTGTGAGAAATACTAGGATTCCATTGTCAGTCGCCGCGATATAACTGAAAGATTGCTAAAAGCGGCTTAAAACCACATTGAAACCAATCAAACCAGGGTGCTTAATGTGTGCGAGTCACGCACATGCGAAATGGTTTGAAATGTCACGCAAAGGCTCATATGTTTTCGACAGGGACATGCATCCAGTAAACCGTTTGTGGGCGACCTAAAAGTCGTTACTAAAACTTAAATTGGATTTAGTTACGACATTCAAGTCGCCCGTAAATGAAATGTAAAATTTCAATGCCGAAACCAATATTCATTTCCGGTTTAGATTAATACTTTTAATAGTCGATTTTATATTGGTAGCTGCGATCCCTCAATTGACAAATCTAGCCAATCAATCAAAGAAACAATCGACCAATGAAATCAATCATTTAAAATGGAAGTAAACCTTGAACGCCTATATTGGACGCATTTTTTAAGCATTTTTGTTGATTTTGGCGACTTAAACGTCGTAATTACATCTTATTCAAGCTGTAGTTACGAAGTTAAGGTCACTGACCAACCATTTGACTTGTTTGTAACATGATGCTGGCTATGAATTATGCAACGCTGTTTGAGACAGCATGGTAACTTCCTGTCGGGGTCGATGGGCGGGGAAAACAGAATAAGTGGGCGGGGTCAGCGATTGGTCACTTGGTTAAGGACACACAAATGACTAACGGAGTAATGATTTTCGAAAAGCGACGAATTGAATTTTGTTGAGCCCAGAATTTGTTTCACGTCACGTAGATTTCATCGCATCGTATTGTGCTGTGGGGAATTAGGATTTTCCGGTTTGATAAATTTTGATATCATCACTAGTGATGATATCAACTTCCACCCCGAAAATCCGGAACCATTTTTTAATTCCAAAGGGCCGGGTCGTACCTGGTTAACATTCACAAGATTGTCAATTTTACATTTAAAATAAAGAGAGCGTTCGACGCAACATAAAAAAATCAACCGTGATGAGTTTATAAAATATAAGCTACATATTTTTAAAAAAAATCTGTTGAAATAATGGCGAACGAGGTATGGGAAGTGCGAGAAATGCACGGTAACCCAAACATTCAACTTTTTAAGGCTACAAATCGATTCAAAAACAGTAAAATAATAAGAAATTAAAGGTCATAACTACAAGAGAAAAATATAAGTTTTTTTTTCTACAACTGGTTTAAGTAATAATGAACCGGCATGTTTGTGTTATCACTGATTGACTAAAAGATGCATAACGTCCAAAAATTATACCACCCTCGGATACTGATGATATTGCAATTAAAGTGATAGACACTCAAACCTAACCTGCATTAGCTTGTATTGTACGCTCAAGTCCCCAGGTTCCAAGGGGCTGAATATGACGAATATGATAGAAATAAATATGTAACAATTCAAAAAATAAAGCTGTTTCTAATAAGATAAAATAAGATTAATCAACTAGTTATTTTTCAAAATGAAAAATCTCTCACTAGAATACGTTGTTATACATTAGAAAAACACTTTCTTTACTTTTGACTCGTTTTTCAACGCCTAAAAACGCGTTCTCGTTATTCTCGAGATTTTTCATAAAAAATAACCAGTTGATTGTCCTCTTTCTTTACAAATAAATAATTCTAGTAAAATATATACATTCCAAGCAGTCAAAATCCGTATCTTCGAAGCGTCTTTAATATTTTTTTTTTCAAAATAATGTTTGTAGCCGCATAAACATTCTTACCGTGATTTATTTTCAATAAGAAATGGTCGAAATTAATCTATAATCATTTTTTGCTAAATAATTGGCTGAATTCGGCCATATTGAAATAAATCCTCAACATTCATACGTACCTGTAAACCGAAGAATAAAGTTCCATGATTCCTGCACAAAGATGAACAAACTTCTACTGTCATAGACACTGTCATATAAACGTGCATTTCCATTGCTCTGATGGGGAAACTGTCTGCAAAGCATCCTATATAGCCACCCTCCACTCCTGGAACTGTGGACACAAGAGGGGGGATAAAATTCGTTGTGTCTAGGTTTAGCAAAAAGAGAAAAACAAATAGGTTTTCTTTGAGACAAACTGGTGTTAACCCTTGTCATACTGAATCCCGAATATTGCTGTTTTGGCAGGAGGTAAAGACTAAGATCAGCCTGCACGTCAGTGCAGTTTGATCTCAGTCTACACCCCCTGTTTGTTTCTTTCGAACCTTAGTTGTTTATTAAATCAATTTTTAAAGAACATTGACCCACAACCAGTGTATAAAGTCCTTGCAGCCCTTTGATTTTCATGCAATTCAGATAATGATTTTATTCAGTATGACGAGGGTTGTAGAAATATATTCGTTCCTTGGCGAGTTAAAAACTTTTCTTGTCTAGACAAGGTTTAGTTAAGCCAAAGCTAATTCGGAACCATTTTTTTCTCTCTCTCTCGCATGAAAAAAAATACTTTGTTTCTAATAATTATATCTGGAAATTCTGCAATATCCTTCGCTAAGACTACGTCAAGATGGCTTCGTTTAGAGATAGCTTTCTCTCTCAAGGTATAAGGCAAGGATATTTTCGGGATGAAGTATAAGGGAAGCTATGCAATCAATTATATAAAAAAGATCAGGGTTGAAAAAAACTAAATTTCGAGCACCTTTTTGAAAATATTTTGTTGTTGTTGTATTTATGGGGTTTAACTTTACTTCCAACCGTATTTGCCAGCGCAACCCAAACTTTCAATCCGAGCCAAGAACTGATAACATGACTTACGCGCATTCGACTTTTGGTAAGATACAATAACTTTAAACAAAATGTGTGAAAAACTATGTCTAGAATATATGTATAACACAAAAGGCCAGTAACAGTACGTTACCATCTGAACTAACCGGGCTCTGCGACTGAAAATCATGTACATCAGAAAATCTACGTTAAGCGAAAAGTTTAAACGCTGGTCAGAAAGCGCGGATCGTGACCGATACTTTTAGCAGATACTTTTTTGCCCCTTTCTGCATGACTAGTTACATAAGATCAACTGTCTTAGCCGTTTATGTATATGACAATTGTCGGATCGCCGGTCCAACCCAAGGATTCTGCTGGCCATGTCCATAGATTCCGACAGGAAGTTCTACTTCAATATTAAACGGCTTTTTTACACAAAATTCATGGCCAGTCATATTTAACATAAAAAATGGTCGGTCGGCCATTATCAAAGTACAAACTTCATTTCCGGTCTAAATGAATGATTTTATTGGTCAATTGAAATTGTGAAATGCAATACTGATGGTAGGCTTATTAGCCAACAATATTTGTTTATTAGAGTATCTTAAAAAATGACAGTAGTGAAGTTCATCTTTTTATATATACACCATTCCCTGTTAAAATTATTTTTAAAAATGCACTTGTTCTGTATTTTTCGTCAAAGCTGTTTTTAAATTATTTTTATTGAATAAGTGTTTATTTTGGATATATCGGTAACAAAAGACTACTTGTTCCAGTCTGAATGCATCGAAGATGAAGTACGACTATTTAAAATCGATACATCCTTATGTACATATAGGCGATTCATGTTTTACATCTATCTATTAATCTAAAAACGCCTGCTAATGAGGATTGGCAAATTACCAATGTAAATATACCGAAATAATTGGATTTCATGGTATGTCGTTTAAACGGACGTTTAGAGTTTATAGGCTATTTCATTAATTTTGTGATTTCTCATCTATTTCTACAGCGACTAATCATCACGAATATTAGGGTCTCTCTTGGTTTCAAAATGAATTAGTAACCGATTAGTAATTAGTGGCAGGATGTCAAAATAGGAAAACCGTTGATAAGTTAAGCTAAACAGTAAGGAAGGTTTAAACTTAACTTGATTATACAATCCAGGTGCGGTCGGACCTGAAGTTGTTCGTCGATGAATGACTGTGCAATAGTGTTGTTCTGGCTGCTAAGTTTGACTTTGTATATTATGGGGGTAAAAATAATAAAACCTTTTTAGCCGCGAGTACAACCTACTTTAAGCCATCTAGAATTTGCCCAATATCAATTGCGTGAACAGAAAATCTGTTTCCAATAGGCCAATGTAATTCAGTCATGCATTTCAACACGTATTTCACCAGGTAACATCTTAACATTTTCCCGTTCAATCCCTGGTTTTTACGCCCCCTTTTTTTTATATACTTGAGAAAAAATTGTTGAAAAAGAGGAAATTGCTTGTCACAAGCAAAGTCGTCATTTTCAACGATGTTTTCTACCACATTGGATGATTATTTTTCAAATAAAATCTATTTTGTATTGTAGTCTGCAAATTCTTTGAATTTGGACAGGTCTAATTTTTGTCAAAAAAGGAAAAGGTTGAAGTAATCAAAACTTTATGAAAAAAGGAAGTCTAATCAGGAGTTGTCATATTTAACCTTACAGATTTTCAGTTCCAAGGTAATATTATGGAGGAAAATATAGTCGTACAAGCATGTTTATAGATGGCCCAAGGTCTTAAAGTGAAATAAATCCGTGATATTACACGAGTGATATTAGTGTAAAAAAATAAGTAATAAATTATAAAAATGTTAGATTAATGAAATCAAATAAAAAGAATGTCAAATGGATAAAATCAAATAAAAAGAATCTATAATAGATAAAATCAAATAAAAAGAATGTTGAGCAAAAAAAAAAATCAAATTAAAAGATGTAAAATAAATAAAATCAAATTTAAGATTGTTAAATGAATAAATCAAATAAGAAATGTTAAATGAATAAGATCTAATAGAAGACTGTTAAATGAATAAAATAAATTATAAAGAATGTTAGATGAATAAAATCAAATAAAAAGAATGTTAAATAAATAAAATGAAACAAAAACGATTGTTAAATAAATAAAATGAAATAAAAAGAATTATTAATAAATGAAATCAAATAAAAAAAAACACGTTAAATGAATATAATTAATTATAAAGAATTTTAAATAGACTAAAAACAAGCCAAGCTCACGAGGACTCCCTCACTAACTATTCCATTTTAGACTCGATTAAGATTGATTTGTCTTAGAGAAAATCTCACGTCAGATCCGAAATCAATTTCTCACTTTCAACGTTTTCATTTGAATTGTTCATTATCCGCGCCATATCAAAGTATCGTGTGAATTAGGAGTCATCTTTTACCATATCAGCCGATCTATGCAACGAGAAACCGTGATTTTATAATTGAGAAAAAATTGTAGAAAAAGAAGAAATTACTTGTTACAATATTTTCTAACCTTCTGAATGGTTATTTTTCAAATCAAATCTACTTTAAAGTTTCGTCTGCAAAACCTTTGAACAAGCACAGGTATAAAATTTGCAAACCGGAAAGGGTTAATTAACCATTGCAGACAAGTAACTTCTTATTTTCTCACAATATTTTCTACACTCAACAACTCTTATTTCTTTTATTCGACGGATCGCTAGGCCCACCCACTGACCGCCGATATGATGGTTCGACTGAGGTAACATTACATTTATTTTGTAAAATTAATCCCAGGGACATAAAGTAAAGCGCACAGCGTAAAAAAGGCATAACTACAACGTTAAATAGTGCGTTTTAGTCATAAAACCAACAAAAATGTTTGACACAAATGTTGAAGGCCAGTACTCCCGGTCTAAATAATCGGCCAATCGACATGATACTGAGAGCAGTAATCCGCCAATTGACCAATCGCGGCCGTCAACCAAGGAATCAACAGACCAATCAAAAAGTTTATTCAGCCCGAACCTGAGCTTATCAACTCCAAAATTGGCTGCCATTTAGTGTACCTTTATTGTTGGTTTTGCGACTTAAGCGTCGTAACTACAGCTTATTTTACCGTTTTTGTTACATGCTACTTGCAATAAATTTTGCAAAATAACGCCGTAAAAATCGATCGGAGTTAATCGATGAAACTTAGGGAGTCCGTTGGCGTTGCCAGTGATTGGTCAATTTTGCCGGGCTCACTTTTTTATCGTCTGACAAGGGAAACATTCAACAAAGAAAACTTACTTTTAAAGTACAAGCTCCCTTCCATAGGTACTAGACCCGAGCTTGGAGATACTGCAGACTTACAGCCCACACATCGACTCGTGTTGGCTGAATAAAACATGCTCGTGCAACCCCGAAATTGCTTACAAATGCTTGCACAATCCAATCTGCTCCTAACAACCAATTCCCCAAACGCTATATTGTTTGAACATTTCATTCCATCATAGCTTATATCCCGTACTAAAAATTGTCCGAATACATTATGGAAAGAATACAGAAATATGGTAGTCTGTAGAAGCCAGTATAACTTTTGCCTCCGAACTCGTGGCATTCTTCAGCTAATGACTTTACGAAAGGGGATCCAATTATTTTCTAATGTCTGTTTCCGATCAATCATTTTTCGCAATAATGAACGATAATTACGCTAGCTTGAGTTGTTACTCACCCGAACGAGGAAAAAAGAAGAGAGGGAGACTCTATAGAGGAATAGTTAAATTAATGAATTGCTAGCCACACCAACTACTCTCCGATAGCGTAGCTTGTCTGAGATATCAAACGATGTCATTTTAAGAAATATATAGTCGGAGACATTAACAAATACAAATATAAATGATAGTCAGCCCGATTAGCTCAGTTGGTAGAGCACTTGACTTCAAACCTCAAGATCACGGGTTCGAGCCCTGGACTGACCATATCAACTAACAAACTAATTGTCTTTCGGATGAGACGTTAAACCGAGGCCCCGTGTGACGATGCTTATCCATCGAGCACGTTAAAGAACCAGGCGGAGCTCTCAGTAGTTTCGTCCTGTATCCTTGCACTATCCCCCGTAACAACTAACCGTCTTCTGGGGGCGTCGCTCATATGGGCATGTGCTACGGTAGCGACGATCAATAAACGGAAATACACACACAATATAAATGATATATATTCTTTATTTCCTAAAAAAAAAAGAAGAGTAAATACATGGTTACATAAAATACAGAATAACAAAGGACAAGGAGACAAGGAGACAATATATCTCCGACTATGTTCGATATTTTCATACACGATATAGTTAATGAAATAAACGATATCAACGCAGGATTTAATGTCGGACAAAAATTATTTCAGTTCTGCTATATGCCTACGATTTAGTTTTCATTACGCCATCGGAAATAAATCTACAAAAAATGCTCGACAAATTGACAACTTGGTGTAAGAATTGGCGCGGGCTGGTAATATGCTGACCATCTCAAGTTTGGCTTCTCTGATTTTGAACTCATATTCTGATTGTTTTCGACGTCTGGAACGTAATCGCATTACATTTAAGTATCTTTGTGTCGTATTCAGTGAACATTTAGAATATCCATCGCACTGTGAAACAATGTAAAAAAACCCGCAGGACGAGCTTTAATTGATTTCTAAATTTCACAGTATTATAAGTTTCGGGTTCAACTCATATGGAAAATTATACATTAGTTGTGTAGTGCCTATATTAGACTACGGTGTGTCCATAATTAGGTTTTAAACAACACAAGTGCCTAGACAATATCCAAAATAGTATTTCCTTGGGGTTCGAAGATTTGCCCCTGTAAACGCTTTATTAGGGGACACAGGCTAGCTATCGACGCAATATAGACAACAGCTAAGCACAATACGTTATTGGAATAGGCTACTGCGTACACCCAACAACAGGCTTCTGTAAAAGATATTCGAGTTCTACTACAACCGTTGTGATAATAACTGGTTTAGTGATCTCAAGGTAATATTAGATAAACTAGACTTGTCAGATAACCTCTTTCGCAAACAACCGGTAAATATAGCTTTGGCCAAAACGAGAATCAAGCATGTATATAGTTTACACTGGTTATTAAATATCGAAAGAACTCCGAAACTTCGTACAGACAAACTGTTCAAAACAGCAGTCGACACGGGACATTATGTAAAGCTTAATTTACACAAGAATGAGCGATCCCTCCTTGCCCAATTAAGGCATGGAATTTTACCACTTAGGATGGAGACTGGGCGGTATATTGGTGAAACGATCGATATGCGTATTTGTAATTTTTTGTGCCAGCGAAGAGATTGAAAATGAAGTACATTTTGTGACTAAATGTGAGTTTTATCATGATATACGTCAAGAACTCTTCCATGTCATTATTATGAGTAATTCATACCAACAGTGCAAAAAGTACAAAAACTATGCCACCTATTATTGTACCATGTGCGTAAATTGGCTAAATACACTGTAAAAGCATTTATTAAAGGTAGAAAAGCTATTTACAGCCAAACAAGCTCTTCGATATAACAAGATAACAACAGCAACAGCAGAAACTGTTAATCTATTGTCGTCATTTAGTGACGAAAATATCGTAACTACAGTTTGAATGAACTGCGGTTGCGGCGTTTTGGTCACCCACCAGTTAAGATTATGTCGAATTTAGGATTATTTGAGAACCATAACTTCACATGTTTTGTTTAGTCGCATATTTCCCGTCGGAACAAAAACCACAGTGCTTTTTTTTTTGTTGTTGTTGTTGTTGTTGTTTTATTTTGTTAATTCGTAATGTATTGATAGCTCTATTCAATATCCATGTATCATACTCTTTTGCCGATATCTTTCTGTGTCAGAAAATGTGGTTCTATCGAGTTTTCCGAAATTTTTCACTGATCTTTACAGACCTTCTGCTCGGATACAATTTAGTCTTCAGATTCCTGCAATTATTATATGTCGGTCTAAACTATTTTATGTTTTGTTTCGGTAATTCACTTTCCCCCCTAAATTTTCAGGAAAATACCTATTCTTTGGAATGTAAAACCTCTGGGTGGGTGTGTTGGGTTGGATTGTTGGAGGTAGTTGTTAATGTTCGGTAGTCCACCCTGACCAGCTCAGCCCTCATGAAGACGAGTCGCCGAATTGTCATCTTTTTGGAAAAAGTGGTGTCAACACTGAGATTTGTCTTTCACCCGTGATTCATTTCATCCCTACACTTTAGCAGCATATACTTATACATTTGTTTACAAACATTTTTGCCAACAAACTAATATTTGCTCACAGCCAATTTAGCAATGACCCGCTGAAACTGACATTTCATATATATATTTGAATTAGTTATTTTCATGTTGAACAGTGTCATATAGGCCCATGGGGCCAGGTGTTGTTTAGATGTACATATGTATATTTTTTAGAAATGTATTCAGTGTGGTTGTTACTCATGTCACTATAATAAAAACTTATTGTTCAAACAAAAAAGTATGAAAATCATATAGATATGATTTCTATGCACTGCCCTTTTCGATGACTAATTCCTTAACCCTTTCAAACACAGTGACTATTTTTGACTCCCCTCAAGAAAAAACTATTGGGAAAACATTTGTGTAAAAATGTAAAATTTCTTGCAGCAAGCAATTTCTTCATTTTCGACCATGATTTCTAGCTGGAAAGTTGGTTACTTTGATCGTTCATCTGTTTCAAGCATCAAAACTCGAATAAGATAGAACTTAATTAAATAGTCAGATGATATGACGGCATAACAAACGATATGTAACAAAAGAATCCAAAGACATTCTCTTCTATAATGTTCCATGTCTAAACAACTGGCGGCCCGCTGGACCCGACCACACAATACACCCACCACGTCCAATGAATCAATCAGGAATTTCAAATTCGATATTAATCGGCGTTATTTTGCGAAACTTATGGCCAGTAACACATAATAAAATCATTAGAATAGGTGGTAAGTAAAGTTTGAACGTGTCGCTCTTGAATCGCCTATCTAACAAAAATGATTCGCCTAAATGCCGGTCAATGTCGTTGCCAAAATGAATTATTGATTGGTCGTTTGATTGACACTCGCGATTGGTCAATTGACCAATCGCTGACTCCCTTCCCCTTACTCAGATGGCCGCTCCCATTGACTCCCGCTTCGATTCTACACGTCGTTATTTTGCAAAGTTCATAGCCAGTAGCAAGTAACATAAAATGAAATAGTTAGTTGGAGACCTAAACGTCATAACTAAACCAACAAAATATTTCCAGTAAGAATGACCTTACAATGACTAGGATTCCAGTCTATATGTTGCTTGGTTCTACTATAGGCTAGTTGACCTTACTAACTTCCTAACAATTAATTCAGTGCTTGAATAATATATACCTCCTATAATTTCCCCCCGTTGTTTCTTTCCGCTTTGATGTAGATCTAAAGCTAATTAATTATAATGATTTAAAAACACAGGGCCCGCTAGCTATCTGCAAAAGAATTAGTCTCGGTTCCTTCCTTGTATTTCTTAAATAGAGTCCATATTATTGTCAGAGTTATTTCCGATTTACTTTTCCATTAAATCTCATTCCGCAGACGTACATAAAGAGCTGATTGTCGAGAAACTCAGGGTTTCAGTTTTATTTTGGTCAGTCACTGTTAAAATGTTCACTTGGAGCTTCAAAAAGTCTAGAATTCCTACTCCTAAAAATAAATTGCAAATTTCAAGGAGCAGTTATATAACTCATTACCGTACAACAGATTTTTAGACCGGTCCGAAATTGAAAAAAAGTTGCAGATAAATGTGCTAACATTGGAAAAAAGACAACGCCTTATGATCGCCGATACACTTTAATTTGGGCACCGATAAAGCTGAATTTCCAGCTGAAGAAAGGATCGGGCAAACCATTAAAATGGTCGCAGAATACGACATCTTCTGTATCTATGGTGTTGTAAATCATGTAATACATCTGTATTGATAAGACCCTTACGCACTTACTAATTGGTGATTAGTAATTTTTTTCTTGCATTTCCCACTGGTACCGTGCTCTCGGTTACCATGGATGGTGGGTACCAAAAAGTAAAACTATCCGCTGAGACTAACCGGATTCAAAGATATTATAGTATTATTCGATGTGACAACTATCAAACTTAAGCTAAAAACTTAAAAATATTTGGTGGATCATTTTATTTCATGCATTGATCGGCGGAACTATGCACTTTTCGCAATCTTTTTCCCTTACGAGAATTTGCGAAAATGATATAGACAGATTGCGAATAGAAACTATCTTAGTTATTTACACCCATGTTTCTTTTGGATTAAATCTGTTTTTCATCCAACATGGAGGGTATCATCTTACACATTCGTACCCTGGTTTGTTCAACCCATTTTTTTTCGAATAATGTATTTTATGAATTAGATCAAAATTAATATTATGATTGTAATGTTCATGTAATGGGTATTCATGTTATGATAACTCACTGTCTGGTGTTTTACATTTAAAAGGGGAAAAAAAACTTGAAATTCAAGAAGAGAGTTTTTATTCGGAAATATTCTGTAATATTTTGAAACAAAACCTCTTTTGAAAATCAAAGCTAGGCTAATTATATTACCTTTAAAGCCATTTCTTCTACAACTGCTCGCCCGTCATTGTCTAAGCTTTGACTTGCACAACACATTTATGCAATTTGTTTTCCAGGGCTTCCGCAATGTTATTTTTAGTGTAATTGCGTGCGGCATCATGTAAACTAAAGTTCGACTAGATTCGTTTGACTGAAATAAAGCTTACTTGAATCGACAAAAGCCATCAAAAGAAAACAAAAATTCAGGCTTCGTCTAGAAGAGGGGTGAACTTGGTGAAATATATCGTATTTGATTGTTAAGTGCAGAAATGAACGACAGATAGGTTACTGTTCGTTTGAACCACGAGCCGCCGTCATAGCGCAGTTGCTAGCGCGTCGGACTGTCAATCTAGAGGTCCCGGGTTCGATCCCCGACGGCGGCACTCATACTTTCCGACAATTTGTCTCCCACCAATGGGTCGATAATAGTAGACCTATGTGGGATAGCAGCTGGAGGCCAGCAAAGGATGTGGTGGTAGTACTGGTGTGAGAAATACCAGGAATCCATTATTAGGTGCTCCCGCCGCCGCGATATAACTGAAAGATTGTTGAAACCCCAAACAAACAAAAAACAAATCAAACAAATCGTTTGGACTACAGTAAAAGCATAATAAGTCGCCTTTGGACAAAATACACTTTAAACTAGGCTGTAAATGAAAAGATAAAGTTCTGGGGCCCGTGGCATGCAGGATAATTGACTAATCGCTCTCCCCGCCTACTTACCCCGTTGTCCACGCCCACTGACTCGAAAAGAGATCCCGCTTCGCTTTTAAATGCGTTATTTTGCGAAATTTTTGACAAGCAGCATGCAAAAAACTGAGAATAGTTGATTGGCGACGTAAACGTCGTAACTACAGCTTGAATAAGCTTTAGTTACGACGTTTACGTCGCAAAACCAACAAAAACGGTTAACAGAATGGCGGACAATGTCGGAGTTCAAAACTCATTTCTGGTCTAAATGAAGGATTTCATTGGTCGACTGAATAATTGATTGACAACTGTGATTGGCCAATTGTTTATCTCAGTAGTAGATCTTTCATTTGTAAACAGCTAAAGCCTATTTTCATGAGTGGTTCCTTCTCCTTGGCTCGGACAATTTATGATAGTCTCTGATATAAGGATACTATGTAATACAAATTAAATGAACTTAAAGGCATATTAATTAACCCATGACCAGGTGGCAAAATTTTAGACTCGTCCAAATTGAAAGGAGTTGTAGACGGCAATTTAAAGTTGTTTTTTTTTTGTTGTTGTTGTTGTTTTCAATCTAATGGATAGAAAACATTGTAGAGGAAGAAATTGCTTGTTACAATCAATTTCTTCATTTTACATAATGTTTTCCCGATTGGTTTCCTTGAAGGGGCGTCAAAAAGTGTCACTGTGTTGGAATGGGTTAAAAGGAAATAACCTATAGGAATAATTTCGATAGGGATAGATAAATCTAGAAAACAGTTTAAAAAGCAGCTATTCGGGATTGGTAGAAATACTTTTGGAGTTTTACAAGATGACCAGGAAATGTCACAAACTTTACGAGAAAAAACGATAATTAAATGTTAAAGAAAATTAAACAGAATTTTGTTAAATAAGAGAAATATTTGTTATTGGAGAAACTTTTACTCGATATTTTTTATTCCAATGCTTTAAGAAATATATTCATAAATCGCAGCAAGCGTTTCAAATCCAGATTTCTCTCTCTCTCTCTGTCTATCTCTTTTTCTCCCCCTCCTTTTCTCTTTCTCTCTCTCTCTCTCTCTCTCTCTCTCTCTCTCTCTCTCTCTCTCTCTCTCTCTCTCTCATAAACAACACTGAATAGTGTATATTATATCCTATCGGCTGATTAAGTTGATCTCCGTTTGTTATGTAGAGTCAGCGCGGTCAAGTCATCCAGACTACAGTTCGGAAAAGGCTGTAGTTTCGTTGTTTTGACTGCTCATGACCGAAAGTATTACATACACCGCAGAAGCTTATTTTAATTAATATTGATGTTGTAATCTGATTTCGGATATGGATCTACGCGATCAAAACATCGTAACTACAGTTTGGAAAAGGCTGAAGTTGCAATGATTTGACTGCTTATGACCGGTGGTATTACGTACAACACATGGGCTAAATTTGATAAATATATTAGTTATAATTTGATTACATCGGAAATGGAACAACCAAGGAACGTAACCAATTCACATTATTTCAGAACAAACAAACGTCTGAAACTTATTCTATTTAACTTGAAACTACTGCTATTGCAACTTAAATTATATCGTTTTTTATGTACATGTGTTAATATCTTGGGCCGGAGGCCTGATATACTTAAATTGAATAAAATTTCCAAATCTTCTCTCTCTCTCTCTCTCTCTCTCTCTCTCTCTCTCTCTCTCTCTCTCTCTCTCTCTCTCTCTCTCTCTCACTCTCTCTCTCTCTCTCTCTCTCCCTCTCTCTCTCTCTCTCTTTTCCCCCTCTCTCTCTCTTTTTTTCTCCCCTCTCTCTCTCTCTCTCTTTCTCTCTCTCTCTCTCTCTCTCTCTATCTATCTATCTATATATCTATCTATCTATCTATCTATCTATCGATCTATCTATCTATCTATCTCCATCTCTCTCAGCACACAAAATTGTGAACTATGGAGCTACAGACAATGAGGGCGTAAGAGCCCCCGCAAGTTTGCATCGAATTTCCGTCACAAGGTTTGTTACAGTTAGAGGCTGTTCCATATTTGGTGTAGGTGTCATCACAGTAACATTCGTCTCTATCCTGAAATGATAAAGTTAGCCTTTCCGACTCATTGCGAGAATTGTCTGATCACTGACCCCGCCCACTTACCTCCGAAAGGAGCTGCTACTTCATTTTTAAACGGCGATTTTTTGCAATTTGTATGGCCAGTAAGATGTAACAAACAAGTTAAATAGTTGATTGGCGACCTAAACGTCGTAAATAAAGCTTGAATAAGATGTAGTTACGGCGTTTAAGTCGTAAATCCAATGCGGCCTAAATAGTTCACATAAATGTCGACGAATGTTGGAGTTCAAATTTCACTTCCGGTCTAAATAAATGATTTGATTGGTCCATTGATTCTTTGATTGACAGACGAGATCCGTCATTAACTATAAACCAATTGACCCCTTTAAGATAGCGCCCAGGCAAAGCCCTATCTGTTTTCTTTCTTTTCATCATTATTCATATACAATGCATAAAGAAAACAAAGTTATTCTGAGATATTATACTTAAATCTTTTAGATTAAATCAACTCAACGACATTGACAAGGAATATCGCAAGGGCCGTCGAAAAATGATTTGCTGATTTAAAACGCGATGGTCGAGAATACGATGTTGCTAACACGAGAGTACGATACTGATAGCATAATGACGAAAACGCGAGAAATTGATGAGAACGCACGAAAATCTCCTGATCTAACCGTTACTCTCCCGTATTTGCGCAATCGTAGTTCTGGCATCGTCATGCTACTTTCGCGTTATCGTCATTGAACTGTCGCGTTAAAAATATTGTGGAAAAAAAAGAAAAATGCTTCTTCTTTTTCCACAATATATTCTACCCTATTGAATGACCATGTTTCAAATAAAATCGACTCTAAATTGTCGTCTGCAAGACATTTGAATTTGGACAGGTCTGAAATTTTGCAAAACAGGGTTAATGCCATCGTACTACCACAAAATTGCCATCGCCTTATTTACACCATACTCTCGAGGTATCAACATCATAGTATTTTATCTTGGCCTCCCAGTTAGGATGCTCGAATGGCTGGAAGAATAGAATCCAAATTTATTCATTGTGACAAAATAGGTTGTTAGTTATCTTTCCCTGGAAATTAAAAACAAACTTTTAACCTATGGGTTTTTTGTATATACGCATCGAAAGCACTACAAATTGCCAATCTCGGCACACTTAATGTTAATTGGTCTATCTACCACACAATATATTCAACAAAGCCTAACTGTTTTGTTTTCTCAACTATGTTCTTAATCATTTAAACTGTATGTATGTAACAAAACTATGAATCTTATATTCGCTCATTACTAAGAAAATGCATCTTTAAAAAAACGCGAACATGTGTATATATGCATTTGTTTTCTTCCCCAATCCCCGAAGTTAACATGACGACAAAAGTCGTGTTATAGCGAGAGAGCGTGTCACAACGGTGAACTGTTTGTCAGGGGTAAACAGTTATCGTTCAAGGAAACTTATTCTCGAGTGGTGGCCTCTGCCTAGGTGCGACAACATAGCTCCTTTTGTATAGGGTTAACCGTAGTCATATATTTCAAAGTGGAAAAATCAAATGATGGCCGGATCAGATATTGCGAGCTCCAGGGTAGTATCAAGAATACTTAAAGAAAAGAAACGGCGAAACTGTCAACACAAGGATAGTACATATAAACCACCTGTTTTTTTTTCCCTTTGGTTTTGTTGATGTTTGTTGTATTGCTGTTATCTGCATATTGAAAAAGAGGTTAAACAAATGACGAATAAAAGATAGACCATCCTCGCCTCGAAATCAAGACTTAAAGGTCAATAGGACTACGCTTTGTCACGGAAGGAGATCTATCGGTTTACGATCTCAAGCTTTTAACAATTTTATAAATGTTATTGCCGATTAGTTCAATAAAAGCGGAAATACCAAAGACAATGCAGCGTGTAATCATGCAAGTTGAGGTTACAGTCCGTCGGGTCAACAAAATGTTACTGTAATACCTGAACAGAGTAAGTTGTCCCTTTCCTCTGAGCAGTAGACCGAACACGCTTCTACAATTATAGACGGAGATCGGTCTGTAAACATGTTCATCGCCCTCGAGCTGCTGTCACGATAACAACCAATATACCCATGATCAAGGCCATTTACCCCTGGAAACAGATTGTAAAGATGCTGGTCTGAAAACTTGTCCAAATATATGTACTAGAGGCGCTTAAGCGTCTGTACCAGTCTACCCCTCTGAACTTTATGATATAATGAAGAGCAAGACTTTCAATAGTTTCTTCACATACAATACCGATTTATTGTACCAGTGTATAAACGACGTTGAATGGACATATGGCTATGACAATAGCCGAATGGTCTTTAGCCTGTTGTGCTCAAACAAGATATCGGATAATTTTATAGATGGTACGGGTTTACCAGTCTATGGCTACCATTTTTTAAAATCTGTGTCCTCTGCTTTTGTTGATTCTCTACCCTATGATTATCACATGATGTTCTTTACTACACTGAAATACTTTTCTTCCTGGAATTCTTTAATTTAAGCATCATAACAAATACATGACCGATGATTGAGTAACGTTTCGCGAACAGGCATTTGGACTCAAAAATTCTAACAACGGACTTTAATTGAGTCACAGAAAAAATAAAATGTTTCAGTTTTTGCAGCCTGTTTTACGGAGACGGATGCTTTATAGTGACACTTACTCCATATTCGGAAGGTGTCTTCCGGAAAAGGAGGATTATACAATCTGTTCGATGCGATACGAAAACAAATATACTAGGCACCTCTTTCATTTCCTCCTTTTTGAAGACTGTATATCAATTTCAAACTTTCCTGCTTGATAACGCGTTCGGTTTGGTTCAGTCTTCTGCTCTGCCATTTATCTTCTACCCATATGACATAATATCTTCCATCACGTGGTCTTATGCTTCCTGACCACTAAAATAGCACCGCACTAACCATGTCCAGTGTCCTAGTAAATCTATCCGTTCTTGTAATATATGAGAGCTTCGTTCAGTGATACAGTGTTACATTGTTTATTTTTTCTGGATCCATGTGCCTGTGGTTTCGCCAATGCTTAAATGTTACCCGTCATGTAAAAATGGACCGTTCAGAATTATTGCAGTGCAAATATTTGAAAAAGACATGCGGTGTAGCACAGGTCAGCCAGAGTTGCTATTTCAAAAATGAATATAAAATTGGGTAGAATAACCTTTATTCATTTAGGGGGAATCACGATTTACAGGGATGCCAGAAAACGAAAAGTGTCTTTCCTGATCAAACTTCGCGGATTTCTCATACTGCCAAGTCGAGGGTTCGAACTGGTCAAAGGTGCCATCAGATCATGGAGAAACGGTTTTCTTCTGGATTTCTTAAATTTTGTAATGTATTTCTTTAAAAAGTAATCTCAATTAGAAGAATGACACACTTTTGAATAGAAAGACACATTTTAGATTATGATACTTTGTAAATCAGAATCAATTCACAATTCCTTTTGTTACAGCGTATGAGTTTCGAATTAAAATTCAAAAATTTGGTTCAAATAAAGCTACAGGTGTAGACGGGTTTGTATCAAATACTTTAAAGAATGTGGGTATACTATAATTTCGACAATAGCGTCAATTATAAGCAACAGTGTTGCGTCTTGGGTATATTTGGATGATCTAAATTTAGGTCGCGTTATTCCAATATTCAAAGGCGGCGAAAGAGATGACCCCAATAATTACAGGCCAATCTCTATTTTACCCACAATTTCAAAAAATATTTGAGCGTCACATTGCTTTTCACTTACAAATTTTCTTTTAAAGTACTAACATAATCAACAAATATCAGTTTGGTTTTAGACAAAAACCATTCTTGTGTAACTGTTCTTTCTATGATGATAGGCGTATGACTTATAGACTTAGATGAGGGAAAATACGTAGGTTAAGTTTTTCTTGATCTGAGAAAAGCTTTTGATCTTGTAGACCACGAAATTTTGTTACATAAACTTAAGTTATACACTTTTCAGAAGTAACACTTAACCTCATATAATTCTCAAATAGCAAACGGTTGGTCAAGGTTCAAAATTGAAGTCTAGAATGCTTAGTATAAATTCAGGAGTACCACAAGGTTCGATACTAGGACCTCTCTTATTCTTTATTTATATAAATGATCTCATTTTTTCTTTTAAGTTTTGAGTTAATACCTCAATAAAAAAAATTCTCTTCATTTCTAGTAGGGGCCGCGGTTATAGCGCACTGGCAGAGTGTAGGACTCCTAATCACGGGGTCCGCGTTTCGATCCTCGGCCGCGGCGAGTATCCGACATTGGATGTATAATCGTAAACATAAGTGGGATGAGCAGATGGAAGCTCGGAAATGATTTAGAGGTGATTATGGTGGGAAAAATTCCAGAAATTTATGGTTACGTGCTGAAGTCAAGACATTTTTGGTTCACAAATTACATGAAAGAGCAAAATCATACTTCTTTAAGAAGGGGAAACCCCTCCTGTCAAAATTTAATGAAGATCTACTGTAAGGCACCTTAAAATCTTACTTGTACAATACCATGTCCCTTCCATAGGTACCAGGTTCGAGAGTGAAGTCACCGCTGATGCACAGCCGATGCAAAGACTAGTCGTTTTAGAATGAAATATACTCCTACAAGTATCCGATTGTTAACATATATCTGCACATTCTTTTCGGCTCCTAGCTTCAATTTCGACAAAAGGTAAATTCCTCGAACATTTCATCCCATTAAAAGTTGTATCTCCTACAAAGCATTTTCCAAAACAAAGATATGTCACAGAAAAACACAAAACTATCCGTGTAACTACGTGTAGATGAATCTGTTCCATGGTTGGTAGGGCTAATCCTACGTTGTCATATCCTTTCCTGGTTTAAAAAGCATGAATTATTCAATTTTCAGTTTCGTCTACCAAAAACGATCGATCTTAGTGGTTGAAAAAAATATTCATACCTCCATGAACAAAGTTTTGAGAAGGCAGCTAATTTGTATGCTTGCACACGAATTAGTTCGATGAATCTTTCTTTTTTTTTTTTTTTTTTTTTTTTTTTTTCGATTGGTGTCAATAAATCATATGAAATGAAGAGAATATTGTTTGTTTTCGTGGAGGTATGAGACGAAAAACCTTATCACACTTATGTATGAATTCTATTTGAGGATTCATACAGTGTGATTAGTATTTTCGTTTCATACCTCTATGAAAACAAAATAATTTCTTCATCTCTTAAATAAATTTGAAATATTTGCGGCAAAATATTTTTACAGAATTTTGCGGAAAATGTATATTTTCATTTTTTGTTTTATGTCAAAAAAAATTAAAGAAATTGCTTATCGAAAACATGGCAAATGTAAAGCATCGTGATAATATAATAAATTTGTTGATACAATAATTTTTCATCTAATCACGCTATTGTCTGCCTCATTATATCTCAGAGGGCTATAAACAAGAAAACCTAAAAATTCGACAATCTCCGTCCAAATATTTAAAGTCGCTTCCCAGTTTTTATGCTAGCAAAGCGTCAGCTTTGATAGCTTAAGTTAACAGACACAATTTGGAGGTCTTTTCAGAGTTCAACGAGTGCAAACTGCCACTGGAGGCTTAACGACTAAATCCATTGAATGCCTTTGCAATAAAAAGTAGTTCTTATTTCATTAATATTGCAAACCCCACCACTGCATTTTATGGCCTCAAGATTTAACTTTATTCAAATTGTAGACCACTCCTTGAAAAGAATGCTTTTTAATCCAATTCCACGCATTCCCGCTTTTGAAACCTGTCAAGAAAATGACTTTGAAAAACATTGTCAACAATGAAGAATTTGCTTGTAAAAAGCAATTTTTTCATTGTCTACACTGTTTTCTACCCGACAAGGCAAAGGTTTTCTAAATTCCACTAATCATCATAACCTTTGACGAAGAAGATTACTTAATAAAATCATTATTTGCTAGCGTACAGTTCTTTCAGCACTTTGATTCAACAGAAATGTTTAAGTATGGTAGTTTGTGTGCCTTTAGTGAGAAAATAATGTAAAAAGAATCCAAAAGTCGAATAGACAAGCGTGAAATGCCTAAACAATATGAAATTCGAACAGATAAGCAGTTCAGATTTCAAAAGTGAAATATTATTTGATTTGTTTGTTTGAGTGGGGTTGAACAGTCTTCCTAGACAGTATTTCGGTCATATCGCGGCGGCTGGACCACCTAACCATGAAATGTCGATGTTCATCACACAAAAACTACAACTACATCCTTTCCGAGCCTCCAGCTGATCATCCTACTTAGGTTTACGATTATCCTGCCATCCGTGGGAGACAAATGTCGGAAGAATATTTGCTGCGACCAACCCGCGGCAGAATACTAACCAAAGGTGACGTAATTAATCCCTCAAGATGACGTAGTATAAAGTAATGATAAACAATCATTTTCAGATGATGTTTTCCTGACTGTTACACTCATTGGAATTGAAATACAATAAAAAATGTAAAATGCACACAAAAAGTACGAAGGAGTTCTGTAAAAAAAAACTTTGATAAAGCTAGTTTCCAATAGCCGATTAACTACACCTTATTTGAAGACTTGAAGAGTTTTTATTCTCCGCACATTTTTATCTTCGACACACCGCTGATATATTTAGCGATATTTTACAAATTTCGACAGCACGCATGAGAACACGTGTATGACATTTCCTTTCAATTCACATGTGCATAATTTAATTGTCGGTTTCGTCTTTGAAAAATGAGCGCTCTGATTGGGCGAAAAATAATATTCATAACTCAATGAACAAAAGTTTCAGCACGCAGTTATTTTGTATACTTGCGTACAAATTACCTCCATAAAAATGTATCAAAATTGTTTTTGTTTGATTGTTTTGGTGTTGTTTTTTTTTTTGGTTTTTTTTTTTTTTTTTTATTTTGATTGATGTGATGAAATTATAAGAAATGAAGATAATATTTTTTTCATGGAGGAATGATACGAAAAAACTAATTCCAGTGTATGAATCCGCTTCGCGTTTTCATACAGTGTGATTAGTTTTTTTCGTTTCAAACCTCTATGAAAACAGAACATAGTCTCTGCGTCTCTAAAGTGAACGCACACATTGAGCCGTCTGGACAATCACACATACCGTATGATAGTCCAAAGGAATCTACGTATCTATACTTTGTCCGCAAGCATACAAAATAGTTGCGTGCTCAAAATTTTGCTCATTTAAGTATGGAAAGAAAAATTCAGCCGAACAATACTCTTGGAACTAAAATTAAATTTAATAGAGATTGATACATCTAAATGTGTTACGGGGCAGAATTTTCTATAAACTTAGTAAGGCAAGGGAGGAAAAAAGAAAATAGAGAAAACTTAACCGAGGGTCTTGATAAATCACGTAGAATCTTCCAGCCTGATCAGTTTTGATGCCCCACGCAGTTAAAAAAAGAACAATTCCCATTTTCTCGCGACTGTTCTGATTTACTGAAAAACAACGGTCAATTGAATCGATATAGAATGATCATTGTTGACCTGTAAACGAAATAAATATTGTAGGGAAAATGTTTATTCAATTTAATTTGGACGAGACTAAAGTACATAATTGTCGATTTAAGAATTACAATTGTTTAGATCTAGGTTGTGATAAGAGTAAGTTAACCCATTACCTGACGTTAGAATTTTAGTTTGTTCAAAGGTTCAGACGATAATTTCTAGTGAAATTTTAAAAAATGTTTGTCTTTTTGGATAGAAACATTGTTGTAAATGAAGACAAGTAGCTGCTCCATTTTTCACAATGTTTTCAAAACCCCTTTTCTTTCTTTTTTGGGAACAAAAACGCAAATGTATGGGAATTGGATAATATTTTGCAGTTTCCATCGAACCTCTCACAGGACTCTGTGGAAGAAAATATTTGCAACCAAATATGCATAGGCTGTATAATATAAAGACTGTGTGTTTGGATCCGGTTAATTTCGTGACATAGATTTCCGTTTTTTAACGGCAGTATTGTCTTCGGCGTTCGTTGGTTTAACCATTTCCTGTTCACACACGGGATTTTACGTCTTAATAATTTCATACTTGAGAAAACATTGTGGAAGAAAGAAGAAATTGCTTGTAATAAGCAATTTCTTCATTTCCCACAATATTTTCTACTACATAGAATGGTTTCATTTTAAATTGAATCAATTTTTTATTGTCGTCTGCAACCTCTTTCAATTTGGATAGGTCTAAAATTTAAAAAACAGGAAAGGGTCAAAGAACGCTTGAAACAAGTCAGTATTAAGAAAGATGCAATGTTTTATAATGAATTACACGGGTAGAGTTATCGAAAACCACCACGAAATTAAAAATTCAAACGGACTTAATACGATGGTCGTTTATGGTTGTCCCCTTTAAGAAAAATATTAAAAATGCTTATATATAGAGACAGAATAATGCACTTTCTTTTAGTTCCTTTACTGATTACGCAATTCTCAAATAAAAGTACACAACTGCAAATGTCAACCGGCCTTGTTTTTTATTTTTATTATTATTTATTTATTTGATTATTTCTAGAAACAAGGGGGCCAGAACGGCCATAAAATCGCTCACCTGACTCATTTATGATGATTGAAAAAAAATTGAAAGAACACAGGCATGCTTGACCTTGACCTTTGACAATGGGGTTATCTTAGAATTTCTTTCAAATGGCACATCTACTCACGATTGAGATAAATTGAGACATTTTATTTTTAGCTACCAAAGATGGTCCTCACAAATATGGACTAAGGCACATACACCAACTTGTCATAGAGACAACTTTGTCTTGCTCACTACAAGTAGGCTTGACAAAAAGAAAGTAATAAGAATCTTAAAAGTAGTCCTGTTTGCTAAACACTTGAGATCAGTTATTGTTTCTGACTAGCTACCCATCTCACTTGCGCATACCGCTTGTATTTTGCCCATTGGTGGCAGGCAAAAGGTACTTGTCACAATGGTTGTGCCGAATGTCCGATGAAAGTTGACTAAGTCGTTTTTAATAATTTTTCAGTTATATCGAGGAGCATTTAACAATTGATTTCTAGTATTTCTCGCACCAGTATTACAATTACATCCTTTCCTAGCCCCCAGCTGCCATCCAATTTAGGTTTAGGATCATCTACCCATTGGGGAGACATTATGCGGTAAAGAATATGTGCTGCCGCCGAGATTAAAACCAACGACACCCACGGTTCCCACAATATTCTGCTTGCAAAATTCAACACTTTTTCCAGGATATTTTCTTAAATTCATGATTTTTTTTTCATCGACAAAAATCAAAGGATTATTATGACACAGATTGTTGAGTACACGAGACCCCATTTTATTGATGTCAAACTAAAACCCTGAACTCTGTCCAGAAAACTACAATAATATAGTATAATGGATAAATTTGATTGCTTCTAGACGGGTAGATTTTCAATATCATGTTAATGATAATTAATTTCAATGTCTATTTACCCAGAGTTCACTTTTTCATTTAACTGAATTGGAGGCCATTTATTACTTTCTTATCCAAATTCAATTCATGTCCGGTTACTGGTACACTTAAGATGTTGCTTTGGTTTTTCTCCTAAATATTCGTTTTATGTGCTTTAATCATATACTTAATAAAATTGGACACCTACCTCCATTCCTAGCCAAAACATAAGTACCATGCTTGTATTTTTTGGTGAAACAAATACCAATTTCTCTTTCTCGGCACACATTGTGACGTAATTAACACCTTGATAAAACATACTGGCGGGGGTGTTACTAGTCAACTGATTGGAACATGTACTTTAATTGGGTCCTGCGTCTTTCATCAAATTGATTTGTCTATTTCCTAGTTTTTCCCGTCTTTTTTTTAAGATATCACAAAACAAAGACTTTTCCCCCGTTTTCCCAGTAGCCTGGGAACCCTGGACACCCCATGATTATAGATTGGGAGTCTTACGCATTCCTAACTGCCTATGGTGGCAGCCCTGATGTACTCACACACATAAGAGCATAGTAATAGCCCCATTGGCCATTGTCAGCAAGATCCAAGTTTGATTAAAATTGGCCCACTTGTTTGGGAGGAGAAGATTTTAAAGTAAAAATTGCCACGCCCTTGCAGGCTCATATTTGGGCATCAATCATAATTCGCAAACATCTTTGAAAAGGGTCAGCCAAGGAACATTCATGCCTCCTCAAATAGGCCCAATAGTGACTGAGGAGAAGATATTAAAAGATTTCAAAGTCAAAAACTGCCGTCCCCTGCCACGCCCATATTGAGCGTCAATCAAATTTCGCGAACGACTTTTGAAAATGGTTACCATAGGAACATTCTTGCCTAGTATGGTTGAAATTGCACAGTGGTTACTGAGGAGAAGTTGTTTCAAGATTTCAAAGAAAAAACTTCCCCGCCCTGCCAATCCAATATTTTGGCGTGAATCAAAATTCTGCAAATAACTTCTGAAAAGGGTTACCAAAGGAACAATTATGCCAAATTTGGTTGAAATTGGCCCAATGGTTACAGAGGAGAAGATGTTTGAAGATGTCAAAGTCAAAAATGCCCCCCCCCCCCTGCCACGCTCATATTTGGGCATCAATCAGAATTTTGCGAAAAACTTTTGAAAAGGTTCACCAAAGGAACATTCATGCCAAGTTTGGTTGACATTGGCCAAATGGTTACTGAGGAGAAGATGTTAAAAGATTTCAGAGTCAAAAACGGCCCAGCCCTGCCACGCTCATATTTGGGCATCAATCAGAATTTCACGAAAAACTTTTGAAAAGGGACACCCAAGGAACATTCATGCCAAGTTTAGTTGAAATTGGCCTTCCGGTTTGGGAGGAGAAGATTTTAAAGATTTCAAAGTCAAAAACTGCCGTGCCCTGCCACGCCCATAATTTGGCGTCAATCAAAATTTCGAAATTGGCCCAATGGTTACCAAGGAGAAGATATTTAAAGATTTCAAAGTCAAAAACTGCCCAGCTCTTTCGAGCCCATATTTGAGCATAAATCAAAATTTCGCGAAGAACTTTTGAAAAAGGTTACCCTAGGAACATTCATGCCAAGTTTGGTTGAAATTCGCCCAATGGTTACTGAGGAGTAAATGTTAAAAAATTTCAATGTCAAAAACTGCCACGCCCATATTTGAGCATAAATCAAAATTTCGCGGACAACCTTTGAAAAGGGTCTCACAAGGAACAATTATGCCAAATTTGGTTGAAATTGGCCCAATGGTTACTTAGGAGAAGAAGTTTAAAGACATGTTGACGCCTTCCGACGCATGACGGTCAAGAGACAAAAGGTGATCACAAAAGCTTGATCACGTTGTGCTCAGAATGGTTAAAAATATAGTCAGTATTTAATGAAATTTTCACCAAATGTTTGTCTTCGTGTGATGTATCGTTTATTGTCAGTGTTTTGTGTTTCAATGCTGCGTCATGTAACCCTTTCCTGTACAAACGCAGGATTTTACGTTGCTGTAAGTTTATACTTAAGAAAATATTGTGGAAAAAGGCGAAATTGCTTGTAAGAAGCAATTTCTCCTTTTTCAGCATTTTTTTCCTACAACATAGGATGGTTTCATTTCAAATTGTATCCTATATTCATTGTTGTCTGCACCTCTTTCAATTTTGACCAGTCTAAAATTAAAAAAGAAACAAAAAAACAGGAAAGGGTAAAAAGGAGACTAAATGTCAAATTTCTTGTGTGTTCTGATATTACTAGGATTCTTGGTGGAAATTGATGAAGCCATTAAAACACTGTTTTGTGATAATTTTGTGTCTTTTTGAAATAAAATACTTTGGTAACCATATGCACTCCCCTGCCCATTCTGATTGACATGAAAACACTAAGGGTATTTGTAAAAGTATCTCTTGTGAAGCCCGGGGATTGAATTTTGCATCACCTGATGACTCTGATAATAAGTTGTTACAGTAATTCCCCTTTGTTTCAATTTAACTCCGCCAGTGTGCTACATTTTATAGAAAAACATAAGAGGACCTTGTGTGAATGTCAACGCTCGGCTGCTCAAATGCTTGATAATGGCTTAAACTTCTTCGTCGAAAAGGGCGCATATTTCGTTCCAAAAATTCAAGAGTTATCGCCCTTATTGGCATAGATTATTCTTTTGATAGTGAACATATATTCCGAGTTCAGTAATAGCAGAGATGTCAAAATTTTCCCGGCGACGATTCAGGCTACGAAGACAACCTGGCGATAGCAAGACCTCAAGGGCCGAGGTAAAGATAAGCAAGTAATATTTGCTTTTAACCCATTCTAACACAAGAAAATTTTAGACTGGTCCAAATTGAAAGAAGCTGCAGACGACAATTTCAAGTTGATGGATTTTTTTTTCGTCTTTTGGGATATAAAACATTGTGGATAATGAAGGAATTGCTTGTTACAAGCAATTTCTTCAATGTCCACAATGTTTTCCAAAGCTTTTTCATGTGGGGCGTAAAACGAGGGCTTGAGTTGGAATGGATTAAAGAGATCGATTGACGCATGAAGTTCCATATTGATAACCACTATAGTTTTCGACACATGCACCCAAAAATCGTGTATATTAAAAAAACACAAGTAAATATGCTAGTACACGTACTCCAAACGTAAGGAAAGGTGATTCTTGAGTTTCTTTTTAACCCATTTCCCACACAATCTCGCTTTTTGACGGCCCACAAGAAAAAGTTTGGAAAACATTGCGGATAATGAAGAAAATGCTTGATGCAAGCAATTTCATTCATTATCCTTAATGTTTTCCACCACAAAAGTCTAAGATTTTCATTATTTCATCAAGTAAAAACGGTCGTCTGCGCCTTCTTTGAATTTGGACCAGTCTAAAATATTGTCGTCTGGTAATGGGTTAAGTGCAATGTAAGAACCGGACGCCGACAGTCTCCTGGACTCCTGGACACCCTGAGTGGTTCCAAAATATGTCCTGTCTTCGCCGGGCGTATTTATACAAACTATTCAACCAATACGTTATTCCATTTTTATTCAACATCTTCGTTAACAGCAATTATTTTGACCGTTCATCTGTTTCAAGCATCAAAACTCGAACAAGATATAACTTAATTAAATAGCCACATAAAACAATGGCATAACAAACGATGTGTAACAAGAGAATCCAAAAACAGTCTCTGCTAAAATCTTCCATGTTCGAATTACCAGATTCTAGTGTAGAAATGCTGATAATTGTGATGACAATATTGACCTGGACTCTAAATGTGACTTGGGTCTACTACAGTAGACCCTAGTTGGCTGAGAAATCGGTATCTTAATTGATCACTTTCCACACAAATAACTCACAAAGTTAACTCGGTGCTTGAGTTAGTTGTATAAATATATCTCGAATAATTGAATTATTATATCTCGTATTATCCACCGTGACTCCTTCCCGCTTGGATCTAAAGTTAATTGTTTATAATGACTGAGAAACACTGGGTTTGTGGGCTGTTGGCTAAAAGCAAACTAGTCTTGGTTCCTTCTTTATGAATAACTGTTGTTTTTTTTTTTTTTTGTTTTGTTTTTTTTTTATTCCTCCTAGACGGAATTCTCGCTATTGACAGAGTTATTGTTCTCAAACAGTTTCCATTAAGTGTTATACCACAGACGTATAAAGGGGTTTGTTAAGAAACGCAGTTCTTCATAAGACGCCGGTTTTCCTTTGGTTTTGCTTTGTTATGAATGTTCGTTTGGAGCAAAATTGTCTCTAATTCCTGTATTCAATAAGAAAAAACAATTTCAAGGAGCACTGACATTAACCAGACAACAAAACTTCTAGATTTGTCTAAATTCAATGAAGTTGCAGACGAGGTTTCAAAGTGCGCTTACCTTGGAAAAAACGAGGGACACTATTTAAGTTCGTAGAGTAGGGCGGATTTTTAAAAACAGCTTGAAATATAAAAAAAACCTTTTTATCTAAAACATTCGAAGTATGCCCTGTCTGTCACCACACTCATTTTACACCGATGTACCCGTTTTCGGAGCTCTGCACGGTATTTCTCTTTATGTGTATGTTGAAGACACTGGTGTACCACTCTGTCTATACCACTGTCAGAACAACCGAAAGACAAAGGGGGACATGTAAGGGCCGTATGGGGGGATCTAAGACAACGAGCACAGATTCTCTCAGATAGTCATTCACTATAGCGAAAATATGGGCCGGTGCCTTATCATGTAGTAACTTGATGCCGCGAACACACAAGTTGATTAAGAATACTTTCTCTGTGACAGAAGTACCGTTCGGGGATCGAATTCGAAGGTCTTGACCTTTCGAATCAAAGAATAACGTATACAACATACGATTTGTTGTTTTGCAACAGTACGCAATGACAAGCCTGTCGCACTCACATAAAACGCAAACCTTATTTTTAGCCGTTTGAAAATGATACATCCAAGTTTTATCCCCTGTTACTATCTCTTCCAAACGACGTGGGTCACATAACTCATATTTTCCATAACTTAGGATTTACCCGGCCTGTTTCTACTCTATTGTGAGCAATGGGGCACCAAGCGTGCGCAGATCTTACATGGCCTTAGTTATTCCCGTATGATATTCAAAACACTTTACGAATGAATAATTCTATCTCTTGCACGGTGTAACGTTCATCTTACTTAACTAACGTTTTCATCATAGCAACGTTCATTTCCGACATAAGAGAAACCGGCCTACCGACTCAAGGGTCTTTTGCAGTCATTAAAAGGTCGTACCCACTTGCAAACGGTAGCATATTTTAAAGCACCATTCACATAAACCTTTTGCAAATCAGCATAAATTTCTGTTGACGGAAACCCAGCTATGCTTGAATCTTACAATATACCCTCTGTTCGGAGATTTTCCATGCATATTTAACGCTTTATTTTATTCATTTTACTATAAAGTATTAAATGACGTATTCCAACACATTTACGCTTTTTGACACCTCAAAGATAAAAAACTATGCAAAACAGTGTGGAAAATGAAAAAATGCAATTTCTTGATTATCCACAACGTTTTCTATCCCAAAAGATGGGGAAAAAATCATTAACTTAAAATTGAAAAAGTTTCGTCTTCAATATCTTTGAATTTGGACCAGTCTAAAATTTTGTCAAGCGGTAAGGTCAGCACAGATGGTCCTCGGGTGACTCATACTGCGACACATTCTGAGTGAAGAGAAAAGGTTATTGACATACTCTACGACCTTTAACCCTTTACTGCTTTCTGAAATCTTAGACTGGTCCAAATTGAAAGGGGATGCAGACGACAATGAAAATTGGGTGCAATTCCAAATAAAACCACCCTATGTGGTAGAAAACACAGTGGGAAAGGGAGAAATTGCTTATTATAAGCAATTTCTCCTTTTTCCACAATGTTTTCTCAAGTATAAAATCACAGTGAGGTAAAATCCTGGGTTTATCCAGGAAAGGGTTAACAGTGTGCCAAGTTGGTAAAAAATGTTGTTATGACATTGTGTGAAAAACAGAAATAGCTTGTTACAGCAATTTTTCCTTTTCACACAAATTTTTCACGGTGTAACAAAGCGGTATTGTTTGGTAAAAATTTAAAACAGAACATACATTTTATTCTGACAAGTACAAAGTACATAGTCAATGAATACATAACACATTACATTGTATAGGTCAAGGTCGCTAAATAAATAAATAAAATAAATACAGTGCCAATCCATCCCAAAACATTACCGCTTTTTTAAGAAAAGGGGTTTGAGAAAAAAAAAATAGGAAAATGGTGAAATTGCTTGATACTAGATATTTCTTAATTTTACACATTGTTTTGTTCCCTGATAGACAAAGGATGAATTTCTATTTTGAAAATGTTGTCTTTAATTTCACTGAATTCGGACCAGTGTAAACATTTTGTTGTCTGGTAGAGGTATAATATATATGTATCTTTCAACTTCTCTTAACGCACGATATAGTAATTAAACTGCTCGCTTACACAAATTATGTACTTTGGCTCTGTCCCCAAATTTGGTCCGCAAAATTTCGCTCGAGATGTTTGACAAGAGTAGAAACAAGTCAATCTCACCAAGAAACGACAACAAAAACACCGGTTTGTTGCTATAGTAACGCAATGCTCAGATCAAGGTCACCAGTCACAAAACAGGCTACTGAAAGAGTCGTAAACTAAAAGTTACAATCTGGAAAACACTTCTTATTTAAATCTCGTTATCCAAGAATATTCAATTTCCTCTTGTAATTCTCACAAATTATAACAACAAATCAACGATGTCTTTTAACTCTTTCCTGTTCAATCCCTGGTTTTTACGTCCCCGTGTTTTTATACCTGGGAAAATTTTGTGGAAAAAGAAGATATTGCTTGAAATAAGCAAATTCTTCTTTTTACACAATATTTTCCACCGTACTGAATGATTTTTTTTTTTTTTTCGAAATAAAATCGACTTTGAATTTTTGTCAGCAAAAGCTTTGAATTTTGACAGGTCTAAAATTGTACAAAACAGGTAAGGCTAAAAATTCAGCAACGTTGATTATTTTACTATGTTTTGTCTCGTGTTTGTTTGACAGTTAGAAAGAAAATAATGACGGTGCTATTTCTTAAGATTAAATACTATCATCTTAAACACAATAAGTCTATTTTGTTTCATGATATTTTTCGATATGATATTGATCAAAAGGAACGGCAACCTTTTTAAGACCTTAATTAACGCACAATACATGTGATCTGCTGCCATTGGCTAAATATATCAATGACCCTTCACAAGAAAATGGCGTCTTGTGGAGGTTGGCGAAAAGAAAATTGAAAAGGCCACTAGAGCTATTGCGATGGGTTTTTTTCCTCTCCGGCGTCCGGGCGTCCGTTTGTCCGGCGTCCGTCCGTTAACTTTTCCTTGTAAACACTCTAGGGTCCACAGTTTTCATCGGATTCTCTTCAAACTTTCTCAGAATGATTGTACCATCATAAGGATCTTTCCTTTCGAATTGGGTATTATCCGTCAAGAAAGATGGTCGAAGGAGCCTAAGTGAAATTCAATTTCAAAAATCCTCGTGAACACTCTAAAGTCAACAGTTTTCATTGGATACTCTTCAAACTTTCACAGAATGATTGTACCATCATAAGGATCGTTCCTTTCGAAATTGGGTATGATCCATCAAGAAACACGGGAAAAGGGGCCTTATGAAAATTCAATTAAAAAATCCTCGTTAACACACTAGAGTCCACAGTTTTCATCAGACTCTCTTTAAACTATCTCAGAATGATTGTACCATCAAAGGGATCGTTCCTTTCAAAAGTGGGTCAGATCCGTCAAGAAACACGGGAAAATGAGCCTAATTAAGATTTAATTAACAAATCCTCGTTTACACCGTAGAGTCCACGGATTTCATCAGATTCTCTTCAAACTTTCTAAGAATGATTGTACGATCATAAGGATTGTTCCTTTCGAAATTAGGTAAGATCGGTCAAGAAACACTTGAAAGGGGCCGAATTAAAACTTTATTACAAAAACTCGTTAACACTCGATAGTTCACAGTTTTCATCTGATTCTCCCCAAACTTTAACAGAATGATTGTACCATCATAAGGATCGTTCCTTTCGATATCGGGTATGATCCGCCAAGAAACATTGGAAAAGGGCCTTATGAAAATTTAATTAAAAAATCCTCGTTAACACACTAGAGTCCACAGTTTTCACAGTTTTCAGCGAATTCTATTCAAACTTTCACAGAATGATTGTACTATCATAAAGATCGTTCCCTTCGAAAGTGGGTCTTATCCGTCAAAAACACGGGAAAAGGGTCTTATGAAAATCTAATTTAAAAAATCCTCTTTAACACTCTAGAGTCCACAGTTTTCATTTGATTCTCTTCAAACTTTCATAGAATGATTGTGCCATAATAAGGATCGTTCCTTTCGAAATCGGGTATGATCCGTCAAGAAAGATGGGTGAGGGAGCCTTAATGGAATTTAATTAATAAATCTGCGTTAACACTCTAAAGTCAACAGTTATCATCGGATTCTCTTCAAACTTTCACAGAATGATTGTACCATCATAAGGATCGTTCCTTTCGAAACTGGGTATGATCCGTCAAGAAACATGGGAAAAGGGGCACGAAAATTTAATAAAAATAAATCTTAGTTAAAATATCATGGCCCTAGATTTCACCTGATTGACTTCAAACTTTCACAGAATGATTGTACCATCATAAGGATTGTTCCTTTCAAATCGGGTCTGATCAATCAAGAACATACGAAAAGGGGCCTTATGAAAATCTAATTTAAAAGATCTTGATTAATGCTTTAAAGTCCACAGATTTCATGTGGTTGTCTTCATACTCAAACAGAATTATTATGCTTTTTTAAGTATGGTTCCCTTTGGGATTCCTAGAGATCCATCAAGTAACATAGGAAAAGGGGCTATATGAAAATTTAATTAAAAAATCTCTGTTAATACAATGAAGCCCACAGCTTTGATTAGATTTTGTTGAAACTTTCACAGAATAATTTTAACGTCATAACGATCATTCTTTTAATGATAGGGTTTGAACTGTCAAGAAACAAGGGAAAGCGGGCCATATGAAAATTTCATGTAGAAATCCTTTTTACCAAGTCTAGAGCTTTCATTGGATTTACTTCAAACATTCACAGAATAATTGTACAATAATAATGATTGTTGATGTTGACATTAGACCTGATCCGTCAAGTATCACAGAAAAAGGAGCCTTATGAAAAATAATTTTAAAATCCTGGAACCACAATAAAGTCCACAGTTTTTCATTGGATTCACATAATAATTGTACAATAATGAGGATTGATTCTTTTCAAATTGTGCCTGATCTTTCTAGTGTGATCTGAAAAGGAGCCTTTTCAGAATTTTATCTATAATCCTTGTTACCAAGTCCAGAGCTTTTATTGGATTTTCTTCAAACCTTCAAAGAATCATTGTACAATAATTACGATTGTTGATGCTGACATGAGACCTGATATTTCAAGTATCACAGGAAAAGGAGCTTTATGAAAATTTTATTTATCAGCAGTTTTCTTCCATCATCACTTTGACAGAATGTTTGTATCATCATTAGGACTGTTTCTTTCAAAATTGGGCCTGATCTGTCTAGTATCATAAGAAAAGGGGCTGTAGGAAAAATCATTACCAAATCCTCATTAATACAAGAATGTCCTCGTTTTTTTTCAGAAATCAAACTTTAATAGAATGATTGTATCATCATTTGGATTTTTCCTTTGTAAATTGGGTCTGATTGATTAAGTGACACAAGAAAAGGGGCCTTATGACAATTTATTATAAAAACATCATTATCACAATAAAGTCCTCAGTCTTTATCATTTTCTTCAAATTATCTATCATTAGGATTGTTCCTTTGTACATTTGGTCTAATTTGTTAAGTTTCAGGAGAAAAGGGGCCTTATGAAAATTTCATTATCAAAAATTCTTGACACAATTCAGTCCACTGTTTTCATCGATTCCCTTTAACTTTTACAGAATGATTGTACCTTCATTAGAATTGTTCCTTTTGAAATTTGGTTTGTTCTGTAAAGTATCATGGGAAAAGGGGCCATGTGAAGATTTCACTATAAACTCATTAACACAATAAATTAGACTGATTAAACAGATTGATTGTAGCATCATAACAATTGTTGATTTTGACAGTGGATCTGATTATAGCAAGTGTCATATAAAAAGGGACCTTATGAAAAATTTTCTAAAAAATTCTAGTTAACACAATGATGTCCCTTGATTTCACCGAATTCACCTCAAAATTTCACAGAATGATTGTACAAACACTTAAATGGTTATTTTCAGAACTGGATACAATCCATCAAGAATATATATATTTATATATTTATATATAACAAATTCATATGGTCCCTAGCAAACATAATGAAGTCCCCATATTTCATGGGATTCACTTTAAACTTTCACAGAATGATAAAACCAACAGTAAAATATCACGGGAAAAGGGGCCTTATGAGAACTTGATTTTAATATTTTTGTTAACACAATAAAGTCAACAGTTTTATCGGATTCTCTTCAAAGATGCATCGAATAAGTGTGGCATTGGAAACACAGGGGCCTTACAGATTATCATTCAAAACATTCTTGAGTATGTGATGAAGTTCACAATCATTATCAAATTGTCTTTTAAAATTCACAGGACAATTGTAGGGTTGTAAGGAAAGTTCCTTTTGGAATGAAATTGGTCCATCAGAAAACACAGGAAAAGGCGCCTTATGGATTTTCATTCAAAACAATCCTGTTTATGTGATAAAGTCCACAATTATTGTCAGATTCTGATGAAAATTTCACAGGATGATTTTAGGGTCACACGGAAACTTCCGTTTGGAAATGGAATGGATCCGTCATGAAACACGGGTAAAGGGGCCTTGAGGATTGTTGCTAAAAATAATAAAGGTGGTAAGTCCATTTTTTTCCTTTATGCATTCTTCTTTGAGTAATTAACTTCCTTAAATATAAGATTTCTTTAGTGGAAAACTTGATAACCAGTAGAGCGTCTTAGTCCCTCATGTTTTTTTGTTTTTTTTTTAAGCAGAGTAACTGTTAAAAAGCAATCGCCAAATAAACCAAAATGCTTCAAGTTTTATATTTCAGTAACATAACTCACACCCCTTTGCAATCACCAAAGAGCAACGTTAGATAAAAGTATATTTTCAAATGCTATTGAAGTAATAAATTGAACAGAAGTTTGAAATAGCAACTTTTGATATGATAAAACATTCGATTAGATAACGTGTACATCCAAATCATAACTTTTAACGGTTTCAATGCTTACAAGTAACGTACAAGTTTGAAAATGTTTCATATTTCATAAGATATCAGAAAAACATGTACGGGGCCGGCAAGAACCTACTCTAGCCCATGGAGTATAACGCCCTAAGATTTTATTTTGAAACTTTATCCATATGATAATGTTTAAAATCTCCAAACAATAATTATTGAGAACTCTGATCGTTTTAAGAACCTTTTCCTTTGATTGTTATACGTGCCATATCTTTGTCCAAGTAACTACTAAAACCACTTGACGTAACGTTGTACATGTATTCATATTTATCTAACGACATATTTATCTCTACTCTTCTACTTTTTTAACCATATTTTGGGTGGGTTTTTATATTATTTGAAAACAATATATGGGTTGGGGTTTTTTTTCAGTTTAGTCAATCGTATTTCTGATGTAGTCGAATGCCCTTCACTAAAACTTTCATTTTTACCAATGGCAATTGCTGTGAATATCCGGCACCCAAAGAAGTCGAGAGTAAATACCACTTTTTATCCTTCCCTAGCACATAAAGTTGTCAACTGTAGTGCTATAAACATTGAGAGCATAGAATCCACCGCACATTTGTGTCGAATTTCCGTTACATGGTTTATTACAGTTGTCGGCTGTTCCATGTGTGTTGTACGAGTTATCGCAGTAACATTCGTCTATATCCTGAAATAATTAACATATATTCGAGGTCAGCACCAACTCATTGGGCTTGTAAAGTCAAACGTCGTCGTTTGGCGACCTAAACCCCGTGGCTATAGCTTGAATAAGCTGGATTTGTGAGTTTTTTGTCGACCACCGACAAATATTGGTTCAACTTTATCGAAATTTACTTCATCTCCTATTTAGGAATGCATGTTCACCAGTTTATTGCTGTCAGAAAACAGACAGTAATCTAGGAATTGGCGGAATAACTTAATTACTACTAGGAACCTGGCGACGATATAAAAATTATCCTTGCACCTGGTTCAATTATTTCATAATTTCTTGTAGTTCTAGTTGAAAAAGTAAGTCAATTCATGGAAATGAATGCGAAAAAGCCGAATCACTGATGTAGACACGTCTTAGACTGGTCCTTTTATATTTACCATTCTAACCGATATTGTTTGTTGGCTGATATGGCTTTCCTTACTAGATTCTAACCGGTCCACGGTCACAAGTGACACGATGCTACAGATTAGATACAGTTTGCGTAAAAACGTAATAATTTAATTGTTAGTTTCGTCTATCAAAAACGAGCGATCTGATTGGTCGAAAAAATTAATTCATACCTCCATGAACAAAATTTTGAGTACGCAGCAATTTTTTTTAATGCTTCCGCACAAAATAGTTCACTACAAAAAGGTATCAAAATTTGTTAAGTTGTTGCATTTTTCGCTCGATGCTATTAAATTATAAGAAATGAAGAGAATGTTTTTTGTTTTCATGGAGGTATGAAACGAAAAATCTAATCACACAATGTATGAATCAGCTTCGCGTATTCATACAGTGTGATTAGGTTTTTCGGTTCATACCTCCATGAAAACAAAAAATATTCTCTTCATCTCTTAATTGAAAATCACTAAAAACAGCATTTTGAAAATAAACTTTGGTTTAAAAAAGCATTACAAATCACCGACCATTATTTCAAATTCATGTGTTTTCAGTGCATGTTTTTCTAGGTCCGCTACTATTATTCCCTTTCCTACAAAGTCGCAAATTCGACACATGCGTTGGTTCCCGGTCTATCAGATTCCAGCAATCAATTTACCTACGAAGCTGGTCCAAAAATTACCGAACAAACAGTGAGAAAATTGAATGGCATGCTCGAATTCCGAAGCGAAAACTTTTCCAAGAAACCTCTATTCATTTGAAATATTTCATAAAGAAAGCGATGCTCTCAAAACTATCCTTCATGTATTTTGTCCGAAATTGACAATTTCGCCGTTGATCAAGTCACTTATGGGCTTCGAAACATTGTAGGGGCTCAGTTTCCGTAATTACGTAAAGACAATTGACAACTTGCCAAATTGATTGTATCAAACATCACAGTGAATCAAAGGAAAATCAGCAAGCCAAGTATTAGCTGCCAAAAGAGTTTTGCCTCACTTCTCTCTTACAAGTAGACAGAATGCCATCATATTGCAATGAGACCTTCAACATTGCCATTGATAAAAATTCTGCAAGAGAAACATCATGCCAAAGTTTTGACCGTTTTGTCAGCCCTTTCGGTCAAACGAGGTGACAATATCAGTTTCTTAGACTTATTTCCAGGAAGATTTTTAAGTAATGCTTTTCTTACATTCATTACTATTACTTAAGTGCTATGTTAAAACCCCTTCAAAACACTTTAAAACAAACAATTGCCTGTAGCTCTGTGACTTTTAAAAAAAGTGTTGGTATTAGTAGCGAACTGGCTATAATCAAGCAGATTCAAATGTCTGTTCAATAATGGTAGGTACTTTATTCCACGTTGCCCGTTTGAAAATTAAATGACTGAACACACTCGGTGTTAAACAACCTTGTAACCCATTTTATGAAGGATTTTTACTTGTAATTGATAGATATTTTCTATAATCTATTTTCCATAATGGTTTTTTTTTTTTTTCATATTATTAATCTTTGGCCTATCATTCAAAGATTTTGTTTTATTTATCAGAATTCTTGCATTATAATTACTTGAAAAATTGTTTTATTACTTCCATGCAAAAAATAGTATCGATTTTGCATGCTTGCGAAGAAATTAGTTCCGTGAAAACATTGGTTTTCAAACTGGTGAAAAATTTGTTTATTGAATGCCTTTTTGTAGTATATTGAAAATACGAGAAATGAAGCGATATTATTATTATTATTATTTTTTTTTTTTTTAGACTTATATCTCAATGAAAAAATCCTCCACCTCTTGAACGTACAATGAATAATCCATTCATCAGTCATAATTTTGGCCCTTTTTCTCATTTTTATACGCCCGAAGGTTCGTATTGTGTTATGGACTGTCTGTCCGTCCGTCTGTCTGTCCGTCTGTCCGTCTGTCTGTCCGTCTGTCCGTTGTCAATTTTTTGAGTGTGCAACTCCTCCTAAACTATCAATGGGAAAGAGCTGAAACTTTGCACAGTTACTCCCTATGATGTCTAGTTGTGCATAAGACCTTCGAAATTCAAATCTTTCCAGTCATTTTTGAGTTATCTTGAAATTTCTGACCTTGAATTGAACGAAAAACACTTAATGTCTTGTTTGCACATCTTATCCTACATTTTTCATGGCAATGAGCTGAAATTCTCCACAATTAGTCTCTATGATGTGTAGTTGTGCATAAGACCTTTGAAATCCTAATCACCCCGGTTGTTCTTGAGTCATATTGAATTATCTACCCTTGTATTGAATGAAAATCACTGTATTTCTTGTGAGCACAACTTCTCCTACATTCTGAATGAGAATGAGCTGAAACTTGCTGCAATGACTTTGTGTGATATCTACTTGCCCTTAGGACAAGTATTTGTTTGAAATGTCAAGTTGTTCCTGAATTATCTGCCCTTGACATAGCAAAATAGCTTCAATACACATTTAATTTTGTACAAAACTCCTACAATTTACATAGAATTAAACAGAAACTGGCCACAATGTATCTCTATGATTTTAGTCCGTCCGTCAGTCTGTCTGTCTGTCTGTCCGTCTGTCAGTCCGTCCGTCCGTCCGTTAGCATTTTTGTGTGCGCAACTCCTCCTGAACTATCTAAGGGAAAGAGCTGAAACTCTGCACAGTTACTCCCTATGATGTCTAGTTGTGCATAAGACCTTCGAAATTCAAATCTTTCCAGTCATTTTTGAGTTATCTTGAAATTTCTGACCTTGAATTGAACGAAAAACACTTAATGTCTTGTATGCACATCTTATCCTACATTTTTCATGGCAATGAGCTGAAATTCTCCACAATGGGAATGAACTGAAACTTGCTATTATGACTTTGTGTGATGTCTACTTGTCTTAAGGACTAGAATTTGTTTGAAATGTCAAGTTGTTCCTGAATTACCTGCCCTTGACATATCAAAATAGCTTCAATTTACATTTAATTTTGTACAAAACTCCTACAATTTACATAGAATTAAACAGAAACTGGCCACAATGTATCTCTATGATTTTAGTCCGTCCGTCAGTCTGTCTGTCTATTCGTCCGTCCGTCTGTCCGTCCGTACGTTAGCAATTTTTTGTGTGCGCATTTCCTCCTTAACTATCAATGGGAAAGAGCTGAAACTTTGCACAGTTGCTCCCTATGTCTAGTTGTGCATAAGACCTTCGAAATTCAAATCTTTCCAGTCATTTTTGAGTTATCTTGAATTATCTGCCCTTGAATTCAACGAAAAACACTTAATGTCTTGTATGCACATCTTATCCTACATTTTTCATGTCAATGGTTTTAAATTTAACAATGGCTTTGAAAGCTATCATGTTTCTAAAGTGTATACAATATTATTCAGATCTTTCTATTGATAAAATGCATGAGCTTTCATTCAAGCTAACATTACTGACAAAGCAAGGTTACTGACAAGCCCCTTCGAGCGTATATGCGCCGCTCTGCGAAGCTCTTATTTTTTAAACCGATCCTTTCTCTTACCATACTGACCTGCACACCGAAAAACGCCGTTCCATGATCTGAACAAAAGCTAGAACACAACTCAATTGTCATTGAAGTAGATCGTAGACTAAACATGTTCATTGCTCTAGTCGGAGAGTCTCTGTAACAACCAATATACCCAAACCTCGAACCAACAACCTCCCCTGAAAATAGATAGATAAAAAATAAAAAAAAATATAGCAGGCTTGAATCTTCTATATCTCTTTAGACCACACGTCGTCTCTATAACGACAGTCTTGATTATGCTGTATTTACGATTTATTTTTCATTTTTTTGTCGTCCAAACACGATATAGTTGCAGTTTGCCTGTCTCGCCTATATAGTGTCTTCTGTCGAGTGATGATAAACAGAAATTTTCTCAACTTGCACAAATCAAAATGATTCGTAAATACTCATAAAAAGACTCTCAACTATTCGTTATTAACGGTGACGCCCACAAAGTCCTGATAGGAAGTTCAACGTCCATATTAAACGGCGTTATTTTGAAAAAAGAAACGCTAGTAAAAATGAAACAAAAAAACCTAATATCGTGAGTCAACGACTTCGAAGCGTAAATACCGCTAGAAGAAGCTGTAGTTACGACATTTTGTCGCCAATCCGATACAAATGCGTCAAATAACTGCTACCAATGTGTCATTCAAAAGTTCACTACCTGTCTAAATGAAAGATTTAACAAGTCGACTGTTTCTTAAATTGACACTGCGATACATCTATTGACCAATCGCATCTTTCATTTCATGGAGTATATCGACCAATCAAATCATTCACTCAGTCCGGAATAGAGATTTAAACTTCGACATTTGCGGACATTTGTTTGAAACATTTTTGTTTTTAGGCGACTTAAACGTCGTAACTACAGCTTATTCAAGCTGTAGTTACGACATTTAGGTCGCCTACCAAACATTCCAGTTTTTGTTACATAGATAGATAGATAGATAGATATTCTTTATTACCTCCTTTACAGAAGAGAATCATGTTACAAACAACAAAGAGAACATATAGAAGCATATAGAAACAGTTACAATACATACAGACAGACATACATTTACATATATATACATGTACATACATGCACTAGTGCACGGAGTCAAACATTTACACATATACCCAATATTTACACATACCATGTTAAATACGGTTTAACATTTAAACTTAATTATTCAAACCAAAGAAATGGTTAAACCTAAATGTTGGTTCACTTATTTATAAACATACAAATGCGATTTTCTGTATGTATGTATCAGCAAGAAGGGGGGTTATTACCTTATCGAAACGAAACACAAGATAAAAAGGTTCAAATTGCTGACATGAGTGAATTTTTAATGGTCTTTGACTTATAGATATGAGTGCTCCCTTTTACAATGCCGTAAGAGGTTGCGTAAGACCGTACTGACTATTTCGCATGTTAAGAGTTAAACCAACTTAAGAACATCTAAAGTTATATGTACGTACATATATCTAGGACACACAGAAGATTTTTTATTTCTCACACCTATCTGATACATAATTATATCATTCTAAAGTGGTTTATGTAGGGAATTGACCTGCCGCAAATCTGTGGAGATACCTTAACGACAGTTTGAAGCAGGTCACTCTTTCATCATCTGTAAGTTGTAGTTCTGTGCAACCAGAGATTAACTGTAAAATTTGATCATTAGGCGAAAAACCAGTAAATTTTACATAGTTTATTTCTCCTATGGTCTCAAACAGTTCTGCCCACATTTGTTCTCGTGTTCTTTCATTTGAAGAACAGAAAAGTATGACATGTGCAGCAACGCAATCAACGGTTTTTCTACATTTATAACAAATCGTACAGAACTTCCTTGAGAACAAATTTGCAATCAAATGCATAGCTGAAAAACAAAATCTTAGCTGATTTCGATAAAGATTACTGAAATACCAAAGATTACAAGGCTTAAAAAAATTATTGTGGATTTGTTTGAAATCTTGCAAGCCTTGGTCTGCTTCTATTTGGGCTGAAGTTACACTTTCTGTGTATCTTTTTATTGCAACATTAACATGTTTCTTCCACAAACTCGGTCTCGGGAATGTGGCATTTTGCAAGTAGTCGGACAATACATTGGTAAGACCGTATTTGCCCAAAATTCTGTAGATATCTGGGAAGAATCCGGCTTTATTTCTTGGACTTTCTATGAACGAAACTAGCCGAAAATTGAACATCTGTTTTATTCGTATGTCTGGACGGAGCCTACACAATTGTCCAAGAAGATTAAGCTTTCGTTTATCAATATATTGCTCGATGGGCATTATCCCAATACAGCCTAGAGCGACTATTGTTGATGTTGTACGCGGTAAATGCTGTATATGCTTGATGCATTGTCTGTGAGCACGCTCCAATGTTTGAACGTGCGTGTACGTTAACGATGACCACAACTCGCTTCCGTACAGTGCTTTAGATAATACCACCGTTTCATATATCTTTTTAAGAGAAATTAGATGCATACAGTCCCGGCTGATACCGGAGGAGTTAAGGCTAAAATATGTGCGTCGTAGCTTATTACAGCACTCGTGTACTGAGTCATCAAGATGCATATTTTTGTCGCTTAAAACACTTAAGTGGAAAAATTGACTTGCTTCTTCCACGTTATTTGGCCCTAAATACCAAGTCCTGGTTTGCCTTTGATATTCTGTATGCTTCTCATTGTAGACCACGACTTTGCACTTCGATGAATGTAGACCACGACTTTGCACTTCGATGAATTGTACGTATAATCATTTTGGAGCGAATTGTTATGACACGTTGTCATGAGATGCTGAAGACTATTTTTAGTATAGGACACGAGCATCATATCGTCTGCTACCGTTGGACAACCGAAATTCTGATCGTTTAATTTATAACAGTCAGAGCTAGTATCCAGTTTATTCATTAAATCATTGATATGAATAAGATAAAGCACTGCGCTCAGAATTTGGCCTTGTCGCGCACCTTTTAGTATCATGAACCAATCGGAGGTTAATCCATCAGATCGTACGCAGCTATATATATCAGACAGTAGATTTCTAATTATTTTAAATACTGAAACATCTATACCAGTTTTATATAACTTGACAAGTAGTAACTTATGATTTACATTGTCAAACGCTTGTTTAACGTCTAAATAGCAGGTATATAGTTTACAGTGGTTCTCGATCGCGCTGTATATGGCTTCACGTGCCATGAACGATGTTAAGACACAGTTGAGGCCCTTTTGCCTTTCGCCTTGCAATTTGTTGATTTTGTCTTCAAACTTTATGTGGTTAAGGATCACTTTTTCGTACAGCTTAAGTATGGTAGAACAGAGTGATATAGCCCGGTATGAATTGGGATCGGTTTTACTTTTGTTACTTCCCTTGTGTAGGGTAGTTATTACCCCCCTTTTCATTTCAATTGGACAGTAAGATAAGCGTGCCATTGCTGAAAAGATATTGCTCAAAACCTGAATTAGGATCGGTCCTCCATAGATAATATTTTCATAATAAACCTCGTCAAATCCACATGCTTTATTTCTTTTACACGATTTCAATGCGGTGTTGACGTCATTTACGTTGACGTTGATTGGCGTTACGTTTATCTTATCACATGTTTGGTTTATGGAGTTCAAGTCCGTTTTGATATTGTCTGAGATATCGTAAGTGTCAGTACTGTATAATTTTTTTAAGTATCGCATCCATCCGTGATTTATATCTTTGGCCGATTTGCATTGTTTGCCTTCAAACACCATTTCAAAGACTGGGTTTTGTCTCTTTTTACGGCGCTTGTTTACAAGTTTCCAAAACGCACAGCTGTCCGCTTCGGCAGTATCGTCAATCTCCTGTTCTAGCTTGTCTAAATACTTACTGACGGTATTTCGGTGCGCATTGCGAAATTCGTGTTTTGATGCCTTATAATTGAGGAAAACCTGATTTGTTTCGCTTTTAGGTTTATTTTCTAATATCCATATTTGACGACACGATCTAACCTTTGTTACGAGGTCTGTTAGATTCTGATTCCAATACGGTTTTATGTGTTGTTTGAACGAAGATCTGGGTATACACTTGTCAGTCGCACGTTTTATCGCAAAAACTAACTGTTTGTAACAATTATCAATATCTGTAGGATTATCGAATTTCATTTGGGATAATTGTATTAGGGTTTGATCTTCATTCATATATTTTGTGTACTTTTCAATTTGATGCGTTTTCGCATTTTTCCAGATTATACCCCTTGGTTGTTTGTGTTCGGCTTCATCGTGTTGGTAAAGATATTTTATACTACATGTTATCGGTCGATGTGTAGATACATTAGTACAACTATCATCGTGTATTTCGCAACTATTTATCATCGTGTATTTCGCAACTATTTTTTCCGTAACATTCGTAACTTTCCGTCATTTTTTACGCAGGGCTCAAAGGCGCTAGCGCCTCTTAAAACAAAATGGAGAATGTAATGAATTTTGCTTTCCAAATAATATCTTAATATCTTAATAAAAAGGGTTTAATCAAATCATTCGTTATTAAAAAACCCGAAAAACCCCATCTTTGATGTGAATGGTTTCGACCCTAGCTAGCTTGCTTAAAGCGCTGGCTTATCATGCCGAGTCGAAATGTTATAGCTTTTCTCATCTATAAAGGAAAATAGCCATTCTACCTCAATTTATTTCCACACAATAACGCTTCTAAACGCCCCTCGATACAAAAGCTTTACAAAACAATGTGGAAAATATTGAAATTGCTTGTGACAAGCGATTTCTTCATTATCCGCAATGTTTTCTAATCACAAATACAAAGATCTTTCAATTTTCATCAACTACAATTGACGCCTGCAGTTTTTTTTTAAATTCTGTCGACTGGGAATGGTTTAGGTGTGTTGTTGTTGTTGTTGTTGTTGTCGTCGTCGTCGTCGTCGTCGTCGTAGTCGTAGTCGTCGTCGTTGTATGTTGCTGTTGTTCTTATTTAAATACATTCTCATAATGACTTATGTTGGGTGGGCTTTCTTTCCAAATATTTGAGTTGTGAAATTCCACATATTTTTTTTTTTTTTCGGTTGACGCATCATAATGGTTCATATGTTATGTCTTTTTGTTGAACAACCAGAAAAACGTTGATTGTAAATTGTTCCATGCAAAAGAGTCGTTTTCTCACTGCTTTAGGCCATTTTATGAACCTAATTCCATTTGACAGTTAGTCCTTTTTTGAGGTCTTAAACTTTAGAGTGTTTATTTATAAAACTTTATATCCTCTTTCTTTCAGAGGAAACTGAGCCTTCGTCATAGCGCTGTCGGTAGCACATCAGACTCCTAATCTTCAATCATGGGATGTCATGGGTTCGATCCCCGGCGGCAGCACATATCCTTTCCGACATTTTTCTCTCACAAATGGTTGTATAATCGTTAACCTAAGTGGGATACCAGCTGGAGGCTAGGAAAGGATGTAGTGGTAGTACTGGTGTGATACCAGGAATCCATTGTTAGTTGCTCTAGCCGCCGAGATATATGACTAAAATACTGTTAAAAACGGCGTTAAACCCCATTCATCCAACCAATCAGAGGAAACTGATAGAAATTTTCTCTCGTTGACAAAACAAAATTTCATTCGTTTGCAACATAAGATTTATTCATATATTTTCATACCCTTTCAACTTCTTTTACCCACCTTTGGGAAGAAACTAGTAACAAACACATTTTTTGGAAAAAAGCATAATACAAACATTCATAAAGATTCATACTTGCAAAATACGAACTGTCATCCATAGGTACCAGGTGTGTGATTGCAATCTCGGCTGACTCACATCCAACACAGAGACTAGTAGTTGATGAATAAAAAATACCCCTACAGTTTTCCAGTCGTTTACAAATATTGGCACATTCTATTCGACTTCTTACTTCCAATTCATTAAACGCTAAATTTGTGGAACATTTCTGTCCACTTAAACTAATATCTCTTTTAAAACACTTCCCATGGCAATAATTCCTCAAACATACCTCCCATGCAATCCATAAAATCCACAGAAAATGTAAGTTTTCCATTTTTAACATTATGAAGCCTTTTTAAAAAACAAGATTCGCGATCCTTTTATGATTTAATGTGAAAAAAATCACCATCTCTAAAGGGGTGTAAAAGGAAAAAACGGCAGCCAGCTTCATCCATAAGCTTGCAGCTTCTTATTTCTAATGAGTTTTTTAACGATTTCTTAGTCAAATTTTAAAAGATAAATCAGTATTATTGATTTTATTTAGACAGTAATTTGTTTTTAACCCTTTCCCGTTTTAAAAATTTTAGACTTGTCAAAATGTAAAGGTTTTGCAGCCGAAATCTTAAAGCGGATTTAATTTGAAATTTAATCAATCAGTAGGGTAGAAAATATTGTGGATAAAGAAGAAATTGCTTATTACAAGCAATTTCTTCTTTTTGCACAATGTTTTCTCAATTATAAAATCATACGGACGTAAAAAGCATGTATTGAACAGCGTTAAGAGTATCAAACAGCCAACTATACAACTCCTTCACATGAAAATTTACCCATATATGCTTAAAAAAAGACATTCCCTGTAACAACCGGTAAAATCCTTTGAAATAATCTATCGTTTTTGTTCACAAAAGTATCCAAACGCTATATTATTATCAAAATTCAGCGTCTGAAGTTCTTCAGGCTGAATAATTTGTTAATTTATGTCTAGTGGCGTTATTAACCATTTTTCAAAATTTTTAAACTGGTCCAAATTTGAAAACAGTTGCTGACGACGATTAAAAATGGGTGCAATTTGAAAATTAATCAGTCTACAGGTTAGATAATATTGTGGGAAAAGAAGAAATTGCTTGTTACAAGCAATATTTTCTTTTCCCACAATGTTTTCTCAAGTATAAAATCACAGGAACGAAATAACAAGGGATTGTGCAGGAAAGGGTTAAATTGAGCCGAATGTACGTTATTGCACGACAATCAGGTCTCTAGGGTTCGTCACCAAAGACCCTGCGCAACTACACCAAGCGTGTCCAAGTTCGAATGACCACTTCTTTGTACAAAGAGTCTTTTTGTGTTTGAAATTGATCGATAATCAAAAATTCTTTTGTGAAAGAGGGTAAAGAGGAGCGGTCATTATCAGACAATAGAAAATCAGATTCTGACATTACTTTTTGACAGACTTAATAGACAAATTTTCAATAATCATGACAGTTTTCAATGAACTTGTTTACATTGGGTCGCGTTTCATGAAACTCCTGACTTTAAATGATTGATTGATTGAATTGGGCTTAACGCCGCTTCTAATAGTATTTCAGTCATATCGCGGCGGCTGGAGCACCTAACAATGGCTTCCTGGCATTTCTCACACCAGTACTACCATTACATCCTTTCCCAGCCTCCAGCTGCTTTCCCACTTAGGTTTACGATTATTTACCCATTGGTGAGAGACAAATGTCGGAAAGAATATGTGCCACCGCCGGGGATCGAACCCATGGCATCCCATGATTGAAGATTAGGAGTCTGACGCGCTTCCGACTGCGCTATGACGGCGGCGAGTTTAATCTAATAAACTGGTAAACTGAAACTAATAAACTGGTCTGTACTTTCTATATCGACGACTGCTTTAGCCTGTATTCATACAGTGTGATCATTTTTAGATTTACACCTTAATAAAACTAAAATATTCACTTTATTTCCTAAGGTTAGGAAAGCGAGAGACCACGTGAAATTGAAATGGCTCCTGTTATTAGCAGGGGGGGGGGGGGCAGTGCCTTAGTAAATTTGATACTTAGAACCGATGTAATGATGTCGAACACCAAATAGGACATGAAACTTTTAGTTAATGACGCCATGACGTCATCAAGTAGTATTGACGTAGAAAAATGACGTCATTTGTTGATATTAATGAGCGCATGCATGACTTTTCCTACCATTACACATGAGCGCCAAGTAAAGACTCAGATCAGCCTGTACATCGGCACAGTCTGATCAGAGTCTTCACTTTGCGCTCTGTAGATAGATACTGACCCAAAGCTCCTTTGAACAATCAGCGGATGTTCTAATTACCTCCGAATGGCTGTCAAGGGTGCTCAATGTGTGCGAGTCACGCACATGCGAAATTGTTGGAAATATAACGCATAGGCTCATTTAAGTTTTTACCGACGTCAGGAACTATTTAAGCCTTTTGTTACCCATTTTTTACGTTAAAGCCCAGCAATAATTGGAATAAAATGTCCGATAACTGTATGATATTTTTTCTTTTCAGTCCCTCGCGTAAAGTTATAGCCGAAGTATATCCCTCAAACTGCGAGATTTTGTTTAAAGATTCGAGTTTTGTTGCATAAGGCTGTGGATACCATGTATTCTTTGATTTGCTAAAATATGGAGAAAAATAGAATCAAAGTGAAAGATGCTTAACGGAAAATATTACAACAACAAAACAACACACGAGCTAATCGGGCAGAGAGCATGTTCAGTTGAACTCTTATTTCATTCATTCACAAAATAAAGCAAATATCTGGGGTGAAAGATATAAATATCGTTAGAACAATATCTATATATCACAGGATCGTCATTTGGTAACCTCTATAAGAAAAAATATGATGGAAATACTTTTTACCCTTTTTTCGAGGTCGGTGGGGGTACGATGTTATACGGAATTTCTACCTTATTTGCGTGGAAGTTCTTATTTTGAAGTTGGAATGCGGAGCAATTCCTACTTAGATTTAACAAAACCGCAAAATGAACACAAGACAATTTCATTTCGGGTTTCTTGATAACACATACCACGTGATCTTTTAGATATAAATCAACTCGGGTTACTTCTCATTTCAACTTGCCACGGACAATCAGTTAGTTGTAGCCGAAGGCAATAATATGGCACATGTAAAGGATGTTATAAAACGTTTAGAGACTTCTAAACATGCTTTAGTCTGCTTTAAATTATTGAAAATAAGGTAATAATCAGCGCAGTAATTTGTTTTTTGTGATTCGCCGTCCCGTGTTTGGTAATCACGTGATCTCAAGTGACGTGTGGTAGTCATGTGACCATAGATAGACAATGCTTACAAATATGGCTCAGGTCGCAAATGCATTTTTACTATAATCACGCCGCCAAATGCTTTAAAACATTCTAGAGCGTTTAAGGGGGATCGTAGGCATCAAAGAAACGCGTTTATTGTGGGATTTACAGCTTTTACTCAATAAAAATCAAATAGATGCAAAACGAAAGTAGAAGATTTTGAAAATTAGTATGTAAACATATCAACTTCCGGTTTCTACTTATTTACTAAATAATTACGCTTTATTATGTCGTTATTTACAAGTTTAAATCAATAATAACACATCAAACCTTTAACAAGTGTTATCTAGCTTTCAGATTGGTCCTTTTTACTTAAGATTTTTTACGGTTCTAAAGCCGAATAACGAATAAGGGAATCGCGCGACTACAGGGCGCCTAAGATAATTTGATACTATCTTCATCCTATTATAGGAATTTTTAGGAAAAGGGCAAAACTACCATGTGCAAACAATAACGTTACAATAACGTTAACGTCTTTTTTTTTTCTTTTTGAATTTTACTTACAACGCTTTAAATATTCTTTTTTCCTAAGTCTAAACCGGTAATTCAAATCGATCACTCTGAAACAAGTTTCCGTGCATTTCCGCAAATTTCCACATATACTCATCAACTTGAAGTGAAAATCTACGTGCGTTTAGTATGATCGTTACAGAATTGGCCGAGTTGAGGTTCAAATAATCATCGAGGTCATTGATTTCTTACTGCAGAAGCTGTTATTCTCTGTTTTAAAGATTCTAAAAGGAGTTCACGTATTACAGTTGATCAAAAGGAGAATGTTATGCTTGAAAATTCTAATTTTGAGGTGCGTGACACGAGCTTATAACCCATTCAACACGATGAAATTTTAGACCAGTCCAAATTTAAAGAAGTAGCAGACGACAATCGTGAGTTGATGAAATCTTTCAAATCCTGGTCTTTTTGGACAGAAAACATTGTGGATAATGAAGAAATTGCTTTTAACAAGCAATTTCTTCATTTTCCACATTTTTTTCCCGAAGCTTTCATAATGAGGGTCATTTAAATGCGTCACTGTCTTGGAATGGTTTAAGACAATGCTAGTTTTTTATTTCTGTGTGTGGATTTATGTTTTTGTGCGTTATACACGCACATATGTACACGAATGGGAATGCTGGTTTAAGTTTAAAGGAGGGAGGCTTACTCGGAAAGTAATAAATGAATTTGAACCGAATTCCACAGTTATGACCCTTTCAGCGCATTCCAACTTGTCAGTACTTTCAGTCCTTTGATTTCCTCTTGGAAATATTATGGTAAGGTCTTGAAAATATTTGAATTATAAAAAAAAATAATTTGGTGTTTTTTTTTTAAAATTCAGAAATAAGTCTTCTAAATTCAATAAGCTTATTGAACTATATGGCTTTGACCTATCACCGTTTCATTGTGTTATTAAGAAAGTCCGTTTAAAACATATCAGATTTTTTTTAAAAAAGAGTCTAGATTATGACAAATTACATCTTTTTTACACAATTCTCATGGATTAACACCGAAAAATGGCGTAAAGACCATATACCCTCATCAAAGTAAAATAAAGTATCTATCATTTGCAGATAACCCTGGCCCCAAATATTGAAAATTTTACTACAACTCTACGGTATGTTATTCCGCAACATATGTTAAAAAGAGAGAAAATTTATGGGTGGAAAAAATGGGCCTGTAATGCACTAGTGACCTTAGATAATATGCATGTATATCGAACGATTACGTTGGTCAAACGCTAGTTACGACGTTCTACCTACCGACCATATACGGAATAATCTTAGGCTTGATAAAAAATAAATGCGAGGATCGAATGAATTAATTGTTAAAACGCGAAAGAAAGGCTACATAAACGCGGAAGTATTGTGAAGTGAACATCAAATTATGGCGATTAGAACATCGACGTAATCAAAGTGGTAAAGTCACTGATTTTAGCAGATTTAGCTCTTCTTTATTTCAGGTGGACAAGGCATTGGTCACGTGACATATAATTCACCAGAGAAAAGACGCTTACAGAGATTTTGTTCAGAAAGATCATATTTTATTTCTTTTTGGCTTTCAAGAAATAAAAATGTCATTTAAGAGATGAAGAGAATAGTTTTTTGTTTTCATGGAGGTATGAATCGAAAAACCTAATCACACTGTATGAATACACATAGCCTTGTGTTTTGTCTCTCGCGGTTCGTTTTGGAAAATATACCCGATCGTGAACTTATAGAAATATATTTTCATTGTCTAGCAAAAGCTTTTTTTATACTATGCGTTTAAGAAATACTTTAAAAATTCAACACTTATACTTGTTTTTGTTAAAAAGATGTTGAACTGTAGTTACAACGATTAGGTCGCCAACCAGCCATATTACTTTTTGTTACATGTAACTGACCATAAAATTTCCAAGTTAGCCAGTTTAATATTTGGGTTGAGCTTTCTGTTGTAGATTATCTGGCGTGGTCAGAGACCCAAATATTCACCCACCAATCGCGACTGTAAATCAAATAACCAGTCGACCGATGAAATCATTCATTTAGACTAGACATGAGTTTTGATCTCCAACATTGGCCGCCATTTTCGTTAATCTTTTTGTTGGTCTGGCGATTTGTTGAATTGTTATTTTTTCAATTCAAATCCAATTTGCGAATCCTTGGAATGTTGAAAGGTCTCAAATTTTGTAAAACAGGATAGGGTTTAAGAGACTTGGGACGCAGACGTTAAATTATTCCTTCTCCTAAAGTTTTGTCCCTTAACTGGGCCTCGGAGATCCTAGATACGGGAACTCCGATCTCATACTTGTCATTTTCCCAAGATGAGCGCCAAACCCAGGACTTATACCAAACTTTCGTAAGTGCCTGTAAAAAATACACCACTTACGAAAGTGATGCTCTAGGCTCTCGAGAGGCTGCCTGACTTCTATTTTTAACGGCGATATTTCGAAAATTTTATTGCCAGTAGCATGTAACTGAAAGAAAAATGGTTGGTTGTCGACCTAAACGTCATAAATACAGCTTGAATAAGCTGTAGTTACGACGTGTTAGTCGCCAAACCAACAAGAAAGGTAAACAAAATGACTTCCAAAGTCGGAGTAGAAAGCTCAGGTCCGGACGAAATAAATTATTTGATTGGTCGGTTGATTCCTTGATTGACAGCCGCGATTGGTCAATTCCTAGAGAAATCGCAGGCTTTTTCCCCTAGAGTGGCTTTCCAACTAAGATTATTGAAGGAAAAATAAAACTGAAAAGAACAACTAAGTTTGTTTAGTAAAGGGTCAAAGATATGTCTGTTCTTAAAAAGTCGCAATAATGACGATTTATTGAGAATCTTCAAGAAATTACCGCAATGGTTCCTATTATACGGACAAGTTTCTGTGAATTGGGTGCGTTAGATATCAAACTTTTGGCGAAAGAAATTATCATCGTTATGTTCCTAATATAAGAACAACAAGTAAGAAATATACCCAGCCGCCAATATTTTGATTTAGAATCAAACCGATTAACCATTCGCATTCAATCCCTCCTTTTTACGCCCAAAAGAAAAAAGCTTTAGAAAACATTGTGGAAAATGAAGAAATTGCTTGTATCAAGCAATTTCTTCATTATCCATAATGTTTTCAATCCAAAAAGACGAAAAAAAAATCCATCACCTTGAAATTGTTGTCTGCAGCTTCTTTCGAATTGGACTAGTCTAAAATTGTGTCATGTTGAAATGGGTTAGGCGCGTCCGACTCCGAATCAGGAGGTCCAGGGTTGGATCCCCGGTCGCGACAAATATCCTTTTTGACATTTATCTTACACCAACCTAAACGAGATATGCAAATGGAGGCTCGGAAATGATGTAGTGGTATTACTGGTTGTAGATAAACCAGGAATTACTGGTTAGATGCTCCACCCCTGCGTTATGACTGAAATACCGTAAGAAGTGGCGTTAAACCCAATTTGACCAGGCAAACCTGATAAAGCTTATTTTCTACACAATATTGATCAAAATTTTATTTCGGGGTGCTATGAAAATGATTTTTCCATCATATTTCGGCAAACATTGGGTTCCTTTACCATATCTAATCTTGCTTTTTTCTGAGAAAAATAAGAGGCTGGTTAGATGTAGATATATAGTTGGATTGACAATTATTACGTATAGACATCCGTCTGTACATTCTATTAGCGACCAAAAAATCAGATTTAAGTCATTCCTATATTTTGTTATACATTAAAGATTTATTGTAGAAAAGGGTGAAAGTGCAAGTAACAACTAATCTCTACTTTTCTTACAATGCTTTATGACCTCATTGTCAAAACTGTTTTTCAAAAGTAATCTCGTCTTAAAACTAATTTATAAATGTGACATTTCAAGCAAAAAGCGACCTCCTGTAGTTTACTCTCCAAGCGGAAAGGGAATTCCCGGGTAAAAGAGTAAGTACCCTAGTCAGACTGTTCTGTATATTGAAAGGGCATTCTATTTCAAGATGTGTTTAATATCGGAATACTGAATCTTATTAACCTCTGCTATGTCCGATCTATTTTTTCAGATATTTTATTATTCAATCCCCCAGAAGGCACCTTTTGACATGACGAGTCACATTTTAGACCAGTTTAGAATTTCGTCAACCCGGTAAATTAAGCTTACATTTCCGTCTGAGTGGACTCGTAGATATAATACCTGTCAATGTTGTTCGTGTATTGAATAATAAATAGTCGGGTAACGTAACTATTATTTCCGGGTCAGCACGAGCTGGTCGTCAGAATTGCTTCCGGGTAAAATTCAAAGGTATAAAAACAAGTCGGACTGGTTGATGGTCATCTTGTTTGCTCGATCACTCACAAAGGTAAGTCAGTGTTCAATAATAAACATTCGCTTTAATTTCATTTTCTTTACATCATAAGATCTTATTCGCGATTTTGTTGAAAGAACAAAAAAACACAAATTAAGAAGGTAAAATAATTAAAACAAAAATGATAAATGCACATTTAAATGATAAATTTGCGAAAATACGTTAAAATTAGTATGCTCTTGTAGCAAAACAGTTGTATAAATTTCTTGTAAAGTTATAGGCATTTCCTTAAATTTAAACGGTGGCAATAACTTATGAAAATTATCTTTGTCGAATAAAAAACTCCAATTATGCTCTTGTTTCATCCTCAACAAATATATACAAATGAATTATTTCAACAACTCACTTACTTTTCAGAAATTCACAATGAAGACCTTCGCAGTTGCCGCCCTTGCTCTTGCCTGCATTATCGGACTTGTGTCCGCTAACTTTGGATCCTATGGAGGATACGGCTACGGACCAGCCGCTTTTGGAAGTTCTAGCGGTACTGGACAGGGAGGAAGTAAGTTCGAAACTATTTGTCATTTTATTCAAGCTGTGTTTGCAACATTTATGGCTTCAACCAAACGTATTGATTTTGTTTTGTGGTTCTTGCTGTAAATCATGCAAATTACCTTCGTTTGATGTCTCGGTCAATGGGCGTGGTCAGAGATTATATCATGCAATTCTATCACGTAATATTTGAAGACATAGATCTAATTCAAAGTAGTACCGCTTAACCCATTCCCTTACAATCCCTCCATTTTACGCCGCTCATGAAAAAGCTTTTGGAAACATTGTGGAAAATGAAGAATTTGCATGCTACAAGTAATTTCTTCACTGTCCACAATTGTTTTCTATCAAAAAGACGAAAAAAAACCCACCAACTTGAAATCGTCGTCTGCAGCTTTTTTTTGAATTTGGACAAGTCTAAAATTTTGTTGTTTGGAATGGGTTAAACGAATTTTTAGACGGCATTATTTTAGACTGGATTCGAATTATGAAATCATAATATATTTGAAACATTGTGGTGGAGAAATCATTGCTTAATCCACTCCAACTCAATCCCATATTTTATGCCCCTAAAGAAAAAAAAAACAACTTGGGAAAACATTTTGGAAAAAAAGAAATATAACAAGCAATTTCTTCATTTTCCACCATGTTTTCTACACCTAGAGATAATGAATTTAAAATTTTCATGAACTAAGTGTGATTTTTGTTGTTGTTGTTGTTTTTTGTTGTTTTTTCAACTTCTTTAAATGTAGCCCTCCCTAAAATTCAAAAGCCGTTTAATTCCTTTTATCATTACTATCCTTATTAAACTTGACAAATCGTCGCTATCATAAGAAAAACCGATTGACCAATCAGAACATTTATTTCGACTGGAAATAACATGTAAACTTTTGACATTTTCTCAAACTATTTTTTTTTATGAGTAACTGAAACGTCGTAACTGTAGGCCATTTGAGCTGTAATTGCGAATTGAGTTCGACTCTAAACGTTTTTGATACACGGCCCTACAAATTTAATTATTTAAGAGATGAAGAGAATATATTTTGTTTTCATGGAGGTATTAACCGAAAATCCTAATCACACTGTATGAATACGCGAAGCGGGTTCATACATTGTGATTAGGTTTTTTGGTTCATACCTCCATGAAAACAACCAATATTCTCTTCATTTCTTATAATTCAATAGCATCGAGCGTAAAAAGCAAAATATTTACAAATAGTGATACCTTTTTGTATGGGACTATTTTGTGCGGATGCATACAAAATCGTTGCGTACTCAAAATTTTTTTCATTAATTAATTTTTTTCGACCAATCAGAACGCTCGTTTTGGATAGAAGAAACACGAAAAAATGTCGTTGATAATCCAAGCCGGACTAACTGGTGGGAGGTCAGTGGGCGTGACCAGCGATCCTTCAAATGACGGATCCCGTTGTGTCTGTTAAAAAATCGATTAACCAATCAAATCATACATTTAGAACGGAACTGAACTTTGAGCTCCAACATTGTGAGACGTAAATGGGAAGCATTTTTCTTCATTATACGAGTAAAACATTTTAACTATAGCTTATTCAAAACTGTAGTTACGACGTCTTGGTCGCCAATCAACAATTTTACTTTCGCATGATAAGTAAATGACCATACGTTTTGAAAAATAACACCCGTTTGATATCTGTGTCGAACTTCCTGTCGGAGGACAGTGGGGGTGGCTAGCGATCCCTCAAACATCTACATTATTATAACGATTATCATTATACATGTATATCTATTTGCAGTTTTAGCCGCTGTGTTTGTCCTCTTCTTCTTCCTTCTGTTGCTTGGTAACAACACCTCCAGTACACCATCCGTCTCTGTTGTTAACGCTGCCGGATAAACGACGATAATGTTGTAGGTATGTACAGTCCTTATCGTATGGGCGAACATCTTTATTTAACGACCAGTTTCATAAAGCGGCCACCATTACTTGTTCCTTTTAAAAAAAATGAATCCTCTAAAGAGGCAGATTGGGTTACACTTGGAAGTAATTTGTCTGACCTAAATCCTGTGTTGTTGGTACTTATCAACGATAATACGATGATTCTAATGAGTAAAACCAAACATTGAATAAAAAAATTAAAGTGTGTTTAGTTTTTGTTGGTTTATGAAATTGTCTATATTCAAATCATGTTGGTTAAATCTTTAAGCAAAATAGTTTCTTATACGCGACAATTTTCTTAACCCATTTCCACACAATGACGCTTTTTGACAACCATAAAGAAAAACAAATAGGAAAACACTTTGTAAAACGAAGAAATTGTTTGAAATAAGCAATTTCTTCATTTTACACAATGTTTTCTAACCCAAAATAATTAACAAATCTAAAATTTCAATAATCTTGATTTGTTTTCTGCAACTCCTTTCAATTTGGACCAGTCTAAAAGTTTGCTTTCTGGTAATGGGTTTAGAGAATTTTCTATGAACTGGTTTCTCACTTGCGAATAGCTTAGATCATGAATCAAGAAGTTGCAGACGACAAGCATATGTTGATGGACTGAAAAAATCTTTATCTCATTGGGTAAAACATTGTGGATAGTGAAGAAATTTCTTCTAATAAGCACATTCTTCATTTCCCACTATTTTTTCAAAAGCCTTTTCGCTTGTGGGACATCTAAAAGATTCATTACGTGGAATGGAATAGTGTATTACAGAATACCATTTCATTTTCTTCTGAGTTCCATTTACATCGTTACAAGATTAAGCTTGCCGGTGCAGCATAGAAAAGTTCGAAGTTTTCCTAATATTTTCTTGAACTCTTATTTCAGAACCCACAACTTCGAAATGGAGAGGACAGAAAACTCAAGATAGACGGAGATCAGAAGAAAAAATCGCTCCGCATCTTATGTTTTATTTATTGTTAAGTTTTTTGAAAAATAAACGTTGTAACCAAATGATATAGTTGAATTTTTATTCCTTGTTTTTTGTCTGAAACTCCTTTAAGCGAAAAAAACCTATTCAGTTAAACCGAAAAACAAGTATTTGAAAAATCAGACCAGAGTAAATGTCATTCTGATGACGTATTAAACTAATTCCAAAACAATCCCGCTTTGAACACCCCAAAGAAAAAGTTCTGGAAAACCATTGTGGATAATGAAGAACTTGCTTGTTACAAGCTATTTTTCCATTATCCCCAATAGTTTCTAACCACAAAATAGAAAGATATTTAAAATTTTGTCAACAAAAGATTGTCGTCTGCAACTTCTTTGAATTTGGAACAGTCCAAGTTATTGTCGTCTTAGGTGTATAAAAAAGCGACTAGTTTTATCCTGATCAGGGTACGCAGGCCACACAGTCTGGCCCGGTCGATACTTTTCGTACTGCCTTCGAGATTCATTTTTACATATCGAGGACTTCATGCAACTGAATCGGAATTCCTCGTTCAATTCTCCTTATCAAATCCCAAATACTTCGCATTGCTGTTCATAACTCATTCCGACCGCCGTCATAGCGCAGTTGGTAGCGCGTCGGACTTTCATTCAAAGGGTCTCGGGTTCGATCCCCAACGGCGGCAATACTCTTTCCGACATTTGTCTACCACCAATGGGCAGATAATCGTAAGCCTATGTGGGATAGCAGCTGGAGGAAAGGGTGTATTGGTAGTACTGGTGCGAGAAATAACAGGAATCCATTGTTAGGTGCTCCAGCCGCCGCGATATAACTGAAAGATTGTTAAAAGCGGCGTTAAACCCCATTCAAACAAATCATAACTCATTCCCACACAATTACAACTTTTGACGCCCCAAGAAAAACAATCAGGAAAACATTGTGTAAAATGAATAAATTGCTTGCAATAAGCAATTTCTTCATTTTCCTTAATGCTTTCTTCCCAGAAAGCTGAAAAAATCTAAAATATCCATAAACATTAAATTGTCGTCTGCAACTCCTTTCAATTTGGACCAGTCTAAAATTCTGCCGTTTCGTAATGAGTTAAAGCTTCACGTAGCACACTTCCAAATGGCGGTAACCCTTACACAAAAATGCATCTCTTAAAGGTTCTGTTCGGTCTTCAAAGGAAACTTTACATCAGAGCAAAATAGGGAAAAACAGAAAACAATAATGATATTTAAGCCTTTCAGCCAATTTGAGACTTCCGGTTTTACCTAACCCGGTTTTACAAAGAATACACGATCATGTAACTATATTTTCTACACATTTTCCGGCTAACAAAATGTACCGATTTGTTACACAATGCTCCGCCTATAATACGTCCGAGATCTGTTCCAAAGTTTACGGGAATGGCCGAGTGTGTTATGATGTAGTGAAACATTGTCGTGAGTGTCTATATAAATTTATATAGGTACTTGGGACAGTATTACGATATAACCACTCGATATGTGACTTAACTTGCTAAAGGAAAGTGCAGAAATATTTACCCTTTGCCAAACTGCTCGAACAGCATAGAATGGATGTGACGGAATTTTTGCCCAATTGACGGATCGCGATGTCAATCAAAAAGCCAATCGACCAATCAAAAAACGTTTAGACTAGAAGTGAACTCTGGGCTCCAACTTTTGCCGACATAAATGAGATGCATTTTTTGTTGGTTTGGCTTCTTTAACCGTCGTAACTTTAGGTTATTGAAGCTGTAGTTTTCACGTTTACGTTCAAGTTTAGACAGTTATTTTACTTTTTTGTTACGTGTTACTGGCCATAAAGTTAGCAAAATAACGCTGTTTGATATCGAAATGGAACTTCCTGTCGAAGTCAGTTATGTGAAGTCAGTGGGATCAGCCAGTGGTCAGTCAGGTAGCAAAATTCTATAACGAGTAACGACCACTCTTCCCACACTCGATATCTTTAGCTCGACAGTTTTAGGAGAAAACCCGAAGTATTGCTATATTCAAGTATTACATCTTGTAATATCTATGGTATTACTGATCACATTCCCTTGAAACTTGGAATAAATGTTAACTATCAAAAGATCAATCTATATCAATGAGGGAGAATGTATTTTAGAAGGAATCATGTGCCCTTTTTACATGAAAGTTATACCAACTATCAATCACTCTAAGAACGGCCGAGAGTTGACATCCACATACGCTGCTCTTGTTAGACTCTTTATTCCGTTTATCGTTTGTCGAGTAATCTATTTGTTCTGTCAAGCGAAAATGGGAAGTACATAAAATGAATATGTGAAAAGACATTGGATCCGGCGGAGGTCAATAAAATGTCCTATTTCGTAAATAGATTTGCAGTAAGTTAGAATGATCATTTTAAATTCAGAAAAAGGACCAAAGATGATATTTTAGACCCTGGTAAGCATGGGAATCTCCGTGAAGACTAACCGATGTCGATGCTTTTCGGACTTGGTCTCCCTTCGTCTGACCGGGGTAATGTGTTAACCCTTTCCTGTTCAATTACTGATTTTTACGTTCCTGTGATATTATACTTGAGGGAAAAAATGTGGAAAAAATATCAAGCAATTCCTCCTTTTTCCACAATATTTACTATCACATAGAATGGCTACTGTTTCAATTGTACTAACTTAATAATTTCGTCTTCTACCTCTTTGAACTTCGACCTGCAAATTTTGAAAAGCAGCAAGTTAAATCAAAGCGCTGAAAGCGCTGAAAGCCTGAGCTATGTATATAGGAAATATATAATCTGGGCAGAAAAAAATGATGGTCGGATTACCGGAGGTGCCACTTTCTACCCAAATCTACGCAGATTATGTCGATTATGCTCAGATCTGCCAATTTGTGCGCAGGGGACACAACCTGCCCGCAATAATTTTAATCCCGTTGAGGTGTTGTAACAATATATTTACATGTATATATAGTTACATATTTTTCACCCGATCAAAATGCTTTGAAGGGATCTGATGAAGGCCACCCAAGGATACTTCCTGAGAATTTTGGTTGAGTTTGGTTGAATTATGTTAAGTACTTTCCGAGAAGAAGATTTTTAAAATAAAAGTTGACGGACGGACGGACGACGGTCACAACATCATGACAAAAGCTCGTTGGCTTTCAGTCAGTGGAGCTAGCGAGAGAGAGCTAGAGATTGAGAGAGATGGGGGAATGGAGCGTGTAGCCAGGTTCGAACTAGGAGGCTCTTGCGTGCGATGTGAGTATTCTACCACACAGACCAATTTCATTATGTAGATATGCGCTTTATAATCTCCAGATAAAGAGAGCGAGAGAGGGCGGGCGGTCATTTACCAGGTTAACATGTTTATGTACACCTCTCAAAAGCGATATGTAGATGTTGCATCCTTTGGGTAGAGTTCGGAGGTAAAAATATATAGACTCAAAGTCCGAGCACGACTAAACTGTTTTCGGACAGTGCGAATATGATCCTATGAATGACCAATTAATTTGTTAAACAAAACATTCCAATCGTGCGTAAAACCGACAGCTTCGCTTATCAGCTTTATACAGCAACTTCGTCTAACCGGACCGTTTTAACATTGTTACTCTAGAATAAGTAATATTATTTTGGTATGAAACATACCTTATTTTTTTCTCTTATAATCATATGATCTGATTATATATGTTTAATAATTTCCAATATATTATATATCTCCTTTCTTTCTTTCCATTCACTCGTCAAGTTTTGATAATTTTGCCAAATTCAGATCACTCACACGAAAGTACTGTACATAAAGCCGACAGCTTTCAATGAGTCATATCTCGCCTTCGCCCATCTCGCCTCAATCGGGCGTATTAATTTATGGTCAGATCCGATCTACTTTTCAAGCGACAGAAGATCACATTGATTGCGGTAGATGTTTTTACATTATGTTTTCACATTAAACTCTGCATGGGTTTGAATTTTTAGCATGGTAACCTTAGCCTCAGATTGCTTACGCAATCTCAGGCTAAAAATGTGAAATATGTCATGTGAAAATGAATCTCGCGGGAATTCCGTGAAACAAAATTATTTAAACGGATCCACCGGAGGTCTGCCTTTATCAAATGGCTATAATGAGTGATCGTAAAGTTATGTGCTAGATATAAGATTTATTTTCTTTTTCTTGATAAAGGTATTTTTGCCGGAATATTGAAAATTACAGTGATTATGCATAGTGTTTAAACAGTTCCCCGAGGAACATTGTTGTGATACTGGGATATATTTTCGACCTAGAAAAAATAGATAGATAGAATGAACACTTTTAGATTCAGAATGTCTACCAAAAGGGAAAAACGTCGACCCTGGTCTGCCTGATCTGACCGGGGTCGATATTTTTCGTACTTCTCGTAAAAAGAAATAGTAATATACTCGTAAAAATTGCGAAATGAATCGACCCCTGTCAAGCTACGTAAATGCTTCTTTCTTTTTATTTTTTTTTTTGTTCGACCAGCTTTGCTCAAGTTCTTAAATCATCAGTCACAAATCTATTTTCGACGCCGACTGACTGTGATGTTGGATAATAATAGCTCAATCTTAAGAAGATAAAAATATTAAAAAAGCTTTTTTTATTGAAAATTTGTCATATAATTGTAAACATAGTCCAAAAGAGGGAAATTGCCTTTCTGGCGAAACTTCGTGATTTCAATATGATGTTTTCTGAGCATTATGATTCTTGTTTCTAAATAAAGACTCATCTTAAATTTTCGTCTGCAAGCTCTTAAAAATGGACGATTCGAAATTTTGGATTTTGATCAATCTATCAACGGTAGATTAACTTGGCATTCAAACCCAAATAGCAAACCTCGATCCTCAGAATAAAACTTATTGGAGGTCCAATCCGACAGCGATACTATGTCACCAGACGAAGGCCGACATGTCGCTTAACCCACATATTACAAGTTTCGCATCTTATTTACCCTTTCCTGTTTTGAAAAAGTGCAGAACCGTCCAAATTCAAAGGTTTTGTAGATAAAAAAAAAAGAATTTAGATTAGATTTGAAAATAAACATTCAGAAAGGAAGAAAATATTGTGGAAAAAGAAGAAATTACTTATGACAAGAAATTGTTCTTAATGACAAATACACAGGCAGGTAGAAACCTGAGAGGTAAAAACCAGGGATTGAACAGGAAAGGGTTAACCGAGAACACTGTACTGGTGACTGATATTCACTAATTGATATATCGTCGGCCCCTTTCACTGGGATCCAACAGGAAGTACGTACTGAACCTTTGTGAGATGCCCCGCCTACTGGCCTTCGACAGGGAGCTCTTACAGAACCTTTGTGTGATGCATTTTACCACAATAGTTTTCCATAACGGATAATGCTGTTTGACAGTTTGTCACGTGAAGCTGTAAAAATAGTCCGACGATGTACATCAGAGATTTGATTAGCATAATTGAAGGAAGAGTTCCGATTGGTTGATTGATTGATTGGGGTATAACGCCACTTTTAACAATATTTTTGTCGAATCGCGGCGGCTGGAGAATCCTAGTATTTCTCACACCAGTAATACCACTACATCTTTTCCAAGCCTCTAGCTGCTCATCCCACGTAGGTTAACGATTATCCACCCATTGGTTGGAGACAAATAATGCAGCCTTGGATAGAACCCGGGACCCCTTGCCTAGGAGTCCTACGCACTACCACTGCGCTATGGCTGCGTACGAGTCCACGGTCTCGAACTACGCCAACTTTTTTACTAACTTGTTACTTTTGTCTCGCTAAATGGTGAAGAATCACCTAAACGGGACGAAGTTCGGATAACGGAAGTGTGGGAACTTTTGTTGTGATAAAAAGAAGAAAAACGACAACACATGTTAACCGTGGTTGGGTGGTCCTGCATAAACGGTATGACTGAAACGACGTGGCCATAAACACTATATATCTAATGGATCCAGCCATGGTCTAATTCTGAACAAAAAAAAAAAAAAACAAAAAAACACCAATGTTCTATTGCCTATTCTGAAATTTTGATGCGTCTTTTTTTAAAAATGGTGGGAAAAAATCAAATGATTTGGGGAAATTAGGGACTATTAGATCTTTTCTATAAATACTCATTTCTGTTGAATTATAGAATTGTAAAGAGCATCGCAGGGAGAGGAAAGGAGAACTGGCGAATCGATAGCCACGCCCACTGACATCTGACAAGGTAGTTTGATTGACGTTTCAAACGTTTGTCAGAAGCATTAGAGAAAATTTACAATGGATAATTGTTTGTTTCAGTGTAAGATCGGTCTTTTTTTCATTGAGTGAGCAACAAAATCTTTATTTTCATGAGAGACAGGGCCACTCATGAAAATAATGATTTTGTTGTTCACGTATTATTTATCGCCCTTGCATGGAAATAATCTGTTCTATTTCTTTAATGCAAAAGTGAAAATTATGCAAATTATCAAATTATTCGTCCTATATCTCTAGAGGCGCTCCATTACGCACGTGATTTATATAGCATCAGATTAGGCCCCGCTTTGATGACGTTCCGCAACTCGAAATAAACGAAATCTGGGCTAAATCTTTCATAACAGTGAGTTTATCTTTTTCTCAGTAAATATGGTCATTCAATGAGTAATTTCGATAGTTCACAGCCTTTAGACAAATCGCTGGTTGGCGACCCAAACGTCGTTACTACAACTTGTTTAAGGACCAATGACGAAGTTTGAGTCACCAAACCAACAAAAATGCGAGAACTAAATGTTGGATATCAAATTTCACTTCCCATCATAATGAATGTTTCGATTAATTCGTCGATGTTTCATAAACACCTGCGATCCGTCAATATCTTTGCATTATATCATCCTTTAACCAAATTCGGCTTCCGGTTTAGTGAAGAATGAGGTTAAAAATGCATAGGCTAATCTTAGACTTTTTGGTATATACGAGTAGTTATAGAATAAAGAGAAAATTAATTGATTTAAGGCTACTTTCAACAGCGCCGCCGGTCGCGTCGAATATCCTTTCCGACGTTGGTAACTAGTCGGAAATCGTTAACCTAAGTGGAATAAGCAGTTGGAGGCTCGGAAAGGATAGAGTGGTAGAACAGGTTTGAGAAATACCAGGAATTCATAATTAGGTGCTCCAGCCTCTACGATATGACTGAAATAATGTTAAAGGTGACTTTAAACCCCATACAATGAATCAACGTTTTGGAGATATGCTCTGGACTAATTTGGACAGACTAAAACACAAACCTACGCCGACTTGAAATACAACTATGTGAGCGGGCCCAACAAAAAGTATAAGTCGTGAAATAAATATGAAAATGATAACTCAGCTCTAATTTTCTATTGTTTTATTTCAATTCATGCACAATATTCATCAAAATTACAAAATGCTACAATAAGGCCACCTCTTTTGTGCTAGCTCTAAATTCTTTGGTCTTGTTCTAAACGATCTTAACCTGAAAATAGATAAATATAACTCCAGATGTTATGTTTTGTTGTCTTAACCTTTCTTGTTTTGCAAAATTTTGGACCTGTTCAAACTCAAATGTTTGGCAGAAAAAAAGAAAATGGATATCATTTGAAAAAAAAAACCATTTGATATAGTGGAAAAGGAAGAAATTGCTTGCCACAAACAATTTCTTCTGTTTCTACAGTATTTTCTCAATAATAAAATCACAGGGATGTAAAAACAGCGTGTTGAACAGGGGAGGGCTCAGAACACTTTTTCTTTGAGTTTTGATGTATGTACAATACATTGCAACGACTACCAAGCGATAGCTTGAGGAAACATTGTGGACATTTTTTTTTTTTTCTAAAAAGTGATTTCTTACAAGCACTTTGTTTCCGTTTTTCTACGCTGACTTCTACCATAGTAGACTGGGTATCTAAGATTCAATAACTTGAAATTGTATTTTGCAACTCCTTTGAATTTTAACCAGTCTAAAGTTATGTCGTCTGGTAATGGCTGGATGGAAAAGTTGCTCTTCTCAATTAACTTATCTCAGTACCAAACCGCAAAATATTAGACTGGCCCATATGGAAAGAGATGCAGACGGCAATTTTAAATCGGTTGATTTTAAAAAATAGTTTGACTTTAGAAGGGAAACCACTGTCTACGGTGGTTTAAAAGAATTCATAATTATCTCTTATAATACGCTATTCGCATTAAAAAAAACCAAATCGTCATTTTATCCTCCATGTTAAACCTTGAAACGATCTCATGGAATTCGCATTGACAGTGCATTGCATTTGTTTGTGTGTGTTTGTGGGGTGGGTGTTTTGGTTATGTTCTCAGGTTTTTTGAGGTTTTTTTTTTTTCGGTGAGGGGGGGGGGTTTACCGACTCTTAAATTTTCTTTTCGTTTCATCTAAGCACCAGGCATTAGAAGAGTGAAACAAATCGTCCTCGTCTCTCATGGGCAAGACTGGTTCAAATATAAATGAAATGTAGACGTTTTAAATTACGGCTAATAGACCAATAAAGATCGGATTGTGAATTTCAAATATCTCAAGTCTTCGGTGCAGATCGTGTGATATGATGTGATTATGCCGCACAACCTGCATCTGTACTCATATATTTTCCTAGTTGAAATCACCTACCAGGTATGACGTGTTTAACACGATACCTCGGATATGACGTTTCAACACAATAACTCTGATGTTACGTGTTAAACACTATACCTCTGATATGACGTGTTTAACACGATACCTCTGATATGACTTGTTTAACATGATATCTCAGATATGACGTTTTAACACGATACCTCATATATGACGTGCTTAACACGATACCTCTGATATGACGTGTTTAACACGATACCTCAGATATGACGTTTTCAGACGATAACTCAGATATGACGTTTTAATACGATACCTCTGATATGACGTTTTAACACGATACCTCTAATATATGAGCACATGCGTGACATTTCCAACCATTACACACGTGCGCCAAGTAAAGACTCAGAACAGCCTGTGCATCCGCACAGTCTGATCAGCGTCTTCACTGTGCGCTCTGTAGATAGATACTGACCCAAAGCTACTTTAAACAATCAGCGAATATTCTAATTGCCCCGAATCGCTGTGTCAGGGGTGCTCAATGTGTGCGAGTCACGCACATGCGAAAAAGTTGGAAATGTCACGCATAGGCTCATATCGTGTTTAACACGATACCTCTGATATGACGATGCCTGTGGTATGAAGTGTTTTAGACGATATCTCTGATTTGACGTGTTAAACACGATACCTCTGATATGTGACAACGTTGATACATTAAAAGTGTTGATTCCTTTGCATTTAAAAAAAAACATTTAGTGACTCGTAAGCCATTTACAGGGCTGGGTAATACATATCATTTGAAAATAATATATATAACAAAAATATCATTATCTACATATATTATGTTTCACTTTAAATAAACACATTACTACTACATCTTTTATTTCAGCACAGATTGAAAGAAAAATCGTTAGAAGGAATAATAACTTTGAAGGGGACAATCAGATGTTTTAAACTAAGTTCAGACCGCACATATGTACAGGAAGACTCTGTCAATACCTCTTGGAATATTCCGTGTTCAACATGACAAGAGTTAACTCTTTCCCCTATAAATCCGGGGTTTTATTCACGGTGATTTTATACTGTAGAAGAGATTGTGGAAAAAGAAGAAATTGCTTGTAAAAAGCATTTTCTCATTTTCCAACAATATTTTCTACCACGTGGGATGGTTTCCCTTGAAATTGCATCTTATTTTCATTGTTGTCTGCATTCTCTTTCAATTTGGACCAGTTTATAATTTCAAAAACGGGAAAGGGTTGAACAAACAAACAACGAGCAGGCATACAAACCAATACACAAGCAAATGATCATTTCTTACCAGAGCTTATGTTGACGACGTTGACACTGGTTTGATTACTGTTGGAAAGGCTGAGTAAAACTAGTAACACCAAGAGAATTCCAAACAGGAAGTTCACTGAAATAGAAAGATGACTAACTCATTATCGAGGCACAAAAATATTTTTTCGGAGTATTTCTAAACTGAGCAATGAGTTGTTTGAACATATGTCACCTCTATAACACCGTACATAGTTCACGATAAACTCGCATTTAGACCGTAGACGCTTTGATTCGGGAATTTAAAAAACAAACAGTGTAATGATCAGTCTGGTATCTGATGGTTATCGTCACCTCCTACTGTGATGGTATATAGTCACATTGTAATATCATTCCAAATAAAAGTATATATTTCCCTTCCGAAAACGCCGATCGCGTTTCTTTTGATTTCTACGAGAAGCCCTTTAAAATAACACCAAATGGAATCAAAATCCTGCGTTATTTCATCTCTCGAAACGATTTATCGGTTGAAACAGTGACCTTATGAATCAAATGGATGATTAGAAAATGTTTCAAACGTCAACAAACACCTAGTCCTTTGAATAAAAGTGACCTACCATTCATCCATATAGTACATAAACAATTAACATGTAATGCGGCAATGTACTTAATTAGCACGGTTTTTAACCCATTCGCACACAAAGAGGCCTTAAGACGCCCCCATAGAAAAAAGTTTTTGAAAATATTGTGGGAAATGAAGAAATTGCTTGTTATCCACAATGTTTTTTTCCCAAAAGATGAAAATTTTGACCTTGCAATCTTATAATGGGTTAATAGCTAATCACAGTTTTACGAAATATCTAGTACTCTCACAATTCCGATACTAGTGATGATAAACCGTCACCATTTTTTCTTATCAGTGACGACTTGCCGTCATTCTCCCCAAGGTCATTTTCAGATTCTTTCTTTAACAGTAGCCAGTGTTGGTGAAGCATATACATGAAAATTAAACTTGTGACGTGAATCCATCACAAGGAATGGTGACGGTTAACCATCAGATACTAGACCGATTATGTACAAGGTTACACAGCTACCTTTTTTAGGAGAACGGATTTTTTTTACAGAGACGCTTGATCCCGTATTCAGTGTACTCAAACACCCCTTTTGATGGGAACCAATTTTCTTGTAAAAACATCCGTTACCATAAAACATGGAAGCTGCATTATATGCAGAAATATATCTTCTGTTAGATGTTAAAAGTTCCTGAAATCTAGTGCCCGTTGTTTCGACTTTTAACAACAAGAGATTTGAAACACGTGAACGGAATGAATTTAAAGGGTAAGAAAGCACGTTAGAAAACAGTGGAATCGTATACGTTAGCGATTCTATAAAATATCTCTTTTTTCATTCTTCTATCGCATGTTTCCTGTATATATATCTTCAGGCGCGTATCGAGCGCAAAATACGATGCTGTGCCTTTATTTTGGTCTTCTGTGTTAACCCATTACCACACGTCTTCTTTCAATTCAAGAGAATGCTTATCACGTCTGATTAGCTATCACTATTATGGCAGTAACGTAAATTCAAAATAAGTAGTTAATCGGAAAAATAAAGTTTTAACAGCGAGAATCGACTGATGGATCGCTGGCCACGCCCACTGTCTCCGACAGGAAGTACCACGTGGATATCAAACGACGTTATTCAGAAAAAATTATGGTCAGTCACGATTGAGAATAAAGTAAAATAGTTGTTTGTCGACCTTGAATAAACTGTAGTTTCGAAATTTGAGTCGCTGAAATGGAATAAATGTCGACTAATGTCGGATTTCTAAGTTCACCTCCGGTCTGAGTGAATGTGCCAATGCTTGTCAGACTGCTCGGTGTGCAGACTGACCGGAGTCGAAACTTTTTGATTTAGGCAGATAATTTGAGTCTTGAATGCTAATACTACATTATTGTATATCCTTTTGGGAATTGTGGCTTCCGGTTAAACTCTGTTTTTTCTTATTCCTATAATATTTATTTAAGAAGTTCTAATGGATGACGGGTCAAAGTTGAATCAAAGTTTTATTTACAGATCATTGAACTTACATCCTCCTACTCCCGAACCAAACGCTCCCGAACTTTGGCTAGTACTAGGCGCCAACCCCGGCAACGTGAAGGGGTTAAACTGTGCGGATACAAGTCCGACAACACAAACTAGGGCAATGGTGGCAACTGCTATACTCTTCATCTTATTTTCTGTAAAACAAACGAATCGTTTCTGATCAGTTGACAAAAAAATCACAATGTATATTTAGCTACGCGGTATTTCATTTCCGTCTCCAACTTTCTAGAATTGCACGCGAGTTTATACCCATCGTCGTTATGCCACGAACGAGTTGTGTATCATGCAACGAGATATTTTATTTTCGTTTTTAATTTAACCGCAATGGAAATAACTCACATGTAACGTTGAAATTGAAAGAATTCTAGCGTGAATTTACACCGTGATAGTTACCTGTTTTGAAGAGAATGCTTATCACGTCTGATTATACCTTAGTTGTGCGAAAAGCCCCATGACCAGATGTCAAAATATAGACTGATCCATTATCAAAGACGTTGCATTTGACAGTTCTATAGGCTTATTAAAACTGGGGGGAAATAGTCCGATAGACTGCAAAAAACATTGTGGCAAAAGGCGATAACGCTTGTATCAAGCAGGTTTTTCTTTAGCCAAACATTTTAACAAGTCTTCTTCGTTATTTAGTCCAAATTTGGTTTGTTGGGGGGGGGGAAATGAGTAAACTTAAACGGAAACTATCATGAAGAGATCATTCAATAACCTATCAATCGAGTGTTAGACTGATCCTTTGTAAAATAAGTTAACCCTTTCCCGTACAGTCCCTTGTTTTTACGTCCCTGTGATTTTATACCTGAGAAAATATTGTGGGAAAGAGGAAGTTGCTTGTATCAAGCATTTTTTTCTTTTCCACATTTTATTCTAACCCGAAAGGTTGGCTACTTTTCAAATTGCACATTATCTTAATAGACGTCTGCAACTTCTTTCAAATTGAACCAGTCTAAAATTTTGAAAAACGGGAAAGGGTTTAAAGACATTAAATTTCAGATTGAGCCTTTGCGTGACGTTTTCAATTATTTTCACAGGTGCGTGAAGTGTAGACACTGATCAGCCCGGACAGTCACTCAGGAGAAGCATATTCGATCAAACTGTGTGGAAGCACAAGCTGATCTGAGTCTTCACATATGGTTACACTCCTGTCCGATTTTCACGAATTAAACAAAAATAGAAAAAATAGAATAAAAAAGGGTCAGTTTTGGCAGTGTAAAGCTCTTTCAAAAGTTTCGTTGGGATCCAACTTAAAGAGAATCATTTGTCTTGAAATTCATGCCAGGACATTGATTCCATTAAGGATAAACTTTTCGACGAATGTAACATTTCAAATGGAACATTTCAAAACTCATCACTAAACAACAAATAGTCCCAACAGAAATCCATTATCACTAATGAATACAATTCAGCAGTTGATATTGCGCAGAACAGGAATTAAGACTTCTAGCTATCGCCAATACTCGAAAACACTATGCCAAAAGGAGGAACATAAACGTTAACGGAACTACTTTAAGCTACAGCATGTCCAGGCTAAATTGCGGAGTGGATTTTGACCATATGTGGCGTACATGTGCAATTGCTGGAAATGTCACGCACGTCCTCAATACATAGTGGCAACGAATAGTTACACTTATTTCCACATGGACAAATAGTCGTGAAAAATGGATCATTTAATCCTTTCCCGTTTTTCAAAATTAAAACAACTCCAATTTGAAAGAAGCTGCAGACGACAATTAAATATGAGTGCAATTTGAAAAGTAGCCAAACTTACAGGGTAGAAATATTGTAGGAAAAGAAGAAATTGCATGATAAAAGCAACTTCTTCTTTTTCTACAATGTTTTCTCAAGTATAAATGAAAACCAATGATTTTGATATTATATTAAGTCATTGGAGCAAAGTGGAAATACAAACTTTTCTGTTGAACAAGCAATTACATAAAAACAACTTAACTTATTCCCACACAATCCCTCCTTTTTTACGCCCCTCAGAAAAACTTAAGAAAAGATTGTGAAAAATTAAGAAATTGCAGCTATCAAGCAATCCAAAAAGACGAAAAAATCTATAATTCCATCAAATTGAAATTGTCGTCTGCAGCTTTTTTTTCAATTTGGGTCAGTCAAAAATTTTGCCGTTTGATAATGGATTAATTTCATTTTATAACTTTATGTAAATATCATCATGACCCGAGGTTAAAACTTTACTTACGCAATTTAGACTTTATTCGAAATTCTAGATAAGTAAAAAAAAATTAATTTATGCTTAATTACTTAAGTTAATGCATGACAATGAAATTTGCCATGGATAAAATTGTTCCTTTAAGCACTGCAAGTACATGCTTATTTAAAATTGAACTAATTCATTGAATCAAATTTTGAATTCGAGTAAATTCTCAATTGAGTACGAAAAAAGTTTTATAGTCTGTGGCCCTTATTTAAAACACCTTTTATCTCCGAAACACAATTTAACGAACAAACTAATAATATTTCTTACCTGACAGATAAACCTAAAAGATACCAGTGTCGTACTTCCGTCATATTTATATGTGCTCGTACATACCCGTAGGCTCTCACGTAACATGTTGACTTGACCACCCCGGAAAAGATAGTATTATAAATGAATTTAGGTGGGGCTCGAAACCCCATTTTCCTTCTGTTTACCCTATTCTCACACAAACCCTCCTGTTTATTCCCCTCAAGAAAAAAAAAAACTTTGGAAAAAAAACATTGTGGAAAATGAGGAAATTCCTTAAATCAAGCAATTTCTTCATAATCCACAATGTTTTCTATCCAAAAAAGACGAAAGAATATAAAATTATTTCAACTTGAAATTGTCGTCTGCAGCTGTTTCCATTTTGGACCAGTCTAAAATTTAGTTGTGTGGGAATGGGTCACCTCGCCTTTGTCCGTTATGTCAGCTGATCATGACAGAGCTGGAAATGCTGACACAAGATTTTCTTAACAGATATACCGACTGTGTTAGGAAATTCCTCACATAGCATTCAGTAGAAAGCGAACATGGGTTAGTTTATCCCTTTCCTGTTCAATCCCTGGTTTTTACGACCCCATGATTTTATAATTGAGAAATTATTGTAGAAAAAGAAGAAATTGCTTGTAACAAGCAATTTCTTCTTTTTCCACAAATTTTTTACAGAAATTACTTGTAACAAGCAATTTCTCCATTTTCCACATTATTTCAAAAAACTATCTTCTCGAGGGACGTAAAAAGGAGAGATTTTGCGGGAATTTTGAGGCCCACAGGGAATACATGGTTAGCCCAACTGTGTTGCCTCGTGAAATAAAGACTGTATTATCATTATTATTTTCTACCTTACAGACTGGTTCCAGTTCAAATAAAATCCACTTAAAATTTTCATATGCAATACCTTTTAATTTTGATAGGTGTAAAAATTTTGCAAAACAAGAAAGGGTTAAACTAATTTATTTTAGTTCGATTGCGAAGAAAGCTTTAAGCTTATAGAGTCGCTCTTGAACACACAACCCAGATATTTTCACGTTCCTGAGAGAGAGGCAGTGGCTAAACCCACTGCTATCCACTTCTACAGCTGGGTAGACTGGGGCTGGCTATTAAGTGTCTTGCCCATGAACACACCGTGACGATGGGGCTCGAACCGGTCGAATTAAAAGAAGTTGCAGACGACAGTCAGAAATTGTTGAAAGTCTTTCTCTCTCTGATTGCAAAACAATGGGGAGAATGCAGAAATTGCTTGTAACAAGCAATTTCTTCATTTACCACATTATTTTCAAGAACTATTTTCTCGACGGGTGTAAAAAGGAGAAATTTTGCGGGAATAGGTTTAAGGCGTTTATACAACGGAAGTGTTTGGGGCCATATTGTTGGCAGTTGTATAAAGGTCTCTAACGAGCTTGCATGCACTGTTGCATTTGGCAGGTGGTTCCACTGGATAGCATGGGATGTCTGGGTTCGATCCCAGGCGGCGGCACATAACCTTTCCGACATTTGTCTCTCACCAATGTGTGTATAATCATAAACCTAAGAGAGATAGTAGCTGGAGGCTTCTATATATACCAGGAATCCATTGTTGGGTGTTGACTAGAGATTGTTAAAGCGGCGTTAAACCCCATTCAAACAAAACAAACAAGATGGTAAGACACAAATTGGCTAAAACATTTTATTGTCATTATAGACAAGAAAGAAATGTCAATGTAAAAATAGTACTCAGAAATAACAAAAATACAATAAATCATTAACCTATTTCCACAAAAACTTGCTATTTTACAAAAAAATATTCAGGAAAAACAAGTGGCGAAAGATTTAATTGCTTGTTACAAGAAATTTCTAAATTTTTCACATTGTTTTCTACTCAGAAAGACAGAGATATCCAAAATTCTATTAATTTTTAAATAGTGTCTGTCACTTCTTTGAATTTTCTGTAAAAATTTGTCGTCTTCTAAATGGTTGCACCACATTGGTATGAAGAAAAAGGATTTTCTGTTCTGATTTTGGTCTACGTGGTATTATTAGGATCATGGGATTTTACAGTATAGAGCCAAAATGTGAAGAAAATGTAATACTTCGCTCTTAACCCATTCCCACACAAACCCCCCCTTTTTAAGCCCCCCCCCCCCAAGAAAACAAATTTGGAAAACATTGTGGAAAATGAAGAAATTGCATGTATCAAGTTATTTCTTCATTATCCACATTGTTTTCTATCCGAAAAAATGAAATAATTCAAAATTACATCAACTTAAAATTGTCGTCTGCAGCTCCTTTCAATTTAGACTAGTCTAAATTTTTGTCGTGTTGTAACGGGTTTACAAAGCAAAACTGAACTTGCATCAATATGGCACTAATGTAATATGATGTAATATCTTCCTCAATATTCATGTAGCCGCCATCATAGCGCAGTCGGCAGCGCATCAGACGTCTTATCTTCAATGATGGGATGTCATGGGTTCGATCCCCGGTGACGGCACATGTCCTTTCCGATATTTGTCTCTCACCAATAGGTGGATAGAAGTAAACCCAAGTGGGATAGCAGCTGGAGGCTAGGAAAGGATGTAGTTGTAGTACTGGTGTACGAAATACGAGAAATCTATTGTTAGGTTCTCCAGCCGCGACGATATGACTGAAATACTGTAAAAAGTGGCGTTAAACCCCATTCAATCAACCAAACAATCAATAAATCAAGATACAAGTATTCAAGTTCATATGTTAAATAAAGTAGAAATATGCAACTGGGATGAAGGGCCAGAATTATGTAGTAGTGTGCTTACGCATCCCAAAATAATAAAATTTTCGACTGCTCCAAATTTAAAAAAGTTGCAAACAAGAGTTTTTGGTTTATAAAATTTTAAAAAATCTTTATCTTTGGGGTAGAAAACATTGTGAATAACGCTGATATTGCAAGTACCAACCAATTCCTTCAAAATCGACGATCTCCCCTCCCCTTTTTAGGGGGGCAAGGGTAGACAAGCAGGATTGTGTTGGAAAGGTAAATATCTTAGACTCCTAGTTAACCCGTTACCACAAAATCTCTCCTCTTAAAGTGTCTTAAGAAAAAAACTTTGGAAAACAATGTGGAAATAATGAAATTGCTTGTATCAAGCATTTTCTTCCTTATCCACAATGTTTTGTATCCAAAATGACGACAACATTTAACAAGAGGGCCGTTGGCCCTGGGGCGCTCACCTGAGATAAAGGCTCTTTTTCTTTCAACAGTCTAATTTCATGTTAAGGTTAGGATTATGAAACAAGTGGGCCACAATTACATATAAAGACTATGAACCTGGGGATCCAAAAGTCTAAATTATAAATTCCAAGGCCTTAGTGCTGATTTGAAAGAAGGAAAAAACTTTTTCCATGGTTATAATTTCAGAAATAAGAAAGAAGTCTGTGAACTGATGCTTCATGCCTATACCCCCCCCCCACCCGGGTCAGCCCCTGGAAACCCTAGGATTATGATTTTAGCTATTTTGTAAGAGATCAATATACTGATGCTTCATACAAAATATCAAGGCTCTACGCCTTCTGGGTCAGGAGGAGAAGATTTTTAAAGATTATTTTGAAATTTCACTTTTGGTGCCATGGCAACCAGAGTTTTTAACGGATTTCAATTCTTTCAGCTAATTTTAAGGAGGACCACCTAAGCAACATTTCTGCCAAATTTGGTTCAAATTGGCCCTGTGAATTGGGAGGAGATGTCATTTAAAAAATCGTTCTTTATTTCTATATAACCCCCCCCCCCCTGGGGCTTCGCCCCTGGGGATCCGAGGATCATGATTTTAGCTATTTTGAAAGAGGCCAATATACTGATGCTTCATGCAAAATATCAAGGCTCTACGCCTTCTGGGTCAGGAGGAGAAGATTTTTAAAGATTATTTTGAAATTTCACTTTTGTTGCCATGGCAACCACAGTTTTTAACGGATTTCAATACTTTTAGCTATTTTTAAAGGGGACCACCTAAGCAACATTTCTGCCAAATTTGGTTCAAATCGGCCCAGTGGTTTGAGAGGAGATGTCATTTAAAAAATCGCTCTTTATTTCTATATAAACCCCACCCCCCTGGGGCTCCGCCCATGGGGATCTGAGGATCATGATTTTAGCTCTTTTGAAAGAGGTCAATATACTGATGCTTCATGCAAAATATCAAGGCTCCATGCCTTCTGGGTCAGGAGGAGAAGATTTTTAAAGATTAATTTAAAATTTTACTTTTGTTGCCATGGCAACCAGAGTTTTTAACAGATTTCAATTCTTTTAGCTATTTTTGAAGGGGACCACCTAAGCAATATTTCTGCCAAATTTGGTTCAAATCGGCCCAGTGGTTTGAGAGGAGATGTCATTTAAAAAATCGTTCTTTATTTCTATATAAACCCCACCCCCCTGGGGCTCCGCCCCTGGGGCTCCGAGGATCATGATTTTAGCTATTTTGGAAGAGGTCAATATACTGATGCTTCATGCAAAATATCAAAGCTCTACGCCTTCTGGGTCAGGAGGAGAAGATTTTTAAAGATTATTTTAAAATTTCACTTTTGTTGCCATGGCAACCAGAGTTTTAAACAGATTTCAATTCATTTAGCTATTTTTGAAGGTGAGCTAAAAATCCACCAACTTATAATTGTTGTCTGCAGCTTCTTTCAATATGGACCAGTCTAAAATCCTGTTGTGTTGGAATAGGTAAATTTGAAACATACATGCATCTCCTTTTAAAGAGAGATTTTATATAATATAAAACTATATTTCCCTTTCAGGGAACTTCAATTACTTTGATAACTATTATATTGCACAGGTATTACAGATGTTTGAAATTACATTTCAAATAAATACATATCCCAATACCAAACGGCAAACTTTTAGACTGGTCTAAATTGAAAGGAGGTTCAAACAACAATTTTCCAAATTGCTTTTCTTGAGTTGCGTCCAAAAGCGTCATCATGAGGGAATGGGTTAACCCATTCCAACTCAAGCCCTCCTTTTTACGCCCCACAAGAACAAAGCTTTGGAAAACATTGTGGACAATGAAGAAATTGCTTGTCACAAGCAAAAGCAATTTCTTCATTATCCACAAATTTTTCTTTCCCAAAAGACGAAAAAAAATTAAAATTCCATCAACTTGATATTGTCCTCTGCAGTTTCTTTCAATTTGGACCAGTCTCAAATTTTCTTGTGTGGGAATGGGTTAAAGCAAAAGCTCTTTCTAAAGGTGCCTTACATATGATTTTTAAAAAAAATGACTTTGTTTCCTAATTCTTACCTCATTACCACATGGTAAAATTTTAGATCAAAGAGCTATAATTCTTTAACCCATTACTAGACGGCAATATTTTAGACTGTCCAAGTAAAAGGAATCTGCAGACGACAATTCAAAGTTCATGAAATTTTAGATTTTTTTAACCTTCTGGGTGGAAAACATTGTGAAAAATGAAGAAATTGCTTGTTACAAGCAATTTCTTCATTTTCCACAATGTTTTCCAAAATGCCTTTCTTGAGTTGCATCCAAAAACGTCATCGAGTGGGAATGGGTTAAAGCAAAAGCTCTTTCTTAAGGTGCCTTACATCTGATTTTTTTAAAAAAAAATGACTTTGTTTCCCAATTCTTACCTCATTACCACATGGTAAAATTTTAGATCCTTCTAAATTCAAAAATGTTACAGATGACAATTTCAAGTTGAGGGAACTTTGGATTTGTGTACAAAGTCGGGATTGTGTGAGAATGGGATAAGGTTTCAACTTGTTACACTGAAAATATTCAAAAGTAGAGGGATGACACAGGTATGGGTAGGAAACAAGACAATCCCATACTGATGGTAACTGTCAGCCATTCAAGTGTTTGATAGTTGATAAAACTTCTCAATTGTGAAAGACTTAGCATATACTGTTTAAAAATGCAATTTCATTTTGTTATTTGCTTGTTTTTTTATTTGTTTTTAAAATGAAAACCTGATGTAAGGCACTCATAAAACAACCAATAAATATGACAAATGACCAATCGTGGTTGTCATTCAAAGAAACAATCAACCAATCAAATCATTCATTTAGATTGAGAGTGAAGTTTGAATTCTGACATTGGCTACCATTTATGTAAAGCATTTTTGTTGGTTTGGCGACTTAAATCTCATAATTACAGCTTATTCAAGATGTAGTAACAATATCTAGGTTTCCAATCAACCATTTTACTTTTGTGTTACAGGCCATAAATTTTGCAATAATGCCGTTTAGAATCAAAATGGAACTTCCTGTCCAGGTCAATTGGCTGGGCCAACAGAGTATGGGAGCAGGACCAGCTATTGGTCAGTTGTAAGATAGCTACAGATTAACCCTTATCATGAGGAACCTAGATTATTTCTACCATGACAGGAGGTATAGAATTGTAGATTCTGATCTTAGTCTACACCACCTGTATGATGTTTCAAGCCAGAGTTTTTTTTATGAAAACAATTTACAAAAGAAATTGTGACCCACAATCAGGTCTTTTAAGCACTTTCAGCCCTTTCATTTAATGCAATTCTAAAAAAAGATTTCATCAGCATGACAAGTGTTAAAATCTAATTGCCTTTGCAATGCAATGTAGGCAATTTAGAATGTAAAAATACATTTTCCATTATCATTTGTAATGGACAGAAATGGGGCTTTTCAGACAAGCCTCGAAAGTAAGCCAAATAGACAATAAACCAATCGTGTTTTTAACCAATTCTAATGCAATGATGCTTTTTTATGCCATCAAGCTTTATAAAACATTGTGGAAAACAATTTCTTCATTATCCACAGTGCTCTCTACCCAAAATGATAAAGAATGAAAGTTGTCGTCTGCAATTTTTTTCAATTTGGACCAGTCTAAAATATTGTTGAATGGTAACGGGTTAATTCTAAGGTCATTCATTTTTAAAACATCATCAAACAAGATGTGTTTGTGAAAAACTCATACTCCAATAACAGTTAATCTTATAACCTTGTAAGGTGACCTTGACAGGTAACCTTGACCTTGGAATCAGCAGATGCATATCAATGAGAGCTAAAGTCATGTCTAATGTGAGCATTGTAACCTGAATAGTATGGAAGTTATAGGAAAATGTTAAATTCACAAATTAAGTTTTTGACACACTAACAGACAGACAGATGGACACTGGTAATACAATATATTAAAACTTCTAATGCCCCAAATCTATAGATTGGGGTATATAACAAGAGCTGTTGGTGGACAGCAATGCTCAACTATTCTGAGTGCTGGATAGTAACAGCAATTCAATGTCAACATTATGCATAAGTAGTAATTGAGATAAATTCCTTTCACTTAAAATTTTAAGTCAAACAAGAATTTCTAGGTTTAAATTCTACTAAACTGAATGTCTGAGTAATGCATCTTTGCCTAGAAGATGATAATCTGGTAACAAAGAACTGTGTTAAGTTAAAGATCAATAGCATTAGTAGAACTGAGATACGTAACTTGCATGTAAGGTTTAACCAAATCATTACGCTAACACCAGGGTGACCGCCTTAGCCCCATAATCTTCAAATAGTCGAGCTAAAGAGGAGTAACTTCTTTTGACATGCATTTTTCCTTTTTTCACAATATTTTTTGTGACTACACTGTACAAAACCTTAATTCAACTTTACATTCAGTTAAAGCAGGATTTCCAGTCAGAGTCAGTTGGCGTAGCCAGAGGAACAAGTGGGCAGGGACAGCGATTGGTTCATTATACCCATTCTTCAGTCCAGAACAACATCTTTATTGCTAACTCTTAACATTATACTATTTTTTATTGACCAACTATAATATTGAAACAGTTAACAGCTTATTCAACCATTTAACCCATTCCTACTCAACGTCCTCTTAAAATTAAACTTTGGAAAACATTGTGTAAAATGAAAAAAATACTTGTTACAAGCAATTTTTTCATTATTCACAATGTTTTCAATCCAAAAAGACCAAAAAATTAAAGATTTCATCAACTTACAATTGTCGTCTGCAACTTCTTTGAATTTGGACTGGTCTAAAACTTTATTGTGTTGAAATGGGTTAACCGACTACCAGACATGAAAATTTAACACTGGTCCAAATTCGAATAAGATACAGACAACATTTCAAAGATGCCTACAATCAGTCCTACACTTAAGTGACTTCCAGCCAGAAATTTCCTGGAGAAAGTAGAGAATTTTCTGTGGTCAGTTAAATATGCAAACTGACCCTCAGATCACCCCCAGGACACCAGATTGGTATGTTTACTGATAAGCCCAGGATGTAATTTGAGTAACTTGAGTATTAACTTTGTAATGGTGATAAATCCAATTCTCGATCATGAGAGGCTTTTATCAGCCCAACTACTTTTTAAGTGAAACATTCACTCTGTGTATATCAGTAATTCCGTATTGAATCATTATCACAAAATTTGCCCTTTTGACAAACTTAAGAATATGAGTTTAGAAAAGTAGAGTTGAAAAAGAAGCAATTTCTCATTTTTAAACAATGTTTCTTACATAAATGACATTTTTCAATTTGAAAGCTTTTTAAAATGCTGTATTGGTAGTTTTAGCTCACCTGAGCACAAAATGTGTTCTTTGTGAGCTATTGTGATCGGTCATGGTCCGGCATCAGTCTGTATGTCCGTTCATAATTAAAAAAAAATCTTCTACTCCTAAACTATCATGGAATTTTAACTAAATCTCACAGAAATGATCCTTAGGTCATGTTCTTTCAAAATACCTCAAAAAATTGATATCCATGTAAAACTGTTGGTTGCTATGGCAACCAAGGGAAAAAAATAAAAAGTCTTCTCCTCCAAAGCCATAAGGCCAAGAGCTTTGATATTTGCTAGAAATTATCATCTATTGACCCTCTCCCTAAATACTTCAAAGAATTAATGTATCTTGAAAATTAGCCCTTTTCTTTGCAATCCCTGATTTACATAGAAATAAAGAAAGAACTCTTTGAAAACCCCTTTCTCGAAAAGCATAAGGCCTAAAGGTTAGTTACTTGGTATTTATCTTTTAATCCCCCTTCAAAGAATAACAGTATCTTGAAAATAAGCCCTTTTCTTTGCAATCCCTGATTATACAGGAAATCTTTGAAAACCTTTTTCTCCCAAGCCATGGGGCCAAAAGCTTTGATATTTGGTATAAATCTTCATCTTTTGGCTCTCTATCAAAATACTTTATAGAATTACTGTATCTTTAAACTTAGCCCATTTCTGTGCATTCCCTAAAACACATAGAAATGAAGAAGGAAATCTTTGAAAGTCTTTTTCTCTCAAACCATAAGGCCAAAGCATTGATACTTGGTATAAATCATCATCTTGACCTTCTACCGAAATACTTGGAAGAATTAACTTACTCTGAATATTAGCCCTTTTCTAAATGATCCTGTTTTTACATATGAATAAAGAAGGACATCTTTGAAAATCTTCTTCTACAAAGCTGTAAGGCCTAGATGTGTATTATCTAGTGTATATCAAAACCCTTTGAACCGCTACCAAAAATATTCATAGAATAATCATATCTTAAAAGTGAACCGATTTTTGTGTGATCCCTGCTTTTACATAAAAAGAAAATCTTCTTCTCCCAAACCATAAGGCCCAGAGCTTTAATATTGAGCATATATCAATACCTATTGATCCTTCACCAAATTACTTCATAAAATTACCGTATTCTGAAAATAGCCTTTTTCTGTGCAATTCCTGATCTTAGAAAGGAACATATCTTTGAAAATCTTCTTCATCTAAACCATAATGCATAGGGCTTTGATATTTGGTATGTATCAATGCCTATTGACCCTTCATCAAATTACTCTAAAGAATTACCATACTCTGGAAATTAGTGCTATTTGGTGAGGTATTCAATATACTTAATATTAAAGGAGGAAATCTTCTTCCCCAAAATGAATAGGCAGAGGGCTTTGATCTTTTGTACATATCATAAAGCCTTGAGTCATCACACTCAGGGGAGCGATATAGGACCCTCATGGTCCTTTTTTTAAATTTTATTCAAGCCTAAAATACTTTTACTACAAATTGTTAACCCTAGCTGTATTAAATCACTGGGTCTCGCAGCCCTTGGTAATAATTGGTGCAATTTTCAATTAACAATGGATTCCTGGTATTTCTCACACCAGTACTACTACTACATCCTTTCCTAGCCTCCAGCTGCTCTCCCTTTAGGTTTACGATTATCCACCCATTGGTGAGAGACAAATATCGGAAAGAATATGTGCCGCCGCCGTTGAGAGATAAACGGACAAATCTTAGTAAATATTCTCCTTGCAGTCCATAAGGCATTTGGCTTTCAAATTTTGTAAGTAGCATCGCCTTATCAAGTTATGGTATTTTTATAAAATACTATAAACTATCAGTCTTCGACCAACGTAAGCCCAGTGTGTTGTGGGATCACAGATTTTACATAGAGAAAAAGAAGGACGTATTATAAAAATCTTCCTCAGAAACCATGAAGCCTGTAGAGCTTCAAAATTTTGCATGTAGCATTTCCCTATGGTGCAAATATATTTCAGGTATATAACTTTCTTTATAAACTTAAGCCCTATGTTGTTGGGCCTCGAATTGAAGAAGAAAGGAATCTTTGAATAATCTTCCTATACCATGAGGCCAGGAGATTTCAGTTTATGCCCTGTTGGTACTGCAATAAAATACTTAAAATGTTTATTCCTAGATCAACATATAAATTATTTGTTGCGAGATCCCAGATTTCTTTTATTTGGAGATTCATAATTTAAAAGAAAATCTCCTAAACCGAAGACTAATACAGACAGCATTACTTTATAGTAAATCAAAGTACTGAAAGTACTGTAAGCTAGCAAAGTATTGTTTTGTTCAATAATCTTCTTTGTCAAACGTTATCATGATAAAGAAATGAGGTTAAAGTAACAAAGGAGGTAACCCATTCCCACACAATTCCTCCTGTTTACGCCCATCAAAAATTAGTTGTGGAGAAATGATGCCATGATACTTTAGAGAAACTAAAGGGCTAGAATATGGGCTATTTTCATCAAATATACAAAGTTTGAAGTGGTTAGGTTGATGATTATAATGTCAAGCAACTGTTGAAAGCATCGACTTGAAACTTGATGAAGCGGTTCATCTAGGGGTTCTCAAATGCGCTTACCAAATTTAGGTCCGCACCTTACCCACTTCCTGTTTTAGGATTTGTCAACAAGTTAACCCAATGAATTCCCCATATTTCATCGGATTTACTTTAAACATTAGGATAGATCTTTTAGAAATTTGGTCTGATCAATCAAGAATCAAAATCATGGGACAAGGGACTTCATGGAAATTTCACCACAAAATCTTTGTTTACACCACAAAGTCCACATACAGTTTTCATCAAACTTTCACAGAATGATTTTATAATCCTAAGAATTGATTTTTGGGTGAGGTTAATAAAGTATCACGGGAAAAGGGGACTTATGAAAACTTGATTAATGCTCTTATAACATAATAATGTTCATAGTTTTAATCGGATTCTCTTTAAAGATGCAAGGAATAATTGTGAAACTGGAAACACTTGAAGAGGGGCCTTATAGATTATCATTCAAAACAATCTTTAAAATGTATGCGATGAAGTCCACAATTATCACCAGATTGTCTTTAAAATTTCACAGACCAGTTGTTGGGTCGTAAAGAAAGTTCCTTTCGGAAATAGAATAGGTCTATAAGAAAACAAAGGAAAGGGGGTCATATTGATTGTTGCTCAATATAATAAAGGGGATAAAGTCCAATTAGCTATTTTCATTTTATGCATTCTTCTTTAAGCTACTAGCTTCCTTAAATTTTATGTTACTTTAAGGGAAAACTTGATGGTCAGTAGAGCGCCTCAGGCCCTGTTAGGAAGAGAGCCTTAAAATTTCTGAAGAGTAGGGTTTATTAAACCTGTTTTAACAAAAGATGTTGCAAAATAAAATTTACTTAATTTTTAAAGACACTGAAATATACCAAAGATATAATTGATTAACCCATTCCCCCACAATGACGCTTTTTGACACACATGAAGAGGAGCAATTTGGAAAACATTGTGTAAAATGCAGAAATTGCTTGTTGCAAGCATTCTATCCATTTTATACCCATAAATTTGAAAAAAAAAGCCACTACAATTTCACAAATCTTAAAGTGTCGTTTAATTGCAGCTCCTTTTAATTTGGACCGGTCTAAGATGTTGCCGCCTGGTAACAAACTAAAATAAAGTACTTACTATTTACCCCACAATGCAGGACATAGATAAGATCAAATTTAATATGAATGACCCATTACACTTAAAAGAACCATCTTAAGATTACAACAAGCAGTTGGATCAAAGAGAGTCTTTACTTGTCAAGTTTAGTCAATGCAAACACACAAACTCACTGTACAGTAAAGTAGAATGACCATGTGTAATGAAGGTAATCCCTCTGGAAAATAAATATAAGTATTATCTTCGCAAATACTATTCAATATGGTTTCAAACCTTTCATAAGATGGGTAAATGTAAGCATATAAGTAGGAATTATGGGCTGGCTATTTAGACTTAAAACCAAGGCAGGTACCTTACATGCACCTCTGTATTTTACATGACATATCATTAAATCAGGGTTTAACCTTTTTAAAAAATATACATTCAATAGTCCAAAATCACTTGATACAGTAAAAGTGTGGTTGAAATGGAAAATCTGTCTGCTTGGAGAAACATAAAATCAACAGAATGAATATGAATTGTAACACTGATAAGCCCAAATGTGCGACTTCCTGTTATCAGGATTGTTGATCTAATGGTCGGTCAAAATAGTTTTATTGCCCCCATGCTGTTAAACTCCCAAAGAATGCCAGAATGACCGTTACAGTGATACTGAGATCTGATTTTATCTTGATTCACTAGTGAATATTTTCAGGCACTAAAGTATCTGACTGCAATGGAAAATAAGTGCCAAATAGGGTAGGAACATTGTGAGAAAAGAAAAAAATCTTGCTACAAGCAGTTTTTCTTTTCCTGCTAAATTTCTATGACCGTATTACTAGAGGGCATCAAAAAACATCATTGTTTAGTTACTTGATAATATTTGTCATTTTCTGTCTAACAAAGTATTGCCAATTAACGTTGTTTAGTATTCCCAACCAAATGTCTTGTTGGACCAAGGGGACACATCCATTCCATTTCTCTATTCTACAATCAAATTCTAAAGTTCATAGTTAGTCAACTCCAGTGATAAAAGATCAGATATTTTTATAATAAACTGAACTTTTATTGTATGGCAGAAGAATCCCTGACAATTCAGCCATCTATCATGATAAAAATCTTGTTATCCATTGTCATGCTTAATCCAAAATATTCCTGTATTTGCAGGAGGTATAGACAGAGATCAGCCTGCACATATGTGCAGTCTGATCTTAGGCTACACCACCTGTGTTTCTTTACTGTCAGAGTTATTTTTAACATAAATATTGACCTTCTATATTTAGACCTATATTTTGACCTTCCAATGATTTCAGTCCTTTAACCCATTCCCACTCTGTGACGCTTTTAGACGCCCCCAAGTAGCTTTAGAAAATATTGTGAGAAATGAAGAAATTGCTTGTGACAAGCAATTTCTTCATTTTCCAAAATGTTTTATACCCAGAAAGTTGAAAAAATCCAAAATTTCATACACTTAACTTTTCCCCTGCAACTTCTTTCAATTTGGACGAGTCTAAAATTTTGCTGTCTGGTAATGGGATAACCCATTACAAGATGACAAAATGTTACACAGGTCCAAATTGAAAGAAGATGCAGGCAAAAATTGTTAGTTGATGGAATTTAAAAGAAATGACCAAATTGCTTGTAGCATGCAATAGTTCTTCATTTCCCACAGTATTTTCCAATTTTCCTTTCTTTTTTCTCCCCAAATTAACATGGAACTTTATTCTAAATTCTTGCTATTCTCTTTTAAAGGGATAGCAGTTGATTCACACTCTGTCTCATTCAGAGGTCTCACATAGTGTTTTACAACCAAAAATATCACCGACAACAACACTAAGCAAAGTACAGACTCTAGAAACAGTAAATAAGCAAACCACAAAGGGGAAAGATTTTCCATTAACAAACCAAGGAGTACTGGATTAAGCATCAAACCACTTGACGATGCCAAAAGGAAAAGTGACGAGATCATTCCAGTGACCTTTAAGACAGATTCTTCCGTCCAGGTAAACAAGCATGGGAACATGAGCGAACATGCAAAACCTACTAAACCGGTACTTATCCATATCAACGGGTAGACTAGAAATACACTTGATAGTGCAAAACAAAGAATACTTATAACCATGGATGTGCTAAATGTAAATAACCATGTAATCGGGCTACACATTTGGATTAAAAAAATACCAGAAAATCGGCCCAGTGAAAATGTGGCCCAGTATAAACTTGTTGCTAAGCTCCCTTTACTTTTGTCATAATTTAGATAATTCAAACAAAATGTCATCATCAACCCACCAAAGCTGTCTTCTACTGAACAATAGACTAGAAACATGCATGATATAAGAATCAATAGACAAACTTTCAAAGAAAATGGAAGTTTATCTGGGCGTTCCAAATTGTCTTTGTTTGCATGGATACTATGCCGCCTTCCTTTTCTAATTTTTTCAATGAACATGACCATAAAAGGAATGGAGGTTAGTATAAGAAATGTACATGTGATAATAAATGCGTAGTGAATATGTGTTTTTCCATATGTACAGATCTCTTTTGTTGTGTTCAATGTCATGTGCAAAGATGGTTTCAGTGTTGATATGTTTGTCAGTACCTCTGTCCCTGTAAAAAACACATCAATAAACCCTTGTCATGCTGTATAAATTACCTTACTTAATTGCTGTCAAATCAAAGAGCTGAAAGCACTTATAGAACTTGTGCAAAAATCAATATTTTGTTTAGAAATCAACTTCATAAACAACTCTGGCAAGAAAAAGTACAAGCAGGAGGTATAGACTAAGATCAGCCTGCACATAAGTGCAGTCTGATCTTAGTCTATACCTCCTGCCAAAACCGGAATATTCCGGGTTCAGCATGACAAGGGTTAATTAATGAATAAAGAAAATTATGTTACAATAGCGAAACAACATCTTATACTTGCTTTGAGCTGCAGAGTAAACATTTTTGATATTTATGGAGATCAAAGGTGAAATGGAATATAAAATTTTCCTCCCCAAGTGAGAAGCAAATACAAAATGTTGTATTGTTATTGCAACTTAGAATTCCATCATATACCTACATTTATCATTAACCCATTCCCACACAACAAAATTTCAGACTGGTCCAAATTGAACGAAGCTGCAGACGTTATTTTCAAGCTGATGGAATTTTATATTTTTTTTTCTTTTGGGGTAGAAAACATTGTGGAAAATGAAGAAATTGCTTGTTACAAGAAATTTCTTCATTTTCCACTTTGTTTCCAAAGCTTTTTTCCTTGTGGACGTTCAAAAGCGTCACTGAGTGGGAATGGGTTGAATACATTCAATGAAATGATAAAAGATCTGTGTTTTTATAAGTATCTCCATTCTTCTTTACCATTCTGATTATGTTAATTTGCATTATGACACCAACAACTGAATGAAAATGACATCCTCTTAGACTACCTTACATAGAAATGTGTTTGACACTATCAGACATGTTCAACTATAACTGTATGGAATGTATACAATCATTTTACTAAAGATCTTATAGGTATATAATATATCATTAGATAATAATAGCTTATCATCCTAAATAAAAATCTTTGTCTCAACCCAATACAAGACAACAAATTTTTGGACTGGTCCAAATCCATAGAAAATGCACAGACAATTCAAGTTCATTTTGATTTCAAGTTGTGGTATAGGGTAGAAATCATTGTGGTTACTGAAGAAATTGCTTGTAACAAACAGTGCTTGTAACAAACAGTACAAACTCTCACAGATGTGCGCAGTGTAAACCTAAATGATGTCAGCAAACATTTGACCTTCAGCTGTGTCCTGACTTTGAACCTACTTGAACAAATATTACAAATAGCGCTTCTACTAAAGAGACAGAAAATAGGATAAAATTGGTGTTGACATCTATCAATAAATGAAGGAGCTATGGTCTAGATAAAAATTTTGACCTTCAGTTGTGACCTTATTTTTTTAGAAAGCTTATCTACTCATGTTAGGGAACAATTCTGACTTATTACAAAATTTCTCCTTTTGACTTGCTGAAGTAAATTGGGTGAGAAAAACATCGAGAGAAAAGCAGAAAATGTTTGAAGCAAACAATATCTCCTTCCTGACAATCTTTTCCAGCCTATAAATCATATAATCTTACTTTTTGAAACACATCATTAATTGTCATCATTTCTGCAGCCTATATCAATTTGGACTGGTTCTTAAATGTTGTTATGACAGTAATGAAGAAAGAATTTATATAGATTACAATGATTCAAAGCATACCGAATTTTGTTACAAGGACCCATTCTTAAAGAAGCTTGAAGCACACAATATTATTCAACTCTTCTGTTTTAAAGATTACAAAAGGACACTAAATAATTAATGTTATACATACCAGCCAGTTGGTAGGAAACACATTCTTTCTTTGCTAGAAATGGCTCAGTGAATAAGGGGGAGATAATTCCCCCTAAACCGAAACAGAAATGAAGTGCTTGCATATAGGGCCTTCCAGCCTCATCCCAGATTGACACTAGATCAGCATTACCCACTGAAGGAAAATATAACAGAACAGAAATTAAAATATACCTTGCTGTGAAATCTTGGGATTTCTCAGTGCAATTCATTTTGATATAATCACTGGTGTGATGATAACACTTTTAGTTTCACTCTCTGTAATAAATCTTTAATCATGTATTCATCAGCACTTTTTTCAATAGTCCCTCTCTCTATGAAAAAGATTGGTTTCAGTATTTTTATAAAAAAAAAAAATGAAATAATAATACGGTATATAATAAATAAAATAATCAACTGGTTATTCCAAATATGAAAATAATGCGCACTGGTTTTTTCAACGCCTAACAAAGCATCCTCTTGAAATATTTTTTCATACCTGGAATAACCTCTATTTAACCCATTTTCACTCAATGACACTTTTAAATGCCCCTAAATATAAGAGCTTTTGAAAACATTGAGGAATATGAAGAAATTGCTTGTTATAAGCAATTTCTTGATTATCAACAATATTTTCTACCCCAAAAGACAAAGATTTAAGAAAAAGTCCATTATCTTGATATTGTCATCTGCAGCTTCTTTCAATTTGGACCAGTTTTAAACTTCATTGTGTGGGAATGGATTAATGTATTGTGGCTGTCAAATAACACATTACCAGACCACAAAACTTTACACTCGTCCAAAACTGATAGGCGTTGCAGATGACAATGTAAAGTTTGTAAAATTTCTAATTTTTCAGTCCCTTTGAGGTAGAAAATAATGTGGGCAATGAAGAAATTGCTTTTTTCAAGCAATTTCTTCATTTTGCACAATGTTTTCCCATTTGTTTGTCTCGAGGGGCATCAAAAAGCATCATTGTGGTAATGGTTAGAGAATCATTCATTTAGACCAAAAGTGAACTTCCAAATTTCGGTGAAGCATTTTTGTTGGTCTTGTGACTTAAACATTGTAATTACAGCCGTAGTTATTTTGTAAAGGTTTCATACCAACCATTTTATTTTTTGTTACATGTTACTGACCATAGATTTTGCAAAAAAAAAATCGCCCTTTAACATAGAAGTATAGATTCCTGTCAGGACAATCTAACCTATCCCACATAATTCCATACTTTTACGACACTTAAAAATACTTCACATCTTTGGTTGATTTGATGCCATAGTGCTTAAAGGTTGTGAACATGAGTATTTCCTCATTAATGTGCATGCTTGGAGAGGGGCATAGTTTTCTCACCAACATTGTCATTACACACTGCAAAGAACTTTTATCATGAACAAAGTTCTATGTAATTTCTTCTTTGTTTATATATGTGTTTTACTCCATCGTGTAATAACTAACTTAAACAGTTCATACTTTGCTATCTTGCTACCTCTTCAGAAAAGAGAAATAAGTTTACTTTAAGATCATTGTACTTTGGATAATTGAGAATAGGTAAAGACGTTTTTGATAGATTACCAGTAATCATTCTATTCAAAGGTCGGTAATTATTGTAATCAGATATTGATTGGTTCATCCCAGTGTATCCCAGAGGTACTTAACCCTTTCCTGTACAAACCCAGGATTTTATATTGCCGTGATTTTATACATGAGAAAACATTGTGGGAAAAGAAGAAATTGCTTGTAACAAGCTATTTCTTCTTTTCCCGCAATATTTTATACATCATAGGATGGTTTCATTTTAAATTTCATCCAATTTTCATAGTTTTCTGAAACCTCTTTCAATTTGAACCAGTCTAAAATTTCAATAAACCGTAAAGGGTTAAGGAAATTACCATATACCATACAGCCTTTCATAAATAATTGAATTTGCTAATAAGTCTTCTGACCCTGCTCAAGCAAAAATATGACGACACAAATATTACTCGCTTTACAGTAAAAAAATCACCATGTAAAAATTGCATTTTGGTGTTCTAGACCTTATCATTGAAGGTGCTAGTGAAGGTTTATTTTTTCATGATTATATTCGTGATTATATCAGTTTTATTACTCTAGCCTTGAAGCTAGTACAAAGTCCCCATTTTGTAGACTAGATACTTTTGTTCTCATTTCTTAAAACAAATGTCTTCAAATTTGGATTTACATCCAAAAACGAACAGTTAAACCACTTTGGTAAGTTCTTAAACATATTTCCCTCGCCTATTTAGGCTTATGAGACAGTTTATGCACAGAATCTCCTGAATCCCCTCTCTTTGAATCATTTGGATGTATAGTGGTTAGGGCTGAGGATTCCAAATCTGAGAGGAATTGAACCTTGCCATACTAATGCTACAATAAGTATCTCCATTCAAAAAAGCACTTGAAGCCCCAGCAAAGAACATTTACTGTTAAAACCCAGTAAGCAAATGACATAAATCAAAGCTTATTCAAAGTGGCCATAACCCAATATTAGAGCACAATATTTTAGAATGTTCAAAACTCAGGGAAGATACAGACAACAGTTCATAGAATTTTAAAAATATCAGTCTTTTGGGATGGAAAAAATGGTGAATAATGAAGAAACTGCTAGTCTGAAGCAATTTCTTCATTTTCCACATTTTTTTTCAAAGCCTTTTCTTCAGGGCCGTAAAAAAGAATAGCCCCCCCTCCCCCCCCCCCTAGCCTTCAAAAATGGAAACCCCAGCCTTTTTCATCTAATGCATACGTAAAAGGGATCATCATTCGTTCAGTAGTTGCCATCTTTTTAAAACTTCAACGAGTGGAAGATAGATAAAAACAACTGACAGATCCTACTTTCATTTGTTTTTGAAAGTTCGGCAGTGTATAATTTTTGCAATTCCGGCAATGTACGGCAATTCACGAAATTCCAATATATTGTAAAATAAAATAGACAAATATATTACATTATTAAAATTACTGGGTTTTACTTAATATTTCCCTAACGAACACCCCCCCTCCCCGAGTACCGCCGATTTGATTATAGTAATGATATACTTTTTGATAAGCTCGCTATCCAAAGTCCTGTTCATAGTGATTTTCTCTCAACACAAGCCTCTGTTGATGGAAAAACACAGCTGACGTCACAAAAATGTCGGGTCACCCATTCTACTCCATTGGATCACAGATTCGTGACGTACATCAAAAAGACCGACAAGACAAACTCAAGTGGGTCGACCACGTGTTGCACTACTTTCCAAGAGAAGAATTTGTGTGCAAATCTCGGTCATTTATGAACTGTAGTTGATTTGCTATTTATTATTCAGACGTTTTCCACCCCTGTAGTAAGATTTCATGATTCGTAGTTTCTTTTATTTTATTGACTGAACTAGCGATGTTACTAAGCAGTCGTTTTCAATTATATTCAAATTATCTTCATCTGCAGATTTCCACTTATTGTTTGAATTCTATCGGCTACTCGTTTCTTACTGTGAATGAAAAACTATAAAACATTTATTAAAACGTGACTTTTTTTTATACAAATTTCAAACTCTGTCTCACGCACTTGTGATAAATTCATAAAAGCGTTGTGCTGAGCTATTTCGACTTTATACGAACGGCAAATGAAGTATGTTCATGTCTCGATTTATATACGTATCCAATATTTGATTATAGTAAAAGAAATTTGTTTCCCAAGCAATGGCAATTTAAATTGAGGCAGTATTAGATGTCCATTCTGATAAGACTTCGAACGTGTGTAGTCAAACCAATTCTCTATTGCAAATAGTTTACAAATCTCAATAACCGAAGTTTGATCAAGCGCGAAACTGTGGCTAACTCCAAATTAGGTCCACATACGGATGGGCACTTGACTGGCCAGCGGCAAAACTAAGTATCGATTTTTGGCACTTTTGTTAATCCTTTAATCTGTGGGTAACGTGTGAAACCCTTGAATTTGTTCGGTTTTAATTGGATTTTGATAGATGGTGGCCAACTTTATTGATATTTCAACATGAAATTTAATGAAAATTTCGGACCGAATTTTTGGTCTTATTTTTGGGATTCCAATCGGTTTGGCAATTCAAAATTCAGTCTAGACCGGTAATTTATCGGATTTCCGGAGCCCTGGGTTAGAGTTAACCTTTTCCCATTCAATCCCTGGTTTTTATGTCCCTGAGTTTTTCTACTTGAGAAAACATTTTGGAAAAAGAAGAGATTGTTTGTAACAAGCAATTTCTTCATTTTCTGCAATATTTTCTACCCTATTGAATGATTATTTTTCAAATAAAATCGATATTTTATTGTCTCCTGCAAATCCTTTGAATTTGGGCAGGTCTAAAATTTTGCAAAACAGGAAAGGGTTAAAGCAATATGTTTACCTGTGTCAAGTCCTCCACATCCAAGTCCCGTCACAAAGCGGACGATAAGCATGACAGGAAATGATCCGCACCATGGCAACACAACAGACGTGACCGCCATTGTCCATATACATAGGATAATGAGGAAAAGTTTGTTCATTCTATCATACAGGAATCCTGGAAAAAAATCCTTTACTACATAGCAAAATTCAGATAGGACCAAAATTTGAAGAAGAATTTACAGAATTCCTTTTTTTCAATCAATCCCATTACCACATGAGAAAATCTAACAGTTAAATATTCATATACCATGGGCTGATGGTCTTAAATACCGAATAAAGTATGTCTATGTCTATTTGTCCAAATTGAATGAAAGGGTTAATAGAGTGTTTAAATTCTTTGCAATTTTGGTAAAACATTGTGGACAATGAAGAAATTGAAGAAATCTAATCATTGTCATGGTAAACCTGGAATATTCCTGTTTGGGCAGAATGTATTGACAAAGATCAGCCTGCACATATGTGCAGCCTGCACACATGAGCAGTCTGATCTTAGTCTATACCACCTGCTTGTCCCTTTCAAGCTAGAATTATTCATGAAATCAGTTTTTAAATGAAACATTGATCTGTAATTAGTACTTCCAGTGATTTCAGTCCTTTGATTCTATACAGGATTATAATCAGTACAACAAGGCATAAAAGAAATATACTAGATAAAATTATGAATAAAAATAATTTCTTTTCTAACCTGCAATAAGAGACCCAAGCATGTAACCTAGTGAAAAGATGGTAAATATGAGCGTTCCAACATCAAGTTCCTGGTTAACAATAAGCCGCAAGTCCGGGAAAGAAGGGCCAACTTGTCCCACTACAACACCCTGAATAACAAGACATCATCTTAGACAGTCGACAGGTCATAGCTGTCAATCAAAGAATCAATTGAACAATCAAATCATTCATTTGGACCGGAAGTGAACTTTGGACCCTGACATAAATGCAAAGTTGTTTTGTTGGTTTGGTAAACATATAGGCAGTTACAACTATTTCGAACTGAACCCTTGAATTGTAGATACAGCTTATTTATTTAAGCTGTAGTTATGATGTTGAGATCCCATACCAACCATATTACTCTTTGTTTTTTATTATTGGCCTAAAGTTTGGCAAAATAATGCTGTTTAACCCATTCCCCGATGGCAAAATTTTAGACTGATCCAAACTGAAAGGAGTTGCAGACTACAATTTCAAGCAACAATTTGTCTGCAACTTCTTTTGGACTAGTCTAAAATTTCATTTCAACCCATTACAAGAAATCAAATTCTATGACTGATCAAAATTAAAAGAGAATACAGACAACAGAGCTAAATGCAATTTCTTCTGTTCTCTAAATGTTTTCTAAACTTTTTCCACTTTTTTGAAAATTTGCATAATCTTTGAATTGTCATCCTTTCTATTTGGTCTAATCTTAAAATCTGACACCCAGTAATAGTTTAAAGAGAAGCAGTAAAATCTAATAAAAGAGAAGCTGATTGTGACACAGAACAAGAGCATGACATAGAAGTGGAAATATTGCTGGATTGTGGACCATAAATTAGGTCAAACAATCAAATATTCTAAATTTGACCCTTGACTTTTTTCTATGAACTTGAACTTTGAAGAAGCCCAAAACAAGTGTAGTCACTAGTGCACTCAATATCGAGATGTACAAAATATAAAATACCATGACAATCAGACCATAGGATAAAAAGATGTAGGAAAGCTAAAAAAATACCTTTGACCTTCTTCTATGACCTTGATGTTTAGAGTATGAGCCTTAACTCTTTACTTTTTTTCCCAAAATTTAGATATGTCCAAATTCAATAATCAGACATTATCAAAAGCAGACAATATCATAAAGTAGGCACAATTAAAAAATAGCCATCCTTTATGATACAAAATATTGTGGAAAAAAGAAAATAATTTCTTGTTACAAGCAATTTCATCCTTTTCTACGATTTCTCAAGTACAATATCAGGGACATTAAAATCAGGAATTGTATGGGAAATGGTTAATCAAAACGAGGATACTTGTTCTCATGAAGCAGTTTCAGTGTGTAATTTGAGTATCAGTGTTCACATGATGAAGGCCAAATCAAAATTTGACCTTTGACCTTTAGCTGTGACCTTCAACTTCTAAGTAGGAGTCTGAATCAATCAATAAAATTGCTCTAGTGAATATGCACAAGTATGTGAATTACCATGAGACTCAGATAAATTGGTCCCGGGGACATCTCAAAATGTCAAGTTTTGTATGCAGATGTTGATCACAACAATGGCAGGAAATAGCAATACGTCAAGTTTGCTTTAACCCATAACCATACAGGAAAAGTTTAGACTGGTCCAAGTTGCAGATAATTTAAACTTTATGAAATTTTAGATTTTTTCAACTATCTGGGCAGAAAATATTGTGTGAAATGAAGAAAATGCTTGTTGGAAGCAATTTCTTCATTTTACACAATGTTTTCCAAAAATTTTTCTCGGGGGCATCAAAAGTGTCATTTAGAGGGAATGGGTTAACCCTTTACTGTACAATCACTGCTTTTTACGTCCTTGTGATTTTGTACTTGAGAAAATATTGTGGGAAAAGAAGAAATTGCTTGTAACAAGCAATTTCTTCTTTTTCCACAATATTTTCTACCCTACTGAACGGTTAGTTTTCAAATTAAATCCACTTTAAATTGTCGTCTGCAAAATCTTTGAAATTGGACAGGTTAAAAAAAATTAAAACAGGAAAGGGTTAAAGAAAAAAACAGCCCTAGCTAAAAATCTAGACAAGAGGTTACTTTTTGTAAAACAGAATACTTTTACCCATTTCAACTTAACCATTTTTTATGTCCCTCAAGAAAAAAGCTTCTTAAAACATAGTGAACAATGAAGTAATTGTTTGTATAATAAGCAATTTATTAAATATTCACAATATTTTTGTCCCTAAAGGACAAAGGTTTTTAAATTTCTTCAACTTTGAAATTATTGTCTGCAACTTCCTTCAATTTGGACCAATAAAATATTTCGTGATTTTGTTGTGTGATAACTGGTTAATCAAATATTGTACAGGGTCTTATCTCATTGAAGGAGAGAAATTAGAATGTGACAGTCTTTTTTTTTTCAAATAATTTTCATTAATGCTTTAAACCTTATTATAACAATTAGTGCTCTCAATAAGTGGAAATCGACGTATATTACATCCAGAAAATTAGAAAAAACGTCCAGAAAATCAGACCTGGATGTAAATTAACTTCCAAAATTCTAGGAAAACGTCCTGAAATCATGACTTGGACGTTTTCTAATGTTAAAATACAAAGGGTTTGACGCCATACCCTCGGGTAAAATTGAATCTACAGGGAGTTTATGGAAATGTCTCCATGACGATCTATGTAAATGGAAAATTACATAGAGCGTACTGGATTATAGCTGGTTCGGTAACCAAGCTGTTGCAATTGAACCATTTCTTTGGAACTGACTCGGTTAATAACGTGCCAGGCAAAGATCAAGCAGGCCTGTGGACATCGGACTAAATTTTGTCAAATATTTCCATTCAGTCGAATTTATGTAAACTAAGTTCAGGGCCAGAATTCACCTGAAATGTCATGTCCTGTCTTCAAGTTCTCAGCAAATACAGAACGGAGCGTCAAATTTGCATTCTAAATACGTCTATGACGCGGGGGATTCTATTTCGTAACTTGACATGCTGTCCGTCCTAGAATCATCAAAGTTAACCAATTGATCTGGCTAGAGTTTGGTCCCTTTTTAATAATGTTACGCTTGTCGTCTATAAATATCAACTAGTAGAAACGAAAAAGGGAATTTCTTGAAAGATGCAACTCTGCTATTAGTTTCATTTCTTTTTGCATCGTTACTTTTATTTATATAATTGTTATTCATGGAGTATGTACTTGGATATCTATGATGTGACTCAAAATGTTTCAAAACAGTCTGTTTTACGACATTCTACAAATCAGAAAATTTTAAATCCTGAGAGATTTGTAAATAACAATTACCAAATGTATCCACCCAAATTTGGAAAATAATAGTGTTTAAGGGGCAGGAATATTGTGGGAAAAGGAGAAATTTATGCAAGAAACACTTCTTTTACCGCATTGTTTTCTCTAGTTCCACTCAATGGGACATGAAATTTAGGTTCTACATGTATAAGTAATGGAAAGTAAAGAATGTCTTTTCACCTTTGGGGGGGGGGGGTTATGGTTGTGCATGAAAAAAAATCCTTGATTTTGTGAAAACTTCCTGAAATTGAAACATGGAATTTTAAAACTTCCTGAAATTGATCCTTATTGAGAGCACTGAACATAGAATATTGATTGAAAAAGTAAACACCATATCAGTGACATCATAAATTGCAAAGAATGAATGAAATTTATCAACAAAAAGATTATTGTCAGCTGTATTTATGACATTTTGCTCACCCCTGATGATATGTAATCCAAGACCAAATAGCATCACTCATAAAGATGTTAGTCCACATAGAAGTCAATAAATTATATGAAATTAACTCATTACTAGACAGCAATATTTCAGACTGGTCCAAACTGAAAGGAGTTACAGATGACAAATAACAGTGTATGAAATTTTAGATTTTTTCAACTTTCTGGGTAGAAAATATTACGTAAAATGAAGAAATTGCTTGTTGCAAGAATTTCCTCATTCGACAAAAAGCATCATTGTGTGGTAATAGGTTAACTAGATCCATCAACACAATACTTGTTTGTTTGAATGGGGTTTAACAGTACATGTATTTCAGTCATATTGAGGTGGCTGGAGCATGTAACCATGGATTTCTGGTATTTTGTGCACCAGTACTATCACTACATCCTTTAAGAATCCCCAGGTGCTCATTCAATTTGGGTGCACGATTAAACACTGATTGGTTGGAAACAACTGCTGTAAAGAATATTTACCATGATTGGGATCAAACGCCGGACCCAATGATTAGGAAATCTGACATGCTACCTACTGCCTTATAGCTGCAGCACAATATTTTTTGACACAGCAAAGACATCAAAACTGAAATATTTATCTATCTTTCTTTCCATGTTAACCCATTCATAATCAATGATGCTTTTGGAGGCCCCGCAAGAAAAATTTTTGGAAAAAATTGTGGAAAATGAAGAAATTGCTTGTCACAAGCAATTTCTTCATTTTCCACAATGTTTTCTACCCCAAAACACTGAATTTTTTAAAATTCCTTCATCTAAATATTTTCCTCTGCATGTTCTTTCAATTTGGTCCAGTCTAAAATTTTGTCGTGCAGAATTCTGTGACCACACCTTTACACCTATTTATCCTACTCACCAGACCTATGAACGCTAAACATAACCAGACTGTGTGCATAACTCGACCACGGAACCCAATATCCATCTTCAGCTTTACACAGAAACTCTCCGTCATTTCACCCTCGTCAGCTGCTATCTCTCTAGTACCTGTTAACACATGACCTGCTGCAGAAAATTCAACATGACAACAAATTACAGATAGATTGCAATTAACTCTTTCCTGTATTTTTAAAATCTTAGACCGGTCCAAATTCTTAAGTTTCGCAACAAATTTAAGTTGACCATGTTTGAAAAACAAGAGCACCGCCCACGGTGCAACGCTCGGCTGCAGGTGCTGGATAATGCAAAAAATCTAAGTCGAAAAGGGGCATAACTCTTACAAAAATGCTTTTAGAGTTATCCCCCTCGATAGTCTAGATAGCTCTTGTGATGGTCAACACACATACCAAGTTTCATGAGGATATCTTCAATAAAAACAGAGATATGACCAAGGTTATAGTTTGTCATGCCAATGCACACAACACCAAGGTGATGACAATACCTCTGGTTTTCTCCCAAAACCGCCGAGCTAATAATCATTCAGTAGGGTAAAAAATATTGTGGAAAAAGAAGAAATTGAATATCATCTTCTTTTTCCATGCTATTTTCTCAATATAAAAACACAGGGATGTAAAATCTAAGGTCTCAATAGGATAGAGTTAGTCCTATCCTGTTGAAATCCCTGACTTTCCAGTTCCTGTCATATCATAATTGAGAAAACATTTGTAAAAAGTAGAAATTGATTGCTTCTTCTTCCAAAGTATTTTCGATCATATATGATAACTACTTTTTGAATTGTACCTATCTTTAGAATGTTGTCTACTAACCCTTTGAATTTGTACAAGTTAAAATTTTGAAAAACAGTAGAGGTTTAACCCTTTCCTGTTTTGAAAAATTTTATACCTGTCCAAATTCAAAGATTTTGCCGATGAACATTTAAAGTTGATTTCATATGAAAAATAACCATTTAGTAGGTTAGAAAATATTGTGAAAAAAATAAATTGCTTGTTATAAGCGATTTCTTCTTTTTCCACAATGTTTTCTCAGTTATATAATCACTGGGACGTAAAACCTGGGATTAACCAGGAAAGGGTTAACACAATCAGTTGAGTTGCTGACAACAACTTCAAGTTGATAAAACTTAAGATTCTTTAAACGTTCTGGGTAGAAAAGATTGTGTTAAATGAATAAATTGCTTGTCTTCATTTTACACAATGTTTTCCCTACAATTTTCTTCAGGCGAGTCAAAAAGCATTATGGTGTGAGAATGGGTGAACACATGACTTGCTGCAGAAAATTCAATCCAAAACAAGACAACGAATGTCAGATAGCTTGCAATTAACACGATCAGATAACAACACTCTAGACTCTAGTAAGTTTAATCTGAAAAATAGGTGTCAAATAGGATTAGTTTGCTTGTTATAAGTAATTTCTCCATTTCTAACACTCATTTTCTAGGTCCGAAAAAGGTTAAAACTCCTCTACAATAAATGTTATCTTTATGAATCTTTGCATAGAAGATGCTATGATGGTCATAAAAGCATGTGCAAAGTTTCAAAGCAATAGCATTATTAGAAAGATATCTATTAAAGTTATTTGAAAGTTGCACATAAGGTTGAACCAATGAATTCTAATTCTGAAAAGGGTGAAATGAATGTCAGAGTGATGAATCTATGTTTAGAGGCTGATATCATTTCACAAAAACATGTGCAAAGTTTCAAAGCAATAGCATTGGTAAAAAGAGAGATGTTAAATATTATTCGACAGTGGCACGCAAAGTTTAACCAAGAATTTTTAAGTCCAAACAGGTTTAAATTCCACTAAAATGAATGTCAGAGTATTGAATCTGTGTCTAGAGGCTGAAATATTAAGGTTTAACAAAAACATTAAGCCAATTGCCAATGTCCGGGTCACTGGATTAGCCCCCCCCCTTATTCTTCTAATAGTTGAGCTAAAAGGGGGAAAAGTTAATGGTTAAACAAAAATTGTCAATGTTTAATTCTAGGATTTACAAATTACCAGCAAGGACTCTTATGACCCTGTCTTGGACCCAAATTTGTTTATGTGTGACAACACCCTGTGGCAATAAATAGAGAATAGCATGTCACAAAGCAATACAATATCATGTATTTGTTTGAGCTGCAGAGGAAAATTCTGATATTTCACGAGACCAAAGGTCGAGTGGAATATCAAATCTTCCTCCACAGCAAGAAGCAAAATACAATATGTTGTATCACAATCAAAACATAATATTAAACAATGTTAACCCATTCCCACTCAGTGATGCCTTTCGACGCCTCTCAAGAAAAATAATTGGGAAAACATAGTGTAAGATGAAGAAATTGCTTGAACCAAGCAATTTCTTCATTTTCCACAATGTTTTCTACCCAGACAGTTGAAAAAATCTGAAATTTTATTGACTTGAAATTGTCGTCTGCAACTCCTTTCAATTTGGACCAGTCTAAAATTTTCTCATGTGGTAATGGGGGTAATCAATTTGTATTTCTGCGAGTATTTCCCTTCTCCTTCACCATTCTGAATATGTTCATTTACATTATGATGTCATCATATACAGAATGAAATGATTTCATCATAGACTACCTTATATGGAGCCGTATTCGACATTGTCAGATACAGATTTTTTTTCTGACATGTCCAATTGTGTCTGTGTGTAAGGTATACATTTTACTGGAAGTATCAATAGGTACATGTATATAATAAAGCGAAATATTCGGTACCTGCAGAGTTTCTACTTCCTTGATTACCATTTCCTGAAGGTATAAACAAGTCATTCTCTTGTTGACTTTCGCCCTGTTCATTGTTTTGGTCAGCTTCCGTTTCTTGTGTCATCTTTTGTGGAACTACAATGAATTTCTGAAGTAAGGAGAGAGGTACCAATTCCCAAAAGAGAATCATTTGGATATTCCGTGTTTGTATTTGAAAAATAGACAAGATTTACACACATGTCAGAGTTTGTAATTCATAATTGAATAAATAGTAAGGTTGATTGATTGATTGAAAGAGGTTAAACGCCACTTTTAACAGTATTTCAGTCATATCGCATTGCTGGAACACCTTACAATGGATTCCTGTCATTTCTCACGCCAGTACTACCACTACATCCTTTCCTAGCCTCCAGCTGCTATCCCACTTAGGTTTGCAATTATCCACCCATTGGTGAGAGACAAATGTTGCAAAGGATATGTGGCACCACCAGGGATCAAGAATAGTTATGTATAACAATAATTGAGAGTATAATGACTTATAGGTTTAAGATATAATATACAAAATATCAAAGCCCTTCACCAAATCATTTTGGAGAATATGATTTTTTAAAGATTTCCCCCTTTTATCCTAGTTATAGTGAAGATCCAACAATATTGAGCTAATTTCAAGAGTATGGTAATTCTTTGAGGTACTTAAGTAGAGGACAAATAGGCATTAATAGATACCAAATATCAAAGCTATGGTCTGATGGCTTAGAAGGAAAACATTTTCTATGATATCCTTCTTTATTCCTTTCTGGGATTGCACAGAAAAGGGCTTATTTTCAGAATACAGTAATTCTAAAAAGAATTTTATTACAGGGTCAATAGGTATTATTACAAACCAAATATTAAAGCCCTTACTCTTATGGTTTGGGAGAAGAAGATTTTTAAAGATTTCCTTCTTTATTTCTATGTAAAATCAGGGATCACCAAGAAAAGGGCTTATTTTTAGAGTATGGTAATTCTATGACGTATTTTGGTAGATGGTCAATAGATGATGATTTATACAAAATATCAAAGCTCTAGGCCTTATGATTTGGGAGAAGAAGATTTTTAAAGATATCCTTCTTTGATTCTATGTAAAATCAGGGATTGCACAGAAAATGGCTTATTTTCACAACATTAAATGCAGTAATTCTTTGAAGCATTTTGGTAGAGGGTCAATAGATGATGATTAATATATAATATCAAAGCTCTAGGCCTTAAGGTTTAGGTGATGAAGATTTTTAAAGTTTTCCTTCTTTAATTCTATGTAAAATCAGGGATCACACATAAAAGGGCTAATTTTCAGAGTATGGTATTTTTTTTAAGCATTTTGGTGGATGGTCAATACATGATGATGTATACAAAAAATCAAAGCTCTAGGCCAAATGGTTAGGGAGAAGAAGATTTTTAAAGTTTTCCTTCATTATTTCTATGTTAAATCAGGGATCGCACAACAAAGGGCTAATTTTCAGAGTATGATAATTTTTGTGAGTATTTTGGTAGAGGGTCAATAGGTGATTATGAAAGCTCTCAACCTAATGGTTTAGGAGGAGAAGATTTTCAAAGATTTCCTTTGTAAAACCTGGAATCGCACAGAAAATGGCTAATTTTAAGAGTACAGTAATTCTTTGAAGTTTTTTGGTAGAAGGTCAATAGGTGATGATATGTTCCAAATACCAAAGCTCTAGGCCTTATGGTTTAGGCAGATTTTTTAATAATTGGGCTGACTGATGCCGGACAATTATCTATCACAATAGCTCACCTTGAGCATGTTGTGCTCAGGTGAGCTAAAATTCTAGACCTAATCAGGGTTCTCCCCAGAAATTTTTGAAGGCGTATTGGCAAATGCGCGGTGTGTTATCTGTTAACATCTTGGTATGACTATACATAATAAAGGTCATTAAAAGTGCTTTTTAGCTATTGACATCTTGTTGTTTTATTGAGAGTTATAATATTCTTCAACTTTTTAATTATTATAAGTTGATTTATCTATTCTGAGGCTTATTTTGATACAAACCAATTGTGACATTACTCAGCTTATTTCAACTCTCTATCGTATTTTTTGGAAAAGGCACTAAATTGTCCAATAAAAAAGGATGTGAAAGGAAAGATAATGAAAGAATTTACCCAAAAGTCTCAAAGAAATGAGTAAAAAAAGTGTCAACTGCTTGTCTTTTAGATAGGATTAGCTTTTCATGCTTGGCCATTTTATCAAGTCTGTCCAAAAATCATATCCTTGAGGACTCTTTAAAAAAGCATGGAGTGTTGGATTGACAAAAAATGCCCTTCATCAGAAAAAAATAGAAATTATTATCAGTTATTTCAAAAATGTATTTATAAGGTTCCTGTGTGAAATACCTGGTTTCATTTTAAATTTTGCATCTTAAAGAGCTCCATTAGATTCTCTGAGTAAAATTTGAATTGCTCATTATTTAACCATTCAGAGGCCTTTGACTGTCTGACACTATAATTATTCTTCTAACAGTACTTTCAGCTATTTGATTTCAATAAGTTAATAAAAAATGTATAATATATCAGCAGTGTCTAATCTTAACCTTATTTCTCAAATTATAACATGAAACTTGATCAAATTTATTTAACAAGTGTCTTTACTCTTCTCTTCTTTAAGTGATTTCAGCACTTTGATTTTCAAAAGAGGATTTTGTTTTCCAAATATTATAGCGTGAATGATCTTTTCCTGATTCTAAATAATTATTAAACCATTACTTTTTATAAAAAGAAATCCCTAATTGGTCTAAGGCATTCTTTTCTTAAAATGCTTTCAGCACTTTGATTTTTATTGGGTATTATTTATTTTTGGGTAAAAAAAATAAGAGGATGAGATATTATTAGATGATTACTTAAAGTATAATATTTTTTTCATCAAACTTTTAAAACAAATTTATTGAAAAAATGGGTTGAACAAACCAGGGTACGAATGTTTGAGATAATACCCTCCATGTTGGATAAAAAATAAATGGACTTATTCCAGAAGATACATGTGTGTAATTATTAAACTGAGTTGAAAACAAGAGCTTAGTATAACTAGGGTGGCTTCTATACAAATCTGTCTTTATTATTTTGGCAAATTCTCGTAAGGAAAAAAAGATCGCGAAAAGGGTATGTTTTCAGCGATCAATGTATGAAATAAACTGACCCAATTAATTTTTCCTTCAAAAAATAAATTTTTTAACCACTGTGGCTTTAGTTTGATAGTTGTCACATCATATAACCACGTCTTTTACTTTTAACTAGACCAATCTCAGCCGAAGTGACAATTTTCCGAAACCGGGTCGCCATTTTGAATTCATTGTTTACATATTGGTACCTAACATGCTTGGTGACTGATAGCGAGGTACCAGTGGGAAACGCGAGAAAAAAAATCGATAATCACCAATTAGTAATAGTGTAAGGGTCTTATCAATTGAGATGTTATGTAATACGTGGTATACAACACTATAGATAAAGAGTCTGTCGTGTCCGCGCTTCTGCAACTAATTTTAATGGTTTGCTTGACCCTTTCTTCTGCTGGAAATTAAGCCGTATCGGTGACCAAATTTAAGCGTATCGGCGATCTGAATGCGTATCGGCAAACTCTCTTAATTAATGAAGGCGTATCGGGGCCGATACGCCATAAGGGCCTGGGGAGAACCCTGCTAATCATTTGGGAGAAGAAGATTTTTAATGTTTTCCTTCTTTATTTCTATGTATAATGTATAACCTATAATCATGCAAATAAGCACAGGGTCTGAGAGTTTCAATGCACATGAATAAAATGCATGGTTTGGTTTTCTTTCTTAAATGAAAATTTCTGATTTGATTTGTATGTTTGAATGGGGTTTTACCCTGCCTTCAACAATCTTTCAGTTATATCGCGGCAGCTGGAGCACCTAACAATGGAATCCTGGTATTTCTCACACCAGTACTACCATTACATCCTTTCCTAGCCTCCAGCTGCTATCACACATAGGTCTACCATTATCGATTGGTGATAGACATATAGTCGGAAGAATGAGTGCCACTGTTGGGGATAAAACCCGGAACCTCTAGATTGACAGTCTGACGCGCTACCAACTGCGCTATGACTGTGGCCGACAATTTCTGAATCCAAGTTACTGTTCTCGTGGAGCTTTAAGAAAAAAAAAAAAAAAAAAATTAAGTCTCACACATTCATCTGTTCATTCAGTGTGATTAGGTTTTTGGTTCATTTTTCCATGAAAACAAAAAACATTCTCTTCATCTGTTAAATAAAGCCTAGCCTGTAGTCTCCCATATTTGATCACCTTATTCGCATGTGCACTTACAAAACGATAAATTAACTCTGTGAACTATACTGAAAGTAACATAAATTCAATAAGAATATTGTAGCATGAATGAAAAACAGATTTGTAACAAATTTTGTAACAAAAATTACACCCTTTTAGTATTCATACACCGGTCATTGAGATCCAAATTCGGTCTCCCATAAACGAGCATTTTAGCAATATACGTCTAAGGATCATTGTCACGCTTGCGGCAATGGTGAAATAGACTTGAAAATGTGTTTTTAGTTATACGGGTAACTCGAATATGTATACAGACAAAGCTGAAGGGAGGAGTTATAAACATGCCGAGTTGACTGACCCGTCTACAAACCAAACAGTCGTTTCTATGATCGATTCACTAAACCTTAATAACTACCTATAAAAGTTACGCCTTTATAATCTTTTTAAACTTCCTTCACTTATCAACTGGCTTCATTCCTTCGAAATATTTATGTAGCCAGGTGTTATTACTTTGGACATACGAGTAACGTCAATTTTTTCTGTAAATGGCGAAAGACAATAAAGGGGAAATAACTTTTCTATGACTGGTACTATAGACTGGTAAGCCTGTCCCACCACGCTGCTCTCCTATAATACATGGCGTAATTTTGCAAAAGCTGTAGCCAGTAACAGATAAAACAGAACTAACAAAATGCTTGGTTGGCTACGTAACCTTTATTAAGGTGTAGTTAAGACGTTAAAACCGCAGAACCACAGAAAAAATTAATAAATAAAAGTTGGAGTTAAAAGTTAACTTCTCTAACACTGAACTTGGTATCAACAGAACGGTCTTTCGAAAGAAACATAATAAACTCAATAATTAATTGTTAAAAAAATAACAAATTTTAAAGTATTTTGCGAACGACCATACTTACGAACGGAAAGACGTGACAAAACATTCACATTTTATAGAAACACCACTGGAGAACACAATATCAAACCTTTTAAAACCGATAGTAGAACAAACATAAGAAAATACAGCCTCATTCAAATAGTTGTAAATAAATGGAATTCTCTCCCAAATAAAGTTGTAAATGCGCCAAGTGTAAATAGTTTTAAAAATCATTTAAACACATGTTTGAAAAATACAAAAAAAAAAAAAAAATAGGTTTCTGCCTGATATATATGAGCCGAAAGCGGGTAACAGTACAGTCAGAACAAATCAAGAAGGATCACAGAGGCTACAGCCCAAAAAAGATCTCAACACCATGCAAATAAGGAACTACATGTCACTTTAAAACACCCGAATTCATTTCCGGAAGACGAGCTACATTGTAAATTTTATGCTAAAATCTAATTCTTCAACATATTCTGAGTTAGGATATATGGTGGTTGCAGTTCCAACAGATTCACATAGTTCATTTACTTTTTTCTGTTTATCTAATTCAATTTAAATCCAAAAGCAACACATTCTATATATATCAATGCGCTTGATAAGCATACAAAAATGACACGTCAAAGTGTGATTACATCTCTAATTATGGTCGATTTTATTGGCATTATTCAAAATAATTGGTCTTCTATAAAAAAAAAAAAAAAAAAAAAAAAGAAAAAAGGCCCCGTTGTTCATAGACCGTTTGTTTACACAAACTTTGTACTCTAAGGGTTAAAACACAGCAATAGTAACTAATCTACACATTGTATTTTGTCAGCATAAAAAAAACTTAATAAGATAGTCGAAAAAACAACAACTATGAATTAAAATCCGGATTTTATGTTGCTGTGATTTCATACTTGAGGAAATATTGTCGAAAAAGAAGAAATTGCTTGTAACAAGCAATTTCTTCTTTTCCACAATATTTCCTACCACAAAGGGTGGTTTAATTTTAAATTGTATCCAGTTTTCACCCTCGTCTGCAACTCCTTTCGATTTGGACCAGTCTGAAATATTAAAAGAAAACGTGAATGATTAGGTGTGGTTGAATAGAAAGAGTCTACAGCGGTAGCCAAACCTAAGCTATTGATAGTCTTGAAAGTTACTGAAAAGGTATGTATTTTTCCCGCGAATTTCCGTCCACATAAAGACTGAAATCGTATTTCCACATTAAGGCTGAGATCGTGTTTCCTAATTAAGGCCGAAATTGTATTTCGAATGGGAAAACAAGTTGTGTTACAAACTAATAAGGGATAGCAGATTTTGAAGCAGTTGATTATTTGCAAAGAGATATATATAATTTTGCCACCGAAAACACCCAGGCAAATCACACATTGAAGACCTTTAAATGTATATTCACATGGTATCCACCCATTTGCAACGAGTGTTGAAATGTCTGCAGAAACGTGCAGTCCTGAGTGAATTGGTCACAGTCAACTCGGCCTTTGAATTGCCCGTCCCGTCAACCCGGCCTAAATATATATTATATAGAAACATGTCCTAGGGGTAACACTTAATACAGTTTGTTAGCTCATGATGGTTATTTTGTGAGCATTATTCACTAGACAACAACCATATGTATGTTTTCAACTGTAATTTAATTATCATTGTACAATGTAGTTGATGTTGACAATGTACGGTCATATTTTTCTACAACGTTTGTTAAATCGAATAACTCTTTGTTAAAAACTTAAGATTAGTCATGATACAATAAAATTTGATAACTTCGACTCCCTTTGGTGTCCTATTTATTGTTATACTTAGTTAAAACTTGGCCAATTGGTAATTGGCCCCTAAGGGTTCATCCTTAAGCCCGTACAGTCATTCTGGCCTAGTTTCATGAAGAATGAGTCTAAATTGTAGCCTCTAGAGTGTAAAAAAATTGTCATTAAGGTCCCTTTTCCTGTGTTTTCCGATAGAACCTTCCCGTTATCAGTAGTGTTCATCCTTATGACCTTACAATTATTCCGGCAAAGTTTCACGAAGATTGAGCCCAAATTGTGGCATCTAGAGTTTAACAAAGAAATTGTCATTAAGGCCCCTGTTCCTGTGTTTTCGGAAAGATCCTTCCAATAATCAATAGGGTTCATCTTTATGACCTAATAATTATTCTGGCAAAGTTTCATGGAGATTGAGTAAATTTTGTGGCCTCTATAGTATAAACAAAGAATTTGTCATTACAGCCCCTTTTCGAATATAACCGTCCCATAATCAATGATCAAGCAATTAATCTGACCAAGTTTCATGAAGATTGAGTCAAAACTGTGGCATCTAGAGTGTAAACACTTCAATTGCTGACGCCGCAAGATGCACGACGGACGACATATATTCAACGATAACAAAAGCTCACTATTGGAACTTTTTGCTCAGATGAGCTAAAAGGGAGAAAATATAATTTGATTATTCGCAGTAAGAGGTTTTGCAATATCAAATGACTTTTGAAAATAAGTTATTTTTGAATGTTTTAGCGGTTAAATTGATACAATATATTTATCAAAGTGTTAATGGGTCTAATGTTAGTGTATAAAAAGTACGAAATTTTCGTGATATACGTGTATCACACTGATTGATGTCGACTAGGGGGGTGATAAATAAAGTTCTGAAAAAAGGAAAATAACTCACAGGGTAGAGTTGTGGTTCTTTTGCGTGTTATTGTGATCACGGAGTTATGTGATCATAGCTATTCATTCAAAGGAATGCTGTGGACAAAACTCAAGTATGAAAAACAGGAAAGGGTAATAACAATAAAAAAGTATGGTAGAGTTATTATTCTTATGCACTGCACTTCCTCTTCGTAAGATCTATACACACATTAAGTTTCATGGTCATACCGGTTATACTTTCAGAGATATGCCACGAATTAAAAAGCAAATCTGAAAATCTACAAAGGAAAATAACACAAAAAATGATTTATGGTTTTTAGCCTGAGATTTCGTAGCAATCTGAAGCTAAAGTTACCACGGTAAAATTTCAACCCACGCAAAGTTTAATGTAAAAATGTAAAAACAACTAGCGCAATAGTTATAATATTCTGCCAAATTGAATGTAGATCGGGGCGAATTACATAACTGCGAGTACAATTTAATACGCCCGACTTGGGCACGAATGACGAAGGCCAGATATGACTCATTGAAAGCTGTCACCTGATGTACAGTACTTTCGTGTGAGTGTTCTAAATTTGGCAAAATTATCAAAACTGGGTGAGTGAATAGACAGAAAGCAAGGAGATACATAATATATTGGATCATATTATCATATATAATCATATCATTTTCTCTCACATCGAATGCGAGAGCCTCCTAGTTCGACCCTCGTTACACGCTCCACCCCTCTCTCTCCCTCTCTAGCTCTCTCTCTCTAGCTCCACTGGTTGAAAGCCAACGGGCTTTTGTCATGATATGGTGTCTGTCGTCCTTTCGTCCGCCAACTTTTACTTAAAAAATCTTCTTCTTAGAAAGTACTGAACATAATTCAACCAGAATTCACAGGAAGGATCCTTGGGTAGCCTTAATCAGATTCCTTTCAAGTATTTTGATAGGGTGAAAAATATGTAACGATATATACATGTATATATATCGTTACAATACCTCAAAAGCGGGAAGAAAATTATAGTGGGCCGGTTTTGCCCCCTAGCGCACAAATTGGCAGATCTATGCATAATCGACAGTAGATATGGGTAGAAAGTGACAACTCGGATAATCCGACCATCAAACTTTTTCTGCCCAGGCTATATATCTCACAGCTAAAGGTAAAACACTAAAATTTTGATTGTCAAGAGCATTTCTCCTACAATTATGGATGGATTTCAAAATAACTTGGTACAATTATTCTCCATCATGTGTAGATGTGCCATTTGAAAGAATTTTTTGGATAACTTCATGTTCAAGGTCTAAGCTCAAGGTCAAACATTAAAATTGATGGTCAATGTCTAATTAATGGTCAAAACTTTGCGGGCTCGAAAGCAGTTGTCCTGGGACAACCATCTAGTTGAAATATTAAAACGCTATTTTATGCTCCTTAAAACTATTAACATTCCAAAAAACCTTAATTGAACGATTTTCTTTGTTATTTATAAAAAAAAGGGAGACATTTGGAGAGTAGGTTCGAAAGCAAATTAACAAGAGCCATGTCAAACATTGCCATCCCCCGTCGTAAAAGCTTGATAGTAAACTGAAGCCAGTTAGATTTATACTTCTTGTGCACTGCATTTCTTCTCATTGAGTTCGATATTAGCTATTATACTTTCAGAGATAAGCTCTAGACAAAATCTAAGTCTTAAAACCAACAAAGGGCAATAACTCCAAATTATGCAAGCAAAAGTTGTGGGTCTTGTAAACTGCACTTCTCCTGAACGAGATCTATCCACCTATGAAGTTTCAAGTTGATAGCTATCATACTTTCAGAGATATGCCTCGGACAAAATTTAATTCTTTAAAATAGCAACGGGCAATAATCCCCAAATTATGCAAGCAAAAGTTGTGGGTCTTGTAAACTGCACTTCTCCTGAACGAGATCTATCCACCTATGAAGTTTCAAGTTGATAGCTATCATACTTTCAGAGATATGCCTCGGACAAAATTTAATTCTTTAAAATAGCAACGGGCAATAATCCCCAAATTATGCAAGCAAGAGTTGTGGTTCTTGTGCACTGCACTTCACCTCAATGAGATCTATCCATCTATGAAGTTTCAAGTTGATAGCATTCATTCTTTAGGAGATATGCTCCGGATAAGCCTGGTGACGGAATGACGGAAATGACGGACGGAGACCCTTACTACATCCCCTACGCCGAGTCATTGGCTACAAAAGTATAATCAAAGTGCTGTCGCAACGTAATAGGTCTTCGATGAAAATTTGAAGAAAAAAAAATCGCTTACACAAGATCTTAATTGTCACAGTCCACAAAAAACTGTACAGGAAAACAAATTTGTAAAATTGAGACCAACCATTTATTTAACCCGTCAATGTCTGTATTTCCAGAAATCAAAAATATAACGACCCGCATAATACTCATCTAATATCATATAAACTGTAAAAGGGTAGCAAAGGTAGCAAATTAAGAGGTACCAAGTATCTTTATTTCTTGAATTATGTTTTCAAAAGCATCATTGGTACCGAGATACGAGCAACGTTTTGTGAAAACCAGGTTTATAAAATTCTTGTCCTTTATAGTCAGTAAATTATTTCCCTTCCTAAGTTTTATTTAATGAAGTTTTTTTAAGAATATGCTGCTATAGTATAAATTCCAAGCTGAAAGTATAATGATGAAAGTTAAGGTAATAGGGTACACAAGAAAATAGCTACAATATCTATAAGGCACTTGATAGGTGCTCCAGCCTCAGCGATATGACTGAAATTCTGCTAAAAATGGCCTTTAGCCCCATTCAATCAATCAACGAAAATGCTAATAAAGTATTTCTTGGATTTCTATCAATATTGTATACATTATGGTCCCAGAGGCGGAAAAAGCCCATTCCCGGACATCACAAATTTTACAAATGGCTGATATAGTGAATTTTTCAAAAATCTTCTCCCAAACAGGAGGGCCTAGAACTTTGATATTTGGCATACCATACCATCTGGTGGACCTCTATCAAGAATGAACAAATTATTGCCTCAGGATTAAAATTAGCCCATTCCCAGATGTCACAAATTTAACATAGGCTTATATAGTGAAATTTCAAAAACCTTCTTATTGAATTATGGCCCTAGGGTCATTAATAGCTCACCCTAGGACGTCGCGAATTCTACATAGGGCAAATATAGTGAAAATTTAAAACTCTTCCTCTCCCAAACAGTATGTCATAGAGCTTTAATATATTGTATGTAGCATCACCTGGTGGACCTCCATCAAGATTGTATAAGTTATGGCCCCAGGGTCAGAATTAGCCCGTTCGAAGATGTCCCAAGTTTAACATACGCTTGTTTAGTGAAAACTTTTCAAATCTTCTTTTCCCAAACTAAAATGCTTAGAGCTTTGATATTTAGTATGTAGCATAATCTGATGGATTTTTGTTTTTATTCATGTGCTATTTGAACTCGGGTGACCGATAAGGCCCTATGGGCCTCTTGTTTATGTTACGTTACCATGACATTTGTTTTCCCACAAAAATATAAGTAAGACGGAAGGAATACATTATGTTGTTTGCAATGCCACATATGATACAGATAGTCCGTTAGTGCCCATAGCTCACCAAATTTGGTTGTTATTAACTCAAAATATTAAAAACAACTGTGTTTTTCTTTATGAAATCATTAATATTTACAACATTTAATCTTTCTACACGTTGCTGCAGTGCTATTCTGGGACTGTTTTAAATTGGTGAAATAAATTACAAACGCAAGCGCCGAAGTCTAAAGTATATCGTTAACTTTAGAAAACTGTTTGTCAATGTGTGCCGACATCACACCTCCTTTAAGTGTAATAAAAACCTTTTTGAACTGTCCCATAAGAGCGTTTTATACTTGAATACTTTATTCTATAAAACTTATATACAAGCCGGGTTGACAGGACGAGTTATCTATTGGCCGACTTTTCAACAGGCCTGGTTGAATTGTTTAAAAAAAATCCGTTTATCTTAAGTACATTGTGTGTTCTATTTTGAAAATTAAGCTCGATGCATTTGCACCAGTGTCATAGAATGTAGTTTAAATACCGAGTTCAGGAAAATATTGTTAAATGTTGAAACCGATGTTTATTTTTAAATTTTTTTAATTGGTGTTGTATAGCTGTTACACCGTTACTGACTATACCGACACCTTTAAACAATAGTTTCTTTCATTTCGAAAATTGTTTGAAATCATTAAAATAAACATATGGAATTATAATGTTTGTGTATATTATGCAAGAATACAATTTTAACTTAAGTGTAGAGATAACCATTGCTATTTTTCTAAATTTTTAGTTGTCAATTGCAAAGAAAAACAGTTTAATAGTTTATCAATTATTTTCAAAGCTAGCGCGTAAGAAAAATATAAAGGTAGTTTAAAAAGATATGTCATTTGTTATAAAATTGGGCCTTTTGACACGACAACAATGGCAAAGAATCTGTTAATGAAGGAATTTACACACCTTTTAAATAGTCTTGCCAAGATGCGCAGTCTTGTTTATCATATAACGGGTTCAGAAGATGTGTGGCGAAAAAATCAATTTTTCTCACGTCCTTTTAAAACACTATAATAAAAATGAAATAAAAAATTCGGCTTTTGGTCGGAAAAAAGATGATAAATAGATAAATATAATAATAATAATGTTGATGTGACGGTTTCAGGGGAGGTAATTTGCGGCGGCATACATATCAGGAAACCTCATAAAGCTATATGATTCATGATAGCGTATACAAGACAGAGTCGACTCATTTAGGGTTTCTGAATGGACAGACTTTGTCTATCAGCTCTGCACGTTACATCAAGTGGCAGCGGTGGGACAACCGTCAGACCGGAGTTTCCTTACTCATAAACTGGTAGCCCGCTGTCTGTGAGAGACCCTAGTATCACGGTAGATATATGGACACTAACTCAGTCAATACTACTTATTGAGATCCTTGTTCCAGACTCCAGCCGAGTCTTCTCGGAGGGAGGATTAATGTGACGGTTTCCGAGGAGGTAATTTGCGGTGATATGTAAATCAGGAAACCAGCAGAAAGTTATTTGACAAATGGAAGTGAATATAATCTAAACTACCTATTTAGGGTTGAGGATCCCTTTCTCTGGATGGATAGGCTTTGTATTTCAGCTCTACGCGTTACAGTATCAATTAGAAAAGAATGATAAAAGATATAATGGTCCATGACGTTTTATTTTACGAAAATATCCGTTGCGTATTTTAGTTCGAAAAAATGTAATCTTCGACAACAACAACGAACATTCATGCTTCCGGTTTCGGCGTCTCGACAAAGAAAATAAGAATATGCAACAACCCCAGCGATACCCTTCACCAGGACCACCGATGAGGTCGTACCCTCAACCATTTTCATCATCAGTATGTATTTTATCAGTTCATTAGCTTCAAAATAGACGTTTTATCTTGTTTCAGTGAATTAAATTGATGTCATTATGTCCACATACGCAACGGACCGCTTGCGCCTTTGTTATTTGATAAATAACAGAGACATGGTTCAAACACTCCTTGTGGAGTACTTTGTTTTGAGTTAACTATAGACTTTATTTGAATTTATTCTTTCATCCTTAATCAACCAATTGTAGGCAGGGTTTTCGTTTGACCCGGGACCTCGGGTTTTGACGCACAGAAATTCAAAAAGAAGCAATTTTGACGCTAGAAAATTTGTCACTGTGTGTCATATTGACTCCCGAAAATTAGAAGCCATGCGTCAGGGTCATCAAAAGTGTGCCAAATGACTGGTAAACAGTCAATTTATTATGAAAATATACACTCCCATCATGGATAACACCAAGCTTGATTGGTAATAGACTGGTACTACTGTCGACTTTAGGACTTTATTAAAGACGACGGCGGTACTGGTCTAGATTGGTAATTAACACTCTCAAGTCATGGCAATGCATCGGCGATCATAATTGACAGGTACTTGACACCTGTGAAATTAATGATGAAACCCCTTTTCAGAGTTCTAATCCCACTGAAATGTACTTATTTGCTAAAACTTATCAAAAACCTCACAAAATATAATAAAGAAGTAAAATGAAACCCCCCCAAAAAGTTGCTAAAAGATATGTCATTGGTTTTCGTTGATAAAATCGGCACTCCTTTTTATGAAAAATAAGAATAATTTGACCCTCTGAGTACTCTTGAGATTTTCTAAAACTGATTCAAATTGAATGATATATGCATGAATACTAAACTTTACCTAAAATTCATCCAAAATAGTATACTGTCAGACTGGAGAAATGTTCCAATCTGAAACGGTTTAGTATTGCAAGGCATCACTGCTGAAAAAATTATTAACATTTTAATATTTTTATCTGTCATTATTTTAATTTTTTTTCTAAATTGCTACTGAGGGGGAGGGGGGGGGGCATATCGCATTTTGACTCTTGGGATCTCAATTTTGACTCTTGAAAATTTTGGCTCAAGGGTCAATGACTCTTGACTTTTGGGTACTAATGAAAACCCTGGTAGGCGCGTACACATTCTGTTCCTTGCTCTGTATCTGCAAGTTCAGTATACTCGAGTTTCCCGTATTCGATTCGAGCAGTCTCCCTTATTCGATCAGTTTCATTTCTGCACACTTGCAGTTAACTTGTGCAGGGATCTGCCCAGAAATCAAATCCAAGGGGACAAATGGCCCATTGGGTTTGAAAAAAGTGGGCCATTTCATAAAATGTGGGGCCTTACTAGTACATCTCCAATATAATCAATAATCATAGGGTTTCCAGCCAGTGTTGCCATTATTCAAGGGTTAGTAAGCCTACTGGACTGCTAGACTCATACCTGATAGTTTCCAATCACTTGTCCTAAAATTTGAAGATGTGTAGATAGTGAAACCAATCATTTAAAGCTGTTCACTATCTACACATTTTCTTTTGCATTTTAAGAATAATCTTCAACTTCAAGGATACATAATTGCTGAATCAAGTCTCATTTGGTCTAAGTTGGACATACTGGTATATTGTTGCTCATTAACTGTCTGTATCATAGTAGAAAAGTAGACTCAAGTAACTCAGTTTTTGCTGAACAATATACTTTTATTGAAATTTGTTAACAACTGACATTTACATATGGATACTGATATACCTGGTACATAGATATGTAATCAAAGTAAAATTCTTTAACCAGTATAGATATAGGCAGATTTGAGACAAAACTTTTGACTTGGAGAAATTTGAATATCTATTCTAATTCTTGCTCTTTGATTCAAAAATCCTTCTAGTTTTCTGCTCTCTCCAGTGTAATAGGGCCATTTTAAAATCAAAATCCTTTGAATCTCCACCCTCAAGCTTAATGGTCAACAGATCATTTACAATTTCTGGTGACAATCTATTTCTTTGTGCAGTTTTTATCAAGTTCTGCGCACTAAAACCTCGTTCACAATCAGCTGTGTGGACAGGTGCTGATAGAGCAATTTTACTAAGTTTCAGTAAATTTGGAAATTCACCACTGTAATATTTCATGATCAAAAACCATAGTTGACACATTTTATCTCTGGGATAGCCCTCCTGAATAACCAAACTCTTAACATCAGACCATTCCTTTCTAGTTTTGATAGGGTCAATGATGGGATCCATGGTAACCAGTGGCTGGTCCTGGATTGGGTTTGACTGTTTGCTGTTGCCATACATTTGTATCAAGATCTCAAGTTTATCATTGCCCCATGTTTCAAGTTCTTTTTGACTGCAAAAAGAAATTGGTCTCATGGCCAATGATGCAAAAGCATAGATTATGTTACTCTCATCATCTGGAAATCTTTGGTCCAACTTTTTGAGGATCCCATCAATGAAATTTCGCTTAATTGAATCTATGTTATTCTTGCCCTGGACAACATGGTTTGACTTGAACACAACTTTTCCCCTCTCTAAAGAAAAATGGTCATTTTGTAGTTTGTCAAGGTGATACTGGGATCTACCTGACTTTATTTCATTCAAGGACTTTTTGCAATGATCAACGTGAACTTTGATTAGACTGACATCAACATCCGCTTTTTGAAATGTCAGGCATAATTCTGAAACTACAGGAAGAACATCCATTAGTAGGTAGGTTGTTGCAATAAAGTCATATTGAATCATTTTTTTTGGGTACCCCTTGCCTTTTGCATCTTTATCTTGTGTGAAATAAGTAATAAGTGAATCAAGTATATTGTATATGGTTTCTACTGTAATGTATACAGACATCCACCTGACTTGGTGTACTTCCTTAATTTTAAGGTTGGGCTCATCAAGGACTTTCTGGATATCAGATAGTTTATGAGATCTAACAGCAGATGCCTTAAAATAATAAAAAATCCCAGTTAGGACACTTTGATAATCAACAAGATATGGAATAGCATCGGCAGCTTGAGATGTAACAAGGGCCAATGTATGTGCAATGCAATGATAGTTCACCAACATAGGATTATCCCTTAACATATAACCAGTCAGACCTTCCCCTTTTCCTGTCATGGAAGCTGCACCATCGGTTCCTAAACCCATTACTTTCTCCACTGGAATATTCTTTTCAGTCATTAGTTTTTTCAGCTCAGTGTATATAGTTTTACCAGTCCCACTGTCAACAGAAACATTACAAACAAAATGTGTTGAGGGTTCCATGGTCTCAGGATTAATCACTCTACAGTACACACTTAATTTCTTGGTAACTGAAATATCAGTTGTTTCATCACAAAGAAGACTGACATAGTGAGACAGTCTTATTTTGTCTTCAACCTTCTGCCTAATCACATGAGAAATTGACTGAATGAATTCTTCAGCAGCTTTATCAGATGTATATGAAACATTTTCTCTACAGTTCAGGTGTAAAATATCAGGACAGTTCATTTCTGTGAGAAATTCTACCAGACTACCAAACTTCATGATTGGTAGATTTTCCTTTGCCAGCCAGAAGGCAGCTTTGAAAGCACAAATAACAGCTGCTTCCTTTTCATTGAAAATATTTTGAATATTTTTCACCAAGGCCCCAGACTGCGAATCAGCAATAATTGAATCCTTGTGATCTTTACTTGAAGCATGACGCATGAGCGTACTAGTTTTAAAATTCATACAATCACCCGATGTCAGAGCATTGCTCTTTTTGTTCTTAATGCACAGTGAGCATGTCATCACTTTGGAATTTTCGTCGTACTGCAGCCAGTTATATTGATTTAGCCATTTAGTATTGAAACTCCGCTTTGTTTTACTTTTTTGCCCTGCCGAGTCGTGTATTTCTGGGCATTCCTCCGAAGAAATTTCACCGGAACCGATTTCCTGCGATTCCGCAACCTCTAAGCTTAACGAAGACGTACTCGGGCCATGAAAACTCGGGCCAGGCTCAGGGGAACCTACTTCTTCATTTACTTTCGTCTTTTTTGCTGAAGACCCGGTAAAAAAGTCAAAAATTGTCTTAGGGCGCCTTTTAGTTTGATCCATCGCTTAGAAACATATAAACGCGGAATGGTATTCTGTTCAGTTTATTTCCGATAATTCGTTGCAAAATTAAATAGCTTGAGGCGGGGTACCATATTTATTTTATTTTGGACTAGGCTAAAACGCTACTAGATCGTCGCGGAAGTCGGATTTTTGCCGACGTCGTTTTTTTAAATCCAAAGAATTCGGCGCGCCCTCAGGCCCACCTATTTGAATTTTTCTGCGCCGTCTGCTTTATTTAAGCGCCAATGGCGCAATTGCGCTGCCTGGGCAGAACCCTGCTTGTGTATTACAAACAATGTGCAAGTTGTGAGAAAAGAACATTAATCAATGTCAGTGTATGAAATTTATCAAAGAAATACAAATTATCCCCTAAAACTCTTGCATTACCCAGTTTATACAATTTTTCTCATTCCATACAAATATTTTGGGGTCATTTTTTTCTTCTTCTTTCAAATGCTGTTGCCATGTAGATGCTTTTTGAAATTTAGGTAGATAGATGAGAAATAACTCGTAATACATTGCCACAAGTACGACATTGATCCTTGAATGTATTTTGCTAAAATGCGCGATTATGGGAGACTGATTTGGATCTCATTGACCAGTGTATGATAGCTGCGATATCATAGCCCTCTTTCTGATAATCTGCTGGCGAGGGCTACGACTCCCACCTTCTTTGCGCTTTGTTGCAAGTCCTAATATTGTATGTTTGGTGATAAGCGACTCTCTACGGATCAATTCCTTACATACATTAATATTATAGACAAATTTTATCATAATAATAAGAATATCAATTATATGAATCATTTTATACCGTTTTGCTTTCAGTTCATAAAATATTTCCTAAGTTTTGCGGCCATGACATTTGGTTGGTCATGTGATCTATTATTATGTCACATTGCATATTATTGTCATGCTGTCAAAACAGGTGTTTGTTAATAATCATAGTATCCTTTTTTACCGACCATTGGTTAAATTTTATCTTCAAAGATACTGATTCGTTAATATCTTTATTTTTTCTATCAAATTCAATTAACCCTTGAATTACTTTCATACAACTTTTATCTTATTTGCTATCAGAACTGTCATGTTTTTGAAAAATAATATGTCTCCCAAATATGGTGACCTAAATTTTCATTTGCTACCGTTTTGGCGGGAAATCCGAGATCTCGCTGTCAAACAGCAAAAATGGCAGAAAAACTTGGAATTTTCGATGGTGTAGCAGATAGAGACTTAAATGCATAAAATATTCGTCTTTTTGCAGATTTAAATTTATTTAGATGGATAGATAAATGGTCAAGGAGTGATTCAATCCGGGCACTGCAACAAAGAGTAAAGAAGGGGGGTGTCGTAGCCCTCGTCAGCAGATTATCAGAAAGAGGGCTACGATATCGCAGCTAAGTGTATGAATACAAAAAGAGTGTAATTTTAGAATTTACGAATTTGTTAGTGGGCATGGGCAAATTTAATGCTTAAGATGATCGAATATGGGAGACTACAGGCTAAAAGACACATTCTAGGTATATAACCTTGATAAACAAATATAACATAGCCGCATCTCTTGGTGTCACAAAAGACACATATTTTGGACTTGAAATAGCTTTATGACATAAGGAATTTGATTTCGTCAATTCACACCATTAAAATTACAATTCCTTTTAACCTTTGCCATGCTGAATGAAATTGGTGTCTTAGAATACTTTTAAATCAAGGTAATGAGAGCACAGGAAGTACTTAGAGAGGGTTTATATTTCCACTTAAAATGCAAAAGCAGGAGGTTTAGACTTAGATCAGACTGAACTTAATATTCTTGGATCAGCATGACAAGGGTCAACCCATTCTCACACAATGACGATTTTAAACACCCCTCAATATAAAAGCTGTAACAAGCAATTACTTCATTATCCAAAATGCTTTCTACCCCAAAAGACAAAGATATTAAAGATTTCATCTACTTGAAATTGTTTTCTGCAGCTTCTTTGAATTTTGACTGGTCTAGAATTTTATTGTGCGGGAATGGGTTAAATACTTGTATGACATTTCTCTAAATGTTAGGTATTATAATTCAGGGTTTGTGTGAATTTTTCCAGTTGTTCAAAAATTTATTAAACATTGTAACAGGCAAGTCAGTTTTATTTATCTTTGCCATTGAATTAATGATGATGGGACATGTTGTTGCGTGATTCAAGTTAAATGATTTTTTGTTAGTTAAGACATTTAAGTACAACTATTTGAAATGTTGCTAACTCCCATTGTTCCATGTGATGCTTGTAGCTATTGAATTTCAGATTCTGATCAGAGACTCTCAATATGGGTATTAACCCATTCCCACACAATGAGCCTTTTTGACGCCCCTCAAGAAAATTGCTTTGGAAAACATAGCAGAAAATAAAGAAATTGCTTGTTGCAAGCAATTTCTTCATTAGCCATAATGTTTTCTAAACCAAAATACAAAGATTTTTAAAATTTCATCAGCTTAAAAATGGCGTCTGCAACTTATTTCAATTTAGATAGGTCTAGAATTTTGTTGTGTTGTATTGGGTTAATGCCAATGTTCCAGTGTCTGCAAGATTACGGCTAAATAAGATACAGTTAAGATTCAGACTTGTTTCACCTGTAGTCTTCATACCAAAAACCTCTTATAATCACCACCCTAATGTCAGGTGATTACTAGAGTCAATACAGTGTGTGCCATATAAGGTATAATAAACATTGTGAGAAATGTAGAAATTGCTTGCAATAAGTGGTTTCTCTTTTTCTCACAACTGCTATCTTCTTGAATGTGTCAAAATATGAGATTGTGTGGCAATTTTTGTAAAGATTGTCAGGATAATGTGTCCTTTGAGGAGTGTTTACTAACCTCAACCTATACCAGTGATGTCATGAGGATTTGGAAGCAAGGAGACAATGCCCTTATGATCTAAAATAAAAGTGAGGATATTTTACAGAAGTTAGTAGTCACTCTAACTAGTTAGAATCTAGTTACCAGGGCTGTACAAACCAAGGGGACAGTGTCCCCAAGAAATAGGGACAATTGTGATTTTTGGAGACAATGGTGCAAAATTCAGTCTTGGTAGATCACTGTATTACCCACAGAATCCTGCACTGACAAAACTGTAGTTCTAGAAAAACTGTGAGAAAAGGAGAACTTGCTTGTTATAATGTTTTTCTACCCTATAATGTCACCTATATTCTATTTGAATAAGCTATGCATTATTATTTGCAACTTCTTTCAAATTATACCAGTACAATTTTTCATACACCGCCGGAGGCGGTCGTATTATGGCGTCATCTTCTCCGTCTGTCTGTCCGTCCATACGTCCATTTTTCTCGTGAGTGCAAAATTGCAGCCTTGTGTACGCAACTCCCCCTAAGTATCTGGCTGGATCTAAATGAAACCTGGTGGATGTTATCACCTTAATTGGTAGATATGCATGAAGGAAGGATTTAATAGTTCATTGATTTTGCCTCAGTTATGCCCCCTTAAAACTTAGTCTCTGGGGCTTATTTGTGAACGCAACTCCTCCTACAATTCTGGCTGGATCTAAATGAAACTTGGTGGATGTTATCGCCTTAATTGGTAGATATGCATGAAGTAAGGATTTTATGGTTCATTGATTTTGCCTCAGTTATTCCCCCTTTAAACTTAGTCTCTGGGGCTTATTGAAATTGCAGCCTTGTGAATGCAACTCCTCCTAAGTTTCTGGCTGGATCTAAATGAAACTTAGTCAATGTAATCACCTTAATTGGTATATATTCATGAAGGAAGGATTTTATGGTTCATCGATTTTTGCCTCAGTTATTCCTCCTTAAAACTTAGTCTCTGGGGCTTATTGGAATTGCAGCCATGCTTATGCAACTCCTTCTAAGTTTCTGGCTGGATCTAAATGAATCTTTTTGGATGTTTTCACCTTAATTGTGCATGAAATAAGGATTTTATGGTTCATTAATTTTTCCCTGACTTATGCCCCCTTAAAACTTAGTATCTGGAGCTTATTGAAATTGCAGCCTTGTGAACGCAACTCCTCCTAACTCTTTGTCTTAATTTAAATGAAACTTAGTCAATGTCATCACCATAATTTGTAGGTATACATGGATCAAGGATTTTATGGTTCATTTATTTTTGCAAGAGTTATGCCCCTGGGCCTTTCAATCAATCAAACATAACACACAGTTTGAACTTGACAATTTAAAAAGGTAGTCTGCAAATGTTTTGAAATTGGTTCTGTCAAAATAAGTAGTGTCTACAATTTTTTTTCTTGAAACAGCAGCAAAGTGGCGGCGTATATTGTGACGATGGCACTCTTGTTTTTGTATGGTAATAGGTTAATGTAAAAACTTGGACTAGATTGATAGAAGATGTACAGAACAATTTCAAGTTCATGAAACTTATTGTTTTTCAGAGTGGGAATTGAAGATAAAATGCTTATTACAAGCAATTTCTTAATTCCCCTAAGATTTTATCATGATTTTATATTTGTTTCATAGTGTGTAAGGGGTTAAGAAATTCTGTAGTGCATGTCTAGCCTCAAACAAAATTCAAAGATTGAAAAAGGATAAAATATCAAGTAATATGATTGTCAGACTATTTTTATTGATAAATTGTTATTACAGAACATTTGAAACAAACAATTATTCTCTAGTATATGACTTGCTCATAAAAGTAACAAACAGTTACAAGCAAATGATAAAAATTAAGTAGTAAAGCTGCCTGATTTTTCATGGGTTAACCCATTACCAGATGACAAAATTTTAGAATGGTCCAGTCTGAAAGAAGTTGCAGACAATAGTTTGAAGTGGATGAAATTATAAATTTCTTTGTATTTTGGGGTAGAAAATATTGTGGATAATAAAAGAATTGCTTTTGACTGTTTCCATTACAATCCCTGATTTTCACATCCTTGTGATACTATATTTGAGAAAACATTGTGGAAAAAAAGAAATTGCTTGTAACAAGTAATTTTTTCTTTTCCCACAACATTTTCTGTCATACAGGATGACTACTTTTGTAATTGCACTGACTTTTCATAAAGACTTCTGCTACTCCACTGGACAAGTCCAAAATTTTGAAAAACAGTAGAGAGTTATCAGTAGAAAGGAATTTCTTCATTTTTACGTAATACTTTCCAAAGTTTTTCTTTTCTTAATGCTACGGTCACAAATCACTAAATGCCACCGGCCGGCTGGATAACTGCCAGTTTTCGTATAAATTCGGCCGGTGGCAGCCCGGCGGCAGGCAAGATCGACAGGCGGCAGTTGGCATTTAGGACGCTGCTAGGTGGCAGTTATAATTTTAAGAAAAAGTTAAAATTGTAACTGCCACCGGTCGATTTTTTCCAATTTTGCAAGTCGCCCGGGCACCGTCCTGGTGCATTTCGAAGTCGCGTGGTGGCTGTCAAGCGGCAGGCGGGCTGCAGCGCGATTTTTACTCGGTCTTGGTGCTAGAGGGCCTTCGAAAATCGGCCGGCGACCGGTAGGAAGTAACTGCCACTTTCCTTCACCCGGCCTGCCGACGTTATGCCATTTACATGCCACCGTCCGATTTCAAAATATCTGCCGGCGGCAGGGCGGAGATCGAAAGGCAGCAGGGATGCGCCCGTTGGTGTTGGTAGGTGGCAGGACAGCGATCTACCGAGTGCAGACTGGGCCCCTGAATATAAATCCGCAAACATACATCCGCTATACAAAATTGTAGTCATGGCGGTTCTAGTAGCTCCACAACGACTCAGAGACTTTCGAATCGCCGAATTGAGATGGAGACTCGGAAGAATTGAACGCAGACAACAGTTGCTGTTGACTTTCCTGATGCTGGAAGAAGAACAGCGTGCCCAACAGCAGCGACGACGACGGACTTGTTGGGTGCGACCATGGTTGCAGCGAAGATAATTCCATGATAATTAAGTGTGTGAAGTTTCGTTTCAATAGCTTAAGAAGAACATAAGTTGTTGCAAAATAAAGAAGCATGACAGACAAGATATAAAGACGGACGGACGGATGGACGGACGAACAGGTGGATGGCGGAGAAGTGACCCCTAAGAGTTACCCTGCCTACACTTGCTGACACAAAAATGAGATAAAAGTTATCATTATGAAAACTTCTATCGCATGTTATTCATGCCTATCTATAACAAACTTGTCCTGGCTGATGCTTACCTGTCCGAGCTCTGTGTCTTGGGTTTTGCAGGCTCCTTTGCGGCTGTACGGCTCAAGGAACTGGAAAGCCCTCAACTTCCACTGTTGTTTCTGTGTCAGTTTCTTGGCCCCGGACCCGTTTTCCCTTTCTTGAGTTGAGCTTTAATCTTGCCGTAATCGGTCCGCAAGCTTTTGAATCTACTCCATATCTTGTCTCCCGTCCAGCCTGAGCTAAGCGCCAAAGCAAATTCGGCCAGGCTGCTGTAGCTCCTCTTTTTGTCCTTATATGACTCGTGCGTCAGATCATAAAAGAAACTGTTCTGTTCGAAGAAATCGCATATCTTCTCGTCGATCTGCTGGGCTCCCTTGCTGGTTTCCTTGTCGTTTTCCTCCTCTATGTCGGAAATATGCTCATCCTCACTGCTGTTGCTGTGTTCCTGCTGGGGATCGGGCTCTTGTCTTATGCGCTTGCGGGCTGGCACCTTGCTCTTACCCTTTCCGCTGCATTTAGGGGGCATCTTCTTGACAATTTAAACTACTGAAAGTTTTAGATACTTTGAGAACGATGTTAACTTTTGAGAGCAATCTAGATTTTTAATTCCTCGGAAACTAGCCTGCCGCCGTCAGATTATCGGGCGGGCGCCGGGCTGTGGCAGTTAGAACGCCCGATTGCCGGCCGGTGGCAGGTGAAATATTGCCGGTGTCCGCCAGGTCGCCGGGCGGTGGCAGTTTAAAGCTGACGGTGGCCGGCCTGCCGCCTAACTGCCACCGGCCGACATCCTGATGACGGCACACGCACCTCGGAACTTAGAAACCACCTGCCGCCGCCCGGGCCCCGTCAGGCGGCATTTTACTGGCAGTTATTCATGAGCACTCGCACCGATTTGTAAAAAATCGCCCGGCGGCATTCAAGTTTAGGAATCGGCCGATGTCTAAAAATCGCGCGGTGGCAGTTTCACATTGTGACCGTAGCATTAGTGGCATAAAAAGGCAGGATCATTTGGGAATGGATTTAAAAAGATGAAAAGGGTAACAGACAGATAGCCAATAACAATCAAAAATTCAATTCACCAATCAAATCAATCATTCAGACCTGAAGTGGATGGTGTATTCTGATACTTGCAGCAATCATTTTCATTGGTTTTGCTACTGAAATGCTGTAACTACAACTTAGGCTGTAGTTGTGATATTCAGGACGCAAACTAACAATTTTTCTATGGTTTTGTGTTCTCAACCATGAATCCTGCAGACTTATATTGTTTGATTTTCTCAGTAAAACTGTCAGAGGGTAGTAGGTGTGGCCAGCAATCTGTCTACCATTTGTTTTGGTTATCCCCTTCCTAACATACCGTCTTTTTAGGCCCTTCAAGGAAAGCGCTATGTAAACATTGTGGAAAATGAAGAAATTGCTTGGTACAAGCAATTTCTTCTTTTACTGCAATGTTTTCTATTTTACAGGATGGTTACTTTTTTTAATTGTACTATTTTTATTATGTTGTCTGCCACCCTTTTGAATTCGGACAAGTTAAAATTTTGATAGACAGCAACGGGTTAAATGAGTTTAATAGCCCTGAAATACAAAGAAACAAATATAATAGCAAAAAAGGCTGTGTAAGCTAACACTACATTAGAGATATATGAAACTACACGTAATAAGTTAGATATGTACATATGCCATTCTATATAAGATTGCATTGTTACTACGATATGTCTATTGGAACTGATTTTGTATCATACAATTCTGTTGTACATCGCAGGTAAGCCCAGGTTACGATGTTTCTTCAAAATGAATCCAGTTTGCTTGAGATTTTGAAAACATATCAACCCACTACCAGAAGGCAAAATTTTAGACTGGCCCAAATTGATAGGAGTTGCAGACGTAGATTTAAAATTTATGAAATTTTGGATTTTTCAACTTTCATATTCTGGGTAGAAAACATTGTGGAAATTGAAGAAATTGCTTGTTACTAGCAATTTCTTCATTTCCCACAATGTTTTCCAAATTGTTTCCTTGAGGGGGGCATCTAAAATTGTCATTGTGTGGGAAGGGATTGATCACACAATTCTGCATTTGTTATACTGAAGAATAAAGCTGTAGAAAGCATTGTTAGAAAAAAGAGAAAATACTTTCACATGAAATTTCTACTTTTCTCACTACCATATTTCATATATGGTGCTTATTTTGACCCTGCATTGAAAGATCGGGGCATATTGTTTTACCGTTTTCTGTCTGTCTGTCTGCAAAACTTATAAAAAAGAATTAACATTGTCAATTACTACCAGGCTATTCAAGATACAATGCTCATATTAGGCATGATGATACATCTCCATAATACACATCTCCTCATGCCAAGGCCAATGTCATGTGATACGGTCGAGGTCACATACCAAGGTCAAACCTTTAGTCCTGCTTTGGGGATTTGTGTTTCACAAACACATCTTTTTTTTAGTTTTGAATGCAATTGAATAATATTTTTCAATCTATTTGAACATTAATTATTCTAAAGTTTTGTTGTCTGGTAATTGGTCACTCCGATTATCTCAATATACAAGCAGAATATTGAATATGTAATTTGATTATACTGTGTATATTGACTTTTATTTCCCCTTGAAATTGTTTATACTTATTCTTTTTTACCCTTGAAATATTTTATGATCAATTATTTTCCTTGAAATAGTTAATGATCATTTCTTTTCCTTGAAATAGAATGTGATCAATTCTTTCCTTTGAATTTATATATTATTAGTTATTTTGATTGAATTACATGTATTTTATAATCAGTGCTTTCCCTAAGCAATTAGGAAATCCGTTAGGAAAACATTGTGTAAATCATTTTACTCAATGTTTTCTACTAAGAAAGTTGAAAAAATCTAAAATTGTCTGCAACTCCTTTCACTTTGGACCAGTCTAAAATTTTACTGTAAGGTATAAGAATAGAGAGTCTTGGGCTTCCTGTCCTATGTGGTATGGAATCAAGAATTATATGCTACGTTTTTGAAAAACAACAGAAAACTCTTGTGGTCGTAGATTCATCACAACCTTGCCATTTAGATCTGGCTTGCAGTTTTCTGCAGGTGAAACGTCATATTTCTGTAATGTATTACATAAAAACATGAGCAATATGTCAAGGGCCATATATTGTCCGAGACATGTACGAATGCCCCTGGAGAATGGAATGAATGGCATCTTTTTGAAGATGTAGTTTAAAGGTAGTAGGTTGCCCTTCTTGTCCAGAAATCTCTCCGGTTTAAGTGTGAATGGTTCTGGCCAATGCTTTTTATCGTGGTGTATTGTCCACTGTGTGATCATGATCATTGAATCTGGAAAGAGATTTATATAAACAACATCGATTATACAGAAAGTTTTTCGCTTAACCCATTCCCAGCCGCGGTCATAGCGCATAGTCTTCAATCATGGGGTGTTGTGGGTTCGATCCCCGGTGGCGGCACATATTCTTTCAGACATTTGTGCGTCAAAGCGCAGTTGGTAGCGCGTCGGCCTATCAATCTAGAGGTCCCGAGTTCGATCCCTGACGGCGGCACTCACCCTTTCCGACTATTTGTCTCTTACCAATGGATGGATAATCGTGAACCTAAGTGGGATAGCAGCTGGAGGCTAGGAAAGGATGTAGTGGTAGCACTGGTGTGAGAAATACCAGGAATCCATTGTTAGGTGCTCCAGCTGCTGTGATATGACTGAAATACTTTTAAAAGGGGCGTTAAACCCCATTCAATCAATCAATCGATTAACAAATTCCCGTCTTTTTGAAATTTTAGACTGGTCCAAATTCAAAGAGGTTGCAGACAATGAAAATTGGATGCAATTTGAACTGAAATTCTCCAAAGTAGTAGAAAATATTGTGGGAAAGAAGAAATTGCTTGTTACAAGCAATCACTTCTTTTTACAAGCAATTTCTTCTTTTTCCACAATATTTTCCCAAGTATAAAATCACAGCATAGTAATATACCGGGTTTGTACAGTAAAGGGTTAACTCATTCCTAGAAATAACCCTTTTTGATGTCCCCTCAAGAAAAAAAGCTTCGAAAACATTGTGGAAAATGAAGATATTGCTTGTTACAAGCAATTTCTTCATTATCCACAATGATTTCTACCATAAAAGATAAAGGTTTTTAAAATCCAACCAATTTTAAATTTTTGATGTTAACTTCTTTCAATTTGGACCAGTCTAAAATTTTGTTGTCTGGTAATGGGTTAACCGATTCCAACACAATCCTATTTTCTTTTTATGCACCTCTTGGAAAAAAAGTTTGAATTATACATAGTTGAAAATGAAGAAATTGCTTTTCTTGTTTACAAGCAATTTCTTCTTTTTTCACAATCTTTACTATCACATAGGATGGTATCATTTCAAATTGCATCCAAGTTTCAGTGTTATCAGCAAACTCATTCAATTTTGAACTAGTCTAGAATTTCAAAAATTGGGAAGGTTGAAAAGGTTAGTAGTTGCCCATGAATGAAAGATCCATTTTCTACAAAAGTGGAGCCTGGGTGGCCTTATTACGCCCCTCAACGAAAAGGCTTTGGAAAACATTGTGGAAAATGAAGAAATTGCTTGGATCAAGCAATTTCTTCATTATCCACAATGTTTTCTATCCAAAAAGACGAAAAAAATTAGAATTCAATCAACTTGAAATTGTCGTCTGCAGCTCCTTTCAATTAGGACCAGTCTAAAATTCCACTGTGTTGGAATGGGTTAAGACCACAGCTATAGTGCAGTGGTAGCGCATCAGACTCTCAATCATAAGGGCCAGGGTTCGATCCAGGGTTGTTGCAATATCCTTTCCAACATTTGTCTCCCACCAATTGATGAATAATCATAAACCTAAGAGGCATGAGCTGCTGGAGGCTTGGAAAGGATGTTGTGGTAGTACTTGTGTGAGAAATACCATGTTGTGGTGGTACTGGTGTGAGAATTACCACAAATCAATGTTTAGGTGCTCCAGCCTAGTTAAACCCGTTTAAACAAACAAACTGACATGGAAAACATTCTCTCCTACACTTAACAAAAGTAATAGCAACATGCCTCATCTGTCTCTCACCAATTAACTAATCATGGCTGTCAATTACTTTTTTAAGGAATCAACCAACCAATTAAATCATTTATTCAGCCCGGATCTGAACTTTCATCTCCAACATCGGCCGCCATTTTTGTTAACCTTTTTAAACATCATAACTACAGCTTATTAAAGCTGTAGTTACGACGTCTTGGTTGCCAACCAACCATTTTACAATTTTGTTACATGCTACTGGCTATAAATTTTCGAAATAACGCTGTTAAAAATTGAAGCAGGACTTCCTGTCAGAGTCTAGGGATTCAGTGGATGGGACCAGTGATAGGTCAATTGTAGTACAGCTAAAAAGGATGACCAGCTGGTGGCTCAAATCTTAACCCTTGTCATGCTGAGCCCGGAATATTCCTGTTTTAGGCAGGAGGTATATACAAAGATCAGACTGCACATATGTGCAGTCTGATCTTTGTATTCACCACCTGTCTGTCCCTTTCAAGCTAAAATTGTTCATAAAACAAACTGTCAAAGAAAATTTGACCCACAATTAGAGCCTTAAAGTGCTTTCAGTCTTTTGATTTTGATGTAAATCTTAACTCTTGTCATGTTGAACCCGGAATATTCCGGTTTTGGCAGGAGGTGTAGACCAAGATCAGCCTGCACATAAGTGCAACCTGATCTTAGTCTACACCTCCTGCTTGTCCTGTTCCTGCCAGAGTTGTTTATGAAATTGATTTCTAAAAGAAATATTGATTTTTGAACAACAGGTTCTGTCAGCACTTTCAGCCCTTTGATTTTACAGCAATTCAGTAAGGTTATTTGATACAGCATGACAAGGGTTAATAAAGATTTTATTCAGCATTATAAGGGTTTAGTTGTTTTAAGAGTGTGAGAAATGTCAGGAAGCCATTGGTAGGTCACCAGCCACAGTAATTAAAACCTCATACTACACAAACCTTTTGGCACATGATAACCGCCCAGGGTGATATCTTTGTTACAACTGCGAGGAACTCCTAAAGGTACAGCACTGCTTAGTCTCAGAGATTCTAAAATAGTTGCTCCTGTAACAATATTAATTTTGTATGTATAGCCCTTTCCCGTTTTTCAAAATTATACGCCTGTCCAAATTCAAAGGTTTTGTAGATGAAAATAAAAGTAGATTTAATTTGAAATATAACCATTCAGTAGGGTAGACAATATTGCAAAATAAGAAGAAATTGCTTGTTACAAGCAATTTCTTCTTTTTCTACAGTGTTTTCTCAAGTTTAAAATCACAGACATGAAAACCAAGATTGAACAGGAAAAGGATAGTGATCTCCTTTGTACTACAGAATATTATCAAATATATAAAAAAAATAATACTCTGTAAAAAAAATCATAAAATGAAATGCTTCTCTAGTGACCATGTAACCTGTTCCCAAACAACAAAATGTAAGTCTGGTCAAAATCCAAAGGAGTTTCAGACGATGATTCTTTAGATTTTAGATTTTTTCAACTTTTTTGGTAGAAAACATGGTGGAAAATGAAGAAAAATCTTTGTTCATTTTACACCTTATTTTCCCTATGATTTTTCCTGAAGCATCATTGAGTTGGAATGGGTTAAGCTTCATTTAGTCCATTCCACACAATAAGGCTGTTAGCAAAAAAACATTGTGTGAAATGAAGAAATTGCTTGAAACAAGCAATTTCTTCATTCTAAACAAGGTTTTCTCACTTAGAAAGTGAAAATAGTCATAAATTTTATAAACTTTTCTTCTAGTCTCCTTTCAATAAGGATTAGGCTAAATGCCGTCTAGTAATGGGCTTATTACAAGGAACCATGTTGACACTCAAGGAACCATGTTGACACTTAACCCAAAATAATATGGCAATGCAAAATCTACAATGAAAAGTTATACGAAACTGAAGATTAAATGGAAAATAATCAATGGGGTTATTTTGCTTATGTAAATCTCGTACAAGATTGTGTTGTTAGGCTTTGAGTTAACGGGCGGAAAGACAACGCAAGATATCGACAGTATTCTACCAAAACATTGTAACTACACCATGGGAACTACAGCTTGGAAAAGGTTGTAGTTATGAGGAATTGGTAAAACAGTGAATATATTTATTCTGTTTGTCTTGATGAGTGTGCATGTTGTTGAATATCAACATGTGATTGACTGTTTTAACCTATTTCATCACAGTGACTCTTTGGATGCCCTTAAAGAAAAACAATTAAGAGAACATTGTGGAAAATGAAGAAATTGCTTGTAAAAAGTAATTTCTTCATATTCCACAATGTTTTCTACCCAGAAAGGCAGAAAATCTAAAATTTCATAAACTTTATATTGTCGTCTGCAATTCCTTTCGATTTGTACCAGTCTAAAATTTCGCTGTCTGGTAACGAGTTAATTAGCCTTTGGGTGAATGTTTACATTGCTACCTGCCGACACTGTGCAGTATGAATGGTAATACAGTGTATGAAGAATAATCTCTGAAGGTCTATAAAAGTATCTAAAGAGTGCAAAAGGATGACTGATCAGCAGGCTGATCTGGTTCTTTGCTTGGCAATACATGTATATTGTGGAGTTGATGGAAATATCTAGCACAGCCTCATGTCACACCTTACAGCTTGTATAGAGGCATAAAGATAGTATTTGAAACATTCACTTGTGTACGGTAGCGAAGATTTTTTCTCAAGTATACTCTCGCTGGATTCTGTTAAAACTGTGTCAACCTCACGCTGTATTCTTTGTTGTAGGTCTGGATGTGTACTCATATAGACTAGAATCCATAGCATGGTATCTACCACAATATCACATCCTGCAGAAATAAATTGAAAGATTGTTGGCCCAGCCTACTGACTCCAACAGGAAATTCCAAATTTTATTGCTTTGTGGAAAATGAAGAAAATGATTTTTAACCCATTACCAGGTGACAAAATTTAAACTGGTCCAAATTCAAAGAAGTTGCGGACAAAAATTTAAAGTCAATGAAAATCAAGCTTTTTTCAACTTTCTTGGTAAAAACATTGTGGAAAATGAAGAAATTGCTTGTGGCAAGCAATTGCTTGTGGCAAGCAATTTCTTCATTTTCCACAATGTTTTCCAACACTTTTTTCTTAAGGGGCATCAAAAGGCATCACTGTGTGGGAATGGGTTAAAATGCACAACAAGACACAATTGAGATTAATTGTGGCAAGTTTCATTTCATTCTAATTGAAAATATAAGAGGAGTTGTTCACAAAAAAAAAACACTGCAGTTTTATGCTATATTGCTAAGTCAAGGGCAGATAATTTGAGAACAATTAGAGGGATCAAAACAATCTCGTCTCAGCTAGAGATTCATTTTGACAAGTTCCTTTCAACTGAAACTGTAGGAGGAGTTGTGAACAAAATTTGCTACTGGGTTGTAGACTCTAATTCTATGCAAGAGGAATTTGTGCTGAAATCCCCACATTTTTGAAATCCTGGATTAAACACTGTGCACAGACAGATGGATAGACAGAAGGACTATGGGGGGGCATAAAATGATATGTGCCTTCGGGGATATAAGAAAAAAGTTACCCCAATAAACTCTAATTGTTAATTTGATATAAAGAATGAGATTGATATAACTCGGCTAACAGTTCCTACATTTACCTGCAAGATAATACATCCAAACAGACAATAATAAGTCATGTTTTGACGTTCCTTTCAAGGCCATCATGTTTGCACAGTTTGTTACACTGTCAGCTACTATGTCCATCATGTCTCTAATCTCATTTTGAAAGTCATCAATGTGAGCTTTAAGATGTTTTTCCATGAGTTCCTCCCTGTGCTGTAAATAGGGAATTAGGTAGAATGATGACCTAGATTTTGTAAGTATCAGGCCTGATGCTGGAACCGTAAACCATTTTTTTACCCTCCAAAATCTGAAAATGTCCAATTTTGATTCTCAGAAACTTGACCACTTTTCGAGAAATTTGAAAGGGTTAAAACAGGGTTTTTCTATCCCTCATTTTTTTCATTAGTGAATCTCATGTACTAGAAATTATAGAAATAATTGCTTATTTAAAAAATTTTTTACAATTGGTAAAGGTCTGTTAGGACATTCTAAGTTGATAACATCTTTAACCAATTGCCAGACGACAAAATTTCAGACTGGTCGAAAATGACAGGAGTTGCAGACGATATTTTATGCAAATTTTAGATTTTTTCAATTTTCTGGGTAGAAAACATTTTGTAAAGTGAAGAAATTGAAGAAAGCGTTTTTCTTTAGGCGCAGCCAAAAGTATCACTGTGTGGGTTCGGGTTAAAATCTCTGGCTCTTTGGATGAAAAAAGATTAAGGATAATGAAGGCATTGCCATGGATGAAAAAAAATTGTGGATAATGAAGGCATTGTCATGGATGAAAAAAGATTGTGGATAATGAAGGCATTGCCATGGATGAAAAAAGATTGTGGATAATGAAGGCATTGCCATGGATGAAAAAAGATTGTGGATAATGAAGGCATTGCCATGTTTTCTAAGCTTTTTACTTGAGAGGCATAAATAGAAGGAATTATTTGTGAATGGGTTAACCCTTTCCTGGTTAATCCCTGGTTTTTACGTGCATGTGATTTCATAATTTAGAAAACATTGTGAAAAAAGAAGAAATTGCTTGTAACAAGCAATTTCTTCTTTATCCACAATGTTTTCTACCCTACTGAAAGGTTATTTTTCAAATAAAATCAACTTTATATTTTCGTCTGCTAAAACTTTAATTTGGACAGGTCTAAAATTTTGCAAAGCAGGAAAGGGTTAAAGTTATCTACAAAAAATCTTAAACAAGTCAACAAAATTTTAGACTTGTGCAAATTCAAAGAATTTGCAAACAACAATTTAAGATGATGAAATTTTGAAAATCTTTCTTGGGGTAGGAAACATTGTTGATAATGAAGAATTTCAAATGAACCAAGTTAGGTCACTGAATTGAAAATAAAAGAATGAGGAAGCAAGGATATTTGTTTTTCCTTATTTTCATTCAGATGTATAGTTAGAAAATTCAAGGCTGCGTCGAAGCGCAGTCAGTAGAGCATCAGACTCCTAATCTTCAATTATGGGATGTCATGGGTTTGATTCCAGTGGCGGCACATATCCTTTCTGACATTAGTCTCTCACCATTAGGTGGATAATCGTAAACATGAACCAGGAATCCGTTAGGTGCTCCAGCAGCCGCGATATGACTGAAATACAGTTAAAAGTGGCGTTAAACCTCTTTCAATAAATTAATAAATCAAATATTTAAGATTTTTTAACTCAGAAAATGCCAAAAATTACAGAAGATTTGATTGGACAAGAAAATACCTGTATGCATGATAGTACTTTGTTTTTCAAAGTTGTAGGAAACTTCCAAGCAACAGGAACTATGTTGAACGGGTGAGAGGGATTTACACATGACATTATTGTACTGTGGTAAACCATTCGAGATTTTAAATCCTCACAGTCAAGGCATTCAGTGTTTATGCCATATACAATGGAACTGAATATTGCTGAACAAGATTTAACGAGGTCGCTTCTCGGGTTGTAGGCTGTTCCAGTGTTGTATTCAAATCTGTTTGAATAAAAAGGGGGATAGATGCTTGTTATATCATATAGCAGACCCATTTCTGATGAAATATGACATATATTATCTAAAAAGAACATTTGTACGAAAAAGAAGATTTACTGTTAACAGAAGTTTTGTCAAGTAGTTGATAGCACTTTTTGAGTCATTGTGACATTTGTTATGTGTCTCTCACCAATGGGTTAACCCTTTCCAGTTTTTTTGAGATCATAGACTGATTCAAATTGAGGGAGGTTGCATTTAAGATTGGATGCAATTTGAAATGAAACCTTCCAATGTGGTTGAAAACATTGTTGAACAGGAGAAATTGTTTGTTACAAGCAATTCCTTTTTCCACAATGTTTTTTCAAGTACAAAATCACAGCAATGTGAGATCCGATGTTTGTACAGGAAATGGTGAATGATAAACAGTGCAGAAAATTGGGATGAGCTGCTGGTTCCTCAGATAGAATGTTCTCGTTGTACTTGGATGAAAAATGACTGGAAACCATAGGAAGGTATACAAGCCACAGCAATAACTGATATATGTTTGACAGTATTGTTTAACCAAATACAATCAATCAATGAACTAAATTTGAATAATCAAATTGAAACTAAATTATGTATGTATTCCCTCATCAGTCTGTAAAATTTTAGACTGGTCTAAATTGGAAGGTTTCAGACGTCAATTTATAGTTTATGAAATTTTAGATTTTTTTCAACTTTCTTGGTTGGAAACATTGCGGAAAATGAAGAAATTGCTTTGTGTTCTTGAGGGGCGTAAAAGCTTCATTGTGTGGGAAGGGGTTAAAAACTTTTGTAGAACTGAAGGCTTTGCTTCAGTGTTGGACTGTAACAATGACAATCTCTGCTTACCATGGCAACCTCCTAAAATATTTTACATTGAAAATTAACCCTTTGTTGTAGGTTCAAGGGGCTAAATTTATTAAAAGACTGAGCAGTTGAAGGCTTGAATATGATGTTGTGGTAGTGTGAGAAATACCATATCTATTCTAACAATCTCCCGGGCAATTATTAGAATAGTGACATAGTCGACCAAGTTGGGTTTGGTGATTATTAGAGTTTTTGGGTACGAAGGTAGGAGATTATTAGAGGTCAAATATGATCGAGGAATACAAAATGGTACGGAAATCACATTTACATTTCATATGATCTTTTAAAAGCCAACTGTCGATTTAGTTGTGCATCAGCAATTATGTTTTGATAGGAATACATTGCTTACCTTAAATATTTGAAACTGAATATTGTTCAATTTCATCAAAATACAAGGATTTTCAATCAAAGAAGGGTGTGGGAGTTTACTAGAACCACCTAATGATACTGAAAATCAGTGAGAAATGGCAGCATTTTGTGCAGTAGTTTAGGATAGGCTTTTATTAGAATATGGGCATTTACTAGAATAATAAGGGTATCATTTACATTGAATATTTCATATACAGAAATTTGATTCTCTTACCTCTGCATTAATAGTGATAGATATGGGTTGATTCTAATATCTAAGTTAGTATTTGAAAACTTCATTTGTCCTTTGTGAAGTACTTTTACAAGATATTTCCATTTGTCTGTCCCACACGGACAAGAACCTATTCCATCTGCTCCGTTGTTTATGAGGTCAAAAAATGGCACCTTTGGTCTGTCATTGGCATCTGTTTTACTGAAAGCCTGCAAATCAACACAGAAAAAATTGTTATTGTTAATGAGATTGTGTGTAAAAAGCATAACATACCTTAACCTATTACCACACAATAATTCTTTCTGGCGTCCCTCAAGAAAAGAGGTAGGAATCAAGAAGTTGCTTATAGCAAGCAATTCATTCATTTCCCATGATGATTTCTAACCAAAGGGGCAAAATTATTTAAAATTTCATCAATTTGAAATTGTTGTCTGCAGTTTCTTTCAATTTGGACCAGTCTAAAATTTTGTCATCTGGTAATGGGTTAAGACGGTACAAGATATTTCTTTTCTCATGTCTCTACATTAGGAGCATTACGCTTGGTCTTATTTGTCAAATCAACGCCATAAAAGCACACCACTTCACCTAGAATTGAATATCTGGCCAATAATCACATTATAGAGACAGAAATAAAATATTGCATTACCAGGGCCCCAGATTATAAAATTTATTTTGTACTCGGTTGAGTTTTTACTCCAACTTGGAGTTGAGATTAAAGACATATTACTGCTTTGATTCCAGACATATTACTGCTTTGATTCAATGGAAATTGCATGAAAAAAATGACAATACTTGTAGGTTATTCCTAGTCACTCTGAACATAGAATAATAATAATAATAATAATAATAATAATAAAGACTTTATTTCACGAGGCTACACAGTTGGATAAATCCAGTCTTCCCTGTGGGCCTCTAAGTATACATTTTTAACATCATTTAGGATAAATATTACAGCAAACAATATGTGAAAACATAAAATGCAATCAATTAGTCACAATATAATACAAATATATGCATAACAGGTATTCAAATTTTCAATTTTAAGAAGCTAAAAGAGGAAACCAGCATTTTCATATATATGAATGTATATAGTGATCAAATAAAGTTTATGTACAAGAATCAAGGTTATAAATCAGATTTCTTACAAAGAAATAGTCATATTTCCACCTGAATACCACCATGTTAGATATGAAGATTTGAATTTATTTATGTTTTCACTATTTCTTATTTGAAGAGGAATCTGGTTCCATAATTTAGGACCAGAGTAACTGAAAGATTTTCTGTAGAATTCTATTCTGGGTTTCGGAATGCAAAGAGTTTTTTGTGTGCTTGATCTTAGATTTGAGATACCTTTTTCCGTTAAAAGTTGAGAAATATAATTTGGAGATTGATTATTGATTGATTTGTATACAGAGATAGCTTTCTTGCATAAAATTCGTTCATCAAATTTCATCCATTTTAATTCACTAAATAGTTCTTTACTTGGAACTTCGATACTTTTGTCAAGGATTATGCGTGCAGCCCTTTTTTGAAATTTATACATACTATTCAAAAGATTTTCGTTACAATTGCCCCATATGGTACAGCAGTAATCAATGTGAGGAAGAATATATGCATTGTAGAATAGCTTGCGAGTATGAATATTTAAGAATGGTTTTATTCTAAGGAGAAGATATAATAAAGAATTACATTTTTTAAGCACTTTCTCTACCTGACATTTCCAATTCAGCATATTGTCTACCTGTACCCCAAGAAGCTTTTCACTTTGTGTAAAAGTAATTGGCTGGTTGCAAAGGAAAAGATTGATTTGATGATCAGTGTTAGATTTTATAGAGGGTGATATAATCATGGCCTTTGTTTTTAATGGGTTGGGAAGCATTGAGTTTCTTAAGCACCAATATTCAATAGTATTAAGACTGTCCTGGAGTGACAAAGCTACCTCTTGAATACTGTTGCCAAAAGCGCTTATTGTAGTATCATCAGCAAACAAGTCAGTTGATGAGACATTTAGGTGTAAAGGCAAATCATTAATATAAATTAAGAATAGTATAGGGCCTAGTACAGAGCCTTGCGGTACCCCAGACTTAACAACTGCAGAAGAAGAAAGTTTTCCAGCAATAGATACTTTCTGACTCCTATCAGTTAGATAAGACTTAAACCATTCATAAGACTGGTATTTGATGTTGTATTCATGCATCTTATTTAGAAGAATTGAATGATTGATTAAATCAAAGGCCTTAGTTAAATCCAAGAATACTTTTCCAACATTCTTTTTGTCATTTACTGCATTTATCCAGGCATCAATGATGCCTGTCAAAGCTGTTTCACAGGAATGGTTTGTTCGAAAACCTGATTGAGTTTTATGAATAAAATTATTAACTTCAAGATAAAGTTTCAAATGATTGCTGACATGTTTTTCTAGAATTTTTGAAAGAACTGGCAGTATTGAGATTGGTCTATAATTGTTGATGTCACATTTTTCTCCCTTTTTGAAAATTGGAACCACCTTTGCAACTTTAAAAGTAGACGGAAATTTACAACTTGAAATGCTTTTATTGAAAATGTAAGTTAAAGGATGAGAAATAATATCAGCACTGATTTTGAGAAACTTTGCTGGAACTTCATCAAGACCAGTAGATTTGTTGGTATCAAGTAATTTGAGTTCTTTATAAACAAATTCATTAGAAATTGGAGGAATGTTGAATGGTGTTGTTTCTTGAATATTGCTTTTCACAAAATCTTGTATAGTTGATTTATCATCATGCTTTAATTCATTTGAACTATTATTGAGAGTTACTCTCTGAAATACATTAGAAAAATGGGTATTGAAAGTCTCTGCTGTTTGTTCAGCATCCTCAACAGGGTTACCATTATCATCATTAATGCAAAGTGTGTTTTGATGTCTTGATTTACCCGAGAGATCTTTAAGGTGTTTCCAGAGAAGACGAGGATTATGCTTATTTTCTATGATTGATTTATTGTAGAATAATTTTTTAGCCTTTAATATTAGAAATTTGGTTTTGTTCCGCCAATATTTAAACTGTTCAATGTTTTGCCGAGATTTTGCTTCATCTCTTTCTCTAGCTGCATGAGCTATTTCAGTATTATACCAACCGGGTACATTTTTGTGTTTTACACGCCTTTGTTTAAATGGTGCAACAATATCAAGGACATCTGTAAACAATTTAATAAAACAATCTAAAGAATCATCAACATCATCATAAATTTCTAGAACAGACCAAGGCTGTTGTATAAGGTGACATTTGAATCCATTTTCATTAAATTTCTTAACATCTCTGTACTGAATGACGTTATGAAAAGGTCCTGATTTAGAATTTTGACCAAGTTTACGTGTGAAACATATAGGATAATGATCACTGATTGACAGTTTTGGCACTTTAACATTTGTAATATTGCATGGTTGGTTTGAATAAATGTGATCTATAATTGTTGATGAATTAGTTGTGACCCTTGTGGGTACTTGAACTAGCTGAGTAAAATTGAAAGCATTGAAAACTGTGTTCCAAGATTGATTACATGATTTATCATTTAAAAAATTAAAATTAAAGTCACCAACTAATATTACTTCTTTATTTTCTGAGTAAACCATTTCTAAAACTTGCTCAATTTCTGTTACCCACATGTTGTTAGCTGAAGGTGGTCTGTAGATATGACCAAGTATAAATGTTTTTTGTTTGGAGTGTCTTATTTCTAGCCAAATTGCTTCAATATTACCTCTATCTAGGTCTTTTCTCTCGAGTGCTTGATATTCACTCTTAACATAACATACTAGACCACCTCCATGGGTTTGCCTATCTCTTCTAAAGAGATTATAATTATGAAGATGAAATTCATTGTTATCAAACTTATCATTTAAGAAAGTTTCACACAGACATATTATATCAATTTCATTATTTTCTTGAAAAAGAACTTTCAACTCATCAAATTTTGGGAGAGAGGTAATGAATATTTAAGTGGAAAAAATTCAAACCTTTGTTTTGGAATATTTTGGTGTCTATATGAAAGGAATAGTCACCTTGAGTAGTCTGTGATATGATATGAACATCATTATTGGTTTTTATACGCCCGTCGAAGACGGGACGTATTATGGGATCACCCGTGGTGTCCGGGCGTCCGGTCGTCCGGGCGTCCGGGCGGTGTCCACTTCTTTGTCCGGAGCATAACTCTGTCACCATAAGTCCGATTGACTTTAAACTTGGCAGTTATATTCTTCACATCAATACGGAGTGCAGTGCACAAGAACCATAACTCTACCTGGCCTATTTTTTGAGTTATTGCCCTTTGTTGTTTTTCATACTTGAATCTTGTCCGGAGTATATCTCTAAAAGTATTATAGCTAGGATCATGAAACTCTATGGGTGTACAGATCTCACCAAGGGGGAGTGCAGTGCACAAGAACCATAACTCTACCTGGCCTATTTTTTGAGTTATTGCCCTTTGTTGTTTTTCATACTTGAATCTTGTCCGGAGTATATCTCTAAAAGTATTATAGCTAGGATCATGAAACTTTATGGGTGTATAGATCTTACCAAGGGGGAGTGCAGTGCACAAGAACCATAACTCTACCTGGTCTATTTTTTGAGTTATTGCCCTTTGTTGTTTTTCATACTTGAATCTTGTCCGGAATATATCTCTAAAAGTATAATAGCTAGGATCATGAAACTTTATGGGTGTATAGATCTCACCAAGGGGGAGTGCAGTGCACAAGAACCATAACCCTACCTGGCCTATTTTTTGAGTTATTGCCCTTTGTTGTTTTTCATACTTGAATCTTGTCCGTAGTTTATCTCTAAAAGTTTTATAGCTAGGATCATGAAACTTTATGGGTGTATAGATCTCACCAAGGGGGAGTGCAGTGCACAAGAACCATAACTCTACCTGGTCTATTTTTTGAGTTATTGCCCTTTGTTGTTTTTCATACTTGAATCTTGTCCGGGGTATATCTCTAAAAGTATAATAGCTAGAATCATGAAATTTCATGGATGGATAGAGCTCACCAAGTGGGAGTGCAGTGTACAAGAACCATAACTCTACCTTGCCTATTTTTTTAGTTATTTCCCTTTGTTGTTTTTCATACTTGAATCTTGTCCGGAGTATATCTCTAAAAGTATAATAGCTAGAATCATGAAATTTCATGGATGGATAGATCTCACCAAGTGGGAGTGCAGTGTAAAGAACCATAACTCTACCTAGCCTATTTTTTGAGTTATTGCCCTTTGTTTGTTTTTCATACTTAGTTTGACAAAAAAAATTCATTCAAAGTAACCTCAGTTCTATTCAAACCCCCAGTTAATATTAAGCAGTGTGACGGGCGTATCTTGTGACAATTTGGCACCTTGTTTTTTGTTGATTTACATGTAGGGGTGATAATATGGAGGCCACCTGGGGACTGTCCACCTGGGTTTGAAGGGATGGTATAGGTACTGGCGAGACTGATTGAGGTGCTTTCTGTGTCGATGGTGATTTGCCTGCTGAAAATTTACTGTAGGTGTATCCGAGGAAGATTTATTTATTTTGAAAGCTCTGAAGACATGGGTTTTAAAGTTTTTAACAAGAACTGATATACCTTTAGCTGATAAGTGGACTTCATCCCTGTACAATGATTTTATAGAGTTACCATCAATGTTGGTCAAATCTGCGGTATGATCAATGAAGACTAGATTGTTTATTGAGCAAACATTTTTTATTTCAGAGTTTGTGTTTAGTATTATTGGTAATGAGAGCTTATCATGTTTTTTGATGAGGACAGAAGAAATTGCTATTTTTGCTTTTAGGTTGATTTTTCTTAATTCTGTTGTTAGCTGTAGAATTTCTTCAGAAATAGAGGATGGATTTTCGGCATCAGAGACATTGTTTATGCCTGCATGAATGATGATCATGTCAAAATTTGAAAGATCTTGCTTGTCACTGTTTGTGATGATACTTCTTGTGATATCTCTTATTTTAGCCCCTGGTTGTGATTTGATTCTTGTCTGAAAGTTTTGTCCTGACATTCTCAATGGATTAATATCTTTGGTCAATGAATCTCCAAGAATGAGGAGAGATGGTTTTTTGTAATTAAGTATGTTATTTTGTTTTGGTGGTCCTGAGTAATTTGGTTGTGAACTAGATTTGGAATGGATTTCTTTTTCATATGATTTCTTTGGCTTTTGTTTTTGTAATGACTGACCTGTTTCTACAGTTGAAGAGTCTACAAGCATGTTTTTAGCTCACCTGAGCACGTAGTGCTCAAGTGAGCTATTGTGATCGCCTTTCGTCCGGCGTCCGTCCGTCGTCCGTCGTGCGTCGTGCGTCGTGCGTCGTGCGTCGTGCGTCGTCCGTCAACAATTTCTTTAAACGACAACTCCTCCCAAACCACTGGGCCAATTTGAACCAAATTTGGCAGAAATGTTCCTTAGATGGTCCCCTTCAAAAATAGCTAAAAGAATTGAAATCCGTTGAAAACTCTGGTTGCCATGGCAACAAAAGTGAAATTTTAAAATAATCTTTAAAAATCTTCTTCTCCTGACCCAGAAGGCGTAGAGCCTTGATATTTTGCATGAAGCATCAGTATATTGACCTCTTTCAAAATAGCTAAAATCATGATCCTCGGGTCCCCAGGGGCGGAGCCCCAGGGGGGTGGGGTTTATATAGAAATAAAGAACGATTTTTTAAATGACATCTCCTCCCAAACCATTGGGCCAATTTGAACCAAATTTGGCAGAAATGTTCCTTAGGTGGTCCCCTTCAAAAATAGCTAAAAGAATTGAAATCCGTTAAAAACTCTTGTTGCCATGGCAACAAAAGTGAAATTTTAAAATAATCTTTAAAAATCTTCTCCTCCTGACCCAGAAGGCGTAGAGCCTTGATATTTTGCATGAAGCATCAGTATATTGACCTCTTTCAAAATAGCTAAAATCATGATCCTCGGGTCCCCAGGGGCGGAGCCCCAGGGGGGTGGGGTTTATAGAGAAATAAAGAACGATTTTTTAAATGACATCTCCTCCCAAACCACTGGGCCAATTTGAACCAAATTTGGCAGAAATGTTCCTTAGGTGGTCCCCTTCAAAAATAGCTAAAAGAATTGAAATCCATTAAAAACTCTGGTTGCCATGGCAACAAAAGTAAAATTTAAGATAATCTTTAAAAATCTTCTCCTCCTGACCCAGAAGACGTAGAGCCTTGATATTTTGCATGAAGCATCAGTATATTGACCTCTTTCAAAATAGCTAAAATCAGGATCTTCGGGTCCCCAGGGGCAGAGCCCTGGGGGGGGGGGGTTATAGGCAAGAAGCATCAGTTCACAGACTTCTTTCTTATTTCTTAAATTATAACCCATGGAAAAAGTTTTTTCCTTCTTTCAAATCAGCACTAAAGCCTTGGAATTTGTAATTTAGACTTGGATCCCCAAGTTCATAGTGTTTATATGTAATTGTGGCCCACTTGTTTCATAATCCTAACCTTAACATGAAAATAGACTGTTGAAAGAAAAAGAGCCTTTATCTCAGGTGAGCGCCCCAGGGCCAACGGCCCTCTTGTTCATTAAGTCTTGTTTTGGCTGCAATAGGTCAGTCTGTTTTGTCTTCCGTTCAAGTTCATTTGATAATCTAGAAACCTGTTGTGTTAAATCTTGTATTTCGCTTTGGATAGTTGAAATACTTTTTTTATTGTAGAAAGATCTTCGGGTGAACTTTTTTGAACTTTAGATGTGGACTGGCTTATCTTAATTTCATTTTTTAGAAGTCTAATTTCATTTTTTAAAGATTGATTTTGTTCTTCTTTAATCAAGTAATTTGCATTTAGTTCTACTACTTTCTTTTTAAGCTTTGTGTTTTCTTCTATCAATGAATTGTTTTTACTAATTTGATCTGTAGATTGGATATCTAGTAGTTCATGTTTCAATTTTTCCAATTTTTCACTTAGACAATTGATTTGAGTTGCTTGATCCTGTATCTTTTTCTGGTATTTTGGGGATTCTGTTTGTGTGCTGGAAGAGATTTTTTGTATGACATTTCTGTTATTCATTTTAATATTCACATCTTCATTTCTACATGGTGATATTTCAGTATGGATTTCTTTCAATTCACTATCGGTGTATAATACAATGTCAGAAAAACTTGGATCTTTAGTAATGTCACAAAATTCAATGAAACTAGTCTTAGAATGGGACTCAATTTTTAATTCTTTCTCATCACAAAAGTTGTTTTCTGTTACAAGAGAACAATGAGGATCACAGTTAGCACTTGTAGGTTTAATGTCATTAATTTCTTTGGGTACTGTTTGGCTAGGTTCCAGTATGGATCTCTGAATTCTTGTCTGTTGGAATGACTTTCTTCGGGATGATGTCCGACTTATGGATGGTTTGAAAAATTAAAACAAGATATTTATTCAATTTGAATTTTGAGTAAACTCTCAATTAAGTAAGAAAAAAGTTTTATAATCTCGGACCCAGATATGCCCCATTCGGTACTCATATTTTTTTTTAAGCAAAGGCACACTGCTTACATTTGAAAATTATACAGTTTTGATGTTGCTAAATATGTACTGTAAATCGAGTAATTTTCGTGACGTCTTATTTACGGGTGAGCAGGACCTGGTAGGATAAATAAATGGAAATACACTCACATGATGCCAAAATAGGTAAATATTTTGTCATGTGGTCTTTGTTGGTCCGCGTCTTACTTTGGACCTCTCCGTATTTTTGTGTACAAAATGGAAGAATTATAGCGAGATTATTGAATTTGCAAACTCTCTGTCTCGCAAATATTAGCGAAAAATAAAACATGATTTACGGTATATCACTTGACAGATAATTTGCAATCTCACATAATAATTCACCAAAGAAAAGTTCCCTTGAAAAATCTTTTTCGAAAACAAAAAACAACCATTTCTCGAGATGTTTTGTACATTATCTAATAGTTAGCTTTACTTTTACCCAGTTTTGATTTTGTGGGGGTATATTGCTATGCTCCCATACAGTGAGAATTTTTGACACCCCTCAATAAAAAAATATTTGGAAAACATTGTGAAAAATGAAGAAATTGCTTGTAAAAAGCAATTTTTTCAGTTTCCATAATGTTTTATATCCAGAAAATTGAAAAAAAAAAAAATTCATAAGCTTTGAATTAGTGTCTGCAACTCCTTTCAGTTTGGACCAGTCCAAAATTTACTGTCTGCTGATAGGTTAAAGTGCTCTAAAGTGTTAGTAGCATAGAGAAACTACTCAATTTAGGTAATTTGATGTTGGTAATATTTAACAATACAATATTGGATATGAAAACTTAATATTTTTGGGATGAGGTTAAGCCATTCACCACACAATCTTGGTTTATTTCCCCTCCACAAAATAGCTTTCGGAAACATTGTGGAGAAGGATACAAGCTATTTCTTAGTTATCAACAATGTTTTCCTCCAAAAAAGGCAAAGATTTAAAAAAATTCATCTACTAAAAGTTGTTTTCTGTAACTAAATTGAAAATGGACAAGTCAAAAATGTGTTGCCTGTAGAAACTTCCTACCTCGTCTGCGATATTCAAACTATGTATGAAAATCGTTGTACCAAATGGACCCATTCTCAACATTAAGATTGGTCCGTATTGCTTGTAAAGTTTGTCCACTGACAGATGTGGGGTGGTTGGGCTCAGTAAGTGAAGACCTCCAATCAGGGGAACAGAAATGGGCCCAGGTGGTGACCCCTTAACATAGATCAAGTAGAGGTCTTTGATTGGATAACACAGTAGAAGGACAAATAACAGTACAAGGAATATCTGGAAAAAAAGATTATGGATTATTGAATGGTTTGTCATGAAATTCAGATCAATCAATCCATTCCCACACAATGACGCTTTTTGACGCCACTCAAGAAAAAGAATGGTGGAAAACATTGTGTAAAATGAAGAAATTGCTTGTGACAAGCAATTTCTTCATTTACCACAATGTTTCCTACCCAGAATGTTGAAAAAAATAAAAAAATTCATAAACTTTTAAATGTTGTCATTAAGTCTTCAGTTTGGACCAGTCTAAAATTTTGCTGTCTGGTAATGGGTAAAAGGAAAGATATTATATATAAATAAAAGGTGAAGAGAATATTTGTTTGTTTTCATGGAGGTATGAACCGAAAAACCTAATCACACTGTATGAATACCCGAAATCTTATAATTTAATAGCATCAAATGAAAAAAACAGAAGCTTTACAAATTTTGATAACTTTTTGTATGGGACTATTTTGTGCGGAAGCATACAAAATCACTGTGTGCTCAAAATTTTGTTCATGGAGTTATGAATAATTTTTTACGACCAATCAGAATGCTCGATAGACGAAACTAAAAATTAAATCATATTGATATGAACAGAGGCTCAGGAGAGACCAATTACCACACAACTCTGCATCTTACATCTTGAAGAAATTTCATGGTAAAAATGTGATCTCTTCTTTCAGGGGTTGACACTAACAGTGTCCGGGGATCCCGAGCTTCCCTGAAACTTGGAAGAGACCCCAGCAATCTCAGGCTAGGGATTCCGTTAGGATCCTTCAATATTTCTCCAGTACAATAAATCTTAGTGTATCAACTTATGCTCCTAAATTTTTTGTTTGCTTGCTTTTGTAGAAAACATTGTGGACAATGAAGTAATTGCTTGTAACAAGCAATTTCTTCATTTTCCACAATGTTTTCCCAAGCTTTTTTTTCCAAGTTGGGCTTAGAAAGGCAGGATTGCATGTGATTGAGTTAATGTATATCAAAGAGGGAACTCTTAAGTAATATGTAGGGATTCCTGTAATTGAATCAAAGTTAGTATCGACCCCTGTCTTTTCTCACAGATTAGATCCTGCAACATTTAACAAATTCTGTAAAATATATTATGGCTATATATATATGAAATTTGACCTTCCATTGGATGAAGACCACCACAGAAATGCATAAAAAACAAATACATTGACTTGTATACATATTTGAAAAACAGATTTTATCTGACACAAATTATTGACTTTGGCTAATTTGCATAATTGTTACTTTAGTGTAATAATTCATTCATTTAAAAAATATCCAATGAGTTTATATTATAAAATGAAATGTGACCTTCCATGGGATATGCATCAAATAAATACACATACTTGGAAAAACAGATCTGATCAAGCACAAATCATTGACTTTAGCCTGTTTGCATAATTATCACTCACTTGTAATAATTCATTCATTTAAAAACATTCAATAAGTTTATTCCACCTGCATGCGATATGTCATATTATGAAATAAAATGTGACCTTCCATGGGATAAGGGTCACTAGGAAATTGTGTTGAACAGAATACATGTATTTCAAAAGTAGATCTGATCTGGCACAAATTGTTAACTTTTATTATTGTGAAAATGCATTACACATTTTTAGCTTAACCCTTGTCATGCTGAGCCCAGGATATTCCTGTTTTGACAGGAAGGATATACAACGATCAGCCTGCACATATTTGCAGTCTGATGATATTCTACACCACCTGTTTGTCATTTTGATATCCAAATATACTTTCAAAGTTTACAATTGACTCGCCATCAGGTCTTCCAGTGCTTTCAGTACTTCGATTTTGATGAAATTTTGAAAAAGGATTTAATTCAGCATGACAAGGGTTACAATGAAAGACGTCCTTAAAGTTCACTGTTCATCTAAACAAAGAATGTTATGTTCCTTTATTATGAAACCAAATTCATTGCTTAAATACAGTTACTTGATCATAAAGGGACGCAATAACAGTTTGAAAATATGAATGTTTTAAGTAAGAGTTACCTCCTTTGAAAAATGACTAGATGTACTTCAGTACAAAGATTAATTGATACACCAATTTATATTTGTTTATTGTAAGGAATAAAACAGGAATGATTTGTGTATTTAAGTGGTTCTGCATGTTGCAGTATGATGTTAGATGCAATTATTTGTACTCTATTCTTTCATTGAGGTAGTTAAATTATTTTGACATGGATTTTTTTCCTATTCAGTAAGTCTTTTATTTTTTACCCATCTGGAGTAGTTTCGTTAGATTTACTGCTTAACTGTAATCAGACAACAAAATTTTAGACAGGTCCAAATTGAAAGAAGTTGCATACAGTGAATTGAAGTATACAGTTTTTCAAAAATTTTAAATCTTTTGGCAAGCAATTTCGTCATTTTCAACAATGTTTTCTGAGGTTATTTTTCTTGTGATGTATGAAGGAGGGATTTTGTGGGAATGGGCTAAGGGCTTTTATCATGAACAGCCTAGAAGGAGGTATTGGTATTTTTGGCTCATGAAATAAAAGTAATCACTAGCTGTTAACCTATTACCATACGAGAAAATTTTAGAAATTTTGGGTGTTTTCTTTTTGGGGTAGAAAACATTGGGGATAATAAAGAAATTGCTTATTACAAGCAATTTCTTCCATTTCCACAATATTTTCCAAAGCTTTTTTTATCTTAGGGGTGTCAAAAAGTGTCATTGTGTCGGAATGGGTTAAATCACTAGACTGACTATTAAAACTGTTTTCAAAACTTTATATGTCAACATTAAATATTTTGTAATGTATCAATTCTTACCCATTACCAGATGACAACATTTTAGACTGGTCTAAATTCAAATTAGTTGCACTTGACAATTTTCATTGGATGAAATTTTAAAATTCTGAATCTCCTAGGGTAGAAACATTGTAATGAAGAAAATTGCATTTTCATCAATATTTTCCTTTGCTTTTTTCCTTGAGGAGGGTAAAAAAAGCAACATTAGTGGGGATGGATTAAGCTACCACTTTTTTTCAGAAGTAGCATTTTTTGGTACAGAGTAAAATTTCTCAATAGACTAAAACATTGCCGTAGGATGAAAATCTTATACGTGAGAAAAAAGAAAGAAGAAGAAAAGTGACATTTCTTTATGTATAAGAATAAATGCAAAAAAAGTGAAATATATAAATCTAAGTTTGAAGCAAAATTTATATTTTAATATTTTAATATAATGCATATGTAGCAACACTTGCCTTGGCAATAAGCAACCTTTCTATATAGTTATTGTGAAGAGTTTGTTTTATAAGTGCAAGATGACAAAAATATTTTGACAAATTTGCCATCAAAATGACGATCCACTTGCTATTCATGCTAGAATTGAAATGAATATTTGAACCAATTTAGTTCCTTGTTTATCAACCAATTCCCTCACAGTGACGCTTTTTGATGCCCCTCAAGAAAAACAATTGGGAAAACTGTGTGTAAAATGAAGAAATTGCTTGTGACAAGCAATTTCTGCATTTGACACAATGTTTTCTATCCAGAAATTTGAAGAAATATAAACTTTCATAAACTTTAATTTGTTGTCTGCAACTCATTTCAATTTGGACCAATCTAGAATTTTGTAGTCTGGGAATGGGTTAATAGGATATAACAATATGGATTACTCTGTTCATTCAATGGTGATGTGGGCCTTGGTTCAGTTGGTCGCACGTCAAACTCTCAATTATGAGGTTTAGGGTTTGATGCTCAGTCATAGCAAATGTCCTTTCCGACATTTGTCTCCAACCAATGGGTGGATAATCAATAATAAAAGGTGTCGTACGGGAATATGTTGGTCATTATTTCATCACTAACAAATTAATGATTTCTTGAGACAAGCAACATATTCCTTAGAAGTGAGTGAATAAAATGAAGTGCAATTGAGTAACATGAAATTGTGATTATAAAATTATTGCAGTTAAAGTACCTTTGAACTGTATTTGAATGATTTATAGGTAACAAATAAATATAACAAATGTATACACTATTAGATAAATTTAAAAAAATGATTTTTAAAGAGAATTGCACAAAATACTCAAGTCCATTTAAACTTTCTTTTTTAAGCTATTTCTTCCACAGTTAGCTCCCAAAGATTTGAAAACTCAAATACTAAATCTGAATTGAGTCCATTTTGATTTTTTTTTTGTTTGAATACAAAACAATAGAAATATATCTCAAGCTCATGCGTGTATTTACAGTGACCCTATAGACGTCAAATGGCATACATGACTATTACTCCAAACAAAAAGAAAAAACTTACAATAATCAGCATCGTCCTGGCTTTAAGTCGAATTTACATGCATGTCAATCAGTAATGTTGGACGCGCAAGCGTATTCAACACTTTAGAAAACACTGCTTCTATTTAACTGTTATATATGTTCCTCTCGGAGGACAAATTTACCGATTTTCGTATGTGGTTTGATCTTGTTTCGGCCCAATAGGTTTAGCCTTTCTGGGATATCTGGGAGTAAATTGTCCAAGAATTAGAACACACTTTGACTTAAACATAGTGAAAATAACCATAATTCCGTATATTTTGTCCATAATCTAGCTCTAATCTAATTCATGCTAAATTTTTGGGGATGTTTTTGTTTTCCTACAGCACTCAAAAAAGACTGAGATCATTTCTCCCCACTCCCTCCCACCCTGCAAAGTTTCAAGAATCATTGAGATGCGTGCAAAAGAATTATTATATTATTCATATTCTTAACCCTTTCCAGTTTTTTGAAATTTTAGACTGGTCCAATTTGAACAAAAGTTGCAGAAGACACTTAAATTCGAGTGCAATTTGAAAAATAGCCAAATTACAGGGTAGAAAATATTGTGGGAAAAGAATAAATTGCTTTATACAAGCAATTTCTTCTTTTGCCACAATGCTTTCGGGTGTTTGAAATCGCAGGGACATGAAAACCAGGGATTGAACAGAAAAGGGCTTAGTAAAGTATGATTAAATGCGCTAATCCTAATGCGCTAAGGTTTAAAAAAAGGAGAAAATGTACAGTTTGGGAAATTTATTTGATATTTTTCAGTGACTTTTTTTCTACATTTTCTTTTCACATTTTATCATTTTTAGCCCGACTTTTAAACTAATTCCCTAGAAATGACGCTTTTTGATTTACCCTTTTACAACCTAATAAATGTTGGATAAAGTTTAACATTCAAATGATATTATCTGTAATATCTCAATTCCTTTTGATGTCATTGCTCTGTCTTTGCTCTTCATTTACCCATGAATACCCTAGGCAAAGGTTCATTACTCTGGTATCCTTTTTAGCTGAATTTTGACCTTGTAGAAAATTGACCGTTAAGATATTGAAATTCTTGGTTAAATTTTATGGATTATTTCAGTCCTTTACATCTATACATAAAAATAATTTCATACTTCATTCATCTTTAATACAATTATCTTACATATTGTTTTAGTCTTTAGCCACCTTTCATTACCATTCAAATATTACCGGTATAAAAGTAAGTTTCCAATGTGGGGACTTGTCCATGGATGGCTCCTGGTCTGGGGAGAGTCGATGTACCTTTGTGCTCACACTGGATTACTTCAGTCCTCTACAAATATTCCTAACAACCATTTCATACTGCAAATGCTCTTTATGGGTCTTGATTATAAATATTCAAATTAGAATTAAACCCTAAATGAGAGACAGGACAAGACCGTGTCTGATTCTGCATATCGCCAAAGACCAATCACCTGCTCTCATTTTGGTTTGTACTACTATTTGCGCTACGAACTACCAAGTATCTTAAACTTGCAACCTTGACCCATGTTACTTTTACCAAAAACTTGTATTTTCTGAATGTCTTTGCCGGATTATTATATTTCACAAATACTATCATCAGGTGATAGGCTTTTGCCTGATACCAAGTTTTCTGAACACTTATATCTTTAACAATTGCATTTCATATATACACTCATCATTTGACAGGTTTTCACATCACAGTAAGTACCTTTGCTCTTTTAGCTTTGCTCCCCGACGGTGGCACTCATCCTTTCTGACTATTTGTTTCTCACCAATGGGTCGATAATTATAGGCCTATGTGGGATAGCAGCTGGAGGCTAGGAAAGGATGTAAATGGTAGTACTGGTGTGAGAAATACCAGGAGTCCATTGTTGGGTGCTCCAACTGAAAGATTGTTGAAAGCGGCGTAAAACCCCATTCAAACAAACAAAAATCTTTTAGCTTGGTCATGAGCCTTGATGGCACTGTAGGTCTGATTGTCAGGGTCAGTATTCAGTTTGGAGGTAGATCTTCTGGTCTAAAAGGACAAGCAAGTGGTGTAGGCCAAGATCAGACTGCACTTATGTGCAGGGTGATCATTGTCTATGCCTCCAGCGAAAGCAGGAATATTCCAGGTTCAGCATGACAAGGGTTAACCGTATAAATATTTTCAATTTCTTTTCATCTAGGACTTTCAAGTTTTGTGTATGCATGCATCAGGCATAAATCTTAGTAACTTGAACTTGACCTTTTAGGTACTTATGAAAAATTAAAGTCTTGCTTATAGTTGTTAATTACTTTCAAAAGACCATTTAAATTTGGAATGTGTACTACCTTTGTGGTTTACTTTCAGTTGGCATTTAGTACAGTGACAATATGACCTTGACTCTGACCTTTAACCCTTTCCCACTCAATCCCTCCTTTTTACGCCCCTCAACAAAACGCTTTGGAAAACATTGTGGAAAATGAAGAAATTGCTTGGATCAGTGACTCTTTTTGATGCCCTTCAAGAAAACCAATTGGGGAAACATCGTGTAAAATGAAGAAATTGCTTGTGACAAGTAATTTCTCCATTTTACACAATGTTTTCTATCTAGAAGGTTGAAAAAATCTAACATTTCATAAACTTTAAGTTGTCTTCTGCATCCCCTTTCAATTTGGACCAGTCTAAAATTTTGTTGTCTGGTAATGGGTTAAATTGAAGTTATATTTGCACGCTCCTTATACATTTAATAATTATATTTCCCATACAACAGGCTTTTAAGATGAATTGAGTACAGAGACCCTGACCTTCTTAAATGAAATGTTTATTTTAAGAAACCTAATATCTTAACCTATTCACTGCCAAACTGCATCAGGTTGTAAGCTTTCCCAAATTACCTTGACTTTTGACCTACTGAAAACTTTATTGTTCAATTCCTGGTTTTTATGTCCCTGTGTTTTGATACTTGAGAGAACATTGTGAGAAAAGAAGAAATTGCTTTTAACAAACATTTTCATCTTTTTCCACAAAATTTCTTTTCTACTGAATGATTATTTTTCATATAAAATCAACTTTAAGTTGTTGTCTGCAAAACCCTTGCACAATGGACAGGTCTAGAATTTGAAAAAACAGGAAAGGATTAAATTTGGCAATTTAAGGTTGACTTAAGTCAATATGAAGCTCCATGGGTTTGTTATATTTCAACCAGCAAATTACAGTGATCCTGACAGGTCAGCAAGGCTACTGGAAGCTGCGGTAGACTAACTTCCTTGCACATATCTAGGACACATGCCATTTTAGCCACTAGAAAATTCTAGACTGGTCCAAAATGAAAGAAGTTGTAGATAACAATTTCAATGTGAATTTAGACAATCTTTCTTTTAACCCATTCCAACACAGTGGAATTTTGGACCGGTCCAAATTGAAAGGAGCTGCAGACGACAATTTAAAGTTGATGGAATTTTAAATTTTTTCGTCTTTTTGGATAGAAAACATTGTGGATAATGAAGAAATTGCTTGATCCAAGCAATTTCTTCATTTTCCACAATGTTTTCAAAAGCTTTTTCATTGAGGGGCGTAAAAAGGAGGGATTGAGTGGGAATAGGTTAACCCATTCCCACACAAGCTCTCCTTTAGGCGCCCCTCAAGAAAAAACTTTCGAAAACATTGTGGAAAATGAAGAAATTACTTGTAACAAGAAATTTCTTCTATATCCATGTGACAATGTTTAAAAGACAAAAAAAATTACATTTCCATCAACTTGAAGATGCGGTCTGCAGCTTATTTCAATTTGGTGCAGTCTAAAATTTTGTTGTGTGGAAATGGATGTAGGTAAGAAATATTGTGGAAATTGAAAAAAAAAAATGCTTGTTAAAATTTCTTTATTGTCCACAACGTTTTCCAAAGCCCTTTTTGAGGGGCATCTAAAAATGGGTTTGTGTAGGAATAGGTTAAATTGCTACAAGCTAATTCTGGACGGGTCTTAAAGGGAGGTATCAATGTTTCTGAGACCAAGATAAAAAATGCATATTGCCGAAAAACATGTTCAAAAGAACATTTAATACTTAAATTTGAGTCAGACGTTATCATTGCTGTATTCTGATAGGCATAAAGTGGCTTTTTTTGGTAACATATTAAAGACTCGGTGGAATTCCTGGTTATTTTTAGATATCACGGAATTCGGTTGTCGACATTGCTTGACCTCATTTGCATATGACCAAAAGTCAGCAGAAGGTTACAAATTGACTAGTGAAACAACCAACGTCCTAAATAATGTCACATCAAGTGGTTAACGCAAAACTAGGGTAAACGTCAATATTCATATTAATGCTTACGACAGTTTTTGACTGATCTTAAAGAATTGAAACTGGATGGCAAACATAACTTAACTACTGATGATGTAATGATGACGTAAGTTTGAATTGAATGTGGGATTCCAACAGGTATACGCACTGCGTGAATGACCCAATATAACTGTCTTTGCTTAATCTAAAAATAGATTAACAGCCTATGTAGGCTATTTGGGAAATACCCTGGTTTAGTCGGATAAACAACTTCTGATTTTCACAATACTACTTTTTAGAATATTTTATCAGAATAGTGTATGAAAGGGAATATGAATAATTAAAATCTATGACATGAAAAAAACATGGACACCTACCTTTGAAAGTTCTTATCCAATGCACACTTACCCCTTGCATTTCTAAACAAGAAAGCTATGCAGTAATAACAAAGCCCCCCCCCCCCCCCCCCACACACACACACTCACCAAGCTTCTGTTTTTCACCCCTCAAGAAAAATGCTTTGGAAAACATTGTGTACAATGAAGAATTTGTTTGCTCATAATGTTTCTTGGCTATTAGCCAAAGAATTTTGTAAATTTCATCAACTTGAAAGTATTTTCTGCATTTAGACTTAATTAAAACTTTGTCATCTGGTAATGTGTAATTGTACACTAGGCTTCGTTAAAAACTTGGCAAATAGATAAAATGTGATGTATTTTCATTCATATGTGGACTTTATCTTTTTTTTTTTTTTGTATCTTATGAATTTGTTAATGAATTTGAGTGATAGTGAATGTTAAGTCTTTTTTGACCAGTATGTGAACTTTTGACCAGTCCATAATATAATGAACTTTTGACAATTTGGCCTCTTATCAAATTAATCAATAATTTATACAGTTAGCTTTTGCTCCAAAATTTGGACAAAATGTGAAAGTAGAGTATAAAATGTGAAAGTAGAGGACATTTTTGTATATTGTGCTCTAGAATTGGGATATGGAATGATTTTGTATCTAAGAGGACAAATATATTGAAATTCTTCCTCGCCCATAGAATGTACTGTATTAAAAAAGAAGTTAAATCCATTAGTTTGAATAATCAAACTACTTCTACATCTCTGATTTTAAACATTGAGCACAAAAATATTGACAAATATAATGCAGTTTTCAGTCATAATGGAAAAAAAATATTTCTAATATCCTTTTCTAAGTATAAAATTTTATTCTATATACATTAATTTTTAGCTCCACTGGCTGTAAGCCATGGGAGCTATTGTCATGGTGTGGTGCATCTTTGCGTCCGTAAACTTTTACTTCTAAAATCTTCTCATCAAAAACTAAATAACAGAATTTGACCAAATTTCACAGAAATGATCCTTTTGTGATCCTTTATCAGATTCCTTTAAAGAATCTTGATCAGATGAAAAATATGGTTTTAAAGTGTGGGACGAGTTCCATATATGGCAATAGCTTCGAAAATCTACGCAGGGAGCAATTAAAAATCTGTGAGGCAGAATCATGAATCTGCACAGGTGGATGTGCCTTGACCCCTTCCCACACAATGATGCTTGAATGAAGCATGAAAAACATTGTCAAGAATGAAGAATTGTTTGTTACAAGCAATTTCTTCATTATCCCCAATGTTTTCTACCCCCAAAAAGACAAAGACTACTTCAACTTAAAATTGTGGTCTGCAACATCTTTGAGTTTGCACTGGTCTAAATTTTAGCGCTTTGTAATGGGTTAAAGAAGAATTGCTGTAAAAATTAACTAGAATTCTGCACATGAAATTTTTGAGTTATTGCCCTTGATTAATTTTTAGGTCACCTGAACGAATGGTCATGGTGACCTATTGCAATCATCGTTTGTCCGTCGTCGTGCGTCGTCCGTTAACTTTTTAACATTTTCATCTTCATCTCAAGAACTACTGGGCGGATTTCAACCAAACTTGGTAGAAAGCATCATTTGGGGATGCCAATTCAAGTTTGTGAAAATAGGGGTTCTGGGGGTCATAGGGGCCCCAATTGGGGGCAAAAAGGGGTAATTTTTGGTTCTTCTTTAAAAATCTTCTTCTAATAAACCATTAATGCCAGAGCTTAAATATTTTGTATGCATGACAACTAGGACAGGTATATTATAAATTGTGAAATTCATGTCCTTGGGGTCATGTATGGAGCCACACCCAGAGGTCAAAGTTCATCATGTTAAAAAATTCACATTTTCATCTTCTGATGATGAAGTACAAAGCCAATTTCAAAGAAACTTGGTGAAAAGCATCATTTGGTAATGGTTATTCGGATTTGTGAAAATTAAAAGGCTGGGGGGTCAGGGGGCCCTAAAATGGGGACCAAAAGGGGGTAATTTTTGGTAACTTTTAAATATTTCATCTTCTTCTCAAGAACTACTGGGCGGATTTCAACCAAACTTGGTAGAAAGCATCATTGATGGATGCCAATTCATGTTTGTGAAAATAGGGGTTCTGGGGGTCAAAGGGGCCCAGATAGGGGGCAAAAGGGGGTAATTTTTGGTACTTCTTTAAAAATCTTCTTCTAATTTACCTTTAATGCCAGAGCTTAAATATTTTGTGTGCATGACAACTAGGACAGGTATATTATAAATTGTGAAATTCATGTCCCTGGGGTCATGTATGGGGCCACACCTAGAGGTCAAAGTTCATCATGTTAAAAAATTCACATTTTCATCTTCTTCTGATGAAGTACTAAGCCAATTTCAAACTAACTTGGTGAAAAGCATCATTGGCTACTGATTATACAGATTTGTGAAAATTAAAAGGCTGGAGGTCAGGGGGGCCTAAAATGGGGACCAAAAGGGGGTCATTTTTGGTAACTTTTAAACAGGGGTTGTCTTACCTTTTCAAAACAGGGACCTGGGACCCATGATTTTGGGAAAAATAGCGCGTAAATCAGCCAAATTGGGAAATGTCAAAACATGTTGTCTCAGGTGGATTTTAACCCTTGTCATGCTGTATAAATAACCTTACTGGAATTCTGCAAATCAAAGAGCTGAAAGCACTAATAGAACTTACTGTTCAAAAATCAATATTTCTTTCAGAAATCAACTTCATAAACAACTCTGGCAGGAAAAGTACAAGCAGGAGATGTAGACTAAGATCAGCCTGCACATAAGTGCAGTCTGATCTTAGTCTACACCTCCTGCCAAAACCGGAATATTCCGGGTTCAGCATGACAAGGGTTAAGTACCATCTAACAGTTCTCAAGGTCAGTGAGGTATTTTAGGTATTTTAAGGTTGTATTACAGCCTTAAAATACTTATCATTTAACCTATCACCACACAGTGACGATTTTTGAAGCCCTCAATTAAACAAATTTGAGTTAACCTTGTTAATAATGGAGAAATTGCTTTTAACAAGCAATTTCTTCATTCTACACAATGATTTCTACCGAGAAAGTGAAAAAAAAATCAAATTTTTCTTCAACTTTGAATTGTTGGCTTCAACTTCCTTGAATTTGGACCTGTCCAAAATTTCGGGAAATGGGAATGGGTTAAACCTAGTTTGGTTAAAAGGGGTATCATAAAATTTGACCATAAATATTTGATCGGACAATTAAGCTCATTCCCAAACAAAGAAGCTTTTTGACAACCCTCGAGAGGAAAGGTGTGAGAAATCATTGTAAAAATGGGTGAATAGCTTGTGACAATTAATTTTTTTATTTTCTACAATGTTTCCCAAGACTTTTACAAAAAGATAAAGATTTTTAAAATGTCTAAAACAAGAAATTGTTGTCTGCAACTTCTTTGAATTTGGATCAGTCTATCATTCCGTTGTAGACCGGGTTATACATGTTGGTTAAACCAGGGTTAAACAAGTGAAAGTGTATAACAATGTAATCTATGGTTGAAGGGAAAAAAACAATCAAAATGCAGTTACGAAATTTTGGTCCATGTTTTTGTCTTTAAAATTGGTAATTAAATCATTTTAATAAGGAAAGGTTGTAACTGAAAAGTCATTTCTATCATCCTCTATATCCTTTAGACCTCGAGAACAGTAGATGATCGAAATCCTAGGTGTCAACATGAATGCATTTTGCCAATCTCGATCAATGTCTGCTTTTACTAGTATTTGTTACAAAAAAATCAAAAGTATAAAGAAATTCAAATTTGAGGTTCATATTTTTCGTTCAAAAAATACCCTGAAAATTTTCTGAAGATTGTGGTTTGCTGCAAATTTAAAGTTCGGCCGTTCATAAACGAAAATACGGTATCGTAGAAGGTCGGAATCAAAATAAATTGGATTTATAACATAATATTTGATTATATCCTTTATACAGTTTTATAAGATTGACCAGTACATGCGAGGAAAGTGTGTCACTGTGAGAACACAACACAGTTGCCTAGACAGTCGGCCCCTTTTAAGTGAGTTGAACCTCAGAGAAATTTACAGAGTGGGCAAGGAATTATGCGATTTTTTTAGCTTGAATAATATTATATATTATCTCGGATATGATTTGATATTAAAAGTAAGTAATTAGAGCTAATTTTCTCGGAAGCTTTGAATTTTAATCCTTTAAATTTCATCTGGCTTTGTTTATAATGTACGCACGCTTACAATAGCCTAATCCAATTAGCGCATGCGCGAGTGACACAATCTCGTTGTCTGATAGATAAACAGCAGTCAATAAACAGTATCTGTGTGGTTTGTTTTGGTTTTTTTTAGAAGTATTAGAGAAATGGGCGAGCGTAACCAATATTATACAAACTCAAATGATGGCTCCCCATTTTACCAGTTTTCGGCAGCCGGAATTGGGGGAATTTCACTCATAATTCCGGGAATTTTTACCTGAAAATTGGGAAATTTTATACGTTTTTCCAATTGGGAAAGGGTCCGGTATTCGGCCCCAAAATCGGCGTAGGAAAATCCCTGTTAAACATTTTCATCTTCTTCTCAAGAACTACTGAGGGGATTTCAACCAAACTTGGTCGGAAGCATCATTGGGGGATGCCAATTCCAGTTTGTGAAAAGAGGTTGGGGGGCTTGGGGTAAAAGGGGCCCCAGTTGGGGGCAGAAAGGGGTAAATTTTTGTACTTCTTAAAAAATCTTTTTCTAATAAACCCTAAATCACTTGTCTTGATGCTCTTTTACTCAGGTGACCGCTAAGGCCCACTGGGCCTCTTTTTGAATATAATTTTGTTAAGCATAACTCAGAAGTATTTGTGGTAGAATCATAAAACCTCATTATGGGATAGTTCATGTTTTTCTTAAAGTACAAGAGGCATTGAGAAAAGAGGTATTGACAACAAGTTTGCCATTGACCTTCTCTTAAGGGGGGCATAAATGTTTTATAAACATTTCTTGTTCTAACCTGTTTTTGGCCTCTCAAAAATATTTCATTGAAGGATAATAAGTTGTTAATTGAATGAGGGGTTATGAAATACAACATTTATTTAACAAGTCATAAATAAACAGATTAAAGAGAGGCTTTGCCTAGCTGAGTTTTTACATATTTCAGTTTACAAGTGACTTCAGTTTTAGCCTTTGACCAGCGGGCAATTGTCATGGTATTGTGTCTCTCATGTATCCATCCATACATTTGTTGGAAATTTCATAAAAAGTATTAAATAAAATTTCAGAGGAATGATCCCCGTGTGACCCTTTGTCAGATCCGATCTAAGAATTTCGATCACATGAAAAACATGGCTTTCGTAAGCAGGGCTGATTTCCATATAGTATTATGGTGAAAACTTTGAAAATCTTCTCAAAAGCAAGAGGATGGATTTCAACTTTGAATTGAATTTGAATGGGGTTTTACTCCGCTTTTAATAATCTTTCAGTTATATCGCGGCGGCTGGAGCACCTAACAATGGAATCCTGGTATTTCTCACACCAGTACTACCATTACATCCTTTCCTAGCCTCCAGCTGCTATCCCACATAGGTCTACGATTATCGACCCATTGGTGAGAGACAAATAGTCGGAAGGATGAGTGCCGCCGTCGGGGATCGAACCCGGGACCTCTAGATTGACAGTCCGACGCGCTACCAACTGCGCTATGACGGCGGCCCTATGGATTTCAACAAAATTTCACAGGAAAGAACCTGGGACAAACTTTTATTGGGCAGGCTCATAACATATATAGCATATGCATTATCTAAGCCCAAGCTATGGTTGCACAGAACAGTCATTAGGTATGATAATGAAGCTTAGGAATAAAGACCAAATTCTGGTTTAACATAGGCTTGTTTTGTAAAAAGTTTGAAAAAATCCTCTCCCAAGTAAAAAGGCCTAGAGCTTTGATATTTGGTATGTTTTGTTTTTGTGCTCTTCCAGCCCAGGTGACCAATAAGGCCCTTTGGGCCTCTTTAAACCTATAAAATTATTTAAAAAATTCTAGAACTAGTCTATATAAGAACAATTTTTGTATCACTCCATTTCTAATTTTTGTTTAAGAAAACGACATTAGAACTTATGTAGAACTATGGGTCTAGAACTGCATCATGGAACAAAGAAAGAGCAGTTCTAGAATCTCTCTTGCTATTCTAGAACTGTATCAGTTTCTAGTACAATGGGTTTCAGGGGTTGAGATACTCCTTAGAACCAGTGAGCCATTGGAGCCTAGCATAATTGTCCGCATTTACAGAACTTTGTCCACAATAAATGCAAAATAAAAAGGGGCTAAGACAATAGAAGTATTAATTGAGTTGATGAAGGTTTCAATATGTTGTTATTGTATGGTAATGAGTTAAGCAGTATTTGCCAAAGAAAGCTGATCTCATACAAAAATCTGAATTGGATGGCAAAAAAAGAAAACTTTTGAAGATAAAAGAGAAAAAATACATTATTGTCTATTGTTTCTTTTTCAGGGACCTCCAAGACCTGGATTTAATCCTGGTCCAGGCCATCCCGGAGGGGGCCCACCGATGTCAGGTGTTCCAACAAGAATGGGCATGCCCGGGCCACATGGTTCTATGGCCCCACACCCATTTCCAGGTAACTTTGGTGAGCACAGAGTGAATTTCTGTAGCAAAATTTTATTATATGAAAAATTGCAAGTTTTGATTTCAGAAATTTGTGGACAAATGTAATAGAATAGAGACAAATCGAAGGATCTGTTAACCCTTGTCATGCTGAACCCGGAATATTCCGGTTTTGGCAGGAGGTGTAGACTAAGATCAGACTGCACCTCCTGCTGACATTTTTTCCTTCCCGAGTTGTTTATGAGGTTGATTTCTAAAGAAATATTGATTTTTGAACAACAAGTTCTATCAGTGCTTTCAGCCCTTTGATTTGACAGCAATCCAGTAAGGTAATTTATACAGCATGACAAGGGTTAAAAATGTAATAAGTATATAATTTTTTTGTCAAGACTACTTGCAATGAGCAAGACATAGTTTTCACTGTGACAAGTAAGCGTACAGTAAAACCCCTCCTTACGACCACCCCGGAAATACGGGCACCCCTCTATTACGACCGAATTTTTACAGAACGGAATTTTTTGTTCTTTATTTCAATGGTTGCGAACCCCTCTAAAACGGGCACCCCGCTATTCCGAATTACGACCACTAAATTCAGTACCAACCATAGCTGATACACTATTTTGAACCCCACTAAAACGACCAGTTTTCACACATTGAGACCGATCATCCGAATTTCACACTTGATAAGAGCGACACTAATTGGATACGAATACATTGTAAATACATTATCGGATTTTTGGTTATGTGATATCGAACCCTTATTATAGTAGGTGTTATGATTAAAGTGGTCGATCACTTTTAGAAACTATAGTTTGTATTATTTTTAATTGTTATTTGAATGTTTCACAGGTTTTGACTCGAGAAATAATTTCGAAATTGAAAACGTATCCGAGAAGCTACGATTAGTTTGTTTACGGCGTTCCGAACAGTTGATTAGCAATTAAATTTTGATTTCAACGTAATTGATGCTTGATATTCGCATTATAGAAGATATGATATCGACAGTTTGACAATTTGAACCTGTACTTACGAATAAATAATCTGAGGTCGAAGTTCTTAATCAGATCCAAATGGAGAATAGAGAAAGTAGATCTTACCGAAGATCGTAAATTTGAAAATGACATAAGATTCCGCTGTAATACATGTTCTTATAGTTTCATTTTTGTATGTATAGTATTATTATATTCAAATTACGAAAATGAAATAAACATGCATTACTTGACTACAAACGACAAAACCTCAGTAATACGACCACCCCGCTATTACGACCACTTTCTGAAAGTACCACAAGTGGTCGTATTAGAGGGGTTTTACTGTACTTGTTTTAGTGTATGCTGAGTAAAATCTGTTTCAAATAGATACATTTAAATCAAAGGACTGTAAGCACTTGAAGCTCTTATAGAGAACTAATATTTCTTTAGACAATTTATTTAAGAACAACTCCTGCTCAACAGGGACAAGCAGATGCTTTAGACTAAGATCAATCTGCACATATATGCAAGCTGATTTTTGTCCTTGCCTCTTGCCAAAACAGGAATATTCCGGGGACAGCATGACAAGGGTTAAGTCTGTCTAAATATGTCCATGTCATATTATCTATATTAATTGATTGCTTGAAAAAAAAAAATGCATTATTGTTCTCCATCATGATAAGGTGTGCCATTTGGAAACAAATTTTTGATACCTCCAAGGTTAAGGTAAAAGCTCAAGGTCAAATGTTCAAATAGACCTTATTCAGAGCATATCTCCTACATTTGTGAATGAATTTCAAAATAATCCAGACTAGTGCAACAGTTGTCCATCATATGAAGATGTGCAATTTAAAAAAAGAAGAAGGAAAATCAGATAGCTCACAGTCAGAGGTCAAATGTTCAAATCAAGTTTTTCTAGAGCATATATCATATTAGTGCAAGGAAATTAAAATAATTTGGTACAATAATTGTTATCCTTCATTTGCAGATGTGCCATTTGAAACAAATTTCAGATAGCTCAGATAGCTCTGAGGTCATTGTCACATCAGAAAGTAATATATTCTAAAGTTCGAACTAAGGGTATTATGTAGTTAGGACTTTATTTTAGGTCACCTGACCAAAGGTCATTTTGATCTACTGAGATAGTCTTTTGTCCGTGCGCTGCGCTTAAGTTTTTACATTTTCGACTTTTTCTTAAGAACTAAAGGACGGATTTCAACCAAACTTAGCAGGAAGCATCCCTATGGGAAAGTGCTTCAGATTTGTACACCTCATGGAGTTATCTCCCCTGGGAGCCCAATAAGGGGTAAAAAAAGATGTTGGATTGGATTCATATTTGGTATGTAGAGTCTTTAGACCAAGGGCTATGTAGTTTGTACAAGAAATAGCCGTGCTAGGTGGGGAAGGGGTCAAAGTTAGGGGGACATAAGCTGACATAGTGATAATTTTTTCTACCAAACCAAAAGACCTACAGCTCTGATAGTTAGTATGTGGCATCATCTGGTGGATCATCTGGTGGACCTCTTTCAAGATTGTATTGATTGTTGCCCAAGGGTCAGAATTAGCCTGTCCCCGTACATTACAAGTTTAATATAAAGGCCTAGAGCTTTGATATTTGGTATGTGGCATAATCTGGTGGACCTCTATTAAGTTTGTATAAATTATTGCCCAAGTTTAAAAATTATCCCATCCCCAGACTTTTCAAGTTTTACATATGCCTTATAAAGTGAAAATTTTAAATATCTTCTTTTCTCAAACAGAAAGACCTAGAGCTTTGATATTTGGTATACGGCATCAGCTGGTGGATCTCTTTCAACTATGGCTCCATTTAAATAAGTAAGAAATTTAACTTTGATGAAATCCTTCACAAATTTGAAAACAGAACAGATACAGTTAAAAACAAGGTCATTGAGTCAACATGTAAACACTTTGGAGTCAAAACTAGGTAACAAGGTCAATAGCTTGAACAACTATTGAAACTGTAGAAACTTTTTCTCTACTCAAGACATAAAAGTTGGTTAGGTTGTGTGTCTTGACAATTAACTGGACGAGCAATTTATGGTCATTATGATGCACATCAAGTGAAAGCATAATGCCCAAGGCCAAGGTCAAAACTTGAACTATTTACCCCTAAATACTGCAAAAATCTAAGTAATCAGTTAATTTCCATCCTTTTCAAGATACAGCCCTTATATTAGAATCGACAATTGCTCTGGTCAATTTACATGTGCAGATACCCAAGGGAATGTTATCTAACCAGGTCAAAGTCATGCACTATTGTCAAATTTATATGAATTCCTAAAATAAATTTGCTGTATTGGGGCATGGTATGTGGAATATAACTTGAACTTGGACTTGAACCAAGTGTACTCATGCCCCTTGGGTCCCAATTGGCTTCAACTTGGCCAAGCAACCAAAGGACCAAGAGCTTTGATAATTGGTATGTATCAGGGCATGCCTATTGACCTGCTACCAAAATGTTTAAAAGAATTACCCTTCTCTGAAAATTAGCCCTTTGCTTTCAATTCCTGATTTTTCATAGGAAGAAAGAAGGAAATATTTAAAACTCTTCTTCTCCAGGCATATATCATTAAGCCTTGAGCCTTCATAGTCAGGTGAGCAATATGGGACCCTTATGGTCCTCTTGTTACATGAAAACCTGTTAAAATCTTCTGCTGACAAGTGATTGGTTACAGAGGTTTTCTGTTATGTACATGGCATTACAGACTACAAAAGTTGTCTTAATCCATTCCACTAAACCTGTTCCTGTGATTTTATACTTGAGAAAACATTGTTAGAAAAGAAGAAATTGCTTGTAACAAGCAATTTCTTCTTTTCCCACAAAATTTTCTCACCATTAGGTTGGTTACACCCACTTTCAATTGTCGTCTGCAACATCTTTGATATTGGACCTTTCTAAGATTTTGAAAAACAGGAAAGGGTTAAGTTAACAGGTCTTCTCAGAGTTCAATGAGTGCAAAAGGCCACTGGAGGTTTAACCACTAAATCCATGGAATGCCAATGTCAAATGTAGTTCTTGTGTATTTCAGGAATATTGCCAACTCTGCCTGTTCATCTTCTGCATATTTTAGCTCACTTGAGCATATCGTGTTCAAAATGAGTCTGATAAGAGTCTTCACTATGCGCATAGTTTTGTGTGGCTACATGAATTAGCTTAAATCAACTAGTAGAGAAATTCTTCCAAAGCATGCCATTTAACTCTTGGGTTACCTTAACCTTGTTTATATATCATGATAACCTTTGACATAAAAGATTACTTAACAAAACATTGCTTTGCTAGCTTACAGTACTTTCAGTACCTTGATACTATAAACTTAAAAGATATAAGGGGTAAAGTTAAAAAAAGATGTACTTTTAACTTTATGATTATAATGTAAAATAGGTCGAAAGGTTACACATGAACCTTTTTGATTTTTGTCCTAAATTCTTGGGAGGTCAAAGACCTTTTGAGTAACCTTTTTATACCTCAGAGGATATTGTGATGGCACTATATTTAAAACCCTTTCCTGTTTTTTCGAAATTTTAGAATGGGCCAAATTCTTGTGAGGTTGCAAACAACAATGAAAATTTAGTGCAATTGGAATTTAGACCATCCTTTTTGATAGGAACTATTGTAGGAAAAGAAGAAATCACTTTTCTTCTTTTTGTTACATTGTTTTCTCAAGTATAAAAGCACAGCCACATAGAGTTCATGTTTTGTACAGAAAAGGACTAAATTATTCCAACAAAGTAATTCATTTTGATGCCCAAAGAAAATAACTTTAGAAAACATTGTGGAAAATTGTTACAAGCAATTTCTTCTTTATCCACAATGCTTTCTCAATTATAAAATCACAGGTATGCAAAAACCAGGGATCAACCAGGAAGTGTTTAAACTCAATATTTTTCAGTGTAATAACCTTACAAGCTTACATGTTTTGTCCAATAGTGTTGAAGCATTTGGATACCTTCCCTGTAGAAGGAAGCATCTTGGGCTTGTTTGATGTCATCATCAGTGCAAAAATGGGAGTCGCTCAGTTCTTTTTAGATCCCCTGTATACATTAAACCTCGACAAGCCAAATCAAACCTAATTCAAACCTTGTTTGTCTCTCACCAATGGGTGGATAATCATAAACCTAAGTGGATAGCTTGTCTCTCACCTATTGGTCGATAATCGTAGACCTATGTGGGATAGCAGCTGGAGGCTAGGAAGGGATTTAATGGTAGTACTGGTGTGAGAAATACCAGGATTCCATTGTTTGGTGCTCCAGCCGCTGGGATATAACTGAAAGATTGTTGAAAGCAGCGTAAAACCCAATTCAAACAAACAAAACTAAATGGATAGCAGTTGGAGGCTAGGAAAGGATGTAATGTGGTACTGGTGGAATATATGCCAGAAATCAATTGTAAGGTGCTCCAGCTGCGGCAATATGACTTAAAAATTATTTAAAGCAGCGTTAAACCCCATTCAAACAAACAAATATCAATCCTTGTTTGTAAAATTTTGATTTCTGAAAATATGGAGGCATGTCAGGATGGGGCTTATCAGACTTATGATAAATAAACAAAATTATTCTTTAAAAGACTCCTGTTCCTAAACTAAAAATTTGGAGCAAACTCTACAGGAATTTTTTGGGGTGACCCTTTTAAAAATTTGTTTGTGAGTCCCTAATAAACGCTACCCTACAAATTTACCATTCTCAAGTCCTCAGAACAACACCTACCCACATACTAGCTTTCTGTGGTGACAGATTTCAAGTTCAAATCTAGATCCTTGAAGAAATTCTTTGTCTTTGTGGGTAGAAAACTTATTGCAAGCAATATTTTATTTTCATTATTGTTTCCCAAACTCTTTTCTTGAGTTTCTTAAAGATGCAGGATGGAGTCTGAAAGGATTAGAAGAATGTCTCAATGTACATTTACCTTGATAGTTTTGATAAAAGTTTGTTTTTATGAAAAGTTTGACCTATTCATTTTATGTCATGGGGCACTCTTAAAGGAAATAACTATCTATGGGACAGATCGATCTTAAAGTACAAATGTGAGTGCATAAGTACTTAGAAAATAAAGCTAGTTTATGAAATATTGGTAACGATTCAGTGAAGATTATATCATGACCGACTATACTAGTTGCATGTTTCCGTCATGCCTTAGCATGAAAAACACTCGTGATAGTGTTGAAAATGTATTTCAAACAAAATAAATGTTGACTATAGTCTTCCATTCCCAGTTCCACTCTTTGATTCAAATTCCAGTAGAGCTATTGTCACTGTATTGTTTTTTGTGCTTGCATCTGTCAGTTCATATGTCAATCCATCTGTATCCAACTTTTTCTTGATCTCCTACTAAACTAAATATAACATTGTGGGCAAACATGGTATAAACTTACATGAATGTTCCTTTGGTACTTCTAAGAAATTACTGTTGTAATTTAATATCCAAAGATTTTGGCATAGCTGTGTGAGGGTGTTTTTGCTTAAGACTTTTTAACCCTTTCCTGTTTTTGAAATTTTAGACTGGTCCAAATAGATAGAGGTTGCAGACGACAAAGGAAATTGGATGCAATTTGAAAGGAAACCATCCTGTGTGGTAGAAAACATTGTGGGAAAAGGAGAAATTGCTTGTCACAAGCAATTTCTTCTATTTCCACAATGTTTTCACAAGTACAAAATTGCAGCTACATAAAATCCCGGGTTTGTCCAGGAAGAGGGTCAAATGACATCTTCCTCCAAAACTCAGGGCTAATTTTGACCAAATTTAGTGGGATTATTCCTTTCAGTGGCACTTAACCTTAAGCTATTGAATTTTTGGTTGGCCAGTTCTGGGGCAAAATGATTTAACATTGCCTTCCACCTGCCATTCTGTCAGTATGTCTGTCTGTCTGTAATTTAACCCTTGTCATGCTAAATTAGAATCCTACACAGAATTGCTTTGAAATCAAAGGACTGGCAGCACTGAAGATCTTAATGAAGATCGTTGATCCATTTGAAAAGAATTGTTCAAACAACTCTGGCTAAAAGCAGACAACCAGTAGGTGTAGACCAAGATCAGACCTCACTTATGTGCAGGATGATCTTTGTCTATAGCTGCTGCCAAAACAGGAATATTCTGGGTTCAGCATGACAAGGGTTAATATTTACAATTACATATTAGCCTATTCAAGATTATTTCTCATGACATGATGATAATAATTTTGCATTGTTGTTCTTTGTCATGAGAAGATTTGTGTAATACAACTTCAAGGTCAAGGTCACAACTGTATAAAGTAAAATGTTAAATTGGCATGAATTAAAATTGTTGTAAGTGTTATAGTTGTATATTTGAATTGATCTTTTAATTTACCCTCTCATTAGAGTGTGACTGTGCCGTTTTAACCCATTCCCACACAATGATGGTTTTAAACGCCCCTCAAGAAAAAAGCTTTGGAAAACATTGTGGAAAATTTAGAAATTGCTTGTCAGAAGTAATTTCTTCATTGTCCACAATGTTTTTTTCTCCAAAAGACAAAAATTTTAGAGATTTCATCAACTTTAAATTGTTGTCTGCAACTTTAAAATTTGGACTGGTGTGAAATTTTATTGTGTAGGAATGGGTTAAACAAATATGGGAGAAAGAGTAAAGATAATCCCTCATTGGCAATGTGTATTTCAGTAGATCTCATTTAAGGAGAATCGTTTTTGTCAAGCCTGCTTGCGATGAGGGAGACATAGTTGTCACTATGACAAGTTGGTGTATGTGTGTTAGTCTGTCTGTCCGAATTTGTCCTGACAATTACTCCTTCATTTATGGATGGATTTCATAATAACTTGGCAAAATTATTCTCCATCAATAGTGGATGTGCCATTTGAAAGAATAGTTTTGGATAGCTTCAAGTTCAAGGTCACAGCTCAAGGTCAAACACTAAAATTGTGATTGTCTGGAGCATTTCTTCTACAGTTATGGATGGATTTCAAGATAACTTGGCACAACCAATCTCCAATTTTAGAGGTCACATTTTTGGCTATAAGGTCACGATATTTGGTCAAAATGTTTTTTGCATGATCCCTTGGACAAGTTCAAAATTTGGCCATTTGAAGTAAAAAATTACGTCACAGTGTCGATTTTAGAAATTCTATGCATTCTTGAGGTCTAATTTTGACCTCTAAGTCTTGTCAATTGATTAGAACCTATTATTATGTGCATGTTATCTTGGACAAGTTTGCAATGTTATCACACTTGTTCAAAGTAAGATCCATGGTAATATCTTAGGAAAACCTTGTTTGCCATCTAGAGGCCATATTTTTAGCCCAGACGTCTTGATTTTAGCTCACCTATGCCAATGTGTTTGAGGTAAGCTTTTGTGATCAGGCTGTATCAGTCCTCAGTTGTCCGTCATTTGTCAACATCTTGTTTGCACTCTAGAGGCCACATCTTTTTGCTCAAATGTGTTCAAACTTTATCAGAATGATTGCCTCCTATGTCTCTTAGCAAAGTTTGCATTTGGGTCACATGGGGTAAAAACTAGGTCACTAGGTTTAATTTAAAGAAATCTACTTTGCAATTTGTCACTAAGGTTTAATCTAAAGAAATCAACTTTGCAATGTTCATGCTACTTTCCCTGCACAAATATCATGAAACTTTGTAAGAGAATTTGTTCTTGATTTCTTAAACAAGATTTGATAATTGGTCCCTTTTTTGGCAAAATTGTTCTCTTGATTTTTCTTTATTTCTACAGTCATTCCCTAAGATTACCGCTATAGGGCCAGTGGCCCTCTTGTTTTGTTAAGACTGCCTGCATGATATCTTAGTCAAGTTCAATATATTGTCACATAGAGTCAAAAACTAGGTCACTAGGTAAAACCTGAGAAATACATGTACCTTGCATGCAATCTAGCATTCAGATTTATGGCTCAAATACCTTGATATTTGGTCACAATGTCCATCTAAAGATATCGCAGTCAAGTTGGACAGCAGTGTGTATCAGGTCAAAAACTAGGTCCCAAGGTCAAATCATTGAAAACCCTTGTGTGTGAGTCAAAATTTTTTGCTCAAATGTTTGTAAAGTTGGATAGAATGTTTTTCTCCATGATATCTAAGTAAAGTTAAATATATTAGTTTACATGGTGCGAAAAACTAGGTCACAGGTTCAAACCTTGGAAAAACCTTGTGTGCTCTCAAAGGCCACCTAATGTTTGTATCAAGGTCTTTATGATTATGTGTTCAGAATGTTGGTTTCCATAATCTCTTTCACATTCGATATGGGGTCACATGGGTTAATAAAGTAGGTCACTAGGTCAGATCGTATAATAACTTTCCTTGCTATAAAGTCACAATACTTCTGGCATGAATATCTTGAACATGATAAAAATGTCTTTGTAGTTGAATTTCTGAGTCAGACTTAGGTAACAATTCTGGTAAGGACAAGATGGAGTCTTTTGCGCTATTTTGCTTATGTAGTCATCGACTCACGTGAGCAGTTTAGGGCTAATGGCCCTCTTATTTATTGAATTTTTTAAGTGAAATTCCCTCTAAACGCCCATTGTTGCAAATTTTACTGTAATGATCCTGGTCTAAGATGACCCTTCATAAAAATTGTTTTTGTAAATTTGATTGACCATTAATATGGGTTGTACCATATGCAGATTTACATTGTACTTAACCATTTTAAAATATTGCAGGCTCTTCTTCCAAAACTAAAGAGTCAGGTAAGAGGTTGGAATGCTGCTTTTGAATAGACTGCAGTTTATATTGATCAGTATATGGTGTTTAGACTTCAATTTTTGAACTTGCTTTGAGTTGTAGATTGCTATTTTTTGTCCTGTATGAAACTGTGTAAGATGGCTTAAGCTAGTGTAAAGCTTAATTATAGTTACTTAAGAATGATGCCTCTTTTGATTTTATGATGTGGAAGCTATCAAATGCCCAGATTTATATCTGCTTTACAAACAATTTCTCCTTGTCCCTAAAAGTTTTCAACAGCTATTTTTCTTTATTAGTTCATCAAAGTATGGGATTGTGTTGTAATGGGTTTGCCCCGCCCATTGACTCTGACTGTTAATTCGGCTTTGATTTTAGACGGTGTTATTTTGCCAAAATTATGGCTAGTAGCACGTAACAAAAAAGGTGAATGGTTGGTTGGCAACCTACACATTGTAACTACAGCTTGAATAAGCTGTAGTTATGATGTTCAAGTTCCCAAACCAACAAAATATGCTTCATATAAATGGGGGCCAATGTCAGAGCTTAAAGATTACTTCCAGTCTAAATGAATGATTTTTATTGGTCGGCTGTTTGATTCTCAGCAATTGGTCAATTGTGATAAAATTTTGTAAAATTTGACTCCATAATCATATGCCTTCACATAATTATTTGACCAATATAGTGATTTTTCAAGTCCCGATGTTGGTATGTAGAATTAGGAAACAGGAGTGAAAATGTAGTATTTGCTTATATGCCAAGTAATTTCTTAATTTTCAACAATATTTTCTACCCTCAAGCTAAAATTGTTGTCTGCAACTTATTTCATTGGACCACTCAAAAATAATGATCTCTGATAGTTGGCTTACTATGTTTACATTTCTAGCCTTAGGTGTCAAACAGGTTGTGATTACTAAGATCAGATAGCACATGAAGTGCAATCTGATTTAAGTTTATACCTCTTGTTGAATTTAAAATATTCTTGTTTCATAATGAAATGCCTTAAATTCAAAGGGCTTACAGCACAAGATGCATTAATTGTGGCTTTTTATGCCCTTTCATCGAAAGTTATTGTTTTACTGTTGTATGTCTGTCTGTCCATCATTGGGTCTGTCTGTCTGCAAAACTTAACAAAAAAATTAACATTGCCAATTACTACCTGCCTATTCAAGATACAATGCTCATATTTTGCATGATGATACATCTCCATAATATGCATCTCCTCTTGTCAAGGTCATGTGATAAGGTCAAGGTCACATACCTAGGTCAAACGCCAAAAGAAAACCTCATGTAAGGTCGGGGCATTGTGTTTTACAAACACATCTTGTTTTTTCTTTGAAAATTTATTCTATCACATACCTGGCTAAAAAGAGATAAGCAGAAGGTGTAGACTAAGATCATTCTGCACATATGTGCAGACCGATCTTTGTCTTTACCTCCTGCTAAAATAGGAATATTTAAGGTTCATCATGACAAATGTTAAGAAACGTTCACATCTTATTATATTTCTTGTATTACTGAAGTCATTCATTTGAAACTTGGAATATATGCTCCCTATTAAAAGAGAAACCTAGACCATCAAGAAAAGAACTCTAAATGCGTTTTTTTAAGAGTTCCCATTTTTGGACAAAGATCAACTATCCAGCTCCTAAGAGCAAGGTCAGGCGCCCGTTGACAGTGCTCGTGTTTTAACCTTTGTCATGCTAAACCAGGAATATTACCGGTTTTGGCAGGAGGTGTAGACAAGATCAGCTTGCACATAAGTGCAGTCTGATCTTAGTCTACACCTCCTGGGTGCACTTTTTCTACCAGAGTTGTTTTTGAAATTGATTTCTAAAAGAAATATTGAATTTTGAACAACAAGTTCTATCAGTGCTTTCAGCCCTTTGATTTTTACAGCAATTCAGTAAATAATTTATACAGCATGACAAGGGTTAACAATAAAAGTAAGCATTCCAATTTGATCAAGCATATTTGGCCCATCTTATGCCTTTGCTACTTTTACTCATTGATATAAGAATTGGTTTAAACCATTACCACACAACAAAATTATACACTTGGCCAAGTTGAAAGAATTTCAAGTTGGTGGAATTCTGAAAATCTTTGCCTTTTACAGTAGGAAGAATTGTCGACATTCAAGAAAATCACTAGCGAAAAGCAATTTATAAATAATCCACGATGTTTTCCAAAACTTTTGTCTTCAGGGCTGGCTTGGAAAAAAGGGATTGTGGGGGAATGGGTTAAAAAAGCCAACAAATAGTTATTAATTATAGCATGGCTTATTTAATTCTTAATAATCCCTGAAGTTTTTTTAATGTTAGCTTGTCTGATTAAAGGATCACTATCGAGTGACCTACTCAACTCATTTCCACTAAATCCTGCTTTTTGAGCCCCCCCCCCCCCTTGATAAAAGCTTTGGAAAACATTGTAGACAATGAAGAATTTGGCTTTTACAAGCAATTTATCCATTAATCACTATGTTTTGTCCCCAAAAGAAGAAGACTTCTTAAATTTTGACTACTAAAAATTGTTGTCTGCTATTTCTTTTAATTTGTACCAATCTAAAATTTTGTTGTGTTGTAATGGCATTAACCTTTGCCATGTTAAACCCGGAATATTTGTAGTTTTTACAGGTGGTATAGACAAAGATCATCCTGTGAATACTTACAGTCTGGTTCTACTCTGCACCACCTATTTATCCTGCAAAACCAGTTGTTTATAGAATAAATTTCAGAAAGAAAAATTGAGACACTTTAAGAGTTTTTAATTCCACTTACTGAAGACCAGCATGCTATTGTCATGTCGGAGTGTCCGTCGAGCAACTCTACATGCATGTGTACATCTTTGAACATTTATTTTAAAAATCTTCTCAGAAAGTACTGAACTAAAATTCAGCCAATTTTCAAAGGAGTTATCATTGGGTGACCCTTTATCAGATTCCTTCAAATAATTTTAATTGTAATATAAATCAAAGTGCCGTACGCACTGTAATTGGTCGTCACTGAGAAATTGGACAAATCGTTGCATTCCGACTTTAGAATAAGGGCAAAACAACTTAAATTTCTATTACTTTCACAACACGTAGGTTCTATCCTAGTGTATGAAATTTCCGTGAATGTTAATTAGAACTAATATTATTTTACACGAACGTAAGACCTTGATGCAACATGGGTACCGAAAAAAAAAAACCCAACTTTTTGTGAAAACTGAATTTTTAAAAATTCTCGATTGCTAAATAGTCATGGTTAGATCATCCCTGCAAGCTTTTTTTATAAAGCCAAAACAGAAAAATTATGGAAATATGATAACTTAAGTTTAAGAGCAAATGCTGACAGCAGGTTCATGAAATTTCAAAACCCTCTCTTTTTCTTGGCCGAAATTAACAAGTTCCTAAACAGCGCCGATTATTAACAAAGGAAAAAACAATTGGCACTATTCTTTGGGCGTATTCTTTAGACAGCTTGAAAGCATAATAATCAAATTTGCTCTCCAGAAGAACTTTCAGTACTTTGATTAACTTATGGCTGGAAATTAACTGAGAGGCAGTATCATCTTTGTTTACACCTCGATATGATTGAAAGAAAGGGTTGGTTAGACGCGTTCATCACTAGCGGAAAATCCTTGAAGCATTCATCTTTAAAGCGTGTGACCGTCCAGTTTTCCTTTACTCCTTTTGATAATTCTTAACTTGTAAAATGAAATGATTTTTTTCTGTTTTCCCGTCAGAATATACGTCCAGTTGGGCTAAAGGCAGTTTTGGTAAATTGCAGCGAAACAATCTCGAATTTATGGTTATATAAATTGGTCTACGACCAATTAAAAATGCTGTAATGGAGGGAGCTAATTTCCATATAATTATCATGAAAACTTTGAAAATCTTTGTCTCATAAGCCAGTTGACGAATTTCAACCAACCGTCACAGGAATAATCCTTGGTAATCCTTTATCAGATTCATTCAAAGAATTATGATTGAAAAAAGGCTTTACTGGGCAGAGCTAATCTCCATTTATGGTGAAAACTTTGAAAATCTTTGTCGCAGAAACCAGTCGATGGATTTCAACCAAATTATAGGTTTTCTTAAAGAAATTCTGATTGAATGAAAAATCATGGCTTTCATGGATGAGGCTTTATTACATATACAGTAAATACTGAAAACTTTGAAAATCTTTTTCTCAGAAACAGGTCAATGGATTTTAACCAAATTTCAGAGGAACGCTTCTTTTGTGACCCTTAATTAGATTTATTCAAAGAATTTGGAATGAATTAAAACATGATTTTAATAGGCAGGGATAACTTCCTTGTACAAAATATTGTGAAAACTTTAAAATCTTCTCAGAAACCAATTGTTTGATTTCGACAAAAATGCTCAGGAATCATTGCTGGTGACTTATTATCTGATACCTTCATAGAATTTTGCTTTGTAAAAGAATATTTCTTTTATTGGTGGGGATATTGTCCATATGGCATACGATGAAAAATTTTAAAATCATGTTCTCCGAAACTGGAAAATGGGTTTCAACCAAATTTCATAGGAATGATATTTTTCTAATCCTTTATCAGATTTTTAAAGAAAATTTAGTAGTTTTAATTGTAAAGCTTTGGATGATAGGTCAAATTTCAGGTGGGAATCACATAGTGTTCAAAGGGAAATAATTGATATTGCTTGACTGAGAAAACCTTTGCATATAAGAAAGTTGCCTCCCTTCCTTAAAATATGGTTCAAAAGGTAATACTTTTCTTAGATGCATTGCCTCTTATGTTAATGAAAACTTTATTACAATACTTTCATGATAATTAAATTCAGACCATTGGACCGAATCAGGCTTTCCAGCCCCTCTAGTTATTGTTATGTGGGTCTTAGTGATTATCATTTTGTCATTAGAATGTTGAAATAACTTCTTCATATAACTAGATTTTGTTGTGTAGAAAAATATGATAATAAAGTATGCATGCATTGATTTTTTTGCCACAAGTATAAAATTATCTTAAGTGCTTGATATTGTATACACCTTTTGGCGTCTTGTGGTCATAATTTAGGCCTGATTTATTTTGAAATTTTAGGTTTCAATTTATTATCCTTGATCAAACTTTTATGATCTTTTAACTAATTGACCAATCGCAAGCCCTTCCCACTTATCCTTTGGGCTCCACCCATTGACTCCAACAGGAAGTCCTGCTTCAATTTTTAATGGCGTTATTTTGTAAAATGTATGGCCAGTAGCATGTAACAAAAAAGTAAAATGGTCGGTCAGTGACCTAAACGTCGTAACTACAGCTTGAATAAGCTATAGTTACAACATTTAAATCACCAAACCAACAAAAATGGTTAACAAAAATGGCGTCAATGTTGTAGTTGAAATGTTAGGCCTTTGCGGAAAAAATGATTTGATTGGTTGGTTGATTCCTTGATTGACAACCACGAATTTTCAATTCCCATGCAACTCGGCTTTTTTGCACCTCTCAAGGAACTTTGGAAATATAGTGGAGTATAGAGAGAAGTTGCTTTTTATAATTCAAAAGAGTACAAATAACACAGGGTTTCATTCAGAAGTAAGGATTTTAGAATGTTGTTACCCCCTCTTATGTAGACCTCTGTTTCACACAGAAATTGACGATTGTAAGATTATAAAAAGGTTCATTTTAGGACAAGTTTCATGAGCTTGTTTTATCTTTTATAGTCAAAATTTGTTGCAATTATGTATTTGATAAATAGAATATTTATGGTGTAGTTGAGATACAAAACCTTGTATTGGATTCTCACCCAATTTTCACTATTACCTTTGGTCTCGTGAAATATATATATTTTTAGCTACACTGTATGAAAGCCAGCAAGCTATTGTCATGATGTGCTGTCCGTCGTGCGTCCGCATGTGCAGGTGTGCCTGCTTCAATCTGTAAACTTATTTAAAAAGCTTCTCCTCAGAAAGCACTTAATAGAATTCAACCAAATTTCACAGAAATGATCATTTTTTGACACTTTTTCTGATTCCTTCATAGAATTTTGAATGGATGATATACATGGCTTTAATGTCGGAGCTAATTACCATATATGGTAAAACCTTTAAAAAATCTTCTTCTCAGAAACCAGTGGATAGATTTCTATCAAATTTTACAGGAATGATATTTGAGTGACCCTTTATCAGATTCCTTAAAAGAAATTTGATCAGATGATAAACATGGCTTTAATGGATGGGGCTAATTTCCATATATGGTTAAACCTTTTAAAATCTTTTCTGTTTTCAATTTGAGATATCAGTTCAAAGCTATTGTATGTACATCTGGCTTGGTGCAATATTGTCTTAACCCATTCCCACACAGTGACGTTTTTTGACGCCTCTCAATAATTTTGAAAAAAATGTGTAAATTTAAGAATTTGCTTGTGACAAACGATTTTTTCATTTTACACTATCTTTTCTGTCCAAAAAGTTGATTTACCGTCTTGTAATAGGTTAAGTGCCTATATTTGTTTAGATATTTCACAAATCTGTAGATATAATAAGGGCTAAGTGCAACCTATACTCAATTGGCACTGTTGCACCAACCTGAAGATGAACAACATTCCCATGTAGGATTTTGACCAGCATAATTCATCACCACACAACACAATTTTAGACTGGCCCAATTGAAAGGGGTTTAACCTATTCCTCACAACACAATTTTAGACTGGTCCAAATTGAAAGGGGTGTAATCATTTCCCATACACCAAAATTTTAGACTGGTCTAAATTGAAAGAAGTTGCAAAAAACAATGTAAAGTTGATGGAATTTGTAGTCTTTAGTCTTTTGGGGTAGAAAACATTGTGGATAATGAAGAAATTGCAACAAACAATTTCTTAATTTTCCACTAAGTTTTCCAAAGCTTTTTTCTTGATAGTCGTAAAATGGTGTGTTTGTTTTGGAAAGGGTAAACCCATTTCCACAGTGAGGCTTTTTGATGCCTCTCAAAAAAACAAAAAACAAAAAACAATTGGGGAAAACCTTGTGAAAAATTAAGAAATTGCTTGAACCCAGCAATTTCATCATTTTGCACAATGTTTTCTACCCAGGAAGTGGAAAAAATCTGTAATTTCATTACTCTTAGACTCCTTTCAAATTTGACCAGTCTAGTATTTTGCAGTCTGGTAATGGATTAAAAAAAGGAGTGTATTGTGGAGAAAATCTTAAATTTCATGACTGTCATGATACAAGCAGTATCTTCCTTTTCTACAATGTTTTTGTTTATTTTACAAAGATCTATTTTTTAGGTTCATAAAAAAATCGGATTGTGTGGTGATTGGTTAATTGTTTCAGCATGGAAAACATAAGGAAAAGGTGAAAAGATACAACATCAGCTTTTCCAAATGCTGCTATCAATTTCTATTAAAATTGATTCTTATTTTAGCTCACCTGAGCATGAAGTGCTCATGGTGAGATATTTTGATTATCCGGCGTCCATCGTGCATTGTCCATCATGTGTCAACAATCTTAAAATGACATCTCCTTCCAAACCCCTAGGCAGATTTCAACCAAATTTGGCAGGAATGTTCCTTGGGAGGAACCCTTTGAAAATTGGTATGAAAATTGAAATCCATTAAAAACTCTGGTTGCCATGGCAACAAAAATGATAATTTGATTATAAATTAAAAATGATCTCCTCCTGACCCAGAAGGCATAGAGCCTTGATGTTTTTTATGATGCATCAGTACAATGACCTCTTTCAGGATTGTTAAAATAATCACCCTCAGGGTCCCAGGGATGGAGCCCCAAGGGGGTGGGGGTGGGCTTATATAGAAATAAAAAAGGTTTTTTAAAACGACATCTCCTCCCAAACTATGGGCAGATTTCAACCAAACTTGTCAGAAATGTTCCTTGGGTGGTGCCCTTTGAAAACTCTGGTTTCCATGGTAACAAAACTGAAATTTTAAAAAAAACTTTAAAAATGATCTCCTCCTAACCCAGAGGCCAGAGGGTATAGTGTCTTGATATTTTGAATGAAGCATCAGTACATTGACCTTTTTCAAAATTGCTAAAATCATCAACCTTGGGCCCCAAGGGGCGGAGCCCCAGGAGTGGGTGGGGCTTATATAGAAATAAAGCAGGATTATTATAACAACATCTCCTCCCAAACCACTGGACAGATTTCAACCAAAGAATTTTAATCAGTTGAAAACTCTGGTTGCTATGACAACAAGAGTAAATTGAAAAGAAAATAAACCACAAAAAAACTCTGAACCCAGAAGTTGAAGAATTTTTGAATTTTGCATGAAGCATCAGTAAATTGACCTCTTTCAAAATTGATAAAATATCAGAGCCAAAGGGTTATTAGACTAAAATAGAAATAAAGAAGGCAACCCTTTCAAAACTATTTGGCCAATTTAAACCAAATTGTGCAGAAATATGTTAGTTTGCCCCCTTTTAATAGTTACTAAAATATTTGAAATCTGTTGAAAGCATTGGTTGGTATGGTAACATGAGTTGATTTTAGTTAAATGTTTAAGGGGGTCTTTTCCCGACCAAGTTTGTATTAGGCCTTGAAGAAATAAAGAGCCTTATCTCAGGTGAGCGACAGGGCCATTGGCCCTCTTGTTTTTATATACCTTGCAATAAGCAACTTAATCATCTCTCACAATGTTTTCCATTCCAACAGACGAGGATTTTTCAAATTTCATCATCAAAAAATTGTTGTCCACAAATCCTTTGAATGTGAACAATAATTTTGTCTGATAGTGAGTTATATTTGACACCCTTCAAGTAAACAGCTTTAGAAAAAATTGTAGAAATTGAAGAAATTGCTTTTAACTAGCAATTTGTTCATTTCCCACAATGTTTAGTTGACAATATTACAAGGGTTTTTAAAATTTCATTAACATGAAATTGTCGTCTGCAACTTCTTTGAACTTTGGCTAGTCTAAAATTTGGCATCTTGAGTTAATTGCTTTCCTGGAATATATGTAAAAAAAACCCCAAAAGGTATAATCTTTACTGATTTTTTGTTTAATAAAGGTATGCCAAGACCTGGGATGTCACCTGGAATGCCCCCTCCAATGGGTATGGGAACCCCAATGGACAGAAAACGCCAGTCCGACTCAAGGGCTGCTCAGCAAATGAAAGCGTAAGACCAATATTCTCCTTTTGTCACATTTTTTGCATAGCCAAATTTCATCAGGGATTGTGTGGAAATTGGTTAATTGTACCCTGGTACACAAAAAGGTACAATCTTGGTAAGGAAGCACTGATTCTGGTCTAACTGCACATACTGTAAGGTCAATACTTTTCCTTTTTAGCTCACCTGAGTACAAAATGTGAGGTGAGCTATTGTGATCGGTCAATGTCCGTCTTGTCCATCCGTCCTCAATTTTTTTAAATATCTTCTCCTCCAAAACCAGTAGACCAATCAAGCTGAAACTTTGCAGGAATGTTTCTTGGGTAAAGCTCTACAAAAGTTGATAAAAGAAATAAATTCAATGAAAAATTTGGGTTGCAAGGGCATTTGAAAATGGAAAATTTTGGTAAATCTTTAGAAATTGTCTCATCCAAAACCATTAGTGGAGTAGCAGCTGGAGGCTAGGAAAGAATGTAGTGGTAGCACTGGTGTGAGAAATACCAGGAATCCATTGTTAGGTGCTCCAGCCACCACAATATAACTGAAATACTGTCAAAAGCAGCTTTAAACCTCATTCAATCAATCAGTTCTCCAAAACCCGTAGTACAAACAAGCTTTAACTTTGCCAGGATGTTCCTTGGGTGTAGCTCTTCAAAAGGTTTTAAAAAAATTTCAATCGGCCAAAAACTCTGGTTGCTGCGGCATCTAAAATTGGGTAATTTTAGTAAATCTTTGCATTCTTTTTTTCCCCAAAAATTAAAAGGCCAAAAAGATTTATATTTCATGTGTAGATAAATCACATGGTTTCTCTGCTAAGTTTGCTGCCGTCATATCTCAGTCGGAAGCGCGTCAGACTCCCAATCTTCAACAATGGGATGTCATGGGTTTGATCCCTGGCAGGGGCACATATCCTTTCCGACATTTGTCTCTCACCAATGGGTAGATAATCATAAAACTTAGTCATAAGTGGAATAGCAGCTGGAGGCTAGGAAAGGATGCATTGGTAGTACTGGTGTGAGAAATACCAGAAGTCCATTGTCAGGTGCTCGAGCCGCTGAAATTCGACTGAAATAATGTTAAAAGGGGCATTAAACCCCATTTAATCAATATATGCCAAGTTTTCAAAAATGTAATACCTGAGGTGAAAAATGGACCAACCGCTTAGGTACAAAGTTTGGAAAAATGAGCAGGTTCAAAAGACTTCTCCTTGTAAACTTTAAGGTCTAGGACATTCATATTCAGTTTGTAGCATTACTAGATGGTTTTGTACTATGTTACAGGAAAATATGCACTTAAGATAAAAAAGTCTCTGCTTCAGGGGTCGAAAATTGCGTAAATTGCTAATTTTGAAAGAATTCTTCTCTTTACATATAGGGCCTAGAGCATTTGTATTCAAAGTTTGGTAAAATGCTCAATTAGGGCAATATCAAATTCTCCTCCTCCTACCACTGATCCACATTAAAAGAAGTTGCAGATGGTTATTTAAGTTTGATTAGAATTTAAATGCAAGGAATTTTTAGGGTAGAAAACATTGTGAGAAATTGAGAAATTGCTTGTAACTACACTGCAGCTCCACTATAACGCTGTTGGTGGGGTCCAAGAAATGAAACAGCGGAAGAAGTGGAGTTATTATGCTATAACGCTGCCCCCCCCCACCCCGCCGTCGTAACTGAAATTTTCAACCGTCGGAATCGGAACTAAACACCCTATAATTCGTGATAAAATTCCTGTAACAAGATTAATTCTATACAAGTTACTAGTCGGGAAATGAAAAACAACAACTGTAGTTACGAGATTTTAGCAGAAACCGACGAAATTCAGCGTGCGGAGAATTAAATTCTAACCTTACCTTCCCGGTCTATCAGGATTGAATAATCCGTAAATTTCTACAGGTCTACAAATTGTGGTTCTCTTTCTCCCAATATTAAGAAGCTAGAAATTTTATCCGAACCATGTTTTATTATAACGATAGTCGTCGGCATTAATCTAATTGAATTTATTTTTACTCGGACGTAAATATTTCCATCCATAGACAAAAGGGATAAAATGTAAGTATCTCGCATAGCGACGTCTCCTTGGAGACTGACGAGTTGTTGAACACTTTGGGTTACTGAAGCGTTCAGAAAATGTCGCGTGGATCGACCTTCACACCTCTTTCGCGGTAATGGACTTGGTCTAATTTCTTTACCATTGTTAAAAATACGGTAACAATAAATAGACAAAGAATTCTATCTGAACCTAGTCATTTACGAATCGAGAATTTAAACCGACCAGTTGCACGTATACATGTAGCGGCTAACTTTTAATCGTAAAAATGAAGGTCATAATCCAAGACGGTGGAATGTCTGGTTTCATAACGACAAGAGAAAAAAATTCGGTCAGCAAAAATTACACGTGGTATGCGTCTGGCACGTGTCAACTCAGGAAACTCTCCCATGCATAGCTGAACATCTGGCGGCGCCTTTGATCACCTTTAAACTAAACTGTACCCGAAAAACCTTTACTTCAAATTTGTCGACGAGCTTTTTGCCGTGTGTTTGATCATACAGAATGGCATTAAATTTTCGGATTATTGAAAGAAATTCGGAAAAATAACAGTATTTTATTTTAATCTACTTATATTATCTATCCCGTTTCGGATGAAAATCTTCCGATATTGTGACATTTACAATTAAAGTTCACGTATTTTCTGTATTTAGCGAAAACGTCGCAACTACGACTGATTGTTTTCTAAGCATTTTGTTGCGTTTTTATCTTGAAAGCACTATCCTCTACGAGCTCTGGATACCAGCAAACTATGAAGTGAAATAAAAATTAGGCTCAAGTCAATTTGTCTTATTTCACGGTCGCGCATTACTTTAAGAACACGTCCTACCGGGGACTGAAGAAAATTAAGAACGCCGAGAGTGAAACAGTGCGATATTTCAATCGCACCACCTTCCAGGTTTGTAACTGGAGGATACCGAGGAGCGTGCCTATTCACTATTGTTTTAAAAAATATCAATGACCTAAGGCATTGATCATCTCAATGTCAAACAGTAAGACCAAACAATGAAACCGATTTTGTAAATTCAAACACTACGCGTGTCATCAATCAAACAAAGCAATTACCTCTGAACTAATGCATTAATGGCCAGGACCGTCCACATAAGGTGTTAAATTTACCTGGCTTCGGGTAATTATCGATTTTTATGTGCAACCCTTTGTCTTCGGAAGGGCCGAAGACGGGATGAAAAAATCGCGGCCAAATCAGGATTAACGTCGTATCTCAGCATCTGCAACCCAAAATGCCCCCCCCCCTCCAAAATTTTGGGAGCCAAGCGGACCCTGGGTTATAATGGAGTCAGCGCTGTGCCGGGTAGCATTGTAGAGGAGTTGCAGTGTAGTGAGTTCTCCCTTTTTCACAATGTATTTTTGAACCTATATTCCTTGAGGGCATCGAAATGTGAGATAGGTTGGTAATGGATTAAACTATAAAGCCATAGGCATTCATATTTGTTGTAATCATTACTCAACAGTTTTGTACTATGCCCAAAATCTTTTTTAGCTAACCTGAGCACGAAGTGCTCTGAGGGAGCTATTGTGATTGGTCATTGTCCGTCCGTACGTCCGTCTGTCAGTCCATCCGTCCGTCCATTCACAATTACAAAAAAATCTTCTCTTCCTAGACTAACCATGGAATTTCAATAAAACTTCACAGAAATGATCCTTAGGTCATGCTCTTTCAAAATACTTAAGAATTAAAATCCATGAAGAACTCTGGTTGCCATGGCAACGGAGTGAAAAAACTTAAAACATCTTCTCCTCCCAAGTGGTAAGGCCTAGAGCTTTGATATTTGGTACAAATCATCATCTATTGACCCTCTACCAAAGTACTTCAAAAAATTAACATATTATGACAATTAGCCCTTTTCTGTGCGATCCCTGATTTTACATAGAAATAAAGATGGAAATCTTAAAAAGTCTTCTTCTACCAAACAATAAGGCCTAGAGCTTTGATATTTGGTATACATCATCATCTATTGACCCTCTACCAAAATACTTCAAAGAATTACTGTATTCTAAAAATTAGCCCTTTTCTTTGTGATCCCTGATTTTACATAGAAATAAAGAAGGAAATCTTTGAAAATCCTTTTCTCCCTAACCATGAAGCCTAGAGCTTTGATATTTGGTACATATCATCAGCCATTGACCCTCTACCAAATTACATCAAAGAAATACCGTATTCTGAAAATTAGCCCTTTTCTGTGCAATCCCTTATTTTAGTTAGTAATAAATAATGATATCTTTGAAAACCTTCTTCTCCTAAACCATTAGGCCTAGAGCTTTTATACTTGGTATGTATTAATGTCTATACTTCAAAGCATTACCATATTCAGGAAATCAATGCTATATGGTGCGATCATCAATATACCTAGGTGTAAAAGAGAAATCCTTAAACATCTTCTCCAAAATAATTAGACAGAGGGCTTTGCTATAATGTTTATATCATAAAGCCATGAACCATCATACTCAGGGGAGCGATTTATGACCATCATGGTCCTCTTGTTTGTTTATTTTGCTCAAGCTGTGTCTTGTATACAAAAAAGTGCTGTAATTTTCAGATGCCTCAGATGAGCGCTTTAGGACCATTATGATCCTCTTGTTCATAGGTGTCCTTTCCGACATATGTCTCCCACCAATGGGTGGCTAGTCGTAAACCTAAGATGGATGAGCAGCAGGATGTAGTGGTAGTACTGGTGTGGGAAATACCAGGAATCCATGGTTAGGTGCTCCAGCTGCCATAATATGACTAATATACTGTTTAAAATTAATCTACATTCAATCTATCAATCAATTTTCTTAATTGCATTAAAATTAAAGGAGTGAAAACAGTGGAAGCACAATTTATGGTTGAACATTTCTAATGAAAAGTAATTTCATCAAAAACTCTGGCTTGAAAATGACATAATGATGGTGTAGACTTAGGTCAGACTGCATGTATGTGTAGGCTGATCTGTGTCTATACTCTTACCTCCTGCCAAAACAGGAATTTTCTAGATCCAGTGTGTCGAAGTTTGAATATTATATATAAAAATTCTCACATGTATTTGTAACCAAATGGCTTTTGAATTCATGTTGTGTAATGACAGGCTTGTTTAATTGATGTCTGACTTTCAGAATGCATGTATGCCCTATTGAAGTTACAATACAACTGAATTGAAGACAATTTTAAGCTTGTTACAGTGTTAGTTGTGTGACTTTACATGCTCACTATTCTGGGCTCTGCCCTTTACAAACACTGCACTGTTTGTTGGTTTAACGAAGGGGATTCACACATAAGTATGATTAGGTTTTTTGGTTCATACCTCCCTGAAAACAAAAAAAATTCTCTCTTCATTTATTATAATTTAATAGCATCTAGCAAAAATTCAAAAACTTTATAAAATTTGATACTTTTTTGTATTGAACTATTTTGTGCAGAAGCATACAAAATGACTGCATGCTCAAAATTTTGTTAATGGAGGTATGAATATTTTTTTTTATCAATCAGATGGCCTACTTTTAATAGACAAAACTAAAATTAAATCATTAAAGAAAGTTAAATTGTTTATTGTATTAATTTTTCAGAAAAAAGAAGAAGAAAGTTGCAGATAAGATACTGCCACAAAGGGTAGGTTAACCCATTATAACATACCCCACATTTTGACGTGCTGAGCCCTGAAAGCTCAGACACTAACACTTTATGCTTTCAATCCTGGGTCACGATTTCAAATCACAGTCCAGCTTTCTGTATATAAAGTCATTGGTTCAAGAGTCATTTGTTTCTCACCATTAGAGGAATGAAGTGTAGTGCCCTAAGTGGGATTTGCCCCAGTGGCGTACTGTAGTGAGAATCACACGAAACTCTGGTTAAGTGCACCAGTGGCCTTGATATAACTGGAATATTGTAGAAAGTGCTGTTAACCCCATCCGTCAATCAGTTAACACTCTGAAGAAAATAACTTAGGAAAGCCATATGGAAAATGAGAAATCAATCAAAACAAGCTATTTTCCTGTTCTCACATTCTATTCATTCAAGCATTATATTCAACACTCCTGTTCCAATGTTAGCACCTTTTCAATTATTTTTCAATTTACACAAGACTTAACTTTTGCTGTCCAAGCAGGGAAAAGCCTAGCAGGGGCCCAGTCGCCCATGGCCCCTAGATTTTGGGCTGGGCCCCTAGACCTTTAGAGAAAATGCCTATACATTTAACATTAAATATTGAATTTTGGCAGGCTCGGCCCCTAGGTTGAAATTAATAGTCTTTTTCCATGCCAAGGAATTGAATTAAGCTAATCAAGAATTCAAGATGCCATGATAGCAGTTAACTTTTGGATCTATGAAAATTAATGTCAAGATAGAGTAGTAATTATTGAGAATCGTGAAATAGAGTTTTGCATATGTCAATGCTCTCAAAATCAGTCAAGATTTTAAACCTGCCAAACAAATACAGACCTCCCAGGAGTTCAGTAGAACAAATATTTAACCCATTCCCACACAGCTTTTTGACGCCCCTTAAGAAAACGATTCGGAAAATACTGTGTAAAATTAAGATTGCTTGAAACAATTGCAATTTCTTCGTTGTTATGCCCCTCATCAAAAGATAGGATGCATATTGTTTTACCGTTGTCTGTTTGTCTGTCATCTGTCTGTTGGTCTGTCTGACTGTCTGCAAAATTTAACCAAAAAATTTAACATTACCAATTACTACCAGCCTATTCAAAATACAATGCTCATAATTGGCATGATGATACATCTCCATAATACGCATCTCCTCATGTCAAGTTCATGTCATAAGGTCAAGGTCACATTCCAAGGTCAAATGTATCTTGTTTTAACAGCAGATGATTCAGGTGAGTGATTAAGGACCATCATGGTCCTTTTGTTTTCTTTTAGGATGTTATTATGTGGGAAAGGGTTAAACAGGTTTTATTGTCCTTTAGCTCCTATTGCATAGCAACTTGCTTATGTAAAAAAATATTAGTTTTCAGTCTATTTACGCTTGCCTCATATCTGATAATTAAAATAAGATCACCTGTATCTGAATAAAGATATTTTTAGACACTCATTGTTTTCATTAAATCCCTACCCCCACCCCCACACACATACATACAAAGTAGTGGGAGATATATTGTTTTCTGTCTGTTTATCCATAGAGCTGGATCCCGAGTTGTGGCAAATATCCTTTCTGATATTTATCTCTGATCAATGGGTAGATAATCGTAAACCTAAGTGGGTTCAGCAGATGGAGGCTAGAAAAAGATATAGTGGTAGTACTGGTGTGAGAAATCTGCGATTACGTGCTCCAACTGCCGTGATATGACTGAAATAATGTTAAAATTTGCGTTCAACCCAATTAAAACAAACAAACAAACCATCCATAGATTCTAATAACTCTAGAGCCATTTGATCTACAACCAATTTCACACAATTTCTAACAGTGATTCAAGGAAGTGTCCCAGTCATGAAGATCAAAGGTAAAGGTACATATGAAATTTGATTGATAGCCTACTCTGTGCTATATAACTCATAAGCCGTTGGACTTGGGACCTGGAAACTTTATACAAATGTTATCCATGATCTATGTAGGTGCCCTATCATTTTTGAGTAACATAGGTCAACTGTGCTTCTTTCATGACAACATGCTGGAGGGGGCACAAGTCTACTTTGTGACAAATACAAAGTACTGTCATTTTAACTAATTATATGTTACCGGTATTTGCCAAACTTTAAACAAAATTATGTTAAATTTATTTGGAATTAGTTTACATTTATAAGTTGATCATTCCAATTTTAGGAATAAACCAACAAGGAAAAGTGTTTTCATTGCTTTTGAAAATAAAGTGAAGTGCACATTAAATAGTGAAGCAATTTTTGTTGTCTGATATTGAGTTTAATGTTTGTTCTTTACAGTTTCCTGTTCATTCTTTATAATATCGTTCTTGACACTTTAGGGCACTTTGTATAAGAACTGGATTTTCTTTAAGATGTTATTCATTATGCTGAAGGGCAGCTGAAATTATATACAAATGTTCTTTCCCATTTCTTTGACAACACTAAAGGGCATTGTTTATCAGATTCAGGCATTTATATGCCATCCACATTGTTAAGTTTGGGGGCATATTGTTTTACTGATGTCCCTATATTCAGTTTGTACGTCTATCTGTGAGCAGTAATCTTGTAGCAAAAACTGAACTTTGCTGTTAGACAAAGACTGTTGAAGATACATGACTTATATTTGGGACATAGATTACTTTCATTGATATGCATCAGGTTGTAAGGTCAGGGTCATTCATCAGGGTCAAGGTCATTTATCAAAATCATCTTAGCATAAAAAAATTAACATTTTGATGTTATTCAAACACTGTCAGAGTACATGGCTGATATTTGTGACATAGGTTCCTTGCAACAATAGGCATTAGATGGTTGTGAGGCCAAGGTCATCCATCAAGGTCAAGGCCATATTTCCAAAATATGCTGTTACAGGGCCTTGGTGTTTCACAAACATATCTTGTTTACGATTTCATTCATGATGCCATGTGGCACTTTATATTTGAGGCTGGCTCTTATCTTTATATAGGTGAGGGACCTAGTGCCAGAGTCTCAAGCCTACATGGACCTGCTGGCATTTGAGAGAAAACTGGATGCAACTATTACCAGAAAGAGGCTTGATATACAAGAGGCCCTGAAGCGACCAATGAAGGTAAGGCTTGTATTTTTGGTTCTCCTTAGAAGAAATTGATTAATCCATTACCACACAATTGGCTTTTTCATGCCCCTCAAAGAAGAGAGGCATAAAACATGGGAAAAGAAAGAAATTGTCAGATGTAAACAATTTCTTCATTATCCTCAAAGTTTCTATTAAACAATTCAAAGATTTTTAAAATTTGTCCTTTTTTCACACTGTTTTCTAACTTTATGGCACTTATTTTCCAATTTTAGATCACTGTAGCCGCCGTCATAGCGCAGTCGGTAGCGAGTCAGACTCCTAATCTTCAATCTAGGGATGTCATGGGTTTCGATCCCCGGCGTGAGCACATATCCTTTCTGACATTTGTCTCTCACCAATGGGTGGATAATAGAGGGGTAGCAGCTGGAAGCTAGGAAAGGATGTAGTGGTAGAACTGGTGTGAGAAATACTAGGAATCCATTGTTAGAAGCCCCAGTCGCTGCGATATGACTGAAATCCTGTTAAAAGTGGTGTTAAATCCTATTCAATCAATCAATTAGATCACTGCAAGATACTATTTGCACATTCATCCATTTTCAATGAAACTTTGTTTTTGTTTTGGTCACTTGTTTTGGGTAAAAAGTACTCTGTCAAAAAGTTTAAATAATGGTGAAATGCTCAGTCAGAGCAACTTTTTCCATTACCAGGCAGTCCAATATTTTGTATTAGATGAAGAGAGAAAGCTTTGGAAAACATTGTGAGAAAAGAAGAAATGACTTTTTACTTGCAATTTCTTCTTTCGTCTCATGTTTTCTACCTGATATGGCATTTATTTATCAATTGAATTTTCAATTTGGACCAGTCTGAAATTTGTAGTTAGGAAATGGGTTTAATATACCTGTCAACCATAAGCTCAGGCCAGTTGAGCATCTTAGCCAAAAACTCTCTCATTAGTTGACTTTTTGAGGGTTTGGTGATGTTGTTTTAATAGTGCTCCAAGAACAAATCTAGTAACCAAGGGTTTGGTGTTACATCCAGTGACCAAGGGTTTGGTGTTACTGTTTGTATAATACTTGGATGTGACCAAGAGATTGGTGTTACTGGTTGTATAATATTTGGATGACAAATCCAGTGACCAAGGGTTTAGTGTTACATCCAGTAACCAAGGGTTTGGTGTAACTGTTTGTATAATACTTGGATGACAAATCCAGTAACCAAGGGTTTGGTGTTACTGGTTGTATAATACTTGGATGACAAATCCAGTGACCAAGGGTTTGGTGTTACATCCAGTAACCAAGGGTTTGGTGTAACTGTTTGTATAATACTTGGATGGCAAATCCAGTTTACAAGGGTTTGGTGTTACATCCAGTAACCTAGGGTTTTGTGTTACTGGTTGTATAATACTTGGATGACAAATCCAGTGACCAAGGGTTTGGTGTTACATCCAGTAACCAAGGGTTTGGTGTAACTGTTTGTACAATACTTGGATGACAAATCCAGTGACCAAGGGTTTGGTGTTACTGTTTGTATAAAACTTGGATGACAAATCCAGTGACCAAAAGTTTGGTGTTACATCCTGTGACCAAGGGTTTGGTGTTACTGTTTGTACAATACTTGGATGACAAATCGGATGACCAAGGGTTTGGTGTTACTGTTTGTATAAAACTTGGATGACAAATCCAATAACCAAGGGTTTGATGTTACTGTTTGTATCATATCTCCGTAAGTTCTTAAGTTTTGCTTTGAAATTTTGTTTTAATATTTATGATATTTTTCCCATCGGATATGCATTTTAGGAAAATAATGACTCGTTTTAGTTCCACAGGGGAAAGACCTCTATGGTTATTGTTAAGGTGTTGTGTTCTTCATGTGCCTAGCCATTTGGCCATAGTTTTTTCCTGAATAATCTTCTCATCAAAAAGTTCTGAATTTCAACTACATTTCACAGGAATGGTCCCTGGGTGACCCTTTATAACATAGGAAAATCTCACTTTCTGGATGGGTCATTTTCCATCTTTTGCATATTCTGATATCTTTGAAAATCTTCTCTGATGCCATTGGTTGGATCTTGACTAGTTAAAGGAATGACTTTTTGGCGACTCTCAACTAGATGTCTTCAAGAAATTTTGATGAGATGAAAATTTTGCTTTCATTTGTGTGGTTAATTTACCAATGTTGTATTTCGTGAATGTTTTCAAAATCTTGCACCAATAAATTCAGGCCTGAAGAGCAATATGGGTGTTCAAGTGCCTCTTATTTTGACTTTTAACCCATTCCAACTCAAGCCCTCCTTTTTATGCCCCACAAGAAAAAAGCTTTTGAAAACATTGCGGACAATGAAGAAATTGCTTTTAACAAGCAATTTCTTCATTATCCACAATGTTTTCTATCCCAAAAGAGGAAAAAAAAAATTCCATCAACTTGAAATTGTCGTCTGCAGCTTCTTTCAACTTGGACCAGTCTAAAATTTTCTTGTGTTGGAATGGGTTAAAGTCCTTGTGAAACTTTTAGGTATAAGACTATTTGAACATGTAAACATAACTTGACACCAACCCTTTAAGTACCCAAAGTTTTGCTCTTAAATTTTGACTATTTATTGATGTCTTTTCACAAGGCTAAGGTTTTTAATCTCAAGGCTTTCATGGAATTTTGACCCTTCTAATTCTAGAATTACCACCTTAAAGTTGCTGAGCAGGCTTGGCTCAATTGGTAATTCTCTCATCTTTTCAATCTGGGGATGTGAGTTCTATCCCCAGTTTGGTCAATAGTATTTTTTAACAATGACATGCAATTCATGTCAATTTTCTTTCCCTAATGGGCAAATAATGATAAGTGCTCATTAGTGGGATGATCGGCTGTTTGCTTGTAAAGTTATGGTTGTAGAAAAATGACAGGAAGCCGTGGTTAGGTGCACTAGCTACCAACATGTAATGGAAATATTGTTTAAAGTGGTGTGAAATTCCTTTCAATGAGTTAGCTGGGTAAAAGTTATTATCTACCAAGTTTTCCAAATTATTACATGCAACTTTCAGCAAGAAGATATTTCATCTTCATATTATGTGATATATAGTTTTGATTATCAAAAACAGATGTTCTGATTGTTAAAAAAATATTCATAACTCCATGAACAAAATTTTGAGCTTGCAGCGATTTTGAATGCTTACGCTCAAAAAAGACCCATACAAAAAGGTATCAAAATTTAATGATTTTTTACTTGATTCTATCAAATTGAAAGAAATGATGAGAATTATTTTTTTTGTTTTCATGGAGGTATGGACCAAAAAACCTACTTACACTTATGTATGAATCTGCTTCGCATATTCATACAGTGTGACTAGTTTTCTTGGTTCATACATCTATGAAAACAAAACGATATTCTCTTCATCTGTTGAATAGATTTTTCACATATCTTATCCTGCCAAAATATGGAGCAAAGTCAGTTGCTACTTGCTTTCACCATGATTTATGTATTTTATTTTATTTACTTCAGCAAAAAAGAAAACTGCGTATCTTCATTTCTAACACATTTTATCCGGCCAAGCCAGCAGAAGGGGAAGATGCAGAAGAACAAATTCCTTCCTGGGAACTGAGAGTGGAGGGGCGTCTATTGGAGGACGTAAGTTGAGATAAACAATGATTTTTTTTTAACTTCAAAAAAAGATACAGATTAACCCATTCCCACACGGTGAAGCTTCTGGACGCCCCTGAAGAAAAACAGTTGAGAAAACATTTTGGAAAATTAAGATATTGCTTGAACCAAGCAATTTCTTCATTTTCTGCAATGTTTTCTACCTAGAAAGTTGAAAAATCTTAAGTTTCATAAACTTTAAATTGTCGACTGCAACTCCTTTCAATTTGGACCAGTCTAACTTTGCCGTCTGGTAATGAGTTAACCCATCAAGAAACAATGACACTTTTTGGTACCCCTCACATAAAACAAATGGGAAAACAATGTGAAAATTGAAAAAAATGCCTGTAACAAGCAAATTTTTTTCATTTTCACAATGATATCTACCCATAAAATGAAAAAAATCTAAAATGTCAAATCTAATTATTAATTTCATAAACTTTAAACTGCTGCAACTACTTTCAATTTGGACCAGTGTAAAATTTTGCGATCTGATGATAGGTTAAACTCAACTACGGGGCTTAACCTACTCCCTCAAAATCACACTTTTTGAAGGCCCTTGTTACAAGCAATTTTTTTTTATCCACAGTGGTTTCTACCCCAAACAACTTCAAAATTGGCACCTGAACTTCTTTGAATTTTGTCATCTGGTAACTGGCAGAAACACTATGCCAGACAACTTAAGTTTCCAGTATATTGTTGGATATGTTTCTTTGCAAGCAGTTTCTCCTTTTCCAATAAGGTTTTCCAAATTAGGTTTTATTAAGCATCAGGGATTTCAAAAGAATTTTTGACGCTTGTTCTCCATCATGTGCATTTTGAAATAAATTTTCAGATAGTTCTTAGGTCAAAGTCACAGCTCAAGGTCAAGTATTTGGAAAGCTCAACATGTTGTGCCTAGATGCCTTTCTGGTTGCTTGAATCTATCATGCCCCTCTTTCAACTTGAGGCATTTATTAACTTTGCAGTAGCCAATAGTTTAGCATCAAGCTTCCATAGGTGATGCTCTTGTCTAATCTGTCAGCAAGAAAACAAAAGCACAAGTACACTTGTTTTATTTGCAGGCAGATATAAATTTATATCTTTCCAATGCACAAGAATATAATTTTAGCTGTTATATCAATAAAATTGCTAATAGAAATACAAATAAAATAAAAATTGTTAGAATCCTTTTTAGGAAGATAATAACATTAAAATTATGAGAGAATTTACAATTGTACTTGGCTGGCCTGTAAATTATAAGTTTGAGTCCTTTCAAAGACACACTTGAAAATCCCTTAAATCTTTCTTTTATTATTTTGTATGAACCATGCAGCCAAACTAGTCCTTAAATGCTATGGGTTCTTTTGTTGCAAAATTGTTTCCTTTTATTTGAATATAATTCCTACTCATTTTAAGTGTTTTAACTCTTGTCATGCTGAACCCAGAATATTCCTGTTTTGGCAGGAGGTATAGACTACGATCAAGTCTTATCTAAGTCAACGCAACCTGATTGTTTTAACCCATTCCCTATCAGTGATGCTTTTAAACGCCCTTTGTCTCAAGCAATTTCTTCATTTTCCACAATGTTTTCTACCCAGAAAGTTGAAAATTCCAAAATTTCATAAACTTTAAATTGTTGTTTGCAACAACTTTCAATTTGGGCCAGTCTAAAATTTTACTGTCTGGAAATGGGTTAAGCAAAAGTTGGATATAAGATTATAAAAAGATCAAAATATTGACCATCAATTAGGGCCTTTTATTGCTTTCAGTTCTTTGATTTTCATGCAATTTTGAGTAAGGGTTTAATTCAGCATGACAAGGGTTAAATTAGGGAATGATAAAAAGGGAAAATGAAAGAACAGATACTTATTGATGGTGTTAATTTGGAAATATTTAGGAAATGGTTTAAAGTAACATTATCCAATATATACAAGAAATGAAAAAAAAAGAGGGAGGAAAATTAGTACTTTAAGGTTATTGATCTAACTATTTGTACTATTTGGGTAGGTCATGAGTTAAAGTATGTCACACCTTGTTTTGTAGATATTACCATACATGGTATTCATTCATGAAGTCAAACTATTTGGCCTTGACCAAAACATTGTAGTAGACTAAGTGTGACATCTCCCTGTCACTTGTGAAACTGTATCACATTTAAAGTTGGCACATGATCGTAACCTGATCAGGATGTTAGATAAGAGGAAGTTGTGACATCTGAATATTTTTTGTTTTTAATATGTTTAAATCATATCTTGTGGGTACTTATTTGATTGTAATATGTCATTGAGATTTTTAATCACAATATAGGATTGAATGGAAATTTAGCTTCAAATGTCGCTTTTTAGCTCGGCTGTTTTCAGAGAAAACCCATCCGGATGTCGTAGTCGTATGAAAGCTTTGACATTTTGAGATATCTTTGGTCATACTAAAGGCATTCATTTGAGACTTGGCACACTTTTTCACTATCAAAAGAGCAACCTATACTTTCAAGGGAGGATAAGTCTAGATGCATTTTTTGCTTTTATCTACTATCCAGCACCCAATAGCCCAGTGAAGGCACCCATAGGTGGAGCTTTTGTTGCTTGAAATCTCTCCCCACTTACAAAAATACTTGTTGGTGAATGAAGATTAACTTATTACTACACAATCCTATGTTTTTACGCTCTATAGAAATACAGCATTGGAAAACATTTTGAGAAGAGAGAAATAACTTGTAACGAGCAAATTCCCCTTTTAATCTGACCTGAGTATGACATGCTCAAGGTGAGCTTTTGTGATCATCCAGTGTCAAAATTTTCAATTTGAGTTGTCCGTCTTGCCTTGGATGTTGTAAGTCGTTCATCAGAAGTTTTCAATAATTCTTTAAAAATCTTTCTTTAACCACTCAGCCAGTTTCAACCAAACTTGGAAAGAGTGTTCCTTTGGTGACCCTTTACAAAACTTGTTCATGAAATTTTTATTCACCAAAAAATAGGGACATGGCAGAGCTGGTATTATCAGACTTTGAGGAACCATGAAATAATTCTTTAAAAGTCTTCTCTCCTATAAGCACTTGGCAAGTTTAGACAATTCTAAGCACTAATGTTCCTTGGGTGACCCTTTTCAAAACTTGACCATCAAATGATGCTTAAAGAATCTTCTCCTAAGCAACAACACAAATTTATACCCAACTTGGCTAGAAAGTTCTTTAGGTGACCCTTTTCAAAGTTGTTCACGAAATTTTGATTTGTAAAAACGATGTGGCAGGGCCTGGCTTCTCGGACTATTGAGAAATCATGAAGTTCTTTTCCTCAAAAACCATCATGACAATTTTTTACCAAACTTTGTTGGGATTTTCTTTGGACGATCTTTTTCAAAATTTGTTCATGATATATTGAATTGAATAAAAAGGGGGTATGGTACATTTTTTGTACTTCAACAGATTTCCAAAGAATCCAAATTGCTTGGGAGATAAAATACAAAAAATTTATACAAGTTTCCTTCATCTAAGAATTGATATAAAACTGTTGTAATGAGCTTATATATTTATAGACGACCCTACAAAACCTTCGCACATGTCTCTTGTTAACCCATTCAAATACAATGCCACACTTTTAAACCTCTAAAATAGCCTCATTGTGTGAATAGGAGGAAGTGCTTGTGACAAGCAATGACTCATTTCCTAACAATGTTTTCTACCATAATAGTATTATGCGTATTGTTAAATTTATGTTCATTTTAAAATATTGAAGGAAGCTTTTTTAAATTTTGACCTGACTAAAATCAATAAAGGGTTACTTTGTTTCAAATCTAGTTTATTTACCTATGTAAAACTCTGTCACAGAATACATGTTTGGCACAGTTTTCAACCAATGATCAACATAGCGAAGGCTATTGCGTATCTTTTATATAAACATCCACATGTAATACAGGCATGTGTCCAAGATAGAGGAAATGTCCCCGATAAGTGACATGAAAAAATTTATCCTGTCACATGATTATTTGGGGGATATTTGTTACACCAATTTATCTTCCATTGAGTGAATAGTGGAAAGTATGACAACCATATTGGCTTTAACCCTTGTCATGCTGATTAATTTTTTTATTGAGAATTACATGGAAATCAAAGGACAGATTGTACTGCAAGACTTTGATTGTGGGTCAATATTTCTTTTGACAAATGAATTTATAAACAATAATGACTTGAATTGGACAAACATGTGGTGTTTACAAAGATCAGACTGCACATATCTGATCTTTGTATTCACCTCCTGCTAAAACAGGAATATTCCAGATTCAGCATGATAAGGGTTAATCTAGCAAGAAAGTTATTTAGTCAAGGGGAAATTTTTAGAATGAATATCAAGAAAATCATAAGGGTGTCTTTAGCAAAGCTGTTTTCAGCATTGCATTGTGGATGGCATGATTGTTAGACGTTAACTTTGATATTTTGTGATATCTTTGCTTTTATTGCAGATACCTACTTGAAACTTTGTATATATTTTAACTTGCAAAAGAGCAATATATAATACTATCAAGATAATAACTCAAAATGCAAATTAGCTCACCTGAGCTCAATATGCTCATGGTGAGCTTTTATGAAACCTAAGGCAGATTCCTGGTGATTATTGTGACAGTCTGTTTTATATCACATATTTACTTGAAACTCAGAATGCAAGGCTCACTATCATTATCAAGGGAGATAACTCTAAAGGCTTTTATGTGTGAGTAATGCCCAGTGCTTGATTTTTACACCCCAACATTGATCAGATCAGGGGCATAATATTTTGCAGATGTCTGTCTCTGCAACCAGAAAACTTAAAATAAAAAACATTCAAGATACATGGCTGATATTTGAGACACAGGTTCCTTGCAATGATAATGACCAGCTGGTTGTAAGATCAGTCATCCATCAAAATTAATATCTCATAACAAGGTGTCATTTATGAAAAAGGCTGTTAAGGGGACATGGTGCTTCACAAATACATTTTGTTACACTATCTTGCAACCTTTGGCAGAGCGCCTGCATCCTAATATTGTGCTCTTGTGTAAACTTGATATGAGGTCAGACACAGTGATCACTGGCTTTCGTTATTAGAGGCTTGCCATAAGAGCCACAAGCAACAAGAAATATCTTCTTTTCCCACAAAGCTCTCTTACATTAAAAAGTATATATTTCATAATGCTGACAAAAAATAAAATGTTGTCAGTGGTTTCTTTTATGCCATTATAGATAAGTTGTAATTTGTCATATGGAAAATTCTATCGGGACTTGGACCCCTTTGACCCCTGTCATGTCAAAGGGACAAGCAGGTGGCGTAGTCTAAGTTCAGACCTTGTTCTGGCTGACTTCTGTCTATACCACCTGCCAAAACTAGAAATTTCTGGATTCAGCGTGACAAGGGTTTCAGATTGATATTTCTTCAAGGTTGGCTAACTTGGTATTCGGTGAATGACCTGATATTTGAATAACATCTACTGTTACATTTAATGTCATTATTACAATATGGTTTTCCTTTGATTTTTTTTTAAACAAGAAAAGCTTAGATCATGAAAACAAAATAAATAGACCGTAGTTGTGTAACCTGATTGTTTTTTGGCATTCTTGTTTTACAAACAGATACCATTCAGTCTAGTTTTTTAGCTAGTTTCTAATATTTTGAATCCAGTATAATTCTATATTTGGCAGGAGGAAAATAATATGATCAACCTGTACATGTGTGCCGCAGATCTTGGTCTGAACTACATTTTGGATTTTTCAAGCCAGAGTTGTTATACCTCCCACCGACAAAGTAGAGGGGGTAATTTGGTTCATTATGGCTCCCCATTCATCTGTCAGTAGACTTTAATTTGTGTGCTTTAATTCTAGAAATAACTGACCTATAGCCAGGAAACTAAATACAATTGTTGCCAATGATCCAAGGAAGTAACTTATTGGTCAATATTGAACTTTGAAAACTTTTCCAATTTTCTATCTCATAAGCCATTTGATGTAGGCCTTTGGAATTTTATACAAATTTTATCCAAGACCTTAGGAGGTGCACCATTGTTTTGGGTAAAATAGGTCAGAATTCAACCGAGCTACTTGAGTGGTAAAATGCTGATAGAGGATTCAAGTTCACTTTGCAACAATTCTAGTTTTCTCTAGGGTCAAAACAAAAGATGGTTTGTGTGGGAATGGCGCAGTCAGCGAGATATATGTGATATGTCCAAGGTCAAGGTCTAAGCTGAAAATGAAATGACAAAATTGACCTTGTCCGCAGCATGGCTTCTACAATTATGGATGGGTTTGAAAATAATGTGGCACAGTTGTTCTACTTGATGAGTGCTAGTGTCATATGATACTTACAAGGTCAAGGTCACTGTTGAAAGTGAAACGACCTTGTCCAGTGCATAACTTCTTCATTTATGGCTCAACATGTTATCCCTGATCAACCTTTTTTTCGTCATACTAAAAAGCTTCCTTTTTACTTTTGGATAATTTTTGAACTTATTGAACAGGGGATGGCAGGGGCAAGCTGTTCAGTTGTTAGCACACACAAACCCATTGCCAGATGAAAAAATGTTAGACTGTTCCAAATAGAAAGGAGACAATTGAAGAGGACAATTTAAAGTATATGAAATTTAAGAGTTTTTCAAATTTCATTGTAGAAAACATTGTGGAAAATAAAGAAATTGCAACAAGCAATTTCTTCATTTTCCACAATGTTTTCCTAATTTTTTTTCTTGAGGGGTGTCAAAAAGCATCACTTTGTGGGAAAAGGGTAAAAATTATTGCATACAACAATTTCAGGTTGTGGTAGTACGGAATTTTCACAAATATTGGTGTTTTAGGGTAGAAAACTTTGTTTACAATCAATGAATTATATTTTACAAGCTATATCCTCATTGTCAAAACTGTTTTTCTCAAGCTTTTCTCTCAATGGTTAAACGGGAAAAAAGCGGGAAACTGTTGGAATGGGTTGAATTTACACATTAACCCATTCCAACTCAATCCCTCCTTTTTACGCCCCGCAATTAAAGAGCTTTGGAAAACATTGTTGAAAATGAAGAAATTGCTTGTATCAAGCAATTTCTTCTTTTTCCACAATTTTTTCTCCTCAAAAGACAAAAAAAATTGAAATTACATCAACTTGAAATTGTCGTCTGCAGCTCCTTTCAATTTGGACCAGTCTAAAATTTTGTTGTGTGGGAATGGGTTAAATGTGGCTTAGGTGAAAAGCAACCTTGGTAACATTCACATGGAAACTGATCGATGCATGATCAGATGTGGTTGGTTGGGCGGGATAGTGATCTTGAGAGTTTAAAAAAACTCACGTGTGCAGCGATATCTTGGACTGAATCATATCAAACCCATTCCACACAAAAATTAATTAGACTGCTCCAAATTGAAAAAAAGATCCAGATGGCAATTTTAAAAACTTGTGAAAATTGAGGGAAAATGCTTGTTATAAGCAATTTCTACAATTTCCGAAGTTTCTTTTCAGGTTAGTAAAAAAAAGTTTGTTTTTTAAATGATTCTTTGAATGTATTGGAAAAGCCTATTTAAGAGGTGTTATGCTTTTCTAGAATGGTGATTTCTCATTTAACTGATTCCTACACAGTCCTGCTTTTTTTATGCAGCTCAAGATAAACAATAAGGAAAGTATTGTGGGTAAGGAAGAAACATCTTGAAATTGTTGTCTGCAACTTCTTTGAACTTGGACCTCTCTAAAACTTTGTTGTTTGGTAACAGGTTGGTCAAATTCAGAAAGAAAAGATATTAAACTGGTTTAAATTGAAATAGTTTGTAGAGGACAAGTAATAATTTCTTTTTTTCACAATGTTTTCCATAGCTATATTTCTTTGGGGAGTAAAAATATTGTACTTTGTGGTAATGGGTTAAACCCAATGTTGTGTTAGTATTCACTTGTGTTGTCTCATTGACAAGTCTAATGAATACCAAAAAGATAGAGTTTAACCCTGTCCCAAACAACTAAATTTTAGACTGGTCCAAATTGAAAGGAGTTGCAGACAACAATTTCAAGCTCATGAAATTTTGGATTTTTTAACCTTTCAGGTAGAAAACATTGTGGATAATGAAGAAATTGGTGGTAACAAGCAACTTCTTCATTCTCCAAAATGTTTTTCAAGGCTTTTTTTTTCTTGGGGGAGTCTAAAAGCATCATTGAGTGTGAATGGGTTAATTAAAGAATACACTGAAATTTTAAAAAAAATTCACTTGCAATCTTCCCACCCGCCTCCCTGTCTCTTTCTTCATTTCTTAACTTAGCACTGTTACTGGCTACCAGCATTTTCTTCCCTTCTCACATTCTTTTCAAACATTGTTGGAATTATTTGGCAGAAAAAGGCAATGGAGCACTATACAAGTGCATTTTCAAATTCTGAAGATAAATGTTGAAGGGTATCGACTTTGCACTTTTATCATCAAATGGTATTGCACTGGGGTGAACGTCTCGTAAGTGGTTGATTTAAGCTAATGTGCATTGAACTCCTGAGTTGAAAGTGGTGCAATTATTAGTCTTTTTGTGCAACAAGATTATTTTGGCAACAAGGCATGCAACCCAGACTCTACGGCTCATAAAAGAAATGCTGTCCTGTACTTTTAAAATTGTCCGCTTTAGGTTATGAAATGATTTCATAAGACGTTGACATATTTGTGTTCTGTTTCAACCCTGGTCTAGACAGAGCCCTAGTGTGTGAATTTACCACAAACCACAGGTGTCTCTGTAGCTTATGATTATGGTGAAGTTCAATCCATTCCCACACATTCCCACTTTTTAACCCTTGTCATGCTGAACCCAGACTACTTAAGTGCAGTCTGATCTCGGTCTACACCTCCTGCTTGTACCTTTTCTTCCAGAGTTGTTTCTTCATCTTCCAAAATGTTTTCGACCTAGAAAACTGAATAAAAACTGAAATTTCTTTAAATTTGGACCAGTACAAAATTTGGTCATTTGGGAACGGGTTAAGGTTGTATGTTAGGTTCTACTGTTTCTCTGTCTATAAAGCATTTTCGGATAAGAGGGGTCAGGGATGTCTTAAGGAAAGTACCCACTACAAATGGTTTGTGTAATTATTATTGAACTAATTATACCCCTGCAAAACGAATGTTTTCGGGGGGTATACTGGAATCAGCCTGTCTCTCCGTGTGTTTGTCTGTGTAGAAAATACTACCAATTTTGTGTCGCAAAAGTTTTGCTTCAATACCATTGAAACTTTATACAAGCATTAACCACATGTTGAAGTTTTGCAAGACCCTATTTTAAGTCTTAATTCCCCCAGTTCAAGAATTATCTCCCCTTGAACTAAAACATTATTTATGCTTTGTAGACATATACAGCTAATTATACTACCAATTTTGTGTCGCAAACTCCTCCTTCAGTTTTGCTTCCATACCATTGAAATTTTTTACAAACATTAACCACATGTTGAAGTTTTGCAAGATGCAATTTTGAAGTCTTAATTCCTCCTGGTTTAAGATTTATCTCCTTTTGAACTTAGACATTATTTATGCTTTTAAGACATATGATATGTCTTTTTCCATTATATGTTAACTTTAAATAGTGTCTGCAATTTAGGCTAGCCAAGAAATTTTTATTTGGTAATGAATTCAAAAATTGTTTGTCTGTATCTAGGCTATAGGTGTTTCAAAGTCTTAAAAGTTCATTGAAAAGGTGAAAACCCTGTCTAAATTCCAGATCAGACTTAAGTGATTATTTTCTTAAGGTGGTAAACGAAATAAGTCCTCTTCTTCAAGCTTTTCGATAAAGACCGGACATCTTTTACACAATTAAATGTTTACGGTAGATCCCTCTAATTCAGTTAATCCATTGCTTTCCCTGCCTACTGACTACTGGCCCCGCCCTTGGCCCATTTTGAATGGCGTTGTTTGTCAAAATTTATGGCAAGTAGCATGTAGAAAATAAGTAGAATAGTTGTTTGGCAACCTTTACCTCGTAACTACAGCATGAATAAGCTACAATCTAACTTGCATCATTTCTCACAATTTTTACTACCATGTCAAAGAATTTTAGAACTGGGTCAGTTTGAAATCATTGTCTGCATTTTTAGCTAAACTTTTTCGGATAGAAAAACCGAGGTATTGCTAGATCTTTGCTGTCATCGTCGTTGTTTTTGTCGTCGTGGTGCCAAAATCTTTGACATTTTGTGATATCTCTGGTTATACTAAAGGCATTCACTTGAAACTTGGCACAATTGATCACTATCAAAAAAGCAACCTATGCTATCAAGGGGGATAACTCTAGATGCATTTTATCCACTATCCAGCACTCATTAGCCTAGCGTAGGCACCTTTAGGCGGTGCTCTTATCTTTAAATTTAAACTAGTCTAAAAATTTGTCATTTGGTAATGGGCTTACATTCTGCTTATTGTTTTCAAGTTAGCTTAGCCTTTTCATTTGGATAAAACACATTATCCATTTCCACTCAATAACGCTTTTACAGGCCCCTAAGAAAACAGCTATAGAAAACTTGATGTAAAATGAGGAAATTGCTTGTGACAATGAAGAAATTACTTGTAACAAACAATTTCTTCATTTCACACTATGTTTTACAAAGCTATTTTTCTTTGGGGCGTCAAAAAGCTTTGTTGTGTAGTAATGAGTTAACGATTCAATCTAAAAATTTCCTCTCTAGTGTATTTAGTAATTGTTCCTTTTCTTTCAATAGTTTTCATTATCTCATTTTTTCAGGGTTGTGAGTTACAGGGTAAATCGGCTATCTAGATCTGTCCGAATTATTTTGTTTGACAGACGATAATTATTCGGTACAAAAATTTAGTCCTACCTAATGACACTGTAGGGACTTAATGGTCTATTTCATGCAATGATCATATTTGTGAATCTTGTCTCCTAGATATCACTGGTTTTTTACCTCCCCTATTCTCAGTCAGTGGGTCAGGTTTCAGGTGTATTTTGTACTTTTAACAGTTGAAAATTGTAGGTCACAAATGAATTTCTCCTATTCATTTGTTTACATAATCTTGCAATACAGTGGAATCATTGAGGTAACATGTGACCTGAAATTAGTATTTTTTTGCTTAATTTCTCTCTTTTTTTTTACGATAAATTGATGTCACAATAAACACTGTACTATAGATTAAGAAAGCAATAGAGGAAAAGGAGAGATTCTTTCTTAGAGCAAAGCAAAGCTAAATGAATGCTTATCTGCCAAAGGTCAAGGTCGTAGAAGAAGATCAAAGGACAAATTTAAATGTTGATATCGTGACCTAATTTTGTTTCACTTTCAAACACCTGCAGCCAAGTATTGGTACCCATGGTGTACTCTTGTTCCTTTTGTTTTGCTTTATTATTTAGTAAAGGTTGACCATTTGCCAAACATTATCGATGATTGAATTATAAGAGAAGTTAATCTATTTCTACACAATCTGGCTTTTTTTACACCTCTCATGTAAACAGCTTTGAAAAAACATCATAGAAAATGAAGAAATTGCTTGTTACAAGTAATTTATTAATTATCCACAATTTTATTACTCCAAAAGACATTTTTTTTAATAATTTGATAAACTTAGAATTGTCTGTAACATCTTTCAACTTGGACTAGTCTAAAATTTCGGCATCTGGTAATGGTTTAAGTAAAAATTTATTGTGAAAAGAAGATAAGTGATACATAACATTTGACTTCAAGCAATGTTTTCTGCTTTTGTGCATTGTATGCTTGTTTACAGCTTTTGAGAGATTTCACCCTCTTTCAAAACATAAGTAGTATTCTATTAAAAGAGTTCACTAAAAAGTTCACTCGTGACAGAATGTAAGAGGTGTAAATGGTAAAAAGGTGAAACTTAAATCTAATTTTCTTCCATTTGGAGACAGTTTCTCACAACTTGGTTCTGCTTTCTGGAAGATAAGATGGGAGAATTTGAAGTTTCCAAAAAAGATATGCTAAATAAATGAGACAATTATCTCTCTCCTTTAAACCGGTTAAGACTAGTCCAAATTTAAAGAAATTGCCAATGATATTTCAAATTGCTCTAAGATTGGAAAGTAAGTACAAAATAGGGATGAAAATATTGTTAGAAAAGGAGGATTTACTTATTACTAGCATTTTCTCCTTTTTTAACAAACTTTTCTTTGATTGTAATTCTTCATGGCATCAGAGAGCATCATTATGTGGGAATGGGTTAACCCATTCCCACTCAGTGACGCTTTTAGATGCCCCCAAGGAAAAAAAGCTTTGGAAAACATTGTGGAAAAAGAAGAAATTGCTTGTTACAAGCAATTTCTTCATTTATCACAATGTTTTCTACCCGTAAAGTTGAAAAATCCAAAATTTCGTAAACTTTAAATTGTCGTCTGCAACTCCTTTCAAATTGGACCAGTCTAAATTTTTATTGTGAGGTAATGGGTTAACTGGTACCAACTAACTTATTGGTCATCCATTTTAACATAATATCTCTTTTTCCATTTTAACATAATATCTCTTTTTCCATTTTAACATAATATCTCTTTTTCCATTTTAACATAATATCTCTTTTTCCATTTTAACATAATATCTCTTTTTCCATTTTAACATAATATCTTTTTTTCCATTTTAACATAATATCTCTTTTTAATACCTCTGGACGATAAGTGTTTGGTAAATTATTGTGAGAAAATGTGTGACCGCCTTGAGAGGATGTAAGTTGACAAATTTTTATCTCCACTATGGATCCACCCGTGCACATTCCATCTTTTTGCACCCTTCAACTAAAGGGCTGTGGAAAGAGAAAATAAAAGGCTTGTACAAAGCAATTTGTCATTTTCTCACAATGATTTCTAAGAGTGCTACTTATTTCTCAAATCATGCACAATTGTATTCATTGTCAGTAGCATGTTTGAATTTGGGCCAGTCTAAAATTTTATTGTTTGATGTCACTCAGCACCTGCAAGTAAAGAGGAGCTACCCCAAAATTCTGGGGGTATAAAGGAGTTGGCTTATTAATTGCTCTGTCCGTCTGTCAGTCTGTAGCTTTTTGTCTGCTTTATTTCTCATAAACAACTGGATGTATTCTATTCAAACTTCACAGGTAGATTCAGAATCAAGCAGAGATTTGCATGTCACATTTTGGCGTCAACTTTTACCTTTTGTGCTCTGTAGAAGTCACATTTTTAGCTCAAATGTCTTGAAACTGCGTCAGAATATTTGTTTACATGATATCTCAGACAAGTTTGAAACTGAGTCATGTAGGGTCAAGACTAGGTTACCAGGTCAAATTTTAGAAAGACCTTGTGTGCACTCTAGAGGTCACATTTTCGGCTCAAGTGTCATTGAAACTGGATAAGGATGTTTGTCTACGTGATTTTTTTGACGAGTTGGAAAATTGGTCATGCGGGGTCAAAAGTGAGGTCACAAGGTCAAATCTAAAAAAAAAAACTGTGCGCTCTCTAGAGGTCACATTTTTGGCTCAAATGTCTTGAAATGTTTGTCTACATGGTATCTTGGACGAGTTTGAAAATGAGTTAAGCAGGTTAAAAAAAACTAGGTCACCAAGTCAAATCTTAGTAAAACCTTGTGTGCATTCTAGAGGTCAAATATTTGGCTCAAATGTCTTGAAACTGGGACAGAATAATTATCTACATGAAAGTTTGAAAATGTGTTATGCTGGCCTGAAAACTAGGTCACTAGGTCAAATCTTAGAAAAACCTTGTGTGCACTCTAGAGGTCATATTTATGGCTCAAATGTCTTGATATTTGGTCAAAATGTTTGTCTGAATAAGATCAAAGAAGAGTTCAAAAATGGGTCATGTAGGGTCAAATTCTAGGTCACTAGGTCAAACTTGAGAAAAACTTTGTTTGCACTCAAGTGGTCATATATGTTGCTCAGATGACCCGATATTTGGTCAGAATCTTTGTCTACATGATATCTTGGATGAGTTTGTAAATGGATCATGTGGGAGCACAACTAGGCCACTAGGTTAAACTTTAGAAAAACCTTGTTTGCATTCTAGAGGCCACATTTTCAGCTGAAATGTCTTGATATGTGGTGGAATTGTTTCTCTACATAAGATCTCAGACAAGTTCAAAAAGGACAAGTTTGGTAAAAAACTAGGTCACATGGTCAAATTTTAGAAAAATCTTTTGTGCTTGTAGAGGTCCTTATGTTTGTATTAAAGGTCTAAATATTTATTCAGAATGTTCCTTTTCATGATCTCTTTCATATTAGATATTGGGTCACATGGTTAAAGTAGGTCACTAGGTCAGATCTTACGATAACAATCCTTTCTATGAAGTCACTATACTTCTGGCATAGATATCTTGAAACATGATAAGAATGTCTTTCAAATTTAACCTTTTCCTGTACAATCCCTTGTTTTAACGTCCATATGAATTTATACTTGGGAAAATATTGTGGGAAAAGAAGAAATTGCTTGTATCGAACAATGTCTTCTGTTTCTACAATATTGTCTAATCTTTAGGTTGGGTACTTTTCAAATTACACCCACTTTTGGTTGACCTCTGCAACTTCTTTCAAATTGACCAGTCTAAAATTTTCAAAGGGTAAGGGTTAATCTCTGACACAAGATTTGTTAGGACAAGATTAGGTCACTTTTGCCATTTTACTTCTTTAGTCAATGACTCAGGTGAGCGATTTAGGGCCAATGGCCCTCTTGTTACTGAAAAATCATGTCATCTCATTTTCTCTGAAACTATTGGATGGATTTGATTCAAACTTCACAGCATGTATTGGGCACAGAATGTGGTTACGCTCAATTAACTTTTTAAAGAATTATAGCTCTTTGATGAAAGATCATGTCCCATTTCCTCAGCAACTTGTAGTTTTGAACTTAACTATTGGATGGATATGATTCAAATTTCACACAAGAAGTATCATGAAATGATGTAAACTTGCTATTATGGTTTTCTTTTCTTGGAGGTTTTGCCCTTTGTGGAAGAAAGACTTAATTCTAGAGACAAAATGTATTTTCTTTGACAATGAACCTTTGGGGGGGGGTATTAATCATGTTTAGTGATAGTCTAGGTGTTCTTACTTTAACTATCAAATTCTTGTTTTCACAAGTCTGTAAAACTAGGTTATAGAAAACATGGTTTGTAAGGCTGTTTGTGAAAAATATTTATTCTTTTACTCCAGTATTTTCTATTTTCGAATTGCAATCGCTCTGTTTACTGGATATTAAGATTTTGTGTCAAGTTTTTGAGATATAAAACTTATTGTTAGCCATCAATTTATCACTTCAGGCTGTTAGTTCCCTCTATTAACCAATTACCGCTTGACAAAATGCTAGACTTTTCCAAATTCAAAGAAGTTGCAGACAACAATTTCAAGTTGATAAAAAAACTTTTGGAGTAGGAAACATTGTGGACATTGAAGAAATTGCTTGTCACAAGCAATTTTTTCATTGTCCATAATGTTTTTCAAGCCTTTTTTCTAGAGGGGCGTAAAAAGGAGGGATTATGTGGGAATGGGCTAAGATTATTGATCAAGTTTTTGGGATGTATAATTTATTGTTGGCCATTAATTTATCATTTCAGGCTGTTAGTTCAAAGATGAGCGATGCCAATAAACAGAAAAGGAAGTTTTCTTCTTTCTTTAAAAGTCTGGTGATCGAGCTGGACAAGGAGTTGTATGGACCAGACAACCATCTGGTTGAGGTCTGTATTTACTGTCACTTTTAGCAGAACTTGATGGATCAGTGCAAAACAGTTGTAACTGCCTATAAACATATTGCGCTGTCCCAATGAAATGTTTTTAGAGAAAATCAGAGGTATTGCTTTAGCCTATACCTTGGTTTAATTTTGCTGCATGCAACAACTTTGATTTTTTTTTCAATATCTTTATTATTAACCCTTTCCAGTTTTGCTTAATTTTAGACCAGTCCAAATTCAAAGGCTGTGTAGATGAAAACTTAAAATGAATTTAAAGTAAAAAGTAAACATTCAGCATAGTAAAAATACCAAGGAAAAAGAAGAATTTGCATGTTACAAGCAATTTCTTCTTTTTCTACTGTAACAAGCAATTTCTTCTTTTTCTACAATATTTTCTCAATTATAAGGTCACTGGGAGGAAAAAACTAGGGATTGAACAGGAAAGGGTTGAAGGTTTTGATCTGAAACTGGGGAAATATGTTTACAATCAAAAGAGCAATCTATATCTTTAAGGGGGAGTTTAATCCTAAGTTCCTTCGTGTTTGGATTATGGCTTTTTTTAACTTAGATTTTGATTTTACTGTCCAACACTTTACAAATTATTTCCAGATTGCAAATACACTAACACAATTTGAAAAAAATTGAATGATTGTCTTTTCTGAAAAATAGGTTCCATAATGGGTAGAAAACTATTTTAGAAGAGAATAATTTGCTTGTGCCTCTTTTATAGGAATCAGGATTGTTTGGGGTTTTTTTAAGGGAAAAAAAAACTTATTCTCAAAGGTTACACATATGTCACATTTGTTACTTTTTAGCTCATCTGTGCACAGAGTTACTAAAGGTTAGCTATTGTGATTGCAGTATGTCTGTGTGCGTGTGTTAAGAATTTCTTTAAACATCCTTCTGAACCAGTAGGGTTATCATGATGAAACTTGTCAGGGATTTTCAGTTGGTGAAGTTGTTCAAAAATTGTTAACAGGTGAAGTTGTTCAAAAATTGTTAACAGGTGAAGTTGTTAAAAAATTGTTAACAGATCTACAGATAGAGGGCGTAATTCGTACCAACACTACCATAAACCCTATGTTGTAGGTATTCATTTGAATCATCCTATCGAGACATTGAGCATTCATTGAGAAATAAGGATTTTAGAATGCTGTTACCTTTTTTTATCTAGACGTCTTATTAACCCTTGTCATGCTGTATAATTATCTAGCTGAATTGCTGTCAAATCAAAGCACTGAAAGCACTGATAGAACTTGTTAATCAAAATTAATATTTCTTTTAGAAATCAATTTCATTAACAACTCTGGTAGGAAAAGTACAAGCAGGAGGTGTAGACTAAGATCAGCCTGCACATAAGTGCAGTCTGATCTTAGTCTACACCTCCTGCCAAAACTGGAATATTCCGGGTTCAGCACGACAAGGGTTAAAAAAATCAGATCCACTTTTTACTTTTCGACAGAAACAAATAATAAAATCTTCCCCTCTGAAACCAGAGGGCAAGGAGCTTTGATATTTGGTATTCAGTGTGTCTTAGGGGACCACTATTAGGCTATCAATCTTGTTCATATAATATTCCAGGGTCATACTTGGACCACACCTTATTTTGAATTGAAACAAAAAAGGAAAACTTTGAAACCAGAAAGCTAAGAAAATTGGTATTTGGTTTTAGAATCTCCCTGTATACATTGAAACTAAGATGAAAATTTCTTAAAATCTCTTAAAATCTCCCTCCCCCCCCCACCCACCCACACACAAAAAAGAGAGAAAGTCTAGATCAGTGATATTTGGTTTGTATCATCTTTAGTAAATCTCTTCCTAATTTGTAAAACCCATTTCCTCACGGCAAAATTTTTGACCAGTCCAAATTGAAGGGAGTTGCAGTCAACAATTCAAAACTTACGAAATTCTGGATTATTTTACTTTTGGGGTAGAAAACATTGTGGATAACGGAGAAATTGCTTGTCACAAGCAATTTCTACATTTTCCAAAACTTTTTTTCTTGGGGGTGTCTTAAAGCGTCATTGAGTAGGAATGGGTTAATGATGCGACTAGGTTTGTATTTGGGCTAGGTATAGGTAGAAACCTGTTTATTTAACATCAATTGGGAAATGAGTTTTTCCAACTCTGATAAATACTATTGATACTGTTTCCTGGAGAATACACCAGTACTCGTACCAATTCTGTGGGCCAATGACAAAAGATCAAAAGCCATTCCTGGGAATCAAACTCTTTTTTGGATTTTACTCAAAATGACAAGAGGTTCTTATTGCTTTAAAACTATTGAAGATACTTATCATCGATGTTCACCTTGTATCTAATGTCAAGGCCAAGTAAATGATAAGGTCAAGGACATCTAACCAGGTCAAACTTAGATGAAAAATCAGTTTATGAGGCATTTGTGTTACACAAATATCTTGTAATCTTTACAGTGGCACAGGACCCAGAGTACACAAGAAACAGATGGATTTCAGGTGAAGAGACCCGGAGACCAGAATGTTCGATGTACTGTCTTACTCATGTTAGATTATCAGGTATATTAACCCCTTACCAAACATTAAATTTTAGAATAATCCAAATTGAAAGGAGTTGCAGACGACAATTAAAAGTGTATGAAATTTTAGATTTTTCAATTTTCTTGGTAAAAAACATTGTGGAAAATGAAGAAATTGCTTGTTACAAGCAATTTATTCACATTACACAATGTTTTCCCTAATCTTTTTCTATAGAGGCATCAAAAAGCTGTGTAGGAATAGGTTAATAACATAGGGGAGATTTCTAGACTGGACCAAATTGTGAAAAGTGGAAGAAAACATACCTCAGTGGCTACATTTGAAAATAAGCACAATCAATTATGCTTCAACAACCACCTCTATTAACCCATTACCTTACAATGGCGATTTAACCCTTTCCTGGACAAACCAGGGATTTTATGTCACTGTGATTTTATACATGAGAAAAAATTGTGGAAAAAGGAAAATTGCTTATGACAAGCAATTTCTCCTTTTCCCACAATATTTTCCACCACATAGGATGGTTTCATTTCAAATTGCATCCAATTTTCGTTGTCGTCTGCAACATCTTTCAATTTGGACCAGTCTAAAATTTCAAAAAACAGGAAAGGGTTAAGAAGCCCCAAAGAAAAAGAACCCTTAAAGACATACTGTAGAAAATGAAGAAATATTGTGTTACAAGCAACTTTTTCATTATCGACAATGTTTTTTACCCCAAACGTAAGAAATCCTAAATTTCATAAGATTCAAATTGTCGTCTGTAACTCCTTTTAATTTGGACCAGTCTAAAACTTTGTGGTGTGGTAATGGGTTAACCCATTACATTACCAAACAACAAAATTTGAACTGGTTTTAGCTCTACTGACTAATGACCAGAAGAGCTATAGCGATGGAGAGTTTGCAGTCAAGCATCCCTCCACTAAATTTTCCTTGTTAAGACTTTTATGCCCCAAACACTTATGAGGGGGGGATATAGATTTGCCTTTGTCCGTCCGTCCGTACTTCCGTCCTCTCGTCTGTCCTGAAATTGTCCAGAGCATATCTTTGGAAGTATAATAGCTATCAACTTGAAACTTCATAGATGGATGGACCTCATTGAGGAGAAGTGAAGTGCACAAGAAACACAACTCTTGCTTGAATAATTTTAGAGTTATTGCCCTTTGTTATTTTAAAGACTTACATTTTGTCCGGGGCATATCTCTGAAAGTATAATAGCTATCAACTTGAAACTTCAAAGGTTGATAGACCTCATTGAGGAGAAGTGCAGTTTACAAGACCCACAACTCTTGCTTGCATAATTTTGGAGTTATTGCCCTTTGTTGGTTTTAAGACTTAGATTTTGTCCGGGGCATACCTCTGAAAGTATAATAGCTATCAACTTGAAACTTCATAGGTGGATAGACCTCATTGAGTAGAAGTGCAGTGCTCAAGAACAACAACTCTTGCTTGCATAATTTTGGAGTTATTGTCCTTTATTATTTTAAAGACTTAAATTTTGTCCGGAGCATATCTCTCAAAGTATAATAGCTATCAACTTGAAACTTCATATAATAGCTATCAACTTGAAACTTCATAGATGGATAGACCTCATTGAGGAGAAGTGAAGTGCACAAGAACCACAACTCTTGCTTGAATAATTTTGGAGTTATTGCCCTTTGTTATTGTAAAGACTTAAATTTTGTCCGGGGCATATCTCTGAAAGTGTAATAGCTATCAACTTGAAACTTCAAAGCTCCTGTATCATTGGATTAGTTTTAAACTTTCACAGAATGATTGTATCATCATCATAATCTTTTCTTTCAAAATTGGGTTCTATTAGTCAAGAAAAACAGGAAAAAAGCTAATGAAAATAAAATTTCATTGAAACTCCTTTTTTTTGCAATAAAGTCCATAGTTTTCATTGGATTCTGTCCGTCCATCCATCCGTTCACAATTACAAAAAATCTTCTCCTCCTAAACTTACCATGGAATTTCAACAAAACTTCACAGAAATGATCCTTAGGTCATGCTCTTTCAAAATACTTCATTGAATTGAAATCCATGAAGAACTCTGGTTGCCATGGCAACGGAGTGAAAAAACTTAAAAAATCTTCTCCTCCCAAGCGGTAAGGCCTAGAGCTTCGATATTTGGTACAAATCATCATCTATTGACCCTCTACCAAAATACTTCAAAGATAAACTGTATTATGAAAATTAGCCCTATTCTGGGTGATCTCTGATTTTACATATAAATAAAGAAGGAAATCTTTAAAAATCTTCTTCTCCCAAACCATAGGGCCTAGAGCTTTGATATTTGGTAAACATCATCATCTATTGACCCTCTACCATAATACTTCAAAGAATTACTGTATTCTGAAAATAAGCCCTTTTCTTTGTGATCCCTGAATTTACATAGATATAAAGAAGGAAATCTTTAAAAGTTTCTTCTCCCAAACCATAAGGTCTAGAGCTTTGATATTTGGTAAACATTATCATCTATTGACCCTTTACCAAAATACTTCAAAGAATTACTGTATTCTGAAAATTAGCCCTCTTCTGGGCAATCCCTGTTTTTACATAGAATAAAATAAGGAAATCTTTAAAAATCTTCTTCTCCCAAGCCATAAGGCATAGAGTTTTGATATTTGGTACTAATCATCATCTATTGATCCTCTACCAAAATGCTTCAAAGATTTACCCTATTCTGAAAATTAGCCCTCTTCTTGGCAATCCCTGATTTTACATAGAATAAAAGAAGGAAATCTTTAAAAATCTTCTTCTCCCAAGCCATAAGGCCTAGAGCTTTGATATTTGTTACAAATCATCATCTATTGGCCCTCTACCAAGATACTTCAAAGAATTACATTATTATGAAAATTGGCCTTTATCTGGCGATCCCTGATTTTACATAGAATAAAAGAAGGAAAACTTTAGAAATCTTCTTCTCCCAAACCATAAGGCCTAGAGCTTTGATATTTGGTACATATCATCATATATTGACCGTGTACCAAAATACTTAAAAAAATTAGCCCCTTTCTGTGCAATCCCTAATTTTAGTTGAGAATAAATAATGATATCTTTGAAAACCTTCTTCTCCTAAACCATTAGGCTTACAGCTTTTATACTTGGTATGTATTGATATCTATACTTCAAAGCATTACCATATTCAGGAAACTAGTGCTATATGGTGGGATCATCAATATACCTAGGATTAAAAGAGAAATCCTTAAACATCTTCTCCAAAATAATTAGACAGAGGGATTTGCTATTTTGTTTATATCATAAAGCCATGTACCATCATACTCAGGGGAGTGATTTAGGACCATCATGGTCCTCTTGTTTTCTAAACCCTTTGAGATATTGAGCTGACTTTTGGTATGTGAGTCCACATTATCGAGTTACAGAACGAGTTCAAGTTTGGTTCCGGCTTATTGATTTTTGAGGAAGATATGGATGCTGGACTTAGAAAATTACCAGGAAATTTCAGTTTTCCGGACTTTTTTTCTTAATCCTCAGAGATATTGAGCTAATTTTTGATATGTGAGTCTGTATCAATTAGTTACAGAAAGTTTAAGTTTGGTTCCTGTGTATTGATTTTTGTGGAAGATACGGTTGTTGGACTTAGAAATTACCAAGAAATTTCAGTTTTCCGGACTTTTTTTCAGACTGCACTTATGTGCAGGCTGATCTTTGTCTATACCTCTTGCCCAAACCGGAATATTCCTGGTTGAGCATAACAAGGGTTAAGAAGGATCCATTCTAAATGCCTCCCTGGTTTAACTCATTATTAGACAGCAATATTTTAGTCTCATCCTATTTGAAAGGAGTTGCAGACAACAATTTAAAGTTTATAAAATTGCAATTTTCAAGTTCTTGTATAATTTGTTTTACAAAAACCAAAAAGAAAAAAAACACCAAAAATTAATCCTGTCGTGAATGGCATATCTTTTTGGGCAAGTACAAAGTATTGTCACCTCTTCATAGGTTAATCAATTTGTACATAGCCTGCCTTTTTTGACCGCCAAGTAGAAAGCTTTGTAAAACATTGTGGAACATGAAGTGATTGTACCTAGCAATTTATTCTTTATCTTTAGGCCACAGCCATAGCGCAGTTGGTAGGGCATCAGACTGCTAATCATGGGGTCCCTGGTTCGATCCTTGGTTGGGGCAAATATCCTTCGTGTAGCTGGAGAGTTGGAAAGTATGTAGTGGTAGTACTGGTGTGAGAAATACCAGGAATCCATGGTTAGGTGCTCCAGCCGCTGTGATATGTCTAAAATACTGTTAAAAGCCCCACTCAAACAGACAAACTTCTTTACCCTTGAAGTTTTCTTTCCAGGAAAAGAAATTAAGAATAAATTTCATGAACTTGAAATTTTCATGGCAGCTTTTTCCAATTAGGATAAGTGTAAAATTTTGTCATCTGATAATGGGTTAATAGTGTTAATTATTTATGCATTACAGCCTGCCCAGTTCAAGCTCGATCCACGACTTGCCCGTTTACTAGGAGTTCACACTCAGACACGGCCAGTCATCATCAATGCTCTGTGGCAGTACATCAAAACACACAAACTACAGGATCAACATGAGAGAGAGTACATTAATTGTGACAAGTATTTGGAACAGGTAATTTGGAATAATTTGATATAAGTTGTACAACTCATTGTGACTATTCTAGAAATTTTGTGTGATACGTCATTGAAAAATGAATTTGAGTATGCTGCTATTTTGTATGCATGTCAAGTAGTTTCATAATAATCGTCCCAGGTCCCGATGAATATCTTTCCAACATTTGTCTCCCACCATTGGGTGGATAAAATTGTCTACATATGTGGGATTAGCAGCTGGAGGCTCGGAAAGGATAGAGAACTACTAGTTCTCTTCAAACAATCTATGGTTAGGCTTCAGCCGCAGTAATTTGACTGAAATAATGTTAAAAGTGGTGTTAAACCCAATTTAATCAATCAAGCAATCAACCAGTTATATCAACCAGTTATTTAGTTGCTTTGACTTTTATTTGTGATGTATGCCTTGATATTTTAAGATTAAAAGTGATCACTTTGTAGTTCAACAGAATGGTTTGGAAAAATATCAAAGTGCAAAAAGCAAAAGCATGTTTAAGATGATGAAGTTTTAGACTGGTCTTATCTGAAAGAAGCTGCAGACAACATTTCAACTTGTACTTAAATTGGCAAGTGCCAAATGGAATGGAATGAGAAAAAATCAGAAGCAATATCTCCTTTTCCAACACAGATTTTCATGATTGTATATCTTGAGGTTATTAGAAAGTGTAATTGTGTGGTAATAGGTTAAAAGGCCTTTGCAGGAAGGTGCATTAAATCCTAAATATCTATTTTTTCTTATGTAAGAAGTACAAATGAGACTGAGTATCTTTATATTTGAATGTACTTATAAAATGTGTAACATTAATGGTTTAACAGATCTTTGACTGTAAGAGAATGAAGTTTGCGGAGATTCCAGGCAAGTTACACTCTCTACTGATGCCTCCAGATCCCATTGTTATCAACCATGTGATCACTGTGGAAGGTCCCGATGCTAGAAAAACAGCGTGTTACGATATTGATGTGGAAATTGTAAGTATTTGCTAGAACAACAGCATGTTACAATATTGATTTGGAAATAGTAAGTATATGTTAGAGAACATAGTGTTTCAATATTGATTTGGAAATTATATTTGTATTTCAAACAGACATGGCCCTAATGTTGAGAAGAATGAGGGCATCATTTATGGTGCATTACTCCTGTTTATGACTCCCAATCTTCAATCATGGGTTTAATCCCCAGCCGCGGCACATATCCTTTCCGACTTTAACTCTCACCAATGGGTCGGTGAAATGCGACAAAAATAAAATTCTGGCACAAGTTTTTTTCAATTGGGCAAAAGTTCATGGCGCCAAAAAAATAAAAAGTTTGTAAATAAATACATTTACTTTCACTAATCTCCAGAAATCAAGTCATAGGGCCAAGTGTGTATAATTGCTCCAGGGCTTGTATATTTGGTCAATTATGTCATCAAGTCTTGACACTAGACCAACACAATACCAATTTCAATTACAGTTCTGATTGACAGCAAATCAGATGAATGAAACAGGCTCATTGGTTGATGGGTCCTATTGATTTTGTGTTGTAAGCATGACTTAGTAATATCGATGACCGGATGAAACTTCTCAGATGACGGCTATTCGTTAATAGACCTGTAGATCTCAATTATCATGCATAAATTGGCTCTCTTTATGAAAAATGTAATTTAACTGGCATCATTTGCCTTTTCCTGATGGATACTATTGCTGGATTCGGTCATATTTTCGTATATTTCTGCTGACAGTTTCAGTAAGTTGCAGCACTGCTACCTCATTTTCATGCTAAAACACTGAATCATGATTTGTGGGTAATAAGTAGGATATTCTGATGACTTGATGATAGTAACAGTGGTATTTTGTCAAAATTTGACGCCACCCTCATGGCGCAGTTGGTAGCGCATCACACTATCATTCAAAGGGTCCCGGGTTCGATCCCCGACGGCAGCAATACTCTTTCAGACATTTGTCTCTCACCAATGAGTAGATAATCGTATACCTATGTGGGATAGTAGCTGGAGGCTGGGAAAGTACGTAGTGGTAGTACTGGTGCGAGAAATACCAGGAATCTATTGTTAGGTGCTCCAGCCGCTGCGATATAACTGACAGATTGTTAAAAGCAGCGTTAAACCCCATTCAAACAAATAAAACAAATCAAAATTTGACAGAAATTTCAAAAGTTCTTCTGTTCGAAAAGCAGACGAACCATTTCTTTTTTCATTAATTCATACCCAAGAATGTTCAACCTTAAATCGATTTTTTAATTACAGGTGTCTATATTATTTCATTTTTAAATCATGCATACTTTACAAGGTTTATTTCTATTTCCTTCTCTCTGTTTTTCTAATTAAAGTACTGAAAGCACTGATTAAATATTAGTAAAATCAATGTAGTTGTTTGACTTAGCTACATTCATTCAAGGCAAAATTACAAATAAATGACCATGTTTACAATCTGTTTAAAATGCACATTGATTGTTTTTTAACAGTGCAGTAAAGAAATGTTCAACTTTGGCACCAACTAATCAATCTGGCCCCAACTTTTCTCCATTTTGCCCCATTTTTTTTTTAATTTGGCGAAAGTGATGGTGACAACTATTATAAGCCAGAGCTAACCCTGTAATCGTAAACCTAAGTGGCATAGCAGCTGTAGGCCAGGAAAGGATGTGGTAGTACTGGTGTGAGAAATACCAGGAATCCATTGTTAGGTCTCCAGCTGCCGCAATATGAATGAAATGCCGAATAAACATCTGTCTCAGAATTTCATTAAAAATCAAAGGTCTGAAATTGCCTGATGGCTTGATTGTGTGTCAACATTTCTTTCGGAATTTAATTATTGTAAACAACATAGTTTAATTAGGAAGAACAGGCAGTGTAGACTAAGATCAGACTGCATTTGAGGGCAAGCTGATCTTTGTCTACTTCGCCTGTTCTTCTCTTCCAAAACAGGAATATTCTGAGATCAGCATGACAAGGTTTAAAATGCTACTTTCATCAGGATCTGTAATGTTAAATTAAGTTATCTAAAACTAATTTTGAATTCCTCTCAACCAAGTATCCAGGCTATTGGATGGTGGGAGTTGTATGTTATTTTTCTATCACTTAATTAAGCTATTTTGATTGAGGATCATTAATGCAACATCAATATTAATTGTTTTAACCCATTACCAGAAGGCAGAATTTTAGACTAGTCCAAATTGAAAGGAGTTGCAGACGACAAATTAAAATTTATGGTATTTAAGAATTTTTTAACTTTCTGGGAAGAAAACATTGTGTAAAATGAAGAAATTGCTTGTCACAAGCAATTTCTTCATTTTAGACAATCTTTTCCTGATTGTTTTTCTTAAGGGGCATCCAAAAGCGTCATTGTGTGGGAATGGATCCACACTGTATAAAAGAAGAGAATCTCCTGAACTCACTTCAATAAAACAATTCTGTCTTACCAAAGTTCCTTGTATTTTGAAAGGTTTAGATGTTGTCGGCAATTTCTTGTCGTTTTTTATTCCGAGACAGATAAAAATCTCTATGCATCAAGAATAAAACTTTAAAGAAACTTGCAATTTAAATAAAGTTTGATAGATGATTTTATCATTCTTGTAATCTGCTGACAGATGTATCAAACTGTATCATTTCCAATGCTAATTGTTTCATATTGTAAACCTTTGTCATGCTGAATAAAATACTTTACAAAATTGAATGAAAATCAAAGGGCTGAAAGCCCTGAAAGTAATAGTTCTTGGTCAAGATTTATTTTGTAAGTTGAATGGGTTAATCTATTCCCGACATTGACACTTTTTGATGCCACACAAGAAAAAATAATTAATTTTCACAATTCTGAGTAGAACAAATCTAAAATTTCATAAACTTTAACCCTTTACTGTACAATCACTGGTTTTTACGTACTTGTAATTTTATACTTGAGAAAATATTGTTGAAAAAGAAGAAATTGCTTTTTACAAGCAATTTCTTCTTTTTCAACAATATTTTCTACCCTAGTGAATGGTTATTATTCAAATTAAATCCACTATAAATTGTGGTCTGCAAAACCTTTGAAATTGGACAGATACAGGAAAGGGTTAAATTGTCGTCTGCAACTCCTTTCAATTTGAACAAGTATAAAATTTTGCCATCTGGTAATGGGTTAAATTTTGTTGGACGATAATTGGTTTACCCATTACCAAACAAGAAAATTTTGGACTTGTCAAATTTGAAGGAGTAGCAGATGTAAATCTCAAGTTGGTGAGATTTTAAAAAATCTTTGTCTTTTTGGGCAGAAAACATTGTGGATAATGAAAAAATTGCTTGTGACAAGAAATTTCTTCATTTTCCTCAATGATTTCCAAAGCCTTTTTCTATAGGGGTGTGAAAAGGTGTCATTGTGTGGTAATGAGTTACATGAATTCTTTACAGTATAATATAACATTTGCCTTTTCAACTTTTTTAGGATGACACTTTAAAGCAACAGATGAACAGTTTCCTTCTATCCACCCAGAGTCAAAATGAAATCGCTAATCTGGATAATAAGGTATTTTTATTTCATTAAAGATGGTGGATTTACAAATCTTTTTTCAACAATTAAGCCTTGTCAAAACCCTGTGACAAAACAATATTCAGAAATATAAAATGCTGATCTTGAAAGTGTAAACATTAGATAATAAAATGTTTGGTTAACACTTGAAATAATTTTGGCACAGGTCAAGGCGAAACAGAGTAAGTTTAGCTAGCCAGGAGCATTATTTCTCTATTTATAGACTGATTTCAAAATAAATAGGCTCTTTTTATCCCAATTCTAGTAAGCAAGGCTTATTTTCAATGGGCTGAAAGTTCTGTCCAGTTGTCAGTCCATATTTTTTGTGAAAATTGATTTTCATCTCTGGCTCCTAAGGAAGAAACAGGTTGTGAAGACCACAATCAGACTGCACTTGTCTGCAGGCTGATCTTTGTCTATACCACCTGCAAAAACATTCCAATTTCAGCATTACAAGTGTTAACCAAATTATAAACCAAGCTTATATTTTCTGGATGCCCTTACATAATGAAATCATATTTGACCTATTTACTTTTATAAGGAAAGGCTTTAATTTGTGATTAAGTACCATGGCTCCATAGCCCTGTGACATTCACTTTGACCTTTAACCTTATTTTAAAAAAAGAAATTCATGGCTACTCTTATCAGATGATAGGCATTCATTATGTGACCAAAGTTATTGACACTCTGATCTTTTCCCGGACCCACACTATTAACCTTTTTTTGCACTAGCATAATCATAATGATATTTTTTGTGACAAGCACCCACTAGAGTGAGCTATGTTGTCCACAGACAACTCTTGTTGTGAACTTTGCACAAGTCGTCCTTGGACAGTCATTCCAGTAGATAATCAAAGGACTGAAAGTCCTGAGAGCAGTTTAGCTGGCTAATCAGTAACCGCACTCAATAATGCCAGCATGTATCATCAAGATGAGTCAGTAAATCGTACACCTAAGTGGGATGAGCAGCTAGAGGCTGATAAGGATGTATTGATAGTACTGGTGTGTGAACTACCAGGAATCCATGATTAGGAGCTCCAGCCACCCCGATATAACAGAAATACTTTTAAAAGTTGTGTTAAAACCCATTCAAGCAATCACAACCCTTTACCGAAATCACTATTTTGATTCAATCACAACATTTTCTTCAATATTATTTCATCAGTTGGTGAAAATTTGTGGTTATATGGTAAAATGTTAAATGATAAAAAGGTAGGGAAAACAAAGCCTTTTGCTTTGAGCAAATTATTATTACAATTGAAGTACTACATGTCTGTTTCAAAAATATAGTCAAATTCGAAAGGAATTTGATGGGGTTAAATAGGCACTTGAATCGCTAGTATAACAGGGTAGTAACTTGTAACATATACTAATGTATTGTGTATACGGGGTGTGAATTTGCTCAGTTCTGCCAGGTCAAAAATAACAGACAGGATTAGGAGTTTGTTTACATGTATGTATTCGCTAACTCCACTTACCACTGACTAGTTTCAACTTAAAACGCGAAGAAATCGTTTCTCTCATTTAGACAATTCATTAGACAATTTACCATGAATATATTAAGTCGAAATTTAAAACCATTTTCCTTGATATTCATGGCTAAAAGGAGGCTGTTGGCATTCAGCAAGTAAGTTATTTTCTCCATCAGCGATGAAACAAGATGGAGGCGATCACATAGATTTTAACTTCAAATTTATGAGCATGCACTGAAATGAGCAGAAATGCTTGAAAACTTGTTTACGGTTGATCGATTTGAAATACCACTTTTGTTCTACAAAACCGCAAAAAATCACCTTACATTTTATATAAGAGATGAAGAGAATTTTTTTTTGTTTTCATGGAGGTATGAACCGAAAAAACTTAGTCAAACTGTATGAATACGTGAAGGGGATTCATACATATGTTTAATTAGGTTTTCAGTTCATACCTCCCTGAAAACAACAAAAAAATATCTTCATCTCTTATAATTTAATACATTCCCGCTCAATGACGCTTTTAGACACCCTCATGAAAAAATGCTTTGGAAAACATTGTGGAAAATGAATAATTTGCTTGTTTCAAGCAATTTCTTCATTTTTCACAATGTTTTCTACCCTTAAAATAAGAAAATCCAACAATTAATAATTTTTTGGTAATTAATTAATAGCGTCAAGCAAAAAAAAAAAAAGCACTTTACAAATGTTGATACTTTTTCTCTATGGGACTATTTTGTGCGGAAGCATACAAAACAACTGCGCACTCAAAATTTTGTTCATGGAAGTTTGAACAATATTTTCTGACACCTGGTTTTGATAGACGAAATTAGAAATTAAATTATTTCCAGATCCATGAAACAGTTGAGACCATAAACCAGCTAAAGACAAACAGAGAATTCTTTTTGAGTTTTGCCAAGGATCCACAAGAGTTCATCAATAACTGGCTGGTATCACAGACTAGAGATCTGAAGGTTGGTGGGAACATCTGGATATCCTGTTCACATGGATTGTTTGCTTATCCAAAACACTTTACCAGAGGACAAGAAATTTCTTGTTTTGTATACATTAGTAACAGTTCACATTTCCGTATTGCGGTCCTGTTATATGTAGAAACAAGAAATTTCTTATTTTTTATACATTAGTTACAGTTCTCCACAACTTCTTTCAATTTTACCTTTCTAACATTTTTGATGTCTGGTACTTATTTTGAATTCTAACTAAATCAAATATTGTGACTCATTATACAGTATTACTGAAGCCAAAACACTATTCAGAGCTGTTACTAGAATGCGTTCTTATTTGTGCGAAACAAGGTCAGACAAGTTAATTCCCTTGATTATTTTCATTTATGACTTTATGAGTTGTTTCCCTTGAATATTTACTGAATCAAATGTGACCATATATTTGTATTTGGCATGTGATGTCATCTTTAATTCCTGTACAAAAATAAAATAAAAATTTAAATAAGACTCAAATTGCCCAAATGATATAGTTTTACCTGGTGGTGTCAATTAAGATTTGAGATTTTTGATTTGCTGAAAATTTTGTTTCATACCTAAGGGAAAAAAATTCTTGAGTATGTATCTATTGTTTTGTTTGCATACAAGGTAATTTAATAGAACAGCTGTCTCGAACTGGTGATTTTTTTTTTATAGAAATTTGATAGTTTTTATATTGTATGTCCGATATATGTACTGTTGTATATTTCAGACAATGACGGATGTTGCGGGTAACCCTGAGGAAGAGAGACATGCCGACTACTACCATCAACCCTGGTCACAGGAGGCTGTGTGTAGATACTTCTATGGCAAGGTGAAGCATATTACATTCTGTTCTCTTTAACCCTTTCCTGTTTTGCAAAATTTTAGATCAATCTAAATTAAAAGTTTTTGCAGATGAAAATTGAAAGTGGATTTAATTCAAAAATAAACATTAAGTAGGGTAGAAAATATTGTGGAAAAAGAAGAAATTGCTTGATACAAGCAATTTCTTCTTTTTCTACAATGTTTTCTCATATATGAAATCACAAGGACGTAAAAACCAGGGATTAAACTGGAAGGGGTTAAAAAAGTTTAACCATCCATTGCATCTTGAGATCAATATTTTCATGCTAATTTTTGGCAATGTCACTTGCCAATATAGAAATTTTTCATGTTCAGTTGGAGAACTAATGTAAAACTGTATTCTGAAATTTGTCATTGATGTTAAACACATGATATTGTAAACACATGATTTTGCATGTAATTGGGGATATGGTTTTGCCTAAAGGTTCTCAAGTTTGACTATCTTCCTTTGTATATAACTGATCACAAATTTGCTGATAATAAGCAAGCTAAATTTCTTTTGAAAATGGTTTCTTTTCAATATGTTTATTTCAAGCTCGTCTATTTAGCTCTACTGGCCAAAGGTCACTGGGGCTAATGTCAGCATGTTGTGTCCATCATACATCAATCCATCCATAAACTATTTCTTTAAAAATCTTTTCCTTAGAACTTGATCAATTTCAATTGATTTTGTCACCTTTGGTTACCATTAACCCTTTCCCGTTCATATACAGGATTTCACGTTCCTGTGATTTCATACTCAAGAAAACATTGTGGAAAAAGGAGAAATTGCTTGTAACAAGCAATTTCTCCTTTTTCCACAATATTTTCTACCACATAGGATGGTTTCTTTTCAAATGGCATCCAGTTTTCATTGACGTCTGCAACCTCTTTCAATTTGGACTAGTCTAAAATTTCCAAAAACAGGAAAGGGTTAATCAAATTCCTTCAAAGAATTTTGATTGGATGTTAAACATGGCTTAACCCATTACCAAACAACAAATTTCTAGACTGGTCCAAATTGAAAGAAGTTCTACACTACAAGTTTTGATCAAGGGACATTGAAAAATCTTGGTCTCATGAGGAATAAAATTGAAGAATGAAGAATAATAAAGAAATTGCTAATTTTCTGCAATGTTTTACAGAGAGATTTTTCTTGAGGGGAATCAAATTGTTTCACTGTGTTGGAATGGGTTAGATATGGTTTGGGCTAATTTCCTTGTATTTTGTAAATTACAACTTTGAACATTTTCCTCTCAGAAACCACTGGCTGGATTATTACCAAATTTCGTGGAATATATCCTGTGGTAAACCTTTTGTTAGATGAATTGAATAATTTTGATTGGATAAGGACATGGCTTTTATATATGAAGCATATTTCCATACATCCAGCAATAACTGTTCAGTAGGGTTAATATTGTGGAAAAAGAAGAAATTGCTTGTTACAAACTATTTCAAATTTTACCTTGGGGCGTCTAGAGAGTCACTGAGTGGGAATGGGTTAACTTGTACCTCACGTAGTAAATGATATATATGACTTGACTTTTGTAGCAGAATTAAAAGTTTGAAATTCTTCTTTGGAACTATTTTAATAATTTCTTACTATGTATTGCTGGATATGAAAAGATGAATCAGACTATATTGAGTCCATTATTCTCTAAATCAGTACAACAGGCTCTAAAGTGCCTCTAGTTTAATCCTTTCCTATACAATCCCTGGTTTTTAAGTCCATGCAATTTTACACTTAAGAAAATATTGTGAGAAAAGAAGAAATTGCATATATCAAGCAATTTCTTCTTTCATCACAGTATTTTCTACCACATAGAATGGTTTTGTTTCAGATTGCACTCACTTTTCATTGTCATCTGAAACATCTTTCAAATTGGGCCAGTCTGAAATTTTGAGAAACAGGAAAGGGTTAACAAAAAGTTGATGTATTATAGTCACCTTTGGCTCAGTGTGTCAAGCTATAACCTTAGTAATTTCTCTTTTATATTTAAGAGATGAAGAGAATATTTTTTGTTTTCATGGAGGTATGAACCGAAAAACCTAATCACACTGTATGAATACGCAAAGCTGATTCATACAGTGTGGTATTAGGTTTTTCCGTTCATACCTCCATGAAAACAAAAGATATCCTCTTCATCTCATATAATGTGATAGCATCGAGCGAAAAATGCAACAATTTAACAAATTTTAGTAGTGAACTATTTTGTGTGGAAGCATTCAAAATGGCTGCGTACTCAAAATTTTGTTCATGGAGGTATGAATTAATTTTTTCGACCAATCAGATCGCTCGTTTTTGATAGACGAAACTAAGAATTAAATTATTTGATTGTGGTTACTTGAAACTTGGCATTTATGTTAACCATCAAAAGTGCAAACACTATTATCATGAGAGACAACTCTAATTGCACTTTTTGTAATACATATAACTATGCCCTTTGTACAAATTGAAGAAAGCAGGACAAAATCAACCCAAACTGAATTTATAATTAAGATAATTTCACTGGTTTTTGGATGAAATTATCAAGTGATAATCCATTACAATATCTCAATAATCTATTGAAAAACATTTAATAAAAATGTTGTCTTTGTCTGAAACTTCTTATAACTTTGATTAGTTTATGAATTTGTCAGCTATTATTAAGTTCTATTTTTAATCTTTTTCAGGTGCAACAAAGGCGCATAGAACTAGAGCAGGCTCTGGGGATTAGAAATACATAAACAATCAATCCATCATAAGTTCATGAAGAATTTATAATTATTCATCTATTACTAGAAAGCCTTGATGTGTTCATGAACTGCTTGACATAATTCACTTGTACAGTTTCTTTCATTTCTTAATTTATGTTCAAGTACCATATTCAAAGTTTTATTCTAATTATGGGAAAACGATAGTGGAGCAATTTTCGCTTGTTTAACTAGACCCCAAGTGAAAACTGGCAGATGTGGATTCAATTTGAAATCATATTGGTTGCCAATCTTTTTTCAAACGTTAAGATCCCTGAAATAATACAAGTAGTACTTGAAGCCTTCATTAATTTGTGATCCTAAAAGTCCATAAACTTGGATTGTCTACAATTCTGTTCAACTCCTCAAGGTCACATGACATCAAATCATAAAATAGGCTTGACCCTTTCCTTTTATGCAGAATTTGAGACCTATCAATAATCAAAGGTTTTGCATAAGAAAATTTACAGTAGATTTAATTTAAAATGTAACCATTCAGTAGGGTAGAAAATATTGTGGAAAAAGAAGAAATTACTTGTCACAAGCAATTTCTTCTTTTTCTACAATGTTTTCTCAATTATAACATCCCGTTTCTTGAAATTTTAGACAGGTCAAAACTGAAAGAGGTTGCAGACAATAAAGCTTAAATGCAATTTGAAATAAAAACTATTCTGTTTGTTAGAAAATACTGTGGGAAAAGAAGAAATTGCTTGTTACAAGCAATTTCTTCTTTTCTCACAATATTTTCTTAAGTGTAAAATTGCATGGACATAAAAACCAGGCACATTTCATAGACAATTGAAATGCTAATAATATGATGATTACAGAGGATATTTGTTTGTTTCAGTGTGAGATCAATTCATCTTTCTTTAACCGTTTCCTGTTTTTGAAAGTTTAGACTGGTCCAAAGATTGTGGGAAAAGGAGAATTTTCTCGACCATAAAATCACAATGAGGTAAAATCCAGGGTTTGTATAGGAAAGGGTTAAGAAAACAAAGCTATATTTTCATGAGAAGCAGAGTCTACAAAATGAAAGATGCATCAATATTAAATGAAAAACAAATGATTATTGTATTTTCTAAAAGGCAAAAATATTACTTTTTATCATTTTGTTTGTGATCTACATGGCAAACTTTTGATATCATCATCTTTTGTTCCTCCTTAAAGGTTTTTCAGTTGCATAACCCATTCCCACGCAACAGATTTTAGACTGGTCCTAATTGAGAGAAGGTGCAGACGACTATTTCAAGTTGATGGAATTCTTTTCTTTTTTTCGTCCTTTTGGATAGAAAACATTGTGGATAATGAAGAAATAGCTTGATACAAGCAATTTCCAAAGCTTTTTTTCTAAAAATGAGGTGTAAAAAGGAGGGATTGAGAAGGAAAGCATTAAAGAAATAACAACAGACAGGCATATTGTTTTACAATCTATGTTTATTGGCCTTTATGCCTCTTGTCCATGAATTACTTAGTATTAGGTATATTTTTTGACTTGAAAGGGACGGGGCTTTTATATTTCACAAGTAAATTTTTTGTGGTAAGATCATACTGTTGGTCCCAACCTATTACTAAATAACATTTTAGACTGATTCAATTTCAAAAAATTGCATACTACAATTTCAGTTTAAGTTAATCAAGTATCACGGTCACTCCAGGTAGAGGTAGAAAACAATGAGGAAAAAGCAGAAAGAACATGTAACAAGCAATTTCTTCATTTTCCACATTGTTTGTCTGAGCCTTTCTCTCAACAGTCGTAATTATGTTGAAGTAGGTTAACCCATTCCCACATGACAAAATTTTACACTGGTTCAATTTGAAAGAAGTTAAACACGACAATTTTGATGTGATTAAATCTTCAAAATCTGTCTCTCATGGCAGAAAAAACTGTGGATAATGAAGAAATTGCTTGTAACAAGCAATTTCTTCATTTTCAACAATGTTTTCCAAAGCTGTCATATTGAGGAGCATCTAAAAGTGTCATTGTGTAGGAATGGGTTAAGGTCATGTAGGAAAAACATTGTCAGTTGAGTGGCATTAATCTTCAACAAACACATCTATTATCTAAAGGTGTGTATTGATCTGTTGTCACTATGTTTTGTGTTGTGTATTTTGTACTTCCATTAGTCATTAAAGGAATAAAATTAATGACCAATAAAGCGGGTGTTTCTATTTATAAGCCATCTTATTGCTGCCGAGAATCATAACCATCATTTCATCAAGGTGAACATACAAGTACAACATTGGGTAGTATTTGAATCAAAAAGCAATGAGGGAATATCAATATCGCTTCTTTTAACTAAATGTGTGCTTAAAGAGAGAGAGAGAGTGAGCTTGAAAGAGATATAGAACGATGTACCGAAATATATTTTAGTTCTTCTGAAAAAAAAGAAAAAGAGCCTTGAAGAGTAGATGATACCTGCTCGACAGACCACAAGATTTTGTCATGGGTTGTCGAGCAACTCCACCACATTCTTAACAACTACAAAATTCAAGACTTTAGCCCATCACAAACTGTCAGTATATATTACACACAATCACCTGCGGTGGGTTAAAGAGAGTATAATCAATAAATTAGTTGACCTAATTAATCATTTAGACTAGAAGTGCACTATTGACCATTGACATTTATGTAATGCATATTCATTCATTGGAGACTTGACCCTTGTCATGCTGTCTGGGCAGGAGGTATAGACGAAGATCAGCCTGCACATATGTGCAGTGTGATCTTATTCTACACCATTTGTTTGTCTCTTCTAAGCCAGAATTGTTTATAAAAATCAGTTTTCAAATGAAATGTTGACCTGTAGATAATTGTTCCAGTGATTTTAGTTCATTGATTTTAGTGAAATTTTAAACAGGATTTTATTGAGCATGATAAGGTTTAATGATGTTTCTACAGCTTATTAACCCATTACCAGACAGCAAAATTTTAGACCAGGCAAATTGAAAGGAGTTGCATACAACAACTTATAGCTAATGAATTACCTTTGGGGTTGAAAACATTGTGGATAATGAAGAAATTGCTTGCCACAAGCAATTTCTTCATTATCCACAATGTTTTCTAAAGCTTCTTTTCTTTTGGGGCGTCTAAAAGCTTCATTGATTGGGAATGGATTAAAGCCATTATCACAGTAGTTAAGGTCACCCATCAACAGTTTGCCTTTTAGCTTCACTAGCCAACAGGGCTATAGTCATGGCAATGTGTTTGTTGCTAATACTTAAACCGCAGCCATCATAGCGCAGTTGGTAGCACATCAGACTTCCAATCTTCAATCATGAGGTGTCATGGGTTTGATTCCCGGCGGCCGCACATGTCCTGTCCGACATTTTTCTCTCACCAATGAGTGTATAATCGTTAACTTCAGTAGGAGAGCAGCTGGAGGCTAGGAAAGGATGTGAAAGTGGTACAGGCAAGATATACCAGGAATCAATATACTTTAACCTTTTCTTTATAAATCTCCCCTGTATTAACTTTTAGGCAGGTTTTAACAGAAATCTCAGGAATGATCCGTTAGACATTTTGTCTAGACTATTACATGAAATTTAGATCAGTTGTTTACATGGCTTAATGGCTGAGCAGATTGGTACCAAATGGTAGAATATTTAAAATTTGAACTCTCTGAAACAGTTCATTGGTATTTCATGGCATAATCCATTCCCATACATTGATGCTTTTGATGCCCCTCAAAAAACGACAACAATTGAGAAAACATTGTGTAAAAAGAAGAAATTGCTTGTAACAGGCAATTTCTTCATTTTCCACAATGCTTTCTTTACACAAAGTTGAACAATTTTCAAATTCCATAAACTTTAAATTGTCTGCAACTCCATTCAGTTTAGCCCGGTCTAAATTTTTGCAGTGTGGTAATGGATTAATACATGAATGTCGATTCGAAGGAAACCCTCTCCATGATTTCTTTACAAGATTTATTTTGGTGGAAATAGTTACTTTAATTATACGCCAAAGGGTCGTATTATGTTGTGGCCCCATCTGTCCGTCTGTCCATCCATTAGCAATTTTTTGTGTGAGCAACTCCTCCTAAACTATCAATGGGAATGAGCTGGAAGTTGGCACAATTACTCCCTATGATGTCTAGTTGTGCATAAGACCTTTGACATTCAAATTGCTCGTCATTCTTGAGTTATCTTGAATTATCTGCCCTTGAATTGAACAACAAGAGGGCCGTTGGCCCTGGGGCGCTCACCTGAGATAAAGGCTCTTTTTCTTTCAACAGTCTAATTTCATGTTAAGGTTAGGATTATCAAACAAGTGGGCAACAATTACATATAAAGACTATGAACCTGGGGATCCAAAAGTCTAAATTATAAATTCCAAGGCCTTAGTGCTGATTTGAAAGAAGGAAAAAACTTTTTCCATGGGTTATAATTTCAGAAATAAGAAAGAAGTCTGTGAACTGATGCTTCATGCCTATACCCCCCCCCTCCCCGGGTCTGCCCCTGGAAACCCTAGGATCATGATTTTAGGATCATGAATTCAAATCGGCCCACTGGTTTGAGAGGAGATGTCATTTAAAAAATCGTTCTTTATTTCTATATAACCCCCCCCCCCCCCCTGGGGCTCCGCCCCTGGGAACCCGAGGATCATGATTTTAGCTATTTTGAAAGAGGTCAATATACTGATGCTTCATGCAAAATATCAAGGCTCTATGCCTTCTGGGTCAGCAGGAGAAGATTTTTAAAGATTATTTTAAAATTTCACTTTTGTTGCCATGGCAACCAGTTTTTAACGGATTTCAATTCTTTTAGCTATTTTTTAAGGAGGACCACCTAAGCAACATTACTGCAAAATTTGGTTCAAATCGGCCCACTGGTTTGAGAGGAGATGTCATTTAAAAAATTGTTCTTTATTTCTATATAAACCCCACCCCTCTGGGGCCAGCCCCTGGGGACCCGAGGATCATGATTTTAGCTATTTTGAAAGAGGTCAATATACTGATGCTTCATTCAAAATATCAAGGCTCTATGCCTTCTGGGTCAGGAGGAGAAGATTTTTAAAGATTATTTTAAAATTTCACTTTTGTTGCCATAGCAACCAGAGTTTTTAACGGATTTCAATTCTTTTAGCTATTTTTGAAGGGGGACCACCTAAGCAACATTTCTGCCAAATTTGGTTTAAATCGGCCCACTGGTTTGAGAGGAGATGTCATTTAAAAAAATCATTCTTTATTTCTATATTACCCCCCACGCCCCTGGGGCTCCGCCCCTGGGGACCCGAGGATCATGATTTTAGCTATTTTGAAAGAGGTCAATATACTGATGCCTCATGCAAAATATCAAGGCTCTATGCCTTCTGGGTCAGGAGGAGAAGATTTTTAAAGGTTATTTTAAAATTTCACTTTTGTTGCCATGGCAACCAGAGTTTTTAACGGATTTCAATTCTTTTAGCTATTTTTGAAGGGGACCACCTAAGGAACATTTCTGCCAAATTTGGTTCAGATTGGCCCAGTGGTTTAGGAGGAAAAGTCGTTTAAAGAAATTGTTGACGGACGACGCACAACGGACGACGGAAGGACGCCGGACAAAAGGCGATCACAATAGCTCACTTGAGCACTACGTGCTCAGGTGAGCTAAAAATCACTGTTTATTGTGTGCAAAACTCCTAAACTATCAATGGGAATGTGCTGAAACTTTGCAGACTTACTCCCCATGATGTCTAGTTTTGCATAAGACCTTTGAAATTCGAAACACTCCAGTCATTCTTGAGTTATCTAGAATTATCTGCCCTTGATATGAACAAAAATCACTGTTTATTGTGTGCGCAACTCCTCCTAAACTATCAATGGGAATTAACTGAAACTTTGCACAGTTACTCCCTATGATGTCTAATTATGCATAAGACCTTCGAAATTTGATTCACTTCAGTCATTTTTGAGTTATCTTGAATTATCTGCCCTTGAATTGAACGAAAAACACTGAATGTCGTGTATACACATATTATCCTACATTTTTCATGGAAATGGTTTTAAATTTAACAATGGTTTTGAAAGCTGTCATGTTTCTCAAGTGTATACAATATTATTCATGTAACAAGATCTTTCTATTGATAAAATGCATGGACTATTATTCAAGCTAACATAACTGACAAGTCCCTTCATGCGTATATGCGCCGCTCTGCAAAGCTCTTGTTCAGGAGATTATCATGGCAATTTGGCATCAAATTGTTAAATGGTAAAATCTTTAAACTCCTCATATCAAATACCATTTATTGTACTTGATGATTTTTGTTTGGATTCTTGTTCAAGCTCTACTGTTACATGTCATTTTAAACTAAATGTTAGAGAGCTAATATAAGGTCAATTTCACAGCTGTAGGTCACATATCCACGAGATTTTGATTAAATGATAAGAATTTCTAAAGGGGTGGAGGACTAACCAGCATGTTTTGAATTAAAAGGAAATTTTTGAAAATTCTTCACTGAAAGCTCTCGTTAGATTTACATGAATTTTTGCTGGAATGTTCCTTTGAAGGACTTCTGTCAGTTTCATACAAGAAATTTTTATTGGATTTTACCCATGGATTTTGACATGGCTTATTAGGAGCATGTGTAATTAAAGAAAATCTTAACCCTTACCAATTTTACAGAGTTTTAGACATAGGGCATTTTTAGTGTTTTTTATGTCTTACATGTATATATAAGACATAAAAAACACTAAAAATGCCCTATGGTTTTAGACTGGTCCATTTTGAAAGAAGTTGCAAGTGCCACTTAAAAGTGAGTGTAACCAAACCAAAGGCTAGAAATTGCTTATTACAAGCAATTTCTTCTTTCCCACAATATTTTCTCAAATATTAATCACAGGGATGTAAAAGCAAGGGATTATGCAGGAAATGGTTAAATCTTTTCTGAAACCATGTAATTGAATTGTGTAATTTCTTGCAGGAATGTTCCTTGGATTGTCCCTTTCAAATTCCTTCAGTACAGCCGCTGTCATAGCGCAGTTGGTAGCGCGTCGGACTGTCAATCTAGAGGTCCCGGGTTTGATCCCCGACGGCGGCACTCATCCTTTCCGACTATTTGTCTCTCACCAATGGGTCGATAATCGTAGACCTATGTGGGATAGGAGCTGGAGGCTAGGAAAGGTTGTAATGGTAGTACTGGTGTGAGAAATACCAGGATTCCATTGTTAGGTGCTCCAGCCGCCGCGATATAACTGAAAGATTGTTGAAAGCGGCGTATAACTCCATTCAAACAAATAAACAAATTCAAATTCCTTCAAGAAATTTGATCGTAGTTATATTTCTGGCTTATATCTGTAGAACTTATCAGCATGTTATGGAAGATAAGGAAACCTTTATGAATCTTCTCTGAAAGTACTTATTCTATTTGGATGGATTTTCACTGAAATACTTCTTTTGTAGACTTCTATCTGCTTGCTATAAGAAATAACAAATAATAGACACAGCTTTTTGGGCTTAATCAGCACTATATGACACATGGAAATATCAAAGCTTGTGATAGCCTCTGAAATTGACCAATCGCTTGCCCCACCCACTGACTCCCTAGGCCCCGCCCATCAACTCCGACAGGAAGTTCTGCTTCAATTTTAGCGGCATTATTTTGCAAAATTTATGGTCAGTAGCATGTAACAATGTAACAAGAGTAAAATGGTTTGTTGGCAACCTAAGCGTCGTAACTACAATGTTTAGTTGTCAAACCAACAAAAAAAGTTAACAAAAATGGCGGCAAATGTTGGAGTTCAAAGCTCAGGTCCAGACTGAATAGATGATTTGATTGGTCAGTTGATTCCTTGATTGACAGCCGTGATTGGTCAATTGGGGAGTCACCGACTCCTTGACCATAAAATTCTAGGGCAAAATTGATTTTGAAGGGGTGAAAACAAATAAACAAAAAAGGAAGCGTAAATCATATTAATGACAAGTTTGAAGTGCTGCCAGACCTTTTTTTTGTTAACACTGATTCACTTTTCTTAACCTCATATAAAGATATTGAGTAAGCAGTTAACCCTTTCCTTTTTTTTAAATTTTCGACTGGTCGAAATTGAAAGAGATTTCAGACTACAATTAAAGTGGGTGCAATTTGAAATGAACCATCCTATGTGGTAAAAAATTTTGACGGAAAAGATGAAATTGGTCTTTACCATTTCTTCTTTTTCCACAATGTTTTCTCAAGTATAAAATCACAGTGACGTAAAATCCTGGGTTTGTACAGGAAAGGGTCAATTTATATAATTTTCAATAGTGCATAAGATGTATCACTGCACATTTGAGAGATCAAATTCACTGTTTTGACCCTCAGAAATTGCTCTGAAGGGGTCAAATGTCCCCAATGAGATAAATTTGTCAAAACAAGGTATTCTCAGACTTTTGAGTGTCAAAAGCATTCTTTACAATTCAAATACAAGCTCTGAAAATTATTTTTACAATTTTTTAAAAGAACTTAAATGATTTTTGGATCTACTAGCCAAAGGCCAGTAGAGCTATAGCAATGGCGATTTCCCATCAGGCATTAAATAAGATCTTTTTAATCAAATTTTCATACAGCCTAATTTCCTGTGTTTCTGGATGAATCAGACCAAGTTTCCGAAGGAAAAATCTCCCGGATGGTACAATCATTCTGTGAAAGTTTGAAGTGAATCTGATGAGATCTGCAGGTGAAATTATTGTGAGAACCAAGATTTTTTATTGAATTTTAATAAGGCTCCTTATCTCGTGATACTTGATGGATAAGACACACTTTTGACAGGAACAATCCTCATGATCGTACAATCATTTTTTTGAAAGTTTGAAGAGAATCAGATGAAAACTGTGGACTCTAGAGTGTTAATGAGGATTTTTAAATCAAACTTTCATTAGGCCATTTTCCCTGTGTATCTTGACTGATCAGACCCAATTTTGGAAGGAATGATCCTTGTGATGGTACAATCATTCTGAGACAGTTTGAACAGAATCTGATAAAAATTGTGGACTCTAGAGTGTTAATGAGGATTTTTTAAACATTTTCCATGTTTCTTGATGAATCATACCCAATTTTGAAAGGAACGATCCTTATGATGGTAAAATCATTCTGGGAAAGTTTGAAGAGAATCTGATGAAAATTGTGGACTCTTGAGTGTTAATGAGGGTTTTTAATAAATTTTTCAATCAAATTTTCATAAGGCCCCTTTTCCTGTGTCTATTGTGAAAGTTTGAAGAGAATTTCTTAAAAACTGTGGACTCTAGAGTGTTAACCAGGATTTTTTTAATAAAAATTTAGTAAGGCTCCTTTTCCTGTGTTTCTTGACGGATCTGACCCAACTTCCAAAAGAGCGATCATTATGATGGTTTAATCATTCTGGGAAATTTTGAAGAGAATCCAATGAAAACTGTAGACTCTACAGCGTTAACAGGGAAAAGTTAATAGACAGACGGAAGCATGGATGATGGACAGAAGAACACCATAGCTATAGCTCTTCCAGCCTTTGGCCAGTACAGCTACAAACTACCTTGTCAGCATACACTGGTTAATAATCCATCATGTTCCCAATTTTATTCCCAATACTGCTGTAGTTCAATTGGTTACTTGACCTATAACTACATGTACATAAAACCAAATTTTAACAAGTCATCAGAAATACGACTTGAGAAATCATGATGGTAGAGGGAGGAATTGCTTATGACAAGCACATGCTTGTAACAAGCTCATTTTCCTTTCTCATAATGTTTCCATCATATATGGTCCCTAATTTTCAATTAAGTAAACATTGAAAGGCCGTCTCTAACCACTCTGCATTTTGACCTGTCTTTAATTCTGTTGTCTAGTAAAGGTTTAAGACATCACTACAACCATTTTGAAGGTTGCAATAGTAAGACCTTTGAATAAGAAAGATAAATTAATACTAATTAGAAACCTTATTGGAGAATAGAAGCTGTTAATAAAAAAAATTACCAATCATCACAGAATTATCTCAAACTAATCTAGAGCGATTTTCTTATTAGAACAACCAAACAATGAAAACTGTAGCTCATGTTGCTGCTATGTTGTTTCAGCCATACATCACCTTTTCACTTTTAAATAATTATGTCTATAGCAAACTTTGAGCTATAACATCATCTGGCATCTCAAAAGAATGAATTGGCAATGACTTGAAACCTGTCAAATTGATGCTTCTTGAAAGGGATGTGATTTGTGTAAAGGAAGAAACTATTAATGTTGTCATATATGTTTCTGATCTACATTTCTCACCTAAAATCAGGCAGTAGAGCTTAAATTATGTCTTCAGCCAATACCACATAACATTTGGTGAAAGAAGTTGCAGATAAAAATTTTTAGTTGATGAAAATGTCAAAATCTTTGCCTCTAGCGGAAGAAAAAATCCTTTTTAATAGAGAAATTTCTCAACGCAAGCAATTTCTTCATTTTCCACAATGTTTTCCAAAGCTTTTTATTCTTGGGGACATCTAAAATCATGATTGTGTGGGAGTGGTTTAAACCCTCACATTTGAAGCTTTTCACAATCCTCAAGAAAAATCCTTAGAATAAATGTCCTTTACCTTGCATCCACAGATTCAAAGCAAATTCACTGAATGCACATGGAGCAGGAAATAGTTTGACAAAACTTTCCTCATTTACTTTTAGACTGGTCAATATTCAATGAAGTTGCAGACTCATAATTTCTGCCGGATTTGGCTTTTATTTTTTCAATATTTAACCCTTGTCATGCTGATCCCGGAATAGTTCTGTTTTGACAGGAGGCATAGACAAAGATCAGCCTGCACATATGTGCAGTCTGATCTTTATGTACACCTCCTGTCTATCACATTGAAGCCAAAATAGTATATAGAAAAAAGTTTTAAAAGAAATAATGACCCGTAATCAAGAAATCAAATGCTTTCTATCCTTTGATTTGGGTGCAATTCTGAGGCAGCTGTTTTCAACAGGACAAGGGTAAGATACTTCTGCAATCTCTTTCCATTTGCACCAGTCTAAAATTTTGGAGTAAGTGACAGCTCCTGAGATCTTCCAAGATTTGATAGCAAGAATCAATGTTCGAATGGTCTAAAAAATGAAGACATTTTACAAAACTGATGGATCAAACTAGCTACCAAATTTTTGGAAAAGGGGAACATTGCGTCCCCATGGTCTCAAAAAACTTGGCACATTTATGATCTTTTAGAAACAATGGTACAAAACTGCAGCCTAAGCATATCACTGCATCTCACAAGTTCTACAAACAGGAGACCCATATACTGATTCAAACCCCAAAACAACAAAGTTATTGGATATTCAATGAAGAGAAATGCTATGGAAAATATTGTAAACAAAGAAAAAATGCTTATAATAAGCAATTTCTCTATTCCTCACAATGTATTCTAGCCTATATGATAATTATTAAATTCAAATGCTCTCTGCAAGCACTTTCAGTTTTGACAAATCCAAAATTCTGTCCCCCTGGTAATGGGATAGAAGAATAATTTTGCAATATTATTATTTAACAATATATAGAATGGTGATGACAATAGATGAAATAACCCTTGTCATGCTGTATAAATTACCTAACTGAAATGCTGTCAAATCAAAGGGCTGAAAGCACTGATAGAACTTGTTGTTCAAAAATCAATATTTCTTTCAAAAATCAACTTCATAAACAACTCTGGTAAGAAAAGTACAAGCAGGAGGTGTAGACTAAGATCAGCCTGCACATAAGTGCAGTCTGATCTTAGTCTACTCCTCCTTCCAAAAACCGGAATATTCCGGGTTCAGCATGACAAGGGTTAATTAAGATATTTCCCTTAGAATATTTTCTGAAATATTTGCAATAGAGCTTGGTTTAAAAACAGCATTCATTACTTTAGTAACAAATGATTCAGTCACAGTTTCTTCCCTTTCACCTCCAAGAGAATCATGTTCCTCACATTGTTGGGATAATGGTGACTGACTTTCTCTGTCATCTTGCTGTATGCCCATCAATTTCATAAATTCATCCAACGACCATCCTCTGATAATATATACTTCGATACCATCTGAATTTAATGCACTGCTTGAATTTGTATTATAGTCATTCTCTGAGAACTTCATTTTCTTTTTAGCTGGTGACTCACAATCATCAAAATGGACAGTGGAATGTGCTGAATAATTGGGGTTAAAGTTATATAATGTTTTAACTTTGAAGTCTTTAAATTTGTTGATGAACTTTGCCAGGTTATTGTTATTTCCTGGCCTTTCTATGGCATTCACTTCACTATGTTCACTATTCGAAATATCTGTTCCACAATTCTCCCCATTATAACTTTTTACAGCAACTTCAATGTATTTCAAGCATCTTTCTGGTGATGCAAGTTCCTCATTTGGATTAATAATTCTGTCCATATCTACATCTGGGAGAGAAGACACAATTGCGGTTAATAAAAATTTTGTAACAGCTTCATTGACATGTGACCATTTATCTGCTTCCATTGGCAACCAGGAGTTGATACTGATTGAAGATTCAGTACACTGCACAAAATGCCACCAGTGTCTTGGCACATACAATGTGTCACCTTGGTGAAGGTCAACAACATAGGGGGTGGCTTTTTCAAGGAGTCTGTGTTTTCTAAAATTGGGTTTGAGAATGTTAACATCACAAAATACACTCGATTCTTCATAAGGAATCCTTGTTGGATACAAACTATAGGTCTGACTTGGTGGGAAGAGTATCCACCTTTTACTGCCATAGATCTGGGTCACCAAATTAAAGCCATAGGTGTCTTGATGACAAGGTGTATAAGCACCTGCACTACCAATCCAAATGGAACTTTCAGAACCATCTCTGTTAGGAAATCCAAAATTGCCCCAATTCACCTCCTCTAGAAGTTTAGGACAATCTACAAACATGTCCTTCATATGCTTATAGTCCACATAAACTGAATACTGGTCAGTTTTGAGGTTTTTAAAAGGGTTGTCTTTATCACAGCTTCCATCCAACCAATCACAATATTGCTTTAAACTACACATCATGTGGAGGCATTCTGTCTCTGGGAGGATCTCACCATTTCCTCTCTCCAAAACTTTACATCTGAATTTCTTGTCCGACAGAGTTTCTGAAAGATACTGAGGTGTCCATCCTAAGGCAGTCCAATCTTTTATGGCACCTGTAAATAACAATGGCGAATGTACTTCTGATGCAAAATCTCCCATCTTGGCCACCCTTTCTGAAAATGAATCCAAGACTGAATTTTTCTTAAAAAAATTTACTAAGTATTTACATTATACAAAGTCTGTATAAAAGTGAAGAACTGTTTTAATTCATTCCCCCAGTTTCTGTTGTAAAAAGTATGTGACTATATCATATTTTCTTTTTCTCTCCCTTTCTTTCTATCCTATATTATTGTATCCGCAACTGATAAAATTCACGAGGCAGAATTCATCGTACCACCGTTGACAAGATGGCCGACGACGGTCATGAATACGGAATTTTACAAGATTTACAGGTACATTTGAAGACTGCCAGAGTACCTCTTGAAAATTTATCTACTTTAGCTCAAGACGGAGATGAAAAGGTATATTTTTGCTTAAATTTGAAGTAGATAGATGAGTATTCTTCCCCATGTCAGGTATGAAGCAAATGCTTAAAAGCGTCCATAGTTACTGATGAAGGATCAGTTCGGGGTGTTTCTTTCTTCAAGATTTATAACGTAAATTCTAGGGTTAACTAGTGATGTCGACAGGCTATATGATAGGGGATAACTTTTTTTGTGACCCAATTTTCGATTTTAATCAACGAAAATGGAAAATTCTGCATGTTAAAGAACATAGGTAACCAGCATGCCAACTGGGTTTTCATTTTGGGGGTACATGTACCCCTTAGGTTTTGAAATGGGGGTACAAAGAAAAATCTGAGGGTTCAGTGTACCCTTTATTTTCAGAGTTAAGGGTACACCATTCTAAACTGAAGCCTTTACCAATTGACAATGTTATAGTTACATCTACTTTGTTAATAATCAGTAAATAAGTGACACACATCGTCTGCCAGTTTCAGATAAATTTAGAGCGCAGGATAGTAAAGCTGACTTTTGACAATTTGCTTTTTCTTAATAATTGGATTTTGGAAGGGCTGAATGGGATATGAGAGCGATGGCTAAACAACTCTAACAGGTTAATTACGAAGGTGGGGAAGGCATTTTGGAGCCAGCCATACCAAGCATGTCAGCTCATTATTAGCTCAAACTCTGGTATTGAAACAATTTTGACACAGAAAATATCAACTGGCCTTATTACTCTCCAAAAGTCACCTTTTGCGGAGAAATAGAATAGGTTTTGTTGTGACATTTTGCAGACAGAAAATTATGTTGCTAAAACAAAACTACAACGTTAAATAAACAACTCCATTTTGTAACACTCGACTTACATGTACAAACGGAACTCACAAGAGAAACTCATTTCAAAGTCAAATTCTAAAGTACGAATTATTGTCAGTTTCTTGCCAAAAACACATAAATATCTTGTGTTTTGTTTGAAAAAAAGCGAAACTGGTCAGGCCAACTAGATCCGCATAATACGTCATTTTACAGCTGCTGGTGCCCCTATTCTCTATATAGAGGAAAATAGGCCGGAAAGAAGCGATGGTTCCCGTCGAATGAAAGGGAAATCACTTGTGTCCGATGCGATTTTGGTCTACTTTGCTTGCAATTTTTCCGGTTTATAGGGAAAAATACGCACATAGAGTTTCTCGTTTTGTACGCTAATAATTTTTCAATGCACACACACGTAATGGCATTTTTGTTTCTACGTTCATTTATTTTTCTGTACGTTCATGCACGTCTTCGTGAAAGATTTGTACGTGAACCGACGTAATTGTACGTGAATTACGTACTGCAGTACGTGAATGGGCACCCTGGGTAACTGAATATTGATTGTTTGATTGGGATTTAACATCACTTTTAACAGCATTTCAGTCATGTCATGGCTGCTTTAGCACCTTATCAAGGATTGCTTGTATTTTTTTCGCACAAGTACTAGCCTTTAATCATCTCTGAACCTCAGCTCATCCAACTTAGGTTTACTATCCACCCATTGGTGCAAGACAATTGTCGGAAAGGATATATACTGCAACTGGGGATCGAACATGGGACCCATGATTAAAAGTTCGATTTGCCACCATCTTTGCTATGGCTGCAGCTTAGGTAACTGAAAGCTAATAATGTGACATGTATTAAAAAGAAGAACAAAAAATGTATAACATATATCATCGATGTACCTAAAGTCGCGATGAACATTTATTCTCGGCCTTATTTATTTACATCCAGAACATCTGAATCAAAGTTAAAAGGCACTGTTTTATACCAAATTATTTACATATGAATTCAACATTTCAATAGATCAAAAGTTTTTATAAGAATAGAATTTATCAGACACTTTATAATTTTAACAGAGGAGGTGCAAAAATAGTTGATTTCACTAATGCCTAATAGACCTTTTCACGCAAAGCGCCAGATGACTAAAAAGTCTGTATCCACTAGACGCTTTCAAAGAGAAACAACAACAACAAATTTCAACTGCGGGGAGGATTTACTTCCCGTTTTGTTTTTCGACAGCCCTATAATTGCGTCTAGTCATTTTAACTTCATTTTTCAATGTTTTACAATGAAAGCATGGGCTAAATAATGTAGATGATAGTGTTGGAGATGTAACATTTGTTTGTTACAGTATTTCTTTCTCAATTGTTGAAGTAATGTTTCTTCAGAAGCATTAAAAGTACTCTATATTATCGGCCTTAAAGACTAAATGACAGGTTTTTTGTTTCATGATCTATGTTTCACCATATTCAATAAAATGTATCATATTGGTGTATAGTTTATGTTGAAACAAATGCCTGTAATGAATGAAGGGAAATGCACCATGGAAATGTCATTAACCCATTGTGTTTCCGACAAACATTAGAATCACCAAATTCATGTTCTTTGCCACTGGAAATAGTTGTGATAGTTTGTGTGAGAAAAGGTGAAATTAAAGCTAAATATGGTTAAGACATTATATTGTCGGGAAAGCGACCAAAATTATGAATCAAATTGTATTTACAAACTTTAGTTAGCCCATCAATGATATTCTGATTATAATATGCACATTGGCCCTTGATCTACTAGTAAAGCTAAATATTCAAATATTAAAACTAGATTTTTGAAAATGAAAGCCTACCTCGCAATGAATCCTGCAGCGACAAAACATTTTTTAAATCCATTCAATGAAAATAAGCATATTCACTTCATTTGATTTTGGAAAAAATGCTGATAATAAAAACACAATGTTATGATATTATCATGCCGGTTGAAACGACGCACGGTCGCATCCTTTGATCAATCGAAAAGAAATTGGGACCAAGGTCCTATTTAAAACAGAGAGTAGTCCTGTCTCATTACTTTAGAAATTTGATTTAATTAATTGATCTTCTTATTATATTGTGTTAGTGTTTAAATACATGTGGTGAAAAAATGTCACAAAAAGACCCTTACTGGTGTTTTTCTCCGCCAGTATTCAGTGAATATCCGAAAACTTGAAAGTATGTAGGAGTCAGTCCATCTGAATTAGTCAAGCATATATCTCCTACATTTATTGATGAATTGTAAGATATCATGACAATATTGTTCTCATTCATGAATAGATGTGCCATGTGAAACAAGTTTTGAGAGAGTTGTAGGTTCAAGGTTGCAGCTCAAGGTCAAATATTTGGTAGGCTCAACCTATTGTCAATTTTCTAGTATAGATATATGTATACAGAATTTTGTTTGACTGTTTGTAACACTTTCAATATCACCTTATACACTTGTGATCTTTTTTTGCTCTAAAGCACAATGCTCTCTTTGATTAACGTTTGAAATTAGTTGTCCTTGTCAATATGAATGGACTCTTTTTTGAAATAACATTAAAATAAAAGGCTGAAAGCAATGGAAACATAAGCTGTGGGTTGATTCATGTATTACTTCTTTCACAATTCTTGTTTGAAAAGGACAAACAGGTGTTGGGGGCTAAGATCAGACTGCACTTTTGTGCAGGATAATCCTTGTCTTACCTCTTGCCAAAACAGGAACACTCAAGAACAGCATGACAAGTGTTGATTTATATCAGGTAAGCCAGCTGTCTTCTATAGTATATATGCAGCTAAAATAGAATGCAGCATAAAATAAATTGCTGGCTTATAGGATTTTCTCTCTCATTTTGTACCTTTTTTTCTGCAAATAAAGAATCAAAAGACACTTGCAACATTTACATTTAGTCATAGCAGTTGAATAATGTAAATGAAGAAGCTTTAATATTAATAGTATTATTTTTTGTGGTTATCTAGCTCAATGACATTTTTTTCAGCTTGATGACGTACTATAGATAAAAGTGTTTTCCTATGGATTTTGGGCTTCAGCCATTGCGCAGTTGGTAGCATATAGGACTCTGTATCTTGAGGTCCAGGGTTCAATCCCACATTGATTAGAACATCCTTTCCCACATTTGTCTCCAAACAATTTGTGGATTATTGTAAACCTAATTGGGTTGAGCAGCTGGATGCTTGCAAGGGATATAGTGGTAGTACTGGTGTGAGAAATACCAGGAATCCATAGCTAGGTGCTCCAGCCCCTCAATATGGCTGTAATACTGTTAAAAGCGCAATAAAACCCCATTCAGTCAATAATTCCTATGGATTTCTAATCCATTTGCATGATCAAGGCTTACTTATTTTGAGAGCAGTACTATTCTATAATGGCCAGGGCTCCTATTTGACTCATTAACCAGAGCTTTTACCCTAAAAAATTTGGAAATAATCTCTTTTGACCCTTAGAAATTTCTCTCGAAGGGGTCTTTTTTACCCTTTTGAGAGAAATTTCTTAGGGTCAAGTAGGGTTTATCCCTCAATTTATTTATGATGTATCTTATATACAGATGTCAAGATGTCTGTCTGTAAGGCCATATTTAAAGCTCTGACATTAAGCCCCACATTTAGTTGAAAATCAAATGCTAATGAAATAATAGAAGTTTTTGAGTTTTTGATACTACCTGTGAAATTTGTAAAACAGATTTAATCCTTGTCATGCTGTATAAAATTCCTTACATAATTGCATTAAAATCAAAGGGCTGAGAGCACTGATAGTACTTGTTGTTCAATAATCAATATTTCTTTTGAAAATTAATTTCATAACTTCTCTGGCAGGAAAAGTACAAACATGAGGTGTAGACTAAGATCAGACTGCTCTTATGTGCAGGCTGATCTTTGTGACTGTCTGTACCTCCAGCCCAAACTGGAATATTCCGGGTTCAGCATGACAAGGGTTACTGGTAATTCAATACACTTTTATATAAGTTGTAAAGTATTTGAAAAAACTCGCAAATAAAACATTTTTTTCCCAATAATGTTTGCATGTATGTAGTTAGCTGAGGTAAAAGTATTCCAATGCATGAATTGAAGTTGGGCACTGTTTGATGTTGGACACAATTTTGTCAATAGAAATTTTCTGGTTTATGTGAATTGTTTTATACCTGCACATACTGGTATACATTTCTTGACCTTTTAATTGTCATATAATCTTAAAGAGGGATAGAATCTTTTTTTTTTCCATTTTTGTACGCCTGAAGGTTCATGTTATGTTATAACCCCAGTTGTCCATTGGTCTGTCTGTCTTTCTATCATCAGGAAACTCAAGTGAAATAGCAGCTGGAGGCTAGGAAAGGATGCAATGGTAGTACTGGTGTGAGAAATACCAGGAATCAATTGTTAGGTGCTCCAGCCGCCTCAATATGACCGAAATACTGTTGAAAGCGGCTTTTAAACCCTATCCAAACAAACAAACAAATCTATGAGCAGTTTTTTGTGTGGGCAATTCCTCCTACAGTTTTGGTTGGAATAAAATGAAATTTGCCCCAGTGAATCTCTATGGTGTCTTGTTATGCATGAGACATAAATCATTTTGATCCCTAAGCCATTTCAGAAACTTCTGCCCTTGACTCAGCAAAATAGTTTAAAAAGTACATTGTGTTTTCATTGACAAGCCCCTTCAGAGTTGTTTGCATCACTGTGCAAAGTTCTTGTTGATTTGTTTCAAAAATTTAAACTGCGATTAGCACATGTTACAGTGCTTTGTGAAAACAATTGACCAATTGGGATTGTCATTCAAATAAACAGTCCACCAATGAAATCATTCATTTAGACTGGAAATTCAGTTTGAACTCCGACATTGGCAGCCATTTTGTGAGTCATTTAATTTGTTTGGCCACTTAAACGTCGTAACAACATTTATTCAAGCTGTAGTTACGATGTTTAAGCCATTAACCAACCATTTGCTATTTGTTTCATGCTACTAGCCATATATTTGCAAAATAACGCTGTCTAAAAATGAAGCATGACTTCCTGTCAGAGTCAATGGGAGGGGCTAAAGAAGTAAGTGGGCGGGGCCAGTGATTGGTCAATTACAAAAGTAAAGCGTCATCCTGGTTATGGATCCCATATTACGCTATAATTTAGGCTGTAGCTTATTTCAAGAAGTAGTTATAACTACCTTTCTCTTGTTTAATTTTTGCTGTCAGACAAAGTTTGCTTTGGACCAAAGTAGCCAAAAGGTATATACCATTCCCTTAACCCATTACCAGGCGGAAAAAATTTAGACTGGTCCAAATTGAAAGGAGTTGCAGACGACAATTTTATGTCTAAGAAATTTTGATTTTTTTAACTTTCTTGATAGAAAAAATTGTTTAAAATGAAGAAATTGCTTCATTTTGCTCAATGTTTTCCCTATTTTTTTTTTCTTAAGGGGCATCCAAAATCGTCACTGTGTGGGAATGGGTTAATTACTTGCTATAGTAAAATACTAAATAGCACCAAATATGAGTCACCAGTCACTAGAGAATAGATCTAACTTTCTCCTGTAGAGTGGCAATCTGATTGTTGTGCAATTTCACAATCTGAGACTTTATAGATCTCTAGTAACTTTACCGCTTACACCACAATCCCACTTTTTTACATCACTTAGGACAAAGCGAAGGAAAAATATTGAAAATGAAGGAATTGCTTATTAACAGCAATATCATTTTCTTCATTTTTTTTCTACTCTGAGACATTTGAGCCACTAGAGCTATAGCGATGGCTTTTTCCCGTCCGGCGTCCATCCGTCCGTTAAACTTTTCCTTGTTTACGCGATAGAGTCCACAGTTTTCATCGGATTCTCTTCAAACTTTCACAGAAAGATTGTACCATCATAAGGATCATTCCTTTTGAAATTGGGTCAGATCCGTCAAGAAACACGGGAAAAGGGGCCTAATTAAAACTTAATTAAAAAATCTTCGTTTACGCGATAAAGTGCACAGTTTTCATCGGATTCTCTTCAAACTTTCACAGAATGTATCTACCATCATAAGGATCGTTCCTTTTGGAAATGGGTATGATCCGTCAAGAAACACGGGAAAAGGGGCCTTATGAATATTTAATTAGAAATTCAATTAAAAATCCTCGTTTACGCGATAGAGTTCACAGTTTTCATCGGATTCTCTTCAAACTTTCTCAGAATGATTGTACCATCATAAGGATCGTTCCTTTCGAAAATGGGTATGATCCGTTCAGAAACATGGGGAAAGGGGCCTAATGAAAATTTAATTAAAAAATCCTTGTTTACGCGATAGAGTCCACAGTTTTCATCAGATTCTCTTCAAACTTTCACAGAATGATTGTACCAACATAAGGATCGTTCCTTTCGAAATTTGGTATGATCCGTCAAGAAACATGGGAAAAGGGGCCTTATGAAAATTCAATTAAAAACTCCATTAAAAATCCTTGTTTACACGATAGAGTCCACAGTTTTCATCGGATTCTCTTCAAACTTTCTCAGAATGATTGTACAATCATCAGGATCGTTCCTTTTGAAAATGGGTCTGATCTGTCATGATACAGGGGAAAAGGGGCCTTATGAAAATTTAATTAAAAAATTCTTGTTAACACTCTAGAGTCCACAGTTTTCATCAGATTGTATTTAAACTTTCACAGAATGATTGTACCAACATAAGGATTGTTCCTATGGGATTTCAATCAGATCCATCAGGAAACACGGGAAAAGGGGCCTTATGAAAATCTATTCGAAACATCTTTTAAGAAATACTCTTTAACACTCTGGAGTCAATAGTTTTCATCGGATTCCCTTCAAACTTTCACAGAATGATTGTACTATCATAAGGATTATTCCTTTCAAAATTTGGTATGATCCTTCAAGAAACACAGGAAAAAGGGCCTTATGAAATGTTTAATAAAAAATTCTCATTAATAATCTAGAGCCAACAATTTTCAACGGATTTTCTTCAAACTTTCACAGAATGATTGTACCAACATAAGGATTGTACCTTTTGGAATCGGATATGATTCCTCAAGAAACATAGGAAAAGGGGCCTTATTAAAATTTAATTCAAAGATCTTTGTTAACACTCTAAAGTCCACAGTTTTCATCTGATTGACTTCAAACTTTCACAGAATGATTGTACCATCATAAGAATTGTTCCTTTCAAAATTTGGTATGATCAGCCAAGGACCACGGGAAAAAGGGGCCCGATAAAAACTGGATTGAAAAAGTCCTCATAAACACAATAGAGTCCATAGTTTTCAACAAATTCTCTTCAAACATTCCCAGAATGATTATTACATTAAATGGATTGTTCCTTTAGGAAGTAGGTTTGATCCATCAAGTTTCATGGGAAAAGGGGCCCTATGAAAATTTAATAAAAAAGATCTTAGTTAACACGTAATGGCCCTAGATATCACCTGATTGACTTCAAACTTTCACACAATGATTGTACCATCATAAGGATTGTTCCTTTCAAATTGGGTCTGATCCATTGAGAAACATAGGAAAAGGGGCCTTAGGAAAATTCAATTAAAAAAATCTTAATTAATTCTTGTAAGTCCACAGATGAGATGGGGTTGTCTTTATACTCAAACAGAATAATTATACTTTTGTAAGAAGAGTTCCCTTTGGAATTGGTTCAGATCCATCAAGTAACATGGGAAAAGGGGCTATATGAAATTCAATTAATAAAACCCTGTTAACACAACAAAGCCCACAGCTTTGATCAGATTTTGTGAAACTTTCACAGAATGATTGGAAGGTCATAACTATCATTCTTTTTATAACAGGGTTTGAACTGTCAAGAAGCACAGGAAAAGGGGCCTTATGAAAATTTCATCTATAAATCCTTGTTACCAAGTTCAGAGCTTTCATTGAATTTTCTTCAAACATTCACAGAATAATTGTACAATAATAATGATTGTTGATGTTTGCATTAGACCTGATCCGCCAAGTATCACAGGAAAAGGAGCATTATGAAATTTAATTTTAAAATCATTGTACCACAATAAAGTCAACAGTTTTCATCAGATTCTGTTAAAACTTTCACAGAATGATTATTCCATCATGAGGATTCTTTCTTTTGAAATTAGGCGTGATCTGTCTAGTATCATGGGAAAAGGAACCTTTAGAGAATTTTATCTATAATCCTTGTAACCAAGTCCAGAGCTTTCATTGGATTTTATTCAAACCTTCACAGAATCATAGTACAATAATCACGATTGTTGATGCTGACATGAGACCTGATCCTTCAAGTATCACAGGAAAAGGAGCCTTATGAAAATTTTATTTTAAAAATTTGACACCAAGATAAAGTCTGCAGTTTTCATCAGATTCTGTTCAAACTTTCACAGAATGTTTGTACCATCATAAGGATTGTTTCTTTCCAAATTGGGCCTGATCTGTCTAGTATCATAGGAAAAGGGGCTGTATGAAAAATTATTACCAAATCCTCATAAACACAACAATGCCCTCAGTCTTTATCAGAATCTCTTCAAACTTTAATAGAATGATTGTACCATCATTTGGATTGTTCCTTTGTAAATTAGGTCTGATTGGTTAAGTGACACAAGAAAAGGGACCTTATAAAAATTTTATTACAAAACATCATTATTACAATAAAGTCCTCAGTCTTTATCATTTTCTTCAAACTATCATTAGGATTGTTCCTTTGTACATTGGGTCTGATTTGTTAAGTTTCACGGAAAAAGGGGCCTTATGAAAATTTTGTTACAAAAATTCTTGACACAATTCAGTCCACTGTTTTCATTGATTCTCTTTAACTTTTAAAGAATGATTCTACCTTCATTAGAATTGTTCCTTTTGAAATTTGGTTTGTTCTGTAAAGTATCATGAGAAAAGGGGCCCTATGAAGATTTCACTATAAACTCATTAACACAATAAATTAACAGATTGATTGTACCATCATTCCAATTGTTGATTTTGACAGTGGATCTGACTATAGCAAGGGTCACATAAAAAGGGGCCTTATGAAAAACTCTCTTAAATATTCTGGTTAACACAATGATGTCCCTTGATTTCACCGGATTCACTTCAAAATTTCACAGAATGATTGTACAAATACTTAGATTGTTCTTTTCAGAACTGGGTACAATCCATCAAGTATCATGTAAAAAGGGGACATATGCTTTTTTTTAAATATTCTAGTAAACATAATGAATTCCCAATATTTCATTGGATTCACTTTTAACTTTCATAGAATGATAAAACCAACAGTAAAATATCACGGGAAAAGGGGCTTTATGAGAACTTGAATTTAATATCTTTGTTAACACAATAAAGTCAACAGTTTTATTGGATTCTCTTCAAAGATGCATTGAATAATTGTGGCATTCGAAACACAGGAAAAGGGGCCTTACAGATTATCATTCAAAACATTCTTGTGTATGTGATGAAGATCACAATCATTATCAAGTTGTCTTTTAAATTTCACAGGACAATTGTCGGGTTGTAAGGAAAGTTCCTTTTGGAATGAAATTGATCCATCAGAAAACACAGGAAAAGGGGGCCTTATTGATTTTCATTCAAAACAATCCTGTTTATGTGATAAAGTCAGATTCTGATGAAATATTCACAGAATGATTGTAGGGTCATAAGGTAACTTTCTTTTGGAAATGGAGTGGATCCGTCATGAAACATGGGAAATGGGGCCTTGAGGATTGTTGCTTAAAATGATAAAGGGGATAAAGCTCCTTTTTTTTCTTTATGCATTCTTCTTTGAGCAATTAACTTCCTTAAATATCAGATTTCTTTAACGGAAAACTTGATAACCCGTAGAGCGTCTCAGGCCCTCATGGGCCTCTTGTTTATTTTTTCAATTATTGTCTGCAATTTTTTTCATTTTAGACCAGTCTTAAATTTTGTCATCTGGCTATGGGTTAAATCATATTTATATCTATATATCTAAGGTGTTAGTTTTATATATCTAAGCCTTTTTTTAGACTCCCCAAAACTCTGTTTTGGGGGGTAACATGTGAGTTGGCTTGTCTATTTCTTGGTTGGTCTGAATTTTTTTTTCCATCAAATATCTGCTTAACCGATTCCCACTCAATGAAGCTTTTGAACGCCCCTAAAGAAAAATGCTTTTGAAAACATTGTGGAAAATGAAGAAATTTCTGTGACCGGCAATTTCTTCATTATCCACAATTTTTCCTACCCCAAACAGTGAAATTTCAACAAGTCAATCACCTAAATATTTTCATCTGTAACTGCTTTCAATTTGAACCAGTCTAAAATTTAGTTGTTTGGGAATGTGTTAATTACTTGATGTATTGATTTTTGCACACGAGAAAATGACCTTTCTCTGCAATGTAACTAAAAGATTGTTCAAAGTAGCATTAAAAACCAATTAAATGAATTTTCAAGGCAGATGACAAAGACATGGTGCAGTTTTTAATCCTCAAAATAATATCAGTCAACTCTGATTATAACTATCTGCCTTGACATGATTTATGACAAAGTTGGCCATAGCAATGGCACAGTTGATAGCCTGTTGGACTCTCAATATTGAAGTTCAAGGTTTGATCCCTGGTTGCTGCAAATGTCCTTTGTGACATTTGTCTTCCACCATTGTGTTTAATTGTAAACCTATATGGATGAGCAGCTGGGGGCTCAGAAAGGTAGAGGTAGCAATGGTGAGGTGAGAAATATCAGGAATCAATGGTTAGGTGCTCCAGCCACAGTGATAAGACTGAAATACTGTTAAAATGGCCATTGAACCCCATTCAAACAAAGTTATGACAAAGTTGTGTGTCATTGGTTATAGCAATATTCAGATACAATGATTATGTTTTCTTCAGTCTTAGGAGTATCTGTGCAATTAGTTGAACCCATTACCAGATGGCAAAATTTTAGATTTGTCCAAATTGTAAGGCGCCCAAGACAATAAAGTTTTTTTTTTCCAATTTTTTGGGTAGAAACATTGTGTAAAATGAAAAAAATTTTCTTGAGGGGTGTTCAAAAGCGTCTCTATGTGGGAAAAGGTTAACCCATTCCAACCTAGTGACGCTTTTGCACGCCCCTCATGAGAAAACAATTGGGAAAACATTGTGTAAAATGAAGAAATTGCTTGTATCAAGCAATTTCTTCTTTTTACACTTTATTTACCACCAAGAAAGTTGAAAAAGTCTAAAATTGCATAATTTTTAAATTGTTGTCTGCAACTCCTTTCAATTTGGACTAGTCTAAAATTTTGACAAGTGGGAATAGGATAATGTACTTCCTGTGTATACCTTTGGCCATTTTTGCTATATTTTCTTTGTTCTAGGATACTTACTTAATCACTTATTGATTTATAATGCTTTATAAATATAGAAAGATCTGTGTTGGGTTAATTATATTGCTATTTTTATATATCTTTTTTTTTTTTTTTTACAATTCATCAACTTGGAATAGGCAGAAAAAGAGGTAGACCTTTTGCTTACTTAATTTCTAATGTTGTATTTTGTTCCATGTGTGATTTTGTTTCAGTTTATCTAACATGTCTTGATGTTCCTTATGAAGATATTCATATTTCAACAAGCTTTTTGTGCTTCCTTGAAAAATTAGATATTTTGTTTTATACATGAAGTAAGGACTCCTTTCAAAGTGATTATCTAGGATAATAATGATTAAATGTAAAATCTCTTATGCAACCTTCAAACTGGAGTTTTTAATTACACTGTCTTACCTTTCATCCCGATCGGTTCAGCATCACATATCTTAACCCTTGTCATGCTGAACCAGGAATATTCCGGATTTGGCAGGAGGTGTAGGCAAAGATCAGTCTGCACATAAGTGCAGTCTGATCTTGGTCTACTCCTCCTGTGTGTATTTTCCCTACCAGGGTTGTTTATGAAATTGATTTCTAAAAGAAATATTGAATTTTGAACAACAAGTTCTGTCAGTGCTTTCAGCCCTTTGATTTTACAGCAATTCGGTAAGGTAATTTATGCAGCATGACAAGGGTTAAGTACGAACTGAAGGAGAAATATAGAGTTAATTGCCAAGCAGGAAGTTTTAGTATACCCTAGTTCACCAATTCCCACACAATAACGCTTTTGGACGTCTCTGAAGAACAATAATTAGGAAAACATTGTCTAAAATGAAGAAATTGCTTGTGACAAGCAATTTCTTCATTTTACACAATGTTTTCTACCCAGAAAGTTGAAAGAATCTAAAATTTCATTAACTTTGAAATATAGTCTGCAACTCCTTTCAATTTGGAAAAGTCTAAAATTTTACTGTGTGGGAATGGGTTAAGCTGAACTTAGAATATTCCTGTTTTTGTAGGAGGTAAATGATCTAAGTCTACTCACCTTGTTTCCTGTTTTTAGCTCATCTGAGCACGAAGTGCTTTTGGGGAGCTATTGTGATCAGTCATCGTTCATCCATCCGTTCGTTCACAATTAAATAAAAATCTTCTCCTCCTAAACTAACCATGGAATTTCAACAAAACTTCACAGAAATGATCCTTACATCATGCTCTTTCAAAATACTTCAAAGAATTGAAATCTATGAAGAACTCTGGTTGCCATGGCAATGGGGTGAAAAACTTTAAAAAATCTTCTCCTCCCAAGCAGTAAGACCTAGAGCTTTGATATTTGGTACCAATCATCATCTATTGACCCTCTACCAAAATACTTCAAAGATTTACCGTATTATGAAAATAAGCCCTTTTCTGGGCAATCCCTGATTTAACATAGAAATAAGGAAGAAATCTGTAAAAAATTTCTTCTCCCAAACCATAAGGCCTAGAGCTTTGATATTTGGTATACATCATCATCTATTGACCCTCTACCAAAATACTTGAAAGAATTACTGTTTTTTGAAAATTAGCCCTTTTCTGGGCAATCCCTGATTTTACATAGAAATAAAGAAGGAAATCTTTAAACAGGGTTTTTGTTTGACCTGAGACACCGGGTTTTGATGCACAGAAATTAAAAAAAATGCAATTTTGATGCTCAAAAATTTGTCACTGTGACTCATTTTGACTCTCGAAAATTAGCAGCCATGCGTCAAGGGTCTTTAAAAGTGTGCCAAAATTATTGGAAAATGGTTAATTGATTATGAAAAAATACACCCCTATCAAGGATAACATCAAGCTTGATTGAAATTAACTCTCTTGAGTGATGGACATGCATTGGCGATCGTAATTGACAAGTACTTGACAACTGTACAATAAATGATGAAACCCATTTTCATAGTTGTAATCCTATTGAAATTTACTTAATAGCTACTACTTTAATAAAAAGCTCACAAAATATAATCAAGAAGTAAAATGAAACCAATGAAGATGTTACCCAAGAAATATCATTGGTTTTCGTGCATAAAATCGGCACTTATTTTTATGAAAAATAAGAATAATTTGATACTTTAAGTACTCTAAGGTTTTTCTAAAACTGATTCAAAGTAATAATATATGTATAAATACTAAATTTACCCTAAAAAGTAATCTCATATTGAAAATAGAATACTGTCAGATTGGAGATATGATTCAACCTGAGAGAGAGTTTATTCTAAAAAAAATTAAGGCACCATTTGTAAAAACATTTTTTTATCTATTATTACTTTATTCAAAATTGCTACCAGGGGTTGGGGGGGGGGTATCTATCGCATTTTGACTCTTGAGATTTCAATTTTGACTCTTGGAAATTTTGACAAAAAGGTCAATGATTCTTGACTTTTAAGAACTAATGGAAACCCTGCTTTAAAGATCTTTTTTTCTCCCAAACCATAAGGCATAGAGCTTTGATATTTGGTACCAATCATCATCTATTGACCCTCTACCAAAATACTTCAAAGAATTACTGTATTTTGAAAATTAGCCCTCTTCTGGGCAATCCCTGATTTTACATAGAATAAAAGAAGGAAAACTTTAAAAATCTTCTCCTCCCAAGCCATAAGGCCTAGAGCTTTGGTGTTTTGTATAAATCATCATCTATTGACCCTCTACCAAAATAATTCAAAGAATTACCGTATTTTGAAAATTAGCCCTTTTCTAGGCAATCCCTGATTTTACATAGAAAAAAAGAAGGAAATCTTTAAAGATCTTTTTTTTTCCCAAAACCATAAGGCCTATAGCTTTGATATTTGGTACCAATCATCATCTATTGACCCTCTACCAAAATACTTCAAAGATTTACTATATTATGAAAATAAGCCCTTTTCTGGGCAATCCCTGATTTAACATAGAAATAAGGAAGAAATCTTTAAAAAATTTCTTCTCTAAAACCATAAGGCCTAGAGCTTTGATATTTGGTATAAATCATCATCTATTGACCCTCTACCAAAATTCTTCAAAGAATTACTGTTTTTTGAAAATTAGCCCTCTTCTCGGCAATCCCTGATTTTACATAGAATAAAAGAAGGAAAACTTTAAAGATCTTTTTTTTCTCCCAAACCATAAGGCCTAGAGCTTTGATATTTGGTATTAATCATCATCTATTGACCCTCTACCAAAATACTTCAAAGAATTACTGTATTTTGAAAATTAGCCCTCTTCTGGGCAATCCCTGATTTTACATAGAATAAAAGAAGGAAAACTTTAAAAATCTTCTCCTCCCAAGCCATAAGGCCTAGAGCTTTGGTGTTTTGTATAAATCATCATCTATTGACCCTCTACCAAAATACTTCAAAGATTTACTGTATTTTGAAAATTAGCCCTTTTCTAGGCAATCAATGATTTTACATAGAAAAAAAAGATGGAAATCTTTAAAGATCTTTTTTTTTCCCAAAACCATAAGGCCTATAGCTTTGATATTTGGTACCAATCATCATCTATTGACCCTCTACCAAAATACTTCAAAGATTTACCGTATCATGAAAATAAGCCCTTTTCTGGGCAATCCCTGATTTAACATAGAAATAAGGAAGAAATCTTTAAAAAATTTCTTCTCCAAAACCATAAGGCCTAGAGCTTTGATATTTGGTATAAATCATCATCTATTGACCCTCTACCAAAATACTTCAAAGAATTACTGTTTTTTGAAAATTAGCCCTCTTCTCGGCAATCCCTGATTTTACATAGAATAAAAGAAGGAAAACTTTAAAGATCTTTTTTTTCTCCCAAACCATAAGGCATAGAGCTTTGATATTTGGTATATCATCATCTATTGACCCTCTACCAAAATACTTCAAAGATTTACTGTATTTTGAAAATTAGCCCTCTTCTGGGCAATCCCTGATTTTACATAGAATAAAAGAAGGAAAACTTTAAAAATCTTCTCCTCCCAAGGCCTAGAGCTTTGATGTTTGGTATATCATCATCTATTGACCCTCTACCAAAATACTTCAAAGATTTACTGTATTCTGAAATTTAGCCCTTTTTCTTGGCAATCCCTGATTTTACATAGAAAAAAAGAAGGAAATCTTTAAAAATCTTCTCCTCCCAAGCGGCAAGGCCTAGAGCTTTGATATTTGGTACCGATCATCATCTATTGACCCTCTACCAAAATACTTCAAAGAATTATTGTATTCTGAAAATTAGCCCTCTTCTTGGCAATCCCTGATTTTACATAGAATAAAAGAAGGAAATCTTAAAAAATCTTCTTCTTCCAAATCTTTAGGCCTAGAACTTTGATATTTAGTTCAAATCATCATCTATTGACCCTCTACAGATAAACTTCAAAGAAATACCGTATTCTAAATATTAGCCCTTTTCTAGGTGATCCCTGATTTTACATAGAATAAGGAAGGAAAACTTTAAAAATCTTCTTCTCCCAAACCATAAGGCCTAGAGCTTTGATATATGGTACATATCATCATATATTGACCCTCTACCAAAATACTTCAAAGAATTATCATACTCTGAAAATTAGCCCTTTTCTGTGCAATCCCTGATTTTACAAAGGAATAAAGAAGGAAAATTTTGAAAATCTTCTTCTCCCAAACCATAAAGCCTAGAGCTTTGATATTTGATACATATCATCAGCCATTGACCCTCTACCAAAATACTTAAAAAAATTAGCCCTTTTCTTTTCAATCCCTAATTTTAATTAGGAATAAATAATGATTTCTTTGAAAACCTTCTTCTCCTAAACCATTAGGCTTACAGCTTTTATACTTGGTATGTATTGATGTCTATACAGTCGAACCTGTCGTATGCAGCCAGCCAAGGGACGGATCAAAATTGGCCACATACGACAGTTGGCTGCTTAACACAGATTTTTGTTGTTGTTGTTTTTTTCTACAAACCCCGTCGGCATAGAGTAGTAGTCATGATACAAGGAAATATCGTCATATTAGAATGGCCACATAAATGTAGAAAGACAAGTGTTTTGATTAACAAAAAATAGAAAATACACCAATATTTATCAATTCTGACGAATTATTTTCCATTTTATTTTTTAAATTGCCCAAAGACCGACCGGGATCAAGAAACTGAAGAACATTGACGTGTTCGTCTAGAGTTAAGCACTTACGAGACATTATGGTCGGTGTACGATAATTCATTGGAGATAAAACGTCGAATGACTTATGACGAGACCGACGTTACGTTTAATCTAATTTCCTCGAAAATTTGCCGAAAATATATTTTAGATACTCTATTACGACCGCATGCTTCCTAAATACCGGTATGTAATGTCTATGAACTGCTTTAAGAACGCAGAATAGAAAGAATACACGGATCCAGCCCCGCATCCATTCGTACACAATCCCGCTTTTTGAATTTGGACTAGTCCAAAAATTTTCGTAATATAAAACTACCAATCTTCGCAACTTACAAACTGGATATGTAATAAGACTTTATAGTAAATCCATCAAAATTGATTAATTATATCATAACTCGGCACTTGTTATGTAATTACATTCAATCAAACACGTTAAAAGAGTACACCTATAAGTGGCGTGGTCATGTTTATCTCAAGTGTTGAAAAGTTTATGCACAAGATTAGCCAGACGCGTTATCGATTTTTTACACGACACCTGGCAGCAGTTAGTCGGGTCGCTTGACCGTTTAAAGGGATATACATAAAGTGCAAATTGGACAATTAAAGGTGACCGCTGGCCACATATGACAGATTACCGCTATTCACAGTAATTTTAAAGAGCAAATTGTGCGGGCGGACCTGGGATGGCCGTTGTACGCAGATTGGCCGCTATTCTCAGGTGACCGCTAACACAGTTTTGACTGTACTTCAAGGCATTACCATATTCAGGAAATTAGTGCTATATGGTGGGATCATCAATATACCTAGGATTAAAAGAGAAATCCTTACACATCTTCTCCGAAATAATTAGACAGAGGGCTTTGCTATTTTGTTTATATCATAAAGCCATGAACCATCATAATCAGGGGAGCGATTTAGGACCATCATGGTCCTCTTGTATAAAATTTTAGATCTGTCTAAATTCAAAGGCTTTGCAGATGAACATTTAAAGTGGGTTAAATTTAATAAAATAACCATTCAGCAGGGTAGAAAATATTGTGGTAAAAGAAGAAATTGCTTATAACAAGCAGTTTCTTCTTTTTCCACAATGTTTTCTCAAGTATTGAATTACAGCAATATAAAATCCGGGGTTTATGTGGAAAGGGTTAATGCTGTTCTGAAATAGATTTTATCCAGTGTAACAAGGGATGCAATAAGCTGAGCCCAGTAAGGTCAGTCCTAAACCGGTAGCACTGTCAATCTTGAAGTCTTGAATTTCATTGTCAGCGTGACCAATTTATTTTCCAATATTTGATAAAATGAGCACATGTGTGACATTTCCAACCATTACACATGTGCGCCAAGTTAAGACTCAGATCAGCCTGTGCATCCGCACAGTCTGATCAGAGTCTTCACTCTGCACTCTGTAGATAGATACTGACCAAAAGCTTCTTTAAAAATACAGCGAATATTCTAATTATCCCGAATGGCTATCTAGGGTGTTCAATATGTGCGAGTCATGCACATGCGAAATGTTGGAAATGTCACGCATAGGCTCCAATGTGATGGCAGCATGCCCCATTTGTCTATCACTAATTATTGATATGTAGTGTCGACAGGTTGCTGGTCTGCCCGCTGAGCCTGCTGGCCACACAAACTCACTCCAACAGGAATTTCTGATTTGATATGAAACAGTGTTATTTTGCAAAACTATAGCGCGAACTATGTACCAAAAAAGTAAATTGTTGGTTTGCAACAGTCTTGCAGCTTGAATAAGCTGTAGTTACAATGTTTATGTCGCAAAACCAACAAAAATGCTGCACCTAAATGTCAGTTAATGGTGGTGATCTAATTTCACTGCTAGTCATTTTATTCTTTGATTCACATCAGAGATTGGTCAGTTGGGATGAGTGACTTGCATATTGGTTTGAATGTTGTTGTACTAGTGTTAGAAAAAAACAGAAAGACATAGGAAGGTTCTTCAGCCACCAAGACATTACTTAAATAATTGTTAAAGTTGCATTAAACTCAACATACTTTTTAACCCTAGTCATTCTGAACCAGGAAAACTTCTGTTTTGACTTATGTGCAGTCTTATCTTTATCTACACCACCTGTTTGTTCCTATCAAGCCAAAAATTTTTATAAAAATAAGGTTTTTAAAGGAATCATTGACTTAACCCATTCCCACTCAAGCCCTCCTTTTTACGCCCCTCAATTAAAGAGCTTTTGGAAAACATTGTGGAAAATGAAGAAATTGCTTGTATCAAGCAATTTCTTCATTATCCACAATGTTTTCTATCCAAAAAGATGAAAAAATTCAAAATTCCATCAACTTGAAATTGTCGTCTGCAGCTTCTTTCAATTTGGACCAGTCTACAATTTTGCTGTGTTGGAATGGGTTAAAACTAGTATTTCAAGTGCCTTAATCTTTTTGATTTTGGCGCTATTGATTCAACATGACATTATTTGATTTTAAATAATATTATCCTTATTACTTGTTCTGTCAGCAGATGGTCATTAAGTTGAAAATGTTATAAAGGGGGAAAAAGGTAATAATGGTGATGCTTATATAAATAAATTTTAAACAAAAAACAAAACTTAATACCCTCAAGAATCACAAAGAGTTTTCAACATTTCAAAACAAGATTAAATTTATTTTCTAGTGTTTGTTTTAACCCTTGTCATGTTGAACCTGGAATGTTTCTACTTTGGTGGGCGAGACACTGAGATCAGCCTGAGTATAAAATGTCCTGTCTGATCTAAGTCTGCACTAACTGTTTTTATCTGGAATGGTTTATAAAATTAATTATCTAAATAAATATTAACCAACAATCAAGGCCTTTAGTGCGCTCAGTCCTTTGATTTTAACCCTTGTCATGCTGAGCCCGGAATATTCTGATTTTAGCAGGAGGTAAACACAATAACCAGGCTGCACATAAGTGAAGTCTGATCTTAGTCTACAACTCCTGTCTGTCCTTTTGAAACCAAAGTTGTTTATGAAATTAATAATCAAAAGAAGTATTGGCAACAGAATAACAAGTACTATCAGTGCTTTCGACCCTTTGATTTTATACAATTCTGAAAAGGATTTTATTCAGCATGACAAGGGTTAATACAGCTCTGATCTATTACAAGGGTTGATTTGCAAATAATTGTGTATCTTGATGCATGCTCATTTTTTTTTAAATCCTACCTTTACCTTAGTCCTATCCCTGTTATTAGCTCCACTTGCCAAATCCAGATGGGCTATTGTTATATCAAATAATTATGTCATATGCGCGACTGTTTTTAGATTTTCAACTGAGTGTCAAGGAATGCTCCTTCAAGAAATAGTGCTCCTTGAAGAACTTTGGTTGCCATGGAAACCAATATATAAAGCCTCTCAAATAGCTTATTGTATTTCATTGTTGATTTGCAAAAGTACTCCTTTGGAAAAGGTCAAGCATCTTCATGAAATCAAGTGAATTAATATGTGTGCAATTAATACAGTCAATATGGAAAGTTCATGTTTTCAAAAATCTGCTTATAGAATATTTTTTTTGAAAATCTTCTTATCTAAAACTCCTCATAGTTTTCATTGTTTGATTGTATAATTAAACAGATGAAATTTTGCAATATTTTTAAAAATTAAATATTTTTTTTAAAATTTCAGATGGAATAATTCATTTTTTGAATTGTTGAATTCCTCAGAAAAAGAATTTCTGTAAAAATTCTAATAGACGGCCATCCTCTTATTAACGCCCTTCCCTAACTTCAGACGACAAAATTGACCATTTTTTGTTTGATTTTTGGAAATCTTGAAGCCTCTAATAAACGCCCAATCACCAAATCATGTGTTTGAAATTTCGGAGACACATTTTTGACAAGTTTGCTTATTGTTCAAAGATTGGCTTTCACTTTTTGTCAAGCGCCGCTGAGGCTTTGGTACGGCACAAAAAGAAAAAGAATAGAATTTGAGTTGATTGCAAAAGAATTCTTTTTGAATCCAAAGGTTTAAAAAAAATATTGTTTATTGCCTAAAATAAATTTGGAAATTATGACAGAAAATATATCAAAAAATTATAAGTCATGGTGCTTGGAAAAGAGCTTTAGTCAGAAGTGCTACCACTGGAAACGTCGATTGCATTCATCAAATGTTCAGGATAAAATTGTTATTTCATAATTAAAGCTGATAGGTGTTAAAACCAAAATAGATGCAAGCAACGTGACAATAAAATCAAGATGTTCTAGTAAATTCGTTAATCTGTCGGAGTTTAGACAAGTGAAAAGGTAAGTCCAGATTGTGGCGATAATTGATCAATAACTGGGTACTAAAGAAGTATTATTAAGTGATAAAAATGTATAGGAGAAAACGCTTTGAAATATGATTTTACCCAATTGAACACTTCTTATCCTGTTCAGCTGATGTATATTTTGCAGGCTCATTGGACAGATCTAAATTTTACTATGTGGTCATCTTATAATGACAAGACATTTCAGGACTTACCTTTTTTGCCTGTGTTACGTTGAGGTTGTATATGATATTTGGAACCTTTGACCGCTTTTTAGGTCACCTGACCGAATGGTCATGGTGACCTATTGCAATCATCGTTTGTCCGTCGTCGTGCGTCGTGCGTCGTCCGTTAACTTTTGAACATTTTCATCTTCTTCTCAAGAACTACTGGGCGGATTTCAACCAAACTTGGTAGAAAGCATCATTGGGGGATGCCAATTCAAGTTTGTGAAAATAGGGGTTCTGGGGGTCATAGGGGCCCAAATAGGGGCCAAAAAGGGGTAATTTTTGGTACTTCTTTAAAAATCTTCTTCTAATAAATCGTTAATGCCAGAGCTTAAATATTTTGTGTGCATGACAACTAGGACAGGTATATTATAAATTGTGAAACTCATGCCCCTGGGGTCATGTATGGGGCCACACCCAGAGGTCAAAGTTCATCACGTTAAAAAATTCACATTTTTATCTTCTTCTGATGAAGTACAAAGCCAATTTCAAACAAACTTGACGAAAAGCATCATTTGGTAATGGTTATTTGGATTTGTGAAAATAAAAAGGCTGGAGGGTCAGGGGGCCCTAAAATGGGGACCAAAAGGGGGCAATTTTTGGTATATTTCATCTTCTTCTCAAGAACTATGGGGGGGATTTCAACCAAACTTGGTAGAAAGCATCATTGGGGAATGCCTATTCAAGTTTGTGAAAATAGGGGTTCTGGGGGTCATAGGGGCCCAAATAGGGGCCAAAAAGGGGTAATTTTTGGTACTTCTGTAAAAATCTTCTTCTTATAAACTGTATTCTGTGTGCATGACAACTAGGACAGGTATATTATAAATTGTGAAATTCATGCCCCTGGGGTCATGTATGGGGCCACACCCAGAGGTCAAAGTTCATCACATTAAAAAATTCACATTTTCACCTTCTTCTGATGAAGTACTAAGCCAATTTCAAACTAACTTGGTGAAAAGCATCATTGGGTACTGATTATACAGATTTGTGAAAATTAAAAGGCTGGAGGTCAGGGGTGCCTAAAATGGGGACCAAAAGGGGGTCATTTTTGGTAACTTTTAAACATTTTCATCTTCTTCTCAAGAACTACTGAGGGGATTTCAACCAAACCTTTTTCTAATTCTTTCAAACAAAATCACTTGTCTTGGTGCTCTTTTACTCAGGTGACCGTTAAGGCCCACTGGGCCTCTTGTTTAATGTCTCAGTATGCAATGTATAGCCTTTTATAAATGACAAACCCTTTCTTTCGGAAAGTTTGTTATTCTAATAAATGCTTGGACATTCATTTCAATGAAATTTTTAATCTTTTTGGTTTAATGATTCCTGTTGAAAGACCCTCTCTTCTTTTCTTCTTTTTTAAAGTTAAATACTATTTGATTAAGATGTGTGTGTTGTTGTTGTTGTTTAGCAGATGGCAGAATTTTAGACTGGTCAAAATTGAAAGGAGTTGCAGACAACAATTTATAGTTTATGAAATTTAAGGTTTTTACAACTTCCTTGGTAGAAAAAATTGTGTAAAATGGAGAAATTGTTTGTTGCTTGGCACAGAAAAAGGGGCCCTAAATGTTAAAGGGCCGTGTATATTGTGACTATGGTTCTCTTGTTTATGTAAGGGATTAACCTTTTACCTACAAACCATCTTTTCTTATACCCCTTAATAATTGTATTAAACCATTCCCACACATTTACGCTTTTTGATGCCCCTTAACCCATTCCCACACAATCCCTCCTTTTTTACCTCTCAAGAAAAAGCTTAGGAAATCATTGTTGAAAATGAATAAATTGCTTTTTACAAGCAATTTCTTCATTATCCACAATGTTTTCTATCTAAAGAGACAAGAAATATTAAAATTCCACCAACTTGAAATTGTCGTCTGCAGCTTCTTTCGATTTGGACCAGTCTAAAATCTTGTGGTGTGGGAATGGTTTAAGAAAAACAATTGGGGAAAACATTGTGGAAAATGAAGAAATTGCTTACTACAAGCACTTTATTCATTCATTCTACAATGTTTTCTACCTAGAAATGTGAAAAAAATATAGAGTTTCACAAAATTTAAACTGTCATCTACACCTTCTTTCAATTTGGGCCAGTCTAATATTGTGTTGTTTGGGAATGGGTTAAGGAAAAAAAAATTGAGAAAATGAGAAAATGGTTTATGGTACATGTACATCTTATCTTAGTGGACACTCACTTTTTAATATAGTCTGCAAGCTGAGACTTTCTATCAGACCAGTGTTAAGATTTTTGGTTAACCCTTGTCTGTATAAAATCCCTTACAGAATTGCATTAAAATCAAAGAGCTGAGAGCACTGATAGTACATCTTGTTCAATAATCAATATTTCTTTTGAAAATCAATTTCATAACTTCTCTGGTAGGAAAGTACAAGCAGGAGGTGTAGACTAAGATCAGACTGCACTTATGTGCAGGCTGATCTTTGTCTATACCTCCTGCCCAAACCAGAATATTCAAGGTTCAGCATGACAAGGGTTAATATTGGTCAACAGGTAATCTCATTTTATGACTTTTAAACAATATTCTAAATGCAGTTTTTAAAAGTTTCTAAATATTTTGTTTTCAAATACAAAATAAATAATCAAAAATTTAGAAAAAGACTTTAAAGAAATGAAATTATGAGTATGACATGTCATTAGCAAGGGCCTAGTGTTATTGAAGGTCCTAATGCTATTGACGGGATCACTTCCCACGCCCACTAAAAACACCTTTGACAGGAAGTTTCACTTCCTTTCCTGTATTTCTAAATTTTAGACTAGTCAAATTTCACTTCGTTATTAACCCTTTCCTGTTTTTCTAAATTTTAGACTAGTCAAATTTGAGAAATCATGGACAAAAATTAAAAGTGAGTACAATTGAAAAGTAACCAAACTACATGGTAGAAAATATTGTGGGAAAAGAAGAAAATGCTTATTACAATCTTACAAGCAATTTCTTCTTTTCCCAAAATGTCTTCTCTAGAATAAAATCCCAGTTACGTAGAAAATAGGGATTGAACAGAAAAGGGTTAAACTTCATTAATTTGCAAAATATATGTCCAGTAAGATGTTACAAAAAGTTGAATGAATTGTTTCTAACCTCAACGTCATAACTACAGCTATAGTTACAATATAAGTTATAGTTACAATATTTATGTTGCTAACAAAGAAAAATGCTTCACATAAATGTCAGCCAGTGTTAAGAGTTTCAAGTTCACTTCTGGTCTGAATGAATGTTTCGATTAGTAAATGGATTCTCTGTTTGACAGCGGCAATCCATCATTTGTACAAATGGGTTGACATGACATGTGATAACATAGGTCCTTGGTCATTGGCAAGGTGAAATAGGTCATTATTCTTCCATTGTAACTCAATAGATTTTGGTGAATTCCAGTAACCCATTCCCAAATGACAAAATTTTGGAATATTCCATACTTTAAAGAATTTGTCGACGACAGTTTTCAAGGGTGTGTCAAAAAGCATCATTGTGTGGGAATGGGTTAATTAAAATCTATTTTATTTCGATTTACCTTTTGAATAGATACATTCAACCTTTTTTCAATTTCAAACAGCTAGTAGAACAGTTCTTAACAGAGAATGTTAAAGTGACTGGAAAAGGGCCGGAGGTGATTCAAAGTCAGTTGTACATAGGTAAGACAGCCATTATTAGTATTTCAAATGTTGATTTCTATCTTTCAGCTATTTTCAAGGAAACCGGCTCTATGAAAGCTTTTCTGTTAAAATGTAATGGACCTTTAATTGACCAATCCCTGGCCCCACCCACTTGCTCCTTTGGCCATGCCCACTGACTCCTACAGGAAGTCCCGGTCCGATTTTAATGGCGTTACTTATACAACTTTTATGGCCAGTAGCATGTAACAAAAAGGTGAAGTGATTAGTTGGCAACCTAGATGTCCTAACGACAGCTTGAATAAGCTGTAGTTATGACGTTTATGTCACAAAACCAACAAAAATGTTTCACAAAAATGGCGGCCAATATCTGAGGCTTAATTTCGGGCTGAATTAATGATTTGATTGGGCGACTGATTCCTTGATTGACAGCTGCAAATGGTCAATCCATAGTGTAGACATCTCTGCCAAACCTGCATAGCTTTATAGCTCTGCTACTTCTGGAAAAAATAGGAGGTTTTGCCATAACCTAGTTGTCTGCGTCCATAACCTAGTTGTTTGCGTCATTGTCATGCAAGGTTTTAAATATTTTGTAATATATTTTGTTTTACTGAAGGCATTTATTGGAAACTTGGAATGTATGTTCACTGTCAAAAGAGCAACTCAAACCATCAAGAGAGGGTACTCGAAATGCATTTTTGTAAGAATCATGCCCCTTTTCCTTCTTAGATTTTTTTTTCAACAAATATCCCTGAACAAATAGCCTAGCATCAGGCACATTCAAGCAGTGCTTTTGTTTTTAGCTCCACTTGCTGTAAGCCAGCGCACTGGTCATGGTGTTGTGTCCAGCACTCATGCATCATTCTGTGCTTACGTCCTTAAGCTTTTACTTAAGAATCTTCTCAGAAAGTATTGCACAGATTTCAACAAAATTTTACTGGATTGATTTTTGGGTGACCCTTTATTAGATTCCTTCAAATAATTTGGATCGGATAAAAAATATGGCTTTTATTGGCGGGGCTAATTTCTGTATATGGTGTATAGTAAAAATTTGAAAATCTTCTCAGGAACTAATGGGTGGATATCAATCAATTTCTGAGGAAAGATCCTTAGGAGCCTCTTTATCAGATTCCTTCAGAGAATTTTGATTGGTCAATAAACACTGCTCCTGTAGACGTGACTTATTTCCAGATATGAAGATTACTTATGTTCTAACATCTTGAAATGTCCCATATTTCCAACTGATAACTTGATGATTAACTGACAGTGCAGGAGAGAGTTTAGCCTGTCACATATTTTGAAATATCAATTCTTCATTTACTTACAATATAGCAACAAATATAAGGTGTAGTACTGACATGAGGTTTCCTTAGTTTATTGTTTGATATGGATAGCATGTCCAAATACTGGCTTTGTACAAAACATCATTTCAATTCTAACTTTTATTTAATAATTGACAATTGCTGGCCCCACCCACTGACTCGGAACAGGAAGTCCTGCTTCGATTTTCAATCGCATTATTTTGCAGTAGCATGTAACAAAAAGGTAGAAGGTTGGTTCGTGGCCTAAGCTTCATAACTACAGCTTCAATAAGAAACCAAACTAACATTTAACATGAATGGGGCTATTGTCAGAGATCAAAATGTGCTTCTGGCCATAATGAACAATTTCATTGGTCGCCTGATTATTTGATTGACATCCGCAATTGGTCAATTGTAATGCTGAATTGCCAGTATGAAACAGATGCCTTAACCCATTCCCACACAATGACGCCCCTCAAGAAAAACAATTGGGAAAACATTGTGTGAAATGAAGAAATTGCTTGTCACAAGCAATTTCTTCATTTTACACAATGTTTTCTACCCAGAAAGTTGAAAAATCTAAAATTTCATGAACTTTAAACTGTCATCTGCAACTTCTTTGAATTTGGACCAGTCTAAAATTTTGGCATGTGGGAATGGGTTAAGCCCTTCCCACATAGTTCTACTTTTTTATGTCTCTCAAGAAAAAGCTTGGGTTGGAAAATACTTTGAAAAATAAAGAAATTGCTTGTGGCAAGCTATTTCTTTATTTTCCACTATATTTTCAACCTCACAATATGAAAGATTTTAGAATTCCATTCACTAAAAATTGTCTTCTGCAAATTCTTTGAATTCAAACCAGTCTAAAATAGTGTTATGTGGTTAAATGCACAAAATATGATTGTCTTCTAGCCAAGGTTATTTTTTGTTAGAAGTTCAGATGAGAAATAAAGAAACATATCATAAGCTGTTAAAATCTCTTCCCACTCAATCCCACATTCTATGCCCCTCAAGAAAAAAGATTTGGAAAACATTGTGCAAAATGAAAAATTGCTTTTACAACCAATTTCCTCATTATCCATGAAGTTTTCTACCAAAAAAGATAACTATTTCTAAAATTTCAGTCTAAAAAAAATTTTGTCTGGTAATGGATTAATGCATCATAATTTTTATTTGGTATACTTGTAAAAGAATTAGGTTTGCTTTTATTCTTCATATTAACCCATTCCCTCACATTGACGCCCCTCAAGAAAATAAATTTGGAAAAGAAATACCTGAACTTGAAATTGTTGTCTGCAAATCCTTTCAATTTGGACCAGTCTAAAACATTACTGAGTGGTAGTGGGTTAACCCATTCCCACACAGTGACGCTTTTTGACGCCCCTCAAGAAAAACAATTGGAAAAACATTGTGTAAAATGAGGAAATTGCTTGTTACAAACAATTTCTTCATTTTCCACAATGTGTTATGCCCAGAAAATTGAAAAAATCTAAAATTTCATGAACTTTAAATTGTCTTCTGCAACATGTTCCAATTTGAACCAGTCTAAAATTCTGCCATCTGGTAATGGGTTAAATGGAGGGGATTAAGTTAGGGATTAAGAGTTAAGTTTACAAAAATAATAATCTAAAATGATCTCCCATTAGTTTGTTAACCCTTTTCAAGCTGAATTAAATGCTATACAGAATTGCTTTAACCCTTTCCTGTTCAAATACGAGATAATACGTTCCTGTAATTTTATACTCGAGAAAACATTGTGAAAAAAGAAGAAATTGCTTGTAACAAGCAATTTCTCCTTTTTCCACAATATTTTCTACTACATAAGATGGTTTCATTTCAAATGGCATCCAGTTTTCATTGTCGTCTGCAACCTCTTTCAATTTGGACTAGTCTAAAATTTCCAAAAACAGGAAAGGGTTAAAGTCATAGGACTGACAGCATTGGAAGGTCTTAAAAAGTCTTTAAATAATTCTGGCTTAAAAGGGACAAACAAGAGGTGTAGACCAAGATCAGACTGCACTTATTAGCAGGCTGATCTTTGTCTATACCTCCTGCCAAAACAGGAATATTCCCAGTTCAGCATGATGAGGGTTAACAATTATTTCAGTTAGAATCAAAACAGAATTTGACAAATAGAGAAAATAAAACAAAAATACCAAGTAAGACTGAAATGTAATCTTATTTGAGTGACTTTATTGTTTTAAACTTTGGATTCCTGTATTTACAGCTTGTTTTTGGGGTGTTCGAGAAGCTGTAGAAACATTACTCAAAATGGGAGCAGGTAAGCCTTCTGAACCCATTTCTATACACTTTTTTACAACCTTCATAAAAAGAGCTTTTTAAATCATTCTGGCCAATTTTTAGCTCACCTGAACACGAAGTGCTCATGGTGAGGTATTTTGATCGTCCTGTGTCCGTTGTGCGTCGTCTGGCGTCCGTCGTGTGACTACCATCTTAAAATGACATCTCCTCCAAAACCGCAAGGTGGATTTCAACCAAATTTGGCAGGAATGATCCTTGGGTGGTGCCCTTTGAAAATTACAAAAAGAATTGAAATCCGTTAAAAACCCTGGTTGCCATGGCAACAAGACTGAAATTTTAATGAAAACTTAAAAAAATTATCTCCTCCTCGCCCAGAAGGCATAGAGCCTTGATATTTGGCATGAAGCATCAATATATTGACCTCTTTCAGAATTGCTAAAATCATCACCCTCAGATACCCAGGGGGGATTGGGCTGATATAGAAATAAAGAAGGATTTTTAAAACGACATCTCCCAAACCACTGGGCTGATTTCAACCAAAGAATTTAATTAGTTGAAATGGTTGCTATGACAATAAGAGTAAAATTGAAAAAAAAATTGCAAAAAAAAAAAACCATCTCCTCCTGACCTAGAAGTTGAAGAATCTTGAATTTTGCATGAAGCATCAGTACATTGACCACTTTCAAAATTTATAAAATTTTAGAGCCGCAGGGTGACTAGGCTTAAATAGAAATAAAGGAGGCAAGCCTTTCAAAACTTTTTGGCCATTTTAAACCAAATTGGACTTGTTGATTTTAGTTAAATGTTAAAGGAGGTTTTCTCCTGACCAAGTTTTGATTAGGCCTTGAAGAAAAAAAGAGCCTTATTTCAGGTAAGAGCCAGGGCCACTGGCCCTCTTGTTTAGCTCACCTGAGCACTTTGTACTCAGGAGAGCTATTGTGATCAGTGGTTGTCCATCGTCCATCCATTGGTGAACAAATCTTAAAAAATAATGCAATTTCACTCTTTTCCCACAATATTTTCCATATTTCTCAAATGCTTGAAAATACTGGATTTTGTTGTTTTGAGTCAATGTCTCTTTTTTACAATTCTAAAAAGAATTGGAAATCACAATGTTGTCTTGTCATTAACTTTTAAAGGTCATCTGCATCTTCTTCTAAATTACACTAGTCTTACTTTTTTGTCTGGCAATAAGATAAATAAAACAGTTTTGTTGATTTTTAGATCCAAACAACAGAAACAACGGGACACTATGGACTCCACTTCATGCAGCAACATTTCAAGAGCACGGACCTGTGAGTTGTAAACCAATTCCCACACAACAAAATTTTAGACTGATTTAAATTCATAGAAGTTGCAGACTACAATTTCAAAATGAGAGAATTTTGAACATCTTTGTCTTCTTGGGTAGAAAACTAGATTGAAAATGAAGAAACTGCTTGTAACAAAGAATTATTTCTTTTTCAACCTTGTTTTTCTTAAATCTCTCCTTTTTCCATTCCAACACAATCACTCTTTTTTTAAAGAAAAAATAAAGCAATGTTGAAACGAAGGAATTGCTTGTGACAAGCAATTTTTTGATATGAGCTTGTCCATAGCATGTCTTATACATTTATGGATAGATAACAAAATAATGTGGTACAATTATTCTTTACCAGGAGTGCATTTATAATTGGATTTCAAATCAAAGACTGCAAAATCCTATAACAAAGGAAAACTATTGGGTATCTATAGCTCTCAACCGTCTGCCCTTATGGAGTGACTTTTTTATGCCCCAACCACTTAATGTGTGTGTGTGTGTGGGGGGGCATATAGATTTGCCTTTGTCCATCCGTCTGTACTTCCGTCCTTCTGTCCTTCCGTCCGTCCCGAAATCGTCCTGGGCATATCTTTGAAAGTATAATAGCTATCAACTTGAAACTTCACAGGTGGATAGACCTCATTGAGGAGAAGTGCAGTGCATAAGAACCACAACTCTTGCTGGCATAATTTTGGAGTTATCGCCCTTTGTTATTTTAAAGACTTACATTTCGTCTGGGGCATATCTCTGAAAGTATAATAGCTATCAACTTGAAACTTCACAGGTGGATAGACCTCATTGAGGAGAAGTGCAGTGCACAAGAACCACAACTTTTGCTTGCATAATTTTGGAGTTATTGCCCTTCGTTAATTTAAAGACTTTCATTTAGTCCGGGGCATATCTCTGAAAGTATAATAGCTATCAACTTGAAACTTCACAGGTGGATAGACCTCATTGAGGAGAAGTGCAGTGCACATGAACCCCAACTCTTGCTTGCATATTTTTGGAGTTATTTCCCTTTGTTATTATCAAAGCTACTAGAGTGCGCATCTGTGTCCTGTGGACAAAGCTCTTTTTGCAAAGTAAAACTTTGTTCTAATTCAAATCAAAGTAATTCTTCTAATTATAGACCCTTTCAGTGAAACAAACTGGAAAATTAAGTAATGTAATCACCATAGAAAGAACTCACTAAACTTTACTGGTATATGAGAGGCAATTGAAAAGTCTGTGGCCTAAGGCAAGGCAGATGTGGTTTAACCTAAATATTTTCATTTAATTTTCAACATATTCACCTGCAACTTTTCACGCTTTGTCCCATGGTGGTTACTTTCCCTGTAGAACGAAGCATCTTGCCCCCCCCCCCCCCCAAAAAAAAAGAAAGAATATGTCAAGAGCTTTTTTGGCCAATCATTTCTTTTTTTGTTTGGGGGAATAGGTAATAGTCACAGGATGCTAAATCAGGTGAATAAAATGGATTCTCAACCAGTTTGAAAGCACATACGGGAATAGCAGCCATGGCACTAGTAGATTTGTGTGCTTGAATATTGTCCTAAAGGAAGAGCACACCTAATGACAGTTTTTCCATTCCATTCTCAGTGATTTTTTCACGAAGCTGCCTCATGAAAATTCCTTCTATTTATGGTGTGGCTAATTAAACATAATTCAACAGCAGACATACCTTTTGCATCGTAGAAAACTGTTGCTATCATCTTTTAAGCAGATATTGTTGACTTTGTGTTTTCGGGTTGGTGTGATCCTGAGTGTTTCCACTGTTTTGACTCTTTTGTCTGAGGTTTGATGCTGTTAACACATGTTTCATCAACAGTTACAAACCGTTGGAGAAATTTCTTCCAAATCCTTAAGATTTTCCTTGAACTTGTTGCATGGAACTTATTTTTGGTCAACTCTTTGAAGCTTTGGGACCCATCTGCTCCAAGTTGAAAGATAAGAGTAAATCCTTCATGCCAAAGTAGGAAAAATATGTATCAAATAAGGTGAAAAATATTATGGGACAAATGGTTACCAGCACTTTCTTCTTTCTTCATAACATTTTGAATTTGGACCAGTCTAAATTCTTGTTATCCGGTAGTGGGTTTAACATCCATGTCCAGATTGCTTGTTTTTATTTTCTCTGTGTTTTCAGTTGATAATGATGTTGTTAGAACACGGAGCTAACCCGGAAAGTCCTGATTCTCAAAATAGGTAAGATTCTGCATACACTGATCATCAGCCATACTTTAAATCAACATGTCAGCATGAACAGTTGTAACTGCCTATAAACACATAGGCAGTTACAACTGTTTCGCGCTGAACAATCGAAATGGCCTGTCATTAGTTTGTCGCTCAAAAATCATGATGTCCTGGGTTCAATCACCGGTTGCGGCAAATATCCTTTCTTACATTTGTCTCCCACCAATGGGTGGATAATTGTAAACTTAAGTGTGATGAGCAGCTGGAGGCTTGGAATGGATGTATGGGTAGTACTGGTGTGTGAAATAACAGAAATCTATTGTTAGGTGCTCCAGCAACTGCAATATGACTGAAATACTATTAAAAAAGGCTTTAAACCTAATTCAAACAAATTGTTACTAAAAATGTGATATGTCTGTTTGTAAACTACCGTAGATTTCATAACTACATCTTGAATAAGCTGCAGTTATATCAATGCAACTCTTGACCAGGGTTGTGTTGTTTTGCAATGACAATTAATCATACGTCCCTCAAGAAAAAAGCTTTGAAAAACATAGAGGACAGTGAAAGATTTTTTGAATTTCACAAAGCTGAAATTGTCATCTGCAACATCTTTCAATTGAGACTAGCCTAAGATTTCATAATGAGGTAATCAGTGAAGAAATTAAACTCTCAGGTGTTTCTTATGTGAGAAGAATTTTCAGAAAATGCAAGTTACAAAATGCAAAATAGGCAATGAAAGTGCCCTAGCAAACACATATTGACAATTTAGGTAAAGCATTTTATCCTGTATGCCTTTCTCCGTTCTTATTGAAAGCACATATATTCTTGAGAAACATGTAATCTATTATCAGATGACAAAATTTAAGAAATCTTTGTCTTTGTTGGTAGAAAACAGTGTGTTAACCCTTGTCATGCTGAACCCGGAATATTCCGGTCTTGGCAGGAGGTGTAGACTAAGATCAGACTGCACTTATGTGCAGACTGATCTTAGTCTACACCTCCTGCTTGTACTTTAACTGCCAGAGTTGTTTATGAAGTTGATTTCTAAAAGAAATATTGATTATTGAAGAACAAGTTCTATCAGTGCTTTCAGCCCTTTGATTTGACAGCATTTCATTGAGGTAATTTATACAGCATGACAAGGGTTAAATGAAGAATTTGCATTAAACGATATTTCCCCAAGCTCTTTTTCTTAGGGTGGGTAAAAAAAAGTAGGCATGTGTTGGATTGGGTTAATTATGGGCCAGCAAAAAAGAATTGGTTAAAGACCTATTAGTACTCTGTGCATAAGTCTGTCTCGTGCTTTGACATGCAATAACTTCTTATTTCACAAAGGATCTTCATTAAATTTTGTGTTTGGCAAATCTTATATCTCAAACAATGGCCGTCATTTAGAATGCTGTATTTTGACAATTCTTTGAAACACAGTTATTTCTTTATTGACATGTTTTCATATTTTGGGTTTAGATACCTCTTATTGGTATGTAGGACAAGTTTGTTGTGAGATTTCATGATTTTTTATTTAACCCATTCCCACACAAGCCCTCCTTTTTACGCCCCTCAAGAAAAAAGCTTTGGAAAACATTGTTGAAAATGAAGAAATTGCTTGTAGCAAGCAATTTCTTCATTATGCACAATGTTTTCTATCCAAAAAGACAAAGAAAATTTAAATTCAACCAACTTGAAAATATCGTCTGTAGCTTCTTTCAATTTGGACAAGTCTAAAATTTTGTTGTTTGGAATGGGTTAAAGTATTTTGACATTCTATTAATCTTAAATATCTTGATTTCTACAAATGCAGGGTACAGATACATCACATCAATTTCACCGATATATTTAACCATTTACTGTTTTTTAAAATTTCAGACTTGTCCAAATTCAAAGGGGTGGCAGACGGCATTATAAATTAAGTACAATTTAACCTTTGTCATGCTGTATAAATTACTTAACTAAATTGCTGTAAAATCAAAGAGCTGAAAGCACTGATAGAAATTGTTGTTCAAAAATCAATATTTCTTTTACAAATAAACAACTCTGGCAGGAAAATTACAAGCAGGAGGTGTAGGCAAAAACAGGAATATTCTGGGTTCAGCATGACAAGGGTTAAAAAGTAACCATCCCATATAATAGAAAAATTGTGGGAGAAAAAGATATTGCTTCTTATAAGCAATTTCTTCTTTTTCCACAATGTGTTCTCTAGTGTAACATCAAAGGGACATAAAACCAGGGATTGTACTGGAGTGTTAATTTGATATTTCTTCAATTCATCATTTTCAAAATGGCTAGCAAAGTGACTGCCTTTCAACAAGACTTTTGGTAAACAATAACATACTGCATTTGGGCAAATTTCATTTCTGTATACATCTGTCCATTCAAATTCTTCATAAATTGTACACATATTTATCTCAAGTCTTTGACAAGTTTGAATTTCATGTTTCTACATGTCTCATTTTTTCAACATGGCTGTAAAAAATTGTTTTGTGACTCTTGTCTGGTAATGGGTTAATGTTATTTTAGACTTTTGTTTAATCCTTGTTTATTCCTTCAGGACACCCGTAGATTTTGCCTCAGCCTCTGATAAAATATGGCCACATTTCGCTGCAATAGGATATAAAAGAGTCACTAGACGAGAGTTGGTGGAGAAACATATACTTAAACCTGTAAGTATTGTCCATCTTAAATCCATTTCCAACTCAGTCCCTCCTTTTTACGCCCCTCAAGAAAAAAAGCTTTGGAAAACATTGTGGAAAATGAAGAAATTGCTTGTATCAAGCAAATTCTTCATTTTTCACAATGTTTTCTATCCAAAAAGACAAAAAAATTAAAATTCCATCAACTTGAAATTGTCGTCTGCAGCTTCTTTGAATTTGGACCAGTCTAAAATTTTGCTGTGTTGGAATGGGTTAAATCCATTTACACTAAATCTCCAATTTCCATTAATTATTACGTTTTGATATAATGACAATTGACATTTTTTGATATATCTGGTTCTACTAAAGGTTCACTATCGAAATAGCAACCTATATTATCAAGGGGGATAACTCTAGATGTATTTTGTCAACTATCCAGCACCCAACAGCTGAGTGTAGGCACTCATAGGCGGTGCTCTTGTTCAAATAAATTATAAACTGAAATTTTTTATCCCATTACCAGACAACAAAATTATAGACTAGTCCAAACTGAAAGAAGTTTTAGATGACAGTTCTTTTTTGATGGAATCCAAGAGAATCTTTGTCTTTTGGGGTAGAAAACATTGTGGATAGTGAAGAAATTGCTTGTTACAATCATCATTGTGTGGGAATGGTATAAAGCCGGTTTGAAGAGTCAATGAATTTCATCCATTAATATGCTTCCTGGATATCACTAGTCCTAGGATTGGGCCCTGAAATGTCATGCTCAAGGACATTCTAACATGACCAATGGTTGACAGGGGCTCAAACCCACAACCCTCAACTTGTCTCTTAAGCCACCATAAGAGAACAGTCGCTAGCGCACCAGACTCCAAATCATAAATCATTGGATGTCATGGGTTGGATCCCCGGCGGCAGCATATCTCCCACATTTGTCTCTCACCAATGGTTTGATAATCATAAAACTATGTGGGATAGCAGCTGGAGGCTAGGAAAGGATGTAGTGGTAGTATTGGTGTGAGAAATACCAGGAATCCATTGTTAGATGCTTCAGTGGCGATATGAATGAGACACTGTTTGAAGTGGCGTGAAACCCCATTCAATCAATCAATCAACTTGTCTCTTACGAGTCTGCTGCCCATAACACCTGGCAATGTAGGACCCTAGTTGCAAAAGAAGAGATTTGCTCATATTCATGCCTCTATAAAGTGCTAGATGACGGAGAAATGATAATCTAAAATCTCCTATATAAATACTGCTTTTTCACACCTCTAAAGAAAATGGTTTACAGAACAATGTGAAATGTAGAAATTTCTTGTTTCAGGCAATTTCTACATTTACCAAAATGTGTTCTATCCAGAAAGACAGACAACTCAAATTGTCATCTGCATCTTGTTTTTGAGACGACATAAACATTGTTACTATAGCTTTACAACAGAATGGCTTTACACACAATTAGGTAAACCTGAGTGGGATAGCAGCTGGGGGCTAGGAAAGGAAGTAGTGGAAGTATTGGTGTAAAAAATACCAGGAATCCATTGTTAGGTGCTCCAGCATCTGCAATTTGACTGAAATACTGTTAGAAGTGGCGTTAAATCCCATTCATTCAATCAATCCCACACAATGAAGCCTTTTGATGCCTCTGCCTAAAAACAATTTAGAAAATAATGTGTTAAATGAAGAAATTGCTTGATCCAAGTAATTTCTTCATTTTCAACAATGTTTTCTTCCCAGAAAGTTGAACAAATCTAATATTTCATAAATTTTGAATTGTCGTCTGCAACTCCTTTGAATTTGGACCAGTTTAAAAAAAATTGTGTGTTAATGGGTTAAATATATATATCACCATCTATTAACCCATTACCACTTGTTTGAATTGTAGACCAGTCCAAATTTAAAGGAGTTGCAGATGACAAATTATAGTTTATGAAGTGTTAGATTTTTTCAACTTTCTGTGTAGAAAATATTGTGTAAAATGAAGAAATTGCTTGTTACAAGCAATTTCTTCATTTTACACAATGTTTTCCGAATTGTTTTTCTTGAGGGGCGTCCAAAAGCGTCACTGTATGGGTTAAGGTCAAACATCTGAAAATTTTACGGGGGTACAATGGTGCTTCATAGATACATCTTATTTTTTCAGGTTTCTAGTCATTCAGCAGGGAGGCAAATACGATCTCCTGGCCATGGTATACAAATGGTAAGTAAATTAACCAATTCAAACTTAACAAAATTTTACACTGATCCAATTTTAAAGAAGTTGCAGACAACAATCATTCATTGATGAAATTTTTAAGGTCATTGTCTTTTTGGGAAGGAGAAATTAGTAAAAAAATGAAGAATTAGCTTGTATCAAGCAATTTCTTTATTTCCCACAGTGTTTTCTAAAGCAGTTTTCTTAGGAGGCATAAAAATAACAGGGTGGTGTCAGAATGGGTTAACCCATTTAACCCTTTCCCGTTCAAATACGGGATTTTACGTTCCTGTGATTTTTATACTTGAGAAAACATTGTGGAAAAAGAAGAAATTGCTTGTAACAAGCAATTTCTCCTTTTTCCGCAATATTTTCTACCACATGGGATAGGTTCATTTCAAAAAGCATCCAGTTGTCATTGTCGTCTGCAACCTCTTTCAATTTGGACCAGTCTAAAATTTCCAAAAACGGGAAAGGGTTAAACACATTTTAGCTGTTTGATGCTCAATCAAGGTAACGGTTCAGGAATACATTGTGGAAAATGAAGAAATTGCTTGTGACAAGCAATTTGCATTTACCACATTGTTATAGGTATACAGTCATTTCATACCATAACCATTACGTACCATAATTTCTATGGTTATTTCATACAATACAATGGTTATTTCATACCATGCGTTGGTCATTTTGTACCAAATAGTTAGTCATTTTGTACCATCTCGTACCACAAATAAACCACTCAATCAAGTTCAGAGAATTTGATAGATAGATTGTTTGTCTTTGTTTGCGATGTGTTGGGTAAGATCATGTAACATGTAATTGTGGAAGGTGAACGATTGTTGATTGCTTAATTATGATTAGATTTGAATTTGCCTTTCATTTGATATCCCACTTTTTTACACCAATCAAGAAAAATACTTAGGAAAACATTGCTGGAGACAAGCAATAATTATCACAATGTTTTCTTCTCCAAAAGACAATAAAAAATTCCATCCTCATGAAATTGTGGTCTGCAAATTTCTTTATATTTGGACCTGTCTTATATATCGTTATGTGGCAATTGGCTAATGGTTACTTTGTCAAATTATTTGGTTAACTGTGATACAATATTGAAGAAATACAGTTCCGATTCCCTACTAAGTTTCCTCTAATGAACACAATCCCCCTGTTAGTAAAAAAGTAATGTGCTAATAGTTAATACTGTATAATCAACTGTCCGTTTTCCTATATGGACTGTCTTAATTGATTTTCACTTGTTTAATGATCGATAAATTAGATAAAGCAAATAGAAAATAAAGATATAAATATTGAAAGCATTACTTTACTATTCAAATAATTTAAGATTTTTTTCTAAACATGGTACGAAACATTTGATGTATGATACGAAACGACTACCACATGGTACGAAATGGTCACAGCATGGTACAAAACAACCAATATCATGGTACTAATTGACTGGTACGAAATGGTTATGGTATGAAACGTCCATAATTCTTGTTTTCTACCCAGAATAAAAGAGGAATTTCAATTAATATCAACTTAAAATGTCGGCAACTTATTTGAATTTGTACCAGTCTAAAATTTTGTTGTCTGGTATTGGGTTAGAATAATCAAGAAGCTGTTAACCCATCTGGTGCTGAATCTGAAGGAATTCTGCTTTGGCAGGAGGCATAATTGATATAATCTCAAAATTCATTAAATAATAACTCTCGTCTGCAACTCCTTTCCATTTTGGACCAGTCTAAAATTTTGTTGTCTGGTAATTGGTTAAGCCAGAATTTTTATAAAATTAATTATCAAGAGATATTGACCTATACCTAGTTCTCTTTAATACTTTCGGCCTTTAGATTTTAATTCAACTCTGATTAACTAATTCCCAGACGGCAAATTTTCATACTAGTCCAGATTGAAAGGAGTTGCAGACAACAATGTAAAGTGTATAGAATTTTATTTCAACTTTCTTGGTAGAAAACATTATGTGAAATGAAGAAAATGCTTGTTACAAGCAATTTCTTCATTTTACACAATGTTTTCCTAATTGTTATTCTCTAAGGGCCTCCAAAAGCGTCATTGTGTAGTAAAGGGTTAAGTTATACAGATTTTAATTTGCTAATATTAGTTAAATGGATAACCACTGAAAGATTGTTTACTTGCATACAAAATCCTGGTGTACAGAAAATAACTGTATGAACTTGATAAATGAAACTGCAAAAGAAGTTTGTTGAACCGGATTTGATCTATAAGTACTGTAACCTTACATTTAAAATGAGTGTCGCATTACAGTGTAACCAGCCGCCGTCGTGGTTCATTCAGTAGGGCATCAGACTCCTAATTTTCAATCATGGGATGTCATGGGTTTAATCCCAGGCGGCAGCATATATCCTTTCCAACATTTGTCTCTCACCAATTGGTTGATAATTGTAAACATAAGTGGGATCGCAGCTTATGCGGGCTAGGCTAGGAAAGGATGTAGTGGTAGAACTGGTGTGAGATATACCAGGAATCCATTGTTAGGTGCTCCACAATATGACTGAAGGGCTGTTAAAAGTTGCGTTTAACCCCATTCAATCAATACAGTGTAACCTGGTTAAATGATTATCTTGTGGAAATGACATACTATTTCATGCCGGCCACATAAGGACTGATTTTGATTGGCTGTGTATCTCATTCCTACGTGATAGCAATTAATTGTTTTTCTTCTTTTCTCCACACACAAAAAAACAAACATGTTTTGACTATTCTTTAACCCTTTCTTGTTCAATCCCTTGTTTTTACGTCCCTTTGATTTTATAATTGAGAAAACATTGTAGATATAGAAGAAATTGCTTGTAACAATTTTTTTCTTCTTTTTGTACAATATTTTCTACCCTACTAAATGGTTATTTTTCAAATTAAATGCATTTTAATTTTTTGTCTGCAAAACCTTTGAATTTGGACAGTTTTAACCCTTGTTATGCTGAATAAGATCCTGTTCAGAATTGTATGAAAAATCAAAGGACTGAAAGTAGTGGTAGTACTTGTTTATTTGACAATACCTCTTTGGAATTCAATTTCATGAACAACTCTGGTTTCAAAACGCCAGACAGAAGGTGTAGACTAAGATTACACTGCACTTATGTGCAGTCTGATCTTTGTAGTATACCTCCTGCTAAAACCGGAATATTCCGGGCCCAGCATGACAAGGGTTAAAATTTTGGAAACGTTATAGGGTAAAGACAATAGAGTAATCTTTCACTTTTTAGCTCAGCTGAGCACGTAGTGCTCAAGTGAGCTATTGTGATCCCCTTTTGTCTGGCGTCCGTCCGTCGTCCGTCAACAATTTCTTTAAACGACATCTCCTCCTAAACCACTGGGCCAATTTGAACCAAATTTGGCAGAAATGTTCCTTAGGTGGTCCCCTTCAAAAATAGCTAAAAAAGAAATGAAATCCGTTAAAAACTCTGGTTGCCATGGCAACAAAAGTGAAATTTTAAAATAATCTTTAAAAATCTTCTCCTCCTGACCCAGAAGGCATAGAGCCTTGATATTTTGCATGAAGTATCAGTTTATTGACCTCTTTCAAAATAGCAAAAATCATGATCCTCGGGTCCCCAGGGGCGGAGCCCCAGGGGGGTGGGGTTTATAAAGAAATAAAGAATGATATTTTAAATGACATCTCCTCTCAAACCACTGGGCCAATTTGAACCAAATTTGGCAGAAATGTTGCTTAGGTGGTCCCCTTCAAAAACAGCTAAAAGAATTGAAATCCGTTTAAAACTCTGGTTGCCATGGCAACAAAAGTGAAATTTTAAAATAATCGTTAAAAATCTTCTCCTCCTGACCCAGAAGGCGTAGAGCCTTGATATTTTGCATGAAGCATCAGTATATTGACCTCTTTCAAAATAAGTAAAATCATGATCCTCATGTCCCCAGGGGAGGAGCCCCAGGGAGGTGGGGTTTATATAGAAATAAAAAACGATATTTTGAAGGACATCTCCTCTCAAACCACTGGGCCAATTTGAACCAAATTTGGCAGAAATGTTGCTTAGGTGGTCCCCTTCAAAAATAGCTAAAAGAATTGAAATCCGTTAAAAGTGAAATTTTAATATAATCTTTAAAAATCTTCTCCTCCTGACCCAGATGGCGTAGAGCCTTGATATTTTGCATGAAGCATCAGTATATTGACCTCTTTCAAAATAGCTAAAATCATGATCCTTGGGTACCCAGGGGCGGAGCCCCAGGGGGGTGGGGGTTATATAGAAATAAAGAAAATTTTTTTAAATGACATCTCCTCCCAATTCACAGAGCCATTTTGAACCAAATTTGGCAGAAATGTTCCTTAGGTGGTCCCCCTTAAAATTAGCTAAAAGAATTGAAATCCGTTAAAAACTCTGGTTGCCATGGCAACAAAAGTGAAATTTCAAAATAATCTTTAAGAATCTTCTCCTCCGACCCAGAAGGCATAGAGCCTTGATATTTTACATGAAGCATCAGTATATTGATCTCTTACAAAATAGCTAAAATCATGATCCTAGGGTTTCCAGGGGCAGACCCAGGGGGGAGAGGGTATAGGCATGAAGCATCAGTTCACAGACTTCTTTCTTATTTCTGAAATTATAACCCATGGAAGAGGTTTTTTCCTTCTTTCAAATCAGCACTAAAGCCTTGGAATTTGTAATTTAGACTTTTGGATCCCCAGGTTCATAGTCTTTATATGTAATTGTGGCCCAATTGTTTCATAATCCTAACCTTAACATGAAATTAGACTGTTGAAAGAAAAAGAGCCTTTATGTCAGGTGAGCGCCCCAGGGCCACCGGCCCTCTTGTTTATAAAAAGAATAAAAATGGATTGCTTTCTCATGGGAAAGATGTAAATGAAAAGATTGCACCATAGAACTGAGAATGGTATTTACAAAGAAGTATTAAAAAAAAAAAAGAAAAAAAAAAGATATGCAGATCAACATCCTACAAATTATTGTGCTTTGAACTTTCAAAAACAAAAGATGGAAAAATGACAAAACCATATTTCTGATATGATGGCTTTGACATTCTTCAGGTGATTTGAAATTTCTTTTTGTTGAATAATGAGTTTTTCTGATAATATTTTACAGGCTTCCTATGATCGTTCAGAATCTAAGTATGAATATAACAGTGATCCCTTTATTCATGCGGCAGTTACTGGAGACGTGTTAGCAGACCAAACTGAAGGTCTAGACCTTCAAAAGACAACTCAAAATCCACAGTTTTCTGTCTGGAGATGATAATTGATGAATTGTTTTTAGTCCTTTTATTAACTATTTTCTCAAAATTTAAGACTTGTCAAAATTCAGATGGAAAGCAGGCATCATTATAAATCATGTCCTTTTCAAAAAGTAATTATTTGAAAGAAAATATTACAGGAAAAGAAGAAATTGCAATTTCTTTTCCCACATTTTTTTCTAAATTACGGTACCATAGGGACGTAAAAACAGGGATTGTATGGAAAGGGTTGAATACTGTCAAAGGTCTAGCTTGGCATCATCTTTGTCTGTCTGTACATTTCATTTTTACTTATCTCCTACCCATATGGACAGATTTTGACCCTTGCCATGTTCAATTAACCTTTGTTTAATATGCAGTTAAAAAAATCAATGGACTGAAAGCACTGGACTCATTTACAGTGGGCCAATATATACATAAACCATCTTTGCTTGAATTAGACAAACAGGTGGGAGAGACAAAGACCAGACTGTACATATGTGCTGGCTGATCTTTTTCTATATCTTGCAAAAACAGAAATATTCTGGGTTCAGCATGACAAGGATTAACTAATATATTGATATTGATTTTTACTACATGTTGTTCATTATGTGTATTTCCGTTTATTTATCGTCGCTACCATAACACATGCTCATATGAGCAAAGCCCCCAGAGGACAGTTAGTTGTCACGGGGGATACTGCAAGGATACAGGAAGAAATGTGCTTGTTGGATAGCACCATCACAAGGGGCCTCAGTCTAAAGTCACACCTGAAAGACTATTAGTTTTCTTAGTTTATATGGTCAGCCTAGGGCTCGAACCTGTGATCTTGGGGTTTGAAGTCAAGTGCTCTACCAACTGAGTTCATCGGGCTTCATCATGTGAGCTTGAGCATAATTTATAGAGGGTCTTGCCGTTTTATGCTGACTTACAGAAAAGAGGCAGGGGGCTTAACCCATTCCCACACAACACAATTTTAGACTGGTCCAAATTGAAAGAAGCTGCAAATGATAATTTCAAGTTGATAGAATTTAATTTAATTGAATTTAAATTTTTGTCTTTTTGAAAAGAAAACATTGTGGATAATGAAGATATTGCTTGATACAAGCAATTTCCTCATTCTTCATAATGTTTTCTAAAGCTTTTTTCTAAAAGGGCGTAAAAAGGAGAAATTGTGTAGGAATGGGTAGGAATAGGTTAATGTAAATTTTCTAGTAAAGGCATCTCCTACCTTACCTCAATTTGGATGAAGTTTTCTGTAAAACGTTGCTCAGCATGTGACCTTTTGCATCTTGATGGGGTTTTGTAAGCATCTTGAAGGGGTTTTGTAATATTCTGCATTGTCAGTATATAAAGGGAGCTTAGTGGAAAATGCACCCCTGTGGTGGAGTATTTATTAGAATGGGCTTTCAACAATCTTTCAGCACCTAACAATGGATTCCTGGTATTTCTCACACCAGTACTACCATCACATCCTTTCCTAGCCTCCAGCTGCTATCCCACATAGGTCTACGATTATCGACCCATTGGTTGGAGACAAATAGTCGGAAGGATTGAGTGCCGCCGTCGGGGATTGAACCTGGGACCTCTAGATTGACAATCCGACGTGCTACCAACTGCGCTATGACGGCGGCTGTGGTGGAGTATATGTACACAATGGAAATCTCTTTATAAATTTGAGCTTTGATTTAATCAACTCTTTCTTGTTCAATCCCAAGATTTTACATCCCTGAGATTTTATAATTGAGAAAATATTGTAGAAAAAGCAATTTTCTCCCTTTTCTCAATATTTTTGACCCTACTTTAAAGTTATTTTTCAAATTAAATCAACTGTAAATTTTTGAATTTGGACAAGCCCAATCTTTTGCAAAACAGGAAAGGGTTAAAGGTGCTGTTGGGCGTCATAAGTGATGTTTGGTAACACACAGATTTGACCGATTTCAAGATGAAAATGTTTAAATACTGGTTTGAAAAAAGATGCTTATCTTATATAAGTACTGTGTGTTTCAACCCTTAAAGACAAGGTTTATCAAGATTTCATCAACCTTAGATTGTCATTGACTAGTCTAAAATATTTTTGTCTAGCAATGGGTTAAATAATACCTCAAAGCTGTCTGATCTCAGATTAAACAAATATGATTTGATATGATCTTGAAAAAAATGCTTCTGAAAGAAAGTAAAAAAAAGGAAAATACGGTAAATATCAATTCATTCTACCCATACAAGTCCATTACCTTTTGTAATCTTGATGCTTTTCATTAGAACCATTCTAAAACTTTATTATCTGTTACATTACTTAGCCCACTCCCAAATAAAATATGCTTTCTTAACACCTCAAAGAAAAGTACTAGGGAAAATATTGTGGAAAATAAATAAATAGCTCGTAAGATGCAATTTTCTTCATTTACCACAATATTTTTTCCCAGAAAGCAGATTTCCAAAACTTTATTGACTTAGGTTTGTTGTCTGCAATGTCTTTCAATTTGGATGTGTCTAATATTTTGTCTTCAGGTAATGGCTTAACCCATTCCCACACGATAAAACCTTAGACCAGTCAAATTTCAAAGAAGTTGCAGACTACAATGTTAAGTTTGTGAAATTAAGTTTGCGAAATTCTTAAAATATTTGTACTTTGGGCTAGAAAACATTGTTGATAATTAAGAAATTGCTTGTAACAAGGAATTTCTTCATTTTCCAAGATGTTTTCAAAAGCTTTCATATTGAGGGGCATTTAAATGCGTCACATGGCTTAATCCATTCCCACACAATGAAGCTTTTTGACACCCAAAGATAAGCAAGCTTTGGAAAACATTGTTGGAAATTAAGAAATTGCTTGTTACAAGCAATTTCTTCATCATCCAGAATGCCTTCTACCTGCAAAGACACACACAAATTTCAACTACTAGGAATCGTCGCCTGTGACATAAATTTTGTTGCCTGGTAACGGTTTAAGAGAGCACATCAAAAATAACCAATCATAGTAGAGTCAAAAATGGTCCGCTAAAGAGGGAGTGGTTTCATGTAATGATTCATAGCACTGGGCAATATATCTGTATACTTATGAACATGTATTTTCAAAATTTATCATTTTAAAGTTTTACTTGACTGAAAATGATCATGACCCAGATTTAATCTGTTACCAGACGACAAAACTTTAGACTGCTCCAAATTGAAAATTTTGCAGACACCATTTAATTATGCACTAAAATTGTAGAATAGTGTAGAAACATTTTGAGAAAGAGAGAAATTGATTTGACGAGCAATTTCTCTATTTGCCTCAATGTTTTACATGGTTGTATTTCTTCAGTGCTTCAGAAAGTGTCATTGTGTCCAAATTGAAAAAAGTTTGCAGACAACATTTAATTATGCACTAAAATTGTAGAATAGTGTAGAAACATTTTGAGAAAGGGAGTAATTGATTTGACAAGCAATTTCTCCATATGCCTCAATGTTTTACATGGTTGTATTTCTTCAGTGCCTCAGAAAGTGTCATTGTGTGGTGATGGGTTAAAACAATGTGAAAATTGGAATTTTCATTTCATCATATACATATATTATAATTTGTATGAGCAATGTGTGCTTTAGACCTCATTTTCATGTCTCACCTATTAATAGTTGTTTCACTTGGTCAAATCTTGCCAGAAAGAACTTCTTTGCAAAAACATTGCGGAAAATGAAGAAATTGCTTTTAGCAAGCAATTTCTTCATTATCCACAATTTTTTCTACCCCAAAAGACTATCGACTAAAAATTGTCATCTGCATCTCCTTTCAATTTGGACCAGTCTGAAATTATGTTGTCTGGTAATGGGTTAACCTATATAATATTCTGTTTTGACCCAATGGCAAAAAAGTTTGGGAAAACACTGCATGGAAAGAAAGAATTGCTAATGACCATGCTTTTCTAGCCTATATGTTGCTCTTGTTTAAATTCTTCCTCTATATCACCAATTTACCCAGTACTCATCTCCAAGATGGAATAAAATTAAAATAAGGAGGGAAAAGAAAAAACTACTTATTATAGACAATTTCTTTCACAAATCATTTTGTGCTATGTAACTAGTTATTGACTCGAAGTTTCTTTAGGGGATCAGTGAATATTCTACATCCTGCACTGGCTTATGGTTACAGGGAACTGACATTTTTTAACTATCAGTCAAATTTTGTAAAGGGAAAATCCAGGCATGAAAGCATAGACCGCTGATTTGACCAAATAATATCAAGACGAAATCTGACGATTTAATCTGATGAATTGATACTCTGTTAATTACTTAGGAGCAAAAAGGATAACATTTTAACGCATTTCGTCCCTTGAGGGCTGGTTTCTATACCCTAGGGTATTTTTCAGAAAATGAAGGAAAGGTAGCAGCACAAAGAGGTTTTTCTTAAATATGACGTCATAATTCAATTAATAAAAGGGTTCATGCTATGCCGGAATTCAGTTATTTTGACAGATGAATGATTGTTCAATTTGATAATTAGTTTTGAATTCCCTTGCAATTTCTTGGAATGAGCTATGTGCCATTTTATTTTAATGGTTGCCAATGGAAAATGGAATAGTTCTCTGCAACCTAGATGTATAATACATAAAGGATATGAATAGACTAGATGATTACACTAGATGATTATAGTCTGGACTCAATGTTATGATCGAAGATTAAGCCAGTACCAGGAAATAAAATGAATTGAAAGAAGCCGCAGACAACAATTTCAAGTTGATGGAATTTAAATTCTTTTGTTATTGTGGATAGAAAACATAGTGGATAATGATATAATTGCTTCATACAAGCAATTTTTCATTTTCGACATTTTTTTCCATAGTTTTAAGTCACCTGACCAAAGGTCATGGTGACCTTTTCCCATCACTTTGCGTTGGGTGTCATGGGTTTACCCTTTTCATTTTTGACTTGACCTTAAAAACCTTGGACAGATTTCAATTAAACTTGGCAGGAAGCATCCCCATGGGAAGACGCTCCAGATTTGTTCACATCATGGACTTATCTCCCCTGGGGGCCCCATAGGAGTGCAAAAAGGGCATATCTTTAAAAATCTTCTTGCAATGAATCAGCCATTGGATTGGATTCACACTTGAGATTTAGAGTCTTTAGGGCAAGGACTACGAAGTTTGTACATGAAGGTAAAATCTGACAAGAAATGACTGTGCTAAGAGAGACGTGGCAGTGGTGAGGTTGGGCATATGCTTACATAGTGTCAACTTTGAAAATCTTTTTCTACCAAAACAAAAGACCTACTGCTCTAATATTTGGTATGTGGAATCATCTGATGGACATCTATCAAGATTGCATGAATTATGGCCCCATGGTCAGAATTAGCCCATTCTAGGAGGTCCAAGTATTACGTATGCTTATATAGTAAAAAGTTTAAAAATCTTCTTCTCTGAAACAGAAAGGCCTGTATAGCATCATCTGGTTGACTTCTATCAAGATTGTATAAATTATGGCCCCAGGATCAAAATTAGCCCATTCTGGGATGTTACAAGATTAACATTGCATTGTATAGTGAAAATTTAAAAAATCTTCCTCTCCCAAACAGAGAGGTCTAAAGCTTTGATATTTGGTATGTAGCATCACCTGTTGGACTTATCTTTTTTTGTGCACTTGGGCTCGGGTGACCAATAAGGCCATATGGGCCTCTTGTTTTCTTGAGTGGCATAAAGGGGGAGGGGATGTGTGGTCCAAACTAAATTCAAAGAATTTGCAGACAATAATTTTTAGCTGATCATATTTCAAAAACCTCTTTCTTCAGGAGTAGAAAGCATTTTGGAAATGAAGAAACAGCAAATGAAAATATATTGTATATATAGAGTTGAATCAGGTTGCCTTGCTTGGAGAAGTAAAGTGCAAACTGTCAGTCAAGTGAAAGGGTACTATCCATTGTAAAACTGAATCCTTGGAAAACAACAGTGCAATTCTCCCTATCATTTGAGTGATTTCTGAGTGTTCCATGTTCTAAATGCAGGCAAATGGAGTCTACCCCATACCTTCATTGTAATTTATTCTTTGTGTTGTTAATTTTTGTTTAAGTATTTGTAATAGAGATAAAAAAAAAAAAAACATGTGTTGATATCTTTAATCTTGATAGTCCTTTTCTTAACTCATTACCTGACGACACAATTTAAGACTGGTCCAAATTGAAAAATGTTGCAGACAACAAATTTTAGTAAATGAAATTTTGGATTTTTCAACTTTCTGGATAGGAAGCAATGTGGATAATGAAGAAATTGCTTATAAAACAAGCAATTTCTTCATTTTCCACAATGTTTTCCAAAGTTTTTTTCTTTGGGGGTCAAGTCAAAAAGTATCATTGTGTAGGAGTGGTGTGAATGATTTATTGGTGGTAATTGGCAATTAACTGACCAAGCAAACAATTCATTCAGACCAAATATGAATAAGACCTTGGACATTTATGTCAAGCTTATTTGTTGGTTTGACTTAACCAATTACAATACAGCAAAATTTTATACTGGTCCAAAATAAAAGGAGTTGCACATCGCAACTAAAAGTTTATGAAATTTTAGGTTTTTAGCTCATTTAACAAAATGGTTAATATCATTGTTATGTCTTGTCGTCTGGCATCATGCGTATGTGAACAGTCTCTTTAAGAATCTACGTTAGTCTAAGGAGTCCATCATGTTAAAAGAAAATATACCTGTAGGTAGAATTAATTTTGTTTTATTCACGTTTTCTATCCTAATTACAAAACTTTTAACCCATTACCTGTCAACAAAATTTTATACTTGTCCAAATTTAAAGATGTATCGGATGACAATTTGAAGTTAATGAAAATCATAAATCAAAGGACTGAAGGTCCTGAAAATCACCACATTTTGAACATTTACACCACACAAAAGATGTGACAAAAAATCCTCAAACCTGGATAACATCAATATCAAAACCTGTTAACAGACAAAAACTTTTATAACTGGTCCAAATTGAAGTCAAGACAACAATTTCATTTTTTCAATAGGAAAACATGTGGCATAATGGGTAGAAAAAAACTGAGAATACAACAAAATGCTCGTAAAAGTTATTTCTCCTTTTTACACAATGTTTAAAGGGTAAGAAGCAGGATTTTGTGGGAAAAGGCCAATTTTTGAGTCATTTCAGTTGTTCAAAATTTAAATACTAGAGTACTATAAAAATAACTATCTCCAGGTTTTCTTATAACTTATTTCACAGCGTGAGTTTTGTATGCAGATGCCTGAACCTTGGCTGTAACTTTCTAAAAGATCAAGGTTTGTAATAAAACTCTGATGAAGAAGTCATAAAATTCCAATGAAAATGAATTTAAAGTTACCATCCTTGATTTTAGAGTTTATACTTCCATCTTTAACTTTTAACCAGACTGCAGAATTTTAGACTGGTCCAAATTGAAAGGAGTTGCAGATGACAAGTTAACCCAGCAAAATTTTAGACTAGTCCAAATTCAAAGGAGTTGCAGACTACACTTTGAAATTTACGTAAATTTAGATTTTTTTACCTTTCTGGGTAGAAAACATTTTGGAAATTGAAGAAATTGCTTCATTTTCACAATGTTTTCATAATTGTTTTTCTCGAGGGGTATCAAAAAGCATCACTGTACGGGAATGGATTAAAGTCATTTCTCAACTTTCTGGATAAAAAAACTATTGTTTTCTGAAGGAGTGCCAAAAGGCATCATTGTGTGGGAAAAGGCTAAGCTTTTAGGCATAAAGATCACACTTGTTACAATGTCAATTAGATTGACAGGTTAAGGAACTTGAAATTAAGCATATCAAATTAAGTACAAGCATCTGTATTTTCATTTAACCCAATCCCACTCAATCCCGCTCTTTAAGCATCTCGATAAAAAGCCTTAAAAAATACTGTGGACAATGAAGAAATAGCTTGTAACAAGCAATTTCTTCAATGTCCATGTTTTCTTCTCTACAAGGCAAAGATTTCCTAAATTCCAGCAATTTAAAATTATTATCAGTAACTTCTGCCAATTTGAATCAGTCTAAGATTGTGTCGTGTTGTAATGGGTTAAAGAGTTTTATAACTTGTTACAGGTTATTTCTTCATTGTCAACTATGTTATTAGCTCACCTGAGCACGTAGTGCTCAAGTGAGCTATTGTGATCCCCTTTTGTCCGGCGTCCGTCAACAATTTCTTTAAACGACATCTCCTCCAAAACCACTAGGCCAATTTGAACAAAATTTGGCAAAAATGTTCCTTAGGTGGTCCCCTTCAAAAATAGCTAAAAGAATTGAAATTCTTTAAAAACTCTGGTTGCCATGGCAACAAAAGTGAAATTTTAAAATAATCTTTAAAAAGCTTCTCCTCCTGACCCAGAGGGCATAGAGCCTTGATATTTTGCATGAAGCATCAGTATAATGACCTCTTTCAAACTAGCTAAAATCATGATCCTCGGGTCCCCAGGGGCAGAGACCCAGGGGGGTGGGGTTTATATAGAAATAAAGAACGATTTTTTGAATGACATCTCCTCCAAAACCACTGGGCCGATTTGAACCAAATTTGGCTGAAATGTTTCTTAGATGGTCCCCTTCAAAAATAGCTAAAAGAATTGAAATCCGTTAAAAACTCAGGTTGCCATGGCAACAAAAGTGAAATTTTAAAATAATCTTTAAAAATCTTCTCCTCCTGACCCAGAAGGCGTAGAGCCTTGATATTTTGCATGAAGCATCAGTATATTGACCTCTTTCAAAATAGCTAAAAACATGATCCTCGGATCCCCAGGGGCAGAGCCCCAGGGAGGTGGGGTTTATATAGAAATAAAGAACATTTTTTTAAATGACATCTCCCCCCAAACAACTGGGCCGATTTGAACCAAATTTGGCAGAAATGTTGCTTAATGGTCCCCCTCAAAAATAGCTAAAAGAATTGAAATCCGTTAAAAACTCTGGTTGACATGGCAACAAAAGTGAAATTCTAAAATAAACTTTAAAAATCTTTTTCTCCTGACCCAGAAGGCGTAGAGCCTTGATATTTTGCATGAAGCATCAGTATACTGACCTCTTCCAAAATAGCTAAAATCATGATCCTCAATTCCCAGGGGCGGAGCCCCGAGGGGGGGGGGTGTTATATAGAAATAAAGAGTGATTTTTTAAATGAAATCTCCTCCAAAACCACTGGGCAGATTTGAACCAAATTTTGCAGAAATGTTCCTTAGGTGGTCCCGCTTTAAATAAGCTAAAAGAATTGAAATCTGTTTAAAACTCTGTTTGCCATGTCAACAAAAGTGAAATTTCAAAATAATCTTAAAGAATCTTCTCCTCCTGACCCAAAAGGCGTAGAGCCTTGATATTTTACATGATGCATCAGTATATTGATCTCTTACAAAACAGCTAAAATCATGATCCTCGGGTCTCCAGGGGCAGACCCGGGGGGGGGGGATGTTATAGGCATGAAGCATCAGTTCACAGACTTCTTTCTTATCTCTGAAATTATAACCCATGGAAAAAGTTTTTTCCTTCTTTCAAATCAGCACTAAAGCCTTGGAATTTGTAATTTAGACTTTTGGATCCCCAGGTTCATAGTCTTTATATGTAATTGTGGCCCACTTGTTTCATAATCCTAACCTTAACACGAAATTATACTGTTGAAAGAAAAAGAGCCTTTATCTCAGATGAGGGCCCCAGGGCCAACGGCCCTCTTGTTTTATTCTACTAGGCAAAGATTTTATAAATGCCATGACTTGAGATCGTTATGTTCAACTGCATTCAATTTGAACCAGTCTGAAATTGTTGTCTGGTAATGAGTTGAAATATATAATCCCCTTAACCCATTCCCACTCAATCCCTCCTTTTTACGCCCCTCAACAATAAAGCTTTGGAAAATATTGTGGAAAACGAAGAAATTGCTTGGTAGGCTTTCATTTTAAAATATCTTGCTTTAATATTTGAAAAATGTAGCCTTTCATGTAGATGAAGGGGCCGATATGCATATTATAACCAGAATGTCATCGGTGGGCTAACAAATGGTCGTAAATACAATTTGAGATAATATGTAGTACGATATTTTGGTCACCCAACGACGATACAATGTAAGAACTATATTGATCTTTAATTTCATCTTTCCTCGCAATAACTATCATAACTTCAATATTTCCGGGGCGAAGAACATGAGTTTTGGTGATTCTAGGGTTGCCGGATACAAAACGCATTCATGACCTTTGGTGCATTCACCTCCATACATCACAGGCATTTGTTTCAACTTATTCAATATACCGGGTTATCATACAATTTATTGTATATGGTGAAAATAGATCATGAAACAAAACATCCGTCATTTCTTTGTTAAGGCCGATAAAATAGGGTACTTTTAATGCTTCTAAAGGGCATAACTGGAACAACAAATAAAAAAATATTGTAACAAACAGATGTTACATTACTAACAATATTATCTACATCATTTAGCCCAATAATTGTCATTGTAAAAACTCGAAAAAAGAAGTTAAAATGACTAGGCGTATTTGCAAGGCTTTCGAAAAGCAAAACCGGAAGTAAATCCTCCCCGCAGTGGAAAATTGTTGTTGTTGTTTTTCTTTGAAAGCGTCTAACGGATACAGACTTTTTAGTCATCTGACGCTTTGCGTGAAAAGGTCTATTGGTCCATCCATCTAAACATATGCCAAAACCTTGGAGTCTCAGAAACTCCCTATAAACTTTTAACCCTTTCACACAATTCACCCTACTAAGACGATTGTAAAAAAATCTGCCATTCAAGAAATAAAAATCTTTGTCTATGTGGGTAGAAAATATTATGGAAAATGAAGAAATTGCTTGATTGCTATAAGTAATTTCTTCATTACCCACAATGTTTCCACAAGCTATTTCCTTGGGCCTCAAAAAACTTAATTGTGTGGGAATGTGTCAAGTTTCTGTAGTCTGCAAAAACAGTTTTTCTTATGATAAAGAATTAAAAAACAAAATTTTAATGTCAATAGTATTTAATCAATTAAAATTTGTCATCATCTAAAAGTATTTTTCCAAATTTTCCAGATCTGAAATCTGCTAGCACCATCTTTGCAGCAGCCAAAAAGTCAATACGATAAGGTTTACTGTTATCCTTGTAAACATTCTTTGTCACTAACCTATGTTGAAGAGCAACATTTGCTAAGAATTCTGTCGCATTATCAGTAGGTCTTGGTAAACTATAAATGTCAACATATGAGTAATTTTCATGCTTGTTTAGCCAAAATAAAAGATAGTCCACTATATTTTCTTCACCAACTAAATTATTTGGTAGACAGTCACATAAAGCAAGGCGCATTCCATCAGCAACATTTGGAACCCTTGGGTTTAATATTCCAGGGGTGTCTATCACATGAATCGGAGGATCAAAGTTCACTTTAACTTTATTCATAACAGAACGTGTAACACCAGGAAAAGCACCTACCCTTGCCAATTTTCCACGCTTAGTAAATGTTTCACTAAGTTTGTTGAGCAAAGTTGATTTTCCTACATTTGGGACACCTACAACCATAATATTATAACCCTGTGACAAGTCTGGTTTGTGGTATGCCTGACTAACAATATTGGATATCATCTGAGGTATAATTTGATGCTTTATCTTCTTTAAAACACTTCTTCCAATACCATGGGTGAATTCTATATTCGTTAGACCTTCTTCCCTATACTTTGTAATAATGTCTCTTTTCCTACCCATATGGGCCAGATCAATCTTGTTGAGAATCAGCATATGAGGTCGAACATGAAGAATCTCCTTTAATTGAGGATGTCTGCCAGAGAAGGGTATGCGAGCATCGTGTACTTCTAGAACCGCATCAATGTTACGTAGCTGTGCTTGGATTGCATCAATCCCTTTCTTCATATGACCTTAAATAATTTAAAATTTAAAACATATAATGCCTAATGGTTGGCTATTAGGTGCTGGATAGTGAATAAAAAATCCAAAGTTAGAAGAGAGCATCACTTGCATAACAATTATTTTAACCCTTATCATGCTGAATAAAAATCTTGTTTAGAATTGCACCAAAATCAAAGGACTGAAATTACTGAAAGCACTAGTTGCAGGTCAACATTTATTTGAAAACTGATTATATAAACAATTCTAGCTTGAAAGAGACAAGCAGGTGGTGTAGACTAAGATCAGACTGCACACATGTGCAGTCTGATCTTTGTCTATACCTCCTGCCCAAACAAGAATATTCCGGGTTCAGCATGACAATGGTTAAGAGTCATTCCTCTTGGTGGTATAAATTGCAAGTTGCAGTTCAATATTTATGATAATAATTGAAATATCAAATACATGAAAGTTCTTACTCGTAGATAATGACAATGATGACGCAGTCTCTATAGCTATAGAAATTTCAAAAGTAGCCGCACTAAAAATCCAACTTCATATTGAATCGATTAGCATATGATTCAGGGCTACTGTTAACTATTTTCTGTACAATCTCAGAATTTTAAATCAATGTTATTTTAAACTTGAGAAAACATTGTGGAACTAGAGGCGCTTGAGTGCCTGTATTGCTCCACAGGCCTGATTGTACTGATTATGCAAATGGTGTTTTCAAGAATACAATATAAACCTTATCACATTCACCTTGTTTGGCAAATAAATCTTGTCAATGAAATCTTTTAGTGTTTACTGTAGCTTTTCCTTGTTTTACAAAAGTCAATAAATTTACTAAGTCAGATGAAAAGGTGTTAACATTTTTTTAAAAAAAATTAAATGTATACTATAATACCATATACGGACATGAACCATGACTATAAAAGCCATGTTAACAACCAATTTTGTAATTGATGTAATCTGAAAAAAGAGCCACCAGAGGATCATTCCTATGAAATTTGGTTGAAATATATCCACTGATTTCTGAGAATAAGATTTTCAAAGCTTTCACCATATATGGAAATTAACCACCTTTTCCCGTGTTTCTTGACAGATCATACCCATTAAAAAAGGAATGATCCTTAAGAAAGTATGAACAGGATCTGATGAACATGGACTCTAGATTGTTAACAAGGATTTTTAATAAATTTGTTAATCAAATTTTCATAAGGCCCATTTTCCTGTATTTCTTATGGATCATACCCAATTTTCAAAAGAAATGATACTTATGATGGTTCCAATCATTCTGTTAAAGTGTCAAGAGAATGGAATTAAAACTGTTGACTCTAGAGTGTTAATAAGGATTTTTTTATTAAATCTTAATTAGGCCCCTTTACTCGTATTTTTTGACGGATCTGATCCAATTTCCAAAGGAACAATCCTAATGATATTACAATCATTCTGAGAAAGTTTGAAGAGAAACCTATGAAAACTATGGACTGTAGAGTTTTAACAAGGAAAAGTTCACTGACGGACAGACACCAGATGCCATTGCTATAGCTCTTCTGGCCTCTTGGGGAGTAGACCTAAAACAAAGATTGTGTAGAAATTAAATCAACGAATCCAAAGTCATGCCAACATAAACAATTCATGTGTTTCTATAGAGAAAGTCTTTTTCTTAACAATCAGGGGCAGTTGGACTAAACAAGAGGCCAATTAGGGCCTGAGATGCTTTACTGGTTATCAAGTTTTCTGTTAAAGAAATCTGATATTTAAGGAAGTTAATTACTCAAAGAAGGACGTTACCTTATGACCCTACAAAATTTGTGTGAAATTTTTTATCAGAATATGACAATAACTGTGAACTTTATCACATAAACAGGATTGTTTTGAATGAAAATCCATAAGGCCCCTTTTCCTGTGTTTTCTGATGGATCAATTTCATTCCAAAAGGAACTTTCTTTACAACCCTACAATTGTCCTGTGAAATTTAAAAGACAATTTGATAATGATTGTGAACTTATCACATACACAAGAATGTTTTGAATGATAATCTGTAAGGCCCCTTTTCCTGTGTTACCAATGCCATAATTATTCCATGCAATTTTGAAGGTAATCTGATAAAACTGTTGCCATTATTGTGATAAAGATATTATAATCAAGTTCTCATAAGGCCCCTTTTCCCTTGTTATTTTACTGTTGGTTTTATCATTCTGTGAAGGTTTAAAGTGAATCCGATGAAATATGTGGACTTCATTATGTTTACTTGACTATTTAACAAAAATATTCACATTGCCCCATTAACTAGAATATTTATAGTTTTTCATAAGGCCCCATCATTATGTGACACTTGCCATAATTATATCCACTGTCAAAATCAACAATTGTAATGATGGTACAATCAATCTGTGTAATCTGTGGAATTTATTGTGTTAATGAGCTTATAGGGTAATGTTCATAGGGCCCCTTTTCCCATGATACTTTACAGAACAAACCAAATTTCAAAAGGAACAATTCTAATAAAGGTACAATCATTCTTCATAAGTTAAGTAGAATCAATGAAAACAGTGGACTGAATTGTCTCAAGAATTTTTTGTAATAAAAGAGAAAGGCGTTCATGCGAAACCCAGCTACTTCAACTGACCGACCATCTTGCCAGAAACCTGACTGAAGGAAAACAAACTGATCTAGACTTGTTAGACTTCAGCAAGGCTTTTGACAAAGTTAGCCACTTAAAACTTTTGTATAAATTGCAGGAACATGGTGTTAACAATGCTACCCTTTTGTGGATTAAATCTTTTCTAATAGGCAGAACATAAAAAGTAGTCTTAGAAGGTGGATGCTCATCAGAGGTACCAGTCACGTCTGGAGTACCTCAGGGATCTGTACTTGGCCCTCTTTTGTTTCTTTTGTATATAAATGACCTTCCAAATAACATCACATCCAAAGTTCGTTTGTTTGCAGATGACACTGCCGTTTACCTAGCTATAAACAACAGACAAGACTGTTTGACCCTACAAGAAGATCTAGACAAGTTAATGCAGTGGGAGAAAAAGTGGAAGATCAGGCCCAATTTGGAAAAAAACAATCCTAATGATGGTACAAACATTCTTTGAAAGTTTGAACAGAATCCGGTGAAAACTACAGACTTTATATTGGTGTAAAGATTTTAAAATAAAATTTTCATAAGGCTCCTTTTCCTGTGATACTTGAAGGATCAGGTCTCATGTCAGCATCAACAATCGTAATTATTATGATTCTGTGAAGGTTTGAAGAAAATCCATTGAAAGCTCTGGACTTGGTTACAAGGATTATAGATAACATTCTCAAAAGGTCCCTTTTCCCATGATACTAAACAAATCAGGACTAATTTGAAAAGAAAGAATCCTCATGATGGAACAATCATTCTGTGAAAGTTTAAACAGAATCGGATGAAAACTGTTGATTTTATTGTGGTACAAGGAATTTAAAATTAGATTTCATAACGCTCCTTTTTCTGTAATACTCGACAGATCAGGTCTAATGTCAACATCAACAATCATTATTATTGAACAATTACTCTGTGAATGTTTGAAGAAAATCCGATGAAAGCTCTGGACTTGGTAACAAAGATTTATAAATGAAATTTTCATAAGGCCCCTTTCCCCGTGTTTCTTGACAGTTCAAGCCCTGTTATGAAAAGAATGATCGTTATGACCTGACAATCATTCTGTGAAAGTTCCAACAAAATCTGATAAAAGCTTTGGGCTTCATTGTGTTAACAGGGATTTTTTAATTGAATATTCATATAGCCCCTTTTCCCATGTTACTAGATGGATCTGAACCAATTCCAAAGGGAGCTATACTTACAAAATCATAATTATTCTGTTTGAGTATAAAGACAACCCCATCTCATCTGTGGACTTTATTTTCAAATTGATATATTCCTAATATTGTTCAAAATATTGTACCTTGGAGAATAAAGATTATGTTATGTTAATTAAGGTTTTTTTAATTGAATTCTCCTAAGGCCCCTTTTCCTATGTTTCTCGATGGATTGGACCCAATATGAAAAGAACAATCCTTATGATCGTACAATCATTCCTTGAAAGTTTGAAGTCGATCAGGTGAAATATAGGGCCATGATGTGGTAACTAAGATTTTTTTTTAAATTTTCATAGGGCCCCTTTTCCCATGAAACTTGATGGATCAAACCCACTTCCATAAGGAACAACCCATTTAATGTAATGATCATTCTGTGAATGCTTGAATAGAATTTGTTGAAAACTGTGAACTCTATTGTGTTATGGAGGATTTTTTTAATCAAATTTTCATAAGGCTCCTTTTTCCCATGATCCTTGACTGATCATACCCAATCATTCTGTGAAAGTTTGAAGAGAATCCGATGAAAACTGTGGACGCTAGAGTGTTAACAAAGATCTTTAAATTAAATTTTAATTAGGCCCCTTTTCCCATATTTCTTGACAGATAATACCCAATTTTAAAGGACAATCCTTATGATGATGCAATCATTCTGTGAAAGTTTGAAGAGAATCCAATGAAAACTGTTGACTCTATATTATTATTGAGGATTTTTTATTTAATTTTCCAAAGTCCCCTTTTCCTGTGTTTCTTGATAGATCATACCCAATTTCGAAGGGAACGATCCTTATGATAGTACAATCATTCTGTGAAAGTGAATCCGACAAAACTGTTGAGTCTAGAGTGTTAACGAAGATTCCTTATTAGGTTTTTACATTAAATTTTAAAAAGGCCCCTTTTCCCATAATTCTTGACGGATCTAACCTGATTTCGAAAGAAACGATCCTTACAAAGATACAATCATTTTGAGAAAGTTTGAAGAGAATCCAATGAAAACTGTGGACTCTAGAGTGTTAACGAGGATTTTTAATGGACTTTTAAATTAAATTTTCACAAGGCCCCTTTTCCGGTGTTTGTTGATGGATCATACCCAATTTCGAAAAGGAACAATCCTTACGATGGTACAATCAATCTGAGAAAGTTTGAAGAGAATCTGATGAAAACTGGACTCTAAAGTGTTAACGAGGATTTTTTAATTGAATTTTAATCAGGCCCCTTTTCCCATGTTTATTGGCAGATCTGACCCATTTTCAAAAGGATCCATCCTTATGATGGTACAAACATTCTGTGAAAGTTTGAAGGGAATCTGATGAAAACTGTGGAGTCTAACTGTTAACAAGGAAAGGTTAACAGACAGACGACAGACAGACGGACAGATGGAAGCTGGACGGGAAAAAGCCATTGCAAGGGCTCTAGTGGCCTTCGGCCAGTAGAGCTTAAACACCACTCCTACGTTCTCCTGTACAAGTTTCACTTTCAAGAACCCAGAACACGCTCAAAAGATCCTATAATTATAGTAAATTAGCTGATTTTCCAATTATTATTTATGTCATTTTCCCGATTTCCCAAAACGGGAAATGGTGTTGAATCTATTAAACTCACTAGAAATTTGATTTAATATGTACTCCCTATGCCCTACTTTGAAACATTACAAATTATCAGGTGAGATCGGTAGTCTTCAGGTGATGCCGATAACAGCTGTAAAGCTAGTAGAGGCAGTGTCAAAACTGATTCATCATAGGAACTACAAATGAGGGCATTTTGGTAATTTAAGTAAATTGAACACACTTCAATATCAATAAGCGAGACACAGGGGGGTACAATTCTATGTTTTAGTTCCCATACTAAGAACAGAAGCAGAGATTATAAAAGTGATCATGCTCTCCGACCAGTTTGACCGAGAAATTAGACATAACAAGAGCCATGTCGGACATGGCCATCCCCGCCGTAAAAGCTTGATAGTAAACTTAAGCCAATAACTCCAAGATAATGCAAGCAAGAGTTGTGGTTCTTGTACACTGCACTTCTCCCCAAAAATATCTCTCCACTTATGAAGTTTCAAGTTGATAGCATTTATACTTTAGGAGAAATGCCCCAGACAAAAACTTAATTCTAAAAATAACAAAGGGCAATAACTCTAAATCATTCAAGCAAGAGATGTGATTCTTGTACTCTGCACTTCTCCTTAATGAGATCTATCCACCTATGAAGTTCAAGTTGATAGCATTTATCCTTTAGGAGATATGCCCTGGACAAGATTAGTGACGGAAGGATGGAAGGACGGACAAAGACCATTACTATATCCTCTTCGCTGAAACGGCAGTGGATAAAAAGGGACGTTTTGAACATTGTTTTGATTAAAGGTAAACTTGTAAATTCATACTTGATTTGTATTTTGATAGAAAATTGATTTTATCTAACCATTATTCAAGCCTTCGTCAAAAATGGTCTAAGAGTACCCAAATTATTATTAACTGATAATTGTGGCGATAAAACATGATTTTTAACTTGTAATAATTTAATTCAAGAAGACTTATTTTGAAAACGTGAATTTGTTTCACCTATGTGTTCCTTTTCAAATGTAATTTTCTTTATCCTTATTATGTACTTGGAATTGATTCACGCTCACTACAAATTTAGATCAGTCTGAAATTTTGTCTGAGTATTAGTTGAAAGAACTACCTTGCATAACCTAAACATCGGGACCCCTAAACATCTCATAAAGATAAAATAAATGTTTACAAGAATTTTTTGTGGTGGGCAGCTTTTATGTATATAATTGAAATTTAGGTCGATCTGACCCGGGGCGAACGGGAGTTAGCGAGTTAAGTAATTAAGGCGAATTTGGGTTAGGGCGAACGGACCCTTATTCGTGCTGGAAACTAAATAACTGCGATATCGCAGCCCTCTTTCTCGCGAAGATAATTAGAAAGAGGGCAACGATATCGCAGCTAAAAACTAAAGGACTACTACTTTCCCGAAGAGTAGCAACTGGAGATTTAAGACTCAGCCGTTTAATTGGATGCAACCTACCTGGATACCACTGTAAAGATGAAGGGCTGGAAATACAAAATATTTCTCTTGCCTTCAAAAGTTTGTAGTGCCGACTAGACGTCATTTTTTACCGCAACACCGTTAACCTTTTTGGAGAAGAGCACTGAGGAAAATCCCATAGACTAGAACTTTTCAATCGACTTTAAGTACAAAACCATATCGCTACAGGGTCAACTCCACTCCGGAATTACTTCGGGGTGGTTGTACCCTAAAGTAGTCCATTAAGAAAATTTGATCTCCTCCTTTTGTCATGCTGTTTTAACATTTAATCAACAGCAAGTTGCTTGATGTTAGGTTCTGCAGAGTGAGAGATCACTGCTGCATGTCATGCATGTGATTCAAAGCTTTAATCAGGGAACTATTTCCTTGTAGAAACTGACATTTGAAGGTGGTACCCTACAAGACTTTCACTTCCGAGCCTAAACAATTTCATGGGTTGATGTGCATAATGAAGATTTGCGAAAAACTTTATCCCTAATGATACCATTTTCCTGGCCTGTAATTCAAGATCAAAGACTGCTCTTTAGGACGGACTAAGATTTAAGGCCCAACGAAACTTTTGGGAGGAGCTACAGATTGTGAAAGTGGGCCCTTTTTGCTCTTTATTTAATGAGGCAAAAACGGACAGGAGTGTAACCTACATGTATAGAAAATAAAAACAACAGCAATAGAAAATACCAGATAAGCATAAATCAAAACCAATCAGAAAACACCAACAGAGTAACCGAGTAAAAAGATTTAGGGGTTACAGTTTAAGAAAAACTCTCAATCGACAGTCACCTTTTTTTTTTTTAAAGATCGCCAACAGATATGTGAGAATTATCATAAAACTGTAATATAAAACTGTAATATGAAAAAAGGCAAAGCATGGGTTGCGGGCGAAAGAGCAACAAAAAATTACATAATATGGATTTGACTTTTAGGCTTTAATTTTGTGACTTTACTGTACAAAATTTATATCCCACTTCAGGTGATTCTTTATCCCATAGTTTCATACTAATTAATTATCGTACCAGAAATACCCTTTTTATTGCAGAGGTAACAATATCTCAGTAGAACAATAAACATGATTTCAGCATTTTGCAAGAGACAGGTTTGACAGTAAAGTCGAGAGAATCACGTTAAAAAGACTCCTGTAGTGCATCATTATATGACTAACGTAAAGGGTGGCCACAATTACAATCACAAAGCTCCAGCGATTTTTCAGATGGTCCAGAGAAGGTCCAAAGAGGGGGGGGGGGGGAGAATCCATTGGTGCAAGTTATCCTGAGATGTAAAACAACATATCAATACTTTTCTTATTCAAATTCATTTTGCTTGACTTAAACAGAGATCTAGATAAAAGGGGTAGTAGCATTCTAAAATCCTCATTTCTCAATGGTATCCCATGTCCGGGAACCTGTTTTATATATTTCCCTAGAGCGATATATTTTTCAGATTTTATGAGCAATTCTTAAACACTCACACATACACACAAACATAAAAAATAGGCTTCTCTTTTTGTTGTTGGCTAAATTATACTTCATAAAGTCATCTGTTCCAAGAGAATTAAGAATTCAGACCCTTAAGCCCAAGTAAACTTTAAACAAAAGCTTTCAAAAATCTGTCTAGGATTGTGAATGCATTTCGGTTATAAATATTGACTCACAAAACAAAAAGCACCTCCATATCACAAAGAGTTTAGAAAAAAAAATACGGAAAACTGAAATTTCCTGGTAATTTTCTAAGTCCAGCATCCGTATCTTCCTCAGATCAATGGACCTAAACCAAACTTAAATTCGTTCTGTAACTCATTGATGTGGACTAGCATACCAAAAATCAGCTCTATATCTTCGATAGTTAAGAAAAGAAGTCTGGAAAACTTAATTTCCTGGTAATTTTCTAAGTCCAGCATCCATATCTTCCTCAATAATCAATGGACAAGAACCAAACTCAAACTTGTTCTGTAAATCGCTGACGTGGACTCACATACCAAAAATCAGCTCAATATCTCTGAGGGTTTCGGAAAACAGTCCGGAAAACTGAAAATTCTTGGTAATTTTTAAGTCCAGCAACCGTATATTCCACAAAAATCAATGGGCTGGAAACAAACTCAAACTTTTTCTGTAACTAATTGATACTGACTCACGCACCAAAAATCAGCTCAATATCTCTGAGGGTTAAGAAAAAAGTCCGGAAAACGGAAATTTCCTGGTAATTTTCTAAGTCCAGCATCTGTATCTTCCTCAAAAATCAATGTACCGGAACCAAACTCAAACTTGTTCTGTAACTCTTTAATACGGACTCACATACCAAAAATCAGCTCGATATCTCTTAGGGTATAGAAAATAGTCCGGAAAACTGAAATTTCCTGGTAATTTTCGAAGTTCAGCATCCGTATCGTCCTCAAAAATCAATGGACCGGAACCAAACTCGAACTTGTTCTGTAACTCATTAATGCGGACTCACAATTCGAATTACACCCTGTATCTTTTTTAAGACTTCGAATAAAAATAACAGAGATCATTCGATCACAAATAACCCCGTTTTAATAAACGAATTGATTGTATTGAATTTTACAATATTGTAGAAACAATAAACTGGTCATTAATTCATCAGAGTTGAAGATATTCATAAATATTATTTATACAGATTACTAGTACTACAGACTCAAGATGATTGTACATGTATATAATATCATATAATTTATTATTCAAAAAAGTTGTCCTCTCAGAGACACACGTTTTGGCAGTGCTATCTATCTTGGTCCATTTTGCCACGAGTCGTTTTATTTTCATTTTTATTTTCAAACAAAATCTGATATAGTTGAAAAGATTTTGATGACAGTTCACATACTTGTCAATCTTAGCTCTTCAAAAAACAAATATCATTTTTTTGCCCAAAGTACAAGGTGAAAATCCATTAAGCTCTGGCTCTTGTTGAGACGATTTCTAATTTCCAGTGATTCTACCATAGTGTTAAGGCATATTTTGTTTTCAACTTTTAATTGGTGTAGAGACATGTTGGTGTAGAGACATGTACCCAAATTTACATTTCAGTGAACTTCAGCACAGAGGAGAATGTTACATGTAACAAGCGTAATTTTATGTTCTTTTGCCTAAGAAGTTGGTGCTTGTTAATTTCATAAAAGCCTATCATATAGCCTACAGGGACAAAGAATAACCATCTAGGAAACATCAGGAAAATGTAGAAGTTGAAAGTTATAAGCAATTTCTTCATTATTCCCAACATTGTCTACCACAAAAGACAAAAATTGTAACATTTCATCAACTAAAAATTCTCCCCTGCCATTTCTTTGAATTTGGACCAGTCAAAAATTTTGTCAATAAACAAAAACAAAAAAAAACACAAAAAAATGAACAAAAAATAAAATTAACAATTACCATTTTTAAAATTTGTCTTCTGCCACATCTTTAAATTTGGCCTGATTTGAAAAGAATTGCTGTCTGGTAATGGGTTAAATATATGAAGATAGAGTATTCCAGAAAGCAAAAATATTAGGTTGGTACCATAATAACTTTCTTATCTTATCTTTTGTTAAATACGATAGAATCATAAAATCTCACATTTTTGTCAAGCTATTTTAAATTTACCTTCTTAAGAACGCAAAGGCAGACCCTGGACGATCGTTGTAACAACTACGGGCAAGATATACTATGTCTAATGATCTCTAGTATATAATCCGGAAGTCAATGGAATAGGACGGACTGCCACCTAAGAAACGCGTGACATGTACACACGAATCCATGACGTCTAAGGTTTGACCGATAAAGTTTTATGTTGTTATTATTTCAACTGGAATTTTCTGCGCCCAAAGTTGTAAAGGAACCAAGTTCAATTGAAGCACCATTGCTTAAAATTACTGCTATGGTTTGTTCATTTATTCGTTAGATTAACTTGAAAAAATCAGTTGACTGTATTTTCGAATACGATTTTTATGCATAATTTTCTTTTAAGGAAGTAGTTGTTGAGAACCAGACTGGAAAAGTTGACTGTGTTTTCGAAAACGAATTTTTCTGCATATTTTTACTTTTGAGGAGGTAGTTGTTGAGAACCAGACTGACATAGGATCCTTTTTTTTTTCTTTTTGAGAAAAAAAAATGGTCGATTTTTGTTTATATGGTATGTGACTTGTACATATGCGTGTAACCTATAGGCGGTCTTTCGCCCGTATAAATCTGTGGTGAGACCACAACTTGAATACGCAAGTGCTGTCTGAAATCCTTATTTAAACAAAAAAAAAAAAATATATATCGAAATGTGCAGAGAACATTTATCAAACTGATTCCAAGTATTTGCCATTTACCATACAATGAGAGATTAAAACAGGACTCCGAACTTTAGAGTACAGAAGAACTAAAGCAGACAGGATCCAAACATTCAAAATAATAAAACAGATTTTTGTGTCACTTCAAACCCAAAATTCTTAGAAATATATAACAACTCTCGAACAAGAATAAACAGTGGATTTTCTCCACCATAAAAGATTTTTTATATTGTCGCAGTTTTTATTAGCAATGATTTTATTTGATAAATTGTTATTACAAATTTTGCTTGGGTAATACAGTCACCATTTCGATCAATTATCTTCTATAATATTGATGGACATGAATTTCATCATATATTTACACTAATCAATGCTTCAACTCTTACATGTAGGATCTAAAGATTACCTTAGTTCATGAATTTCTACAGTAATATTTTCAGGATACACGAGTATTGCGAAAATTATCACTTAATAAATTCAAAGTACATGTATATAATATCTTACAAGACTGAGGATCAAATGGACGTATAGAAGTATCTTGTAATTGTTTGATCGGTTCTTAGATATTTACAACATACAGAAACTACTGAACTATACAAAAAGTAAAAGTTCCTTAAGACAATTTCCTTGAAATCGAACTACTTAAGGCAAAAATGGTATAATCAATCCCAACAGAGTTCTAACAATCAGTATCAAGATCGGATATTATAGCTTGGATACTTGGGTCTTTACCCTCTCTGGCTCAGACATAAAATTCAGATTAGCAGCATACAATCAGACGGATAAGTCGTGTGTGTATAAACATGTCGCTCAAACATCTCACATAAATCTTACTTAATAACCATAGCCCACATAATGACACTTGGCTGAATAGTTAACATTTCACCATGGCAACAAATACATATACTCGGATATTAATATAATCAAGGCCAAGACGATTAAGCATACAGCATAATCTAACTGTACTTTAATGTACTGGAGCGATTCATCAGCCGCTGGCTATTAGGGGGGGGGGCTCCTCTGGTTGCGTTCGTCTCACTTCACTAGTGTAACATTTGCAATTAATTTTTGAGGTTGATTGCGCCAATCATTTATTTAGTCTACTCTTAAAGGTATTTACATTGTTGGCATTTGATCCTTCATTATGGAAGTGAATTCTATGGCGAGACTATTCTATGTGTAAATGTATTTCGTTTTTTCTCTCAGGGGATTGAACCCATGACATCCAATGATTGCAAATTGGGAGTCTGATGCGCTACCGACTGCGCTATGACGGCGGCTCTAGGTGCGATGATGAATAACTTAATGGATAAGCCGACTGTTAAAGGTAGCAATAGATAAAAGCGAAATACCGTTATTTATACACACATATGCACATTGCTTTCAAAAGTTAATCATACCTGACAAAAGAAATACTAAAATAAATTCTTTAATAATAATTCCCATTAGTCGATTTTTGACATACAAGATGGAGTTAAGCCATGAATAGTTTTGTGAATCAAGGCAATGGTTAAATATTTACATCGCTTTTCAAAAGTTAACATTCCATACGAAAATCACCTTATAACATGTGCATATGGTTCTTTAGAGAATTTCAGACAATTTTAGAGAGTTTCAAACTAAAACAAAAATAAATGAATAAATTACACAATGAATAAATTACACTTTCTAACGACAAACTTTACACTATTGGATGAAAGTAGGCTAGTTGTAGCATATCAAATAGCAAATTATAATAAAAAGGAAAAAAGGGAGTAAACAGAAACTAAAGGAAATAAGAGCCGTCCCCGAATTAGGCTTTGTCACTAAACTGAATGTCATTTATGGACAAAAAACTTCTTATTGAATGCCACTTTAGTTTGAGTTCAGTTCACAAGAAATTTGGAAGTTTGATAAACACTGAAGGAATCTGGCTTCACAGGCCTGATTCCAGTGAAATTCAATATTATTATACGTAAAGGCTTAAATATTTTACCTTGACCATCAAAGTTATCAATCAAATATGTCTACATCTAAAAAAATGAAGACTCCAACTTTAGTAGTCTTACAGAAACAATAGACTGATTCATTTTAGAGTAGCAAATATGTAAAATGTAAAGCTACATGACATTAAACCACCTTTTAGCATGGTAAGGTCATTGAGTCAAGGATTTTGAAATAAAAATTACCAAGGGCACTTAATGAACAACATTTATGTAAAGTAACAAGAAATTTTGGCAATTGGAAAAGGAAGTACATTTGAAAATTAATGACCTTGACAATTTGACCTTGACCTTGACCAATAACCTTGATTTTGGTATCTGCTGAAAAGTCTTGTCACAAGTAATAAACATTTGAAATATGAAGGCTGTATCGCTTACCGTTTATAAGATTATGGACAATGTTAAAGATATTTTTTTCGAAATTTCGACCTTGAGAAATGAACTTTACCTTAGCCAATGACCTTGAACTTAGTATTAAAGAAAAGTCATGTCATTAGCTATGCACATGTAAAATATGAAGGCTATATCACTTAACATTTTATACTTATGGGCGATGTACAAGTTATTTTTTTCGAAATTTTGACCTTGAGAAATGACCTTTACCTTATCCATTGACCTTGAACTTAGTACCAACAGAAAGGTCATGTCAAAAACAATGCACGTGTGAAATATGAAGGCTATATCACTTACCATTATATACTTATGGGCGATGTTAAAGTCAAAATTTTCTAAATTTTGACCTTGAGAAACGACCTTGACCTTGACAGATAACCTTGATCTTAATACAAACAGAAGGGTCATGTCATAAGCAATGCACATCTGAGGTATAAAGGCTATATCACTTACAATTGTTAACTTATGGACAATGTTAAAAATAGGTTTTTCGAAATTATGACCTTGAGAAACGACATTGACCTTAACAGATGACCTTGACCCTTGCACCAACAGAAAGGTTTTGTCATAAACAATGCAAATGTGAAATATTTCCGCAAATTTCAAATAGCTTATAGTCTAGCGCATCTGATTTGGTACTCAAATATAAAATTTCATTAAATTCTGGCCATAAGGCTAGGAGAATTTTGAGAAAAACTATATTTCACCCTAAGACCCCCTTGTCCGTGACGTGGCCTCAAATCCAAAAACCGGAAATATTACATGGACATTATATCAAAGGGAGTTCACATGGTAGCTGAATAATTACACCACATCAGGCACTGAATAGGCAAGTCCTGTTCAATAATTAAGTTCAATTCAACAAAATTGACTACCAAAAAGGCAGTCAAAAATGGCGTTTGCTTTAATAATTTCGACTCTCAAAATAGATAGAGCAAGAATACCAGTAACAGCTGTCCTCTATGTGAAAGTAGCTTCAACAAAGATACAGACACGACAGGATGCAATATATGTGAGTTAACTTTCTGCATACTGTGCGCCAATATCTCACCAGCCCTACTGGAATTACTGAAGAATGTTCAAAATGATAATTTCAAATGAACATGTAATAATTGTAAAAGAACCTATCCATCTATGAGTAACATACCTGACCGCATCAAATCTATTGAAGACAATAAGAACAGAGGTTTAGAATAATGGAAAGCAGTATAACAGAACTAAAACGAAACATGTTAAAAACTGTCGGTGAATAAGTTAAAAACATTAAAACAAAAATTACCAAGGAAATTGAAGAAAACATTTTAACCCGACTGCAGGATACCAATTATCAGAAAGCTTTAGACTAACTTCAGTTTTAAGAAAAAAAACATGATGAAAGAAAATTCGCAGAACTCTGCAACTTAATAGGTGTCGGGACTCCAGACGTGAACACGATGTATAGACTAGGAAATATTAAAGGAGGCATAATAAGACCACTTAAGGTAATACTTAATAACAGAACATAGAAAATCCATACTTGACAAGGCCTCAAACACAAAGAAATGAAGATAAATCAACCAACCATACAGCACACACACTCAGAAGATCTAAACAAGATGAAGCTTTACACCAAAAAGTATTCACTCTGTGTCTAAATAGTAGTCATACACAAAAACAAGAAGATATACCAAGCCAAAGCCTGCTATTCCAGGGCCTACGAAGCGGTCAGAAATCAAACATTACCGTTTGATGAAAGAATTACAGGTGGCTTAAATACAGATACCAATTTTAAGTCCAGCAACCCAAATTCACTGTAATAGGAGTCATGTTTTAATTTTAGCTCCTCGGAAAATGCACATAATTGTTTTAAAGTGTTTTATACTAATGCTGATTCGCTGACGAATAAAATAGCAGAAATGACGATGACATAATAGCAATAACAGAAGTTTTCCCCCAAAACTATGAATCACTAGACTATGAATCACCAATATGTGACATTTCAGACTATATCTGTCACAAAACCAATAAGAAAATATCTACAGGAAGAGGTTGTTTGATTGATACAAAAAAGAAATTCGTAAATGCTATGATATAAAAGATACTGAGACTGAAATTGATGAATACGTGCAAATTGGATTAAACATAAACAAAACCTCCAGATTACTATTTTCCTGTGAATATAGAATTCAAGATGCAACTGATGTTAAAATAATACAAGAAATTCAACAAATCTTGCTGCTAAAAAATAAAAAGTACCAAATTTGAATCAAGTATTCACAAGGGTGATTTCGAATTACCATCATCAAAATTCATAGAAATAATAGAAGAATCTTTTTTAACTCAACACTGAACAGAACTCACAAGATATAAAGATGGGAACGTACTAAGCTCACTTGACCTAATCATCTCAAACGAACCGAACCTAGTGGAAAATATAGCTTAAAACGCTCCTTTGGGTATAAGTGATCATCTAACCATTGAAATTTGTGTAATAGAAAAAGAAATTCATCAGCAAAAAGGAGACGGACCTAACTTATAATTACAATCAAGAGGCCCATGAGGGCCTGAGACGCTCTACTGGTTATCAAGTTTTCCGTTAAAGGAATCTGATATTTAAGGAAGTTAATTACTCAAAGTAGAATGCATAAAGGAAAAAACATGGACTCAATCCCCTTTATCATTTTGAGGAACAATCCTCAATGCGCCTTTTTCCGTATTTCATGACGGATCCACTCCATTTCCAAAAGGAAGTTACGTTATGACCCTACAATCATCCTGTGAATATTTCATTAGAATCTTACAATAATTGTGGAATTTCATTAGAATCTTACAATAATTGTGGACTTTATCACATAAACAGGATTGTTGTGAATGAAAATCCATGAAGCCCCTTTTCCAGAGTTTTCTGATGGATCAATTTCATTTCAAAAGGAAGTTTCCTTACAACCCTAAGAGAGAAATTAAAAAGACAATTTGATAATGACTCTGAACTTCATCACATACACGAGAATGTTTTGAATGATAATCTGTATGGCGCCTTTTCCTGTGTTTTCCAATGCCACAATTATTCCATGCATCTTTGAAGAGAATCCGATAAAACTGTTGACTTTATTGTGATAACAAAGATTTTTAAATCAAGTTCTCATAAGGCCCCTTTTCCCGTGATATTTTATTGTTGGTTTTATCATTCTGTTAAAGTTCAAAGTCAATCCGATGAAATATGGTGACTTCATTATGTTTACTAGAATATTTTAGAAAAAAATCATATGGCCCCTTCTTAGATGATACTTGATGGATTGTACTCAGTTCTGAAAAGAACCATTTGATTGTACAATTATTCTGTGAAATTTTGAAGTGAAATTTTGAAGTGAATTCGGTGAAACCAAGGGATATCATTGTGTTAACTAGAATATTTAAGAAAGATTTCATAAGGCCCCTTTTTATGTGACACTTGCCATTTTGAGGTCCACTGTCAAAATCAACAATTAGAATGATGGTACAATCAATCTGTGTAATCTGTGGAATATATTGTATAAATGAGTTTATAGGGAAATCTTCATAAGGCCCCTTCCCTATGATACTTTACAGAACAAACCAAATTTCAAAAGGAACAATTCTAATGAAGGTACAATCATTCTTTAAAAGTTAAAGAGAATCAATGAAAACAGTGGACTGAATTGTGTCAAGAATTTTTTGTAATAGAATTTGTATAAGGCCCCTTTTCTCGTGAAACTTAACAAATCAGACCCAATGTACAAAGGAACAATCCTAATGAAAGATGGTTTATTTTGATAATGACTTTATTGTGATAATGATGTTTTTGTAATGAAATTTTCACAAGGCCCCTTTTCTTGTGTCACTTTACCAATCAGACCCAATTTACAAAGAAACAACCCAAATGATGGTACAATCACTAAATTAAAGTTTGAAAAGATTCTGATAAAGACTGAGGACATTCTCGTGTTAATGAGGATTTGGTAATAATTTTTCATACAGTCCCTTTTCCTATGATACTAGATAGGTCAGGCCCAATTCGGAAAGAAACAATCCTACTGATGGTACAAACATTCTTTGAATATTTTGAACAGAATCCGATGAAAACTGCGAACTTTATCTTGGTGTAATTTTTTTTAAAATATAATATTTCTAAGGCTCCTTTATGTTTGAAGAAAATTCGATGAAAGCTCTGGACTTGGTAACAAAGATTTATAAATTCTGTGAATGTTTGAAGATAATTTGTTTCAAACTGTGAACTCTATTGTGTTTACGAGGATTTTATTAATAAAATTTTCATCATGTCCCTTTTTTCCCGAAGCCCTTGACTAATCATACCCATTTCCGAAAGGAACAATCCTTATGATGGTACAATCAATCGGTGAAAGTTTAAAGAAAATCAAATGAAACCTATGGACCCTAGAGTGCTAAGGGAACGATTCCTATGATTGTGCAATCATTCTGTGAAGTTTAAACATAATATGATGAAACCTTTTGACTTTATTGTGGTACAAGGAATTTAAAATTAGATTTCACAATGCTCCTTTTTCTGTGATACTTGACAGATCAGGTGTAATGTCAACATCAACAATCATTATTATTGAACAATTACTCTGTGAATGTTTGAAGAAAATCCGATGAAAGCTCTGGACTTGGTAACAAAGATTTATAAATGAAATTTTCATAAGGCCCCTTTTCCCGTGTTTCTTGACAGTTCAAACCCTGTTATGAAAAGAATGATCGTTATGACCTGACAATCATTCTGTGAAAGTTTCAACAAAATCTGATCAAAGCTTCATTGTGTTAACAGGGATTTTAATTAAATTTTCATATAGACCCTTTTCTCATGTTACTTGATGGATCTGTACCAATTCCAAAGGGAACTATATTTACAAAAGCATAATTATTCTGTTGAGTACAAAGACAATCCCGTGCAATCTGTGGACTTTAAAGCATTTATTAAGATTTTCTCAATTAAATTTTCATCAGGTCCCCTTTTCCTATGTTTCTCGATGGAACAGACCCAATTTGAAAGGAACAATCCTTATGATGAATCATTTTGTGAAAGTTTGAAGTCGATCTGGTGAAATCTAGGGCCATGATGTATTGGCTAAGATTTCTTTACTAAATTTGCATAGGGCTCCTTTTTCCATGAAACTTAATGGATCAAACCCATTTCCGAAAGGAACAATCCATTTAAGGTAATAATCACTCTGTGAATGTTTGAAGATAATTTGTTTTAAACTGTGAACTCTATTGTGTTTACGAGGATTTTATCAATTAAATTTTCATCAGGTCCCTTTTTCCCGCGGTCCTTGACTAATCATACCCAATTATGAAAGGAATAATCCTTATGATGGTACAATCAATCTGTGAAAGTTTGAAGAGAAGCAAATATAAAACTGTGGGCCCTAGAATGTTAACGATGATTTTTAATTAAATTTTCATATAGCCCCCTTTCCTGTTACTTCATGGATTTGAACCAATTCCAAAGAGATCGATCCTTATGATTGTACAATCGTTCTGTAAAAGTTTGAAGAGAATCCGATGAAAACTGTTGCCTCTAGATTATTAATGAGGATTTTTATTGAATTGACAAAAGGCCCCTTTTCCTGTGTTTCTTGACGGATCTGGTCCATTAATGAAAGGGACTAACCTTATGATAGTACAATCATTCTGTGAAAGTTTGAAGAGAATCCTATGAAAACTGTGGAGTCTAGAGTGTTAACGAGGATTTCTTAATAGATTTTTCCATTAAGTTATAAAAAAGTCCCTTTTCCCATGTTTCTTGGCGGATCATACCCGATTTCGAAAGGAAAATACCTTGTGATGGTACAATCATTCTGTGAAAGTTTGAAGAAAATCAAATGAAAACTGTGGACTCTAGAGTGTTAACGAGGGTTTTTAATTATATTTTCATAAGGCCCCTTTCCGGTGTTTCTCGACGGATCTGACCAAATTTCGAAAGGAACGATTCTCATGATGGTACAATCATTCTGAGAAAGTTTGAAGAGAATCTAGTGAAAATTGTGGACTCTAGCGTGTTAACAAGGACAAGTTATTGGACGGACGACGGACGCACGGACGGGAAAAGCCATATCAATAGAGCTAAAAAGGCGATAATGAAACGATTCGGGAAAATCTAGATTCCATTAACTGGGACAAAGAACTCGACTATGAGAGTGTAGAAGAAGTCTGGCTGAAGTTCAAGACCATAAGAATTATTCAAAACTTTATTTTGAAAAAAAAATTTACTTTACAGCGATATCTCAATTTTTCATACAATGTTTTTTTTTACAAATGTGATAGCTGTCTTGAAATGGGTAAAGCAATTTTGCGGAACCGAAATATCGGTCTCTCATGCACTTTAATAACCAGCAATGGCAATTGGTTTAATTTCATACCACGCTGCTGGCCATGTAGGTTTCGGTTTCTTAGTAGAAGACTGCTTTACAGCCAGGCAACACGTGCACAGGGGTGATCTTCGTTGTGATATAACTGGAAGATTGTTCAAAGTTACACATAACCCTAAATAGCGACAGCATTAAGGAAACATTTATGATCACTTGTTATACAAGAGGTGGTTCTTTAACCCGTCACGTGCTCTACTTTCACATTTAATTTAACGGAACGTCTATGGAATTTTCTCTGTGCTTCCAATAAATCTATTACCTGCACGAGCCTTGAGTACATTTACAAATAGTATTCTCGAGTTTCCCGTATTCGAAAAGTCACCAATATTCAATCAGTTTCATTTTTGCCCACTGGCAGCTAATTTTTGTATCACAAACAATGTGAAAATTGTAAGAAAGCAACATTAACCAATGTCAGTGTATGAAATTTATCAAGGAAATACGAGTTATCCATGGAAACTCTTGCATTACCCGGTTTATACTATTTTTCTCGTTCCTTACAAATATTTTGGGGTTCGTGTTTTTTTTTTTTTTTTTTTTTTTTTTTTTTTTTCAAATGCTCTTGCCATGTAGATGCATTTTGAAATTGGGAAAGATAGATGGGAAATAACTCAAAATACATTTTCAAGTCTGTTGCAACAATGCCACAAGTGCGACATTGATCCTTGGGTGTATATTGCTAAGAAGCTTGATTATCGGAGACTTGAATTGGATCTCCATGACCAATGTATGAATACAAAAAAGGTGTAATTTTTGTAATAATTCTTTTTATAAACCTGTTTTTCATTCATAATGCAATATTCTAATTGAATTTATGTTACTTTTAGTTTAATTCAAGAAGTCTTATTATCATTTTGTGAGTATGCATGGGCAAATTTATAGCTTAAGGTGATCGAATATGGGAGACTACTAATCAAGTACCACTGTCGACTTTAATTGTTAAAGTCGACTGCGGTACCGGTCTAGGAGACGTTATCTTCCGATAGGTGGCATTTTTCAAATACTGATGCGCAGACAACGGTCTAGGAGACTACAGGCTATCCAGTCTAACAAAATTTTCTGGTACCACGCACTTACTGCGGAGGAACCAAATGTAAGCATTTCCGCCAAAATGATATTAAAGAGATTTTTTGTCTTTTAAACCTCTAAAATGTATTTTTCTTGAAAAGAACCATGTATTTTTATGCCTTTTCTATTTCTCCAGCAGTTATTGAGTCTTAGCAAGAATAAAATAGCAAACGAAGGTCGGGTTGAAAACGCAATGAATGAGGCGCACGGATGTCGTCTGGTTCATTCCTTTTCGCAATTTTTTGCGAAAGATTTTTGTGAAACTGTGATTGTCAACCTTGCTGTTGAATCAAGGAAATCACATATGAATTTTTTTTTATGAAATCTATAAATCTTTACCACTCTGTATTAAAACAGTATGTATTAGAAACTGGTTTGTAACAAGCAACTTCTTCATTTTTCCACAATATTTTCATAAAAGTTTTTAATAAAAATAGGTGATTTTGTGGGTATGGAGCTTGGTAGACAAATATTTATGAAAAAGGTTGTGAGAAAAGGATAAATTGTTACATGTATGTAAATCTTAACTCATCATATTTCCTCCCCTTATCTTAACCGGTATCGAGTCCGTTCGCCCTAAATATACTTTCGCCCCAGGTCTTTTCGCCCTGGGTCCGTTCACCCCGAAAGTGGGTCCGTTCGCCCTATTTTTTATGTTTGCCCCCTTTTTTTATCTATCTATCTATATATACTGCCCAACTCCCCTTTCGGGTATTACTGGCAGGTGCGCGTCTGTGCTGGAATAAAAACTGTTAGACATTTGTTAGGGTGCAAAATTTTAAAAGTATTGTGAGTGTTAGATTAAAAGAGCTGATAAAACATATTTTGGTCATTCAGGGACGGCTCACTATCTGAAAAGAATCAAGACTCTTTTTGAATGCTGCAATATCAGGTTGCTGTACAATTGTTTCTGGGAGGCTGTTCCATAGTATCACTGTGTAGGGAAAAAAAGAATATTTAAAGTAGGCTGCATTTGTGTGGATCTGTCTGAAAGATGCTGTGTGCATATGTCGGGTGGTCCTCATTGGTCTTTCAAGATAAGCTGGTACTGGCACTGCAACAAAATTGTTAACGATTTTATAAAACATGGTGACTCTGGAGATGTCTCGTCTGTATTGGAGAGTTTTAAATGAGTATGATTTTGAGTGTATTTGTAGTCATTGTTGTAACGTCGTCTGAAAATGAAAAAAGGATTAATAAAAATCAGCTTGTCATTTTCACCAATTTTTTCGCATACTTTCATCTTCACTGGGGGCATAAAAAGTGGGAATCCTGAATTATAGCCCATTCAAACATGTGGGAAGTAATTTCTCCTTTACCCACAAAGTGACAATGCATTCTATTGTTATTGGTATTTTGTTATATAATGTCGACAATACTTTCAAAATCTTTCTAATTCAACTGTGACTGTGTTGTAAAAAGTCTGGTTGTGTTTCCATGATCTGTGGGAAGTATTTTCTCCTTTACTCATAATGCTTTCTACTGTTATAGGTATTTTGTTATATAATGTCCACAATACTTTCAAAAACTTTCTTATTCAACTGTGTCTGTGTTGTAAAAAGTCTGATTGTGTTTCAATGATCTAAATTTTAGTGATTTTTTTTTTTTTGAGGGGCGGAGGGGGGACTTAAATGATCTAAATTTCGTGATTTTTTTGGGGGGGGGGTTTAAAAAATTTCAACTTGTGGCAAGCAATTTTGTCATTTATTCACAATTCTCTAAAGCGTATTTATGATTTATCACTTTCAATTGTCATCTCCAAAGCCTTTTTATTTAGACGCATAAAGAATTTTGTCGTCTGGTAATGGGTTAATTTAATTAAACACATGGTTTGCTCTGGCTTGAAAAAAGTTGTTGCCTCACTTTCGCCAAATTAAAAAAGTTGGGGCCAAATGGAAAAAGTTGGGGCGAAGCTCGAGCATTTCTTAACTGCACTGTTATTTTCTGGACTTATTTGCTGTTAAATAGATAATGTGCATATTAAACAGGTTTTTAATATGACAATTCATTTGTTTTTTTTGTCTTTAATGAATGTAGCTAAGTCATACACCTACATTGATTTTTACTCATCTTTAATCAGTGCTTTCAGTACTTTGATTAGAAAATTGAGACTTTGATGAGAAAATAAGAGAGAAGGAAATAGTAATAAACCTAGTAAAATATGCTTGATTTATTAATAAAAAATAATGTAGACTTCTGTAATTTAAAAAAAATGGTTTAAGGTTGAACATTCTTGGGTACGAATGAACAAAAAAGAAATGGTTCGTCTGCTTTTGGGACAGTATATCTTTTGAAATTTCTGTCAAATTTTGACAAGCTACCACTGTTTCTATCAACAGTTCATCAGAATATCTTTCTCATTACCCATAAATGATGATTCATTGCTTTAGCAAGGAATCGCGGTAGCGGTGCCGAGATTAGAAACTGACTGAAACTGTCAGCAGAAATATATGAAAATATGCCCGAATTCGGCAATTGTATTCATCAGGAAAAGGCAAATGGTGGCCAGTTTAATTACACTTTTCTTATAGAAACCCTATTTATGCGTGATAATTGAGGTCTTCTGATTGTTTATGTGATAGTTTCATCGGCTCCTCCATAATACTAAAAAAGTCACGCCCACAACAAAAAATCAATATGACTCGCCGACCAATGAGCACATTTTATTCATCTGATTGGCTGTCAATCAGAACTGTAATTAAATTTGGTGATGTGTTAGTCTTGTGTCAGACTCGATGACATAATTGACCCGATATACAAGCCCTTGAGCAATTAGACACACTTTGCCCTCGGACTTAATTCCTGAGATTAGTCAAAGTAAAAGTATGTATAACAAAAACTTTTCTTTTTTTTTGGCGTCACAAACTTTCGCCAAATGAAAAAAACTTGCCCCAGAATTTTATTTTTGTCGCATATGGCGACAATGGCGATCGGCATCGCGAACCCTGTTAAACATTCATACTTCAATTCCCACACTTTTACCCATAATCTTTCTTTGAATGTCTAGGACGGGGTTGTGTATTGTATATTTATTTATCGTTGATTAAAGGTAACTTTTAATTGGTACTTGTGACTTAGTAATTTTTTATAACAAATTGACGCATTTGGCCCCATTGACGATCGGCAGCGGGAGCCCTGGTCAAATAATTATTCTATCTTTGTCAAAAACAGTCTTCCACTATTAATAAACCAATAATTGTAGAAATAAAATTAAAACATGATTGTCAACTTGTAATAACTTAATTCAAGAAAACATAATTTGGAACATCTCATAAAGGAAAAATAAATCTTTCCGAGAATTTTTTTATTGTGGAAAGCTATAATGTCATTGAAATATAGGGCGAACGGACCCGGGGCGAACAGGAATTAGGGTGAAACCTTATTAGGGCAAACGTGTTTTAGGGCGAACGGACCTGGATTCATCTTAACCCTTGTCATGCTGCATACAATAAATTCTGAAATTGCATTAAAATCAAAGGACTGAAAGCACTGGTAGTATTTGATGTTCAATCATAAATATGTCTTTGGAAAATTAATTCATAAACAAATCTAGCTGGATAAATACAAAAAGGAGGTGTAGACCAAGATCAGATTGCACTTATGTGCAGGCTCATCTTAGTCTACACCTCCTGCCAAAATCGGAACATTCCCGGTTCAGCATTACAAGGGTTGAATTAATCTTGCTTTAAAACTTGAACTCATGTCATGTTTCCTGCTCTTTTTAGCTCACCTGAGCACAGCGTGCTCAAGGTGAGCTTTTGGTATCACCTTTTGTCCGTCGTGCGTCGGAAGGCGTCAACAATTCTTTAAACTTCATCTCCTCAGTAACCACTGGGCGGAATTCAACCAAACTTGGAAGGAATGTTCCTTGGGTGACCCTTCTCAAAAGTTGTTCCCAGATTTTTGATTGACCCCCAAATATGGGTGTGGCAGTTTTTGACTTTGAAATCTTTAAACATCTTCTCCACAGTAACCATTGAGCCAATTTCAACCAAACTTTACATGAATGTTCCTTGGGTGACCCTTTTCAAAAATTGTTTGTGGATTTTTGATTGACCCCCAAATATGGGCATGGCAGGGCGTGGCAGTTTTTGACTTAGAAATCTTTAAACATTTTCTCCTCAGTAACCATTGGGCCAATTTCAACCAAACTTGGCATGAATGTTCCTTGGTTGACCTTTTTCAAAAGTTGTTCGTTGAATTTTGATTTATGCCCAAATATGGGCCTGGCAGGGCGTGGCAGTTTTTGACTAAGCAATCTTTAAACATCTTCTCCTCAGTAACCATTTAGCCAAATTTCAACTAAACTTGGCATGAATGTTCCTTTGTTGACCCTTTTCAAAAGTTTTTCGCAGAATTTTGATTTATGCCCAAATATTGGCGTGGCAGGGCGTGGCAGTTTTTGTCTTTGAAATCTTTAAACATCTTCTCCTCAGGAACCATTGGACCATTTTCAACCAAACTTGGCATGAATGTTCCTTGGTTGACCCTTTTCAAAAGTTGTTAGCAGAATTTTGTTTCAAGCCCAAATATGGGCGTGGCAGTTTTTGACTTTGAAATCTTTAAACATCTTCTCATCAGTAACCATTGGGCCAATTTCAACCAATCTTTGCATGAATGTTCCTTGGATGACTCTTTTCAAAAGTTCTTCCTGAAACTTTGATTTATGCCCAAATATGGGCGTGGCAAGGTCGGGCACTTTTTTGACTTTGAAATCTTTAAACATCTTCTCCTCAGGAACCATTGGGCCAATTTCAACCAAACTTGGCATGAATGTTCCTTGGTTGACCCTTTTCATAAGATGTTCGCAGAATTTTGTTTCATGCCCAAATATGGGTGTTGCAGTTTTTGACTTAGAAATTTTTAAACATCTATTCATCAGTAACTTTTGGGCCAATTTCAACCAAATTTGGTATGAATGTTCCTTTGGCGACCCTTTTCAAAGGTTGTTCATTGAATTTTGATTGATGCCCAAATAAGGGCTTGGAAGGGTGGGGCAGTTTTTGACTTAGGAATCTTTAAACATCTTCTCCAGGGTTTCCATTAGTTCTTAAAAGTCAAGAATCATTGACCCTTGGGTCAAAATTTCCAAGAGTCAAAATTGAAATCTCAAGAGTCAAAATGCGATATATATGCCCCCCCCCCCAACCAGAAATTTGATTGACGCCCAAATATGGGTGTGGCAGTTTTTTTAACTTTGAAATCTTTAAACATCTTCTCCTCAGTAACCATTGGGCAAATTTCAACCAAACTTTGCATGAATGTTCCTTGGGTGAACCTTTTTCAAAAGTTGTTTGTGAAATTTGATTGATGCCCAAATATGGGCGTGGCAGGTTGGGGCAGTTTTTTATTTAGAAATCTTTAAATATCTTCTCCTCAGTTGTCATTGGGCCAATTTTAACAAAACTTGGCATGAATGTTCCTTTGGTGACCCTATTCAAAAGGTGTTTGCAGAATTTTGATTTACGCCCAAATATGGGCCTGGCAGGGCGGGGCAGTTTTTTTACTTTGAAATTTTTAAACATCTCCTCAGTAACCATTGGGCCAATTTCAACTAAACTTAAATGAATATTCCTTGGGTGACCCTTTTCAAAAGTGTTGGCACAATTATGAATCACCTTACATTAGTCAGGCCATGCTGGCCCTCTTGTTTTCAATTTGGTTGCCAGGTCATGAGTTCAAATGCATTGTGTTTGAAACAATTTTCAATGATTGTTGAATAAATTGCCAAAGTCATTACCTTCAGGCCTTTACAGAAATAATGGGATTTCGTCACAGTCCTGACATATCTGAAATGACACAGCCAATTTGAACTGAATTTTGCAGGAATTTATCTACGAGGCCCTCTTTGAAAATTGCTGAAGAAAGTTTAAGTCATGCAAAATATCTTGCTGCTATCATAGTAATGTCATGAAGTTTGAATTGTCACATGTAACTTCTTTCATTTCGGAACAGTCTTGAATTTTCTTGTATGGTAATAGGTATAACTTCCATCCACAGATGTTGTGAAGATATGGATGAAGGTGACCATTGGAACAACAGACCATTTATGTCAGGTAGACATGTCGGTTTTATTGCCGAGGAAGTCTTCAAGATTCTAAAAAATGTAAAAGAAAAGCAGTGTGTGAGAGAAGTGCCTCATGATGTAAAAGGTGAAACTATAGTTCCAATATATTTCTCAGTGCTCCAGATAAGGTCTGTTTTCCGTAATTAACGGACGTAAATTTGGTGGCTACCCATATTTTCAGCAAATTGCCGTACAAGTTACGGACCGTTAATCATGTGTACGGACATTATTAGGTACAAATGCATAAACAAAAGGGAACTTACTCTTGTAGCATTTCATGAAATCACTCGACTATTTCCAATATTGCCGGAAATCCCTGTTACTTTGTTATTGGGTACCCTAATTACCAATTGATCTTCCGTGACATTGTAATGCAGACCGTGGGAGAATTTTTGTCCCAATTGAATCTCTTTCTAATTTAATGTCATGAGCAATGTGAAACCAGGCGTTTAGACTGACTAAATTGCAAAGTATCGAGACAGAAAACTTTGACAAGTTTTTTTTCAGTCGTTTACGGACAAATCCCTCCCAAAGCCAGAAGAAATCATAAGACCAATTATAGAGTAAATTGTTTGCTCCATTGTGGACAAACATTTTCGAAGGCATGGTAAGTTTAGGGTGTAATACGTATATATTGATTCACTCACAGCAGTTTCGTTCTCGCCCGTTTGGACATCTGTTTGAAATGAGAAATCAGTGATGATTCTGGATAGAAATGGTTTCTTGCTTTTAAAATTAAATGGTCTGGGGGAGCTATTGTGATCGGTCATCATCCGTCTGTCCGTCCGTCCGTTTGTCCGTCCATCCGTCCGATCACAATTACAAAAAAATCTTCTCCTCCTAAACTAACCATGGAATTTCAACAAAACTTTACAGAAATCATCCTTAGGTCATGCTCTTTCAATATATTTAAAAGAATTGAAATCCATGAAGAACTCTGGTTGCCAAAAAACTTAAAAAATCTTCTCCTCCCAAGCAGTAAGGCCTAGAGCTTAGATATTTGGTACAAATCATCATCTATTGACCCTCTTCAAAAATACTTCAAAGAATTACTGTATTCTGAAAATTAGCCCTTTTCTGGGTGATCCCTGATTTTACATAGAAATAAAGAAGGAAATCTTTAAAAAATCTTCTTCTCCCAAACCATAAGGCCTAGATCTTTGATATTTGGTATACCAGTACATCATCATCTATTGACCCTCTACCAAAATACTTCAAAGAATTACAGTATTCTGAAAATTAGCCCTTTTCTGTGCGATTCCTGATTTTACAAAGAAATAAAGAAGGATATCTTTAAAAATCTCCTCCTCCAAAACCATTAGGCCTAGAGCTTTGATATTTGGTACAAATTATCATATATTGACCCTCTACCAAAATACTTCAAAGAATTACAGTATTCTGAAAATTAGCCCTTTTCTGTGCGATCCCTGATTTTACAAAGAAATAAATAGGAAATCTTTAAAAATCTTCTTCTCCCAAACCATAAGGCCTGGATCTTTGATATTTGGTACAAATCATCATCTATTGACCCTCTACCTAAATACTTAAAAGAATTACCATATTCTCAAAATTAGCCTTCTTCTGGGCAATTCCTGATTTTACATAGAATAAAAGAAGGAAATCTTTTAAAATCTTCTTCTCCCAAACCATAAGGCCTAGAGCTTTATTATTTGGTATACATCATAATCTATTGACTCTCTACCAAAATACTTCAAAGAATTACAGTATTCTGAAAATTAGCCGATTTCTTTATGATCCCTGATTATACAAAGAAATAAATAAGGAAATCTTTAAAAATCTTCTTCTCCCAAACCATAAGGCCTGGATCTTTGATATTTGGTACAAATCATCATCTATTGACCCTCAACCAAAATACTTCAAAGAATTACTGTATTCTGATAATTCGCCATTTTCTTTGCCATCCCTGCTTTTACATAGAAATAAAGAAGGAAAACTTCAAAAATCTTTTTCTCCCAAACCATGAGGCCTAGAGATTTATAATTTGTATGCATCATCATCTATTGACCTTCTACGAAAATACTTCAAAGAATAACTGTATTCTGGAAATTAGCCCTTTTCTGTGCCATTCCTGATTTTACATAGATTTAAAGAAGGAAATCTTTAAAAATCTTCTTCTCCCTAACCATTAATCTGAGAGCTTTGATATTTTGGTAATAATGCCTATTGACTCTGTACTAAAATACTTCATAGAATTACTGTATTCTGAAAAAAGACCTTTTCTGTGCAATCCCAGAAAAGAATAAAGAAGGATATCATAAAAAATGTTCTCCTTCTAAACCATTAGGTAAGAGCTTTGATATGTGGTATGGATTAATGCCTATTGACCCTCTACTTTATTACTTCAAAGAATTACAGTTCTCTTGAAATTAGCCCAACATGGTAGGGTTTTCACTATACCTAGGATTAAAGGAGAAAATCTTTAAAAAAAATCTTCTTCTCGAAAATGATTAGGTGTAGGGCTTTGATATTTTGAATATCATATCATAAAGCCTTGAGCAATCATACTCAGGGGAGCAATATGGGACTATCATGGTCCTCTTGTTTCTCATTAGCTCCACTGGCTGAAAGCCAGAGAGCTATTGTCATGGCTTAGTGTCACTTGTGCCTGAACAGACTTCAACCAAATTTCACAAAAACAATCCTTGGGTGACCCTCTATCAGATTCCTTCAAGGATTTTGAACAGATGAAAAACATGTCTTTAATGGGCCGGGCTAATTTCCATATATGGTAAAATCTTTTAAAATCTTCTCAGAAACCGGTGGATGGATTTCAATCAAATTTCACAGAAATAATCCTTTGGTGACCCTCTATCAGATTCCTTCAAAGAATTTTGATTGGATGAAAAACGTGGCTTTAATGGGCGGGCTAATTTCTATATTATGGTAAAAGATTTGAAAATCTTCTTCTAAGAACCTAGTCGATGGATTTCAATCAAATTTTACAGAAATGACCCTTGGGTGAATTTCCATGATTCTTCAAAAAAATTTGATCGGATGAAAAACATGACCTTTATGAGCGGGGCTAATTTCCATATATGGTGAAAGCGTTGAAAATCTTCTGGATGAAAATGTGGCTTTGATGGGAAGAGTTAATTTCCATATATGGTATATACTGAAAAATTTGTAAATTTCTCAGAAACCTGATGATGGATTTCAACCAAATTTCACACGAATGCTTCTCAGATGACTGTTTGTCAGATTCCCTCATATAATTTTCATTGGTTCTAAAACATGGCTTTTATTGTGGTGGGTTATGTCTATATATGGTATCCAGTGAAAATTTTACATAATGAATTTTAGATAACTTGACTTTTGTTAAAACAATGAACAGTTTGAAATGGTACTCTAGGACTATTTCAAAGATTTCAATGACTTAGATTCATTTTCCTTTTATTCAGTCTATATTGAATTCATGAAAAAATTTGCTTAATCAGTAGATTCATGCCTGTAGAGCTATACAGGCACTCAAGCACCTCTGGTTTTTGTCGATCTAGTATGAATAACAATTTTCAAATTGACCATCCATTGGCAATTGTATATTTGTTTCAGGAGGGGATGTGTACATTATTAAGCTTGATTCTGATACACAGTCATATGACTCTAAGTCTGATGGTTATAAATGGAAAACAGTATCATGCTCTCACATACCCAAGGGGAAAGCAGAGACCCTGACCAAAAGAACATTTAATATTGTCAACAATAAAACTCTCACAACTGATATAAAAAGGAAAGATGTTTACAGTCCAGATTTTGGAAAAATGAGCCAGAAGTTGTTCTTTATTCATTACACTGGATCAAATGTATCAGGTAATTCTAGCAGCACTGACAGTGCTTTGAATGAAGTGACTGATCTAGATCATGTTGATGATACAAAGGAGATTGAGAAGAAACTGGCAGAAACATCTACAAAAAATAAGACCAAAGTTATCACTATCAAGGAGAATGCTTTTGTGAATCAGGAGAAATCAAAAACACAAGAAGGAAAGGGTAGTTCTGAAGACCTTGAGGCAGCCATGAATGATGGGAAAGAGGTTTTACAGTCCAGTTCAAACCCAGCTCCTGTTATGGATGTCTTTGACAAGTTAATGGAAACAATGGTAACCAAGCTATAAACTTTTAGTATTTTATCTAATATTTTACTTTCTTAGCAATAGATTTATTCAAATTTGCACCTCTCCACCCAAGCGTTTAGATGGGTACATGTATAGCCACAAGGGTGTTGATTTGCTACTCCAAACATGTCAGATTTTTGTACCAGCTGGTAGATTTTCCTGAGACATTCATGATAGATCAAGTTGGACTTAATGTGGGTTTAAGTCTGACATTAATAAATTGGGGTTCCAGGGACTCAAAAGAAAGGGTCATAAGGGTCCAGTCTTTAGTTCTGAGAGTCCCTGTGGCCATTTTAGCTTTGCTGTTTTTCAGAGAAAGCCCAAGAAATTGCTATAGCTAGGTCATCATCAGAGTTGTCCTCCGTAAACTTTGATATTTTGTGGTATCTCTTGTACACTGCTACTCCTCTATAACCCTACCTGGCACAGCGCTGACTCCATTATAACATGGGGTCAGCTTGGCTCCCGAAATTTTGGGGGGGGATCGTTTTGGATGGTTGAAGCTGACATACAACATTGACGCTAGGTCATCATCAGAGTTGTCGTCTGTAAACTTTGATATTTTGTGGTATCTCTTGTACACTGCAACTCCTCTATAACCCTACCCGGCACAGCGCTGACTCCATTATAACATGGGGTCAGCTTGGCTCCCGAAATTTTGGGGGGGGATCGTTTTGGATTGTTGAAGCTGACATACAACGTTGATGCTAGGTCATCATCAGAGTTGTTGTCCGTAAACTTTGATATTTTGTGGTATCTCTTGTACACTGCAACTCTTCTATAATACTAACCGGCACAGCGCTGACTCCATTATAACGTGGGGTCCGCTTGGCTCCCGAAATTTGGGGGGGATCATTTTGGGTTGTTGATGCTGACATACAATGTTGACGCTGATTTAACCACGAATTTTCATCCCATCTTCGGTCAACACGAAGAAGAAGGGTTGCACATAAAAATCGATAATTTCCTGTAGCCAGGTAAGTTTTTCACACCCAACAGTGGACGGTCATGGCGATTAAAGTATTAGATTAGAGATAATTGCTTTGTATGATTGATGACACGAGTAGTGTTTCAATTTATAAGTTGGTTCCATAGTTTGGTCAAATTGTTTGACATTGAGGTGATTAATGCCTTAAGTCATTGATTATTTTAAATCAATAGAGAATAGGCACGCACCTCAGTATCCTTCAGTTACTAACCTTGAAGATGATGCTGTGTTGTTGTGTTGAGAAAAATTTTTGAACACCAATGATCTAATAACATGTATATTAAAGTTCATCGAAGATATAGTGAAAAGAGGATAAATATTCAGCAGGACAAGGGTCAAATAAACCCAACCTGGTGACAGTAGGTCTCAAACTTGTGACCTTCAATTCATGAGTCAATCACCAATACCACTTAGCCATTTAACCCAATCCCACGCAATGACGCTTTTAAACGCCCCTCAATATAAAAACTTTGTAAAACATTGTGGACAATGAAGAAATTGCTTGTGACAAGCAATTTTTTCATTATCCACAACTTTTTCTACCTTAAATGAATTTTTTTTTTAAAAATTTCAACAATTTTAAATTGTTGTCTGCAACTTCTTTCAATTTGGTCTAATATTTCACTGTGTGGGAATGGGTTAAGCAGGCTCAACTGTCTTTTAGCATGTATAAACAGTCTTCAACTCTTTTGTTAAGTTAAAGCCCCAGGGGGTTTGTGGGACTTGTATCAGAGACTTTTGGGAGTCTTGTCAACTTATTTGTTAGTCAAGCATCCATTAATGTGTGTGTGTATTTCCGTTTATTTATCGTCGCTACAGTAGCACATGCCCATATGAGCAACGCCCCCAGAAGACGGTTAGTTGTTACGGGGGATAGTGCAAGGATACAGGACGAAACTGCTGAGAGCTCTGCCTGGTTCTTTAACGTGCTCGATGGATAGCATCGTCACACAGGGCCTCGGTTTAACGTCTCTTCCGAAAGACATTTAGTTGTTAGTTGATATGGTTAGCCCAGGGCTCAAACCCGTGATCTTGAGGCTAATCAGCTAATCAGGCTGACATCAGCATCCATTAAAACCCTATTGAAGCTATTAAAGTGAATCCATTAGAATCCTAATGAAGCTATTAACCCATTTGCACATTAAGACGCTTTTTGACGTCCCTCAAGAAAAGCAATTGGGGAAACATTGTGTAAACATTGCTTGTAACAAGCCATTTCTTCATTTTTCACAATATTTTCTACCCAGAAAATCTAATATTTCATAAACTTCAAATTGTTGTCTGAAACTCCTTTCAATTTGGACCAGTCTAAAATGTTGCCGTCTGGCAATGGGTTAAAGATTCATAGTATCCTATGAAACACGTAATTCATATCATTTAACCCATTCCAACTCAATCCGTCCTTTTTACGCCCCTCAAGAAAATAGCTTTTGAAAACTTTGTGGAGAATGAATAAATTGCTTGTATCAAGCAATTTCTTCATTATCCACAATGTTTTCTATCCAAAACGACGAAAAAGTTCAAATGAATCAACTTGAAATTGTCGTCTGCAGCTTCTTTCAATTTGGACCAGTCTAAAATTTTGCTGTGTTGGAATGGGTTAATTAACCCATTAAAATGAAGAATTACATATCTTTTGTTTCAGGTGTCTGGTAAAGAGAACCCTGATTTGGAACTGTGTTTGGTTGTTTCCAATAAAAGGAGTGGGGAGAGCTCACTAGTAGGCTCAGAGGAAGCAAAAAAACTGGCATCAGAGTCTACTAGTCTAGGAATGAACAGGGGTATGTTAATTTGTATAGTGAAAATATCCAATCAAAAAAAGAGAACAATAGAATTCTGTTAATTGCAACACCAATTTGTCAACACTTGTTGCAAGTAACCAGATGGTGCTATTTAAAGGAGCTTTTTGTTCTATAAATCTAATACTTGTATATAAAGTCAACTGTTTCAATTAAGCAGTGAGTTGCTATTATCAGGATTTCACTGTATAACACGAAAAGGTCTAATTGAATTTTCAAAATAAAAAAAGGTAAGAAAAAATAACAAAATAAGGTAACCAATTCTTTAAAGTGATAAAGCAGCAATGCCATTTTTCTCTTGCAGATCACTTGAGAAGAACATCCATTAAAAGAAAGTCCACAGATTTTGGTGAACATAGCAAAAGAGATGGAACTAAAGTACAGAAAAAACATGAGTCAGGTATATTCTTTTTGGGATACTGTTGAACCTTTTCCAAGCTGCATCTGGTCTCTGCTATTGAAAAAGCATTTTCAGACTAGTGATTACTGCTTACATGAACACAGAGCTATAAAGTGAGCTATTGTGAATATTCCTTGTTTCTCTCAAAGAGGTCAAGATTAGACAAAACTTGTTTCTGCACTAGTATCATAACTCTTATATATATGGATAGATTTTTGAGTAATTAGCTCAATTTACAGAGCCCCTGTGTCAGTTAAAGATTAGCCTTTCTTTAACCCATTACCAGACGACTAAATATTAACCTGATCCAAATTGAAAGAAGTTGCAAATGACTGTTTAGTGGATGAAATTTTAAAAAATGTCTTTCGAGGAAGAAAAAATAGTGGATAATGAAGAGATTGCTTGTAACAAGAAATAGATGAGAAATTTCTTCATTTCCTACAGTGTTTTCCAAAGCTTTGTTCTTAGGGGCATCAAAAATTGTTATTGTTTGGTTATGGGTTAATGCTTTTTAGATGAATATTGAGTTTCTGCAATTTCTCCTTTTTCTACTGATTTCCAAAGCAATTTTCTACAGTGTGTAAAAATGGGGAATTGTGAGACTGGGGGATGGTTCAATACATGCATGAGATATGAATTTTGATGATCACTTATTGCTACAGAAAACAAAGGTAGCTATGTGTGAAAGTAGGATCAAGATACAGTCAAATCCGGTCTCTTGCATTCATTATGCACCTGTCTTAAACAACTTGTTCAATGTCTCCGAATCTGTTTTATCCAAAAAATAACATGTATTCAACAACATTTTTAAAACACAGCCAACGGCGGCCAAAATAGTGTCCGATTCTTGAAAATAACCTAAGTTTGAATACAATTTTAGAGCCAAGGGCAATTTTCATGGATAAGTAGTACTTACAATGTAGACTATCTATTCTAGTGACTATCTATTCTAGAATCAAAATCGAAATTAGCATGCACATACATCGCCAATTAATAAATCACTTGCAGATAACAATGTTGCCATCATAACGTTGGTTTTGTTACAATTAGTGCTTTAATTAGTCATTTAACCCTAGTAATCCATTCACACACACACACACCAAAATCTTAGACTGGTCCAATGTGAAAGAACCTGAATACAACAATTTCAAGTTGATGCAATTTTAATTTTTTCGTCATTTTGGATAGGAAACATTATGGATAGTAAAGAAATTGCTTCTTACAAGCAGATCTTCATTTTCTGCAATGTTTTCCAGTCTTTTTCTGGAGGTGTGTAAAAGGCAGAGATTGTGTGGGAATGGGTTAAAATAGGATTCTAACTTCCAGAATAAAGATAAGTCTAGTAGGAAGATTAAACATGCTGTTCTGTAGTCTTGTTTCATTTTTTAGTCAAAAGAATTTGGTTTGTCTGTAGTTTTAGTAGTGAGTAAACAAACTTGCCTAACTCATTACCACATAAACCCACATTTTTTATGCACCAAAGAAATATAGCTGTTGAAAACATTTTTTTCTCACAATGTTTTCTACTTCATATGGTCCTTATTTTTCAATTGCAACTTCTTTCAATTTAGACCTGTCTAAAATGTCTTAAAAGTTTAGAAATAGATTAAGAACCTTTTCTGCATAATTTCCAATTTTGTCTAAGTTCAGCATATCTCTTATCTGCGTACTCAAGACAGGTTTGACTGTATAGATTATGCACTTGCACTTGCACTTGGGATTACTTCTTAGACTTTCAAAGAAATGAATTTTTGGAGAAAATATAATTCTCTTATTTGTGTACTCACTCGGGTTGATTTAGGAGAACAGCATTACAGCCATGATAGCTTCTGCATGAAAATTGACGAATCACTTTCTCTGTCTTATTAGCTATGACAGCAAATTTGTTCTAGATTTTAAACAGAGTTTTACAAAATTTATGGTCAGTAACTTGTAAAAATAAAATGGAATAGTTGGTTGACAGCCTGAATATTGTAAGTATAGCTTGAATGAGCTGTAGTTACAACATTTAAGTTGCCAAACCAACAAAATTGCTTCATGTAAATGTTGACCAATGGCGTAGTTTGAAGTTCACTTTCGCCCTAACTGTATGATTTGATTGGTCTATCAATTTTTGATGGCCAGCCATGATCCATACATTTTATACGAAATAAAAAAGGTATTAGAAACTCCTCTAGAGTGTATGTTATTTGTCTTCTTATTTTGGTTATATATTTGCTGTAGTTTCAGAAATGACAATGTTCAATGGTAAGGTAAAGAAATTCCCAAAGCCAAAGAAAGAATCCATATTCAGTTTTACCATTGTATCAGCCGAAGAGAAACAGATTCATGCAGATTTCTTTAACAGCACTAAGAAAAATAAAAATTCAGATCGATATTTGAAGATAAGAAATCATATTATATCTTTATGGTAAGTATTTCAATTCATTCACACACCATCCCTCCTTTTTACGCCTACATGATTGAAATTGAAGAAATTGCTTGATTTTTCACCATGTTTTCTATCCCAAAAGATGAAAAAAAATAAAATTCAATAAACTTGAAATCATCATCCACAACTTCTTTCAATTTGGACCAGTCTAAAATTTTGTTATGTGGTAATGGAATAAACCATTACCTGGCAACACAAATAGGCTGGTCCAAATGAGAAGTTGCAGATAACAATGTAGATGGGGAGTAAACTGTAAAGCTAGTATTTGATAGGATAGAAAGTCAATGTGTTAAAAGAAAACATTTCTTGTGACAAGAAATTCCTTTTTTTAACACTCAAATTGTATGATAGGTGAAAATTGTTTTACTGTTTACCATTTTTTTGTTACTATTTTCTATGTTTGTCTGTCTGCAAAACTTCAAGAAAAAATCTAATTTCCATTTTTTACACTATTTAGATACAAGATGCATATCCAAAATTTTTCTGGTTTCTTTAAGCCTTTTCAAGATACAATGCTCATTTTTTGCATCTGTATGAATCTGATGACCCTATGTGAAGAATTTCTGACAAAGTCAAGCTCAAACTTCTGAAATGTTTGCCAATTCATCTGACACATAGTTGTGTATGCCCAAGCATCAATCAATCAGGAACATTTTCATTATGACAGGGTCTGTATACCTGTCTTTCTTTCCATCCATCTGTCCATCTGCCTGTCAGCAAACTTAACCTGTTAACTTAACATTTTCCTATAATAACTATTAACTCCATACTATTCAATTGCTCATATTAGACATGATTTTAGCTTTCATTGATACGCATCTGCTGATACCAAGGTCAAGGTCACCTGACAAGGTCATTTATCAAGTCTTAACTTCTAAACAAAAATGTTATTGGGGCATGAGTGTTTCACAAACACAACTTGTCCAAAGCTTTTTTAGCTTTTGTGATCACCTTTCGTGACGCGTCATCCGTCAACAATTTCTTTAAAAGACATCTCCTCCCAAATCACTGGGACCTCTTTTAAAATAGCTAAAATCATAATCCTCGGGGTTTATATAGAAATAAAGAACAATTTTTTAAATGACATCTCCTCCCAAATCACTAGGCTGATTTGAACCAAATTTGGCAGAAATGTTCCTTAGGTGGTCCCCTTTAAAAATAGCTAAAAGAATTGAAATACTTTAACAACTCTGGTTGCCATGGTTATAGGCATGAAGCATCAGTTCACAGACTTCTTTCTTATATCTGAAATTATAACCCATGGATTCAGAGGGAGGAAAAAATGTTTCCTTCATTGAAATCAGCACTAAAGCCTTGGAATTTACATTTTAGACTAACCTTAACATGAAATCAGACTGTTGAAAGAAAAAGAGCCTTTATCTCAGGTGAGCGCCCCAGGGCCAACAGCCCTCTTGTTCTTGATTGCCATTCAGAAAAGAGGGATAGTGTGGAAATGGGTTCAGAGGACAAGGTCCACCTTGTCTAAAAGAAGTCAGGACATATCACAATAGAGAAAATGTTACAACATTTCACAGTATTCACTGGATGTCTATGTCCAATATATATACACTATCTAAACAAATTACATAAATTGTAAATTGAAATTAAAATAAAGAAGAAAAAAACGCTCACACAATGATTGGTTCCTTTTTGAAAAAATAATCAAGTAATAGCAGAAATTGTTTCATTTAGGAATAAAGAAAAGCCGAAATATGTGAACAAGTTGAGAGCCAGAAAGGGACTACCAGACTGTGGTGATGTGACAGCTATTGGTAGGGTACATGCTTACCTAGAATGTAAAGGGGTGATAAACTTTGGTGCTGGTAAGTAAATTAACCTCTTTTTGACTTGAGAAATGTCATGGGAAAATTGACCTCATGCCTGCACTGTGAAGCAAATATTTTGAAAAGAAATAGGATGAAGCAGAGATCAACCAAAGATTGTATTTGGAATTGGGTGTTTAGTATGTAAAACAGGGTTTACTCTGATGTACAGAATTATACATTTTGACATATTTTTTATAAAAGTGATCCACAAAAAGTAATCTTCTACAATATTAGAGATTATTGGTCTCTTGAGGCCCTCGTGAAAATTCTCCTGCAAGCATAACTGAAATATAATTTTTCTTTCAAAGTATTTATTCTAGTGTTTGATGAGATGTTTGATCAACAATCATTACTTTTTTAGGTCACCTGACCGAATGGTCATGGTGACCTATTGCAATCATCGTTTGTCCGTCGTCGTCCGTCGTGCGTCGTCCGTACGTCGTCCGTACGTCGTCCGTTAACTTTTAAACATTTTCATCTTCTTCTCAAGAACTACTGGGCGGATTTCAACCAAACTTGGTAGAAAGCATCATTGGGGGATGCCAATTCAAGTTTGTGAAAATAGGGGTTCTGGGGGTCATAGGGGCCCAAATAGGGGCCAAAAAGGGGTAATTTTTGGTACTTCTTTAAAAATCTTCTTCTAATAAACCGTTAATGCCAGAGCTTAAATATTTTGTGTGCATGACAACTAGGACAGGTATATTATAAATTGTGAAATTCATGCCCCTGGGGTCATGTATGGGTCCACACCCAGAGGTCAAAGTTCATCATGTTAAAAAATTCACATTTTCATCTTCTTCTGATGAAGTACAAAGCCAATTTCAAACAAACTTGGTGAAAAGCATCATTTGGTAATGGTTATTCAGATTTGTGAAAATAAAAAGGCTGTGGGGTCAGGGGGCCCTAAAATGGGGACCAAAAGGGGGTAATTTTTGGTAACTTTTAAATATTTCATCTTCTTCTCAAGAACTACTGGGCGGATTTCAACCAAACTTGGTAGAAAGCATCATTGGGGGATGCCAATTCAAGTTTGTGAAAATAAGGGTTCTGGGGGTCAAAGGGGCCCAAATAGGGGTCAAAAAGGGGTAATTTTTGGTACTTCTTCAAAAATCTTCTTCTAATAAACCGTTAATGCCAGAGCTTAAATATTTTGTGTGCATGACAACTAGGACAGGTATATTATAAATTGTGAAATTCATGTCCCTGGGGTCATGTATGGGGCCACACCCAGAGGTCAAAGTTCATCATGTTAAAAAATTCACATTTTCACCTTCTTCTGATGAAGTACTAAGCCAATTTCAAACTTACTTGGTGAAAAGCATCATTGAGTACTGATTATACAGATTTGTGAAATTAAAAGGCTGGAGGTCAGGGGTGCCTAAAATGGGGACCAAAAGGGGGTCATTTTTGGTAACTTTTAAACATTTTCATCTTCTTCTCAAGAACTACTGATGGGATTTCAACCAAACCTTTTTCTAATTCTTTCATACAAAATCACTTGTCTTGGTGCTCTTTTACTCAGGTGACCGTTAAGGCCCACTGGGCCTCTTGTTCATCATAAGAAATATTTTCAGCAGTTATTTGTTGCGTTTTGTTTTCTGCAAGTGTCAATGGTACCATTTAAATGCGTTCTGTGCTCTAACAAATGGAATCTACTATTAGTAAATATTTGTCATGTAGAAAAAGCAAATACTTTAAACAAGAAACAGATTAGTATAAACAGTGTAGAGAACAAACTTACCAAAAGTGGTCTAACTATACCAGTTACAATACATTTATAAAATTTGGATACGAAAAAAGATCTGGTATAAATACTTTGAGAAAGAAAATATGAATTTTGGTTAAAAGATAACAAACTTTTGAAGAATTCATTTTAAATTGACTATCAATATAAAATGTTCCAATATATTATACCCAGGGCTCTGCAGAGTGGGCGACTCATGCGAAGAAGTCGCCTGGTTTCATAAAACTTCGCCTGAGTTGCTGATCAAAGCGAAGTTGAAGTCGCCTGGAAAATACAGGAAGTCGCCTCGTTCTAATAGGCAATAATTGCATTTTGCCTAGAGGCTATCAAATCAGGGGACGGTAAATCAATTATACAACTGCTGATCAGAAGCTTTTTAATCGTAAATCAAGCATGTACCGACAGACAACATGTATACTTACTTTATTTGCACCTCGGCTGATTGTATTGTTGCAAGCCGTTGTGAACTGCTGGAATTAGAGGAACTTTTTGATATCAAACCCTTTCCCTTCTGAAGATTCAATTATTTTAGTGGCACATTATCTTTTCAATATACGAGATTTGTTGCGTACTTTCAAGCAGCGAGATTAATGGCAGATTTTATTACGAACGACTTGTCATTTGTAGTATTTTAAAATTCTTTGATAAAAGAAATTAAATCTTGGTGATAAAAAATGATTTCCCGTAAAACTAAAAAGAAAAAAATCAATTCAATGAAATCCTTGGACTCTAGTTATCTACTTTGATTTAACAAATATAGAAAAACTAAGACAAACAATCTACGGCTTCTACGATCTTTTCATAAGTAACATTGTTAGGTTTTTATCCAGAAATTAAATTTCACTTATCTTATTTTGGTAATTAATCCATTCAATGACATAATCAAAAACACTAGAACAAATAGTTCCATGTTAACATAGTTTCAAATTTAAACATCTACACAGTCTGTGATTTATGTACTCAGCTGTTAATAATCTGTACCCTTTACTTACAATAACTGCAACTCAGTCAAATGCACCCTTTTTAAATCTATTATTTACAAGCTTTTTATCCATTTATTGTTACATACAGGTGAAGCTGACAGGCCTTAACCCATTACCACACAATCCCGCTTTTTTGTTTTATGAAGATTTTAGATGTTTGAACGGAAAAATTGTGAGAAAAAGAGGAAGTGTTTGTAGCAAGCAATTTCTCCTTTTCCCACAATATTTTTTACCTGGTACTTATTTTCTGTTTTGAGCATATTCTGATTTGGAATGTGGTATGCAACTTTTCTTTCAATTTGGACCAGTCTGGTTTTTTAGCTCACCTGAGCACAACGTGCTCAAGGTGAGCTTTTGGTATCACCTTTTGTCCGTCGTGCGTCGGAAGTCGTCAACAATTCTTTAAACATCTTCCCCTCAGTAACCACTGGGCGGAATTCAACCAAACTTGGTAGGAATGTTCCTTGGGTGACCCTTCTCAAAAGTTGTTCGCGGATTTTTGATTGACCCCCAAATATGGGCGTGGCAGTTTTTAACTTAGAAATTTTTAAACATCTTCTCCTCAGTAACCATTGGGCCAATTTCAACCAAATTTGGTATGAATGTTCCTTGGGTGACCCTTTTCAAAAGTTGTTCGTGGAATTTTGATTTATGCCCAAATATGGGTGTGGCAGGGCGTGGTAGTTTTTGACTTAGGAATCTTTAAACATCTTCTCCTCAGTAACCATTGGGCCAATTTCATCCAAACTTGGCATGAATGTTTCTTGGGTGACCCTTTTTAAAAGTTGTTCGCAGAATTTTGATTTATGCCCAAATATGGGCATGGCCGGGCGTGGCAGTTTTTGACTTTGAAATCTTTAAACATCTTCACCTCAGGAACCATTGGGCCAATTTCAACCAAACTTGGTATGAATGTTCCTTGGGTGACCCTTTTCAAAAGTTGTTCGCAGAATTTTGTTTCACGCCCAAATATGGGCGTGGCAGTTTTTGACTTTGAAATCTTTAAACATCTTCTCCTCAGTAACTATTGGGCCAATTACAACCAAATTTGGTATGAATGTTCCTTGGGTGACCCTTTTCAAAAGTTGTTCGCAGAATTTTGGTTTATGCCCAAATATGGGCGTGGCAGTTTTTTTAACTTTGAAATCTTTAAACATCTTATCCTCAGTAACAGTTGGGTCAATTTCAACCAAACTTTGCATGAATGTTCCTTTGGTGACCCTTTTTAAAAGTTGTTCGCAGAATTTTGATTTATGCCCAAATATGGGTGTGGCAGGGTCAGGCACTTTTTTGACTTTGAAATCTTTAAACATCTTCTCCTCAGTAAGCATTGGATCAATTTCAACCAAACTTGGCATGAATGTTCTTTGGGTGACCCTTTTCAAAAGTTGTTTGCAGAATTTGGTTTCACGCCCAAATATGGGCGTGGCAGTTTTTGACTTTGAAATCTTTAAACATCTTCTCCTCAGTAACCATTGGGCCAATTTCAATTTTGAATCATCTTACATTAGTCAGGTGAGCGATTTTAGGGCCATTCTGGCCCTCTTGTTTTGTCATCTGGTAATGAGTTAAATAAAATAGTAATAATAATAATATTTCCTATTTTCTGCTTCAAATTAAACTCTGACCATTTTTGTAAGTTCAGACCACCTATACTCTCTTTTCAAATTATTAATTATTATAACTTTTGATAATTAAAATTGTAATACCATCTATATATGAAATAATTCAAGAAAATAATTTCAGAATCAGATTCCTATATTCTTGAACCCTTAGAAAGAAGACACAAATATTTGTTCAAAGGAATAAGGTCTCTGTAATAAGGACTGAAATAAAGGATGAGGAATACTTAAATATTAGCTGCATACTATATTAAACAAAATAATCAGCTACTTGGTTGTAAAGCTTTTTCATTTTCCTATACAAATAAGGATTACGAGCAAAAAAAATGCTTTTTAACGTGATCCACTTCTCCTGAAAGTCTCACCACTTCTCCCTATTTTGAAAAACTTCTTTTAATTCTCAGACTAGGGAGAAGTCACTTCTCTCTAAATTCTGAGAGTCTGCAGAGCCCTGATACCCAGAAAACTTTTTTGAGGGGGTATATAGGATTCAGTATGTCAGTTAATTGGTCTGTCTCTTAGTCGGCTGAGTGGTTGATAGGTTGACTTGTCTGCCTATCTTAACCCTTTCCGGACAAACCTAGGATTTTACGTTACTGTGATTTTATACTTGAGAAAATATTGTGGAAAAAGGAGAAATTGCTTGTAACAAGCAATTTCTCCATATTTTCTATCACATAGGATGGTCAGATTTCAAATTGCATGCATTTTTCATTGGGCTGCAACCTCTTTCAAATTGGACCGGTCTAAAATTTCATAAAACAGGAAAGGATTAAACTAAAGATTGGATAGGATTCAAATTTCACACAAGCGCTTGGTATCAGGCAAAGACATGCATATACTATTTTGGTTATGTTTCATTCATTTTTGATCATGATCAGGGTTCCAATGGTCAAGGAAAGTCAAGGAAAAATAAAAAAATCATGGCCAGGGAAAAGTCGGGAATATTGAAATTAGTCAGGGAAATTTGAAAATATTGCAAAGGTCGGAGAAAAGTCAGGGAATTTCAGAATCAGATGTAGAAATTTTTAAGAAAGTAAAGGAAAAACAACAAGTTCCCATGACAGTTTCTTCTGAATAAAAAAAGGAATGGATGTTTTTGTCATGGCATCTCATTAGAGAGCATATTTTGTTTATTTATTTGTGAACTCATCTAATTTGAGTCCCTGTTAAGAGAGATAAAATGCCAATGAGTCGTGTTTTTGCAAAGTGCAAATACACATTGGAAGAAACTGAAAGGGTTTTAACCCATTCCAACACAATGACGCTTTTAGACGCCCCTCAATATGAAAGCTTCTGAAAATATTGATGAAAATGAAGAAATTGCTCGTTACAAGCAATTTCTTCTTTATCCACTATGTTTTCTACCCTTAAAAGACAAAAATTTTGAAGATTTCATCAACTTAAAATTGTCGTCTGCAATTTCTTTGAATTCTGACTGGGTTAAAGTTTTGTTGTGTGGGAATGGGTTAAGTGCCCCTTGCCTCTTGAGCAGTTTTACACTCGGAAAAACACTTTACTATTTCAGTCAGGGAAGTTTGAAATTTAGTCAGGGAAAAGTCACAGAATTTTACTTTATGAAGTTTGTGGGAACCCTAATAATGTTAGCCTTTTGTTTGAATGATCTTTTCCATTCATTTTCTCTTCAATTACTGAGTGGATTTGATACAAATTCCATGTGTACTCAGTGTCATCCAAAGATGTGCATATTCTATTTTGGTTATGTTCCATTAACATTTCTTATAACTTTTGGCCCTTTGAAAAAAAACAGGCTTTACTTATTTCTCTGTGATATGGTATCATTTTTAGCTCTACTGGCCAAAGGCCACTAGAGCTATAGCAATGTCTTTTTCCCATCCAGCGTCCATGCGTCCAGCGTCCGTCCGTTAAACTTTTCCTTGTTTACGCGATAAAGTCCACAGTTTTCATCGGATTCTCTTCAAACTTTCACAGAATGATTGTACCATCATAAGGATCATTCCTTTCGAAATTGGGTCAGATCCGTCAAGAAACGCGGGAAAAGGGGCCTAATTAAAACTTAATTAAAAAATCCTCGTTTACGCTATAAAGTCCACAGATTTCATTGGATTCTCTTCAAACTTTCACAGAATGATTGTACAATCATAAGGATCATTCCTTTTGAAAATGGGTATGATCCATCAAGAAACACGGGAAAAGGAGCCTTATGAAAATTAAATTAAAAATTAAATTAAAAATCCTCGTTTACGTGATAGAGTCCACAGTTTTCATCGGATTCTCTTCAAACTTTCTCAGAATGATCGACCATCATAAGGATTGTTCCTTTAGAAAATTGGTATGATCAGCGTTCGACACTAACGGGAGTCCGGGAGTCCGAGACTCCTAAAAAACGGCCTGGACTCGTAGAATTTCTTACTAGGCAGTCCGACGGACTCCTTTAAAATTCACCAGTAACCTTGTTAAAGTGGTAGCCCATATTGTTTGACAAAAATCCTTACAATCATTCTTACTCGTCACGTTTTTTGGCGATCGGAAATTATTTCCGTAGTTCAAATTTTCCAGTCAAAAAATCTACCTGTGTCAACGTAAAATCACTTTAACAAATTAAATGTCGCTCAAAATTAATTAGAAAAGTAATTATTTTAAATTGCAAAAGCATTCATGTCTTAAATTTGCTCAATGGCGAGGCATCAAGAGGCGTGCATTGAATGGGCCCTGACATCGACGGAATCAGCCGAGTTGTCACGAATGACACTACCCAGAATGCTCAAATTAGATAGGTCAGTATTTGAAAAATTCTACCTATCGGAAGATAACGAGTGCCCGGAGTGAATCACTCCGGGCACTTCGAGGTCGATTATTGGAAGTTGTGTAAATAGTACAAACACAAATTTAATATCAAAATGAGCCTTAATCATTTATCTATCCATCTAAAGAAATGTTAATCTGCAAAAAGTTGGATATTTTATGCATTTTAGTCTCTTTGTCACGCAATCGGTACTCCAAATTTCGGCCATTTTGAATCAAATGTCAGCCATTTTGCTGTTTGACAGGGAGTCTAGAAGATCTCGGGCTTTCCGCCAAAACGATAGCAAATGAAAATCTAGGTCACCATATTTGGAAGGCATAGTATGTTTTGAAAATAGGACAGTTCTGATAGAAAATAAGAAAAACAAGTATGAAAATAATTCACGAGTTTATTGAATTTGATAGAAAAAAAAGACATTGACAATTCAGTATCTTTTAAGATAAAATATTATCATGGTGGGTTAAAAAGGATACTTTGATTTATTAAGAACAGCTGACATCAGTTAATAACGTGATGTAATAAAAGATCACATGTCCAACCAAATGTCATGGCCGCCGAACATAGGAAATATTGTATGAACTGAAAAGAACCCGGTATTAAATACTGGATACAATTGATAGTATTATTTTGATATAATTTGTTCATTATATTAACATATGTAAGGAATTGGTCCGTAGAGAGTTGCTTATAACAAAACATACAATATTAGGACTTGCAACAAAGCGCAAAGAAGGTGGTAGTCGTAGTCCTCGCCAGCAGATTATCAGAAAGAGGGCTACGATATCGCAGCTAGCAGGGATCATGTCTTATGTATGACGGTGAGAAAAATGAAATGTAATGTTTGTACTAAGTATGAGAACTTTGGTAGTTTTGTAACAGGTTGCAGCAATTTTAGAGTTGAGGCAGTGAAGAGGCACAATACCTTCTAGAGTCACAATGTAACTAAAGAGAATACTAAACACCACACAGAGCTCAACCATTCGACTGCTGGTCGTTCATTACTCCAACTAAATAAATCTATTTTTGAAAAACGTCCAAAGCCTGGCATGTTATTAAATTCTAGTGCATTGATTGAGTATTCTCATCACTGTCTCTTAAAAAGTGGTTATTTTGATCAATATTCATGTACAAAGATAAGATTTTTCTAGTGTACATTTTCAAATTAGCATTTTACATTTTTATTAGGATATGGAGATAAGCAGTATCAAATGATCATATACCAGTTTTTATGATGAATAAATTAATACATGTTAATAAAACAAATTAATTTGAAGACAATTTTCAGAATTTTATTCGGACTCCTTGATTTTCCTCCGGACTCCCTGACTTCTTAAGTTAGGAGTCCGGTGGACTCCTTGCTTGGAGAAGTTAGTGTCTAACGCTGATGATCCGTCTAGAAACACAGGAAAAGGGGCCTTATGAAAATTTAATTAAAAAATCCTTGTTAACACTCTAAAGTCCAGAGTTTACATCAGATTCAATTCAAACTTTCACAGAATGATTGTACTAACATAAGGATTGTTCCTTTCGAAATTTGGTATGATCCGTCAAGAAACATCGGATAAGGGGCCTTATGAAAATTTAATTATAAATTCCATTAAAAATCCTGGTTTATGCTATAGAGTCCACAGTTCTCATCGGATTCTCTTCAAACTTTCTCAGAATGATTGTACCATCATAAGGATCGTTCCTTTCGAAAATGGGTGTGATCCGTCTAGAAACATGGGAAAAGGGGCCTTATGAAAATTTAATTAAAAAATCCTCGTTTACACTCTAGAGTCCAGAGTTTACATCAGATTCAATTCAAACTTTGACAGAATGATTGTACCATCATAAGGATCGTTCCTTTTGAAAATGGGTCAGATCAGTCAAGAAACATGGGAAAAGGGGCCATATGAAAATTCCTTTTAAAAACTCCATTAAAAATCCTCATTTACGCGATAGAGTCCACAATTTTACATCGGATTCTCTTCAAACTATTTCAGAGGCCGCCGTCATAGCGCAGTTGTTAGCGCGTCGGACTGTCAATCTCGAGGTCCTGGGTTCGATCCCCGACGGCGGAACTCATCTTTCCGACTATTTGTCTCTCACCAATGGGTCGATAATCGTAGACCTATGTGGGATAGCAGCTGGAGGCTAGGAAATGATGTAATGGTAGTACTGGTGTGAGAAATACCAGGATTCCATTGTTAGGTGCTCCAGCCGCCGCGATATAACTAAAAGATTGATGAAAGCGGCGTAAAAATCCCATTCAAATCAAACTATTTCAGAATGATTGTACCATCATAAGGATTCTTCCTTTCGAAAATTGGTCTGATCTGTCAAGAAACAAGGGAAAAGGGGCCTTGTGAAAATTTAATTAAAAAATCCTTGTTAACACTCCAGGGTCCACTGTTTTCATCAGATTGTATTTAAACTTTCACAGAATGATTGTACCATCATAAGGATTGTTCCTTTGGGAATTTGGTCCATCAGAAAACATGGGAAAAGGGGCCTTATGAAAATTCAATCGAAAAATCTTTTAAGAAATACTCTTTTACACTCTGGAGTCAATAGTTTTCATCGGATTCCCTTCAAATTTTCACAGAATGATTGTACCATGATAAGGATTGTTCCTTTAGAAATTTGGTATGATCTGTCAAGAATCACAGGAAAAAGGGGCCTTATGAAAATTTTAATAAAAAATTCTCATTAATAATCTAGAGCCAACAATTTTCAACGGATTCTCTTCAAACTTTCACAGAATGATTGTACCATCATACAATCCTTTTGGAATCCGATATGATTCCTCAGGAAACATAGGAAAAGGGGCCTTATTAAAATTTAATTCAAAGATCTTTGTTATCACTCTAGAGTCCACAGTTTTCATCTGATTGACTTCAAACTTTCACACAATGATTGTACCATCATAAGAATTGTTCCTTTCAAAATTTGGTATGATCAGTCAAGGACCACGGGAAAAAGGGGCCAGATAAAAACTGGATTGAAAAAGTCCTTGTAAACACAATAGAGTCCATAGTTTTCAACAAATTCTCTTCAAACATTCCCAGAATGATTATTACATTAAATGGATTGTTCCTTTCGGAAGTAGGTTTGATCCATCAAGTTTCATGGGAAAAGGGGCCCCATGAAAATTTAATAAAAAAAATCTTAGTTAAAACATAATGGCCCTAGATTTCACCTGATTGACTTCAAACTTTCACATAATGATTGTACCATCATAAGGATTGTTCCTTTCAAATTTGGTCTGATCCATTGAGAAACATAGGAAAAGGGGCCTTAGGAAAATTCAATTAAAATTAATCTTAATTAATGCTCGTTAGTCCACAGATGAGATGGGGTTGTCTTTATACTCAAACAGAATAATTATACTTTTGTAAGAAGAGCTCCCTTTGGAATTGGTTCAGATCTATCAAGTAACATGGGAAAAGGGGCTATATGTAAATTCAATTGATAAAACCCTGTTAACACAATGAAGCCCACAGCTTTGATCAGATTTTGTTGAAACTTTCACAAATGATTGATTGGTCATAACTATCATTCTTTTCATAACAGGGTTTGAACTGTCAAGAAACACAGGAAAAGGGGCCTTATGAAAATTTCATTTATAAATCCTTGTTACCAAGTCAAGAGCTTTCATCGGATTTTCTTCAAACTTTCACAGAATAATTGTACAATAATAATGATTGTTGATGCTTGCATTAGACCTGATCCGTCAAGTATCACAGGAAAAGGAGCATTATTAAATTTAATTTTAAAATCATTGTACCACAATAAAGTCAACAGTTTTCATCAGATTCTGTTAAAACTTTCAGAGAATGATTATTCCATCATGAGGATTCTTTCTTTTCAATATGGCGTGATCTGTCTAGTATCAAGGGAAATCGGGCCTCTTGAGAATTTTATCTATAATCCTTGTAACCAAGTCCAGAGCTTTCATTGGATTTTATTCAAACCTTCACAGAATCATTGTACAATTATCATGATTGTTGATGCTGATATGAGACCTGATCCTTCAAGTATCACAGGAAAAAGGAGCCTTATGAATTTTTTTTTTAAATTTTACACCAAGATAAAGTCTACAGTTTTCATCAGATTCTGTTCAAACTTTCACAGAATGTTTGTACCATCATAAGGGTTGTTTCTTTCCAAATTGGGCCTGATCTGTCTAGTATCATAGGAAAAGGGGCTGTATGAAAAATTATTACCAAATCCTCATAAACACAACAATGCCCTCAGTCTTTATCAGAATCTCTTCAAACTTTAATAGAATGATTTTTACCATCATTTGGATTGTTCCTTTGTAAATTAGGTCTGATTGGTTAAGTGACACAAGAAAAGGGACCTTATAAAAATTTTATTACAAAACATCATTATTACAATAAAGTCCTCAGTCTTTATCATTTTCTTCAAACTATCATTAGGATTGTTCCTTTGTACAGTGGGTCAGATTTGTTAAGTTTCACGGAAAAAGGGGCCTTATGAAAATTTTGTTACAAAAATTCTTGACACAATTCAGTCCACTGTTTTCATTGATTCTCTTTAACTTTTAAAGAATGATTCTACCTTCATTAGAATTGCTCCTTTTGAAATTTGGTTTGCTCTGTAAAGTATCATGAGAAAAGGGCCCTCTGAAGATTTCACTATAAACTCATTAATACAATAAATTCCATAGATTTAACAGATTGATTGTACCAAGATTGATTGTACCATCATTCCTATTGTTGATTTTGACAGTGGATCTGACTATGGCAAGGGTCACATAAAAGGGGCCTTATGAAAAACTCTCTTAAATATTCTGGTTAACACAATGATGTCCCTTGATTTCACCGGATTCACTTCAAAATTTCACAGAATGATAGTACAAATACTTAAATGGTTCTTTTCAGAACTGGGTACAATCCATCAAGTATCATGTAAAAAGGGGCCATATGATTTTTTTTTAAAATATTCTAGTAAACATAATGAATTCCCAATTTTTCATCAGATTCACTTTTAACTTTCACAGAATGATAAAACCAACAGTAAAATATCACGGGAAAAGGGGCCTTATGAGAACTTGAATTTAATATCTTTGTTAACACAATAAAGTCAACAGTTTTATTGGATTCTCTTCAAAGATGCATGGAATAATTGTGGCATTCGAAACACAGGACAAGGGGCCTTACAGATTATCATTCAAAACATTCTTGTGTATGTGATGAAGATCACAATCATTATCAAATTGTCTTTTAAATTTCACAGGACAATTGTCGGGTTAAAAGGAAAGTTCCTTTTGGAATGAAATTGATCCATCAGAAAACACAGGAAAAGGGGCATTATTGATTTTCATTCAAAACAATCCTGTTTATGTGATAAAGTCCACATTTATTGTCAGATTCTGATGAAATATTCACAGAATGATTGTAGAGTCATAAGGTAACTTTTTAGCTCACCTGAGCACAACGTGCTCAAGGTGAGCTTTTGGTATCACCTTTTGTCCGTCCTGCGTCGTGCGTCGGAAGTCGTCAACAATTCTTTAAACATCTTCTCCTCAGTAACCACTGGGCAGAATTCAACCAAACTTGGTAGGAATGTTCCTTGGGTGACCCTTCTCAAAAGTTGTTCGCGGATTTTTGATTGACCCCCAAATATGGGCGTGGCAGGGTGTGGCAGTTTTTAACTTAGAAATCTTTAAACATCTTCTCCTCAGTAACCATTGGGCCAATTTCAACCAAATTTGGTATGAATGTTCCTTGGGTCACCCTTTTCAAAAGTTGTTCGCGGATTTTTGATTTATGCCCAAATATGGGCGTGGCAGGGCGTGGCAGTTTTTAACTTAGAAATCTTTAAACATCTTCTCCTCAGTAACCATTGGGCCAATTTCAACCAAATTTGGCATGAATGTTCCTTTGGTGACCCTTTTCAAAAGTTGATCGTGGAATTTTGATTTACGCCCAAATATGGGCGTGGCAGGGCGTGGCAGTTTTTGACTTAGAAATCTTTAAACATCTTCTCCTCAGTAACCATTGGGCCAATTTCAACCAAACTTGGCATGAATATTCCTTGGGTGACCCTTTTCAAAAGTTGTTCATGGAATTTTGATTTATGACCAAATATGGGCGTGGCAGGGCGTGGCAGTTTTTGACTTAGAAATCTTTAAACATCTTCTCCTCAGTAACCATTGGGCCAATTTCATCCAAACTTTGCATGAATGTTCCTTGGATGACCCTTTTTATAAGTTGTTCGCAGAATTTTGATTTATGCCCAAATATGGGCGTGGCAGTTTTTGACTTTGAAATCTTTAAACATCTACACCTCAGGAACCATTGGGCCAATTTCAACCAAACTTGGTATGAATGTTCCTTGGGTGACCCTTTTCAAAGTTGTTTGGCAGAATTTGATTTACGCCCAAATATGGGCGTGGCAGTTTTTGACTTTGAAATCTTTAAACATCTACACCTCAGGAACTATTGGGCCAATTACAACCAAATTTGGTATGAATGTTCCTTGGGTGACCCTTTTCAAAAGTTGTTCGCAGAATTTTGATTGATGACCAAATAAGGGCTTGGAAGGGTAGGGCAGTTTTTGACTTTGAAATCTTTAAACATCTTCTCCTCAGTAACCATTGGGCCAATTTCAATTTTGAATCATCTTACATTAGTCAGGTGAGCGATTTTAGGGCCATTCTGGCCCTCTTGTTTTTGGAAATGGAGTGGATCCATCAGGAAACACGGGAAAAGGGGCCTTGAGGATTGTTGCTTAAAATGATAAAGGGGATAAAGCTCTTTTTTTTTCTTTATGCATTCTTCTTTGAGCAATTAACTTCCTTAAATATCAGATTTCTTTAACAGAAAACTTGATAACCAGTAGAGCGTCTCAGGCCCTCATGGGCCTCTTGTTTGTTTGATTGTTGCTGTTGTTGGTAGAATATCATAGAGTTCTTTTATAGACATTTAATGTTGCCTTTAGTTTTAATTCAATAACAGGGCTCTCACTAGGATTTTGAAATTAGGATTCCAGGAATCCAATTTAGGAAAAAGTTGGATTCCAAGCAGAAAAGTTGGATTCCAGCCTGATTTGGCAGGATTTTAATACTGAATACGATTTTCACCAAATCCTTTTTTTACAGCACTTTCTTTGTTTAAAATAGTGTGAAAAAAGGAGATTAATTTTGGTTTTAAGAATTATCATATTTTCTAGCCCATATTATGTTGTTTACATGTCTGATCATGTTCATTTGATCATCAGCAAATTCTCTTTATTAGGATTATTTGTAAATCTAATTAAGAAGTAAAGAATTAATGTCAAAATAGAGCAAATGATAAAATTATCCAACATGTGTGATTTTCTTTTCTTTATTTTCTAAGCAGACATTGTAATTAAGTTAACCCTTGTCACACTAAAAATGTAATATTCCTCTTTTAGCAAGAAGTAAAGACAAAGGTGTGCAGTCTGACTTAAACCATTTTAAAGTTTGTATTTTCAAAATAAATACTGACTCACAATCAGTCAGTCCCTCCTTTTACCACTTTGATTTTGATAAAAATTTGCACTGATCTTTATTCAGCTTGATAAGGATTTTTTTGTTGTTGTTGTTGTTGAAATTTGGACAAAGTTATGGCATATATAGACAGTCAAATTGATGATTTTTTAAACTAAAAAATGACAGTAAATTTATTATTCATGCCCAGCTTTAGATGTCTAAGAGCCCCAAAAATTTATCTAATAATTTTCATTTTCAATTGCATTGCCTGTTTTACCCACGAAAACCCATGACAATTTAATTTTGCAATATATGTTAACTTCTTTATTATGTTTTGGTTATTTTTTCACTAAACTGATCAATAATAATTTGATTTCAATGAGATAAGTGTGCAAGTAAAGTAATTTTACCCAAGTTTCACAGGTTTCTAACACCTGTCACCTACGACCATCGATGCATGACCGGTCACCGCAAAGTGGTAATTGTCAATCAAGCTGGGTGTTATCAATGATTGTGGTGTATGTTAGGATAATCAATTAACATTTTCCAATAATCACCCTACTATTTTAATGACCCTTGAACAATGACAGATGATTTTACAGAGTCACTTTGATATAACTATTGACGTCGGACGCATGTCATTGAAAAAATTGTCGTCCGTCGGAATCCTTTGATAGGATTTTTTGTCGTCCCCTGCGGAAAGTTGTCGTCTCAGACGACAGTACTGTCGTTTCCGAGAGCCCTGAATAAGATGACAAAAAAGCAATTTCTCCTTTTCTCAAATGTGTTTCTGAACCATCTTCTTCAGTGTGTCAGACTGTGTGATTGCTTGATAAGATAAGATCATGTGAATTTCCAAACTTAAATGTTGTTATTAAGGTTTTATTTCTTGAATTTGTTTTGAATTGTAGTTGAAGATAGTACTCACTATTGTAAAAGGTCAAACAAGCGAACTGAAAAAGATGCTTCTGAATTGGAAACAGATGAAGAGGACCTTAAACCTAAAACAAAGAAACTAAAGAAAGATAAACTAGAGAACAAAGATGAAATTTCAGTCATAAGTAAAACCATCCCTAGCCAGACAGGAGAAGTAAATAAAGGACAAGAATTGCCTGTGACCCCAAGGTCCTCAGGCAGAACAAGAAATATCAAAACACCAAATTGGGCAGATGTTTTAAGTGGAAAAGTTGCTTTTCGTAATGAGTCTGACTTAAGTGAAAAAGTCTCTCCTTTGAAAAGATGCAAGAACACTTCTCCTGTCAAAGTAGATAAGATGAATATGTTCCAAACGGTTCAAAAGAATGTCAACTTACAACCTTATGTAAAATATGTTTCAAGTTATAAGGGTAGAAACAATATAGACGGTAATGAAAATGATAGTGGCAAAAATGATGGAGAAACCTCAAAAGGAGAAGAATCTGGTGATAATGATAAAAAAGGTTTAGATGGAAATAAAACTGTGAAACCACAGCAAGCTGTTACTGACGCGACTAAAAAATCTAATGTTAGGTCGCAGGTAACAACAGTATGTCAAAAGACTGAATCTGAAATCCAAGATGAGAGGTTTTTAGTGCAAACTCCCAATGAGAACATTTCTTCAATGACTGCAGATAAAACTATGGGACAAGATGAGCATGAAAATAGCTTAGCAACAATCAATAATGTTGTGATTTCAGATATTGTAAATGAAATTCATGATGACAAAAAAATGGAAGAGTTGGAAAAAGAAGATACTGAAGACTCAGAATCTCATATTATGAACCGTGCAGAGGAAATGCATGAAATAGTTAGACCAAGTAAGCAACTAGAAAGAAGTTTGAATGAGAAAGAGGGTCCTAAAAGGGGTAGAGGCAGACCCCGCAAGTACCCAGTACAAGAATATTATGCAGCTGAAACATGCAATGCTGAGGATGGGGGTAAATATGAAATACTTGAATGGGCAGGATCAGGAAATCTGTACAAGGTTAGAGCTAAAGGGAATAGACATATGCCTTTTGAGCTCAAAGAAGTAAATTTTGAGGAAGAAGAGGAGTCTGAAAACAAGACTGTTACAAATATAACCATTAGAATTGAACCAGTTGGATACTCCGCTGAAAAAAATGAAACAACTAGATCAAGTTCTAGAGTCAAAAGAAATAAGTTTGAATGTGAAATATGTAAAAGGGGTTTCAATATTGAGTATGTGTATGAGGAACACATGAAAAGTCACAGCAATAAAGATATTACTGATCCTGGTATTGAAGGAGTGAAGGATGACTCACAGACTTCAAAAGTCTATGATGAACAGGATCAAATATCTGATATGCCTGACAAAGGACTGGAGGAGGATATTGATAATGAGGCAGGTAATGATGGCAAAGAAAATTATCAGGAGGAAAAGAAAGATTCTGAAAGACCAAACTCAGGGGTGGATGAATCTACCTATGAACCACCATCACTGAAACTAGGTCTGAAACCAGAGTGTAAAATTTGTGGTACAACTTTTTTGACATTTGCAAATCTGAGGAAACATAGTTTGCTTCATTCAGACTGTATGTATGAATGTCCATACTGTGCAAAGCTGATGAAGAGAAAAGACTATATTAATGCACATATACGAAAAGTTCATAAAGATGTAGACTTGATCTCCAATCCTGTGGACTTTTCAAAGTACACTCATAAACTACCTCTTCCTAACAAAAATGGTGTTCAAAATGATCCAGGAAAAATTGAAACAGATCCAAATGATTCAGAACAGGAAACAGAACATGACTCAGATAAACTGGAAACTGGAATCAGTAAAAGTGTTTGCCCTGAATGTAATAAAATCATTGATAATAAATCTGATTTGGAACAGCACATGCTGTTAGTGCACAATAAATCATTAGAGGATGCTTGGTATACCTGTAAAGCATGTCACAAAAAGTTTAAATCTCTTGTGAATTATGAAGTCCACAAGTTGTCCCACAGACAGAAAGTTCATGATTGTCAACACTGTGGTAAAGTCTTCCAGACAAACTCTCAACTTCAAGTGCATAGACGCCATGACCATAATGTACAATATGGTGTTCTTATGTATTTTGGATTCTTAATGTCAGATGGTAAAATTGCTTGTGAAATTTGTAGTGAAAAATTTGAAACTATGTCGGATTATCTTGATCATAGACCAGAGCATGTAACATTCGAACATCTCTGTAGATTGTGTGGTAATGGGTTTGACTCTGAAGAAGATTTCAAGCAGCATCAGGAATCTAAATGTATGTCTTTGAACCTCCATTTAGCCTGTGGTAAATGTGATCAAAGGTTTAGTATGTATGATACACGGAGAAGACATTTGATTAGCACTCATCCTGAAAGGGGAGATAATTTCTGCCATCACTGTGGAGTATCATTTGAAACATTGGATGAACTCACGAAACATTTTGCCAGTCATAACGCGGAAAAGATCTTCGTTTGTGATTTCTGTGAGAAAAGGTTTTTTGAGAAGAGAAATTTAGTTGATCATAGAGTTTTACATAGATCTACAAAGAATTTCAAATGCTCAATATGTGATAAGTACTATATAAGCACAAAAAGCCTACAAAGGCATGTTAAGATGCATCTATCAAAACACAAGTTTTTGTGCACCCAGTGTGACAGTAAATTCATGCATAAAGAAGATTTAGAGAGACATTTTTTCTTCAACCATACAGGAGAGATCAATAAGGAGGAACAAGGAAATCTCTGTAATATTTGTGGGAAACATTTTATGAAACGGTCCAGGCTTATACAACATATGCAAGTGCACATTAAAGATGAAGAAAAAGCATCAAGTTACACTTGTGTATACTGTAAAAATGATTTCAACCCTAAAGAAATACCTTTATGGAAGCACATGAAAGAGGCACATCCGGAAGAAGTGAAACTTAAGACAGAAAAGAAAGAACTGATTTGTGAGACATGTGGATTTACAACTGTACATAAACAGAGAATGACAAGGCACTTGGAAACACACAACCCTGATAAGAGATTTAAATGCATGTATTGTGAAAAAGTATTTCAAACTACAAGCTCCCTTCTCACACACGTCATCATCCACAGAGGTAAAATAAAGAACAGTAAGCATCCCCCTACTGACTGTTCTTGGCCCGGATGTAATAAGAAGTTTTTTAAAAGAGCTGGCATGAAAAATCATCTAGTTACTCATATATTTAAGCTGAAAAATGGAAAGGACACTTGTGAATGTGAAAATTGTGAAAGAAATGGGAATGAGAACTTAATTACCTACTATCAAGGTACAGGGGAATCGGAAAACATATTAGTGGATGAAAATTCAGTTTTGTTTAAGACTAATGACATTCAAACTAATGGCAGTTTAGGGCAGAACTCTGAAACCATTAATGTTGTCATAACCTCTGATGGAATCATACAAGGATATGAATCTATGAATGTGTTACAAGAGGCAATTGCCAAAATTGAGGATTTAGAGAAGGAAGATTTAAAAGAAAGTCACCATGTAGGGTCTGAAACAAATTTAACTGATATTAACAATGCTGTTTGTTCATCTCAGAATGTTCAGGTACAAAATAGACAGACAAATTTTATAAATCTGAGTTGTATGAATTCAGTGGTGCCAGATCATTCAGGTGAACAATCAGATACAATTAATGATGTAGAAATGTTGAATGATTGTATTGTGACTGAAGATAATAGTATTGTAGTGAGAAACAGTAACAGTTCTGCTTCAGTTAAAATGAATCCTGTTGAATCTAGTGTTTTTGAAGAGCCTAGCAATGTAAATACAGAAGTTCAAAATAACTTGATCATAAATACAAATGCTTTAGAAAACGGAGAAAATAATATTGCTGATATTTCTGCTCCAGAGAATGAAAATGAGATTTCAGAAACACAGAATGAGGTTACAATTGCAGAAAATATTAATGTTACAGATGCTGGAGATGGATCGATCAACAAAGTACCAGCCGGAGTTAACACTGTTGAAGCCACTACAGAAATCAATCTAGAGTTAGAGGGTTATGAGTGTTGTTATTGTGAGCTCCTTTTCCCAACAAAGTGCATGGTTCTATCACATATTGAGGAGGACCACAGAGACCATCAGTTTCCAGTCTGTCAAATTTGTGATAAACCCTTCATTAGTAACAAACATCTAGCTGATCATATGGTTGTCCATAGCTGTGACAGAAAATTTGCTTGTGAAACCTGTGGGAAAGCTTTCAGAACCAAACAGTGTCTTAAACAACATTCATACATCCATGCTGAAGTGAAACCATTTGTTTGTTCTTACTGTGGACATGGATTCACACAAAAAGGATTTTTTGAAGAACATGTCAGACGGCATACAGGAAATAGGGCTTTCAAATGCAAGATATGTTCGAAAGGTTTCTATTCGAGGAATTTACGAAAACTGCACATGTATACACACACTGGTGATAATCCATATAAATGTGAATTTTGTATCAAGTCATTCAAAGAGAAGTATGTTCTAGAGGCGCATTTAAGAACACATCGAGAAGAGCGTCCCTTCCAGTGTAATCACTGTGATAAAGCCTTTTATGTTCGACCAAAACTTATTCGCCATTTGAATACTGTGCATGGAATTAAGAAGGAATATTTGACAGATTATGTTCCAACCAGAATTGGTAGCGGCTTTGGTTATAGAGTGCAAAAGAATAAAGTAAAGCAAGATTTGGCTCCAACTGAAGAAAAAAAGACTATAGTGTATATTGACTATCAGGGAAATATAGTTCGTCAAGAGGTGACAGGTACACAAGAGTTACCTATAAATACAACAAAACAGAAATACGAACCAGTAGTAACTCACAAACCTCTTCATATTGAGCCAAAACCACAAATATATGAAGGTAAAGTTGTAAATAATAGTTTGTTCAATCAAGAGACATTTGAAGTGTTAACCAAAAAGGACTCTGCTGGACAAATTATGGTGAACCCAATCATATCTTCAGATATTGAAACTATTGACATTGGTCAAAATATTGTATACCAGGATGTTCAAGATGTTCAAACAGTGCATACAGACAATAGTATAGAGCTAGATGGTGAGAACTATACATTAGTTACTCAGAGTGAGGAGCTAGGTCACCTGCAGCTCATCACACAGGCTCTTGCTGAAGTTCAAGGTCAAGCAAAGCAGGATACTGGAGGGATTCAAATTATATCGGGAGAGGTAATGATTATTTCAGAGATGAAGAGAATATTTTTTGTTTTCATGGAGGTATGAACCCAAAAACCTAATCACACTTTATGAATACGCTTTGCGTATTCATACAGTGTGATTAGGTTTTTCGGTTAATACCTCAATGAAAACAAAAAATATTCTCTTCATTTCTTATAATTTAATAGCATCGAGCGAAAAAAGCAAAAAACTTTGTAAATTTTGATACCTTTTTGTATGGGACTATTTTGTTTGGAAGCATCGAGCGAAAAAAGCCAAAAACTTTATAAATTTTGATACCTTTTTGTTTGGGACTATTTTGTTTGGAAGCATACAAAATCGCTGCGTGCTCAAAATTTTGTTCATGGAGTGACTAATAAGAAACCCCATTTTTGATAGACGAAACTAAAAATAAAGTTATTGAAAGTTAATCTAACAATTGACCAATTGCGGATGTCAATCAAAAAAATAGTCAACTAATGAAATCACTCATGTATACCAGAAATGAGATTTGACCTCAGACATTAGCTGTCATTTCAGTGAAACATTTTTTTGTTTGTTTTGCGACTTAAGCATTTTGACTACAGCTCATTTAGGCTGTAGTTACAGCTTATTGATTGCAAACCAACCTTTTTACTACATGCTATTACCTATAAATTTTGTAAAATAACACTGTTTAAAATCAAAGTGGGACTTCCTGTTGGAGTCAATGGGTGGGGCCAATGGAATAAGTGGGCCAGTGATTGGTCAATTGTAAATGTATTTCTAGAACAAAAGCCAAAAGCAAAAATTATCCATCTAACTCAGTATACGCAATCAGGTTTTAAGTTGTTCATGTTGGGTCAAAAGTAGGTAAAATCTAAGAAATACCTGTTGTGAACTTAACCCATTACCAGACAACAAAATTTAAGACTTTTCCAAAGTGAAAGAAGTTGCAGACAACAACTTAAAGTTCATGAAATTTTTAGATCTTTTAAACTTTCTTGATAGAAAATATTGTAGAAAATGAAGAAATTGCTTATTACATGCAAATTTCTTTATTTTACACAATGTTTTCCCAATTGTTTTTCTTAAGGGGCGTCCAACAGTGTCATTGTGTGGGAATGGGTTATCAGGTTACATTTTTGCTCAATATGTCTTGATATTTGATCAGAGTGTCTGTCTTCTTTATATATGTCAGTTAATTTCACTATTGGGTCAAATAGAGTAAAAAATAGGTCACTTACTAAGGTAAAATTTTAGGAAAACTTGGTGTGCTTTCAGAAAGGCTCTTTTTTTCTCAAATGTCTTAGTATTAGGTTTGAATGATTTTCTCCATGATACCTTGATTAAGTTTGATATTGGGTCATGTGGAGTCAAAAAGTCTTAGAGATGCCTCATTTGCTAGGCATCAAACTGTTGGACATTGTTGGACAGAAAAATCTTGATATTTAGTTAGAACCAATTTAACCAATTCTCATACAATATTTGTTTTGTACGCTAGTGTGCCCCTCATCAACAAAACTTTGGAAAACTTATCATCAGTAATTTCTTCACTATCAACAATATTTTCTTCCTCAAAGGAAAAAGAATCATTGTCTGCAACCTCTTTGGGTTAAGAGACCTTCAATTTGGTGAGATCCGTTAACCCATAAGAAGACAAAAAAAAAATTGAATTGGTCTTAATTGGTAGAAGTTGCTAATGATCTTTCAAAGTGGATCAGAATTTAAAAATAAGTATCATAACGGGTAGGAAACATTAAGAAAAAGAGATCTTGTTTGTTACAAGTAATTCTTCCTTTTCTCTTAATGTTTTCTGTAAATGAATTCTTAAAAGTCATGTGTCATTTGTGCCTCACTAATTGGCAAATCATAAATAGTGCTCCTAAGTTGGAAGAGTAGCTGGTAGCTCTGACAGAATGTGGTTGCACTGGTAGGAAAAACAAGAAACAATGGTTAGTTGCACAAGCTGCTGTGATATAAATACTGTTGAAGGTAGTGTTAATTCCATTACAACCAATTGACATAGTCAAAATTTTGAATTGTAATGTAAAGATTTAAATACTATTTTATCAATTTTAGGTTGACTCGGCTGAAATGCAGGGAGACACTGAAGGCAGTGTTGCTGTTTATGCTGGAGAACCAGGGGTAGACGTTGCAGAGCAAGTAGCGGAGAATTTTAGTATAAACATCGGAGAAGATGGTACAGTAGATGTCGCGGACTTTGAGAAGATTGAGGCTTTACGGACTCTATATAATGACCAACCAATAGTTATTGTGGTAGAGAGCCAGAATAATGAGTAATCTTTCTGTAATTGATGGATAATCAGTCATGCCCACTAACTTGTTTTGCCACGTTCATCAACTCTAATAGAAAGTCCTGCTTTGATTTTTAACAGCGTTATTTAGTAAAATTCTTTATGGCAAGTAGCATGTAACAAAAAGGTAGAATAGTTGGTTGGTGACCTAAACGCCGTGATAAGCTATAGTTACGACATTTAGGTCACCAAACTAACGAAAAAGCTTGACACAAAAGGCAGCCAATTTTGAAGTTCAAATCTTAATCCGGGGCTGAATGAATGATTTTATTGGTCGATATTCCTTGATTGACAGTTGATTTGTAAATTGATGGATTGTTGGTCACGCTCACTAGGCTCTGACAGGAACTTCCACTTAGATATTTACCCTTTCTTGTTCAATCCCCTGTTTTTAACATCCCTGTAGTTTTATACTGGAGAAAACATTGTGGAAAAAGAAGAAATGGGTTGTAACAAGAAATTTCCTCTTTTTCACAATATTTTCCACCCTACTAAATGTTTATTTTACTGATAAAATCTACTTTAAATTGTCATCTACAAAAATTTTGAATTTGGAAAGGTCTAAAATTTACGAAATAGGAAAGGGTTTAACAGCGTGATTTTGCTGTATTCATTACCATTTACAAATGTTTGGTTGGCAAACTATATCTCATAACTAAAGCTTGAAATAGCTTTACTTACGATGTTTAACCTTTTCCCGTTTTTGGAAATTTTAAACCTGTCCAAATTCAAAGGATTTGCATACGATATTCTAAATTGGATTTAATTTGAATAATAACCATTCAATAGGGTAGAAAACATTGTGGAAAAAGAAGAAATTGCTTGTGACAAGCAATTTCTTCTTTTACCACAATGTTTTCTCAAGTATAAAATCACAGGAACGTAATCCCGTATTTGAACGGGAAAGGGTTAAGTCTCATAACCAACAAATTATTTCACATAATGTCGGAGTTCAAAGTTCACTTCTTGTTAAAATGATTGATTTGATTGGTCCATTTATACTCTAATTGACAGACGCAACCTGTCAATTATCAAGCCTGGTTGTGTCCTTACAGTATTTATGTAGTACATGTGTAAACATTTCAACTCTTCGTGTGGTGAACCATCCGTATTTTCTGCATGAAGACACAATACCATATTTTGATACATGAACAAACATTCTTTGGAATTTAGAAGAAAAAGGAAATTGCTAAGCACAAACATTTTTTTCTTTCATCACAACTTTTTTTTTTGTCCCATTTTGCTTATTCTAATTTAGATATGATTTTAAATGTTACCTACAACTTCTTTGCATTTTAACCACAATGAAATTTTGTTGTCTGGTAAAAGACAAGTTATGTAGCCTAAGATTAGACTGCACATGACTTGTGTTTAGACTGATCTTTGTCAATTTCTCTTACCAAAAATGTGAATTTTCAAAGTTCAGAACATAAAGGGTTTATCAATTACAAGACAATTTTTTAGACTAGTCCAAAATCAAAGAAGATACAGACAACAGTTTCAAATTGATAATTTTTTTTTAAATATTTGTCTTTAGGTAGAAAACAATATTGATAATGAAGAAACTGCTTGTAATAAGCAACTTTTTCATTTTCCACACTGTTTTCAAAAGCTTTTTTTCTCGAGGGGCTTAAAAGGTAGGATTGTGCGGAAATAATTTAAGTGATATAGCTTAATGAACTGGGCCCATTTAGCCAAACTTTACAGGAAGTTTTGGTTGCCTCATATATATTGTTTGGGCAGATTTGGGCAGTATATCACTTTGAATTCTTTAAATGGCATTTAAACCTTAACTGCTTAATCAATTTTGATTAACCTTGTGGGAATGTTGTTTGGTGACCCTCTTGAAAAAATTCTTAATGCAATTTTGATTGGCTATTAAATATGAGTTTGGCAGTTCTTGAAAAGAAGCCATCAGACAATATCATGCTAAAAATGCATCTGTAAGCTTTTGTTTTAATTTGAGTGAATATTTAAAGGGCAGAAATCTTAGATTCAGTGGAGTGATGCAAGTTCTTTTGGGGCCTCTTATAAGATATAACTAGAATACAAAGTTTTAGATTAACTGTTTCCCAACACAAGCCCTCCTTTTTACGCCCCTCAAGCAAAAAGCTTTGGACTACATTGTGGAAAACGAAGAAATTGCTTGTATCAAGCAATTTTTTCATTATCAATGATGTTTTCTATGCAAAATGACTTCAAAAATTAAAATTTCACCAACTTCAACTTATCGTCTGCAGCTTCTTTCAATTTGGGCCTGTCTAGAAATTCATTGTGCAGCAATGGGTTAAAGAGGTTACAAGCAACATTTGAAAATGCATATCGCTGATGGGCATGAAAAATGTCGTAACTACAGCTTGAACAAACCTGTAGTTATAACATTTTGCACTCTCCATGACAATATACATTGAATAAATAAATTGAATGAATACATTGAAAAAATAAAAAATTGAATGATCAAAGAACTTCCTTTACCCTCAACATTTCTTTGATTTCATTAGAATGCAGGAATGTATGTTCCTTGGCCAATGTTACTTTTAGTTTACAACGCAAAGCCCACAATGTTGTTATGTATGATGTTACTCCTAGCTCATTACCAGACAACAAAATTTTATAGACAACTCAGAATTTGAAGAGGCATTTAAAGGTGTACATGTATTTGGATTGCAATAAAAGAGATAGTTTGGATAGAAACTTGTTGTTTATAGGTACTTAGCTACAGTGTATTAGATTGTGTTTGTGTGGTAATGGGTCGAGGGTTGTTAAAATCCTTGATTGTATGAGAAAAGGATAAGGTTTGATCCTTTTGTTTTTTATCAATTGTTGAAATATGTTTTTGCCTTGAATCGTACATTTAGTTGACATTAAATTATTTATGACTCAAATATCTTGCTTTATTATAGTTCTAGTAAAATATATAAATTCCACAGAAACAAAATAGGACATGCTTGAAGAAAATCTGTATCTGATAGTGTCAAACACGGTTCCATGTAAGAAAGTCTAAGATGTCAAACACGGTTCCATGTAAGGTAGTCTAAGATGTCAAACACGGTTCCATGTAAGGTAGTCTAAGATGTCAAACACGGTTCCATGTAAGGTAGTCTAAGATGTCAAACACGGTTCCATGTAAGGTAGTCTAAGATGTCAAACACGGTTCCATGTAAGGTAGTCTAAGATGTCAAACACGGTTCCATGTAAGATAGTCTAAGATGTCAAACACGGTTCCATGTAAGGTAGTTTAAGATGTCAAACACGGTTCCATGTAAGGTAGTCTAAGATGTCAAACACGGTTCCATGTAAGGTAGTCTAAGATGTCAAACACGGTTCCATGTAAGGTAGTCTAAGATGTCAAACACGGTTCCATGTAAGGTAGTCTAAGATGTCAAACACGGTTCCATGTAAGGTAGTCTAAGATGTCAAACACGGTTCCATGTAAGGTAGTCTAAGATGTCAAACACGGTTCCATGTAAGGTAGTCTAAGATGTCAAACACGGTTCCATGTAAGGTAGTCTAAGATGTCAAACACGGTTCCATGTAAGATAGTCTAAGATGACAACATTCTCATTCTCTAGATGACATTGTACTGTGAATAGTTAACCCATTCCCACTCAGTCCCTCCTTTTTACGCCCTTCAACAAAAAAGCTTTGGAAAACATTGTGGAAAATGAAGAAATTGCTTGGATCAAGCAATTTCTTCATTTTCCACAATATTTTCTATCCAAAAAGACGAAAAAATTTAAAATTCAATCAACTTGAAATTGTCGTCTGCACATCCTTTCAATTTGGTCCAGTCTTAAATTCCGCTGTGTTGGAATGGGTTAAGAAAAGGGAAATACCTGTAGAAATACAGATTTTTTTTTTTCATCAAAATTATTTGATAAAAAATTAGATATACATGTACTATAATTGGAATATTATTTTACAATTTTGATACAACATGCTGTATTTGCTTCTCACTGCGGAGGACCTTAGGTCTCTAAAATATCAAAATTTTCCTCTGCAGCATGAAGCAAATACAAGATGTATCTCTATCGTAAAAATATTCCCTATTTTTAGGTCACCTGACCGAATGGTCATGGTGACATATTGCAATCATCGTTTGTCCGTCGTCGTGCGTCGTCCGTCGTCCGTTAACTTTTAAATAGGGATGGTAACAAGTACCAATTTTACTAATCGAGTACTCGGTCACCCTTCCGATCGAGTACTCGAATACTCGAATAGAAACGTCGTCTTTTTGTTATAGTCTCTGTGTTTTCAAACAATTTCATATGCGATTTATGCGGCATATCTTCGGTCAAAACGTATTTTTATAATACATTTGATCAGAACTTTATTTGAGAAAAACGGTCAATTGTTAGATATGTATACTAAAGAGCAAAGTGTACATTTTACGGTCTTGTCGTTGGCTGCTCTCTTGAAGTGCTTCCATACTATAGACTAAGCAGGAGGCATTGTTGGACTTTCTGGAATTTATTTGTGGTATATCGTGACTGAAATGATTCTTCTTCGGGTAACAGATAGCAATTGAATGACAATACAATAATCCAAAAATCGGCTAATTGAATATTGCATTAACCAATCAAATCAAAAGGTAAATCTTACAGACGTCCAATCAAAATGCACCGGTCGAAATTAGAGTTAAGAGCGGCGAAGGTGCAAAAATTTATGAAATTGTTTGACAGCGAGAACAATAGCTGCTGGCACTTGATTGACAATATCGAGGGATTAGATAATCAGCAGACGACCAGGTGTTACAAACTCTACCCTTTGCACTGTACAGTGTTGGAAAAGAGCAATCGATATTTTGAGAAAGTATCAAAACTTGAGTGTGGAAACAAATTTTCATTTTTTTGGCTGTTATTTTATTTTTTGCCGATTACTCGATTAGTGATATTGGTAATCGATACTCGGACGTTCGATCGAGTACTCGATTAATTGAGTACTCGTTCCCATCCCTACTTTTAAACATTTTCATCTTCTTCTCAAGAACTACTGGGCGGATTTCAACAAAACTTGGTAGAAAGCATCATTGGGGGATGCCAATTCAAGTTTGTGAAAATAGGGGTTCTGGGGGTCATAGGGGCCCAAATAGGGGCAAAAAGGGGGTAATTTTTGGTACTTCTTTAGAAATCTTCTTCTAATAAACCGTTAATGCCAGAGCTTAAATATTTTGTGTGCATGACAACTAGGACAGGTATATTATAAATTGTGAAATTCATGCCCCTGGGGTCATGTATGGGGCCACACTCAGAGGTCAAAGTTCATCATGTTAAAAAATTCACATTTTCATCTTCTTCTGATGAAGTACAAAGCCAATTTCAAACAAACTTGGTGAAAAGCATCATTTGGTAATGGTTATTTTGATTTGTGAAAATAAAAAGGCTTGGGGGGTCAGGGGTGCCTAAAATGGGGACCAAAAGGGGGTAATTTTTGGTAACTTTTAAATATTTCATCTTCTTCTCAAGAACTACTGGGCGGATTTCAACCAAACTTGGTAGAAAGCATCATTGGGGGATGCCAATTCAAGTTTGTGAAAATAGGGGTTCTGGGGGTCATAGGGGCCCAAATAGGGGCCAAAAAGGGGTAATTTTTGGTACTTCTTTAAAAATCTTCTTCTAATAAACCGTTAATGCCAGAGCTTAAATATTTTGTGTGCATGACAACTAGGACAGGTATATTATAAATTGTGAAATTCATGCCTCTGGGGTCATGTATGGGCCACACCCAGAGGTCAAAGTTCATCATGTTAAAAAATTCACATTTTCATCTTCTTCTGATGAAGTACAAAGCCAATTTCAAACAAACTTGGTGAAAAGCATCATTTGGTAATGGTTATTCAGATTTGTGAAAATAAAAAGGCTGGGGGTCAGGGGTGCCTAAAATGGGGACCAAAAGGGGGTAATTTTTGGTAACTTTTAAATATTTCATCTTCTTCTCAAGAACTACTGGGCGGATTTCAACCAAACTTGGTAGAAAGCATCATTGGGGGATGCCAATTCAAGTTTGTGAAAATAGGGGTTCTGGGGGTCAAAGGGGCCCAAATAGGGGGCAAAAAGGGGTAATTTTTGGTACTTCTTTAAAAATCTTCTTCTAATAAACCGTTAATGCCAGAGCTTAAATATTCTGGGTGCATGACAACTAGGACAGGTATATTATAAATTGTGAAATTCATGCCTCTGGGGTCATGTATGGGGCCACACCCAGAGGTCAAAGTTCATCATGTTAAAAAATTCACATTTTCACCTTCTTCTGATGAAGTACTTAGCCAATTTCAAACTAACTTGGTGAAAAGCATCATTGGGTAATGGTTATTTAGATTTGTGAAAATTAAAAGGCTGGAGGTCAGGGGTGCCTAAAATGGGGACCAAAAGGGGGTCATTTTTGGTAACTTTTAAACATTTTCATCTTCTTCTCAAGAACTACTGAGGGGATTTCAACCAAACCTTTTTCTAATTCTTTCAAACAAAATCACTTGTCTTGGTGCTCTTTTACTCAGGTGACCGTTAAGGCCCACTGGGCCTCTTGTTGTCATAGTATTACTGTTTATTGTTTAGCTTGGATGTTAATGAAGAACATTGATGATTGAAAAAGTACCTCTGTCAATAATATAATAATATAATTTTATTACACCCCCTATCAACAAAGTAGGCAATGTATTAATTTTGCGCTGTCTGACCATCTGTCTGTCTGTCCTTTCATAGACTTTTTAGTTCACCTAAGCATGGAGTACTAAAGTGAGCTATTTTGATCACCTTTTATCCATCGTCCATCAACAATTTCTTTTAATAACATCTTCCAAACCACTTGGCAGCTTTCAACCAAATTTGACAGAAATGTTCCTAATGTGGTCCCCTTTAAAAACAGCTAAAAGATTTGAAATCTTTGAAAACTCTGGTTGCTTTTGCCATGAAAGTGAAATTTTAAAATAATCTTTAAAAATCTTCTCCTGACCCAGAAGGCATAGAGTCTTGATATTTTGTATAAATTGTCAGTATATTGATCTCTTCAAATTGCTAAATCTTTAACCCTCAGGTTTCCAGGGGCGGAGTCGCAGGGGGATAGGGGTTATATAGAAATAAAGGAGGATTTTTAAACAACATCACTCCCAAAACCATTCAATTTGAACAAAATTTGGTGGAAATGTTCCCTAAGTGATCCTCTTTAAGAGTAGCTAAAAGAATTAAAATCTGTTGAAAACTGGTTACCATGATACATCAGTATATTGACCTCTTTCAATATTACTAAAACATTACCATTGGGTTCCCTGGGGCGGAGCCCCATGGGGACGGGCTCTATATAGAAATAAAGCAGGATTTTTAAACATCTCCTCCCAAAAATTTCGGGGGAGCATATAGTCACCGGCTTGTGCGCAGATACGTCCGTCCAACATCATATCTCAGGAACCCCTTGGCCTTATTGGATGAAACTTCATATATAATCTTCCATGGAAATTTCCAAGACATCTTTTTTGAATTTTCTCAATTCAAGGCTGTGTCATGGAAAAAGGGGCTTTAATGTAAAAATTAGATTTTTGCCAATTTCTCCTTGTCTAATTGTCAGAATTTTATGAAATGTCATATTTGATTACCAAATTAGATCCTCTTGACCTTAAACTATTGAAAATTTACGTTTAAAAAACGTGTCATGGGAAAAGGGGCCTTAATATCATAAGCTTTACGTAAGCTCTCTTTTTGTCCTGCAAAAACTTATATTGGCCATAACTTTTGATAGGTTACAGATATATTCCTTATATTTCACATGTTCATTGCTTGTGACAAACCCTTTTGGTTGGTACTAAGTTTAAGGTCATTAGTCAAGGTCATGTGTCAAGGTCTGAATTTAGAAAATTAAAACTTTAAAATTGGCCATAAGTTAGCAATGGTAAGTGATATAGCCTTCATATTTCAAATATTTATTACTTTTGACAAGACCTTTTATTAGAAAACTAATGCAAGGATCTCGCCCAACGTCAAGGTCAAATTGTCAAGGTCAATAATTTCCATTATAAAAACTTTTAATTGGAATGAGATTTCACATGTGATAAGACGATTCTGTTGGTACCAAGGTCATCAGTCATGGTCATTTCTCAAGGTCAAAATTTGGAAAAAATTGGCCATAATTTTGCAATGATAAGTGATATAGCCTTCATATTTCAAATGTCCATCACTTTGACAAGATCTTTCAGTAGATATCTAGGACAAGATTTTTGGTCAAGGTCAAATTGGCCATAACTTTTAATTGGAATGAGATTTCCTATTTCACAAGTTTATTGTTTGTGAAAAGATTTTTTGTTGCTACCAAGTTCAAGGTCATCTGTCAAAGTCAAGGTCATTTCTCAAGGTAAAAATTTTGAAAATCTTAACTTTAACATTGTCTATAAGTTTACAATGGTAAGTTATATAGCCTTCATCTTTCACATGTGCATTGCTTATGGCATGACCTTTCTGTTGGTATTAAGTTCAAGGTCATTTCTCAAGGTCAAAATTTCGAAATTTTTAACTTTAATATTGCCCATAAGTAAACAATGGTAAGTGATATAGCCTTCATATTTTACATGTGCATTGCTTATGACATGACCTTTCTGTTGGTACTAAGGTCAAGGTCAAATTGTCAAGGTCATTAATTTTCAAACATACCTCCTGTACAAATTGCCAAAATTTCTTGTTACTTTACATAAATTTTGTTTATTAAGTGCCCTAGGTAATGTTTATTTCAATTTTTGACACAATGAGCCTTGCCATTTTAAAAGGGGGCTTAATGCCATGTAGCTTTACATTTTGTATATTTCTTAGTCGAAAATAAATCAGTCTATTGTTTCTGTAATACTACTCAAGTAAGAGTCTTCTTTTTTTTTGTATGTAGACATTTTTCATTGGTCAAGGTAAACATTTAACCCTTTACCATATTATTATATTGAATTTTACTAGAATCAGGCCTGTGAAGCCAAGTAGATTCCTTCAATGTTTGTCAAACTTCCATATTTCTTGTGAATTGAACTCTCAAACTATAGTTGCATTCAATAAGAAGTTTTTTGTCCAATAATTGCATACAGTTTTATGACAAAAGTCTTATTCGTGGAGCATAATCCGTCTCTGACGGCTCTTGTTTTTAGCTCACCTGAGCACAAAGTGCGAGGTGAGCTATTGTGATCGGTCGTCGTCCATCCGTCCGTCTGTCCGTCTGTCTGTCCGTCTGTCCGTCCGTCCACAATTTCTTTAAAAATCTTCTCCTCCTAAACCAGTAGGCCAATCAAGCTTAAACTTTGCAGGGATGTTCCTTGGGTGAAGTTCTACAAAAGTTGTTAAAAGAATTTAATTCCGTCAAAAACTCTGGTTGCCGCGGCATGTGAAAATGGGAATCTTTAGTAAATCTGTAAAAATCTTTAAAAATCTTCTCCTCCTAAACCAGTAGGCCAATCAAGCTGAAACTTTGCAGAGATGTTCGTTGGGTGAAGTTCTACAAAAGTTGTTAAAAGAATTTAATTCTGTCAAAAACTCTGGTTGCCGCGGCATGTGAAAATGGGAATCTTTAGTAAATCTGTAAAAAATCTTTAAAAATCTTCTCCTCCTAAACCAGTAGGCCAATCAAGCTGAAACTTTACAGAGATGTTCCTTGGGTGAAGTTCTACAAAAGTTGTTAAAAGAATTTAATTCCGTCAAAAACTTTGGTTGCCGCGGCATGTGAAAATGGGAATCTTAAGTAAATTGGTAAAAAATCTTTAAAAATCTTCTCCTCCTAAACCAGTAGGCCAATCAAGCTTAATCTTTGCAGGGATGTTCCTTGGGTGAAGTTCTACAAAAGTTGTTAAAAGAATTTAATTCCGTCAAAAACTCTGGTTGCCGCGGCATGTGAAAATGGGAATCTTTAGTAAATCTGTAAAAATCTTTAAAAATCTTCTCCTCCTAAACCAGTAGGCCAATCAAGCTGAAACTTTGCAGAGATGTTCGTTGGGTGAAGTTCTACAAAAGTTGTTAAAAGAATTTAATTCTGTCAAAAACTCTGGTTGCCGCGGCATGTGAAAATGGGAATCTTTGTAAATCTGTAAAAAATCTTTAAAAATCTTCTCCTCCTAAACCAGTAGGCCAATCAAGCTGAAACTTTGCAGAGATGTTCCTTGGGTGAAGTTCTACAAAAGTTGTTAAAGAATTTAATTCCGTCAAAAACTTTGGTTGCCGCGGCATGTGAAAATGGGAATCTTAAGTAAATCGTTAAAAAATCTTTAAAAATCTTCTCCTCCTTAACCAGGAGGCCAATCAAGCTGAAACTTAGCAGGGATGTTCCTTGGGTGAACAAAAGTTGTTAAAAGAATTTAATTCCGTCAAAAACTTTGGTTGCCGCGGCATGTGAAAATGGGAATCTTTAGTAAATCTTTAAAAATCTTTAAAAATCTTCTCCTCCTAAACCAGTAGGCCAATCAAGCTGAAACTTTGCAGAGATGTTCCTTGGGTTAAGTTCTACAAAAGTTGTTAAAAGAATTTAATTCCGTCAAAAACTTTGGTTGCCGCGGCATGTGAAAATGGGAATCTTAAGTAAATCGGTAAAAAATCTTTAAAAATTTTCTCCTCCTTAACCAGTAGGCCAATCAAGCTGAAACTTAGCAAGGATGTTCCTTGGGTGAAGTGTTACAAAAGTTGTTAAAAGAATTTAATTCCGTCAAAAACTTTGGTTGCCGCGGCATGTGAAAATGGGAATCTTTAGTAAATCTGTAAAAATCTTTAAAAATTTTCTCCTCCTAAACCAGTAGGCCAACCAAGCTGAAACTTTGCAGAGATGTTCCTTGGGTGAAGTTTTACAAAAGTTGTTAAAAGAATTTAATTCCGTCAAAAACTTTGGTTGCCGCGGCATGTGAAAATGGGAATCTTAAGTAAATCTGTAAAAATCTTTAAAAATTTTCTCCTCCTTAACCAGTAGGCCAATCAAGCTGAAACTTAGCAGGGATGTTCCTTGGGTGAAGTTCTACAAAAGTTGTTAAAAGAATTTAATTCCGTCAAAAACTTTGGTTGCCGCAGCATGTGAAAATGGGAATCTTAAGTAAATCGGTAAAAAATCTTTTAAAATTTTCTCCTCCTTAACCAGTAGACCAATCAAGCTGAAACTTAGCAAGGATGTTCCTTGGGTGAAGTTTTACGAAAGTTGTTAAAAGAATTTAATTCCGTCAAAAACTTTGGTTGCCGCGGCATGTGAAAATGGGAATCTTAAGTAAATCGGTAAAAAATCTTTAAAAATTTTCTCCTCCTTTACCAGTAGGCCAATCAAGCTGAAACTTAGCAAGGATGTTCCTTGGGTGAAGTTTTACAAAAGTTGTTAAAAGAATTTAATTCCGTCAAAAACTTTGGTTGCCGCGGCATGTGAAAATGGGAATCTTTAGTAAATCTGTAAAAATCTTTAAAAATCTTCTCCTCCTAAACCAGTAGGCCAATCAAGCTGAAACTTTGCAGAGATGTTCCTTGGGTTAAGTTCTACAAAAGTTGTTAAAAGAATTTAATTCCGTCAAAAACTTTGGTTGCCGCGGCATGTGAAAATGGGAATCTTTAGTAAATCTGTAAAAATCTTTAAAAATCTTCTCCTCCTAAACCAGTAGGCCAATCAAGCTGAAACTTTGCAGAGATGTTCCTTGGGTGAAGTTTTACAAAAGTTGTTAAAAGAATTTAATTCCGTCAAAAACTTTGGTTGCCGCGGCATGTGAAAATGGGAATCTTTAGTAAATCTGTAAAAATCTTTAAAAATTTTCTCCTCCTAAACCAGTAGGCCAACCAAGCTGAAACTTAGCAGGGATGTTCCTTGGGTGAAGTTCTACAAAAGTTGTTAAAAGAATTTAATTCCGTCAAAAACTTTGGTTGCCGCGGCATGTGAAAATGGGAATCTTAAGTAAATCTGTAAAAATCTTTAAAAATTTTCTCCTCCTTAACCAGTAGGCCAATCAAGCTGAAAGTTAACAAGGATGTTCCTTGGGTGAAGTTTTACGAAAGTTGTTAAAAGAATTTAATTCCGTCAAAAACTTTGGTTGCCGCGGCATGTGAAAATGGGAATCTTAAGTAAATCGGTAAAAAATCTTTAAAAATCTTCTCCTCCTTAACCAGGAGGCCAATCAAGCTGAAACTTAGCAGGGATGTTCCTTGGGTGAAGTTTTACAAAAGTTGTTAAAAGAATTTAATTCCGTCAAAAACTTTGGTTGCCGCGGCATGTGAAAATGGGAATCTTTAGTAAATCTGTAAAAATCTTTAAAAATCTTCTCCTCCTAAACCAGTAGGCCAATCAAGCTGAAACTTTGCAGAGATGTTCCTTGGGTTAAGTTCTACAAAAGTTGTTAAAAGAATTTAATTCGGTCAAAAACTTTGGTTGCCGCGGCATGTGAAAATGGGAATCTTAAGTAAATCGGTAAAAAATCTTTAAAAATTTTCTCCTCCTTAACCAGTAGGCCAATCAAGCTGAAACTTAGCAAGGATGTTCCTTGGGTGAAGTTTTACAAAAGTTGTTAAAAGAATTTAATTCCGTCAAAAACTTTGGTTGCCGCGGCATGTGAAAATGGGAATCTTTAGTAAATCTGTAAAAATTTTAAAAATCTTCTCCTCCTAAACCAGTAGGCCAATCAAGCTGAAACTTTGCAGAGATGTTCCTTGGGTGAAGTTTTACAAAAGTTGTTAAAAGAATTTAATTCCGTCAAAAACTTTGGTTGCCGCGGCATGTGAAAATGGGAATCTTAAGTAAATCTGTAAAAATCTTTAAAAATTTTCTCCTCCTTAACCAGTAGGCCAATCAAACTGAAACTTAGCAGGGATGTTCCTTGGGTGAAGTTCTACAAAAGTTGTTAAAAGAATTTAATTCCGTCAAAAACTTTGGTTGCCGCGGCATGTGAAAATGGGAATCTTAAGTAAATTGGTAAAAAATCTTTAAAAATCTTCTCCTCCTTAACCAGGAGGCCAATCAAGCTGAAACTTAGCAGGGATGTTCCTTGGGTGAAGTTTTACAAAAGTTGTTAAAAGAATTTAATTCTGTCAAAAACTTTGGTTGCCGCGGCATGTGAAAATGGGAATCTTTAGTAAATCTGTAAAAATCTTTAAAAATCTTCTCCTCCTAAACCAGGAGGCCAATCAAGCTGAAACTTTGCAGAGATGTTCCTTGGGTTAAGTTCTACAAAAGTTGTTAAAAGAATTTAATTCCGTCAAAAACTTTGGTTGCCGCGGCATGTGAAAATGGGAATCTTAAGTAAATCGGTAAAAAATCTTTAAAAATTTTCTCCTCCTTAACCAGTAGGCCAATCAAGCTGAAACTTAGCAAGGATGTTCCTTGGGTGAAGTTTTACAAAAGTTGTTAAAAGAATTTAATTCCGTCAAAAACTTTGGTTGCCGCGGCATGTGAAAATGGGAATCTTTAGTAAATCTGTAAAAATCTTTAAAAATCTTCTCCTCCTAAACCAGTAGGCCAATCAAGCTGAAACTTTGCAGAGATGTTCCTTGGGTGAAGTTTTACAAAAGTTGTTAAAAGAATTTAATTCCGTCAAAAACTTTGGTTGCTGCGGCATGTGAAAATGGGAATCTTAAGTAAATCTGTAAAAATCTTTAAAAATTTTCTCCTCCTTAACCAGTAGGCCAATCAAGCTGAAACTTAGCAGGGATGTTCCTTGGGTGAAGTTCTACAAAAGTTGTTAAAAGAATTTAATTCCGTCAAAAACTTTGGTTGCCGAGGCATGTGAAAATGGGAATCTTAAGTAAATCTGTAAAAATCTTTAAAAAATTTCTCCTCCTTAACCAGTAGGCCAATCAAGCTGAAACTTAGCATGGATGTTCCTTGGGTGAAGTTCTACAAAAGTTGTTAAAAGAATTTAATTCCGTCAAAAACTTTGGTTGCCGCGGCATGTGAAAATGGGAATCTTAAGTAAATCTGTAAAAATCTTTAAAAATTTTCTCCTCCTTAACCAGTAGGCCAATCAAGCTGAAACTTAGCAGGGATGTTCCTTGGGTGAAGTTCTACAAAAGTTGTTAAAAGAATTTAATTCCGTCAAAAACTTTGGTTGCCGAGGCATGTGAAAATGGGAATCTTAAGTAAATCTGTAAAAATCTTTAAAAAATTTCTCCTCCTTAACCAGTAGGCCAATCAAGCTGAAACTTAGCAGGGATGTTCCTTGGGTGAAGTTTTACAAAAGTTGTTAAAAGAATTTAATTCCGTCAAAAACTTTGGTTGCCGCGGCATGTGAAAATGGGAATCTTAAGTAAATCTGTAAAAATCTTTAAAAATTTTCTCCTCCTTAACCAGTAGGTCAATCAAGCTGAAACTTAGCAGGGATGTTCCTTGGGTGAAGTTCTACAGAAGTTGTTAAAAGAATTTAATTCCGTCAAAACTTTTGGTTGCCGCGGCATGTGAAAATGGGAATCTTAAGTAAATCGGTAAAAAATCTTTAAAAATCTTCTCCTCCTTAACCAGGAGGCCAATCAAGCTGAAACTTAGCAGGGATGTTCCTTGGGTGAAGTTTTACAAAAGTTGTTAAAAGAATTTAATTCTGTCAAAAACTTTGGTTGCCGCGGCATGTGAAAATGGGAATCTTAAGTAAATCGGTAAAAAATCTTTAAAAATCTTCTCCTCCTAAACCAGTAGGCCAATCAAGCTGAAACTTTGCAGAGATGTTCCTTGGGTTAAGTTCTACAAAAGTTGTTAAAAGAATTTAATTCCGTCAAAAACTTTGGTTGCCGCGGCATGTGAAAATGGGAATCTTAAGTAAATCGGTAAAAAATCTTTAAAAATTTTCTCCTCCTTAACCAGTAGGCCAATCAAGCTGAAACTTAGCAAGGATGTTCTTTGGGTTAAGTTCTACAAAAGTTGTTAAAAGAATTTAATTCCGTCAAAAACTTTGGTTGCCGCGGCATGTGAAAATGGGAATCTTTAGTAAATCTGTAAAAATCTTTAAAAATCTTCTCCTCCTAAACCAGTAGGCCAATCAAGCTGAAACTTTGCAGAGATGTTCCTTGGGTTAAGTTCTACAAAAGTTGTTAAAAGAATTTAATTCCGTCAAAAACTTTGGTTGCCGCGGCATGTGAAAATGGGAATCTTTAGTAAATCTGTAAAAATCTTTAAAAATCTTCTCCTCCTAAACCAGTAGGCCAATCAAGCTGAAACTTTGCAGAGATGTTCCTTTGGTGAAGTTTTACAAAAGTTGTTAAAAGAATTTAATTCCGTCAAAAACTTTGGTTGCCGCGGCATGTGAAAATGGGAATCTTTAGTAAATCTGTAAAAATCTTTAAAAATTTTCTCCTCCTAAACCAGTAGGCCAACCAAGCTGAAACTTTGCAGAGATGTTTCTTGGGTGAAGTTCTACAAAAGTTATTAAAGAATTTAATTCTGTCAAAAACTTTGGTTGCCGCGGCATGTGAAAATGGGAATCTTAAGTAAATCTGTAAAAATCTTTAAAAATTTTCTCCTCCTAAACCAGTAGGCCAATCAAGCTGAAACTTAGCAGGGATGTTCCTTGGGTGAAGTTCTACAAAAGTTGTTAAAAGAATTTAATTCCGTCAAAAACTTTGGTTGCCGCGGCATGTGAAAATGGGAATCTTAAGTAAATCGGTAAAAAATCTTTTAAAATTTTCTCCTCCTTAACCAGTAGGCCAATCAAGCTGAAACTTAGCAAGGATGTTCCTTGGGTGAAGTTTTACGAAAGTTGTTAAAAGAATTTAATTCCGTCAAAAACTTTGGTTGCCGCGGCATGTGAAAATGGGAATCTTAAGTAAATCGGTAAAAAATCTTTTAAAATTTTCTCCTCCTTAACCAGTAGGCCAATCAAGCTGAAACTTAGCAAGGATGTTCCTTGGGTGAAGTTTTACGAAAGTTGTTAAAAGAATTTAATTCCGTCAAAAACTTTGGTTGCCGCGGCATGTGAAAATGGGAATCTTAAGTAAATCGGTAAAAAATCTTTAAAAATCTTCTCCTCCTTAACCAGGAGGCCAATCAAGCTGAAACTTAGCAGGGATGTTCCTTGGGTGAAGTTTTACAAAAGTTGTTAAAAGAATTTAATTCCGTCAAAAACTTTGGTTGCCGCGGCATGTGAAAATGGGAATCTTAAGTAAATCGGTAAAAAATCTTTAAAAATCTTCTCCTCCTAAACCAGTAGGCCAATCAAGCTTAATCTTTGCAGGGATGTTCCTTGGGTGAAGTTCTACAAAAGTTGTTAAAAGAATTTAATTCGGTCAAAAACTCTGGTTGCCGCGGCATGTGAAAATGGGAATCTTTAGTAAATCTGTAAAAATCTTTAAAAATCTTCTCCTCCTAAACCAGTAGGCCAATCAAGCTGAAACTTTGCAGAGATGTTCCTTGGGTGAAGTTTTACAAAAGTTGTTAAAAGAATTTAATTCCGTCAAAAACTTTGGTTGCCGCGGCATGTGAAAATGGGAATCTTTAGTAAATCTGTAAAAATCTTTAAAAATTTTCTCCTCCTTAACCAGTAGGCCAATCAAGCTGAAACTTAGCAGGGATGTTCCTTTGGTGAAGTTCTACAGAAGTTGTTAAAAGAATTTAATTCCGTCAAAAACTTTGGTTGCCGCGGCATGTGAAAATGGGAATCTTAAGTAAATCGGTAAAAAATCTTTAAAAATCTTCTCCTCCTTAACCAGGAGGCCAATCAAGCTGAAACTTAGCAGGGATGTTCCTTGGGTGAAGTTTTACAAAAGTTGTTAAAAGAATTTAATTCTGTCAAAAACTTTGGTTGCCGCGGCATGTGAAAATGGGAATCTTTAGTAAATCTGTAAAAAATCTTTAAAAATCTTCTCCTCCTAAACCAGTAGGCCAATCAAGCTGAAACTTTGCAGAGATGTTCCTTGGGTTAAGTTCTACAAAAGTTGTTAAAAGAATTTAATTCCGTCAAAAACTTTGGTTGCCGCGGCATGTGAAAATGGGAATCTTAAGTAAATCGGTAAAAAATCTTTAAAAATTTTCTCCTCCTTAACCAGTAGGCCAATCAAGCTGAAACTTAGCAAGGATGTTCCTTGGGTGAAGTTTTACAAAAGTTGTTAAAAGAATTTAATTCCGTCAAAAACTTTGGTTGCCGCGGCATGTGAAAATGGGAATCTTAAGTAAATCTGTAAAAATCTTTAAAAATCTTCTCCTCCTAAACCAGTAGGCCAATCAAGCTGAAACTTTGCAGAGATGTTCCTTGGGTTAAGTTCTACAAAAGTTGTTAAAAGAATTTAATTCGGTCAAAAACTTTGGTTGCCGCGGCATGTGAAAATGGGAATCTTAAGTAAATCGGTAAAAAATCTTTAAAAATTTTCTCCTCCTTTACCAGTAGGCCAATCAAGCTGAAACTTAGCAGGGATGTTCCTTGGGTGAAGTTCTACAAAAGTTGTTAAAAGAATTTAATTCCGTCAAAAACTTTGGTTGCCGCGGCATGTGAAAATGGGAATCTTAAGTAAATCGGTAAAAAATCTTTTAAAATTTTCTCCTCCTTAACCAGTAGGCCAATCAAGCTGAAACTTAGCAAGGATGTTCCTTGGGTGAAGTTTTACGAAAGTTGTTAAAAGAATTTAATTCCGTCAAAAACTTTGGTTGCCGCGGCATGTGAAAATGGGAATCTTAAGTAAATCGGTAAAAAATCTTTAAAAATTTTCTCCTCCTTAACCAGTAGGCCAATCAAGCTGAAACTTAGCAAGGATGTTCCTTGGGTGAAGTTTTACAAAAGTTGTTAAAAGAATTTAGTTCCGTCAAAAACTTTGGTTGCCGCGGCATGTGAAAATGGGAATCTTTAGTAAATCTGTAAAAATTTTAAAAATCTTCTCCTCCTAAACCAGTAGGCCAATCAAGCTGAAACTTTGCAGAGATGTTCCTTGGGTGAAGTTTTACAAAAGTTGTTAAAAGAATTTAATTCCGTCAAAAACTTTGGTTGCCGCGGCATGTGAAAATGGGAATCTTAAGTAAATCTGTAAAAATCTTTAAAAATTTTCTCCTCCTTAACCAGTAGGCCAATCAAACTGAAACTTAGCAGGGATGTTCCTTGGGTGAAGTTCTACAAAAGTTGTTAAAAGAATTTAATTCTGTCAAAATCTTTGGTTGCCGCGGCATGTGAAAATGGGAATCTTTAGTAAATCTGTAAAAATCTTTAAAAATCTTCTCCTCCTAAACCAGTAGGCCAATCAGGCTGAAACTTTGCAGAGATGTTCCTTGGATTAAGTTCTACAAAAGTTGTTAAAAGAATTTAATTCCGTCAAAAACTTTGGTTGCCGCGGCATGTGAAAATGGGAATCTTAAGTAAATCGGTAAAAAATCTTTAAAAATTTTCTCCTCCTTAACCAGTAGGCCAATCAAGCTGAAACTTAGCAAGGATGTTCCTTGGGTTAAGTTCTACAAAAGTTGTTAAAAGAATTTAATTCCGTCAAAAACTTTGGTTGCCGCGGCATGTGAAAATGGGAATCTTTAGTAAATCTGTAAAAATCTTTAAAAATCTTCTCCTCCTAAACCAGTAGGCCAATCAAGCTGAAACTTTGCAGAGATGTTCCTTGGGTTAAGTTCTACAAAAGTTGTTAAAAGAATTTAATTCCGTCAAAAACTTTGGTTGCCGCGGCATGTGAAAATGGGAATCTTTAGTAAATCTGTAAAAATCTTTAAAAATCTTCTCCTCCTAAACCAGTAGGCCAATCAAGCTGAAACTTTGCAGAGATGTTCCTTGGGTGAAGTTTTACAAAAGTTGTTAAAAGAATTTAATTCCGTCAAAAACTTTGGTTGCCGCGGCATGTGAAAATGGGAATCTTTAGTAAATCTGTAAAAATCTTTAAAAATTTTCTCCTCCTAAACCAGTAGGCCAACCAAGCTGAAACTTTGCAGAGATGTTTCTTGGGTGAAGTTCTACAAAAGTTATTAAAGAATTTAATTCTGTCAAAAACTTTGGTTGCCGCGGCATGTGAAAATGGGAATCTTAAGTAAATCTGTAAAAATCTTTAAAAATTTTCTCCTCCTTAACCAGTAGGCCAATCAAGCTGAAACTTAGCAGGGATGTTCCTTGGGTGAAGTTCTACAAAAGTTGTTAAAAGAATTTAATTCCGTCAAAAACTTTGGTTGCCGCGGCATGTGAAAATGGGAATCTTAAGTAAATCGGTAAAAAATCTTTAAAAATTTTCTCCTCCTTAACCAGTAGGCCAATCAAGCTGAAACTTAGCAAGGATGTTCCTTGGGTGAAGTTTTACAAAAGTTGTTAAAAGAATTTAATTCCGTCAAAAACTTTGGTTGCCGCGGCATGTGAAAATGGGAATCTTAAGTAAATCTGTAAAAATCTTTAAAAATCTTCTCCTCCTAAACCAGTAGGCCAATCAAGCTGAAACTTTGCAGAGATGTTCCTTGGGTTAAGTTCTACAAAAGTTGTTAAAAGAATTTAATTCGGTCAAAAACTTTGGTTGCCGCGGCATGTGAAAATGGGAATCTTAAGTAAATCGGTAAAAAATCTTTAAAAATTTTCTCCTCCTTTACCAGTAGGCCAATCAAGCTGAAACTTAGCAGGGATGTTCCTTGGGTGAAGTTCTACAAAAGTTGTTAAAAGAATTTAATTCCGTCAAAAACTTTGGTTGCCGCGGCATGTGAAAATGGGAATCTTAAGTAAATCGGTAAAAAATCTTTTAAAATTTTCTCCTCCTTAACCAGTAGGCCAATCAAGCTGAAACTTAGCAAGGATGTTCCTTGGGTGAAGTTTTACGAAAGTTGTTAAAAGAATTTAATTCCGTCAAAAACTTTGGTTGCCGCGGCATGTGAAAATGGGAATCTTAAGTAAATCGGTAAAAAATCTTTAAAAATCTTCTCCTCCTTAACCAGGAGGCCAATCAAGCTGAAACTTAGCAGGGATGTTCCTTGGGTGAAGTTTTACAAAAGTTGTTAAAAGAATTTAATTCCGTCAAAAACTTTGGTTGCCGCGGCATGTGAAAATGGGAATCTTTAGTAAATCTGTAAAAATCTTTAAAAATCTTCTCCTCCTAAACCAGTAGGCCAATCAAGCTGAAACTTTGCAGAGATGTTCCTTGGGTTAAGTTCTACAAAAGTTGTTAAAAGAATTTAATTCCGTCAAAAACTTTGGTTGCCGCGGCATGTGAAAATGGGAATCTTAAGTAAATCGGTAAAAAATCTTTAAAAATTTTCTCCTCCTTAACCAGTAGGCCAATCAAGCTGAAACTTAGCAAGGATGTTCCTTGGGTGAAGTTTTACAAAAGTTGTTAAAAGAATTTAGTTCCGTCAAAAACTTTGGTTGCCGCGGCATGTGAAAATGGGAATCTTTAGTAAATCTGTAAAAATTTTAAAAATCTTCTCCTCCTAAACCAGTAGGCCAATCAAGCTGAAACTTTGCAGAGATGTTCCTTGGGTGAAGTTTTACAAAAGTTGTTAAAAGAATTTAATTCCGTCAAAAACTTTGGTTGCCGCGGCATGTGAAAATGGGAATCTTAAGTAAATCTGTAAAAATCTTTAAAAATTTTCTCCTCCTTAACCAGTAGGCCAATCAAACTGAAACTTAGCAGGGATGTTCCTTGGGTGAAGTTCTACAAAAGTTGTTAAAAGAATTTAATTCTGTCAAAATCTTTGGTTGCCGCGGCATGTGAAAATGGGAATCTTTAGTAAATCTGTAAAAATCTTTAAAAATCTTCTCCTCCTAAACCAGTAGGCCAATCAGGCTGAAACTTTGCAGAGATGTTCCTTGGATTAAGTTCTACAAAAGTTGTTAAAAGAATTTAATTCCGTCAAAAACTTTGGTTGCCGCGGCATGTGAAAATGGGAATCTTTAGTAAATCTGTAAAAATCTTTAAAAATCTTCTCCTCCTAAACCAGTAGGCCAATCAAGCTGAAACTTTGCAGAGATGTTCCTTGGGTTAAGTTCTACAAAAGTTGTTAAAAGAATTTAATTCCGTCAAAAACTTTGGTTGCCGCGGCATGTGAAAATGGGAATCTTTAGTAAATCTGTAAAAATCTTTAAAAATCTTCTCCTCCTAAACCAGTAGGCCAATCAAGCTGAAACTTTGCAGAGATGTTCCTTGGTTGAAGTTTTACAAAAGTTGTTAAAAGAATTTAATTCCGTCAAAAACTTTGGTTGCCGCGGCATGTGAAAATGGGAATCTTTAGTAAATCTGTAAAAATCTTTAAAAATTTTCTCCTCCTAAACCAGTAGGCCAACCAAGCTGAAACTTTGCAGAGATGTTTCTTGGGTGAAGTTCTACAAAAGTTATTAAAGAATTTAATTCTGTCAAAAACTTTGGTTGCCGCGGCATGTGAAAATGGGAATCTTAAGTAAATCTGTAAAAATCTTTAAAAATTTTCTCCTCCTTAACCAGTAGGCCAATCAAGCTGAAACTTAGCAGGGATGTTCCTTGGGTGAAGTTCTACAAAAGTTGTTAAAAGAATTTAATTCCGTCAAAAACTTTGGTTGCCGCGGCATGTGAAAATGGGAATCTTAAGTAAATCGGTAAAAAATCTTTTAAAATTTTCTCCTCCTTAACCAGTAGGCCAATCAAGCTGAAACTTAGCAAGGATGTTCCTTGGGTGAAGTTTTACGAAAGTTGTTAAAAGAATTTAATTCCGTCAAAAACTTTGGTTGCCGCGGCATGTGAAAATGGGAATCTTAAGTAAATCGGTAAAAAATCTTTTAAAATTTTCTCCTCCTTAACCAGTAGGCCAATCAAGCTGAAACTTAGCAAGGATGTTCCTTGGGTGAAGTTTTACGAAAGTTGTTAAAAGAATTTAATTCCGTCAAAAACTTTGGTTGCCGCGGCATGTGAAAATGGGAATCTTAAGTAAATCGGTAAAAAATCTTTAAAAATCTTCTCCTCCTTAACCAGGAGGCCAATCAAGCTGAAACTTAGCAGGGATGTTCCTTGGGTGAAGTTTTACAAAAGTTGTTAAAAGAATTTAATTCCGTCAAAAACTTTGGTTGCCGCGGCATGTGAAAATGGGAATCTTAAGTAAATCGGTAAAAAATCTTTAAAAATCTTCTCCTCCTAAACCAGTAGGCCAATCAAGCTTAATCTTTGCAGGGATGTTCCTTGGGTGAAGTTCTACAAAAGTTGTTAAAAGAATTTAATTCGGTCAAAAACTCTGGTTGCCGCGGCATGTGAAAATGGGAATCTTTAGTAAATCTGTAAAAATCTTTAAAAATCTTCTCCTCCTAAACCAGTAGGCCAATCAAGCTGAAACTTTGCAGAGATGTTCCTTGGGTGAAGTTTTACAAAAGTTGTTAAAAGAATTTAATTCCGTCAAAAACTTTGGTTGCCGCGGCATGTGAAAATGGGAATCTTTAGTAAATCTGTAAAAATCTTTAAAAATTTTCTCCTCCTTAACCAGTAGGCCAATCAAGCTGAAACTTAGCAGGGATGTTCCTTTGGTGAAGTTCTACAGAAGTTGTTAAAAGAATTTAATTCCGTCAAAAACTTTGGTTGCCGCGGCATGTGAAAATGGGAATCTTAAGTAAATCGGTAAAAAATCTTTAAAAATCTTCTCCTCCTTAACCAGGAGGCCAATCAAGCTGAAACTTAGCAGGGATGTTCCTTGGGTGAAGTTTTACAAAAGTTGTTAAAAGAATTTAATTCTGTCAAAAACTTTGGTTGCCGCGGCATGTGAAAATGGGAATCTTTAGTAAATCTGTAAAAAATCTTTAAAAATCTTCTCCTCCTAAACCAGTAGGCCAATCAAGCTGAAACTTTGCAGAGATGTTCCTTGGGTTAAGTTCTACAAAAGTTGTTAAAAGAATTTAATTCCGTCAAAAACTTTGGTTGCCGCGGCATGTGAAAATGGGAATCTTAAGTAAATCGGTAAAAAATCTTTAAAAATTTTCTCCTCCTTAACCAGTAGGCCAATCAAGCTGAAACTTAGCAAGGATGTTCCTTGGGTGAAGTTTTACAAAAGTTGTTAAAAGAATTTAATTCCGTCAAAAACTTTGGTTGCCGCGGCATGTGAAAATGGGAATCTTAAGTAAATCTGTAAAAATCTTTAAAAATCTTCTCCTCCTAAACCAGTAGGCCAATCAAGCTGAAACTTTGCAGAGATGTTCCTTGGGTTAAGTTCTACAAAAGTTGTTAAAAGAATTTAATTCGGTCAAAAACTTTGGTTGCCGCGGCATGTGAAAATGGGAATCTTAAGTAAATCGGTAAAAAATCTTTAAAAATTTTCTCCTCCTTTACCAGTAGGCCAATCAAGCTGAAACTTAGCAGGGATGTTCCTTGGGTGAAGTTCTACAAAAGTTGTTAAAAGAATTTAATTCCGTCAAAAACTTTGGTTGCCGCGGCATGTGAAAATGGGAATCTTAAGTAAATCGGTAAAAAATCTTTTAAAATTTTCTCCTCCTTAACCAGTAGGCCAATCAAGCTGAAACTTAGCAAGGATGTTCCTTGGGTGAAGTTTTACGAAAGTTGTTAAAAGCATTTAATTCCGTCAAAAACTTTGGTTGCCGCGGCATGTGAAAATGGGAATCTTAAGTAAATCGGTAAAAAATCTTTAAAAATCTTCTCCTCCTTAACCAGGAGGCCAATCAAGCTGAAACTTAGCAGGGATGTTCCTTGGGTGAAGTTTTACAAAAGTTGTTAAAAGAATTTAATTCCGTCAAAAACTTTGGTTGCCGCGGCATGTGAAAATGGGAATCTTTAGTAAATCTGTAAAAATCTTTAAAAATCTTCTCCTCCTAAACCAGTAGGCCAATCAAGCTGAAACTTTGCAGAGATGTTCCTTGGGTTAAGTTCTACAAAAGTTGTTAAAAGAATTTAATTCCGTCAAAAACTTTGGTTGCCGCGGCATGTGAAAATGGGAATCTTAAGTAAATCGGTAAAAAATCTTTAAAAATTTTCTCCTCCTTAACCAGTAGGCCAATCAAGCTGAAACTTAGCAAGGATGTTCCTTGGGTGAAGTTTTACAAAAGTTGTTAAAAGAATTTAGTTCCGTCAAAAACTTTGGTTGCCGCGGCATGTGAAAATGGGAATCTTTAGTAAATCTGTAAAAATTTTAAAAATCTTCTCCTCCTAAACCAGTAGGCCAATCAAGCTGAAACTTTGCAGAGATGTTCCTTGGGTGAAGTTTTACAAAAGTTGTTAAAAGAATTTAATTCCGTCAAAAACTTTGGTTGCCGCGGCATGTGAAAATGGGAATCTTAAGTAAATCTGTAAAAATCTTTAAAAATTTTCTCCTCCTTAACCAGTAGGCCAATCAAACTGAAACTTAGCAGGGATGTTCCTTGGGTGAAGTTCTACAAAAGTTGTTAAAAGAATTTAATTCTGTCAAAATCTTTGGTTGCCGCGGCATGTGAAAATGGGAATCTTTAGTAAATCTGTAAAAATCTTTAAAAATCTTCTCCTCCTAAACCAGTAGGCCAATCAGGCTGAAACTTTGCAGAGATGTTCCTTGGATTAAGTTCTACAAAAGTTGTTAAAAGAATTTAATTCCGTCAAAAACTTTGGTTGCCGCGGCATGTGAAAATGGGAATCTTAAGTAAATCGGTAAAAAATCTTTAAAAATTTTCTCCTCCTTAACCAGTAGGCCAATCAAGCTGAAACTTAGCAAGGATGTTCCTTGGGTTAAGTTCTACAAAAGTTGTTAAAAGAATTTAATTCCGTCAAAAACTTTGGTTGCCGCGGCATGTGAAAATGGGAATCTTTAGTAAATCTGTAAAAATCTTTAAAAATCTTCTCCTCCTAAACCAGTAGGCCAATCAAGCTGAAACTTTGCAGAGATGTTCCTTGGGTTAAGTTCTACAAAAGTTGTTAAAAGAATTTAATTCCGTCAAAAACTTTGGTTGCCGCGGCATGTGAAAATGGGAATCTTTAGTAAATCTGTAAAAATCTTTAAAAATCTTCTCCTCCTAAACCAGTAGGCCAATCAAGCTGAAACTTTGCAGAGATGTTCCTTGGGTGAAGTTTTACAAAAGTTGTTAAAAGAATTTAATTCCGTCAAAAACTTTGGTTGCCGCGGCATGTGAAAATGGGAATCTTTAGTAAATCTGTAAAAATCTTTAAAAATTTTCTCCTCCTAAACCAGTAGGCCAACCAAGCTGAAACTTTGCAGAGATGTTTCTTGGGTGAAGTTCTACAAAAGTTATTAAAGAATTTAATTCTGTCAAAAACTTTGGTTGCCGCGGCATGTGAAAATGGGAATCTTAAGTAAATCTGTAAAAATCTTTAAAAATTTTCTCCTCCTTAACCAGTAGGCCAATCAAGCTGAAACTTAGCAGGGATGTTCCTTGGGTGAAGTTCTACAAAAGTTGTTAAAAGAATTTAATTCCGTCAAAAACTTTGGTTGCCGCGGCATGTGAAAATGGGAATCTTAAGTAAATCGGTAAAAAATCTTTAAAAATTTTCTCCTCCTTAACCAGTAGGCCAATCAAGCTGAAACTTAGCAAGGATGTTCCTTGGGTGAAGTTTTACAAAAGTTGTTAAAAGAATTTAATTCCGTCAAAAACTTTGGTTGCCGCGGCATGTGAAAATGGGAATCTTAAGTAAATCTGTAAAAATCTTTAAAAATCTTCTCCTCCTAAACCAGTAGGCCAATCAAGCTGAAACTTTGCAGAGATGTTCCTTGGGTTAAGTTCTACAAAAGTTGTTAAAAGAATTTAATTCGGTCAAAAACTTTGGTTGCCGCGGCATGTGAAAATGGGAATCTTAAGTAAATCGGTAAAAAATCTTTAAAAATTTTCTCCTCCTTTACCAGTAGGCCAATCAAGCTGAAACTTAGCAGGGATGTTCCTTGGGTGAAGTTCTACAAAAGTTGTTAAAAGAATTTAATTCCGTCAAAAACTTTGGTTGCCGCGGCATGTGAAAATGGGAATCTTAAGTAAATCGGTAAAAAATCTTTTAAAATTTTCTCCTCCTTAACCAGTAGGCCAATCAAGCTGAAACTTAGCAAGGATGTTCCTTGGGTGAAGTTTTACGAAAGTTGTTAAAAGAATTTAATTCCGTCAAAAACTTTGGTTGCCGCGGCATGTGAAAATGGGAATCTTAAGTAAATCGGTAAAAAATCTTTAAAAATCTTCTCCTCCTTAACCAGGAGGCCAATCAAGCTGAAACTTAGCAGGGATGTTCCTTGGGTGAAGTTTTACAAAAGTTGTTAAAAGAATTTAATTCCGTCAAAAACTTTGGTTGCCGCGGCATGTGAAAATGGGAATCTTTAGTAAATCTGTAAAAATCTTTAAAAATCTTCTCCTCCTAAACCAGTAGGCCAATCAAGCTGAAACTTTGCAGAGATGTTCCTTGGGTTAAGTTCTACAAAAGTTGTTAAAAGAATTTAATTCCGTCAAAAACTTTGGTTGCCGCGGCATGTGAAAATGGGAATCTTAAGTAAATCGGTAAAAAATCTTTAAAAATTTTCTCCTCCTTAACCAGTAGGCCAATCAAGCTGAAACTTAGCAAGGATGTTCCTTGGGTGAAGTTTTACAAAAGTTGTTAAAAGAATTTAATTCCGTCAAAAACTTTGGTTGCCGCGGCATGTGAAAATGGGAATCTTTAGTAAATCTGTAAAAATTTTAAAAATCTTCTCCTCCTAAACCAGTAGGCCAATCAAGCTGAAACTTTGCAGAGATGTTCCTTGGGTGAAGTTTTACAAAAGTTGTTAAAAGAATTTAATTCCGTCAAAAACTTTGGTTGCCGCGGCATGTGAAAATGGGAATCTTAAGTAAATCTGTAAAAATCTTTAAAAATTTTCTCCTCCTTAACCAGTAGGCCAATCAAACTGAAACTTAGCAGGGATGTTCCTTGGGTGAAGTTCTACAAAAGTTGTTAAAAGAATTTAATTCTGTCAAAATCTTTGGTTGCCGCGGCATGTGAAAATGGGAATCTTTAGTAAATCTGTAAAAATCTTTAAAAATCTTCTCCTCCTAAACCAGTAGGCCAATCAGGCTGAAACTTTGCAGAGATGTTCCTTGGATTAAGTTCTACAAAAGTTGTTAAAAGAATTTAATTCCGTCAAAAACTTTGGTTGCCGCGGCATGTGAAAATGGGAATCTTAAGTAAATCGGTAAAAAATCTTTAAAAATTTTCTCCTCCTTAACCAGTAGGCCAATCAAGCTGAAACTTAGCAAGGATGTTCCTTGGGTTAAGTTCTACAAAAGTTGTTAAAAGAATTTAATTCCGTCAAAAACTTTGGTTGCCGCGGCATGTGAAAATGGGAATCTTTAGTAAATCTGTAAAAATCTTTAAAAATCTTCTCCTCCTAAACCAGTAGGCCAATCAAGCTGAAACTTTGCAGAGATGTTCCTTGGGTTAAGTTCTACAAAAGTTGTTAAAAGAATTTAATTCCGTCAAAAACTTTGGTTGCCGCGGCATGTGAAAATGGGAATCTTTAGTAAATCTGTAAAAATCTTTAAAAATCTTCTCCTCCTAAACCAGTAGGCCAATCAAGCTGAAACTTTGCAGAGATGTTCCTTGGTTGAAGTTTTACAAAAGTTGTTAAAAGAATTTAATTCCGTCAAAAACTTTGGTTGCCGCGGCATGTGAAAATGGGAATCTTTAGTAAATCTGTAAAAATCTTTAAAAATTTTCTCCTCCTAAACCAGTAGGCCAACCAAGCTGAAACTTTGCAGAGATGTTTCTTGGGTGAAGTTCTACAAAAGTTATTAAAGAATTTAATTCTGTCAAAAACTTTGGTTGCCGCGGCATGTGAAAATGGGAATCTTAAGTAAATCTGTAAAAATCTTTAAAAATTTTCTCCTCCTTAACCAGTAGGCCAATCAAGCTGAAACTTAGCAGGGATGTTCCTTGGGTGAAGTTCTACAAAAGTTGTTAAAAGAATTTAATTCCGTCAAAAACTTTGGTTGCCGCGGCATGTGAAAATGGGAATCTTAAGTAAATCGGTAAAAAATCTTTTAAAATTTTCTCCTCCTTAACCAGTAGGCCAATCAAGCTGAAACTTAGCAAGGATGTTCCTTGGGTGAAGTTTTACGAAAGTTGTTAAAAGAATTTAATTCCGTCAAAAACTTTGGTTGCCGCGGCATGTGAAAATGGGAATCTTAAGTAAATCGGTAAAAAATCTTTTAAAATTTTCTCCTCCTTAACCAGTAGGCCAATCAAGCTGAAACTTAGCAAGGATGTTCCTTGGGTGAAGTTTTACGAAAGTTGTTAAAAGAATTTAATTCCGTCAAAAACTTTGGTTGCCGCGGCATGTGAAAATGGGAATCTTAAGTAAATCGGTAAAAAATCTTTAAAAATCTTCTCCTCCTTAACCAGGAGGCCAATCAAGCTGAAACTTAGCAGGGATGTTCCTTGGGTGAAGTTTTACAAAAGTTGTTAAAAGAATTTAATTCCGTCAAAAACTTTGGTTGCCGCGGCATGTGAAAATGGGAATCTTAAGTAAATCGGTAAAAAATCTTTAAAAATCTTCTCCTCCTAAACCAGTAGGCCAATCAAGCTTAATCTTTGCAGGGATGTTCCTTGGGTGAAGTTCTACAAAAGTTGTTAAAAGAATTTAATTCGGTCAAAAACTCTGGTTGCCGCGGCATGTGAAAATGGGAATCTTTAGTAAATCTGTAAAAATCTTTAAAAATCTTCTCCTCCTAAACCAGTAGGCCAATCAAGCTGAAACTTTGCAGAGATGTTCCTTGGGTGAAGTTTTACAAAAGTTGTTAAAAGAATTTAATTCCGTCAAAAACTTTGGTTGCCGCGGCATGTGAAAATGGGAATCTTAAGTAAATCTGTAAAAATCTTTAAAAATTTTCTCCTCCTTAACCAGTAGGCCAATCAAGCTGAAACTTAGCAGGGATGTTCCTTGGGTGAAGTTCTACAGAAGTTGTTAAAAGAATTTAATTCCGTCAAAAACTTTGGTTGCCGCGGCATGTGAAAATGGGAATCTTAAGTAAATCGGTAAAAAATCTTTAAAAATCTTCTCCTCCTTAACCAGGAGGCCAATCAAGCTGAAACTTAGCAGGGATGTTCCTTGGGTGAAGTTTTACAAAAGTTGTTAAAAGAATTTAATTCTGTCAAAAACTTTGGTTGCCGCGGCATGTGAAAATGGGAATCTTTAGTAAATCTGTAAAAATTTTAAAAATCTTCTCCTCCTAAACCAGTAGGCCAATCAAGCTGAAACTTTGCAGAGATGTTCCTTGGGTGAAGTTTTACAAAAGTTGTTAAAAGAATTTAATTCCGTCAAAAACTTTGGTTGCCGCGGCATGTGAAAATGGGAATCTTAAGTAAATCTGTAAAAATCTTTAAAAATTTTCTCCTCCTTAACCAGTAGGCCAATCAAACTGAAACTTAGCAGGGATGTTCCTTGGGTGAAGTTCTACAAAAGTTGTTAAAAGAATTTAATTCTGTCAAAATCTTTGGTTGCCGCGGCATGTGAAAATGGGAATCTTTAGTAAATCTGTAAAAATCTTTAAAAATCTTCTCCTCCTAAACCAGTAGGCCAATCAGGCTGAAACTTTGCAGAGATGTTCCTTGGATTAAGTTCTACAAAAGTTGTTAAAAGAATTTAATTCCGTCAAAAACTTTGGTTGCCGCGGCATGTGAAAATGGGAATCTTAAGTAAATCGGTAAAAAATCTTTAAAAATTTTCTCCTCCTTAACCAGTAGGCCAATCAAGCTGAAACTTAGCAAGGATGTTCCTTGGGTGAAGTTTTACAAAAGTTGTTAAAAGAATTTAATTCCGTCAAAAACTTTGGTTGCCGCGGCATGTGAAAATGGGAATCTTAAGTAAATCTGTAAAAATCTTTAAAAATCTTCTCCTCCTAAACCAGTAGGCCAATCAAGCTGAAACTTTGCAGAGATGTTCCTTGGGTTAAGTTCTACAAAAGTTGTTAAAAGAATTTAATTCCGTCAAAAACTTTGGTTGCCGCGGCATGTGAAAATGGGAATCTTTAGTAAATCTGTAAAAATCTTTAAAAATCTTCTCCTCCTAAACCAGTAGGCCAATCAAGCTGAAACTTTGCAGAGATGTTCCTTGGTTGAAGTTTTACAAAAGTTGTTAAAAGAATTTAATTCCGTCAAAAACTTTGGTTGCCGCGGCATGTGAAAATGGGAATCTTTAGTAAATCTGTAAAAATCTTTAAAAATTTTCTCCTCCTAAACCAGTAGGCCAACCAAGCTGAAACTTTGCAGAGATGTTTCTTGGGTGAAGTTCTACAAAAGTTATTAAAGAATTTAATTCTGTCAAAAACTTTGGTTGCCGCGGCATGTGAAAATGGGAATCTTAAGTAAATCTGTAAAAATCTTTAAAAATTTTCTCCTCCTTAACCAGTAGGCCAATCAAGCTGAAACTTAGCAGGGATGTTCCTTGGGTGAAGTTCTACAAAAGTTGTTAAAAGAATTTAATTCCGTCAAAAACTTTGGTTGCCGCGGCATGTGAAAATGGGAATCTTAAGTAAATCGGTAAAAAATCTTTTAAAATTTTCTCCTCCTTAACCAGTAGGCCAATCAAGCTGAAACTTAGCAAGGATGTTCCTTGGGTGAAGTTTTACGAAAGTTGTTAAAAGAATTTAATTCCGTCAAAAACTTTGGTTGCCGCGGCATGTGAAAATGGGAATCTTAAGTAAATCGGTAAAAAATCTTTTAAAATTTTCTCCTCCTTAACCAGTAGGCCAATCAAGCTGAAACTTAGCAAGGATGTTCCTTGGGTGAAGTTTTACGAAAGTTGTTAAAAGAATTTAATTCCGTCAAAAACTTTGGTTGCCGCGGCATGTGAAAATGGGAATCTTAAGTAAATCGGTAAAAAATCTTTAAAAATCTTCTCCTCCTTAACCAGGAGGCCAATCAAGCTGAAACTTAGCAGGGATGTTCCTTGGGTGAAGTTTTACAAAAGTTGTTAAAAGAATTTAATTCCGTCAAAAACTTTGGTTGCCGCGGCATGTGAAAATGGGAATCTTAAGTAAATCGGTAAAAAATCTTTAAAAATCTTCTCCTCCTAAACCAGTAGGCCAATCAAGCTTAATCTTTGCAGGGATGTTCCTTAGGTGAAGTTCTACAAAAGTTGTTAAAAGAATTTAATTCGGTCAAAAACTCTGGTTGCCGCGGCATGTGAAAATGGGAATCTTTAGTAAATCTGTAAAAATCTTTAAAAATCTTCTCCTCCTAAACCAGTAGGCCAATCAAGCTGAAACTTTGCAGAGATGTTCCTTGGGTGAAGTTTTACAAAAGTTGTTAAAAGAATTTAATTCCGTCAAAAACTTTGGTTGCCGCGGCATGTGAAAATGGGAATCTTAAGTAAATCTGTAAAAATCTTTAAAAATTTTCTCCTCCTTAACCAGTAGGCCAATCAAGCTGAAACTTAGCAGGGATGTTCCTTGGGTGAAGTTCTACAGAAGTTGTTAAAAGAATTTAATTCCGTCAAAAACTTTGGTTGCCGCGGCATGTGAAAATGGGAATCTTAAGTAAATCGGTAAAAAATCTTTAAAAATCTTCTCCTCCTTAACCAGGAGGCCAATCAAGCTGAAACTTAGCAGGGATGTTCCTTGGGTGAAGTTTTACAAAAGTTGTTAAAAGAATTTAATTCTGTCAAAAACTTTGGTTGCCGCGGCATGTGAAAATGGGAATCTTTAGTAAATCTGTAAAAAATCTTTAAAAATCTTCTCCTCCTAAACCAGTAGGCCAATCAAGCTGAAACTTTGCAGAGATGTTCCTTGGGTTAAGTTCTACAAAAGTTGTTAAAAGAATTTAATTCCGTCAAAAACTTTGGTTGCCGCGGCATGTGAAAATGGGAATCTTAAGTAAATCGGTAAAAAATCTTTAAAAATTTTCTCCTCCTTAACCAGTAGGCCAATCAAGCTGAAACTTAGCAAGGATGTTCCTTGGGTGAAGTTTTACAAAAGTTGTTAAAAGAATTTAATTCCGTCAAAAACTTTGGTTGCCGCGGCATGTGAAAATGGGAATCTTAAGTAAATCTGTAAAAATCTTTAAAAATCTTCTCCTCCTAAACCAGTAGGCCAATCAAGCTGAAACTTTGCAGAGATGTTCCTTGGGTTAAGTTCTACAAAAGTTGTTAAAAGAATTTAATTCGGTCAAAAACTTTGGTTGCCGCGGCATGTGAAAATGGGAATCTTAAGTAAATCGGTAAAAAATCTTTAAAAATTTTCTCCTCCTTTACCAGTAGGCCAATCAAGCTGAAACTTAGCAAGGATGTTCCTTGGGTGAAGTTTTACAAAAGTTGTTAAAAGAATTTAATTCCGTCAAAAACTTTGGTTGCCGCGGCATGTGAAAATGGGAATCTTTAGTAAATCTGTAAAAATCTTTAAAAATCTTCTCCTCCTAAACCAGTAGGCCAATCAAGCTGAAACTTTGCAGAGATGTTCCTTGGTTGAAGTTTTACAAAAGTTGTTAAAAGAATTTAATTCCGTCAAAAACTTTGGTTGCCGCGGCATGTGAAAATGGGAATCTTTAGTAAATCTGTAAAAATCTTTAAAAATTTTCTCCTCCTAAACCAGTAGGCCAACCAAGCTGAAACTTAGCAGGGATGTTCCTTGGGTGAAGTTCTACAAAAGTTGTTAAAAGAATTTAATTCCGTCAAAAACTTTGGTTGCCGCGGCATGTGAAAATGGGAATCTTAAGTAAATCGGTAAAAAATCTTTAAAAATCTTCTCCTCCTTAACCAGGAGGCCAATCAAGCTGAAACTTAGCAGGGATGTTCCTTGGGTGAAGTTTTACAAAAGTTGTTAAAAGAATTTAATTCCGTCAAAAACTTTGGTTGCCGCGGCATGTGAAAATGGGAATCTTTAGTAAATCTGTAAAAATCTTTAAAAATCTTCTCCTCCTAAACCAGTAGGCCAATCAAGCTGAAACTTTGCAGAGATGTTCCTTGGGTTAAGTTCTACAAAAGTTGTTAAAAGAATTTAATTCCGTCAAAAACTTTGGTTGCCGAGGCATGTGAAAATGGGAATCTTAAGTAAATCGGTAAAAAATCTTTAAAAATTTTCTCCTCCTTAACCAGTAGGCCAATCAAGCTGATACTTTGCAGAAATGTTCCTTGGGTGAAGTTCTACAAAAGTTGTTAAAAGAATTTAATTCTGTCAAAAACTTTGGTTGCCGCGGCATGTGAAAATGGGAATCTTAAGTAAATCTGTAAAAATCTTTAAAAATTTTCTCCTCCTTAACCAGTAGGCCAATCAAGCTGAAACTTAGCAGGGATGTTCCTTGGGTGAAGTTCTACAAAAGTTGTTAAAAGAATTTAATTCCGTCAAAAACTTTGGTTGCCGCGGCATGTGAAAATGGGAATCTTAAGTAAATCGGTAAAAAATCTTTTAAAATTTTCTCCTCCTTAACCAGTAGGCCAATCAAGCTGAAACTTAGCAAGGATGTTCCTTGGGTGAAGTTTTACGAAAGTTGTTAAAAGAATTTAATTCCGTCAAAAACTTTGGTTGCCGCGGCATGTGAAAATGGGAATCTTAAGTAAATCGGTAAAAAATCTTTAAAAATCTTCTCCTCCTTAACCAGGAGGCCAATCAAGCTGAAACTTAGCAGGGATGTTCCTTGGGTGAAGTTTTACAAAAGTTGTTAAAAGAATTTAATTCCGTCAAAAACTTTGGTTGCCGCGGCATGTGAAAATGGGAATCTTTAGTAAATCTGTAAAAATCTTTAAAAATCTTCTCCTCCTAAACCAGTAGGCCAATCAAGCTGAAACTTTGCAGAGATGTTCCTTGGGTTAAGTTCTACAAAAGTTGTTAAAAGAATTTAATTCCGTCAAAAACTTTGGTTGCCGCGGCATGTGAAAATGGGAATCTTAAGTAAATCGGTAAAAAATCTTTAAAAATTTTCTCCTCCTTAACCAGTAGGCCAATCAAGCTGAAACTTAGCAAGGATGTTCCTTGGGTGAAGTTTTACAAAAGTTGTTAAAAGAATTTAATTCCGTCAAAAACTTTGGTTGCCGCGGCATGTGAAAATGGGAATCTTTAGTAAATCTGTAAAAATTTTAAAAATCTTCTCCTCCTAAACCAGTAGGCCAATCAAGCTGAAACTTTGCAGAGATGTTCCTTGGGTGAAGTTTTACAAAAGTTGTTAAAAGAATTTAATTCCGTCAAAAACTTTGGTTGCCGCGGCATGTGAAAATGGGAATCTTAAGTAAATCTGTAAAAATCTTTAAAAATTTTCTCCTCCTTAACCAGTAGGCCAATCAAGCTGAAACTTAGCAGGGATGTTCCTTGGGTGAAGTTCTACAAAAGTTGTTAAAAGAATTTAATTCCGTCAAAAACTTTGGTTGCCGCGGCATGTGAAAATGGGAATCTTAAGTAAATTGGTAAAAAATCTTTAAAAATCTTCTCCTCCTTAACCAGGAGGCCAATCAAGCTGAAACTTAGCAGGGATGTTCCTTGGGTGAAGTTTTACAAAAGTTGTTAAAAGAATTTAATTCTGTCAAAAACTTTGGTTGCCGCGGCATGTGAAAATGGGAATCTTTAGTAAATCTGTAAAAATCTTTAAAAATCTTCTCCTCCTAAACCAGTAGGCCAATCAAGCTGAAACTTTGCAGAGATGTTCCTTGGATTAAGTTCTACAAAAGTTGTTAAAAGAATTTAATTCCGTCAAAAACTTTGGTTGCCGCGGCATGTGAAAATGGGAATCTTAAGTAAATCGGTAAAAAATCTTTAAAAATTTTCTCCTCCTTAACCAGTAGGCCAATCAAGCTGAAACTTAGCAAGGATGTTCCTTGGGTGAAGTTTTACGAAAGTTGTTAAAAGAATTTAATTCCGTCAAAAACTTTGGTTGCCGCGGCATGTGAAAATGGGAATCTTTAGTAAATCTGTAAAAATCTTTAAAAATCTTCTCCTCCTAAACCAGTAGGCCAATCAAGCTGAAACTTTGCAGAGATGTTCCTTGGGTGAAGTTTTACAAAAGTTGTTAAAAGAATTTAATTCCGTCAAAAACTTTGGTTGCTGCGGCATGTGAAAATGGGAATCTTAAGTAAATCTGTAAAAATCTTTAAAAATTTTCTCCTCCTTAACCAGTAGGCCAATCAAGCCGAAACTTAGCAGGGATGTTCCTTGGGTGAAGTTCTACAAAAGTTGTTAAAAGAATTTAATTCCGTCAAAAACTTTGGTTGCCGAGGCATGTGAAAATGGGAATCTTAAGTAAATCTGTAAAAATCTTTAAAAAATTTCTCCTCCTTAACCAGTAGGCCAATCAAGCTGAAACTTAGCAGGGATGTTCCTTGGGTGAAGTTCTACAAAAGTTGTTAAAAGAATTTAATTCCGTCAAAAACTTTGGTTGCCGCGGCATGTGAAAATGGGAATCTTAAGTAAATCTGTAAAAATCTTTAAAAATTTTCTCCTCCTTAACCAGTAGGCCAATCAAGCTGAAACTTAGCAAGGATGTTCCTTGGGTGAAGTTTTACGAAAGTTGTTAAAAGAATTTAATTCCGTCAAAAACTTTGATTGCCGCGGCATGTGAAAATGGGAATCTTGAGTAAATCGGTAAAAAATCTTTAAAAATCTTCTCCTCCTTAACCAGGAGGCCAATCAAGCTGAAACTTAGCAGGGATGTTCCTTGGGTGAAGTTTTACAAAAGTTGTTAAAAGAATTTAATTCCGTCAAAAACTTTGGTTGCCGCGGCATGTGAAAATGGGAATCTTAAGTAAATCTGTAAAAATCTTTAAAAATCTTCTTCTCCTAAACCAGTAGGCCAATCAAGCTGAAACTTTGCAGAGATGTTCCTTGGGTTAAGTTCTACAAAAGTTGTTAAAAGAATTTAATTCCGTCAAAAACTTTGGTTGCCGCGGCATGTGAAAATGGGAATCTTAAGTAAATCGGTAAAAAATCTTTAAAAATTTTCTCCTCCTTAACCAGTTGGCCAATCAAGCTGAAACTTAGCAAGGATGTTCCTTGGGTGAAGTTCTACAAAAGTTGTTAAAAGAATTTAATTCCGTCAAAAACTTTGGTTGCCGCGGCATGTGAAAATGGGAATCTTAAGTTAATCGGTAAAAAATCTTTAAAAATTTTCTCCTCCTTAACCAGTAGGCCAATCAAGCTGAAACTTAGCAGGGATGTTCCTTGGGTGAAGTTCTACAAAAGTTGTTAAAAGAATTTAATTCTGTCAAAAACTTTGGTTGCCGCGGCATGTGAAAATGGGAATCTTAAGTAAATCGGTAAAAAATCTTTAAAAATTTTCTCCTCCTTAACCAGTAGGCCAATCAAGCTGAAACTTAGCAAGGATGTTCCTTGGGTGAAGTTTTACGAAAGTTGTTAAAAGAATTTAATTCCGTCAAAAACTTTGGTTGCCGCGCATGTGAAAATGGGAATCTTAAGTAAATCTGTAAAAAATCTTTAAAAAATTTCTCCTCCTTAACCATTAGGCCAATCAAGCTGAAACTTAGCAGGGATGTTCCTTGGGTGAAGTTCTACAAAAGTTGTTGAAAGAATTTAATTCTGTCAAAAACTCTGGTTGTCGCGGCATGTGAAAATGGGAATCTTTGTAAATCTGTAAAAATCTTTAAAAAATTTCTCCTCCTTAACCAGTAGGCCAATCAATCTAAAACTTTGCAGGGATGTTTTTTAGGTGAAGCTCTTCAAAAGTTGTTAAAAGAATTCCATGAACTCTTGTAACTGTGGCATATGAAAAAGGGAAATTTTAGAAAATCTTTGTTGTCTTTTTTTTAACAGACTACATGGCCAAAGGCATTTATATTTTATATAGAGCTTAATCATATTGTTCTCAACCAAGTTTTTTTAAATATTTAATCTCTGGGGTCAAAAATTGCCCTTCCCCTGAGGTCCGAAGTTTGGAAAAATGCTTAATTGGAGCAATTTCAAAAGACTTCTCTTAAACTATAAGGTCTAGGCTATTCATATTTGGTATTGGGCATAACTAGATGGTTTTGTACCATATCACTAAAAGTTGTCTTCTTCAGGTCAAAAAAAGCTCTGCACTAGGGGTCCAAAATTTGGAAAAACGCAAAATTTTAATATGTTAAAAAAAAAAATCTTCATTTTAACCCTTTCCTGTTTTGCAAAATTTTAGACCCATCCAAATTCAAAGGTTTTGCAGACGAAAATTTGAAGTTGATTTTATTTGAAAATTAACCATTCAGTAGGGTAGAGAATTTTGCGGAAAAAGAAGAAATTGCTTGTTACAAGCAATTTCTTCTTTTCCCACAATGTTTTCTTAATTATGAAATGACGGGGACGTAAAAACCAGGGATTAACCAGGAAAGGGTTAAGGAGGAGGGCATTTATATTTTGAGTGTAGCATAGCCTGGCTGTTATCTATCTGTTTTGATCAAATTATGCTTGTAGGTTAATAAACACCCCTTCCCTGGGTGTCCAAAGTTAGTAAAAATGCTCAATTAGACCATGTTCAATAGTCTTTTCCTCCCAATCTAAAAAGTCTAAGGCATTATTTTGTATATAGCATATCCAGATGGTTCCCTACCATGTTAGCTAAAATCTTAGCCCTGGGATAAAACATGGCACTGCCCCAGAGGTCAAAAATTTTTGAAAACGCCCAATTAGAGCAACATCAAAAGTCTTCTCCTTCTAAAAAATAAGGTGGCGGGCATACATATTTGGTATGTAGCATGACTAAATAATTTTGTACTACATAACAGGAAAACATGCTCTTAGGATAAAAAATGTCTATGTTCCTGGGGTTTAAAATTGCGTAAATTGCATTGAAAGAATTCTTCTTAAATATAGGTTCCAGAGCATTTACATTAAAAACAAAGGATAACATTATTGTTATCTACCATGTTTATATCCTTTTGACAAACATGGCCCTTCCCAAGGCATCCAAGGATATGAAAAATGCTCAATAAGAGCATGTTCAAATATTTTCCACTCCTCATGTATAAGTTGTAATGCATTCATATTTTGATTTATAGTACATCCAGATTGTTCTCTACCAAGGTTGCTAAAATTACACCCATTGAAGTTGCAGACTGTAATTAGAGTTTGATTGAAATCTAAATACAAAGAATTTCAGGTAGAAAACACTGTGAGAAATGGAATAATTGCTTGTCACTCCCTTTCTCACTATGTATTTTTCAAACCTGTTTTCCCTGAGGGTGACAAATTCTGGGGTAGTTTGGTAATGGATTAAACTATAAAACCAAAGGCATTCATTATTATTGTAAAGCATTACTGGATTGTTTTGTACAAAGCCCAAAATCTTATATATCTTTTATTTATTTTGCTCAAGTTGTGTCTTTTTTATACTAAAAAGTACTGTAATTTGGAGATACCTCAGGTGAGCGATTTAGGACCATCATGGTCCTCTTGTTTTTTTTTTGGGGGGGGGGGGGGGGGCATTAGTCAAGTATTAAGTACATAATTGAATCTTGATTATAAAACTTTATCAACAATATAACTTATATGACATTTGACCTAGGACCTTGAAACTTGTTACCCGTTACACAAAGGGGGTGCCCTCTTGTTTTGGGATAACATAGGTCAAAGGTCAACTGTGCTATGAGATTGACAAAATGCTGGTTAGGTACGAGTCGGCCTTGCGAGAATTCTATTTTATCAAATGATGTCTTATTGACTTAATTATAGGTCCAAGATCAAATCACTTGATCACTGTGACCAGGTCGTTGTCAGCGTCTGCATCAGTGCGCCGTTGTCCGAAACTTGACATTTTTTTAAAAGATGTTTATGAACTGTTTCATGATTTCTTTAGGTCTGATAAGTCCATAGAAAATGCACAGCTAAAGAGTCAATTTTGTTTACAGAAATACATTCAACCAGTGATCATAAGCCTGCACCGGATAAAAGTAGTTTCGTTTATTTTTCGTCTGACTACCTTAGGATTTCACAATATGAGCGACGCCTCACCCATTGACGCCAAGTTTTTACGGGTGATATGTGACGATACAGGACGAATCCAATGGGAGCTCCACCTGGTTCTTCAACATGCTCGTGTATAGCACTGTCTACACAGGGCGTTTCATCCGAACCTTAGTTGAGTCAGAGCGGGGCTCGAACCTGTGTCCTCTAGGGTTGAAGTCGAATGATGCACACTGGATTTTGTGATTTATAGATCACGTTATCGTACGTACAAGTCAGTTGTTTATTAAGCCTAAATCGGAAAGCAGTAGTAATGAGATTTGGGTCGCCCAACAACAAGACTCTTGTAGAGGCTTGTTTCAAAGATGCCATTAATCTGCTTGCTTGTGAAAGAAAAGCTAGAAAAAACAGAAACCCGCTATTTACAAGGTTAATGTAACTGAAATACCCGACAATATACATAATCATCATATCCAAAATAATCCTTGTTTCCCATTTACATAAAATTCACCCATTCCCACACCAGAAGTTTGAGACTGGTCAAAATTCAAAGGAATTGTAGACGTAATTTAATTTAAAGTTAGTGAAATTTTAGATTTTTTCAACTTCTGGGTAAAAAAACTTTGTACAAAATGAAGAAATTGCTTGTTACAAGCAATTGCTTCATTTTCCACAACGTTTTCTTTATGGTTATTCTTGAGGGGTGTTTAAAAGCGTCATTGTGTCGGAATGGGTTAAAGCACCTGTATATTCCGTGACTGACCGGGCTCCTGTGTTTTCTATAATCCTTTTTTTATGCGCTGAAGAAAAAACATGTATAACTATAGAAAAAAATCGTGGCAAAAGAAGAAAACGCTGATAACCAGCATTTTCTTCTTTTCCCACAATATTTTTTACCCTATCTGACCGTGAAAGAGTTTACATATTTGGACATATTCAAAATGTCTTCTGCAACTTCTTTGAAACTGGACCAGTCTAAAATTGTGTAGGGTCTGATTATTAGATTTTTCAAATTCCACTTGCTTTTAATTGTCCTCTACAACATCTCCCAAAATGGACAGTTAAAGTTGAACAACAGGAAAGGGTTAAATGTGTCCTCGTGTTCTATAAAAAAAAAAAGCAATTAGCATGAATCATAATTTGCAAATTAAACCGAAAACACACATATAAATCGCATAATGAAAGCAGTCAAATGCCAGGAATTCCATTGAATATTGTGCTATTGATGGTTCTATCTGAAGTTATTCACATTCTCTCTTTTCTTTCAACAGTCTAATTTTATATTAATTTTAGGATTACGATACAGGTGGACCTGACCATTCTCTATACGTATATATGCTCTGTACCTGGGGATCCCAGTCTTAATGCTTTAGGACTAATTTGAAAGTTTGAAAGGAGGAGACAACTTTTCCTATCTCTGGATCCAGGGGTAATAATTTCAGAAAGAAGTCAATCAACTGATACTTCATGCAAAATATCAAGGCTCTACGCCTTGTGTGTTAGGAAAAAGATATGTAATGATTATTTTCAGTTTTGTTGCCATTGCAACCAGAGTTTTGAGCAGATTTCAATTGTTTTAGCTTTTTTAAACAGGAACACCCACGAAACGTTTCTGCCAAATTCGGTTCAAATCAGACAAATGGTTTTGGAAGGATATATAGCGTTTAAAAATCATTCTTTATTTAGGGAATATTTTACAAAATTTTGTTCAAATTAGCCCAATGGTTTGGGATATGTCGTTTCAAAATCGTCTTTTATTTCTATATAAACCTTGAGCCCCTGGGGACCCAAGGATTATGATTTTAGCTGTTTTGAAAGAGGTCAATATACAGACGTTTCGTGCAAAATATCAAGGCCCTACGCCTTCATGGTCAGGAGGTTGAAGATTTTCAAAGATTATGTGAAGAAGAAAAAAATTTTCAACGGATTTAATTCTTTTAGCTATTTCTAAAGGGGGCCACATAGGGATCATTCTGCCAAATTTGTTTCGAATTGGCCCAGTGCTTTTAGAGAGGTCGTTTAACCCTTTATTGTACAATCATTGCTTTTTACGTCCTTGTGATTTTGTACTTGAGAAAACATTGTGGGAAAAGAAGAAATTACTTGTAACAAGCAATTTCTTCTTTTTCCACAATATTTTCTACCATACCGAACTGTTGTTTTTCAAATTAAATCCACTTTAAATTGTCGTCTGCAAAACCTTTGAAATTGGACAGGTCTAACAAATTTTAAAACAGGAAAGGGTTAAAAATCGTTCTTTATTTCTTATAAGACCCACCCCATGGGCTCCGCCCCTGGGGAACCGAGAGTCATGATTTTTTAATGCGAAATATGAATGCTCTTCGCCTTCTGCGTCAGGAGAAGGAACATTTCTGCAAAATTTGGTTCAAATTGGCCATCTGGTTTGGGAGGAGATGTTGTTTAAAGAAGTTATTGACGCACGACGGACGGACGCCGGACAAAAGGTGATCAAAATAGATCACTTGAGCACTTCGTGCTCTGGTGAGCTGAAAGGCAAATCGTTGATTGGCGACTTTACCAATTAACAGTAGACAAAATTTTAGACTGGCCAAATGTGAAAGAAGTTGCATACGATAATAAAAAGTTTATGAAAATTTAGATTTTTTCAGCTAACGGGTAGAAAACATCGTACAAAATGAAGAAATTGCTTGCAACAAGCTGTTTGTTCGAATTCGACCTTTTTTCAACCGAAATATTTTTTTCTGAAAGGAGCGTCTTGCCCAACCCTTAGGACAAAACACCCCTGTGAAAGGAGCAAAACGCACCGAGGGGTGTTTTACCCCATTGTTTAAACTTATTTAATTTATATTGGTTGTGAAACAAGTTCTAATCTAGATTCCGCTTTCAGGGCAATGCACTTCGTTCTTACGCCAATTGAATAGGCCATCGAAAATTCTTCAATCTTGGTACCCGCTCCGAACGAGATTCGGCTTCTGTAAAGTAAGAGGCCGAAAATAGCTTGACCCAATTAAATTGGAAAAAAGTAACTTTGAAATGTTATGCTTAACCCCTTTTTTTTTTTTTTTTTTTTTCAAAATCTTGGACCTGTCCAAGTTCATAGGTTTTGCAGACGACTATTCCAAGTTGGTTTTACCTACAAAATAATCATTCTGGGGGATAGAAAGAATTGCGAAAAGGAAGAAATTGCTTGTATCAAGCAATTTCTTCTTTTTCCACCATGTTTTCTCGAGTATAAAAATAAAGGGACGTAAAAACCAGGCATTAAACAGGAAGGGTTAAAGGGGTCATTTCCGGGAATTCTGAAAGCCCTTTAACCCATTCCCACACGACAAAATTTTAGACTGGTCCAAATTGAAAGAAGCTGCAGACGACAACTTGAAGTTGATGGAATTTTAGTTTTTTTCCTTTTTTGGGATAGAAAACATTGTGGATAATGAAGAAATTGCTTGTAACAAGCAATTTCTTCATTTTCCACAATGTTTTCTAAAACTTTTTTATTGGGGAGCGTAAAAAGGAGGGATTGAGTTGGAATGGGTTAAGTCTACGCAGTCTGCGCAAACGGAGTTAGATAGATACTTTTCGCTTTTGACTATTGTTCTACACATACATGTAAAATTGACCAATCGCTGGCCCGCTTACTCCGTTGGCCCTGCCCAGTAACTCCAACAGGAAGCCCCCCTTCGACTTTAAACCGCGTAATTTTACAAAATTTATAGCAACCAGCATGTGATAAAAAGGTTGGTTGGCGATCTATAAGTCGCAATTCACGACGAAAATGCATGAATCCGCTTTTCGTATTAATACAGTGTGATAGTTGTTTAGGTTCACACCTTCATGAAAACAAAAATATATTCACTTCATCTCTTAATAATCTAATTTTCAGTTTCGTCTATCAAAAACGAGCGTTCTGATTGGTCGAAAAAAATTATTCATAACTCCATGAACAAAATTTTGAGCACGCAGCGATTTTGTATGCTTCCGCACAAAATAGTCCCATACAAAAAGATAGGAAAATTTGAAAAGCTTTTGTTTTGTTTCGCTCAAAGCTATTAAATAATAAGAAATGAAGAGAATATTTTTTTGTTTTCATGAAGGTATGAACCGAAAAACCTAGTCACACAATGTATGAATCCGCTTCGCGTATTCATACAGTGTGATTAGTTTTTTCGGTTCATACCTCCATGAAAACAACAAAAAATATTCACTTCATCTCTTAAAAAATAAGTAAGTTGTTGACGAGCGATAGAAGTATCAAAACTATAGACAGCCGTAGTTACGCTGTTTAAATCGTGCAACAACAAAAATAATTTATTCAACATTTACCTTCCGGCTTAAATGTATGGCTTGATTGGTCGATCTGTCAACTGAAGTATGTGTAAAAGACTTGCTAATATCCAGGAAGATTGATTTCCCTCATTTTCTGGCAATCCCCCCACACTATCCATCCTTCCTTCCATATATCCAATCTTCCAACCAATCCATCCATCTATTCATTGTTTTATATATCCACCCTCCAATTCGCCCATCTATCAATCCTCCCTTAAACCCATCCATCCCATTATTTATCCGTCCATCCATCTAATCTATCCTTCCAACAATTAACCGAACCTTCCATCAATCCACCCACCAACCTATCCATTCATTTATCCTTCCATACACCTATTCGTTCATTGATCCATTCATGCACCCTCAAATCCAACCATGCACACTCCAACCCATCCACATGTCAATCCTTCCGTCCATCTATATATCCATCTATTCTTACATATTTCCGTCCGTCTATCCATCTATCTATCTTCCACCCTCCCATCATTCCACTTATCCATGCTGGAGGATACATGCTTCGTTATTGGGGCTACCTGCTCCGGTGGGGACCCTGATTCCCACTCTCCACACATAATGATAGACAGGCCGTGTCCAGGGCCCGGTAAATAACCGTATCCCCGGCACCGCCCCCTGAGTAAGCTAATAAACGGCATTATTAAGTTTTTTTGTTTTTTTTAATTAATTGTAACACGTGACAAGCAAAATAAGATGAATCGTTGGCGACTTTGTTCAAGCCTATAGTTACGACCTCAAGTCACCACTAAACCATCAAAAACGCTTCATACAATTGTCGCCGAAACCACTGTGATTTGTGTGTGTGTGTGTGTGTGTGTGTTTTGGGTTTTTTGGGGGGGTCAGGGTTTTTTTTCAGTTTATTTTTGCATTGATAGCCGCGATCCGTCAATCTGTCCTATTTTCAAAACTTGTCGCATCACAAGTCGGATAGTCCGATGATTAGCTACCCATGTAGTGAAGAAAGAAAGACTAGGACTTGACTGGTAGATTCCGGCGGTATGGATCCTCTCTACAACGACTGCAGGCCGTCAGTCCGTCAACATCAATAAAACCCTGCGGTTCAGTCTATTGCTTAAATCGTTTTATTGTACGGTATACTTCGGGGAAGAAAGTCGGTATTGGAGCAGTGTATCAAGCAGGTCACAACTAAGGCGTCAATGAACGAAAGCGTGAATTAATCAGTGAATCCAAGTGCCGTTTACGCGCATAAATGACACGTGGATTCGCTGATTCATTCACGCTTTCCCTCATTAACGCCCGTGTTTAGTTGTTAGTCTCTTTTTATCCTCTGCAAAGCTTCAGTTAAATCTGTGACCCTCTACCAGAATCCGCCATGGTATTCAAAAAATATACATTAGATCCGAGTTTTTCCCTCAATTTATTTTCATAAAAATGAAATAGTGTAAATCCGTTAAAAACTATAAATGTAAACCACGCATTAGTTTAGTTTATACTAATTTATTTTAGTTCCATTGCGACGAAAGCTCAAAGCTTATAGAATCGCTCTCGAACACTCAAAATCCAGATGTTTTCACGGCCCTGAAAGAGAGGCGGAAGCTTTACACCCAATGCAGTACCCATTTTTACAGCTGGGTAGACTGAGGTTGGCTATTAAAGGCCTAGTTTAATCCTTCTTTATTTGCCCCCCCCCCCCCCAAAAAAAAAATGAGATATACAATTAACCACCTACTGAGAATTTAACGGCCTTATCTGATAAGGAAGCTGTATACAGTATACAAGGGATTAATTCTGCTATATTATCATGGATAAGTGTAGGATATATTTGCACTTTTTCTGCAACCAATTTGTGTCTTGAGATAATTATAAATTTTATTTGGTTATAATTGTTAATAAGTTTCTAAGATTTCCCCTTTGTCTCATTATTTCAACACTTTTTCTCTGTTAGTATGTCAAACTTTTTTAGTTTGTAAAACTGCTACAATATTAAGGAAATACTTCCATATTCTAAGCCAGGCGATAAATCAAAATGGAAAAAGTTTTTTTTTACTAGAATTTCTTACTTTACCCGATGTTTGAAGAAACTATTTTACCGCTTTACCCATTCCCACACATTACCGCATTTTTGCGTCAAAGAAAAATAGCTATGGAAAAGATTGTGTGAAAAGAAGGAATTGCTTGTAACAAGCAATTTCTTATTTTCTGACAATCTTTTCTACTTCATTTGTCCCTTTTTTTTAATCCAAACCTACTTTGTTTTGTTGTATTTCGTCTATGATTTCGGACCAGCGCTAAGATTTTTTGTCATTCGGGAATGGATTAAATTTCAAAAAGATCATGCATGTAAATTTCTTTCAATTACATTCAATCCAGCATTCTGCAACTTAGTCATTTTTCTTTCAATTATTTGAAATTGATTCAAAAGATTAAAAGCATGAAAAATGATAAGATGAAATTTAAAAAATAACCTTACTTTTGTTTCTATCAAATTCTCATCAGCATAAAGCTAAGGTGCAGCTATTGCATAATATTGACAAATTTTGACCATGGTCATCAATGGAATATACAAGATGATTAACCCCCTGTTGAGATTTACAGATAAGGCAATTAGCTTATCGGGAGGGGTCCAACATACCCAACATTCCGCTTAAATTAGGTCTTTGAGTGTCTTGCCCATGAACACACCCCGGTGAGACTGGGGCTCGGCTGAATCCGTGACCTTCAGAACACAAGTCAAGCACCTATACAACTTGGCCGTCGGGGCATTCTATTGATAACCTTCAGATGATCAGCTTGCTCACGACCAACAATCATAGTGATACAGCCGGGAAATTTGAAACAAGCGCGAAGGCTATTTTATGGTTTCATTTCACCCCGCCTCCTATATCCCTTCACCCCCCCCCCCCCTTCCCGTCTCTGGGTTTCCAAACTCCGTGTCGGAAAGAAGTAGTCATTGCACGTCTTTGAATTGGTCATTCACGCCCTGCTCACTCTTGGCTGCTCCCCCTGAATGTATCTCTTCTGGTCCCCAAATTTCTATCAAACATTTCTAATTAATTATTTAGACTTTCAACAAATGCGTTCCAGATCTTTCAGTGCGGGTGGTGTTACATATCTTTTTGACACTGGGTCAATTATTGCTTAAAGAGATGGGGACTTGTTCATGGTCGGCTCCTGATATGGGGAGAGCCGATGTACCTCCGTGCTCACACTTAATTATTTCAGACCTTTACGTCGATTCACGAGAATAATTTTATTCTTCATTTACCTTTAATACAACGATCTTTTTAGTACTTTGCTTCATGCAGAATGGAATCCCAATGATGTAATATGCAGAGGCATTTTTCCGTGTTAATCAATTAAAATTAGATTTTAGTTGTTTGGTTTTCGATTGTCATTGTATCAGATAAGTTCAAACTATTGCATTGCTTTTAGTGTGATTCGACCAAAAACAATCACTTTTGCATTTGCATCTCAATTCATTACAAGTATCGAAAACCCTTTCGCATCAAAATGACGTCATTTAGGGATATTGTTAATCTGCCATTTGAGCATATCCCACGCCGGGCCATTGACGTGGCATGTGCAACGAAATTCTCAACACGTCCGCCATTTTGACAGATCGACGCCTTTGTAACCACTAAGCAACAAAACAAAAACTGTTAATAACAAGTACCCAACTTCTATCCCTTAGTGAGACGAGCAAGTGAATTAATTGGCTACCAGAGAGAAGGTATATTTTATCATGGTGTCAATCAGGTTTGAATAATCGTAATATGCGGAAGATACTTCCGCTTTTAATAGCGGGTGGGGAAAGGCTGTCAAAATTAAACCATGTAGAAATGCTGGAAGTCTTTGTTGAATTCTTTACCGGCATGTCTAGAGTTACTCTATTACGACCGCTTGCTATTTGTATTACATCAGCTAGCTTAATAATGTCCACATGAGCAGAGAATCTTTTCTTTACAAGCATCACTGGTTCGTACGCCTAAAAGTCGAACCCGTCTTATGTCAGAAATTCAAAGTATTTCTCGTGTCAGAAGTTCAAAGTATCCGTTACATTAAAAAATAGCGACTGCACTCTGCTGTGTATCCTTATTATAGAGAGAGATTTTGCAGGTTGTTGTAATTTCCAGAATTCAAGTGTTATGGTTGAAACGATCTGAGTATATCCTTTATTTACAGGACGGAAATATGGATTTAAATGTATTCAGTAACATCTGTAACTGGTATGTGTGTTGAAAATGTAAAAATTCATTATCTCTAACATCTACAAAAAAGTTATTTGTTTCCAATAGCATCCACTAAATTATTTTTTTATTTTTATTTTTTTTTTTTTGCTGGTTGGGTCCATAAAACACCCATTCCCAATTAAAATAACACCCTCTTTTCCTAATATCAGGTTGTAAAATTCCCCAAACGATGACAATTCCTCCAGTGGAAGGAAATTCCACCTTGTGTGGCTTGATAATATTTTGAGCTGAAGTTATTTGGAATTCCTGTAGATCGAAATATTCTAGTGACATGAATGTATGATCTTGCATTGTTCTCAAACTGGGGTCAAGTGATTTTAGTTTGGAAACTTGGAAGTACAGGTGCTTCGAACGTGCTGGTTCTAAGAATAGGTTGGCTATTCCATGACCTTTCCATGATATATTTATTTGACCAAAAAATTGTGTAAGCCATTCTTGAAAACTATCAAATGACGCTTATTATCCCTGCCGTTTCAGAAAAGGGGATATGGTAATGGTCTCCGTCTGTCATTCCGCCCTTCTGTCACTTAACTTGTCCACAGCATATCTCTAAAAATATAATTACTACCCACTTGAAACTTCATAGGTCGATAGATCTCTTTGTGGAGAAGTGCAGTGCATAAGAACCACAACTCTTGCTTGCATAATTTTGGAGTTATTGCCCTTTATTGTTCTAAACACTAAGATTTTGTCAGGGGCATTTCTCTGAAAGTATAATAGCTATGAACTTGAATCTTCATGGGCATAATTTTTGAGTTATTGCTCTTTGTTGTTTAAAAGACTTAGATTTTATCCTGAGCATATTTCTGAAATTATAATAGCTATTATCAAATACGTTGAGGAGAAATGCAGTGCACAAGAAGCCTAAATCTAACTGGCTTCAGTTTACTATGAAGCTTTTAGGCGGGGGATGGCCAGGATTTAAATAGTAATCAAAACAAGGAATACTTACCTTCAGAATTATCATTACCAGTAAGAACTTTGATAAGTTCAATTTTTGTTTAGTTTTGTAGTTAAAACAAATTTGCAGTTGGAATTGTATTTGTTTTCAGACATGGTATTACCGCAACTGAATTTGTCCAAACAAACATTGTCAATGGTTGATATAGTGACAAACTTTTACAAAATAGTGATTTTAAAAAGTGCATGAAGCAAAGTACCAGAAATCTGTCTAAAACATGTGTATATAGCTACAGAGTTTGAAATGGGGTTTTTACTCCATCTTGAGTAGATGTTGCATTTGAAACAAATTCTCAGATAGCTCCTAGCTTAAGGTCTAATATTCAGTGCACTGGACATGTGTTTTCTGGATGACTTTATATTCTTTTTGAAGTGTTCAGTTTTTGTTGGCTGCACTGGCTGAAAGCAAGTGAGCTATTGTCACAATGAGTGTCCATTGTGCAAGCGTGTGTTTGTCTATAAACCAGGGGTGTGGAATTCCCATGCCGACTTGTCTGACACAGGCTTTTCTACCTGCGGGCAAGTACTTTTTCTGAGGCTACTTGTCCGTGGACAAGTAAATATCATGGCAAATCTTGGAAAAGTACTAAATAGATAGAAGAGATGAGATTGTGTGAAAAATATGGCTTCAGGGTTCTCCCCAGGCCCTTATGGCGTATCGGCCCCGATACGCCTTCATAAATTAAGAGAGTTTGCTGATACGCCTTCAGATCGCCGATACGCTTAAATTTGGTCACCCATACAGCTTAATTTCCAGCTGAAGAAAGGGTCAAGCAAACAATTAAAATTGGTTGCAGAAGCGCGGACACGACAGGCTCTTTATCTATAGAGTTGTATACCACGTATTAAATAACATCTCTATTGATAAGACCCTTACACTCTTACTAATTGGTGATTATTGATTTTTTTTCTCGCGTTTCCACTGGTACCTCGCTATCAGTCACCAAGGATGATGGGTACCATTAGTAAACAATGAATTCAACAATGGCGACCCGGTTTCGGAAAATTGTCACTTCGGCTGAGATTGGTCTAGTTAAAGTAAAAGATGTTGTTATTTGATGTGACAACTATCAAACTAAAGCCAAAGTGGTTTAAAATTTAATTTTTTGAAGGAAAGATTAATTGGGTCAGTTTATTTCATACATTGATCGCTGAAAACATTCCCTTTTCGCAATCTTTTTTCCTTACGAGAATTTGCCAAAATAATAAAGACTGATTTGTATAGAAGCCATCCTAGATAAACTTAGCTCATGTTTTCAACTCAGTTTAATAATTAAACACATGTATCTTCTGGATTAAGTCCATATATTTTTATCCCACATGGAGGGTATAATCTCAAACATTCGTACCCTGGTTTGTTCAACCCATTTTTCAATAAATTTGTTTTAAAAGTTTGATGAAAAATATTATTATACTTTTAGTAATCATCTAATGATATCTCATCCTCTCATGTTTTTACCCAAAAAGAAATAATACCCCATAAGACCAAAGTGCTGAAAGCACCTCAAGAAAAGAATGCCTTAGACCAATTAGGGACTTCTTTTTTTAAAAAGTAATGGTTTGATAATTATTTAGAATCAGGAAAAGATAATTCACTCGGTAATATGTGGATTTTGAAATTCAAAGTGCTGAAATCACTTAAAGAAGAGAAGAGTAAAGACACTTGTTTTATAAATTTGATCAAGTTTCATGTTATAATTTGAGAATTGAGGTTCAGATTGGACACTGCTGATATATAATACATTTTTATCAACTTATTGAAATCAAAGAGCTGAAAGTACTGTTAGAAGAATAGTTATAGTGTCAGACAGTCAAAGGCTTCTGAATGGGCAAATAATGAGCATTTCAAATTTTACACAGAGAATCTAATGGAGCTCTTTAAGATGCAAAATTTGAAGATGAAACCAGGTATTTCACACAGGAACCTTATATATACATTTTTTAAAATTACTGATAATAATTTCTATTTTTTTCTGATGAAGGGCATTTTTGTCAATCCAACACTCCATGCTTGTTTTAAAGAGTCCTAAAGGATATAATTTTTGGACAGACTTGATAAAATGGCCAAGCATGAAAAGCTAATCCTATCTAATAGACAAGCACTTGACACTTTTTTTTACTCATGAGACTTTTGGGTATATTCTTTCATTATCTTTCCTTTTCACATCCTTTTTTTTATCGGACAATTAAGTGCCCTTTTTAACAAATTGGATAGAGAGTTAAAATAAGCTGAGTAATGTCATAATTGGTTGGTATCAAAATAAGCCTCAGAGTATAAAAATCAACTTATAATAATTAAAAAGTTCAAGAATATTATTCAAGAGTAACTCTCAATAAAACAACAAGATGTCAAAATTCAAGCAAAAAAGCACCTTTAATGACCTTTATTATGTATTATGTATAGTCATACCAAGATGTTAACAGACAACACACCGCGCATTTGCCACTACGCCTTCAAAAATTTCTGGGGAGAACCCTGGGCTTATATGGGCAGGGGCTAATTTTCATATATAATATATACTAAAAAACCAGTGCTCCAGATAAGGTCCGTTTTTCCGTAATTTATGGACGTAGATTTGCTGGTTACGGACCGTTAATCATGTGTACGGACGTTATTATGTGCGAACGCGTAAACAAAAGGGAACTTACTCTTGTAGCATTTCATGTAATCACTTGGCTATTTCCGATATTGCCAAAAATCCCCATTATTTTGTTATTGTGTACCCCAATTACTGATCGATTTTCCGTCTCTTTCCGTGACAATGGAATGCAGACCGTGGGAAAATTTTTGTCAACAAGGACAGTACCCAGAATTGAATCTCTTTCTAATTTAATGTCATGAGTGATGTGAAACCAGGCGTTTCGACTGACTACATCGCAAAATGTCGAGATGGAAAACTTTGAAGATTTTTTTTTCAGTCGTCCACGGTCAAATCCCTCCCAAAGCCAGAAGAAATGAAAAGACCAATTATAGAGGAAATTGTTTGCTCTATCGTGGAGAAACATTTTCAAAGGCATGGTTTAGGGCGTAATACGTATATATTGATTCACTCACAGCAGTTTTGTTCTTGCCGGTTTGGAAATCTGTTTGAAATGAGAAATCAGTGATGATTCTTGATAGAAATGGTTTCTTGCTTAATTAAATGGAATTTGATACAAAATCGAAATGAAAATAAGTTTTGTTGCTGAGTAGAATGTAAAATCGATTCAAGACCATTCATAGAACTTAAGGAAGAGTTCGGGTGTCTACTACGGTAGATACTCGTATTCATAAAATGTCATATTTGATACTAAAGGTATGCTGGTACTGATCCTCATATCAAGTACTGATTTAAAATCATTTGGATCAGTACAGTACTGATACCTCTTGAAATTATCTGGAGCACTGAAAAACTTCAAAATCTTATGAAAAACTTTCAACCTAATTTTACAGAAATGATCCTTTGTCAGATTCCCTCATACAATATGGCTCAGTTAAAACATGGCATTATAGGCTGAGCTTATGTCCATAAATGCAGGGTTCTCCCCAGGCCATTATGGCGTATCGGCCCCGATACGCCTTCATTAATTAAGAGAGTTTGCCGATACGCCTTCAGATCGCCGATACGCTTAAATCTGGTCACCGATACGGCTTAATTTCAAGCAGAAGAAAGGGTAAAGCAAACCATTAAAATTGGTTGCAGAAGCGCGGACATGACAGGCTCTTTATCTATAATGTTGTATACCACGTATTACATAACATCTCTATTGATAAGACCCTTACACTCTTACTAATTGGTGATTATCGATTTTTCTCGCGTTTCCCACTGGTACCTCGCTATCAGTCACCAAGCATGATAGGTACCAATATGTAAACAATGAATTCAAAATGGCGACCCGGTTCCGGAAAATTGTCACTTTGGCTGAGATTGGTCTAGTTAAAAGTAAAAGATGTGGTTATTTGATGTGACAACTATCAAACTAAAGCCACAGTGGTTTAAAATTTAGTTTTTTGAAGGAAAGATTTATTGGGTCAGTTTATTTCATACATTGATCGCTAAAAACATACCCTTTTCGCGATCTTTTTTCCTTACGAGAATTTGCCAAAATAATAAAGACAGATTTGTATAGAAGCCATTCTAGTTATACTAAGCTCTTGTTTTCAACTTAGTTTAATAATTACACACATGTATCTTCTGGAATAAGTCCATTTATTTTTTATCCAACATGGAGGGCATTATCTAAAACATTCGTACCCTTGTTTGTTCAACCCATTTTTTTCAATAAATTTGTTTTAAAAGTTTGATGAAAAAAATTATTATACTTTTAGTAATCATCTAATAATATCTCACCCTCTCATGTTTTTTACCCAAAAAGATATAATACTCCCATAAAAATCAAAGTGCTGAAAGCACTTCAAGAATAGAATGCCTTAGACCAATTAGGGATTTCTTTTTATAAAAAGTAATGGTTTAATAATTATTTAGAATCAGGAAAAGATCATTCACACTATAATATTTGGAAAACAAAATCCTCTTTTGAAAATCAAAGTGCTGAAATCACTTAAAGAAGAGAAGAGTAAAGACACTTATTTAATAAATTTGATCAAGTTTCATGTTATAATTTGAGAAATAAGGTTGGACACTGCTGATATGTTATACATTTTTTATTAACTTATTGAATCAAATAGCTGAAAGTACTGTTAGATGAATAGTTATAGTGTCAGAAAGTCAAAGGCTTCTGAATGGGCAAATAATGAGCATTTCAAATTTTACACAGAGAATCTAATGGAGCTCTTAAAGATGCAGGTATTTCACACAGGAACCTTATAAATACATTTTTGAAATTACTGATAATATTTTCTATTTTTCTTCTGATGAAACGGCCGCCGCCATAGCGCAGTCGGTAGCGCGCCAGACTCCTAATCTTCAATCATGGGTGTCATGGGTTCGATCCCCGGCGGCGGCAAATATTCTTTCCGACAATTGTCTCTCACCAATGAGTGGATAATCGTAAACCTAAGTGAGATAGCAGCTGGAGGCTAGGAAAGGATGTAGTGGTAGTACTGGTGTGAGAAATACCAGGAATCCATTGTTAGGTGCTCCAGCCGCCGCGATATGACTGAAATACTGTTAAAAGCGGCGTTAAACCCCATTCAATCAATCAATCTTCTGATGAAGGGCATTTTTCGTCAATCCAACACTCCATGCTTTTTTAAAGAGTCCTCAAGGATATGATTTTTGGACAGACTTGATAAAATGGCCAAGCATGAAAAGCTAATCCTATCTAATAGACAAGCACTTGACACTTTTTTTTACTAATGAGACTTTTGGTTATATTCTTTCATTATCTTTCCTTTTCACATCCCTTTTATGAGACAATTTAGTGCCCTTTCCAACAAATAGGATAGAGAGTTGAAGTAAGCTGAGTAATGTCACAATTGGTTGGTATCAAAATAAGCCTCAGAATAGATAAATCGACTTATAATAATTAAAAAGTTGAAGAATATAATTCAAGAATAACTCTCAATAAAACAACAAGATGTCAATAATCAAGCTAAAAAGCACTTTTAATGACCTTTATTATGTATAGTCATACCAAGATGTTAACAGACAACACACCGCGCATTTGCCACTACGCCTTCAAAAATTTCTGGGGAGAACCCTGAAATGATATATATATTGAAAATTTTGTTCTCGGAAACTGGAGGATGCTCTGCAACCAAATTTCTTGGGAACGATATTTTAGTGATCGTTTATCAGATATTTTGATATTTTTTGATAAAGCATAGGAGGATTGACCGACATTTAGGTTGAGATCACAGTGTAAGGTAATCATTGCTACGGCTTGACAGAGAATATTTGTTGCATAAAAGAAAGTTGCTCCTATAGAGTTGAGCATATTTGTTTGTTTTGAATATTTCCATTTCTGGTCTGTGTATATTTGTTTATTTGCAAAGCTATTATTATTGAAATAAAACAAAAAACTTTATATACTGTTACAGATAATGTTAGAATTTTACTAATATTTCTCTGACTTGCAATTTAAAATGTAGTAAACAGTCTTTCAACATTGGAGTTAAAATACAGTTTTGCAGGGAAAATAGATTAGATAAATTTATAGAAGTAAACATTATGTCTCGGGATTTTTTTTGCTACTTCATTGGACGCCCCTACTGAATGTACAGAAAGAAGAAACTGCCACCATAGCTTTAAATGTAAGTGATGGCATTTTTTTCCATCAGAGTTTTCTTGAACTGCAAATAAATTTAATCCTAGACTAGTGAAACAAAACATGTATATATTTAGGTAACAATTTAATAAAGCATTATGTCAGAGACATATTAGTAAAATTATCTTAACCCTTGTCTTGCTGAGTCAAGAATATTCCTGTTTAACCAGAAGGTATAGACAAAAATCAACCTGCACAATACTTGCAGTCTGATCTTAGTCTACACCACCTGTCTGGCCCCATTCAAGCCAGAGTTATTAAATTAATTTCAAAATGGATAATGACCTACAACTAGTGCTTGCAGTACTTTCATCCCTTCAGTTTCAAGGTTATTTCAGAAAAGGATATAATTCCGCATGACAAGGGTTAAGATGAAAGCACTCAACAGTTAGTGTAAGGGCTTATTGTATAGTTTGTACAAAAGTTCAGCACTAACCCCTTGATTATTACCTGTTTCAGTATCCATACTAATAGTTCTGGTTTGATTGTGGTATATCTGCTTTACTGCTTTTACACTGTGAGCCGCCGTCATAGCGCAGTTGGTAGCGCGTCGGACTGTCAATCTCGAGGTCCCGGGTTCGATTCCCGACGGCGGCAGTCATCCTTTCCGACTATTTGTCTCTCACCAATGGGTTGATAATCGTAGACCTATGTGGGATAGCAGCTGGAGGCTAGGAAAGGATGTAATGGTAGTACTGGTGTGAGAAATACCAGGATTCCATTGTTAGGTGCTCCAGCCGCCGCGATATAACTGAAAGATTGTTGAAAGCGGCGTAAAACCCCATTCAAACCAAATTTACACTGTGTTATTTTCTTAAGTGTTGCTTTTAGAATTAAAATTATTATACATGTTAATGTTTAAGTTCAAATAATAACTGTTTGTTTTCCGGCTTTTAACTATAGAATGAAAAATAACTCTACCTAGTGAATTTTGTTTGATTAACAATTCTTCGAAATGATTTAAGTAGATAGGTTACTTTCTGACGGTCTCATTTCATAATGGAATTCACAACCATAATTATATGCATATTTATTGTCACAGGATACCAGCACAGATCACCATGGGTAATGTGTTTGCAAGTCTGTTTAAAGGCCTATTTGGCAAGAAAGAAATGAGGATATTGATGGTGGGATTGGATGCTGCTGGTAAAACAACCATATTGTATAAACTCAAACTTGGAGAAATTGTTACTACCATTCCAACAATAGGTAAGCTGCATTCTGTCAAAAATATTGTAATGAAAAATTCTCCTGTGAAAAAGGACATTGGTTTTAATAGCCACAACCTCCAATTATTCAAGCAGTGGTTCTGAAAGACTTCAAGCAAAAAAATTGATGAATTATTCAAACCCTATGGTAAAGTTGTGCTTGTATCATTGTTTGAAAAAAAAGTTCATTATGACATCCTTTAAACTAGACCAATTGAACCCATTCCAACTTGACCCTTGTTACAGTTTCTTCAATATTCACAATGTTTCTTAACACACACCCCTCCCCCTTGAAAAAAGATTTGCATAATTTCATAACAAAACAAGATGAAATTAGAAGGCTAAAAGTAAAATTAAATTATTTGCAATGACAGAATAATTTTGAATTTGAAAAATAAAAAAATCTTTAAAATAGTCTGTGCACTCCAAGGCTTAGAGCCTCTATGAAAATTGAAAAAAAATGTTTCTCTTTAACCTACAAGGGGTTGGGTTTTGGCCTATATTTGAAGAAAGAATGGTATAGTAAATTGTATACCATAAGCTTGACTATAAATCCATTACCACACAACTCTGCATTTTTACGTGTCAATTAGAGCCATTGTGAGAGAAAAGAGTTTGCTTCTTTGTAACAGTTTTCCACTCTCATTTTTCAATTTAAAAAATGATATTTTGTTGTCTGCAGCCTCTTTCAGTTAGATTTGTCTAAAAAATTTGTTTTTCGGAATGACTTGCATGGAACAGGTACAATGATCTGAGGTTTTGGAAGCCAGGTAACAATGTCCTCATGGTCTAAAAAGTGTGGGGACATCGTACAACATCTGTGGATCACACTAACAATTTAACCCTTTCCTGGACAAACCCGGGATTTTACGTCACTGTGATTTTATACTTGAGAAAACATTGTGGAAAAAGGAGAAATTGCTTGTAACAAGCAATTTCTCCTTTTCCAACAATTTTTTCTACCACATAGGATGGTCAGATTTCAAATTGCATGCATTTTTCATTGTCATCTGCAACCTCTTTCAAATTGGACCAGTCTAAAATTTCATAAAACAGGAAAGGGTTAAGTAAGGGGACAGTGTCTCTGTTGTCTTAAAAAACTGTGAACATTTAAGATTTTTTGTGGACAATCCTACAAAAATGCAGACTTTGCAGATAACTGTAGATCCTTTGTTTCATGTGCACAACGGCCAATACTCCTCTTGAGTTATACAGGCTATTAGATTGAAGAGATTTTGGTTTAAACTATTTCAGGTTTTAATGTAGAGACTGTAGAATACAAGAACATCAGTTTTACAGTGTGGGATGTCGGTGGCCAGGATAAAATTAGACCATTATGGAGACATTATTTCCAAAATACACAAGGTAAATATGAAGTGTAGTTCAGTATTGAGACAGCCGCCGTCATAGCGCAGTTGGTAGCGCGTCGGACTGTCAATCTAGAGGTCCCCGACGGCGGCACTCATCCATTCCGACTATTTGTCTCTCACCAATGGGTCGATAATCGTAGATCTATGTGGGATAGCAGCTGGAGGCTAGAAAGGATGTAATGGTAGAACTGGTGTGAGAAATACCAGGAGTCCATTGTTAGGTGCTCCAGCCGCCGCGATATAACTGAAAGAATGTTGAAAGTGGCGTAAAACCCCAATCAATCAATCAGTATTGAGACTATTTCCAAAATATGCAAGGAAAATAAGAAAACTCAATCCCTGTGGAGACATTTTTAGCTCTACTGGCCGAAGGCCACTAGAGCTATAGCGATGGCTTTTTCCTGTCCGGCGTCCGTGCGTCCGTCCGTCGTCCGTCCGTTAAACTTTTCCTTGTTTACGCGATAAAGTCTACAGTTTTCATCAGATTCTCTTCAAACTTTCACAGAATGATTGTACCATCATAAGGATCGTTCCTTTCGAAATTGGGTCAGATCCGTCAAGAAACACGGGAAAAGGGGCCTAATTAAAACTTATTTAAAAAATCTTCGTTTACGCGATAAAGTCCACAGTTTTCATTGGATTCTCTTCAAACTTTCACAGAATGATTGTACCAACATAAGGATCGTTCCTTTCGAAATTGGGTATGATCAGTCAAGAAACATGGGAAAAGGGGCCTTATGAAAATTTAATTAAAAACTCCATTAAAAATCCTCGTTTACACGATAGAGTCCACAGTTTTCATCGGATTCTCTTCAAACTTTCTCAGAATGATTGTACCATCATAAGGATCGTTCCTTTCGAAAATGGGTATGATCTGTCAAGAAACACAGGAAAAGGGGCCTTATGAAAATTTAATTAAAAAATCCTCGTTTACGCGATAGAGTCCACAGTTCTCATCAGATTCTCTTCAAACTTTCACAGAATGATTGTACCAACATAAGGATCGTTCCTTTCGAAAATGGGTATGATCCGTCAAGAAACACGGGAAAGGGGGCCTTATGAAAATTCATTAAAAATTCAATTAAAAATCCTCATTTACGCGATAGAGTCCACAGTTTTCATTGGATTCTCTTCAAACTTTCACAGAATGATTGTACCAACATAAGGATCTTTCCTTTCGAAAATGGGTCTGATCTGTCAAGAAACACGGGAAAAGGGGCCTTATGAAAATTTGATTAAAAAATCCTCGTTTACGAGATAGAGTCCACAGTTTTCATCAGATTCAATTAAAACTTTCACAGAATGATTGTACCAACATAAGGATCGTTCCTTTCTAAAATGGGTATGATCTGTCAAAAAACATGAGAAAAGGGGCCTTATGAAAATTTAATTAAAATTCAATTAAAAATCCTTGTTTACGCGATAGAGTCCACAGTCTTCATTGGATTCTCTTCAAACTTTCACAGAATGATTGTACCAACATAAGGATCGTTCCTTTCGAAATTGGGTATGATCAGTCAAGAAACATGGGAAAAGGGGCCTTTATGAAAATTCAATTAAAAACTCCATTAAAAATCCTCGTTTACACGATAGAGTCCACAGTTTTCATCGGATTCTCTTCAAACTTTCTCAGAATGATTGCACAAGCATAAGGATCGTTCCTTTCGAAAATGGGTTTGATCTGTCAAGAAACACGGGAAAAGGGGCCTTATGAAAATTTAATTAAAAAATCCTCGTTTACGCGATAGAGTCCACAGTTCTCATCAGATTCTCTTCAAACTTTCACAGAATGATTGTACCAACATAAGGATCGTTCCTTTCGAAAATGGGTATGATCCGTCAAGAAACACGGGAAAGGGGGCCTTATGAAAATTCATTAAAAATTCAATTAAAAATCCTCATTTACGCGATAGAGTCCACAGTTTTCATTGGATTCTCTTCAAACTTTCACAGAATGATTGTACCAACATAAGGATCTTTCCTTTCGAAAATGGGTCTGATCTGTCAAGAAACACGGGAAAAGGGGCCTTATGAAAATTTGATTAAAAAATCCTCGTTTACGAGATAGAGTCAACAGTTTTCATCAGATTCAATTAAAACTTTCACAGAATGATTGTACCAACATAAGGATCGTTCCTTTCTAAAATGGGTATGATCTGTCAAAAAACATGAGAAAAGGGGCCTTATGAAAATTTAATTAAAATTCAATTAAAAATCCTTGTTTACGCGATAGAGTCCACAGTCTTCATTGGATTCTCTTCAAACTTTCACAGAATGATTGTACCAACATAAGGATCGTTCCTTTCGAAATTGGGTATGATCAGTCAAGAAACATGGGAAAAGGGGCCTTTATGAAAATTCAATTAAAAACTCCATTAAAAATCCTCGTTTACACGATAGAGTCCACAGTTTTCATCGGATTCTCTTCAAACTTTCTCAGAATGATTGCACAAGCATAAGGATCGTTCCTTTCGAAAATGGGTCTGATCTGTCATGAAACAGGGGAAAAGGGGCCTTTATTAAAATTTAGTAAAAAAAATCTTGTTAACACTGTAGAGTCCACAGTTTTCATCAGATTGTATTTAAACTTTCTCAGAATGATTGTACCATCAAAAGGATTGTTCTTTTGGAAATTTGGTCAGATCCATCTGGAAACACGGGAAAAGGGGCCTTATGAAAATTTAATCGAAAAATCTTTTAAGAAATACTCTTTAACTCTCTGGAGTCAATAGTTTACATCCGATTCCCTTCAAACTTTCACAGAATGATTGTACTATCATAAGGATTATTCCTTTTGAAATTAGGTATGATCCTTCAAGAAACACAGGAAAAAGGGGCCTTATGAAATGTTTAATAAAAAATTCTCATTAATAATCTAGAGCCAACAATTTACAACGGATTCTCTTCAAACTTTCACAGAATGATTGTACCATCATAAGGATTGTACCTTTTGGAATCGGATATGATTCCTCAAGAAACATAGGAAAAGGGGCCTTATTAAGATTTAATTCAAAGATCTTTGTTAACACTCTAGAGTCCACAGTTTTCATCTGATTGACTTCAAACTTTCACAGAATGATTGTACCATCATAAGAATTGTTCCTTTCAAAATTTGGTATAATCAGTCAAGGACCACGGGAAAAGGGGCCCGATTAAAACTGGATTGAAAAAGTCCTCGTAAACACAATAGAGTCCATAGTTTTCAACAAATTCTCTTCAAACATTCCCAGAATGATTATTACATTATGTGGACTGTTCCTTTCGGAAGTAGGTTTGATCCATCAAGTTTCATGGGAAAAGGGGCCCCATGAAAATTTAATAAAAAAATCTTAGTTAACACATAATCGCCCTAGATTTCACCTGATTGACTTCAAACTTTCACATAATGATTGTACCATCATAAGGATTGTTCCTTTCAAATTGGGTCTGATCCATTGAGAAACATAGGAAAAGGGGCCTTAGGAAAATTCAATTAAAAAAATCTTAATTAATGCTTGTAAGTCCACAGGTGAGATGGGGTTGTCTTTATACTCAAACAGAATAATTATACTTTTGTAAGAAGAGTTCCCTTTGGAATTGGTTCAGATCCATCAAGTAACATGGGAAAAGGGGCTATATGAAAATTCAATTAATAAAACCCTGTTAACACAATAAAGCCCACAGCTTTGATCAGATTTTGTTGAAACTTTCACAGAATGATTGGAAGGTCATAACTATCATTCTTTTCATAACAGGGTTTGAACTGTCAAGAAGCACAGGAAAAGGGGCCTTTTGAAAATTTCATTTATAAATCCTTGTTACAAAGTCCAGAGATGTCATCGGATTTTCTTCAAACATTCACAGAATAATTGTACAATAATAATGATTGTTGATGTTTGCATTAGACCTGATCCGTCAAGTATCACAGGAAAAGGAGCATTATGAAATTTAATTTTAAAATCATTGTACCACAATAAAGTCAACAGTTTTCATCAGATTCTGTTAAAACTTTCACAGAATGATTATTCCATCATGAGGATTCTTTCTTTTCAAATTAGGCGTGATCTGTCTAGTATCATGGGAAAAGGGGCCTTAAAGAATTTTATCTATAATCCTTGTAACCAAGTCCAGAGCTTTCATTGGATTTTATTCAAACCTTCACAGAATCATTGTACAATAATTACGATTGTTGATGCTGACATGAGACCTGATCCTTCAAGTATCACAGGAAAAGGAGCCTTATGAAAATTTTATTTTAAAAATTTGACACCAAGATAAAGTCTGCAGTTTTCATCAGATTCTGTTCAAACTTTCACAGAATGTTTGTACCATCATAAGGATTGTTTCTTTCCAAATTGGGCCTGATCTGTCTAGTATCATAGGAAAAGGGGCTGTATGGAAAATTATTACCAAATCCTCATAAACACAACAATGCCCTCAGTCTTTATCAGAATCTCTTCAAACTTTAATAGAATGATTGTACCATATTTGGATTGTTCCTATGTAAATTAGGTCTGATTGGTTAAGTGACACAAGAAAAGGGACCTTATAAAAATTTTATTACAAAACATCATTATTACAATAAAGTCCTCAGTCTTTATCATTTTCTTCAAACTATCATTAGGATTGTTCCTTTGTACATTGGATCTGATTTGTTAAGTTTCACGGGAAAAGGGGCCTTGTGAAAATTTAGTTACAAAAATTCTTGACACAATTCAGTCCACTGTTTTCATTGATTCTCTTTAACTTTTAAAGAATGATTCTACCTTCATTAGAATTGTTCCTTTTGAAATTTGGTTTGTTCTGTAAAGTATCATGAGAAAAGGGGCCCTATGAATATTTCACTATAATTCATTAACACAATAAATTCCACAGATTAAACAGATTGATTGTACCATCATTTCAATCGTTGATTTTGACAGTGGATCTGACTATAGCAAGGGTCACATAAAAAGGGGCCTTATGAAAAACTCTCTTAAATATTCTGGTTAACACAATGATGTCCCTTGATTTCACCGGATTCACTTCAAAATTTCACAGAATGATTGTACAAATACTTAGATGGTTCTTTTCAGAACTGGGTACAATCCATCAAGTATCATGTAAAAAGGGGACATATGATTTTTTTTTAAATATTCTAGTAAACATAATGAATTCCCAATATTTCATCGGATTCACTTTTAACTTTCATAGAATGATAAAACCAACTGTAAAATATCACGGGAAATGAGAACTTGAATTTAATATCTTTGTTAACACAATAAAGTCAACAGTTTTATTGGATTCTCTTCAAAGATGCATGGAATAATTGTGGCATTCGAAACACAGGAAAAGGGGCCTTACAGATTATCATTCAAAACATTCTTGTGTATGTGATGAAGATCACAATCATTATCAAGTTGTCTTTTAAATTTCACAGGACAATTGTCGGGTTGTAAGGAAAGTTCCTTTTGGAATGAAATTGATCCATCAGAAAACACAGGAAAAGGGGCCTTATTGATTTTCATTCAAAACAATCCTGTTTATGTGATTAAGTCCACAATTATTGTCAGATTCTGATTAAATATTCACAGAATGATTGTAGGGTCATAAGGTTACTTTCTTTTGGAAATGGAGTGGATCCGTCATGAAACATGGGAAAAGGGGCCTTGAGGATTGTTGCTTAAAATGTTAAAGGGGATAAAGCCCCTTTTTTTTTCTTTATGCATTCTTCTTTGAGCAATTAACTTCCTTAAATATCAGATTTCTTTAACAGAAAACTTGATAACCAGTAGAGCGTCTCAGGCCCTCATGGGCCTCTTGTTTTTAAGCTCCACTGGCTGAAAGCCAACCAGCTATTGTCATAGTGTATGTTGTGTGTCTGTCCGTCAATATTTACTTTATAAACTTCTCTGGATGTAGGGAACAGAAATAAACCAAATCTGAGAAATGATCCTTGGGTGACCCGTTCTCTGATTCCTTCAAAGAATTTTGAGTGTATGAAAAACATGGCTTAAATGGGCAGGGCTAATTTCCATATATGGTGGAACCTTTAAGACTCTTCTTTCCAGAAACCAATTGCTGGATTTCAACCAGCTTTTTCAGGAATGATCATTGGGTGACCTTTTATCAGATTCCTTCAAATAATTAAGATCAAATGAAAATCATTGCTTCAATGGGTGGGGCTAATTTCTATATACGGTGAAACTTTTAAAAATTGAAGAAACAAATAGATTGTTTTCAACTCACTTTAACAGGAATGATCTTTGGGTGACCCTTTACCATATTTCTTTAAAGAATTCAGATCAAATTAAAAACATAGCTTAAATGGGCATGGCTAATTCCCATATTTGGCAAAACTTTTTAAAATCCTCTTCTCAGAATTCTATTAATAGAGTCCTATTAATGGATTTCAACCAAATTTTACTGGAATTATCATTGGGTGGCCTTAACCCTTTCCCGTTTTTTGAAAATTTTAGACTAGTCCAAATTGAAAGAGGTTTCAGACAACAATTTAAAGTGAGCACAATTTTAAAAGTAACCAACCTATAGGGTAGAAAATATGGTGGGATAAGAAGAAATTGCTTGTAACAAGCAAATTCTTCTTATCCCACAATATTTTCTTGAGTATAAAAACTCAGGCACTTACAATCCAGGGATTAACCAGGAAAGGGTTAATCAGATTCCTTCAAAGAATTCAGATCAATTGAAAAATTTGGCTTTAATGGGTGTGGCTAATTTCCATATATGGTGAAACTTTTAAAATTCTTCTAAGAAACCAATAGATGTTTTTCAACCAACTTTTACAGGAATGATCATTGGGTGACCCTTTATCAGATTCCTTTAAAGAATTAAGATCAAATGAAAAACGTGGCTTAAATGGGCAGGGCTGATTTCCTTATATGGTGAAATCTTTAAGAATCTTCTTTCCAGAAACCAATTGCTTGATTTCAACCAAATTTTACAGGAATGATCATTGGGTGACCTTTTATCAGATTCTTTCAAAGAATTAAGATCAAATGAAAAAACATGGCTGAAATGGGTGTGGCTAATTTCCATATATGGTGAAACTTTTAAAAATCTTCTTCACAGATATCAATTGATTGATTTCAACCAGATTCCGCTGCATTGATCCTTGGGTGACCCTTTATCAGATTCCTTCAAAGAATTCTGATGAGAAAGAAAGCATGGCTTTAATGGACAGGCTAATTTCCATATATTGTGAAACTTTTTAAAATCCTCTTCTCGATAAACATTTGATGGATTTCAACCAAATTTCACTGCATTGATCCTTGGATGAGCGTTTATCAGATTTTCAAAGAATAATAATAAGACAGAAAGCATGGCTTTAATGGACAGGCTAATTTCCGTTAATGGCGAAAGCTTTTAAAATCCAAATTTCACTTGAATGATGCTTTGGTGACCCCTTTTAGATTCTATGGAAAAAAAGAATTGAATGGCTATAAACATTGCTGAAATGGATTTGGTTAATTACCATATATGGTAAACAGTAAAAACCTAAAATCATCTCCGATTACAAACGATTTTAAGTTTTCAACAAAATTTCACAAAATGATCCTTTAGTGACTCTTTGTCAGATTCTTACATCCACCCATTACTGAGAGACAAATGTTGGGTAGGATATGTGCCACCGGGGATCAAACCCATGATAACCCATTCCGGAAGTTTGGGAGTTTGATGTGCTTCCAATTGCACAGCGGCTCACAATATGTAATATTAATATGTCAATGTAATGATGATGAGTATTGTACCAGACACTTACAATGTTTTTGCACTAAGCCACCAATCTGTTGGTTTGGATCAAATGTGAATGTACTGGTGTGAGAAATAAAGGGAGCCCCTGTATAGGTACAATATCGGTATAATGTAACAATATAACTGAAATAGTGTTGAAAGTACCATTAACCAATTCCAAGACGAGCCCTTCTTTTTACGCCCCTCAAGGAAAAACCTTTTGAAAATATTATCGAAAATAAATTGTTTGTTACTAGCAATTTCTTCATTATCCATAATGTTTCCTATCCAAAAGGGCATAGGTAAGGTACTTAGATTCCATAAACAAAAAATGTTGCTTGAAACTTCTTTTCATTGGATGTCATGGGTTTGATCCCTGGCAGCACACATCCTTTCTGACATTTGTCTCCTACCAATGGGTGAATAATCGTAAACCTAAGTGGGATAGCATCTGGAGGCTAGGAAAGGATGTAGTGGTAGTACTGGTGTGAGAAATACCAGGAATTCAGTGTTAGGTGCTCCAACCGCTGCAATATGACTGAAATACTGTTAAAAGTGGCGTAAAACCCCATTGAATCAATCAATCTGAAACTTCTTTGAATTTTGACCAGTTTAAAATGTTGTATGGTAATAGGTTAAATCCTTTATGAAAATAACAGACCAAAGTTAATGTTAAATATTTGTATTGCAGGTTTGATATTTGTAGTAGACAGTAATGATAGAGAAAGAGTAGGTGAGGCTAGAGAAGAGCTTATGAGAATGTTAGCTGAAGATGAACTGAGAGAGGCTGTTTTACTTATATTTGCCAACAAACAGGTAACTTTTATGTTGAAAAAACTTAACTATACTACCTGAGACTGAAGTGAAAATGTATTTGTACAGTCACCCTAATGATAGCAATACACTGCTTTATTGCTAATGATTCTATGCACAAAAATTATTTTTTTCTGTTTATCTGCGACAACAGTGTTGACAAATTGATGTCGCAATAAACTGGAGTAATTTGTGTTTAACCCATACCCACACAGCAAAATCTTAGACTGGTCCAACTTGAAAGAAGCTGCAGACGACAATTCGAAGTTGATGGAATTTTAATTTTTTTCAACTTTTGGGATAGTAAACATTGTGGATAATGAAGAAATTGCTTGTAACAAGCAATTTCTTCATTTTCCACAATGTTTTCTAAAGCTTTTTTTCGTAGAGGCTTCTAAAAGTGCCATTGAGTGGGAATGTGTTTAAACTTCAGGAAGCCATTATTATGTACACAAAGCTTTAAGATAAACTGAAATATTTTTGAAATACACAATACATATAAATAAAACTCACTTTATTAGCTTCTATTCAAAGTTCATAAATTATTTTGGCATTCCTTTGATATGGAAGAGTTCAACTTGCTCTCTTCATGAATTTAAGCTTTTGAAAGAGGGTTTTTTTTGCATGAAATCTGAAATGTGTTTGTACTAACACAGGGTGCAATGAAAACTAAGATACGTGAAATTTTCAATTGTAGAAATAACGCCTTATAACAATACTTTTTTCAATAAAAAATCTGAATAAAACTGAAAATGTTTTGCTGATGACAAAGACTAAAGTTCTATTCATAATCAATATTTTAGATTACTTTTGTGTATAACTTGATATCTTTTTCAGGATTTACCAAATGCTATGAATGCGGCAGAGATTACTGATAAACTAGGATTACATTCATTGAGGAACAGAAACTGGTACATTCAGGCAACGTGTGCAACAAGTGGGGACGGACTTTATGAAGGACTTGATTGGCTGTCAAACCAGCTTAAAAATTCTAAATAGTAACATTGTACAAGGCATTTAATTTTTTTTTCTTTTCATGCAGAAGTGAGCAAGTCTTCATTCTTACACACCCCTGCATAGGCAGAGTCTTTTTGAATCTTTTCTAGTGCTTAAAATATTTAAGGTCCTTAGAAGATAATATTATAGGGGACTTCTTTACTTAAGAAAAGATGGGCTTGGCTTGATGAGAAAGGGAGTCGGTGTTTCTATTTACATAGTTAACAGACACAAAACTGAAATGCTGTTGCATACAGCAATTATGTCATCAACAACAAATAAGTAGCTCTTCGAATAGAAAACATTATGGAAAAAGAAAGTATTATTAAATCATTAGCCTTCAAAGTTTGTTCATCTTTAAACCTTAAATTAGGGATCAGAATAGATCATCTCTTTTAGACAATAGTATAGTATTTGTCTAACATTTACACAATTTCAGCTCTTGACTTTTCATAAATAAAGCTAGATATGTTGATATATACGATGTGTACAGATTTTGTTAATGTGATAATGAAATGTTTGTTGATTTAGTGACAATATTTGTTCAATGTCCATTTTGATTATTGGATTACTTAGAGGCGCTTGTCTAGGAGACTCTAAGAAATGATAATCTAAAACCAAGGTCAGCATGCACTAAAAGCAGTTTAATCTGGCTATATAATCAAAGCACTAAAAATATTAGGAGTAAGGCTTAGTTTTAAAAGATAAGCAATCTTGAGTTGAGGAACTATTGTGTAAATTTATCTAAGTGGTGTCCATATTTTCATTCTGTTCATGTCTCAAGAAATGGATGGATTGCTGCTGTCAAGCAATTAAAAATGTGTCGACCAATCAAACCTTTACTTCATTTTGAACCCAGACATTTATGTTGGTTGTGTAGCTTGAAGCCATATCTACCCTCCGAAGAAGACAAAAAAGGTTAAATTAATCTATCACTTATTTGGTCACTCAAGCAAACAAGGGCCTTCTTAATTTTGATATGCAAAAGCAGGGTATGAGTGACATTCTCTAGAATGAGTATTTTTGTGTTTTTCTTGTTGATTTCAACATTGATTTATGCTTTTGAGTCTGGATTATGGTTTTCTTGTTATTTTTATAGTGTGTTTTGGGGAAAGATATGACTTTAAATGTCTTAACTACACCTTATTTAAGGTGTGGTTACTACATTTGGTTCCCCTACCAATGATCTGGCTCTCATGTCATCCCAGACAACACATTTTCATCCCAGACCACACATTTCATGAAATGATGTCATTTATAACCTCTGTTGAACCATAAAGTCGAGGTTCACTTGGCTGGACCAAAAATTCATCTACTGACTGACCACTGGTCAACGACCCTCAGACAAGTTGGGATGGAATTATTGAATGATATTAGTTGGCAAAATATATTGTCAGGCATAAGACAAACAGCAAATCATTTGTTGGCAACATAAACCTTGTATCTATAGCTTGAATGGCAACATATACCTTGTATCTACAGCTTGAATAATCTGTATTAACAGTGTTTGTTGCCAAACCTAGAATACATGATAAATGTTATAAGGTCACCATTTATTCATGGTCTGAATGAATGTTGTGATTGGAAAGATGATATTTTGATTGACAACCGATCAGTTCTGCTTGTAAGTGGCTTATTAAATGCTACACATTTACATTGGTATATTTCATCAAATCATAGCAATGGCCTTTAATTGACTATGAAAAACAAATTGATCTTTAACTGAAGAGTGATTTTAATGTATTAAATTAATCGTACATAAAACCAGATAATTTTTTTCTTTTGCTATGTGGTGGAATTGTTTCATGAAGAGGATTTGGAAAAGAAATACATTTACTGTTTTTCCCCTAATGAAATCTCCTTTCTCTATGGTAGGTACCACTGTGATATTTGCAAAGGATTTCCTCGGAGGGAGTTCATTATCCTCAGTTCCAAAGAAATTTAAAAAAAACATTTTTTTGCTTAGAAAATAAAAGCTGAATTTTTTTTTTATTAGGGGAAATCCAGTAAACTATCACCCTCATATAGTTTTAGTTTATTGTGTAAAATGTTTGAAAATATGGGGAATGAAACTTTTGCTATTCACTGGAAAATGTGTGAATTACATATTATTCATTGAAGAGAAACTTTTTTGTTTTCATGGAGGTATGAAACAAAAAAAAAAGTAATTGCATGTATTCATACATACATGTGATAAGCTTTTTCATTTCAATCCTCCATGAAAACCCTAAAAAGTATTTTCTATATAATTGTATTATGCAAATGCATGGAGCGAAAAAAGGAAATATTTTCAAATTTTGATAACATTTTTTGTGGAACTAATTTGTGCGGAAGCATACAAAATAGCTGCGTGAGCAAAATTTTGTTCATGGAGGTATGAATATTTTTTTCAGCCAACAAGAATGCTTGTTTTTGATGGATTAATCTATTGGGAAATATGTAAATTACATGCTATTCATTGAAAATGTGTAAATTGTATGCCATGGTGTATATTCCTTCATTGCTAGGAACAAAATAAATTTATTTGTATGAATGCTATAAGAGAAGTGATGTTTGAATTGTATGAATAGCAGGATATAGTATGCATAGTAAAACATGTCTCTGATTTAGTTATACAAATAACTATCAAAAGCTCTCTAAATCAAAAAAAGAAATTAAATCTTTGTATTTATTCAACAAAAGGATTACAAAATCATACAGAAACAGATCATATTTGGACAAAAGAATTATAATAATTGGCAAATGATAAAAAGTGTTGTTGGAAGTACAAAGACTCCTGTCAAATCAATTGTAGTTTGGAATTCAGTTAAATTCCTAAAATGAAATTATAAGTCTAGATTGACAGATATTTGGTGTGAATATCTGTTTATGGTATAATTTAAGAAATGCATTCACACAATGCATGACAAATTTTTGGTTGGAAAAAGTTTTTTGTCATCATGATAAAAGGCACAACATACACATTTGTTTCATGAGAGCTTTATGCTATGGCAGAAATCCATGATGTGTGATATAATTATTATATTCCTGTTCAGTATATATCTAATTTTTTTCTCCATAATTTTGACACTTAGATTTCTTTCTTTGGTTTTGTAATTTTAAATGATCATCAGTAAATATTTGAAAAGAAAAATATCCAGTGTTTCTATATCATATTGAAGCTCATATTGTGAATAGAAATGGTGAAGGAATGGTTAGGAAAACAATGTGCAGTGAAAAGTTTAATTGCCAACCAGCAGTAATCTGTCAATCCATTTATAAACTTTTACTTTAACCCACAACACAAGAAAATTTTAGGCCAGTCCAAATTCAAAGAAGTTGAAGACAAAAATTAAAAGCTGATGGAATTTCAATTTTTTCGTCTTTTTGGATAGAAAACATTGTGGATAATGAAGAAATTGCTTGTTACAAGCAATTTCTTCATTGTCCACAATGTTTTCTAAAACTTTTTTCATGTGGGGCGTAAAAAGGAGGGATTGAGTTGGAATGGGTTAAAAAACTACAATTCATTCAACCAAATTTCACAGGAATGTTCCTTGGGTGACCCTTTATCAGTTTCCTTCAAAGAATTTTGATCGGATGAAAAACAGCGCTCTAATGAAAGGGACTAATTTCCATATATGGTGAAAGTTTTTAACATCTCCCAAGAAACCAGTGAATGGATATCAACCCAACTTCACAGGAATGAGCCTCAGATTACCCTTAATCAGATTCCTCCAAAAATTTTGATCTGATCAAAAACATGGCTCAAAAGGGCCTGGCTAATTTCCATATATTGTGAAAGCTTTGAAAATCTTTTTCTCCAAAACCAGTTGTCGGATTTTAACCAAATTTCACTGAAATGACTCTCTAGTGACTCTTCAAGATTCCATAAATTAATTTTGTTGGTTGAAATATGGCTTTTTTATCGCGGCTTATTATACACCCGAAGGGTCATATTATGTTCATATATGGTATACCTTGAAATTTTTAGAAAATTAATACCTTTCCATCTGACTTTGTAAATTAATTGACTTGTAAAACAATGAAAAGTTTGAAACATCAAAAGATTTCATTGACAAGATTTATTTGCCACACATGGTGAAAATGACTATTTATATTGAATTCATGAAAACCCAATTTGCTTAATCAGTACAAACAGGCCTGTGGAGCGATACAGGCTCCAAAGCCACTGTATTTTACACTCCCTGATAGATTGGTTACATATTACTGTAAATGTAATTAGCCTTGGTTTATAATTTTGGCCAAAAGCATTCCAGGTTTTGTTACAGAAATCAGGTGTAGATTAGAAAAAATGTGGGAGATTATTGTTTTAATGTTTAAACTAATTTCTAAAAGTAAATCTGTGCAACCATTGATGTCTCTTAAACTGAGGATAACAATTTAGATATTTGATTTTAAATTGATAAACAAACCTGACCTGTACTTTGTCAATGTTATATAGAATTGATCAAGCAACATAAACTTTTAGTAGATTTTGTGAAAAACTTTGTTATTGCATACAAAATCTTCATAAAGGATGCATGAAGACATGTTAATCCATTCCCACATAAAATTTTAGACCAGTCCAAATTTAAAGGAGTTACAGACAACAATTCTAAGTTAATTAAATCTTTAAAATCTTTGTCTTTGGGGTAGAAAACATTTTCGATAATGAATAAATTGCTTGTAACATGCAATTTCTTCATTTTCCACAATGTTTTCCAAAGCTTTCATATCGAGGGAATGGGTCAAGTAGAATTTAGTGTGAAATACAAGACAGATGATTTCTATACCCTTCTGTTAGCTGTAGCAAAGATACTGTGACCAAAATGGAAAAATAGACTATCTGGGATTCTCAAAGAAAAAGTATTGAAAATCAAAAGGGTCAGTTAAAGTTTAAAATCTACAGTGAATGAATACTTGTTTGGAATGCTGATAAGTGAAAATACAGAATATCTACTAAAAGCAAAAATTGTCACCTATTTCAAGACTGTTGGATTTGTGCAGCTTGACTAAAACTCGGAATACGTTTGTGGAAATGTCCATTTTTCATTGACAGGTCATTGACTGTTTTAGGAATATCAGTGTGTGTATAGAGGGACTAATTTATTATTTAACACCTTTTTTTTGTGTTCTCAACATTGTATTGATAGTCACACAGTAAATGTCATACATCATGATAGATTTATAGACAATTAACAGACTTGTTCTCTTTCTTATCATCCTAAGGTTCATTATTCCCCGCCGTTTTGGTGAAAGGGATATAATGATGGTCTCTGTCAGTCATTTCCGTCATTCTGTCACTAAGCTTGTCTGGATCATATCTCCTAAAGTATAGATGCTATCAACTTGAACCTTCATAGGTTGATAGACCTCATTGTGGATATGTGCATTGCACAAGAACCACAATTCTTGCTTGCATAATTTTGGAGTTATTGCCCTTTGTTGTTTTAAAGACAATGATTTTGTCCGGAGCATATCTCTGAACATATAATTGCTATTAACTAGAAACTTCATAGGTGGGTAGATCTTGCTGAGGAGAAGTGCAGTGCACAAGACCCACAACCTTTGCTTGCATAATTTTGGAGTTATCCCCCTTTGCATTTAGCTCACCTGAGCACAAAGTGCTCATGGCGAGGTATTTTGATCGTCCTGTGTCCAACGTCAATATTGCGTCATCGGTCCTGTGTCAACAATCTTAGAATGATATCTCCTCCCAAACTGCTGGGCGGATTTCAACCAAATTTTGCAGGAATGTCCCCTTGGTGGTGTCCTTTAAGAATTTCTAAAAGAATTGAAATTCATTAAAAACGCTGGTTGCCATGGCAACATAACTGGAATTTTTATGAAAACTTTGTCTCCTCCCGACCAAGAAGGCGTAGAGCCTTGACATTTGGTAAGAAGCATCAGTACAATGACCTCTTTCAGAATTGCTAAAATCATCTCCCTCGGGTGCCCAAGGGCCAAGCCCCAGGGGGGCTCGGGCTTGTAAAGAAATAAAGAAGGATTGTTTAATGACATCTCCTCCCAAATGGCTGGACGGATTTCAACCAAATTTGGCAGGAATGTTCCTTTGGTGATGCCTTGTGAAAATTGCTAAAAGAATTTAAATCTGTTTAAAACTCTGGTTTCCATGGCAACAAAACTTGAATCTTAATAGAAACTTGAGAAATTATCTCCTCCTAACCGAGAAGGCCTAGAGTCTTGATATTTTGCATGAAGCGTTAGTACATTAACCTCTTTCAGAATAGCTCAAAACACCAACCTCAGGCCCCCAGGGGTGGACTTATATAGAAATAAAGGATTTTTTAAACGACATCTCCTCCTGAACCACTGAGCTGATTTCAACCAAAGAATTTAATCAGGTGAAAACTGGTTGCTATAACAACAAGAGTAAAATTGAAAAAAAAAATGAAAAAAAAACCAACAAAAAAACAAACAACCCTTCTCCTACTGACCCAGAAGTTGAAGAACCTTGAATTTTGCATGAAGCATCATTACATTGACCTCTTTCAAAATTGCTAAAGTTTTAGAGCCACAGGGTGACTAGGCTTAAATAGAAATAAAGAAGCCAACCCATCCATAACTATTTGGCCAATTTAAACCAAATTGGGCTTGTTGATTTTAGTTAAATGTTAAAGGAGGTTTTCTCCCAACCAAGTTTGTATTAGGCCTTGAAGAAAAAAAGTCTTATGTCAGGTGAGCGCCAGGGCCACTGGCCGTCTTGTTAAGGCTTAGATTTTGTCCAGAGCGTATCTCTCAAAGTGTAATAGCTATTATCGAACTCTTTGAGAAGAAATGCAGTTCATAGGGATCCGAAATCTAAATGTCTTCAGTATACTAGCTTTAACGGCTGGGGGATGGACATGGCTCTTGTTGCATGTTGAAGTGGGTCATTGCCCTTGTATGTCTGTCTAGCATAGGAAATCATGACAACAGTTTTGACACTTCTATTTACATGCCGTACCAAGTACTTAATCCTGGCAAGCTCAGTCAGTTAACCCATTTGCAGATATTGACACTTTCCCCTTCAAGAAAAACAAATGGGAAAACATTGTGTAATATGAAGAAATTGCTTGTAACAAGCAATTTCCCCATCATACACAATGTTTTCTACCCAAAAAGTTTAAAAAAATATAAATTTCATAAGCATAAAGTTTTCTTCCTTTCAATTTGGATCAGTGTAAAAATTTGCCATCTGGTAATGGGTTAAGAGCTGCACTCTCAATCGCTGAGTCATGTTTGCAACACCTGCTTGGCCAGTTCCTGTCCAACACATGACAAGTCATTGCAAAATGCACCAATTGTCTCATGGAAGACATTGTAAGAAAGGAAGGAATGGCTTATAATAGTGTCTGTTTTTAAATTTTGGTAAGTCCAAACTTTTGTTACTTAGTAATGGTATAGTCTGCAGTCTGTAGAAAACAGTAGCAACTTCATGCCATGTGATTTTCACTTTCAGCGTCTTCAAATATTTTTGCGAAAACATACTTTTTATGCTCCCAAAAGGGAAAGCATATAGTCACCACTTTGTCTGTCCGTCATTCCCTCCGTCTGGAGCCATTTCTCCATAACCAAATCAAAAGAAACTTACTATGTTAACTCCCTATGATTTAATGCCAATGCATTTTCCCCAGTTTTTGGATTTGAGGCCTCTTCATGAAAAAAAGGGGACTTTGGGTAAAATATAGTTTTTCTCAAATTTCTCCCAGTCTAATGGTCAGAATTAAATAGAATTTCATATTTGAGTAGAAAATCAGATGCCCTTGACCATGAACTATTTGAAATTTATGGAAATAAAATGTGTCCTGTTTTATAACTTTACGTTGGCTCTCTATTTCTCTGCAACAATCTTACATTGGCCATAACTATATAGCCTTCATATTTCACATGTGCAATGTTTATGACAAAACCTTTCTGTTGGTACTAAGGTCAAGGTCATCTGTTAAGGTCAATGTCATTTCTCAAGGTCAAAATTTCAAAATCTTTAACTTACATTTAAGTTTACGATGGTAAGTGATTATCCTTTATATTTCACATGTGCATTGCTTATGATATGACCTTTCTGTTGGTACTAAGTTCTATGTCATCTGTTAAGGTCAAGGTCATTTCTCAAAGTCAAAATTTTGAACAGCTTAACTATAACATTGTCCATAAGTTTACAATGGTAAGTGATATAGCCTTCATATTTCACATGTGCATTGCTTATGACATGACCTTTCTGATAGTACTATGTTCAAGGTCATTGGCTAAGGTAAAGGTCATTTCTCAAGGTAAAAAAAAAAAATAACTTGAATATTGTCCATAATTTTCAAATGGTAAGTGATACAGCCTTCATATTTTAAATGTTTATTACTTGTGACAAGACTTTTCAGCAGATACCAAAATCAAGGTCAAATTGTCAAGGTCATTAATTTTCAAATATACCTCCTTTACTAATTGCCAAAATTTCTTGTTACTTTACATAAATGTTGTTTATTAAGTGCCCTATGATATATTAATTTCAAGTTTCGACTCAATCTTACCATGCTTAAAGGGGGCTAATTGCCATGTAGCTTTCCATTTTGTATATTTTCTACTCTAAAATAAATCGGTCTACTGTTTCGATAAGACTACTCAAGTTAGAGTCTTCATTTTTTGTATGTAGACATCTTTTATTGATAACTTTGTTGGTCAAGGTATAATATTTAAACCTTTACCATATGATAATATTGAATTTTACTGGAATCAGGCCTGTGAAGCCGAACAGATTCATTCAATGTTTGTCAAACTTCAAAATTTCTTGTGAACTGAACTCTCAAACTATAGTTGCATTCAATAAGAAGTTTTTTGTCCAATAATAGCATACAGTTTTGTGACAAAGCCGTATTTGGGAAGGATAATCAGTCTCCGCAACTCTTGCTTGTAATGCTGATAAAACTTATTTAATTTGATTCAGTTTATCCTCAAATGTAATGTATATAATTAAGGCATATTATGAAGGGAAACAGTGTGAAAGTATGCATAAAAAACAATGTTTTTTGTAGCGGTCAAGGATGCTCAATATTTGCACTTCTAGTATATCGATGGGTCAGCCTGAAACAGTTGTAACTACATATATGGTTTTTGGCAGTTAAAAAGGTTTCGAGCTGAACCAGCGATATGTAAATTTGTTATGAAGAACTTTCAATTAGGGCAAGCCTTATATTCTTGCTTTATGGCACAGGAAGTAAGCTTTACTTATTTAGCTCACCTAAGTATAGTGAGCTTATGATACTTGAATATGTGTAGTGCAGTGTCAACAATTTGACTGAAGTAGCTACTAAATTGAGCACAATCTTTTCTTAGTTAGCCAGAATGTTTGTCCGATCGTGTTGAACTAGATCACGTTGAAAATGAGTTAATTTCATTTTAACCCATTCCAACTCAATCCCTCCTTTTTACGCCCTTCAAGACAAAAGCTTTGGAAAACATTGTGGAAAATGAAGAAATTTCTTCATTATCCACAATGTTTTCTATCAAAAAAGGTGAAAAAATTTAAAATTCCATCAACTTGAAATTGTCGTCTGCAGCTCCTTTCAATTTGGACCGGTCTAAAATTCCACTGTGTTGGAATGGGTTAAAACACGCCAAAACCTGTTTACATTCCTATTCATGTTTCAAATACAATTCACTTCCTGTATTAATAAAGCAGTGTTTGGCTTCCCAAAAAGACATCTTTGTTTCATCTTGCATTGCCTTGTTGTCTCCGAATATAATTCAAATTATCAAAGATCCAAATAAATCCTATGTAGTGGAAAACTTCAAGGGTGATTTTCTCTAAACAACCTCGAGTCGGAAAAAATAAAAATAAAAATTTCCATTGAACTGAAATATATCTAGCTTTTGTAATCACTCCCTGTCCCCTGTCTATCCATCTGTTTGTTAACAAATCTTTAAAAATCTTCCCCTTCTATTCTAATCATCAGATTTCAAAGAAACTTTACAGAAATGATCTTTGGATGATGGTGTTCCAAAATACGTAAAGGAATCATAATAGGTTGATAGTTCTAGAATTTCTAAGGAATTTTTAAAAACCTTGTCCTAAACGGTAGGGCCTATAGCTTCCAAATGTTGCATTTTGCAACTTCTCATGGTCCTCTACCAAACTACCTCAGGTCTTCACTACTAAACTATTGTCTCTCACCAAATTGGTCGATAATCGTAGACCTATGTGAGATAGCAGCTGGAGGCTAGGAAGGGATGTAATGGCAGTACCGGTGTGAGAAATACCAGGATCCCATTGTTAGGTGCTCCAGCGGCCGCGATATAACTGAAAGGTTGTTGAAAGCGGCGAAAAACCACATTCAAGCAAACAAAACAAACTATTAAACTACTTCAGGTTTTCATGGTGAGTTTCATGGTAGGTACTTGGATAGGAATAAAGAATTTATTCCTCTTAAACCCATTCCGACACAATGATGCTTTTAAACGCCCCTCAATATGAAAGCTTTGGAAAACATTGTGGAGAATGAAGAAATTGCTTGATACAAGCAATTTCTTCATTATCCACAATGTTTTCTAACCTAACAAAGTTTTTGAAGATTTCATCAACTTAAAATTGTCGTCTGCAATTTCTTTGAATTTCGACCAGTCTAAAATTTTGTTGTGTGGTAATGTGTTAACTAAACATCAGATTCTATTGAAATTTTATGGACAGAATCCTTTGGAGATGACATTCCAAAATTCTTTAACCCATTCCCACATGATAAAATTTTAGGCCAGTCCAAATTCAAGGAAGTTGCAGACAAAAATTAAAAGCTGATGAAATCTTTAAAATCATTTTGTTTTGGGGTAGAAAACATTCTGGAAAATGAAGAAATTGCTTGTTACAAGCAATTTCTTCGTTTTCCACAATGATTTAAAAAGCTTTCATATTGAAGGGCGTTTAACCCATTCCAACTCAATCCCTCCTTTTTACGCCCCTTAAGAGAAAAGCTTTGTAAAACATTGTGGAAAATGAAGAAATTGCTTGTATCAAGCAATTTCTTCATTATCCACAATGTTTTCTATCCAAAAAGACGAAATAATTCAAAATTCCATCAGCTTGAAATTGTCGTCTGCAACTTCTTTCAATTTGGACCAGTCTAAAATTTTGCTGTGTTGGAATGGGTTTAAAAGCGTCATAGTGTGGGAATGGGTGAAGGAATTATTATTGCTTGATAGATGTGATTGCTATGGGTGTCAAAAGGAATTTCAAAGGAATTCTTGAAAGATCTTCTCTTAGTAAACCATCAGACCTATGGCATTCAAATTTTGCATGTAGCATCATCTCATGGTCCTCAATACTCCAGGTTATGATGATGTGATTTATTCATGCCCTATGTTATCGGTTTTAGAAATTACATAGAAATAAAGAGCTATTTCTTTCAAAATTAACTCCTCCTAAATTTATTCACCAGCTTTGAATGAAACTTTATACAATGTAATCAATCATTAACTGTGGTTACTATGGCAACCAAAAGAAATTTTTAAGGTACATGTATTATGTATGTAGCCTCCACTCATGGTTCTCAACAAAATACATTAGGTTAGGATATTAGCTGTTTTTGGTACTTGCCATTAGTATTGAAACAAATTCTTTAAAAATCATCTCCTAAACTAGCCACCAGATTTTAATTGAACTTTCAGAAATTGTTCATGGATATCTGTCTTTCAAAAAACCTGGGAGAATAGGAATCCATGTTTAGATTGGTTGGCCTGGGAGTCAATCAGAATTTCTTTCAATTTTTTAGGAAATCTTGTCCTCCTAAGCCATAAGGCCTAGAGCATTCAAATTTTGGTTATAGCATTGCCTAATTGTCCTCTACCAAAATGCTTGAGGCTACTATGATGTGATTTATATTAGCTGTATGTTGAGAGAAGCTAAGTGATTTTTAATGTAAACTTGATGAACAGAATGATACTTTCATTAGTTCTTGTTGTCCATAGTGCCCGGATTCAGATGAGAATTTAACCCTTGTCATGCTGATATTGGAATATTCCTGCTTTAGCAGGAGGCATGGACAAAGATCAGCATGCACATAAGTGCAGTCTTATCTTTAAACCAGAATTGTTGAGATCGTTGCAAAACTGAATATTGACCCTGACAACAGGACCTATAGTGCCATCAGCAATTTGATTTCTTGCTTGTGCTCAAGGTGAGCTATAGTGATCAGTAATTGTTTGGCGTCTGTCTATCTGTCCGTATACAATTATTAAAAAATCTTCTCCTAAACCATGAGACCTAGAGCTTTGATATTTGGTACATATCATCACCTAATGACACTCTACCAAAATACCTCAAAGAATAACTACTCTGAAAATTAGCCCTTTTCTCTGCGATCCCAGATTTTACAAAGGAAATCTTAAAAAATATTCTCCTCCCATACCATTAGGCCTAGAACTTTGATATGTATGTATCATCACCTATGGATCCTCTACCAAATTACTTCAAAGACTTAACCATATTCTGAAAATTAGCCCTATTCTATGCAATCCCTGATTTTACAAAGGAATAAAGAAGGAAATCTTTAAAAATCTTCTCCCAAAGCAGTAGGCCTGGAGCTTTAATTTGTGGTATGCTTTAATGTCTTTGAACCTTCTACTAAAATACTTCAATTAATTACTGTACTTTGAAAACTAGCCCTTTTCTGTGTGATTCCTGATTTTACATGGGAATGGAGGAGGAATCCTTTAAAAATCTTCATCTCCTGAACCATATGGCGTAGCACTTTGATGTTTGGAATAATAATCATCTTTTGACCCTTTAATACTACATGGAATTATTGCACTTTGAAAATCAGCCCTTTTCTGTGCAATTCCTTATTTTAGATAGGAATAAAGAAGGATATCTTCTCCTCCTGAACCATTAAACCTAGAGGTTTGATATTTGGTATGTGTTGATGTCTTATGACCCTCTAACAAAATTCTTCAAAGAATTACCATATTCAGGAAATTAGCGACATGTTGTTGGATCATCAATATACTTAGGATTAAAAGAGAAAATCCTTAAACATCTTCTCCAAAATAGATAGACAGACTGCTATTTTGTATATCAAAAAGCCATGAACCATCATACTCAGGGGAGCGATTTAGGACCATCCAGGTCCTATTGTAATACATTTCTGTACAAGAATTTTATCAGCATGAAGAGGGTTAAGAAGGGTCAATGAATTCAGATAAGGAAGTGGAGATGAATAAAATGAAAAAAAATATGAAAATTGGGAAAAAAATGCAATATATGGATTTAAATAATATTTCAGGTGAGCAATCGAGGGCCATTGTTTAGGAGAAATACATTAGATAGGACACTGATGACCATGGTCCTCTTGTTATTTAAGAATTAGATAAACACATCAATCATCAAATTTCTTGGACAGGTACATGACATTAGTGTGGAAATACAAATTTCCTCAAATTACATGTATCTCAGAAAAGGAAGACATGATTTTCTAGTGAGTTATCTTTGAGATCTATTTTCTACCTTTCCAGGACTAGCGGCCTCCAAAAAATAAACTTGTCAGCAAGTAGAAAAGTTTGACCTAGAAATTCCACACTCATATACATTTATTATATTTTCAGAACAAGTAAAATATGGGTGCTTTTGCAAGTCTGTTTAAAGGCCTATTTGGCAAGAAAGAAATGAGGATATTGATGGTGGGATTGGACGCTGCTGGTAAAACAACCATATTGTATAAACTTAAACTTGGAGAAATTGTTACTACTATTCCAACTATAGGTAATGTATGATATCTTTATACCCCTAAAGCTGCCGCATAGTGCAGTTGGTCATGGGTTTGATCCCCAGCCGAGGCACTTTATCCTTTCCTACATTTGTCTCTCAGCAATGGGTGGATAATCGTAACCAAAGTGGGACAGCAGCTGGAGACTAGAAAAGGATTTACTGGTAGTACTGGTGTAAGAAATACCAAGAATCCAATGTTGGGTGCCCCAGCCAACACTTTATGACAGAAATACTGTTAAAAGTGACATTAAACCCAATGAAATCAATCAATTATACTGCCGAAATTCTGTTCGGGGGGTAAATAGAAGTTTGCATGTTGTAGGTAGGATGTTCCTTCGGTCTGTAGCACTGCCCCCCCCTCCCCCCCTCTTATTTTTCCTTAAGAACTCGAAGGTTATGATTCAAATTTCATGCACTCAGTCAGTTTCAAGTAAAGATTTGCACATTGTATCTTGGTTATATTCCTAGTATTTATCAGAGTACGGTCCTTAGTTTAAAACTCTTGGTTCATTCTCTTTCTTCAACTACTGAGCAGATTTGCTCATATAATCATGATCTTGGAATTGAGCAGAGATGTGCAGATTCTGCTTTGGTAAAAGTCTATTTTCTTTTTTCTATGAGTTTCTGCTGTTTGTTGAAAAAACTGAAAAAATGCTACTCCTTTGGTGAAATATTTTGCTGTGTTAATTGGGGGGAGGGGGGCTTTAATCACTCTAGTGACGTTATGAGGTTATTCTCGTTGTAACATTTCTTCAATTCTGTCTTGTAGAGTGCAAGAGGACATTGAAAATCAACTTGGCTATATGGGTAATTTAGCTTTTCAAACCACTAGTTTAACCCATTATCAGATGATAAAGTGTCAAGATACTTGGTCAGAACTTTTCTGTCCATTAAATATTTGCCAAATTCTATATTTTGTCTCATTGGGTAAAAAACTAGGTTAAATAAAACTTAAGCAAATGTGTTCTCTAGAGGCCTAATATTTGGCTTGAATGTCCTCATATTAGGTAAATATGTTTGTCTCCATATCAAAGCCAGGGTTTGATGTTTTGATTTTGTTCAATATCTAGTTCATTAACCCAAATCTTATAAAAGGCTTTCTTGTAATTTACATGCAATACTCTGTGGTATAAATCCTGAAGTTTGGTAAGAATGTCTTTTGGTTTCTGATCTTTTTGTTAACACTTGTCATGCTGAATAAACATTTTGTTTAGAATTGCACCAAAATAAAAGGACTGAAATCACTGGAAGTACAACTTGCAGGTCAATATTTCATTTGAAAACTGATTTTATAAACAATTCTGGCTTGAAATGGACAAGCTGGTGGTGTACACTAAGATCAGACTTCACATATGTGCAGGCTGATCTTTGTCTATACCTCCTGCACATATTCTGGGTTCAACATAACATGGGTTAATGTGTGACTTTATGTTGAAATGAGGTCCTTAACGTTTTTATTAGTCCCCACCAGTTTCTGGTCGGGGGGACTATAGGCTTTTATTGGGGCTTCAAAAACATTATTGTTTGGGAGTGAATTAACATATCCATTTATTTCAAAGCTAAATAGTTACAGTGCTCATATGATAAATGCAAGGAATTTCTCATTTATGCACTTCATTATATGCCCCACCTATGAAGTAGAGTGGGGTATAATGGTCACCATGTCTGTCTGTCACTTTGTCAGTAGACTTTTTCATTTCCGTGCTAACTTGAGAACCAAATGACCTACAACCTTGAAACTTCATTCAATTGTTGACAATGACTCTACAATGACCCATTTTGTTTTCAGGTTATGTAGGTCAAAGGTCTAGGTCACAATTGAACTTCTTGGGAAATTTAGGTCAAGGGTCAACTGTGCTACTTCAGTGACAAAGAGCTGGTTTTTGGTACGAGTCCCCCTTGCAACTCTTCTAGGTTAGAGTTCAGGTCAAGAATAGAGTAACAGGTCAAACTTTTTATGAAAAATGCTTTCACAAAGGCAATATTAATCTATCAAACTATCTTATTTGAATTTTGTTTTTAACTATCTAGCACTTGCATCTCAAACTAGGTCACCAGGTCAAATCTTAGAAATATTGTGTATACACTCTAGAAAGCTCTTTTTTGCCTCAAGTGCCGTTTTACTTGGTAAGAATGCTTGTCTCCTAGATATCTCAATCAAGTTCAATATTGGGTCATTTGAGGTTATAAGGTAAGTCTTTAGATCAAACTTAGAAATACCTTGTGTGCACTCTAGAGGGGAATTTTTGCCAGTTGTCTTTATGTTTGGTCTAAACGTTTACTTTGAACAGAATGTCAAGCTGATATTGGCCCATTTTGGGTCAAAAAGTAGGTTACTGGAACTATGTCAAATCTCGGAATACCATACTTTGTTTGCACTCTAGACGTTAAATGTGAGACACAAATACCTTGATATTGGGTCAAAATGTTTGTCTTTGTGATATTTATGACATACTCAGTTGTGAGTCAAACCTACCTTATATGCTGTGTAGAGGCTACATTTGTGACTTAAACCATTCCCACACAGTGACACTCTTTGACGCCCCAAAGAATAACAGGAAAACATTTTATAAAATTGAAAAGCTTGTAACAAGCAATTTCTTCATTTTGCACGATGTTTTCTATCCAGAAAGTTGAAAAATCCAAAATATCTTAAATTTTAAAATGTTGTATGCATCTCTTTTCAATTTGAATCAGTCTAAAATATTGTTGTATGGTAATGGGTTAAACTTAAATATCTTAACCCTTGTCATGCTGAACCCTGAATATTCCGGTTTTGGCAGGAGGTATAGACTAAGATCAGACTGCACTTATGTGCAGGCTGATCTTAGTCTAAACCTCCTGCTTGTACTTTTCCTGCCAGAGTTGTTCATCAAGTTGATTTCTAAGAAAATATTGATTTTTGAACAATAAGTTCTATCAGTGCTTTCAGCCCTTTGATTTGACAGCAATTAAGTTGGTCATGTTTGAAAGAAAATTTAGGTCACTTGTGCTTTTTTTGCCATTTTTGCCACTGACTGGGTTAATTAGCTTATATTTTAACAGCTACTTCATAATTGTTTTAAGCTGTTCTACTCCAAGTGTAAGACGAAAACTCTAACCCTGGTCCCATACAGGGATTGCATTAAATCCTGTTTCAAAATATGTTGGGTACATCTCCAGTACATATGGTATTTGTTACTGAATCAATAGTTCTGTATTATTATTTCAGGTTTCAATGTAGAGACTGTAGAATACAAGAACATCAGTTTTACAGTGTGGGATGTCGGTGGTCAGGATAAAATTAGACCATTATGGAGACATTATTTCCAAAATACACAAGGTAAATATGAAAACTAAATCAGTAATGAGACACCACTTTTAAGCTCACCTGAGCATGTAGTGCTCAAGTGAGCTATTGTGATCGCCTTTTGTCCAGCGTCCGTCTGTCGTCCGTCGTCCGTCAACAGTTTCTTTAAACGACATCTCCTCCTAAACCACTAGGCCAATCTGAACCAAATTTGGCAGAAATGTTCCCTAGGTGGTCCCCTTCAAAAATAGCTAAAAGAATTGAAATCTGTTAAAAACTCTGGTTGCCATGGCAACAAAAGTGAAATTTCAAAATAATCTTTAAAAATCTTCTCCTCCAGACCCAGAATGTGTAGAGCCTTGATATTTTGCATGAAGCATCAGTATATTGATCTCTTATAAAATAGCTAAAATCATGATCCTAGGGTTTCCAGGGGCGGAGCCCCAGGGGGGTGGGGTTTATATAGAAAAAAAGAATGATTTTTTAAATGACATCTCCTCTCAAACCACTGGGCCGATTTAAAACAAATTAGGCAGAAATGTTGCTTAGGTGGTCCCCTTCAAAAATAGCTAAAAGAATTGAAATCCGTTTAAAACTCTGGTTGCCATGGCAACAAAAGTGAAATTTTAAAATAATCTTTAAAAATCTTCTCCTCCTGACCCAGAAGGCATAGAGCCTTGATATTTTGCATGAAGTATCAGTATATTGACCTCTTTCAAAATAGCTAAAATAGTGATCTTAGGGTCCCCAGGGGGGGGGGGGGGTTATATAGAAATAAAGAACAATTTTTTAAATGACATCTCCTCTCAAACCACTGGGCTGATTTGAACCAAATTTGGCAGAAATGTTGCTTAGGTGGTCCCCTTCAAAAATGGCTAAAAGAATTGAAACCTGTTAAAAACTCTGGTTGCCATGGCAACAAAAGTGAAATTTCAAATAATCTTTAAGAATCTTCTCCTCCAGTCCCAGAAGGCGTAGAGCCTTGATATTTTGCATGAAGCATCAGTATATTGATCTCTTATAAAATAGCTAAAATCATGATCCTAGGGTTTCCAGGGGCAGACCAAGGGGGGGGGGGGGGCGGGGGGGGGTATAGGCATGAAGCATCAGTTCAAAGACTTTTTTCTTATTCCTGAAATTATAACCCATGGAAAAAGTTTTTTCCTTCTTTCAAATCAGCACTAAGGCCTTGGAATTTATTATTTAGACTTTTGGATCCCCAGGTTCATAGTCTTTATATGTAATTGTGGCCCACTTGTTTCATAATCCTAACCTTAACATGAAATTAGACTGTTGAAAGAAAAAGAGCCTTTATCTCAGGTGAGCGCCCCATGGCCAACGGCCCTCTTGTAATATATGAAAGGAGAACATGGAAAATTTTACTGTTATGGGGATATGATTTAATTGTTAGTTTCATCTATCAAAAACGGGCTTTCTGATTGGTAAAAAAATCATTCATACCTCCATGAACAAAATTTTGAGCAGCTATTTGAATGCTTGCGCACAAAATAGTTCCATACAAATAGTATCAAAATTTGAAAAGTGTTTACTTTTTTTCGCTCCATGCTATTAAATTGGATTAAATGAGGAGAATATTTTTTGTTTTCATGGAGGTATGAACCGAAAAATCTAATCACACTAATGTAAGAATTCGCTTCACGCATTCATACATTGTGATAAGTTTTTAGCTCACCTGAGCACAATTCGCTCAAGGTGAGCTATTGTGATCGGTAATTGGCCTACGTCCGTCTGTCCATCCGTAAACAATTATTAAAAAATCTTTTCCTCCTAAACCATAAGGCCTAGTACTTTGATATGTTGTACATATCATCACCTATTGACTCTCTACCAAAATACTTCAAGGAATTAGTGTACTCTCAAAATTAACCCTTTTCTGTGCGATTCCTGATTTTGCAAACGAAATCTTTAAAAATCTTCTCCTCCTAAACCATAAGACCAAAAGCTTTGATATTTTGTACATATCATCACCTATTGACCCTCTACCAAAATACTCAATAGAATTACCATTTTCTGAAAATTAGCCCTTTTCTGTGTGATCCCTGATTTTACAAAGAAATAAAGAAGGAAATCTTTGAAAATCTTCTTCTCCCAAACCATAAGGACTAGAGCTTTGATATTTGGTACATATCATCTATTGAACCTCTACTAAAATACTTCAAAGATTTACCATATTCTGAATTTTAAGCCCTTTTCTTTGTGATCCCTGATTTTACATAGAAATAAAGAAGGAAATCTTCTTGTCCCAAACCATTAGGCCTAGAGCTTTGATATTTGGTATACATCATTATCTTTTGACCCTGTACCAAAATACTTCAAAGAATTACCATTTTCTGAAAATTAGCCCTTTTCTTTGTGATCCCTGATTTTACATAGAAATAAAGAAGGAAATCTTAAAAAATCTTCTCCTCTTAAACCATAAGGCCAAGAGCTTTGATATTCTTGGCCTTGATATTAGGTAGGTATCATCACCTTTTGACCCTTTACCTAAATACTTCAAAAAATTACTGTATTCTGAAAATTAGCCCTTTTCTGTGCAATCCCTGTTTTTACAAAGTAATAAAGAAGGAAATCTTTGAAAATCTTCTCCCAAACCATAAGGTACATTTGGTACATATCATCATATATTGACCCTCTACCAAAATACTTCAAAGCATTACCATTTTCAGGAAATTAGTGCTATATGGTGGGATCATCAATATACCTAGGACTAAAAGAGAAATACTTAAACATCTTCTCCAAAATAATTAGACAGAGGGCTTTGCTATTTTGTTTATATCATAAAGCCATGAATCATCATACTCAGGGGAGCGATTTAGGACCATCATGGTCCTCTTGTTTTGAATATTCTAGTAAACATAATGAAGTCCACATATTTCATCGGATTCACTTTAAACTTTAACAGAATGATAAAACCAACAGTAAAATATCACGGGAAAAGAGGCCTTTTGAGAACTTGATTTTAAATTTTTTTGTTAACACAATAAAGTCAACAGTTTAATAGCATTCTCTTCAAAGATGCATGGAATAATTGTGGCATTGGAAACACAAGAAAAGGGGCCCTACAGATTATCATTCAAAACATTCTTGTGTATGTGATGAAGATCAGAATCATTATCAAATTGTCTTTTAAAATTTCACAGGACAATTGTAGGGTTGTAAGGAAAGTTCCTTTTGGAATGAAATTGATCCATCAGAAAACAAAGGAAAAGGGGCCTAATGGATTTTCATTCAAAACAATCCTGTTTATGTGGTAAAGTCCACAATTATTGTCAGTTTCTGATGAGAATTTCACAGGATGATTGTAGGGTCAAAAGGTAACTTTCTTTTGGAAATGGAGTGGATCCGTCATGAAACACGGGAAAAAGGGCCTTGAGGACTATTGCTCAAAATAATATTGGGGATAAAGTCCATTTTTTTCCCTTTATGCATTCTTCTTTAAGTAATTAACTTCCTTAAATATCAGATTTCTTTAATGGAAAACTTGATAACCAGTAGAGCATCTCAGGCCCTCATGGGCCTCTTGTTTTATTGAAGTCAGGTGAAACCTGACTTTCAATATAGCGATCGCCGGGATTCCTTCTTTGGTTCTAGGAACCTCACAACGAATATATGCTTGCGCAAATCAATTTACATTTTCTCATAGTACGAATTGAAAAACAAATCCATTCATAAAACTAAGCGCGGGAAACCAACGGCGGGAAGCCGAACCACAGATGGACATAGTGATAAAGGACGACATCGACTTATTCTAATATTCTAAGTAGGAGTTGAATCAAGTATGCTGGACTGGTGAAATCCCGTATTTACTTAATAATTGGATCTAAATGAAAAAATACATGGGGCCCAGATCACGCAAATATTGATGGATGGTGGGCATAATTGAATCATTGGTGCCTTTATCTTAAGCATCGAGTGGCAAAATTTGCTATTTATGGCATTTGTATTACATTATCTTGTATTTTTAGAACTTTGGTAAAACCCTCATATGATCATGTTGTAACCTTCATGAAATGAATGATTATTTTGCCTTTCACGCATTTTATCTCTCAATGCTAGTCCACGTATCTCAAGGAACACAAATGATTATAGGGGTTAGTTACTTCTGAAGAATTTCTTATCGAAACGGCCAAAATCATGTGCATAATTTGATATGTGTAGATTTCATGCAAAGGCGTTTATTATATCTCTCAAACAACTACAACAGCAATGGTAAACTCTCAGAGAAAACAAGCTTGAAAATCATTTTACTTGCCTAATCTGTCTTATTTCATGAGTGTTAAGTGTTCAAATAAGAATGGAACTGTTTTTGATATTAAAAGCACTACAGCAGTAAACCTATAGTGTAAGTCAGGATTATTTCGAGGAATTTAAGGCCCTTGAGTCAGTCCTTTTAACTCTAATGGTAAGAGCTCTGGACTTAAGTCTTTAATTCTCGATTTTGTTGATTTGATCCTTGTGCTGACCCAGAGGTGCTTGCTTTCCAGAACTTAATTACTAGATTTCAATATTTCTACATGTAACTGTAAAGATTTTAGAGATGAAATTCTTTAGGCCCATGGTATTTTGGTTCATCAGAGTGAGAGGTTCTTGGAGTGAGCTATTGTGATAAATGTCCTGTGCCAGTACATCTGTCTGTCAGTTCGTTCATCCACAATTACAAAAAAATCTACCAATCTGACCATCAGGTTTCAACCAAACTTCACAGAAAAAAAGCCTTAGGTCTAACACTTTCAGAATATTTCACAGGATTGAAATTCATAGAACTCTTGATTTGCTGTGGCAACTAAGCGAAAAAAACCTTGAAAAATCTTCTGACTATATCATAAGGCATAGAACATTGATATTTTACATGTGACATCATCTGATGGTTCTCTACTTAACTACTTCAAATTATTGCCATGAGTTGACAATAAGTCCTATGCTGTGTGATCTGGCTTTGACATAGAAATAAAGAAGGAAAACCTTTAAAATCTTTTACTCCCAGATACTTCAAGTTACTGCTCCCAATTGAAAATTAGCCCTATGTTGTGAGATCCTGTACTTTACAAAGAAATAAAGAAAGAAGCACCTACCTTCTCCAAACAACACAGCTTCAGCTTTCAAATTTTCTCTGTAGAATTGCCAAAACACTGTGAAAAGCTTTCAGATCAAAATTTGTTTGGAATTATGTTCTACATAATTTTACAGAGTAAAACAGACATCATGAAAACTCTCTCTCTTCCCCCCCCCCCCCCTGGTTATCATTCAAGTTACTAATATTCAATCCTGACTTCAATTGAGGCCATTCAGGCCTTTGATTTTCTTTCAGCATTCTTCTTTGAGTAATTAACTTCCATAAATATGGGATTTCTTTATACGGATAACTTGGTAACCAGTAGAGCGTCTCAGGCCATCATGGGCCTCTTGTTTCGGTTCATACCTCCATGAATACAAAAAATATTCTCTTTGTTATCCCTCGCCTTTGGGTGAAGGGTATACATAAATGGTCTCCGTCTGTCATTCCGTCTTTCCGTCATTCTGTCCTTCTGTCACTAAACTTGTCCGGAGCAAATCTCTGAAAGTATAATTGCTATCAATTTGAAACTTCATAGGTAAATAGATCTCATTGAGGAGAAGTGCAGTGCACAAGAACCACAACTCTTGCTTGCATAATTTTGGAGTTATTGCTTCAGTTTACTATCAAGCTATTATGGCGGGGGATGGCCATGTCTGACATTGCTCTTGTTATTTCAAAAATAAAAATGTTAAATAAGCCAGCTAAAACTGTGTTGAGAAACTAGTTTCAGAATATGCAAGGTAAATATGAAAAATTAAACTTAACAGAGACATTTTTCCCCCAAAAATATAAGGTTAACACATGAATAAATTCCTTATGGAATAGACACTATTTGAAAATACGTAAGGTAGATTCAGATATGAGAAAAAATAGACTGTCATACAAACTCTATTACCGAAATAAACGTAAACATATTTGACCTGAATAGAGAGATCATTTCAAAAGTGAAAAAAAAAGAAAATAGTAATTTTTGAGGCAATATCTCTAGAGAACACAAGGTAAACATAACATACCTTTTGGGAAGGACTGTATAAGAAGAACACAGTTTAAACATGTGAGATAGACTTCTGGGTAGTAAATATTTCCAAAATACTTAGGTGAATATAAAGACTAGATCTTTTTGGAGGGATTTTATCCTAAATAAGCAAGGTAAACATATAAAATATACTTTTGTAGAGACACTATTTCCAAAATAGTTAACCCTTGTCATGCTGAACCCAGAATATTCCTGTTTTGGCAGTAGGTATAGACTAAGATCAGCCTGCACATAAGTGAAGTCTGATCTTAGTCTACACCTCCTGTTTGTCTCCTTTGACTCCCACTTGTTTATAGAATTATTTGTCAAAATTAATTTTCGCCCTTAACTAGTGTTTCCAGTACTTTCAGGCCTTTGATTTAAATGCGATTTAAGATAAGGATTTTATTCAGCATGACAAAGGGTATGTGTAGTGTGAACTAGTTTACACTACTTGTTGGACAGTTTAAGCCAAAGTTGTTTATAGAATTCATTAACAAAAGAATTTTAAAACCACTAGTAAGTCTTTCAAGTGCTTTTGGCCATTTCATTCCAATTCAATTTTAAAGAAAAAGGACATGTGTTGAATATGCTCAACCAAAGCTGCTGTACTGGGCAGGATACTCTCAATCCTAGGTTCAAGAAACAAATGATAAGTAGTTCTCCTACGCTAGATTTGCAGCTGGCGGCTTATATAGAATGTTGTGGTTATACTGGTGTTAGAAACAATAGGAAGCAATGGATAGGTGCACCAGATTCCTTGATATAACTGAAATACTATTGAAAGTGGTATTATGTCCCATTCAGACTACTGGGTCACTTTTTTGTTGGACTGTAATAACAAATTACATATGTAATGATCTTCCTCTACCTGATCACAAGGTACCACTTTGTCTGAAGATATCTGATGCTTTAATTCCGCGCATTAAGAGAAGTTTATATTTCATCAGGTTTTTGGCATATATGAAAAGATTGTGTGTTATATAGGGGTCGACACTAACTTTGCTTCAATGGGATCCCATGATAATCCATACTTATTACTTCAGGGTTTCCTCCAGATAATCAGAGATACACAGTAACTCATTCCTACACAATCCTGCCCTTCTAAGCCCCACTTGAAAAAACGCTTTGAAAAAAAGTGTCGAAAGTGAAGAAATTGCTTGTTACCAGCAGTTTATTTATCATCCACAGTGTTTTCTACTAAAACAAACAAACAAATCCCAAACATATTTAAGAATTCCCTTTACCTACAAATAGTGTTGTAACTCCTTTCAATTCGGAAGAGTCTGAAATTTTATCTTCTGGTAATTGTTTAAATGTAAAAGAAGAAGTTGAAATTTAGTGAAACATTTTCAGCTAATCAGGAGCATTATTTGATACATTAACCCATTACCACATGGCAAAATTTTAGACTGATCCAAATTGAATGGAGTTGCAGACGACAATTTAAAGTTTATGAAATTTTGGATTTTTCAACTTTCTTGATAGAAAACGTGTAAAATGAAGAAATTGCTTGTCACAAGTAATTTCTTCATTTAACACAATGTTTTCCAAATTGTTTTTCTAGAGGGGCGTCCATAAGCGTCACTGTGTGGGAATGGGTTAAGATATATTTTACTCAAGAAATATTGAAGGATCCTGAGGGAATACCTACCCTGGAATTGCTGGGGTCCCTTTCGATTCCCTGGGATACAAGTACATTTGTAGTGTGTATCCCCGTTTTATGTGTTTGATTGTGAAAATTCATGGAGTGAACAATTAACCTAATGGCCAAATGTTAGACTGGTCTGAATTGAAAGAAGTTGCAAACAACAGTTTTAATTCAATGAGTTTCATTTTTTTTTAATTTTCTTGGTAGAAAATATTGAGTAAAAAATGAATTTCTTGTCTCAAGCAATTTCTTCAATGTACATAACTTCAAAAAGAGTCATTGTGTGAGAAAGGGTTTAAGAGATAAATTCATTTGTCGTTCAGCAATTTAGCAAAATATTGCTTTTGTTGTGTACTCAAGGACAGACAAAGGATAAACAAAATTGATTTTACTTGAAAATAAACAATTAATCGTCTATTTTTCAGGTCTGATATTTGTTGTTGACAGTAATGACAGAGAAAGAGTCGGTGAAGCTAAAGAAGAGTTATCTAGAATGTTGAGTGAAGATGAACTAAGAGATGCTACACTTTTGGTGTTTGCCAATAAACAGGTATGTCATTTGACAACAAAATCTTAGACTGGTTCAAATTCACAAATTGCTGCAGACGACAATATAAGTTGATGAAATTTTGAAATTGGTGTTGTTTTTGGGAAGAAAACTTTGTGGATGATGAAGAAATTGCTTACAACAAGCAATTTATTCAATTTTAATTCAATGTTTCCTTCAGATGTATTCATTGTGGGTTTGTGGAAAAAGCCTGGATTGTGTTAAAAACGTTGATAGAGAAAACTCAGAGCATTGTTTAACCTTTTAAACAGGAATGTTGGAATGTAAGTCATTCTCACTTATCCATGGATAAGTTCACAGAATAACTTCCCTGTTACCCAAATTGTCAGAAATGTGTTTTATTTGAAATAAATGTTTTATTTCTGTCAGCAAAGAAACTTGAAAATGACTTACTGAATGGAATTCTTCTTAATCAATACTTTTACAGTTGTAAACTGCATTTTAAAGTGTGATTAGGTTATCATAATAAATCTTATTCAGTGTACCTTTACAAAACTTACTTTTTGGTCAACCCTTTCCCCTTTTTTATTGCAGTCAGGATACTGACTGTAATCTAGGAATCGCCCGGATTTGCTCTTTGCTTCTAGTAACCGGACAACGACATTAAAAATTTTTCCTTGCTCTTGATTTGATTCATAATTTCTTGCAGTATACTATCTGAAAATGTAAGCCCATTCATAAAGAATGACCACGAAAAGCCGAATCACTGAATGTGCGCAGTGATTAACCCATTCCCACTCAATCCCTCCTTTTTACGCCCCTCAACGAAAAAGCTTTGGAAAGCATTGTGGAAAATGAAGAAATTGCTTGGATCAAGCAATTTCTTCATTATCCACAATATTTTCCATCCAAAAAGACAAAAAAATTTAAAATTCCATCAACTTGAAATTGTCGTCTGCAGCTCCTTTCAATTTGGACCGGTCTAAAATTCCACTGTGTTGGAATGGGTTAAGGTCACAACCTCTACAGGTATTTCTATTTATACCATCTTAAATAGTGTTGAATCCAGGCCACTCGATAAGGGGAATCCTCCGGGTTTGTCGTTATGTCAAAAGTTAACATCATCAGAGACATAGAATAATGTATATTCATGTCTCTGACATCATTTAATTAATCGACTGCCTGAATTTACCATCATTATGGATTTCATTTTATTAAAAATGGGTATGGTAGGCCTAGCTGTTCAATGATTCGTCCATCTTAGACATAGTCAAAAGTGAAATTACACATTCCACCGTCTCCGATTTCTTTCGATTATCATAACCTTCATTTTTACAATTTTAAAAGCTATCAGCTACAAAGTTTAATCCAGTTTTGTCCAAGGAGACGTCACTATGCGGGATACTTAGATTTTATCCCTTTTGACTAAGGATGGAAATATTTACGTCTGTGTAAAGCTAAATTCAATTAAATTAATTCCGACAACTATCAATAATAATAAAACATGTCTCGGGGGAAATATTAGCTTTTAAATATTGGCGAAAGAGAACCTCAATTTGTAGAAATTTATGGATTATTCAATTCTGATAGACCGGGAAGGTAAGGGTAGAATTTAATAATTCTCCGAATGCTGAATTTTGTCGGTTTCTGCTAAAATCTCGTAACTACAGTGGTTATCTTTCGAAATATAGGAGGGTGATGCTCCTTAAACTATCCTTCGTATTTTTTGTCGGAATTCGATGATTACGCTGTTGGTCAAGTCAGTTATTGGCGAGAAAACATGGTTCGGATTCTGTCGGGGGGGGGGGAAGATTGAAGTCTTCAAATGTGATTTCGTAATAAGGAAAACTTAAAAGACAAATCAGCGAATGACCTCAACTATCATACAAATTGTTAATATACAGTCCTGACTGGATTTGAGGCCGTTCAGGCCTTTGATTTAAATATTAGACTTATCCAAGTTCAAAGGTTTTGCAGATGATAATTTATAGTCAAATTTATTAAAAGAATAATCATTCAGTTGGGTAGAAAATATTGTTTGAAAAGAAGAAATTGCACGTTACAAGCAATTTCTTGTTTTTCCACAGTGTTTTCTCAAGTAAAAGATCACAGGGACGTGAAAACCAGGGATTAAACAGGATATGGTTAAAAGTTTCTGTTGTCGAAATGATAAAGACACAAATTTTCTATCTGAATATTACAATTTGTTTTTCAGGATTTACCGAATGCTATGAATGCGGCAGAAATTACGGATAAACTAGGATTACATTCATTGAGGAACAGAAACTGGTACATTCAATCAACGTGTGCAACAAGTGGGGACGGACTTTATGAAGGACTTGATTGGCTGTCAAACCAGCTTAAAAATGCCAAATAAAGCTTATAGAAAAATAATTAAAGATTACCTGTTGGGCAAAAAGAGGATATTTGAGAATTTTAGGAATTATGCTGATTACTAAGGGATCACAAGTTAACTCATTTCCAGATAAAATTTTGGGCCAGTCCATTTTAAAAGAAGTAGTCCACTACTATTTAAAGTGTGTTAATCCATTCCCAAACAGTTCTTTTGAAAACATTGAAGAAAGAGAAGAAGTTGCTTCAACCCTTTCCCACAGAATGACACATTTGGACGCCCCTCAAGAAAAACAAATGGGAAACCATTGTGTAAAATGAAGAAATTGCTTGTGACAAGCAATTTCTTCATTTTACACAATATTTTCCAGCCAGAAAGTTGAAAAAGTCTATAATTTCATAAACTTTAAAATGCTGTCTGAAACTCCATTCAATTTGGACCAGTCTGAAATTTTGCTGTCTGGTAATGGGTTATACCTTTCATTAGTTCCTTATCCTTACCTTTTGCATAATTGGTCAAAGTATAGGTTTTTTTCTCTTGCACAAATTTTTAAAAAAAACGTACTCAGATTTTTTTGTGATCTGAAAAGAAGACTAGACTCATTACCACAAATCTCACTTTTTGAGGAACATCGAAGGCAGAAAAAGAAAATATGGAAAAAAAATGAAAAAAAGAAAGAACCTTCTAACAAACAGTATTTTCATTGCCTAAATATTTTCTACTCATAAGGGTACAATTTCTTTCAATGCATCATGTCTAAGATTGAAATAATGTCATTTCAGAATCAGTCAACCCTTTCATGAACAAACCTGGGATTTTACTTCACTATGATTTTATGTTTGAGAAAACATTGTGGAAAAAGAAGAAATTGCTTGTAACAAGCAATTTATTCTTTTCCCACAATATTTTCTACCATATTGGATGGTTTAATTTCAAATTGCACCCAATTTTCCTTGTTGTCTGCAATCTTTCAATTTGGACCAGTTCAAAATTTCAAGAGATAGGAAAGGGTTTAACAAAGGGAAAAATGTGTGTTATGCGTAATGATGATGCTGTAAATTGGCTTTCATCTGACTTTGTACATCGATGAGTTGTCAATCATTCATTTCCACAAACAGTCTGATTAGAAATATGTGATTATAATAACAGTTATTTTTGAAATAATTTATTTTATGCCATTTAAGAGATGAAGAGAATATTTTTTGTTTTCATGGAGGTATGAACCGAAAAAACTAATCACACTGTATGAATACGCGGAGCAGATTCATACATTGTGTGATTAGGTTTTTCGGTTCATAGCTCCATGAAAACAAAAATATTCTCTTCATTTTTTATAATTTAATAGCATCGAGCAAAAAAACAAAAGCTTTACAAATTTTGATACCTTTTTGTATGGGACTATTTTGTGCGGAAGCATACAAAATCGTTGTGTGCTCAAAATTTTGTTCATGGTGTTATGAATAATTTTTTCGACCAATCAGAATGCATGTTTTTGATAGACGAAACTTAAAATTAAATTATTGCTATTTCAAAAGAAAAGTGGTCAAGCAAAATTTCAAATTTGACCTATGGATTGAGGAATTTTCACTCATTACCAGACAATAAAATTTAGACTGGTCCAAATTCAAAGAAGCTGCACACAACTATTTACATTTAATGAAATTTTAAATATCTTTGTCTTTTTGAGCAGAAACATTTGATGATAAAAAACTTGCTCTTAAGCTATTTCTTTTCTTTCCACAATGTTTCCCAAAGCTTTTTTTCTTTGGGGTGTGGTGTCAAAAGCTATGTCAAAACTTTTTGAAATATCATCAATTGAAAATTGTTGTCTTCAATTTCTTTCAATTTTGACCTATTTAAAATATTGTCATCTGGTAATGGGTTAACTGCAAAAAGAAACAAAATACAGAAAAAGATTAAGAAATTCTCTACCTGACAAAATGATGACTTTATTTGTTTCTTAGTTCCACTGAGATGACACCTGGTAGCCCACAGTTGGAGAAGTTCATATACGGTGAGATTATTTATTTAATAAACTCACTGTCTTTGTGGTGAAAATTGAAATTGATACTCCACTCATAAATCTCCATACTGGTAATCAATCAGAAACCCATTAGACTAGTCCAAATTGAAAGGAGTTGCAGACGACAACTCAAAGTTTATGAAATTTTAGATATTTTCAGCTTTCTTATTAGAAAATATTGTGGAAAAAAAGACAAAATTGCTTGTTTCAAGCTATCTCTCCATTTTACACAAAGTTTTCCCAATTGTTTTTACTTGAGGGGCATCAAATAGCTTCATTGTGTAGGGATGAGTTAAGATCTTTAGTTTCATTGTCAAACTGTTGAAGTAAAATCTAAGAAGTGATCATATTTGTTAATGTATCTGAAATCTTTTGTAAATGTTTCATCCTTTTTTGTATCAAATTCCCTTTAAAATTTTGATTTTACAACTTATGGCTGTGTTACATTGATAGAAATGAAAGTTATTTGAATGAAATGCGACATAATGGAAAGATGTTGATTTATATATATGTATATGAAAGGTGTTCTACTAATCAATTATAATTAAACATAAAAATCAACGCCTTAGCTTTTCCTTGAAAAGACCTATAAAGCCATCCTTATGTCTAATCAGCCGCCGTCATAGCGCAGTCGTTAGCGCATCAGACTCCTTAACTTCAATAATTGGATGTCATGGGTTCGATCCCCGGCGGCAGCACATATCGTTTCCGACATTTGTCTCTCGCCAATGGGTGGATAATGGTAAACCTAAGTGGGATAGCAGCTGGACGCTAGGAAATGATGTGGTAGTACTGGAGTGAGAAAAAACTCCACAGAAAAGAACCTTGCATGACCCTTTATCAGATTCCTTCAAAGAATTCTGATCGGATTAAAAACACGTTTTTAATAGGCAGGGCTAATTTCGATATAAGGTGAAAGCTTTGAAAATCTTCCTCTGAGAAACCAGTGGATGGATTTCAACCAAATTCCACAGGAATGATTCTCGGGTGTCTTTTTATCAGATTCATTCAAAGATTTTCATCAGATTTAAAACAACTCTAATGGGTAATTATGGATTTTGAAATCTTCTCAGAAACCTGTGAATGGGTTTTAACCAAATTTAACCCTTTATCAGATTTTTTAAAAGAAATTTGATCAGATGAAAAATATTGCATAAATTGATGGGGATAATTTCCTCATATGGTATATACTTAAAACTTTGAAAATCTTCTCCGAAACCTGTTTCGACCAAATGATCCATCAGATTTAAATCCTGGCTTTCATGGACAGGGCTAATTTCCATATATGGCTTTTGAAATCTTCTCAGAAACCTATTAATGGATTTCAACCAAATTTAACCCTTTATCAGATTATTTAAAAGAATTTTGATCGGATGAAAGATATTGCATTAATGGATGGTGATAATTTCCACATATGGTATATACTTAAGACTAAAAACCTCCTCAGAAACCTGTTTCAACCAAATGATCCTGGGATGACCCTGTCAGATTCCTTGCTACAATTTTAATTGGTTGTAGAAAAAAACGGCTTTTCTTGTTGTGGCTTATGTCCATATATTGTAGGTTAATTGCAATATTGTTCTAAGTGGCTATACAATGTATAGTCACTTAGAACAGTATAGCAAGTAAGCCTTGATATGGTTTGAAATGAAAATTTTGTCAATAACTTTTCATCTGACTTAATGAGTTTTACATAACTTGACTTTGTCAAAATAACGAAAAGCTTGAAATGCTTTTCTAGAATTATTACAAAGTTTTCAGGGACTAGATTTATATTCCTGATATGGCAAAGAAGATTCAGTTGATATTGAATTCCTGAAAGCATTTGCTTAATCGGTACATTCAGGCCTGTGGAGCGATACAGGCGCTCAAGTGCCTCTCGTTTATTTATCTCGATGTAAATAAGCTTTGGAATGGAAAGCGCTAGCATTTGTGCGAGACCCCCTGTGGTAAACGGAGTATAAGAATAAAGCACTGTAGGATAGATACCCTTGTCACATCTTCCATTTCATCTGGCATAACAAACGTGACAAATTGCATGTCGTAAGAGGAGACTAAAGAGTCTTCATTTTATCATTCTTAGCTCCACTGGCTGAAAGTGTTGTGTACGTCCGCCCGTCCGTTAACTTTTACATTAAAAAATCTTCTCCTCAGAAAGTACTTAACAGAATTCAACCAAATTTCACAGAAATGATCCTTTTGTGACCATCAGATTCCTTCAAAGAATTAAGATCGGATGAAAAAACTGCTTTAATGGGCTTATTTCCATATATGATGAAACCTTTGAAAATCTCAGAAACCAGTGGATGGATTTCAACCAAATTTGACCGGATTTATCATTGGGTGACCCTTTATCGGGTTCCTTCAAAGAATTCAGTTAGGACAGAAAACATGGCTTTGATGGGCTAATTTCCATACATGGTGAAAGCTTTGAAAATATTTTTCCCAGAAACCATTTTGTTGATTTCGACTAAATTTCACTGAAATGATCCTTTGGTGACCCCTTATAAGATTGCAAAAATAGATTAAAAAATAAGATTAAAAAAAAAAATGCTGGCCGTTAACATTGCTTCAATGGATTGGCCTTATTCCCATATATGGTAAACAGGTAAAATCTACAATCTTCTCAGATTACAAACATCGTAAGTTTTCAATAAATTTCACAAAACGATCCTTTGGTGACTCTTTATCCGATTCCTTCATAAAATATGGCTTTGATGAAAATATTGGCTTTTGGGGGATGGCTTGTCTCCATATATGGTATATAGTGAAATTTTCGAAAATCTTATTCTTGCAAACTGCAGAATGGTTTCCAACCAAATTTCTTTGGAATGATAAGTATATTTAGACCGGTGGAGCGAATCAGGCGCTCAAGCGCCTCTTGTTTGTTTAATTTATCTCTTTACATATCGTGGATGTCTTGGTATTGTTCTGTAAGTTATATGCTAAACTATCCTTAATTTTCTTGTGTGCCAAATGACCACAGCTGTCGGTAACAGATTTGTGAAATTTCAAATTTTTCGGAATGCACATAGCAAATATAAATGAAAATTCAAAATTGAAATTGCGTCCCCTTTATACGTGAGAAGACATCATATCCAAAAACCGAGAAAATATATTACACAATAGCACAAGGAGTTATGTATGAAAATTACCATTTTGACGTGAATAGTCTGAAATGTAAAGAAACGGGACAACATTTGATTTCAGAGTCCAGAATTTAACAAATCATTTGTGAAATCCGTGAACAAATTTGGTTACCATGACAACTGAGAAAATTGAAAAAAAAATCTTCTCCTTAAAAAAAAGGCCCGGGGCTTTGGAACTTGGCACTGGCCTATACGAAAATTGGCAAATTGTAACCCGTGGGCTCTCAGGGATGGGGGTCACAGCGGGTTAACCCTTAACCAGAGGGCAAATTTCATGACAGGTCGAAATTGAAAAAAGTACCGAAAACTATGAGTTAGCGAAATTGAAATATCTTAGTCTTCAAGGATATCTAGTATTATGGACAATGAAGAAATTGTTGTCCTTCATTGTCGACAATGAATTTCGAGGTTTTTTTTTCTTCAAGGACGTGAAAATGGGGGCAATTAATAAAGCATATAAAATCATTCATGATGCATGAGAGTTTTGATGACAACTGTTTTACTTAAAATAAAAATTTATTTCTAACTGAAAAATAATAACGAAAAGCAGTTGAATTAATTTCCTGATACAGGTAAATTAAATTGATTAAACAAATAAAATCTCCGTTGTTTCAGAGTATACAATTTCAGTACAAGATTCATTAACTATTGGAAGATTTTAATCTGTGTCGGGAGTTTACTTATTCAAAAGCAAATTAATTGAAAAATTCAAGTACTGAAAGTACTGTAAGCTAGCAAAGCATGGTTGAAGATGGCGCTTAGTGACACTTTTCGAATGTTTTGGCTCAGTAGATTTTCTAAATCGAAATAGTCATTCTACCTTTTGAGTTATTTTTTTTATTCTGGTTGACCTTTTATATTATGATAATTCTGTTTGGGTTTTTTTCCAAACGTTTTATATAAATGACGTTACTTTATGACGTTGGAAAATTCAAAGGTCTTAATGGCTGACTAATTGTCTGATTATTGCTATATCTCTAGAGAAAGAAAAACACAAAAAAAAAAAAAAAAGAAAACACACACACACACACTTTGTACAAGCAACTTCTTTATATTCCACAGTGTTTTCTACGTCAAAATACAGACTTTAAAAATTCATCAACTAAAAATTATTAGTGTCGTCTGCAAGTACTTCAATTTTGGACCAGTCAATAATGAAGTCGCCTTGTAAAAAAAAACTGGTGTGTCTTCGTAAGTCCGCTTGAGATATTGACAATTTTCATTTTTTTGATCGCAGAGATGGTTTATTCTTTTTTTTTTGTCATTCAGGAAATTTTTCAAGAATATCGAATCGGATATTTGTTTTTATGCAGTTCCCGAATGGCAACTTATGGCGATTACAGGTAACAAATAATATAATTTATATTCTAATTTCGGATACCTTAAATTTTACTTTGATACATCAAGAAACAAAACTCGTGTGCAAAATGTATTACGCATCAAGAGAACATAGTCAATTTTAGTGCTTGCATCGAATAATAAGACTGATGGCAATGCAGGCGAAAAAGAAGAGAGAGCCTTTCTGTTTCTGAAAATGGCTAGTAATCTGAAGGTGAATTTTGTAGTAAAAAAATATTTTGATCCGATATCTTATCGTTTACCCTTTTTTCGGATTTCAGCAAGCAATGTGTGTATAATATTTTCTACAATGTTTTCCACTTTTTTGTCTTGAGGGGCGTAGAAACTAGAGGCACTTGAGTGCCTGTATCGCTCCACAGGTCTAAATGTACTGATTAAGCAAATGCCGTTGTCAAGAATTTAATATAAATTAAATCATATTCCCCATGGCTGGCAAATAGATCTTGTCACTGAAATAGTTCTAGGAGCATTTTTAATTTTTCGTTCCTTTACAAATGTCAAGTTATGTAAAATGCATTTACTAAAGTCAGATTGAAGGTTTTAAAAAAAATTCACTGTATACCATATATGGACATAAACCCCACCCATAAAAGCAATGTTCTATATCCGACCAAAATTATAATATGCAATCTGACAAAGAGTCATCTGAGGATCTTTCCTGCAAATTTTGTTGAAATCTATTGACAGATTTAATTCAGAGAAGATTTTCAGATACACCATATATGGGCATAAGCCCCACCCATTTCAAAACTTTCACAATATAATGAAATTAGCCCCACCTATCAAAGCCATGATTTTCATCCGATCAAAATTCTTTGAAGGAATCTGATAAAGGGTCGCCCGTGGACCATTTCTGTGAACTTTGGGTTGAAAGCCATCGATTGGTTTCTGAGAAGATATTCAAAGTTATCACATTTATGGAAATTGGCCCCGCTCATTAAAGCCATGTTTTTGATCGGAGCAAATTTTTTTAAAGGAATCTTATAAAATGTCAATCTAGGAACATTTATGCGATATTTGTTGTTTTTTTTAGATTTTAAAGTAAAAGTTTACGGACGCAAGAAGGAAACAACGCCATGACAATAGCTCACTTGCTTTCAACCAATTGGAGCTAAAAAGCAGACAATTGTGACGTCAGCAAAACGTTTGAATATTTCTAAGTCGTAAAGTAAAGACATATAGGAAGGTTTTTCAGGACAACGGATCATGCAGGTTATTTGTACACTTAGATGATCTTTAAATGAGATGAAGATCTACCCTCTCAATCCAAAATGATTGACCAATCGACTCATTTACTCCGACCAGAAATGTGATGTTGACCTCAAAAGTATATGTTAAACATTTTAGTTAGGGACAAGTTAATCATCCCAACTACGGCTTTTTAACCCTTTCCGGTTCAAATACGGGATTTTACGTTCCTGTGATTTTATACTTAAGAAAACATTGTGGAAAAAGAAGGAATTGCTAGTTACAAGCAATTTCTCCTTTTTCCACAATATTTTCTACTACATAGGATTTTTTTTTCAAATTCCAGTTTTCATTGTCGTCTGCAACCTCTTTCAATTTGGACTAGTCTAAACTTTCCAAAAACAAGAAAGGGTTAAGCTGTAGGTCGACCACTATCTACTTTCTTTGTTTAATGTCCTTGGCCCTGTATATCTTAATGACCTTGGCCCTGTATTTTTCAAAGTGAAGCAGTTTATTATCCCATGAAAATTGCCCTTGTCACGGGGCATGGCCATAATTACCCGCCATTTGTCCAGAATTTGCACTTTTGCAGTTCGAATTTAGTCAATGTTTTCTTCAATGGTCATTTTTTTCCGGGAGAGTAAAGGTATTGCCTGCGTTTTGCAAATGGATTGCTAAGTTCCAAATGAATAACTCACATTACAATTTACCAGCGATTCTTTGCTGGAAATCTACCGTCAAATGGACATTATCTAGTCCTCGAAGTGTTCGTAAATAGTCAAAACTATTCTTCTGTTCTTGAGAGTTGATTTTCAGACTGGAATACAGTTTTTGTAGCCCCGTGCTTCTAGCTTTTTCTATAGTGCTGGTGTAGTCAGCTTGTGACACAGTCTGAATTTTCCTCGATTGAGCCTCGGCCTCTTGTTGGATTTCCGCTGCCTCGTTCTGAATCGCTTTAACCTGAAATATTTTAATTTCAGTTTTGTCTGTGAAAATTGGTGAACATACAAAGTAGTTTCAAATTAGTACAATCTTGGGGTATTTGACCTTTTTTATGGTAAGTTCCTTCGTGACGTCTTTATATACGGAATGACGAGAATGCCGGATTTGGAGGAAATACTGCTAAAAAACATAGTGAGAATGGAGAAAGTTCTTGCAAACCAGCAAAAATACAATATGTTCTACCTTATTTGACACATATTTTTCGAAATCAGGGAGTTTCAATTTGTTGTCTTCAGCATCTTCGAATTTTGACCAGTTTAAAATTTTATCGTCTGACAATAGACTATGAAGTTGTTAATGTTTTGCTTCAGGTGCTGTATAATACGTTTTGAAAGGGGCTTATTTCATACAAAACAAAACCTAGAGTTACCCCCCCCCCTTCCCTCCTGATTATATGTATATAGCTCTACACGAGCCAAATTTCAATTGAATATCTTCAACAAAACCCGAGATTTGACCATAGTTAAAGATTGTTACGACAAAACTGGTTCTTAGACTGTACCTACGATAAATCTACATTAGAATATTTTAGACTGGTCCTAATTCAAAGAAGATGCAGACGACAATTTAAGGTTGATGAAATTCTAAATTCTTTGTGTTTTGGGGTAGAAAACATTGTTGACATAGAAGAAATTGCTTGATTCAAGCAATTTCTTCTATGTCCACAATGTTTTCCTAAGCCTTTTCTTGAGGGGCGTAAAAAGGAGGGATTATGTGGGAATGGGTTAAGCCCAAGTTCGAAATCTAAACATCACGCGGGATAACTTGACAACATGACGTGGGCATTGCCTTTCCAACTGTTTCACACGTGCATGAAGGGCACACCCTAAGTAGCCTGGACAGCTTCACAACACACGTGTAGATTATTAGCTGGTCGTATTAAGTTTCAATCAGTAACCAACCAAAGAGGCTGGAGGCATGGTGAAGATTTTGATCAGACCGCATAGAAGACTGCATATAATGGACGGATCGTGTATGTTAATTGAGAAGCCGCTGGCCCCGCCCACTTACTCCTTTGGTCACGCCCACTGACTCCTTTGGTCACGCCTACTGACTCCTTTGGTCACGCCCACTGACTCCAACAGGAAGTCCCGCTTCGATATTAAACGGTATTTTTTCCAAAATTTATGGCCATTAGCACGTAACAAAAAAGTAGAATGGTTGGTAAGCGATCTCAACGTCGTAACTACAGCTTGAATAAGATGTAGTTACGTCGTTTTAGTCGCCAGCCCAACAAAAATATTCCACACAAACGGCGGTCAATGTTGGAGTTCAAATCTCAATTCAATCAAAGAATCAATCGACAATTCAAATCATTTTTTAGACCGGAAGTGAACTTTAAAGTCCAACATTGGTTGTCATATATATAAAGCTGTTTTGTTTGTTTGGCGAGTTAAACGTCGTAACTACAGCTTATTAAAACTATAGGTACGACGTTTAGGTCGCCAACCAAACATTTTACCTATTTGTTACATGTTACCGGTAACAAATTTTGCAAAATAACGCCGTTTAATGTCCAAATGGAACTTCCTGTCGGAGGTCAGTGGGCGTGGCAAGCGATCTGTCATTTTTATTTGATTGCCATTGGCTCATTTTACACACCTTTGCGTTAGTTTCTTTTCTCACGACGGTTGCGTTTTGTATGAGTTTCTCTCTCAGTTCCTTCTCTTGAAGAACCAAAGCCTCCATATATCTCTCTTTAACATCTTCAGGGATTTTAATGGAAGTTGTTTGAAAGTACTTTACGTTGACGAAGAGTCCCTTATCTTTATCTGTACATGTACTGATGCGTTTACATCCGGGGAAACAGGCTAGTAAATAAAATGAATAATAATGAAGAACTTACAAACACACTCATGCTTACTGAAAACGTTTGACAAAATTTGTTGTTTCTATTTCACTTATTGTTTCAGAATAAGAAAAAATAATAAGCAAACAAAAAAAAAAACTACGGTATTTAAAACTCTATCATTTCCTCTTAGTACTGTGTGCTGCACGTTTTGAAATACAAACACCAGTTAGTTTTGATTAATTAAATATTAAATCTAGTGCGAAGTATGCGTTTACTTGATGAAACAATCTTTTGTCAAGTTTCTTGTGATTTGTTAGCATTTTGAACCTATTTCGCTTTCGCAGGTTTGTTGTTGTTGTTGTTTTTGCTATGACTGAAGGACAGTTTAATGCAATTGCATCTACTTGTTTTGACGATCCTGAGATATTTGATTTAAAAACACGGGAAAGATGTAACTGCTTATAATAAGAATCAAAGTACTGAAAGTACTGTTAGCTAGCAAAGCATGGTTGAATTTAGAAAATATTTCCCTTGTTTGGTAGAAAACATTGTGGACATTGAAGAAATTGCTTGATACAAGCACTTTCTTCAATGTCCGCAATGTTCTCAAAAGCTTTTTTTCTTGGGGTGCTTAAAAAGCGGAATTTATTGGGAATAGGTTAACTAACATGCTTTTGGCTACAATTCGAATAGAACTTGAAATATTCCTCAAATACATAAGAACTATTTTTTATGGCGTAGGCATTAACAGGTTTAGTGGTTAAGCCTCCTGTGGCAGTTTGCACTCGTTGAACTTTGAGACGACCTTATAATTTTGTCTGTTAACTTAAGCTATCAAAGCTGACGCTTTGCTAGCTAAAAATCTCCTTTTCTTTGAATAGTTTTTGTCCTTAAAGATCCTAATTTTACTTCGGTCTTTCACTTTGGTCTGTCTCTGGCTAATTTCTTAGGGTTGGAGTATTCTAAGTGGATAATTGAAACGTCGGCGTTCAAAATGCCATAATCCGTCTTTTTACGACATTCACTTCGCTTAACGACAACATAATGACGACATCAACAAAGATGGAGTTACGTACCCCCTAAATATTCCTCGCAGTTCGGTCTACAACATGTTCCACCAAGTCTCTGACTAACGGCCTTGTATAATACATTCTCTACCTCAGCTCTCTTCTTTGTGAGATCTCTTGTGTTGTACACCGGTATAGCACCCTACAATATTTAATAAAAATAAATATATACAACACATTCCCATAAGTTGGCGCTTCTTTACGCCCCTGAATGAAAACTATTAGGAAAATATAGTGGGAAGTTAAGAAATTGCTTGTAACATAAAGAATAAAGAATTCTAAAATTTCATAAAATGGGAATTGTCGTCTGCAACATCTTTAAGTTTGGAACAGGTCGAAATATTGCCGTCTGGTAATAGGTTAAAAAGATAGACGGCATTTTTTATAGATAATGTACGTATTTTTTCATGACTTATATTGATTTCGAAATATTTTCTTCATTTGTATTATATCATAAAAAACGTCGTTTTGGTAAGTATCGGGGTCATAGGATACATGTGGGACACGAGTTTGATAATGTTTCTGGTTTGTCGGTGAATTAATCAAGAGCTAATCCACTGAGAAATCTCGATAATTCACGAGGAAAACTAAAAAAAAAAATCAATCGCGGCTGCAAATCAAATAAGCATTCAACCAATCAAATTATTCATTCAGACCAGAATTGACCCAAACAGTGGCCGTCATTTTTGTGAGACATTTTTGTTGGTTTGGCGACTTAAACGTCGTAGCTAAAGCTTATTCAAGCTGCAGTTACGACGTTTAAGCCGCCACCCAACCATAAAAGCCTTTTTGTTTCATGCTACTAGCCATACATTGTTCAAAAAAGCGCCGTTTAAAATCGAAGCGGGACTTCCTGTTGGAGTCGATGGGAGGGGCCAAAGCAGTAAGTAGGCGGGGCTAGCAATTGGTCAATTATAAAGAAAACGTTTTCGTTTATACCTTGTCTCGTCAGCCCGATTAGCTCAGTTGGTAGAGCACTTGACTTCAAACCTCAAGATCAGGGGCTGACCACACCAACTAACAAACTAATTGTCTTTCGGACGAGACGTTAAACCGAGACCTCGTGTGACGGTGCTATCCATCGAGCATGTTAAAAAACTAGGCGGAGCTCTCAGTAGTTTCGTCCTGTATCCTTGCACTATCACCCGTAACAACTTGCCGTCTTCTGGGGGCGTCGCTCATATGGGCATGTGCTACGGTAACAACGATAAATAAACGGAAATACACACATATACCTTGTCAGCCCGATTAGCTCAGTTTGTAGAGCACTTGACTTCAAACCTCAAGATCACGAGTTCGAGCCCTGGGCTGACCATATCAACTAACAAACTAATTGGGCAAGTGCTACGGTAGCGACGATAAATAAACGGTAATACACATACCTTGAGTGCGTCCACAGCACTAGACCGTACAACGTCCTCATAAAACAGATCGTATTGAGCATGGAGCAATGGTAACTGATCTTTACGTAGAAAATACTGCAAGTGACACGTGATCTGTACCTACAACATAATAACATAATAAAACATAACCCGTTTAATTTGAAATTTGTGACAGATTATGTTTACTGAATTCGGCCTGTCAATTAAGAACTGATCACACGCGCTGAAATATATACATGGTCCGTCAAGCGAACAGGTATGAGAATATGAGAACCTTATGAGAATCTCCGTGAAACAAATATTTGAAAAAGATATCGAATCTGGCAGAGATAGGATACAGTATTTCGAGAATGAATCAAAAGAAAATTAGAGTCACGATTCCTGAATCAGAAAATCTACTACGAACGAAAAAGGTTCGACCATGTCAGACTGTGCTATCGAGAAGGTACTTTTTAGCACAACCAGTCGCACTTATCTGGTTAGCTTTGCATCGATTAACTCGTTAATAGCGATGCCGATTAAATAAAAAAAAATAATAGAAAGATCTTAAAAGCTTTTGACCGAGAGACTGATCATACAAAATGAAGGTCTCGTGTTTCCTTGTTGAGAAGCAATTCCATGGGTTCCTCTTTCGACTGTAAAGTAATTTACCAAGTTTCAAGTATATTGCATGTTTCTTTTTTCAAGGAAATATATGACAAGGCGTGTGAAACAAGTAATCGATCCGTATTTCAACACTTGTTAGCCTTACAATTCATAGCAATATCCGTAATTTAAGATAAAATTGATATAAAATTATAAAATGCACTGATTACTCGTCGCTTAATGGTTACTTCAGTATGTGGACCGGTACCGCCGTCGACTTTAACAAAGCCGAAAGGTAGATCCAAAAGGACAGCATCAAGAGATTGGCTGATGGACACTTAATGACGTAAGCCTAAACATCTAATCTGATTGGGTGGTGGATTGTTTGTAAACAATATGGCGGAAGCGAACGCGGAGTTCCTCATATATTTTATATAGGGGAACAGGATGACATTCCAAGGCTTTTCTCGCACACAATTTCGATTGTTGATGTGAGATATGTTTTAACATTAAAACTGACAACTTGAAAACTACAAAAGTAAGATTTTTATCGTATTGAGTGAAAATCCCGCGGCGTGTCTTTATTTTTTCAAAAAGAAATTGCTGCGCATGCGCAAGCCTCGTTTTCGATTTTAGTAAGGAAAAACCAAACGGGTCAGGCTTTCCGTGTATGTACCGAAAATCGGTGCATACCTGTCGGCTTTATTAAAGTTCACAGTGGTACCAGTCTATTCAGTATGTAGATTATACAAAACAATCGTTGGTTTTTACACTAGAACCCTAGTAATCACCATTATTTTCATTTATTTTACATAACTTCATTTCGGTTTCGTCTATCAAGATTCAAGCGTTTTGATTGACAAAGATTTTCTTTTCATACTTCCATGTACAAAGATTTGTGCACACAACAACTTTGTATAATTGCCCACAAAGTAGATCTCTAAAGCTTTACTCAAAACTATAAAAAAGTATTCGATTCGTTCTGATTATTCATACAGTTTAATTAAGTTTTTAGGTTTCATATCTAATGAAATAAAAAGGGTCTATTCTTATCTTGATTATTATAAACATGTATAAACGAAAAAATGTCCAGGGACAAGATGTCGAGCCCGCCAAATATTTGAATTTGAACTGTAACCCTGACCTTGGAGCTTTCTGAAACTTTGTTTCGAATATCACATCTATTCATGATGGTGAATAATTGTGCCAAGTTATTTTGAAGAAAAAAGGAGTTATGGCCCGGACAATCGGTCGGACTGACGGGCTTACACTCTTTCACAAAAACACCAACTTGTCATAGTGACAACTACGTCAAGCCGGCTCGACAGAAAATACTAACATGAACAAAAATGGAGATTTTATTTTTACGTAGAGAGGCATTTATTGAAAAGTGCTGCAGTTACCGACATTCTTTAAGCTTGTTTTCTCTAACATTTGTTCAGACAATTAAGCTTTTTTCAGGCACTCTAATGTTTTATAAGCCATATGAATTAATACAGTTTTCAGTTTAACACTTTTAATAAATTTTCGGCTCATACTTTATTACAGAAATGGCAGCACAATTACAGATCAATTTTCCATTAGACTAGAATAATAATTTCGTATTTTCCGTCTTCAAACGACTTCCTGGATATAAAAGGGCGTGGTCTCAAAAGCACTGAGGTACGAAATATACAACTTGAAAAGATATAAAAGAAAAGCTCTACAATATTTCAATAACTGACTGATCCCTGACCCCGCCCACTGACTCCGCTGACCACACCCACTGACTCCGCTGACCACACCCACTGACTCCGCTGACCACACCCACTGACTCCACTGACCACACCCACTGACTCCGCTGACCACACCCACTGACTCCGCTGACCACACCCACTGACTCCACTGACCACACCCTCTGACTCCACTGACCACACCCACTGACTCCGCTGACCACACCCACTGACTCCGCTGACCACACCCACTGACTCCACTGACCACACCCACTGACTCCGCTGACCACACCCACTGACACCGCTGACCACACCCACTGACTCCGCTGACCACACCCACTGACTCCGCTGACCACACCCACTGACTCCACTGACCACACCCACTGACTCCGCTGACCACACCCACTCACTCCGCTGACCACACCCACTGACTCCGCTGACCACACCCACTGACTCCGACAAGAAGTTCTACTTCGATAATCAACTGCATGCGTTATTTTGCAAAATCTATGGCCAGTAACACGCAACAAAAAGTTGAATGGTTGGTTAGCGACCTAAACGACGTAACTACAGCTGATTTAAGCTGTTGTTACGACATTTTAGTCACCAAACCAATATTCTTCGCGGCGCTCAGTGGGCGAGTAATTAGTTAACTAAGTCTTCCTTATGGCTACAAAACAGACATGCGCTTTTTGTTTTGATATTTGAAGCCAATCCAACCCAGTCTTTCTATTTTACTAAGGAAAGAAATGAATAAAATCACGTGATTGTTCTTTAGTTTTCAATTCATCAAACAACACATAATATATTGTCAAATTAGGTACACTTTGCCCGAAACTGTTTGAAGTCTTGACAAATATGCTTGCCATCTAATTGACGGTTCGCTGGACAGGTCTACTAAATCCGGCAGGAAAATCTACTTCGATTTTAAGCGCCGTCATTTTCCCAAATTTAACGCCTGTGAAAATTAACAAAAAAAATTGCAACTGTTGGTTGGTGACACAAACTTTGTAACCACAGCGTGAATAAGCTGTGGTTACAAGGTTTAGGTCGCAAAGCCAACAAAGTTCTAATTTCGGTTCCGGTCCAATTAATAATTTGATTGGCTGATTGATTCTTCGATTGACAGGAGTGTTCGGTGAACTTTGAGCATTTTTAGCTAGCAAAGCGTCAGCTTTGATAGCTTAAGTTAACAGACAAAATGTTGAGGTCGTCTCAAAGTTCAACGAGTGCAAACTGCCACTGGAGGCTTAACCCCTAAATCCGTTAAATGCCTACGGCATAAAAAGTAGTTCTTATGCATTTCAGGAATATTGCGAACTCTGCATGTAAGTAAATCTCCTAAGTATTTCAGCTTACTTTAGCACATCGTGTTTAAAATGGATCTGATCAGAGTCTTCAAAGCAGTTGCAGACGATAATTTCAAATGGTTGAAAATTCTAAAATGTGTTTCTCTTTATGTAGAAAACAATGTGTAAAATAAAGAAATTGCTTGTAACAAGCAATTTCTTCATTTTCCACATCTTTTTTCTTGAGAGGGGTAAAACGGAGGGATTATGTGGGAGTGGGTTACCCCCTTCATTACTTTAACCTCGTTTCTTAGTCATAATAACAAAAGACAAAGAAGATTACTGAATACAACTATGCTTTGCTAGCTTGCAATACTTTTCAGTACTTTGATTTTACTCATTTCAGATGTTAAGACATAGCCTACATGTGTTTGATTGTATGAGGGCCGGGGGTGTCTCGGCATAGTGAATAGACATTTTCAGTTGTGTTACCTCGAGTTTATCTGCCGTAAACACGTCAATATCGACCAAATCCAACATATGTGCCGATGCTTTAAACACCTTAAACTCAACGTCAGGTCCCAGAAAATGTTTACCGCCAGTGAAAACTTTTTCCAGGTCGACATAGCCCGTACTCTTCTGTCTTTTGAAGCCAAACTGAAAAACAACACGTAAATATATGTATAAGATATTTGGACATTATACATGGATGTTCATCGGTCGATTCATTCAATACTCATGTAAGACCTCATATCTAATTTATACTGCAATATATAACCTTTGAAAAGTGAGTGTGTTTCCTTTTTTCTTTAGAAACCGCAAACACAACGTACAAGTCTGAAAGGCAGACATTATGACGTCATTTACGCTAAAATTTCTTATGCAATGACGTCAGTTTTTGCAGTAGTTTCCGGTCACTGCACTTTATCTTAATACATTTTGCCGGTTCAGTTACCTAGTTACCTGAAATTTTATTTTGACTACAAGAACAGAATTAATGAAATAATTATACCAAATATGGACATAACTAATAAAAGTGAATAATAATAACACCATCACCACTTCTGATACTGACGATTATAAAAATGTAGTGATAAAAGTTATTAACCCTTTTCCGTTTTTTTTTAATTTAAACTGGTCCAAATTGAAAGAGGTTGCAGACAACAATCAAAATTAGATGCAATATGAAATGAAACCATCCTATGTGGTAGAGAATATTGTAGGAAAAGAAGAAATTGCTTGTTACAAGCAATTTCTTCTTTATCCACTATGTTTTCTCAAGTATAAAATCACAGTGACGTAAAATCCCGGGGTTATAAAGAAAAGGGTTAGTATGACCTTTGATGTTATATACTTTCGTGAAACTTTTGGTTAGAAGTTTTTATTCTTTACCACCAAACATTTCCCTTTACTATATACTCCCTTAGCCACTGAAAATGACCAATCGATTTGTAGATCGTTCAGATATAAGTCATTAGCGTTTTAATAATTCAGTAAGAAACAATGCCTTACCTCGTGATATTCGAGTGTGACAAAGCTCATGGGTAATAGAATCACCAATAACAGGGCTATAACTCCCACAATACCTGCCCCTATAATCAATGGTCTCTTATTCTGATCACAATCCATTCTGTTGATCTAGACCCTGTGAGGGCTGAAAGAAAACATAATGCCTCATATCAAAAGTGAGCTTTCCGTGGTCTAAAGGTACTGTGTAAGTTTCACGACCAAAAGATCCCAAGATCTGTTCCTAGAATTGGCTATCGATCTTGGTTCTTTCATTAGTCTACACATTCTGCGCAGGCCTGTGCTGGTGCATTCTACAGGTAGCGGGATCGAGAGGGATTATTATAACATGGAAGAACTTATTTTGAGCACATGCTGGTTTTACTGCACCATGTAAATGAATAGCCTTTTGAATGGATTAAGTAGGAAAATGTTGAAACACATCTCTACTGTATTCTACATATTTTGATGTAATCAATTTCATACAAAGACATATACATATTTTGTCATCTGATACTTACTGCAATGTAAACTAGTCTATGATATTGTCAGTATTAGATCTACATGTAATTTGTATATACAATAATATATAGTATGTTATAGGTCCGTCATATTGTAAAAGTTATTATGTAATTTTTGTTCCACATGGGTCAAAGACCTTCTGGATTTATATATGAAATTAAAATCTTATTTCCCAATCGATTCAACTCGTTTCAATATTAAATACGCCTTTTTGACACCTCCAAGAAAACAAGACGGCCAAAATTGCCCTAAATCTCTCACCCGAGAATGATTTAAACTAAGCCCTAACTGCCACCCAGACCAATATCAAAGAATAATTCCATGATTCATGTTAAGTTTGTTTAAGCCCGCCCCTGCCACGACCACGTTCTTTTGCATCTCAAAATTTCACAAACAATTTTCAAAGGGACCACCCAAGGACAATTCCTACCAAATTGGCCAAATGGTTAAAGAGGAGCAGATTTTTAAAGAATTATTTCATGATTCTCGTAGTCTGATACATGCAAGATCGGCCCAGCAACGCCCACGTTTTTTCGAAAGTCAAAATTTCACAACCAAGTTTTGAAAATGGTCACCCAATGGACATTCCTGCCACTTTTAGTCTAAATCGGTCAAATGGTTTAGGAGGAGAAGATTTTTAAAGAATTATTCCATGATTTTTCTTAGTCTGATAAACCTGCCCCTGCCACGCCCACATTTTTTGCAAATCAAATTTTCAAGTTATGAAAAGGGTCACATAAGGAACATTCCTGCCAAATTTGGTCCAATGGTTTAGAAGAAGATTTTTATAGTTTTGAAAAAAGGACACCCAAAAAAATTCTTGCCAAGATTGGTCCATATTTGTTCTTTAGTGTAGGTGGAGAAGACTTTTTAGAATATTCCACGATTTCTCTCATTCTGATAAGCCCAACCCTAACACGCCAACATTTTTGGCGAATCAAAATTTCACGAACAAGTTTTGAAAAAGATCACCCAAGGAACATTCCTGCGGAGTTTGGTTGAAATTGGCTTAATGGTTAAAGAGGAGAATTATTTTTTAGAGAATCGTTGACGACTTCCGACGCACGAAGGACGACTCACAGAGGACAGGGGTGGAGGGGGGACAAAAACTTTTCTTTAGCGCGTTGTGCTAAGGTGAGCTAAAATAGCTTTGGAAAACATTGTGGAAAACGTAGGAATTGCTTGTTACGTGCACTTTCATCATTTTCCACAATGTCTTCTACCCAAAACGGCAAAGATTTTTAAAATTTCGACAATTCAAAATTTTCATCAAAACCATCCTTGAATTTGGACAAGTCTAGAATTCTATCGTCTGGTAATATGTTAAAATTAATAGGTTTGAACCAAAACGAGGACAAAGGTAATCTGTCACGAACCGAACAGATGCGATCAAAGCAGGGCATTCCTGGGGCATTCCTGCTATTAAGAACTAAATAAAAAAAAACTTCAATCCAAGTCAGCCATATTATCTTACCTTTTTAGTAAGCAAATGGTCAGCTTTGATAGCTTAAGCTAACAGACAGAATTTTGAGGTCTTCTCATATTCACTGAGTGCAAAATGCCACTGGGTGCTTAACTCCATTGATTGCCTAATCCATGAAAATTAGTTCTTATGTATTTCAGAAATTTGCAAACTCTGCCTGCAAGTTCATCTCCTGGGTTTTTAGCTCTTTTGAGCAAATCGTGTTGCAGAGGTGATAAGAGCTTTCACTATGCGTACTACTTTGTCTGGCCACATGAATTAACTAGAGAAATCCTCAAAAACCATACTCTTTAAACCATTTCCACCCAGTCCCGCTTTTAAACGAATCTCGACAACAGCCATGTCGGACATGGCCACCCCCCGCCGTCAAAGCTTGGTAGTAAAATGAAGCCAGGCTTCTTGTGCACTGCATTTCTTCTCAATGAGTTCGATAAAAGCTATTATACTTTCAGAGATATGCTCGGGCCAAAATCTAAGTCTTTAAAACAACAAAGGGCAATAACTCCAAAACTATGCAAGCAAGAGTTTTTGGTTCTTGTGCACTGCACTTCTTCTCAACGAGATCTATCCACCTATGAAGTTTCAAGTTAAAAGCTATTATACTTTCAGAGATATGCCCCGGACAAAATCTTAGTCTTTAAAACAACAAAGGGCAATAACTTCAAAATTATGCAAGCAAGAGTTGTGCTTCTTATGCAGTGTACTTCTCCTCATTGAGATCTATCGACCTATGAAGTTTCAAGTTGATATCAATTATACTTTCAGAGATATGCTCCGGACAAGTTTAGTGACGGAAGGACGGAATGACGGACAGAGACCATTACTATATCCCTTTCGCCGAAACGGCGGGGGATAATAAAACAAGAGGGCCGTTGGCCCTGGAGCGCTAACCTGAGATAAAGGCTCTTTTTCTTTCAACAGTCTAATTTCATGTTAAGGTTAGGATTATGAAACAAGTGGGCCACAATTACATATAAAGACTATGAACCTGGGGATCCAAAAGTCTAAATTATAAATTCCAAGGCCTTAGTGCTGATTTGAAAGAAGGAAAAAACTTTTTCCATGGGTTATAATTTCAGAAATAAGAACGAAGTCTGTGAGCTGATGCTTCATGCCTATACCCCCCGGGTCCGCCCCTGGATACCCTAGGATCATGATTTTAGCTTTTTTGTAAGAGACCAATATACTGATGCTTCGTGCAAAATATCAAGGCTCTAAGCCTTCTGGGTCAGGAGGAGAAGATTTTTAAAGATTATTTTGAAATTTCACTTTTGTTGCCATGGCAACCAGAGTTTTTAATGGATTTCCATTCTTTTAGCTATTTTTGAAGGGGACCACCTAAGCAACATTTCTGCCAAATTTGGTTCAAATCGGCCCTGTGGTTTGAGACGAGATGTCATTTAAAAAATCGTTCTTTATTTCTATATAAACCCCACCCCCTGGGGCTCCGCCCCTGGGCATCCGAGGATCATGATTTTAGCTATTTTGAAAGAGGTCAATATACTGATGCTTCATGCAAAATATCAAGGCTCTACGCCTTCTGGGTCAGGAGGAGAAGATTTTTAAAGATTATTTTAAAATTTCACTTTTGTTGGCATGGCAACCAGAGTTTTTAACAGATTTCAATTCTTTTAGCTATTTTTGAAGGGGACCACCTAAGGAACATTTCTGCCAAATTTGGTTCAGATTGGCCCAGTGGTTTAGGAGGAGATGTAGTTTAAAGAAATTGTTGACGGACGACGCACGACGCACGACGGACTGACGCCGGACAAAAGGCGATCACAATAGCTCACTTGAGCACTACGTGCTCAGGTGAGCTAAAAAAGCCTTCGAAAACATTTTGGACACTGAAGAAATTGCTTGTCTAATACTATGATACAACGAGTGGCGTTTCTGAACGACACCCTTTTATTCTTCTCTTAACCCATTCCCACACCATAACATTTTTTGACCCCTCCTCCAATCAATTTCTTCGTTATCTACAATGTTTCCAACCTCAAAAGATAAAGAAATAGATAGATATTTTATGAACTGAAAATTGTTGTCTGCAACTTCTTTGAATTTGGACTAGTCTAAAATGACATCTGGTAATGGGATAAATAGTTTTTGAATCTGGAATAGATTTATCCTCTGATTGGTATATTTAACCCTTTCCTGTACAATCACTGGTTTTTACATCCTTGTGATTTTATACTTGAGAAAACATTGTGGGAAAAGAAGAAATTGCTTGTAACAAGCAATTTCTTCTTTTTCCACAATATTTTCTATCCTACTGAATGGTTATTTTTCAAATTAAATCCGCTCTAAAATTTCGTCTGCAAAACCTTTGAATTTGGGCAGGTCTAAAAATACTTAAAACAGGAAAGGGTTAAACACTTTAACCCTTCCCTGTTTTACAAAATAAATTTTACACTGGTCCAAATTGGAAGAGGTTGCAGACGACATTGAGAATTGGATGCAATTTATAACGAAACTATCCTATGTGGGAGAAAATATTGTAGGAAAAGGAAAAATTGCTTATTACATATAATTTCTTCTTTTTTTTCCACAAAAATTTCTCAGTTATTAAATCACATGGATGTAAAAACCAGGATTGAACAAGGAAGGGTTAAAAGGTATGGTTGAGTTGTAACAGGGTTGAGGGCGTACCGTGGTTCCGGGGAGTATGCGTCACGGACACAGTCCCTCTTATAGAAAAACAAAAATTAAGTCAGCTTTGTCAGTCATATTGTAGACCTTGTTTGACTCTTTAACCCATAAGCAGACGGCAACATTTTAGACTGGTCCAAATCCAAAAGGAGTTGCAAACGACAATTTATAGCTTATAAACAAATTCAACTTTCTTGGTAGAAAAAATTGTGTAAAATCAAGAAATTGCTTGTTACATTTTCCATAATATTTTCCCGTTTTTTTTTCTTGAGAGGCGTCCAAAAGCGTCATTGTGTGGGAATGGGATCAGTAATCGTCGAGAGTGAAACCTAATTACTCCGCAAAGTCTATAAACCCAAATCGATGAGTTAAAGAAGTTAAATTGACAAATCAAATCATTCCTTTAGACCGAAAGGGCACTTTAAAATCCGATATTGGCCTATATTCATCTAAAACATTTTGATTGGTTTGGTGACTTATACGTCGTAACAACAGCTTAATCAAGCTGTAATTACGACGTTTAGGTCTCCAATCGACCATGACTTTTTCCTGTTTCATGTTTCTAGCCACACATTTTGCAAAATAACACCGTCGATCTTGCTGTGGGAGCTAAGTGGGCGTGTATATCGCAGAATCATTAATATATGTAACTCCGTAAAACAAATACTTGGGGAAAAAGTTATGGGGTCAAACTGGGTGTTTCATACTTGGCTATTCGAGCAAAAATATGTATCAAAGCATAATAATCACCATCGATTCAGAATATCTACCAGGTGCAAGAAGTTTCGATTATGGTCAAATTACAATAACACCCCAGTCTGATCAGAGTCGATACTTTTCGCATTGCCGGAAAGTTCCCTTTTTTTCTGACGTGTCAAATTTGTATATTTGTGGACCCTTCACGATAAAAGGTAATGTGTGCAAGCGTTCAAAATAGCCGAGTGCTCAAACTTTTCTTCATACGAGTACGATTCTTGATAGACCTTTCTGGAATTAAATTATAGAATAGTAAAACCTGCGGTAGATAACATTTTGTGAAATACGAATACAATGAGACCGGCCGCTAGACCGGTCCGACCGTCGACTTTAACAAAGCTTAATAGCAATGGTCGACAGTGGTACCAGTCTAACCGGCGGCGAATCACGAAATAATGTTCGAGTCATAGCCTTTAGTATTAAATATGTAGATGACATTGAAATACCCGGGACGTTCTCGAACCAGTCCATTAGATGTAGGCCATTATTGGTGATATTTTCTTGTTTCCAAGTATAGGGACCGCGGTTGTAGCGCGCTGGACTCCTTGACACGGGGTCCAGGGTTAAATCACCAGCCTCGATGACATTTGTCTCCCACCACTGGGTAATCGTAGACCCAAGTAGGATAAGCAGCTGGAGGCTCAGAAATATCGATGTAGTGGTAGAACTGGTGTGAGAAATACCAATTTCTTCTTTTCCCAAAATATTTTCTACGACATAAGATGGTTACTTTTTAATTTGCACTTACTTCACAATGTCGTATGGTACCTGCCAGTAGTAGTAATATTCGTATTTCACCTGCCAGTAATACCCGAAAGGGAAGTTGGGCAGTATATATAGATAGATAGATACCCCTTTGATTTGGACAGGTTTACAATTTTGTAAAACAGGAAAGGGTTAAAGCTCATTCAAACAAAAACAAAAACTGTTCTTTCCAAATATGGGATATTCTATCAAACTTCAACAGTTTCGAAATACAATGTACACTTGTTTCAAGAAATATTTCGTAGGCTTGTTAAATATTTGGAGGATTTGACTGAAGGGGGGGGGGTTAGCGATAAAGTACTGCGAAGGCTTGAAATGAAAATAAAAATGATAAGAAAATTTACCTTAACACGAATGAAATATCCAGGTAAAAATGTTATGGGAAAAATAGAGTCACCCAATCTTATTGTTCACAGCTAAAAATACCACCAATAAACCATAAGTAAATAAAACCATCCAATATTACTATTCAACTCATACCCTTTACCCTGCGCACATTTTAACCCTTTCCCGTTTCTTGAAATTTTACACTCGTCCAAATTTAAAGAAGTTACAGATGACTATCTAAATTGGATGCAATTTGAATGAAACCATCCTATGTGGTTGAAAATATTGTTGAAGGAAAGAAATTGCAATTTCTTCTTTTACCACAATGTTTTCTCAAGAATATAATCGAAGCGACGTAAAATCCGGGGTTTGTACAGGCAAGGGCTAACCCATTCCCAAACAATTTATTTTAGACTGGTCCAAATTGAAATAAGCTACATAAAACAATTTTGTGAAATTTAAAAGTATCTTTGTCTTTCGGGATGGAAAACATTGTGGAGAATTGAAAAATTGCTTATAACAAGCAATTTTTGCATTTTCACTACGTTTTCCAGATGCTTTTTTTCATTAGGAGCGTAAAAAGAGGATTTGTGTGGGAATGGGTTAAAGTTCTGGTTACACTATTTGATCCATTCTCACACTATCACGCTTTTTGACGTCCCATCTCCACTAAAAGGCTTGAAAAAAAAAATATGCGGAAATGAAGAAACTGCTTGTAAGATTTTATATATACGAGTAGACAATTCTGTTTAAAATTCCATCAACTAAAATTTGTCTTCTGTAACTTCTTTCAATTTGAGCAATGTTGTCGCCTGGATATGGGTTAAGATGAATACCCGTTTTCAATGAAAATGTGATCAAATAATTGCGAAATGTTTGATTTCGAAAGGGCTTGGATTCGTTTATATATAAACAAGGTAATCTGATCGACGAAACCCTTTATACCGTTTCCATTTTAAAAAATCCAAAAAAATCACCAATTTACACACCCAGCCCCCTTTTACCTCCCCTCTAAGAAAATACTTGTTAAAAGCTATTTCTTCATTTATCCTCAATGTTTTCAAACCCAAAAGACATTTTTATCAACTTAATACTGTCATATGGTATTTTGAATTGGACCAGTCTAAATGTTCGTTGTTTGTTAATGCGTTAACATGTTGATCTAGCATTATCGCCATATATTACATAACCATTCTGCAAATCTGTCACATATATGTCCAGCCCGATTAGCTCAAACTTGACTTCAAAACTCAAGATCACGGGTTCGAGCCCTAGGCTGACCATATCAACTAACAAACTAGTTGTCTTAAGGATGAGACGTCAAACCGAGGCCTCATGTGACGATGCAATTCATCGTTAAAGAATCAGGCGGGGCTCTCAGCACTTTCGTCCTGTATCCTTGCACTATCCGCCGTAACAACCAACCGTCTTCTTGGGGCAACACTCATATGGGCAAATGCTACGGTAGCTATGGTAAAAACACGGAAAATACATGTAATAATGACAATCCGTTACACAAGTTTTGACACAGATTAGATTCGACATTCCCTTATCACAGTTGGTTTATCAAAGATTTAAAGATGAGATAAAGGAACAGCCATGAAATCAGTCGGAAAAAGGTTCGAACCTAGTAAGAGTGTCCAGTATGTTTTGTTTGTGGCTTTACGCCGCTTTGAACGAGCTTTCAGTTATAAATGGCGAAGTTTACTTATTTATGTACTTCCTGTGTATTTCATAACGGCTGGGTCTCTGAATTGACCAATCGCGACTGTCAATCAAATTATCAGTCGACCAATAAAATCATCCATTTAGATCAGGAATGAGTTTTGGACTCCAACATTGACCGCCTGTTTTGTTGACCTTCATGTTTGTTTGGTGACTAAAACGTCGTAACTACAGCTAATTCAAGCTGTAGTTACGACGTTTAAAGCGCCAACCAACTACTCTACTTTTTATTGAATGCTACTGGCCATAAATTTTGCAATTTAACGTCATTAAAATAGAATCGGGACTTCCTGTAGGAGTCGGTGGTTGTGGCCTATGAAGCTCATGGACGGGGCGAGCGATTGGTTGTCTTGCCCAAGGACACATCCACCAGACCTACGACGCGACTGGGATTCGAACATGCAACTCTCCATTTTCCATAGCTTACAAGTCCGCCGCCCTAATCAGCATGTAAAGGCAGGGTTCCAGCCGCGCAGCCTGACATAGGTCGATATTGTTCGCACTATAGTCAGTCCGATTAGCTCAGTTGGTAGCGCACTTGACCTCAAACCTCAAGATCACGGGTTTGAGCCTGGGCTAACCATATTAACTAACAAACTATTTGCCTTTCGGATGAGACATTAAACCGAGGCCCCGTGTGACGGTGCCATCCATCGAGCACATTAAAGAACCAGACGTGCTCTCAGCAGTTTCGTCCTGTATCCTTTCACGATCCCCCGTAACAACTTACCGTCTTCTGGGGCGTCGCTCATATGAGCATGTGCTACGGTACTTAAGAAAAATAGCGGAAATACACGCACACAAAACCGCCTCTCAGCAGTTTCTTCCTGTATCCTTGCACTATCCCCCTTAACAACTAACCGTCTTCCGGGGGCGTCGCTCATATGGGCATGTGCTACGGTAGTGCCGATAAATAAACGGAATAAAAAAAACACAACAAAAACAGCACTCGGCAGTTTGGTACTTTATCCTTGCACTATCCCCCTTAACAACTAACCGTCTTCATGGGGCGTCGCTCATATGGGCATGTGCTACGGTAGTGCCGATAAATAAACGGAATAAAAAAAAACACAACAAAAACAGCACTCGGCAGTTTGGTACTTTATCCTTGCACTATCCCCAGTAACAACTAACCGTCTTCATGGGGCGTCGCTCATATGGGCATGTGCTACGGTAGTGCCGATAAATAAACGGAATAAAAAAAAAAAAAAACACAACAAAAACAGCACTCGGCAGTTTGGTACTTTATCCTTGCACTATCCCCAGTAACAACTAACCGTCTTCATGGGGCGTCGCTCATATGGGCATGTGCTACGGTAGTGCCGATAAATAAACGGAATAAAAAAAAACACAACAAAAACAGCACTCGGCAGTTTGGTACTTTATCCTTGCACTATCCCCAGTAACAACTAACCGTCTTCATGGGGTTTCGCTCATATGGGCATGTGCTACGGTAGTGCCGATAAATAAACGGAATAAAAAAAACACAACAAAAACAGCACTCGGCAGTTTGGTACTTTATCCTTGCACTATCCCCAGTAACAACTAACCGTCTTCCGGGGGCGTCGCTCATATGGGCATGTGCTACGGTAGTGCCGATAAATAAACGGAATAAAAAAAAAAAAAAAAAAAAAAACACAACAAAAACGGCTCTCGGCAGTTTGGTACTTTATCCTTGCACTATCCCACGTAACAACTAACCATCTTCTGGGGGCGTCGCTCATATAGGCAAATGCTATAAATAAACGAAACACACACCCACTTCTATATATAAACCAAAAACTTCCTCTAACCCATTACAAGACGACAAATCATTAACTGGTTTGAATTAATAGAAATTGTAGACAATTTTGAAAATATTTTTCTTTTGAGGTAGAAAAGTTTGTCTGAAACGAAGTCATTGCTTACTACAAGCAGTTTTTTTTATTTTCGACAATGTTTTTAAGGCCATCACCAGACGACATCATTTTAGACTGGTCAAGATTGAAAGGAGTTGCAGTCAACATTTTAAGTCTAAGGAATTTTGTATTTTTTCACCCTAGAAAACTTTGTGTAAAATGTGGAAATTGCTTGTTTCCTAAAATGGCAAAACCGACATGCACAGATTTGGAACATTCAGTGAAATTTCATTCCAATTTGTCCATAAATATAGGGAAGGAAGTGTTAACAAGAAATTTTACATTCAACCCCCTTTTTGATGACACAGCCCAAAATAGCAAAACCTTACAGTATGGGCAAGGTCAGGCAACTAGGAGCATTCTGTGAACATGTCCCTAAATAAAGGCGATGCTTAATAATATGTGGACTTACAGACGTTGAAGGCGACACCTTTACACGTGCACCATCCGCGTATAAACACGGCTTTATATGTTTTGCGGAAAATCATTAATCGATCATTTCAACTCATTGGGATTATTATTAACCCATTCCCACACAATGAAGCCTTTCAACGCCCCTCAATATGAAGCTTTTAAAAAACATTGTTGAGAATGAAGAAATTGCTTGTTACAAGCCATTTTGTCATTATCCACAATGTTTTTTACCCTAACAGACAAAGATTTTGAAGATTACATCAACTTAAATTTGTTGTCTGCAAATTCTTTGAATTTGGGCTAGGCCAAAATTTCATCATGAGGGAATGGGTTAAGTGTATGAAATAACGCTTTCCTTGTACATGTTCAAGATCCTGGAAACGCCCTTGGTTTGCCCAAGCAAGCTTGACCAAACCTACAAGAACTTTTTGATAATACACAACTACAGTCAATCTTGCTCAATTGACCACCTCTATAAAACAACCACTTGTACAAAGCGACCGCTATCAAAATCCCCTTTTCAAAATCATAGCCCACATAAGAAGTGGTCGTATTTGCTAAACGCATTATCATAGAAAATTCAATCAGAGAGACGATTCTAATTAATGAGTCCCTACAACAAAGGATTTAGCAAGAATTCTGAAATAACTTATGTATCCTTTATATATTGCACAGAAATGGTTTTATGTTACCATTTTATTAAGCGGCCACTTTTTCCATGAGTGGTCACTTAATACAATATTTACTGTATATTCAAAATCTCAAATAAAGAGGTTCATGAGGAAAAGTATTCTTTACAGTGAGACTTTTATGCCATTTCCAGATAACAGAATTTTAGATCAGTCCAATTTGAAAGAAGTTGCAGACGACAATTTAAAGCTGAAAAAATAGATTTTTTCATCTTTCTGGAAAGAAAACATAGTGGAAAATGAAGAAATTACTTATTAAAAGCAATTTCTTCATTTTCAGCAATGTTTTCCCCATTGATTTTCTTGAGGGGTGTTCAAAAGCGTCACCGTGGGGGAATGGGTTAAACCTCCCAACAAGACTTTTTTTGAGGATTTGCAGCATTTGTTTAACCCATCAACAAATAACCAACATTTTGACATGTTTAAGAAAATTAGATAGAAAAAAATAGCAAGAAAAGATTTGTGAGAAAAGAGATAATTTGTAATAAGCAATTTCTCCTTTTCACCTAACATTTTCTCTTAATAATTTAACCCATCATCAAATGACCCAACATTTTGACATGGTTAAGAAAATCAGAAAGAACAAAAATTAGCATAAAAAGCTTTGTGAGAAAAGAGATTAGTTGTAATGAGCAATTTCTCCTTTTCTCCTAACATTTTCTACCTTATTTTGTCAACTTTAGCTCGGATTGAAATGTCCTCTTCAGTTAGTGGTTAGTCTTAACTTTTGCTGTCTGGTAATTCATTTGTTCAACTTTATCAGGAAATACTTTTAGGCAAAAGATATTCATTATAGAGACAAAGCAAAATAGGTTTATTAGTAAACAAATAATTTTCTTAGTATTTGAAAGAGTTAGGTATCAAAGGTTGAAATTTGTTACTGCGAGGAACTAAAAATATATCAATGCTATATTTCAGAATGCATTTTAATCAACAGAAATCTATTTCATAGTAATAAAGTTCAATTGAAAACATATTCATAATATATTTCAGGGCTCTGCAGACTCCCAGAATTTGGGGAGAAGTCACTTCTCACTAGTCTGAGAATTGGGAGAAGTTTTTCAAAATGGGGAGAAGTGGTGAGACTTTCAGGAGAAGTGGATCGCGTTAAAAATTAAGATTTTGCGCGCATTCCTCATTTCTATCAGAAAATAAAATAGCTTTACAACCAAGTTGTTTCATTTTATATTATGTATTATGCAATAAACATAGAAAATACTGCTTATCCTTTCAGTACTCAATAAAGATCGTATTCCTGTGAACAAATACTTTTGTATTTATTATTTTTTAGGTTTGAGAATTCAAGAGTTTGATTCTGAATTTATTTTTTTAATGTTTCATAATAGATTCATATATGATAAAAAGAAAGTCAACTAATAAAAAAAATGCAAACAGTGTATAGGTGGTCTGATTGAAATGAGTAGTGTTCCTATTTGAAGCAGAAAATGAGAAAAGATTTTATTGTAACAAGATGTATTTATTAAAACCATTACCAGAAGAAAAAATTCAGACTGATACAATTTGAAAGAAGCTAAATAAGACATTTCAAAGTGAGCTTAAATAAGAAAGAACGTGCCAAAGAGGGTAGAAACATGTGGGGAAAGGATAAATTGCTTGCTGCAATCATTTCCTCCTTTTTCCACAGTTTCCCATAAAAACATTTCAAGATGTCAAATGGGGGGATTGTGTGGTAATGAGTTAAAGTCTGTCCACTTTACCTGATAACATATAGGGCCTAAATGGATAGAAATTGTCATTAATTGGTCAAAGAAGGTCCTCTGTGATTAACTCAGTGATAGTGTGTAAAGGATAAGGGTTACTGCTGAGTACACAAATACATGCACAGGTTTAAAGTTAACACAGGATAATTTGCTCCATTTTATAGAATTACATGTTATTTAAAGGAATCATTAACAATACAAGTAAGTGAAATTTAGTTTTTGGAAAGAATGTATCATAACAAGAAACTCAGGAAAAGATCGTAGCAGCTTTAAATGTTTGCCATAATTTTCTTCACTTGTTACAATTAAAGCAGATAATTCAAATTGAAGTATTCTAATGAAAAATAAATTTACTCTACGTAGATTTTCGGCAGTATTATTTTTCATCAAGATTTCAAATTTTTAACAAAATGTTGACTTCTGGTAAATAACACGGCGTCCGTAAATGTCGGCCATTATTCTCATTGTTGACTGTTGATAACTTTAAAGAAATAATCAAAACTTAAAAAGGGAAAGGATATTAAATAAAGATTTCTGGTGCCGATAGTATACAAAGCATTGCCGAAACCAATCAGCGTAGGTGTGAATGAAGCAAGCACGTTGACTATTAGCTGCCAGAACATACTGTACCCCTCTTTCTGATAATCTGCTGGCCTCGCAACTATCGATACACGCTTGAATTACGATCAAAGGGCTTCCGACCGGCAGTTGTATAATTGCAGATTGTCCCCTACTTTTTAGCCACTGGGCCAGATTTGGTTATCACCTATCGTATTCAGGCGACTTCCCAAAAATTCCAGGCGACTTCGACTTCGCTTTGATCAGCAAATCAGGCGAAATTTTATGAAACCAGGCGACTTTTTCGCCTGAGTCACCCACTCTGCAGAGCCCTGTATTTATACTGCAAACTTCTATTATATTGATACCCTTTAAATTGACGACATATAAGCTAAAGATGGCTTTGTTTTTGAGTTCGAGCACGAAAACGAAAAAGTCTACAGATGGACAGACAGACCACAATGATGAAACTGATATACATGTACCTCCCTCTACTTTGTAGGTGGGGAGTTAAGCATATATTTAAACTGGAAATGAACTTTGAACTCCCACATTAGTTGAATTCGTGAGGAGCTTTTTTGCTGGTTTGGCCACATCATAATTACAGTTTCATCAAAACCATTTTACTTACAATATTACTTACCATAAACTTTGCAAAATAATGTAGATTAACCCTTGTCATGCTGAACCCAGAATATTCCGGTTTTGGCAGGAGGTGTAGACTTAGATCAGACTGCACTTATGTGCAGGATGATCTTAGTCTATACCTCCTGCATGTACTTTTCCTGCCAGAGTTGCTATTGAAGTTGATTTCTAAACAAAATATTGATTTTTGAACAAGTTCTATCAGTGCTTTCAGCCTTTTGATTTTACAGCAATTCAGTAAGGTAATTTATACAGCATGATAAGGTTTAATATCTTAGCCAAACATCTTGTTAAAGTAAAATGGGCGGGTCCAGTGATCTGTCAAATAATGGATCACTGGCCCCGCCCATTGACTCCATAGTAACATAACAAACAGAGCCCTCAGACATGGATAACATACCCTGAATATAGCCCTGTCACAAAAGGTATAAAATAACCAGGGAAAAGGGATTGAACGGATCGACAGATGAAGATGCTGCTGTATGCTCAACCTATTCCAGACATGCTAAATCTTAAATACAGATTTGAGCCATGACCTCGATGCCAACTGAAAATTTGTTTCAAATGGCATATCTACTCATGAAAAAAATTGTGCAAAGTTATACATCAAAATCCATCCATAATTGTAGGAGCTATGCTCCAAAGATGCTTAATTTTAATGTTTGACCTAGAGCCAAGACCTTGACCTTGGAGATATGATTTTTTTCAAATGACACATCTACTCATGATAGAGAACAATTGTCTCAAGTTATTCTGAAATCCATCCATAATTGAAGGAGCTGTGCTCAGGACAAGGTCTACATTAATGTTTGACCTTGAGCTGTGAACTTGACCTTGTTTTGCAAATCAAAGTGTAAAATGAAGAAATTTTTCAATTTAAAAGATAACAGAAATAAAAAAAAAAAAAAAAAGAATTATCATAAACTGTCACCTGCAACATCATTGAATATGGATCAGTCTAAAATTTTGTCATCTGGTAATGGGTTAACCTCATATGCAAGCAATACATGAATCATGGAGGTAATATTCCCACAATAAAATTCTATGTTAAACCTAGAAAATACATGATGTGGACAGATGGGATTATTGCATTTAGTAGTGTTTTGATTGGTGGATCAATATTGATTGACAATTACAATCAATCAGTCAATCAAGAACTTGAACTGCTTGAGGAACGCCTTCTTGTCCTCTTTTTATCTCTACTAAAACCTTTATCCTCTCTGTGGCTAGACCTTTCTCTATCCCCTCTACTTCTTTCCTTCTTCAACTTGGATCCACTTTTCTCCTTGGAATGACCTTTTCTATGTGACCTTGACCCTTCATCTGAACTATCACTTTCCTCTGAAGATGAACGACTTTCATGTCTGTTATTGTGATTATTTCTTTTTCTATCTTTTTCATGACTGTTGTAACTTCTTTCACTGCCATTCTCTCTGTATTTATCCACACTTCTTTTTGAATCTGATCCTTGTCTATGCTTTCTTTGGTCTCTGTCAAATGACCTTGACCTACTTCTATATCTGTCCCTTGAAGGTGACCTATTTCTGCCCTCACCATTTCTGTATCGCTCAGTCGAATTACTCCTTCTTCTGTTCACATGTATATCTCTATTATCATATCTAGTGTCCATTTTCCTGGAATCTTCAAGTCTATCCCTGTGATTATCTCTGTCATAACGATCTAACTGATGTGAATTACTTCCCTTTGTACCAACTCCACCATTCTTCCTAATTCTCCTATCATCTTGCTCTGAAATATCAAATAATAGGTTAATTATTCCGGTCAAACAAAGATAACACTCATTGGTATTAAACAGTTCTGTATTTTGATTTGCTAAAAAACTAGAGGCAAGTGAGCGCCTGTATTGCTCCACAGGCCTGATTGTACTGATTATGCAAATGGTGTTTTCAGGCTATGTTTCAAACTAATCAAAATAATAGACAGAATCTTAAAAAGAGACACCAGAGGATCAACCCAGTGCAATTTGGTTGAACTCAATCAATTAGTTTCTCAGAAGAAAATTTATAAAGCTTTCACCATATATGGAAATAAACCCCACCAATTTCAGCCATGCTTTTCATCCGATCTAAATTCTTTGAGGGAATCTGATAAAGGGTCATCTTAGGATCATTCCTGAGAAATTTGGTTGAAATCCATTCTATGGTTTCTGAGAAAAAGATTTTCCAAGCTTTTATCATGTATGGAAATTAGCCCTGCCCATTAAAGCCATGTTTATCACCTGATCAAAATTCTTTGGCAGAATCTGAAAAAAGGTCACTCAAGGAGCATTACTGTGAAATTTGCTTTAAATCAATCTACTGGTTTCTGAGAAAAAGACTTTAAATGTATCATCCTATATGGAAAATATCCCCGCCCTTTAGAGCCATGTTTATCATTGGATCAAAATTCTTTGAAGGAATCTGATAAAGAGTCACACAAGAAACATTACTGTAAAATTTGGTTGAAATCCATTGACTGGTTTCTCTGAAGAAGATTTTCAAAGCTTCCATCAAGTATGGAAATTAACCCTGCTATTACAGCCATGTTTATCATCCGATCAAAATTCTTTGAAAGAATCAAATAAAGGGTCTTCTAATGATCATTCCTGTAAAATTCGGTTGAAATCCAGCCACTGGTTTCTGAGAAGATTTTTAAAGGTTTCATCATATATGGAAATTAGCCCAACCCATTAAAGCCATGTTTTACATCTGATTAAAATTCTTTGAAGAAATCTGATAAAGGGTTACTCAAGGAACATGTCTGTTAAAATTGGTTGAATTCTGTTCTGTGCTTTCTGAGAAGAATATCTTTAAAGTAAAAGTTGACGGACAGTTGCAAACATGAAGACCACAATGCCATGACAATAGCTTGCTGGTTTTCATCCAGTAGAGCTAAAAAGGTAAATTTGAAAAAAAAAATCATGATAGAAAAAGAAGAAATTGCTTGTCACAAGCAATTTCTTCTGTTCTCATGTTTTCAACCTCCTCTGAAACCAATCATAATGACTGGGGCAAACATAATTTGTTGTCAGCCAACTGCTTCAAATTGGATGAGACAAAAAAGTTTGTTTTCTGGTTATGATTACATCAGCCAGCTGAAGTGGGATATTTGATTTTGGTTTACGTTTCCCATTTACCATTTATTACACAGGACAAGTTTTTAGCACACAAGATGGTTAAAACAAAATGGATCATTTTGGAAATGTCCAAAAGGAAGGACTATTTAAAACATTTCAACATGTATCGAATGTTTTTGAATTCCTTATCTGATTCAGGAAATTAACCAATGCTAACAAGATTTGCTTGATTATCAACTTTGACCGTTTCAGATATCAATGACCCTGAAATAAGTAAATGTGTATTGAAAAAGGTCTCTACACTACAAGATTTGTATGACAGCAAATTTATCTGGGTTCAACAAACTGACAGATGGACAACAATAAAACACCATTCTTCTGATCTTTTGGAGATTTAGCCTAGGTTTTGTTGATTTCAAGCTACTGATCATCTAGGCAAGACTTATGATAATGTCATCATATTGCCATGTAATTCATGTACATAATGACACGCTTTTACAGATTTTGGACAAACCTTTTTGTAATTCATAATTTGTGTCTTTTTTGCATAAAAAAATAGAATAATTATTTGGATGTGTTTTATGATCCTTTTATTTTTCATCTCTTTGATCGATTCCTGTTTAATCCCTGGTTTTTACATCCCTGTAATTTTATAATTGAGAAAATATTGAGAAAAAAAAAGAAATTGTAACAAGCTATTTCTTCTTTTTTGACAATATTTTCTACCCTACTGAATGGTTATTGTTAGGTTGAAACTCACTTTCAATTTTCATCTAAAATTTTGCAAAACAAGAAAGGGTTAGTAACAAAGGCAATGTTTTCAAGTTTTGTTTACTCAATGAAAGATACATCAGTCTTACACTGAACTTTCCTCCATATCTGTTATTTTTGCCTTCAAACCCTGCCTTGTGGGTACTCATCTGAATCATCTTGACAAGAATTTCAATGAGTACCAACATTAAACTGTTAGGTAGACAATGAATGATATTTATGGACCGAAATCGGAATTCCAACAATCAAGAGTTTGGTTAGTCAGTAAAACCGAGGACATTTCTTTTACCTGAAGATGACCCAGATGGTTCGCTCTCTTTTTCTCTCTTAGACTTTTTCTTCTTTCCTCTGTCTTCTAAAATAGATTATACATTTCATACATTACACTACTGATTTGTTTTGAGTTTTTAACATCTAAATGGAAGTGTCGAAATTGGAAGTGCAGGCAAACCAACATTATATTTGGCTTAACCCATCCCCACACAATCATGCTTTTTGAGACCTAAGAAAAAGGGTTTGGAAAACATTATGGAAAATAAAGAAATTGCTTGTTACAAGCAATTTCTTTATTGTCCACAATGTTTTTGTTTTTCATAAAACAGCAAAGTTTTAAAAATTTCATTAACCAAAAATTGTTGTCTGCAACTTCTCTGAATATGGACAAGTCTAAAGTTATGGGTTATGAGAATAGAATTAACACTCTAACAGCACGAGGTATCCTCTTGGAATTTTACGAAATTAAAATTGCTTGTGAACCCTTTAAAAAATTAAAACTTTCACATGTCATATATTAAAGGGAACAGTGTGACAATGGAAAAAAATACTTGTCCCCCTAGAAATATGAACTTGGAGGAAAATATGCTCTGGACAAGAATTAGACACAAACCACTCACACACACACACACACACACACACATGCGCTCACACACAAAACAAGGTAACTCTACATGCCTTCTTCAATAAAAATGCGGGGCATAAAACAAGATATTTATCACATATTCAAGATATAAATTTACATGTTTTCTCTCTCTGAATGGTGTCAAAATGATTAAGTAGAATTACCTAACAATCCCTTACTAGCCTTGATCTATTGGTGCAAACAAGTGGCAGTCATTAACACATTTCCTTAGCTGACAGATTATTGAGTTAACCACCTAAAATGATCTTCCAGTAAGGGTTATCAATATGAAAAACAATTTATGGCAAAAGAAAATTGCTTGCAGTAAGAGATTTCTCCTTTTCTCAAATTTCTCAGTGTCAATATAAAATAATTCAGATTTTTGAGGGTCACAATCCTGGCTTACCCCTCCTGGTTAATCCCTGGTTTTAACTTCCCTGTGATTTTATAATTGAGAAAACATTGTGGAAAAGAAGAAATTGCTCTTTTTCCACAATATTATCTACCCCACTAAATGGTTATTTATAAAATAAAATCAACTTTAAATTTTCGTCTGCAAAACCTTTGAATTTGGATGGGTCTAAAATTTTGAAAAACAGGATAGGGTTAATTGTAAAACACTGGACCTGGCTAGACCAGTGTTTAGCAGAGTTTGTAGTCTGGGAATGGTTTGAAAATCATACCGTCTGAAGATTCAGATTCATCTTCAGAGCTGTTGTGTTTTGATTTCCTTTTCTTTTCATGCTTATGATCTTTCTTCTTTTTCTTTTTCTTCTTTTTGTCGACCTTTCCAGGGGAGCCACCATCTTGGAGCTTATTTAGCTTCCTATGAAAAAAAATTTAGTGGTATAAGATCTTATTATATATGTACCAGTAGAATTTATACATTCCAGACAAAATCAGACATGTCAGAAAAAATTCCTTATCTGATAGAGTAAATACATTACCATAAAAGGCAGATTAACCCATTCCAACTCAATCCCTCCTTTTTACGCCCTTCCAGAAAAAAGCTTTTGAAAACATTGTGGAAAATGAAGAAATTGCTTGCATCAAGCAATTTCTTCATTATTCACAATGTTTTCTATCCAAAAAGACGAAAAAATTCAAAATTCCATCAACGTGAAATTGTCGTATGCAGCTTCTTTCAATTTGGACCAGTCTAAAATTTGGCTGTGTTGGAATGGGTTAAGATGATGTCATTTTCATTTTGTAGATGAGGTCATAATGTGCATAAATGTAATCAGAATGGTAAAGATGTAGGGAATTACTGGTACAGACTTGTACAGATTTTTCTTACTATATCATTGGATTTATCTAATGAAATATTAGGTACAAAATAAATGGATTTTCAGACCAAGCTTTCTTGACATCCCTCAAGACAAAATCTTTGGAAAACATTGTTGAAAGTGAAGAAATTGCTAGTAACAAGCACTTTCTTCATTATCCACAACGTTTTCTACCCAAACAGACAGACTTTTTTAAATTCAATCAACTAAAAATTTTCTTGTGCAACTTTTTTCAGTTTGGGCTGGACTTAAATTTTGCCTGGTAATGGGTAAAAGAAATCCAAAATTGTCCCTTTTCTGTGACAGGTCTCATATTCTTGTTACTGTGTACCAAAGGTTTAACAAACCATTTTAGAAGAGATGGATTTACTTACTTAAACAATTTCTTTTTCTGTTTTAATGTGAGAGATTTTAGGAATTTGACCTCCGGATCATCTTCGTCATCACTTGGTAATAATTTCTGGAAAAGAAGAGACAGGTGATATTTGACAGATCATGAGCCAGGACCAAATCAATCCATTACCAAACGGTGGAATTTTAGACTGGTTCAAATTGAAACACATTGCAGAGGACAATTTACAGTTGGTAGATTTTCAAAAATATTTGACTTTTTACGTTGAAAACATTTTTGGTTTTGAAAAAATTGCTTGAAACAAGCAATTTCTTTTTTTTGCACAATGTTTTACCTGGAAATGATTTAATTCTAATTTATCTTAATGGATTGTGGTGAAATCTTGTGTAGTTAATCTGGAGCCTTTGAGATGTTTCATATCCCAGAGAAGGAGGCAGTGTCTTAAACCAGCTGTTACTCATTTTATAGCTGTCAAGTGTAGATAAGGAAGTAGACAATAAGCGTTGATCACTTGAAACAATCTTTAATCTTTAATGACATCAATGATTTATTGACTTTTAGTTTGATTTTTTAAGGTTCGGCTCTTTGAAATTTGGTTGAAAACAATCATTTGATTTCTGTCTGAGATGAAGGTTTTTAAAGTTTTTAGTATATACCATATATGAATATTGCCCCCCTCCCCTAATAAAAGCAAAGTTTTCTGTTTGACCAAAATTCTTTTAAGATATCTGAAAGAGTCACCAAAGGATCATTCCTGTAAAATTTAGTTGAAATCTATCACCGGATATTAAAGTTTTCACTTTTTACCACATATGGAAATCAACCCCATCCATAAAAACTATGATATTCTTCCTATCAAATTCTTTTAAGGAATCTTATAAAGAGTCTTTCAAGGATTATCCCTCTTAAATTTGGTGGTTGAAATACATCAACTGCTTTCTGAGAACAAGATTTTTACCATATATGGAAATTAGCCCCATCCATAAAAGCCATATTTTTCACCTGATCAAAATCCTGGTCAAAACTTTTAGAAGAAATAAGATACAGGGTCACCAAGGATCAATCTTAAGGAGATTCTTAACCCTTTCAAGTTTGCAAAATTTTAGGTCTGTCCAAATTTAAAGCTTTTATAGACGACAATATGATTTTTATTCCATGTAAAAAATAATTATTCAGTGGGGTAGAAAATATTGTGAAAAAAGAAAAATTGTTACAAGCTATTTTTTCTATTCCATCAATGTTTTCTCAAGTACAAGAACACAGGAAAGTAAAAAACAGGGATTGAACAGGAAAGGGTTAAAGTAAAAGTATATGGACACAGCGCCATGGCAATAGCATTCTAGTTTCCAGCCAGTGGAGCTTAAATTTGGTTGCCTAAGTATATGATGTCTTTCACATCACAAATCTATTAACTAGACTATTGCTAAACATGATATTATACCCCATTTTGCATCTTGTCACATAAACAGTCCATATCCCATCATGCTATTTAGTGTAGTATAAAGAAATTGCCATAAAGATAGTATAAAGTAATGTAGGGAAACATAAGGCATATGTAATCCAACCTATAATATCTTCCTTGGATCATCAGCAATACTTAAGTATAGTTTTAGAGTCAAATCGCCCATTCCTACACAATGACACTTTTTGACAAGGCTTACAGTGCCCTCAATAAGCAGAAGTCGACGTATATTATGTCTAGAAAATCAGAAAAAAAGGTCTAGGAAATCAGACCCGGACATAAATACACGTCCGAGATTAGAGAAAAAACGTCCCGAGTTCACTACCAGGATGTTTTCCCAAATCACGAGATAAAGGGTTTGATAATCAAAAGTATGTATATTCTCTTCTCCAAAGTCGATTAAATACCAGAGGTAGAATTGGATCCACAAGCAATTTACAGAAATATCTCCATGACGACCAATGCCAATAGGCAATTTACATAGGGTGTACTTGATTGTAGCCGATTCGTAGCCTGGAGGATTCTATTTCATCAATTGACATGACATCCATCGTAGAAACGTCAAAGTTACTCGATTTATCTTGCTAGTTTCCTAGGGATCTTCCCATAAAGTCACGCATACTGTCTGTAAACACCAACTTTCAAATACAATTCTGCCAATGGTTTTATTACTGTTTGTATTGTAGCAGTATGTACTCAGATACCTATGTTGAGACCGGAGACATTTTGAGAATAATCTATCCTTGAATTTATTGTACCCCTAAATTTTTCACCCAAATTCAGTTGAAATGAATCATTTCTCCCATTCTGTAAATCAGACATTTTTCCTAATCATAAAAGTTTTGAAAGCAACATTTACCTGATATCATTATTTGTCAAAGTTGGAAAATGAAAATACCCAAGGAGCGGAAACATTGAAGGAAAGAAGAAATCAACTAAAGAAACTATCTCTACTTTAACCACAATGTTTTCTTTAGTTTTATTCCAATGGACATGAAATCTAGAGACTACAGGTAAAGAATAAAAAAGAATGTAATGCTTCTATATCTATTTTCGGGGTGTAGGAATATGGTTGGAAGGAGGGGGGAGTAAGAAGAAAGATTTCTTAATTTTGTGAAAACTTCCTAAAATTGAAACTTTAAATTGTAGAAATTCCTAAAATTGATCCTTAATTGGAGCACTGCATCAAAGAAAAAAGATAAATGGAAAACTTTGTGTAAAATCCAACACTTGTAAAACTAGCGTTTTGATCTTTGAAAATCTGAAACTATATTGTTTTCCCCCTTGGACACCCCCCACAACAAGAGTAATTCCTAAGGGCCACAATAGAATATTTTGACCTTACAGTAATGCAATTTTGTACTATTAAAACTAGACTTTCACTCCCTAACAGCTCTATGTCATAGTAAAAACGATTTGTTACTGTAATAAAGCCTTTATTCAGATCTTTTAAAAAAGGGGATATAACTCAGAGCGAAAAAAGACTGTAACCAAAATAGACTATACACATATCTGCTTAATACTGAGTGGACATATGAAATTGAGTCTAAACTATTTGCTAGGAGAAGAGAAAATGAGAAGACAAGTTATTTAAACACACAGCCATTACTCTAAGAAGAAGTGGGCCAAGATGGCCTTTGACTAAGTTTCTTTCTCGAACTAACAAATGAATTTTGGTTTGGTAATAATAGAATAATCTTACAAAGTCAAATGGATATTAAGATTGATTAACTGAATGGGGATTAATGGAACTTTAAATAGTACATTGTATTTCAATTATATATCGTGGCTGTAGCACCTAACAATGGACTCCTGTTATTTCTCACAACAGTACTACCACTACATTCTTTCCTAGACTCCAGGTGCTATCCCACTTAGGTTTACGATTATCCATCCATTGGTGAGAGACAATTGTCGGAAAGGGTATGTGCCACCGCCTGAAATCAAACCCATGACATCCCATGATTGAAGATTAGAGTCTGAAGCACTGAGCTATGATAGCAGCAAAAACGGATATAAAGGCAAAAGGTTGTGATTAGTTGTGAGCAGAAAACTGGTATTACCACTAATGCCACCATTTTTACCCAAAATTCCCTGAACAAGGTGTCGATGACCCGGTCTATTTCAAGGGCTAGAAAAAGCTGTGGAGGAGCTTATAAAAGGTTACAAACCTCATTATTGGCTGTAGGATCTGTCATCTTTCCCAACAAACTTTGATTTAAAGTGAATCCGTCATCTCTCATGGACTCTAGCAGGGATGAGGCACTGGACTTTGCTGAAAATTGATCAAAAAGACTGATGTATATACAGTCAATCCTACTTGAGCAACCACCTCCTTTAAGTGACCACTTGCTTTCAGCAACCACAATAAAAAAAACCTCTCAAAATCAAAAGGTGACATAAGAAGTAGTCGTATTTGCTAAAAACATAACATACATAAATCTAATGTTGTTGGAACCCATTAGAAATGTCTAAGTGAGACAATTCTTATGAGTCCCAACAACATAGGTCTTAGCGAGAATTCTGTTATAGCTTATGTAGGTAATCAAATCCATCCTTGATGTATTTCTCAGAAATGTGTTTTAGGCAACCATTTTCTTGAGCAACCTCTCTGGTTGCCCCATGAGTGGTTGCTTAATAAAAGGTTTACTGTACATATATGTATATGTGATAGTTCAGACAGAAAGGCTTCTTCTAGGAAGTGCCAAACAGTATTGACCCTGGTAGGAAAACCTGGAGAGCAAAGGCTACCATGGTTGATAGTATTTTGCTCTTAAATCATTCCCACATAACAAAGTTATAGACCCGCCCAAATTGAAAGAAGATGCAGACGACAATTTCAAGTTGATGGAATTTTATTTTTTTTATTTTTTTCTTCTTGTCTGATAGAAAACATTGTAGAAAATGAAGAAATTGCTTGTAACAAGCAATTTCTTCATTTTCCACAATGTTTTCATAAGTTTAATATTGAGGGGAATTTAAAAGTGTCATTGTGTGGGAATGGGTTAATAGATTTTCTGAACAAGAGAATCATTATGGTCATAAATGACAAATTCAGGCTTCCAAACAAATTGACCAATCAACTCACTCATTTAGACCAAAAGAGTGATTTAGAACTCGATCACAAGCAATCTCTTCCTTGTCCACAATGGTTTTTGCCCTAAAAGACAAAGAATTTTAAGAAAAATCCATAAACCTAAAATTGTTGTATGCAAGATCTTTCAACTTACAACAGTCTAATATATAGCCCTCTGATAATGGGTAAAAAGAGATCATCTAATGTATTTTCGAAGAGAATCTCAAGGAAATGTTATAACAAAAATTGAAAGCATTGGGCCTTAACCCTTTACCAGACAGCAAAATTTTAGACTGATCAAAACTGACAGGAGTTGCAGGCACCAACTGAAAGGTTATGAAATTTGAGATTTTTTCAACTTTCTAGATAGAAATCTTTGTGTAAAAAATGAAGAAATTTGTTTGTTATAAGCAATTTCTTCATTTTACATGGTGTTTTCCTAATTGTTGTTCTTGAGGGGTATTCAAAAGTATCATTGTGTGGGAATGGATTAAGAGTTAGGAAGAGAAGATTTTTATTTTGGGATCCCTAAACAAAGGGCTATTAAAATTTCATTTATGGTCCTTCTAAGTAGATCACAATTTGGATAAAAATATGCTACAATGTTTCAGATGACAAGTTTCTCTTTGTCTATCTAGGAAGAAAATATTGTGGGAAATGAAGAAATTGGTTGTTATAAGAAATTTCTTTATTTCCAACAATGTTTTTTCTTTGGAAGGGTATGTAAAAGCCAGACAGTGTAGAAATGAGTTAATCGACAACAAGCAACTTACGTTGTGGTGGTTCTGCCGTCAGGTCCTTCCCAAACAAGGGACAGATTCTATCAGTATTAACGTGACCCCACTTTCTACACTTGATACAGCGGACATTTCTCACTTCTATACCAAATGGCTGATCCAAGATAGTGTCATCATTCTTTGCATACCTGACAGATAAAAAATATCAACCCATTTCTTTGTGAAAAAATTAATGTAATCTCGCTTAAATCTAAAGTTGAAAAATAAATCATTATTCAAATATATACTTAAAATTGTAAGTGAAAGTGCAGTTCAGAAAAAGAGATATGATACCAAATATATGTTACCAACTCCTAAAGAACGGAATTTTAGACTGTCCCAAATTCAGAGAAGTTGCATACAATAATTTCAAGGGTAGAAAACAATGCGGACAAGAAGGCCATTGGCCCTAAAGCGCTCACCTGAGTCAATGACAGCAGAAGTAAAAAAGCTGAGAAACCTATTTTTGGCAAAAAGAGACCAGTTATCAAATCTTGTCAGAGAAAAGAAGAACAAACATTCTTACAAAGTTAAAAGGGATTTGTGCCAGAAAAGTAGCAGGTATGTCTAATTCTACCCCCTTGTCATGCTTTATATAATCCTCTTCAGAATTGCATCAAAATAAAAGGGCTGACAGTACTGGATGCACTAATTCTGGATAAATAATTCTTTTGAAAATTCATCTAATGAGACAACTCTGGCTTAAGAGGGACAAGAAGGGGGTGTAGACTAAGATCAGACTGCCCATATGTGCAGGCTAATCTTTGTCTATACCTACTGCCAAAACAGAAGATTTCAAGGTTCAGTATGACAAGGGTTGATAATAAATCTAATCAAGCATGATTTATTACATACTGTTCTCTAGGAGCGTTGTATTTTCTCTGCCATTCAAACTTATACTCTGTCTCACCTTCCTCTTTCTGGAAAAATAAAAGTTTGAAAAATTTACCAAACTAAAGAATGGTCAATCTTCCAGGGACCTTCTTGTTAGGCAAGAAAACATTGTGGATAAAAAAACCCCAACTTTTAATAAGCTTGTTCTTCGTTTTCCTCAATATTTAAAAATCTTTTATTTTGAGGATACAAAAAAGTAGGATTGTGTGCAAAATGCAGGCAGAGACCCTTTGTGTTTTACAAGGAAGAATAAAAACATTTAAGTCTCTGAAAAAAAAATGTTTTAAGTAATTTATATCCAAACTTACAACCCCCCAGCCTGTCTTTTTTTTCAAACATACAGAATATGATGAGTTTTAAAATGTTGTCCTCTGTCTAGGGAATACAAATAGCAACACATGTCTATTAACCCATTCCCACTCAATGACGCTTTCAGACGCCCCCAAGGAAAAAAACGTTCGAAAACATTGTGGAAAATGGAGAAATTGCTTGTGACATGCAATTTCTTCATTTTAAACAATGTTTTCTATCCAAAAAGATAAAGCAATCTAAAATTTCACGAACTTTAAATTGTCGTCTGCAACTCCTTTCAATTTGGACGAGTCTAAAATGTTGTCATCTGGTAATGGGTTAAGTAATAAATGAATCCTACATGTCCTCAGTTTTTCCAGGCCATCAGGGTATCACTTGGTATCAAAGCCTAGGTAACCTGATTGTTACTGTGATCCATGATTTTTATATAGCATAGGGACATTGCTTCTTGCTTCCAAAAACTTTGCAGATGACTGCATTAGTTCGTGATTTTAAACCTGAGAAAGGTCATGCATTTATTTCATTCATAGTTTTTTTTCTAGCACCTGTAGAATATCAGACACATGGTGGTAGAGAGATTTCATTATGCCTACAATTCAAAGCTCTCTGTTTTTTGTTGTTATTGTTTTATTCACATGAGGATAACATGATAAAGAGACAAACTCATATTTCCATCATGGTCAAACACTTTCCAGGTGTAACTATGTCCATTAGGGAGAGGCAATAGATTCTGAACACTGCTATCCATCTTTACAGCTTGGTGGATTGGAGCTCTGTTAGTTAAATATCCGGGCCATATACACTCCCCACATACAGTGGGACTCAAGCCCGCAACCACTGGATGAGCATGCTAACCATCCAGCCAATGAGCCAGACATATGTTTTTTTTAAACTACATACCTCTTTCTTCTGCAGACCAGGGGGTGCATCATACATGAAACTCAGACCCAGTTTTGCTTTTTCATCACCAAGTAAGGCCCTGAAAACACACAGTCAGTTGAATACCTTTACCCCGAACGTCCCTTAGCCGAAGTTACCCCTACATCGAAGTTATTCTAAAGTCCCGATCTTATTACTCTTTTTTCCTATGTATTTGAACCTCCATACGTCGTTCTCTTTATCTCGTAAACTACCCCTACGTCGAATCAATTACAGTCCCGTCACTATTGTTTGCACGCATTCACACCTCTATAGGACTAACCTTAAACATATAGGTAGAAATTTGCAATCAACTAAGGTTTTCACACTTTTCGACGTGTCAACGCAGTTAAGAGATTAGTGCGTTACAGTATTGAAAAGCGATTGCTTACATGATTTTGTGTGATTGTTTGTCTGCAATCTTATAGTTTTAAAGATTGAGTGAAGAGGAGACAATGTTACAATGGATTTTAAGAATGACAAAACAGGAATCTAACGCCCTTACCATGCAGGACTTGTTTGATGCCCGACCTGGAGCGACCTACGTGACGCGCTAAAGGAAGGACCCGGTAACCAATCCGGCTGGATACTTGGGTTATTTCGACAGGAAAGATAAAATTGTCGAACTACGACACGAAGAATAATCAATGGTAGAACAGAAAAAACAAACAAATTCTTAACAAATCTGTAGCTTCAAGTGATAATAATAAGAATATTCAAAAAGGAATTACGTTAAATACATCGTCGTTATATCTTCCGTTCGATTAGATCGATACTAGATACTAGTACAATCATTTGTGGACTTATTTACTAACGGTATTAGGCCTTCAGTTTTGGTCGTACATGGAAAATCTTCGACTATCTACACGTTGAACTATCTCTACGTCGAAGTTTTCTCGTAAATCCCCTGAACTTCGAGGTATAGGTATTCGACTGTAATTTAAGTGTTTCAAATTATGGGTATCATTCACCTAATAAAGTTTAACCCTTGCATCTATTACTTACACTGCCTTTTTCCTTGATAAGGGCATCTAATTTTCATTTCATTAAATATTACCATCTCAAGTTCACATTATTTGCAAATGAATAAGTTTAACCCATTCCCACACAACACTTACTTTCTGGTGTACGTATGAACAAAATGATTTGGAAAAAATCGGGTACAATGAAGAAATTGCTTGTCAAAGCAATTTCTTCATTATCCACAATGTTTCCTACCACCCCCACACACACACAACAACAATGAAAATAAACAAGAGCATAGCCCACAGGTGCCAACACTTGGCTGCAGGTGCTGAAAAATGCAAATATTCTAAGTTGAAAAAGGGACATAACTCTTACAAAAACATTAAAAATCGAAAATGCAATCTGAAACTACTTTGAATTCGGACCAATCTAAAATCTAAAATTAGGTATTCACCTTATATTGAAAAATAGAGTAATGTCAGATTGGAGAAATTTTTCAATCTGAGACAGAATTTTATTCTAAGGCACCATTGCTAAAAAAAAAAAAATATATAGGCCTATAAAAACACTTTGAAGGTACCTTTGCTTAAAAAATAAATAAACACTTCCAAGGCACCATTGCAAAACAAGAGGCCCAGTGGGCCTTAACGGTCACCTGAGTAAAAGAGCACCAAGACAAGTGATTTTGTTTGAAAGAATTAGAAAAAGGTTTGGTTGAAATCCCCTCAGTAGTTCTTGAGAAGAAGATGAAATATTTAAAAGTTACCAAAAATGACCCCCTTTTGGTCCCCATTTTAGGCACCCCTGACCTCCAGCCTTTTAATTTTCACAAATCTGTATGATCAGTACCCAATGATGCTTTTCACCAAGTTAGTTTGAAATTGGCTTAGTACTTCATCAGAAGAAGGTGAATAGCCGCCGTCATAGCGCAGTCGGTAGCGCGCCTGACTCCTAATCTTCAATCATGGGTGTCATGGGTTCGATCCCTGGCGGCAGCAAATATTCTTTCCGACAATTGTCTCTCACCAATGGGTGGATAATCGTAAACCTAAGTGGGATAGCAGCTGGAGGCTAGGAAAGGATGTAGTGGTAGTACTGGTGTGAGAAATACCAGGAATCCATTGTTAGGTGCTCCAGCCGCCGCGATATGACTGAAATACTGTTAAAAGCGGCGTTAAACCCCAATCAATCAATCAATCAATCAGAAGAAGGTGAAAATGTGAATTTTTTAACATGATGAACTTTGACCTCTGGGTGTGGCCCATACATGACCCCAGGGGCATGAATTTCACAATTTATAATATACCTGTCCTAGTTGTCATGCACACAAAATATTTAAGCTCTGGCATTAATGGTTTATTAGAAGAAGATTTTTTAAAGAAGTACCAAAAATTACCCCTTTTTGCCCCCTATTTGGGCCCCTTTGACCCCCAGAACCCCTATTTTCACAAACTTGAATTGGCATCCCCCAATGATGCTTTCTACCAAGTTTGGTTGAAATCCGCCCAGTAGTTCTTGAGAAGAAGATGAAATATTTAAAAGTTACCAAAAATTACCCCCTTTTGGTCCCCATTTTAGGGCCCCCTGACCCCCCCCAGCCTTTTTATTTTCACAAATCCAAATAACCATTACCAAATGATGCTTTTCAACAAGTTTGTTTGAAATTGGCTTTGTACTTCATCAGAAGAAGATGAAAATGTGAATTTTTTAACATGATGAACTTTGACCTCTGGGTGTGGCCCCATACATGACCCCAGGGGCATGAATTTCACAATTTATAATATACCTGTCCTAGTTGTCATGCACACAAAATATTTTAGCTCTGGCATTAACGGTTTATTAGAAGAAGATTTTTAAAGAAGTACCAAAAATTACCCCTTTTTGGCCCCTATTTGGGCCCCTATGACCCCCAGAACCCCTATTTTCACAAACTTGAATTGGCATCCCCCAATGATGCTTTCTACCAAGTTTGGTTGAAATCCGCCCAGTAGTTCTTGAGAAGATGATGAAAATGTATAAAAGTTAACGGACGACGGACGACCCACGACGACGGACAAACGATGATCGCAATAGGTCACCATGACCATTCGGTCAGGTGACCTAAAAAAGTTAAAATGGTCAATGACTCTTGACTTTTGGGAACTAATGTAAACCCTGATAACTCTTACAAAAACATTTTAGAGTAATCCCCCTTGATAGTCTACATAGCTCTTTCGATGGTCAATACGCATGCCAAGTTTCATAAGGATATCTTCAATAACAACAGAGATATGACCAAGGTTAAAGTTTGTCACGCCAACGCCAATGACGCTCAGGTGATGACAATACCTCGGGTTTTCTCGGAAAACACAGAGCTAATAAAAATCACCAACTTGAAAATGCCATCTGCAACTACTTTGAATTCGGACCAATCTAAAATCTAAAATTTGGTAATCTGGTAATGGGTTAAACTATAGATTGAGTAGAAAACAACAAAAGAAAATAAAAAGAGAATCTGCCCATTATAATGCAATCCATCCTTTGTTTCACCCCCGTCATAGTGCATCTGGTAGAGCGTCGGACTGTCAATCTAGAGGTCCCGGGTTCAATTCCTGACGGCGGCACTCATCCTTTCCGACTACATGTCTTTCACCAATAGATCAATAATTGTAGACCTATGTGGGATAGCAGCTGGAGGCTAGGAAAGGATGTGATGGTGGTACTGGTGTGAGAAATACCAGGAATCCATTGTTAGGTGCTACAGCCTCCGCGATATAACTGAAAGATTGTTGAAAGCAGCATAAAAACCCATTCAATCATCCTTTGTTCCCCTGGCAATGTATAGTCTTAAAAAAATATTATATATTCAAATGTGGCCTTTTCGTTTGATTTTGATGTTCAACATATTCAAATGATTTCAATAAGCAACACTCCATCAAATAGGTGAGTGATTTTTTAGTTACAAGTTTACCTAAAGAAAAATATCACTCTTCAGAAGTAGGGTCATACAGAGGGAAGTAATTCTATAAAGGGAAGTAACAATGGTTTTCAGAACTGTCTAAAGGGAGAGAACAGTTTCATGACTGACCTGTTCTTACTTATCTTACCTGTTTTCATACATATCTTGTTCTTTTTGATACTGATTTAACATCTCCTCTTCCTTCTTCTTCTCGAACTCGGTTTTTTGTTGAGCCATCCATACCTGTAAACAATTCAGGGTAAAAAATTGCACAATTAATCTTCTTAACCCTATCCTGTTTTGCAAAATTTTAGACCAGTCCAAATTGAAAGTGGACATACTCTGAATAACCATTCAGTAGGATGGAAAAAAATTGTAGAAAAGGCCCAGTGTCAAAAAGGCCTGGTCCAAAGAGGCTCAGTCCAAAAAAGAAAACACTTTTACAACTGACCAGAAAGGTCCAGTCCAAAAGGCCTACTGTATACAAATCAAGTCGATACAATTTTACTTTACTCAACTGTTAAAAGAATTATATAATCATTAAGAAGTGAGTGCATATATTTCAGTATGCACTTGCTTAAATAATCCTTTCCCACACAAGGATGATACTGTACAAGGTAGAAAAGAATTATCAAAATTTTATCAAAAACATCTTGATTTCTCAGAACATTGCTGTTATGACAGAAATCTGTTCAGAAGCAATAATATCTTATTATACTTGTTTTTTTATGCCATCACCTTTCAACATACTTAATAGATGGATTTGTATAAAACTGTCATTCTGTAACTGATTATTGAAAAGTGTTTGATTCTATACTGACCAAGAATTAATCTAGAGAAATAAAAGTTATATTGTCAAAACTCAATTATCATGCATTCCTATGACCAACAATAAAACTTAAGAAATAAAATTTGTCCTGTAGTCAAAATAATGTCAAATGATAAGATTGGTTAGCAGGCCTTTAAGGTCGGATATAATTTCTGGTCTGGGCCTTTTTGGTCAATTCTAATAGTGAGCCTTTCTGAACTGGGCCATTTGGACTGGGCCATTGTTGTTGTTGATATAGATTCCCCCATTGAATTTACGAGGTACCACCAGGTTTCTCCCGATGTAGAATTTGGTTTGGTTTGTCCATAATTTTTTTCCTTCCTTGGCTTACACAGCACTAACACTAATAGCCCAGGGCTCTGCAGAGTGGGCGACTCAGGCGAAAAAGTCGCCTGGTTTCATAAAACTTCGCCTGATTTGCTGATCAAAGCGAAGTCGAAGTCGCCTGGAATTTTCGGTAAGTCGCCTGGATACGATAGGTGATAACCTAATCTGGCCCAGTGGCTATAAAAGTAGGGGACTGTGTGCAATTATACAACTGTCGATCGGAAACCCTTTGATCGTAAATCAAGCGTGTATCGATACTGTAGTCGCGAGGCCAGCAGATTATCAGAAATAGGGGTATGTTCTGGCAGCTAATAGTCAACATGCTTGCTTCATTCACACCTACGCTGATTGGTTTCGGCAATGCTTTGTATACTATCGGCACCAGAAATCTTTATTTAAAATCCTTTCCCTTCTTAAATTTTAATAATTTCTGTAAATTAGGTTATCATCAGTCTACGAGATTTGTTGCTTACTTTCACATAATGAGAATAATGGCCGACATTTACGGACGCCGTGTCATTTACCAGAAGTCAAAATTTTGTTAAAAATTTGAAATCTTTATGAAAAATAATTCTGCCGAAAAATCTACGTAGATTAAATTCATTTTTCATTAGAATCATTCAATTTGAGTTATCTGCTTTAATTGTAACAAGTGAAGAAAATTATGGCAAACAATTTAAAGGCTGCTACGATCTTTTCCTGAGATTCTTGTTATGATACATTCTATCCAAAAACTAAATTTCACTTACTTGTGTTGGCAATAATTCCTTTAAATAACATGTAATCCTATAAAATGGAGCAAATTATCCTGTGTTAACTTTAAACCTCCGCATGTACAGAGTCTTGTTTTGTGTACTCAGCAGTAACCCTTACCCTTTACACACTATCACTGACTTAATCACAGAGGACCTTTTTTTGACCCATTAATGACAATTTTTATCCATTTATATGTTATCAGGTAAAGTGGACAGACTTTAACTCATTACCACACAATCCCCATTTTGACATCTTGAAATAGTTTTATGGGAAACTGTGGAAAAAGGAGGAAATGATTGCAGCAAGCAATTTATCCTTTCCCCACATGTTTTCACCCTCTTTGGCACCTTCTTTCTTATTTAAGCTCACTGTGAAATGTCTTATTTAGCTTCTTTCAATTTGTACCAGTCTGAATTTTCTCTTCTGGTAATGGTTTGATTAAATACATGTTGTTACAATAAAATCTTTTCTCATTTTCTGCTTCAAATAGGAACACTACTCATTTCATTCAGACTGCCTATACACTATTTGCATTTTTTTTATTAGTTGACTTTTTTTTATCATATATGAATCTATTATGAAATATTAAAAAATAAATAAATTCAGAATCAAACTCTTGAATTCTCAAACAAAAAAAAAAAGAAAAATACAAAGGTATTTGTTCACAGGAATAAGATCTTTTTTGAGGACTGAAAGGATAAGCAGTATTTTCTATGTTTATTGCATAATATATAATATAAAATGCAACTACTTGGTTGTAAAGCTATTTCATTTTGTGATAGAAATGAGGAATATGCGCAAAAACTTAATTTTTAACGCGTTCCACTTCTCCTGAAAGTCTCACCACTTCTCCCTATTTTGAAAAACTTCTCCCAATTCTCAGACTAGTGAGAAGTGACTTCTCCCCAAATTCTGGGAGTCTGCAGAGCCCTGTAGCCGCCACCATATACAACACATTTCAAATGAGAAGAACAAAAAACAGTAAAATATATCGCGTTATAATATATCAATGTAACACTATATAGTAAAGTCACTCTCTTATTCGTCCCCTGCAACTTATGTTGCGTCGCGATACTATATATGCACACTACACTATATCAAAGTCACTATCTTAAATCGTCCTACGTATATATGCGTTCAAATCCTAATCAAGAAAATGAGCCATACCTTTAGTGGAATTAGGATAGGCTATGGAGTTTTAATTTAATGATTTATTAATTTACTTATTTATTGTTACTGTTGTTCGTTTTTTTTCTCACAATACAATAAGATTATTTATACTTTCTGCCCCTCCTAGATGATATTTTACAGGCTTTAATATTATTATGGAGGAAATTTGCACAGGGTAAGACTGTAATAGTTGATGCAAATTCCCTATGATTTGCAGTAGGGAGACAGGGAGTAGGGAGAGGAGGATGCTGTACATGTCAGGCAGCCTCCTCATACCCCCTCTTGATGTTTCCCAAAGCCAGTAATATAGAGGCAGTATTTTTTTCTTTTCAGTATACTAGGAGGCATGGAGGGAGGAGGGGGGAGCAATGAGTAAGAACCAGCACTCCATCCTCCCCCCTTCATGCCTTCTAAAGCCATAATAAGTAAATCAGTTCACTGTCATCTGTGAGAGGGCAATACAGTGTTTTTAATCGCCTCACTCCCCTTCGTACTGTCAACACAGCATGTAGCAAAAATTGCTACAGAACAGGTGGCAAAAAATAGATCTCTTGGTCTAGGTCCAGCCAGTGCAAGATATTCTCACTCTTATAATTGGATTCATATTTGATTCGACAAGTTCGACAAGTTGAATTACATTTATATCATTACAGTAACCATATAGAGTAAAGATTGACTAGAGATATGCTTACACTTGACAAGAATAACTATATTAAATGATCAGATTTATTCTATTTGTTGTATTATCCTTAACCCTTTCCCGTTCAAATACAGGATTTTATGTTCCTGTGATCTAATACTTGAGAAAACATTGTGGAAAAGGAAGAAATTGCTTGTGACAAGCAATTTCTCCTTTTCCACAATGTTTTCTACCACATAGGATGGTTTCATTTCAAATGGCACCCAGTTTTCATTGTCGTCTGCAAACTCTTTCAATTTGAACTAGTCTAAAAATTCCAGAAAACAGGAAATACAAATATAAGGGGGATATAAGAATTTTTGGTTTGAGTGCATAGGGGCACTGGTTAGCTTGTAGGAGGTAACTAGCTAGGTCTAGGAACAGGGCTTCCCTATTCCCTATGCATTTGTTAGGTTACTGAGGAGAGTGATCCTTTTTTGATGAATTCTAAGAAAGTACTCTCTGGAATATCTTTCTACTAGCTGGATCCCATGCTCATCATATATCTTTAACCCATTCCAACTCAACAAAATTTTGGACCGGTCCAAATTGAAAGGAGCTGCAGACGATATTTTCAAGTTGGTGGCATTTAAATTTTCTTTGACTTTTTGGATAGAAAACATTGTGGATAATGAAGAAATTGCTTGATCCAAGCAATTTCTTCATTTTCCACAATGTTTTCCAAAGCTTTATCGTTGAGGGGCGTAAAAAGGAGGGATTGAGTGGGAATGGGTTAAAGTACCCAGGTTTGGATGTGTACAGTTTAGAATGAATTGTGTTAGAAGCTCAGCATTCTGTAGGAGCGGCAGATAGGGATTAAAACTACTTTCTGATCCTAATCTGTCAGCCAACCATTCTCTGATTTCCATGTATTGTTTGCACTTAGCCAGGATGTGCTGCCTCATCTCAGGAGCTTCCAGGCATACCTTGCAGGTTGGATCAACTGAATATTGATTGAACTTTGCTCTATTGCTTTGAAGGGTATATGTTCCTGTGAGAATTTTTGCTTTATTTTCTGCTCTCATTAAGTCATATACACTCTTAGATACGGCTCTGTATAGGACTGCCTCGATGGTCGAGTGGTATAGGTGCTTGACTCGTGATCTGAAGGTCACGGGTTCGAGCCCCAACATCTCCGAAGTGTGTTCATGGGCAAGACACTTAATAGCCAGCCCCAGTCTACCCAGCTGTAAAAGTGGGTAGCAGTGGGGTTCAGCCACTGCCTCTCTTTCAGGGACGTGAAAGCATCTGGATTGTGAGTGTATCACCTGCCAGTAATACTGAAAGGGGAGTTAGGCAGTATAAAATAGACAGATAGGTTTTGGACTTGTCCGACTTTGAGTGACTCTGCATTTAGGTACTTCAGAGAGGATTTACCTCTTACATCTTCTTTCCATTCTGTTTCATTGTATTCTTTTATGGCATTATTAAGGATTCTTTTCCATTCCTCCTTGTCTGGAGCATTTTGGACCGGGCCTTTCTGACATTGGGCCTATGTATCTATCTATATATTCTGCCCAACTCACCTTTTGGATATTACTGGCAGGTGCGCCTCTGTGCTGGAATAAAAACTGTTAGTCATTGGTTAGGGTGCAAAATTTTAAAAGTATTGCGAGTGTTACATTAACAGAGCTGACAACTGTTGGTCTGCCAACTAACGCCTATGCAAAAGACACAATATAAACTAACCCTTTTTATGTTATCTTTACTTGACGGATGGAAGAACTTCTTTGTCATGTAATTATTGAATCCTTTCCCCATTTTTGAGCCTTAGTTTTTTCTCTCTAGTTTAAAACGTTAAACGTTGTTTTGACAATTTTTCACACGGTGAGGAAGTACATTTTATCTCGGGTTATTGACCCAATAAGATCAAAGTACGTGAAGTATGGAAGTACAGCGGGTCATTATTTTCTTCGAGACTTAGAAGATTTCTTTAGATTTTTATTTTGGACATCTCGCACGATTTTCTTGAAATGCTACGATGCGGGGCGACTGCCCCGATTAAGAACCTTTTCAATCTCGACTAAAAGAACGCACCTCTGGCTACCGTATATTCGGTGTCGGGTCCAAAAGGGGCCCTGTCCAAAAGGCCCAGACCAGAAAGGCCCACTGTTAAATTTGACCAAAAAGGCTCACTAGCCTATCTTAAACATTTGACATTATTTTGACTGTGAAATATTTATTACTTTGGTTTAATTTTAAACTAACATAAAATTGACCAGTGTAAAATAAAACACTTTTCAGTAGCAATTAGGGAATGACATGTTTATGTTCATTACCTGTATTGAAAGATGTTGGCATAAGGAACCATTTATAATAAGTATATCGATAAAGTATGGTTGCTTCTCAAAAGCAGTTTCTCCTTTTTCCGCAATGGTTTACTATCATCATAGCAATATTTCTCGAACCCAAGGTGTTGTTAAAAATTGCTGTGCTGTACAGTATATATTGTAACGTTCCGAGCTCGTAGACAAAGCCTATCCATTCAGAGAAAAGGATCCTCAACCCTAAATGGGCCGACCTTGTCTATATATAACTCTAAATAGTCACTTGACTTTCTGACAGTTCCCTAATTTGCATAACCACTGCAAATTACCTCCCCTGGAACCGTTACAATATCATTGTTGTCCAATGATGGATCATTTGAGCTTGTCCATAAAATATCATGCTCATGAGTTGTAGAATAAGATGATAAAATATTTGTATTTGATAAAATATTTGTAAAAGTTTTGAAAGTGGGCCTTTTTGGACTGGGCCTTTCTGACCCGGGCCTTTTTGACACTGGGCCTTTTTGTACACTGGGCCTTTTTTACCCTAACTGACCAGAAAGGCCCAATCCAAAATGGCACACATATTCATGTAAGAGAATAGATAGTCAGTCAGATTATACATGTATTTAACTCAACTGTTAAAAGAAATATATATATTAAGCAGTATTTTTATTTTATCATTTTATCCTAGCACTCATGAGCATGATACTCATAAACATAAGAGTGCCATTCTTTAATTCATACTGGAAAGTGTTTTATTTTACACTGCCGGATCAATTTTAAGTCAGTTTAAAATTAAACAAAAGAAATACATATTCTCATAGTCAAAATAATGTCAAATGTTTAAGATAGGTTAGCAAGCCTTTTTGGTCAAATTTAATAGTGGGCCTTTCTGGTATGGGCCTTTTTGGACCGGGCCTTTTTGGTCAGTTTTAAAAGCGGGCCTTTTTGGACTGGGCCTTTTTGGACAGGGCCTTTATGACACTGGGCCCTTTTGACCCGACACCCATTAAATCACAGATAAAACATTATCAACTGTTTAACAAAAGAAGCAAATGAAGAATTACGGTAAAAGGAGCCAAGTGGCAAAAAGGCTTAGTGTAAAATAGGGTCAAGTGCCAAAAGTTACGGTGTGCAAATAGACCCAACAACAAAGTGATAGCAGTCTCTGTCTGTTTGTCTCTCCCGTTTATGATCCCAGTGTTCGAATTTGGCTTTATCTGCCTTTGACAAGATTGGATATATGTCATACACTCATGGAATCGATTGTCAATCAAAATCGATTAGCGACTTTAACGGCGTTACTTTAGCTTCTTTAAGAACTATATCATACAATTTTTAAAAGAATTAAATTTTTAAGATTAACAAATTTGTATTTGTGGGCATTTTTGTCAAATCAAAAGTATCCGTAATTTCCGAGCTTTATTCTCAATAGCTATAACATCATGTAAACTTATGGTGTCTGTGGTCGACGGATAGAACGCCAGCTTCCCGATAAAATTCAACGAAATCGATTCCTGGGAGCGGCTATCGATCTTGGATTCTGTCGTTGATTTCCCCAAAGTACTCGTGTATTCTGCAGGAAGCAGATCAGAAAGGATGGACTGGTCTAACTGTTGGACGAAATTGTTTCCCAATCGACGTTAAATAACAATAACTACATTACAATGTACCGTTTTATGAAAAGCAAATGGCTCGGTAGTCTGTCGGGATGCGCTTAGTGAGAATCGTCTGTAAGCGTCCAAAAGCGCCAATAGAAAGAGCCGGTGGAACAGAAACGTCGGCATGTCTTAAAATTACAATTATATGAAAAGTCTTTGATGTTGAGAGCCATAATAAATCAAAATATTTCAAAACCAATAATCTTTTGAAATGGTGTTAGCCACTATTTAAGGGAACACACTTAACCCTTGTCATGCTGTATAAATTACGTTACTGAATTGCTGCAATATCAAAGGGCTGAAAGCACTGATAGAACGTTTTATTAAAAAATCAATATTTCTTTTACAAATCAACTTCATAAACAACTCTGACAGGAAAAATACAAGCAGGAGATGTAGACCAAGATCAGACTGCACTTATGTGCAGGCTGATCTTGGTCTACACCTCCTGCCAAAAAACCGGAATATTCCGGGTTCAGCATGACAAGGGTTAACATTGAATTCGATGTTTTGTCATGGGTTCTGTCCCAGAAGTCCGAAATAGCCGAAACAACGTGTCCTGGCAATGATACAAATACAAAAAAAAATTATCTTCATATCTGCTACTTCTTTTCCCAAGATGTTTAACAGAAAATATACCTTCATTATAAAGGGGAGGACTATTGTCCGGGGGGGGAGATTATGTCCGGGGGGATTATCTTCGGGGGGGGGGGGTTGTCCTACACTCAATATATTTGATTGACAGTCGCGTGTGGTCCCTCCAGGACATAATCAGTCGACCAATGAAATCATTCACAAGTTTGACTGGAAATTAACTTTGAACACTGGCTGCCATTTATGTGAAGTATTTTTTTGGTTTGGCAACTTAAAATTAGTTTTCGTAAATGAAGACTGGCCAGTGCACCGTGACATTTCGTCGATGGGCGTGCAAAATATCGTAACTACAGTTTTTATTTAAGTTGAAGTTAGGACGGGGGCTACGTGGAATTAGCAGCTGGAGGCTCGAAAAAGATTTAGTGGTTGTTCTGGTCTGATAAGTACTGGGAATTCAAATCAATCAATCAATCAATCAATCAATCAATCAATCAATCAATCAATCAATCAATCAATCAATCAATCAATAAATCAATCAACTTCATTTTACACACTCAACCACGATTTATCTATTTATGAGGTACAACCCGCTCTTCCATTGAACATTTACAAAACACTATGAGTTATAAAATTCCTGGGCGTTTCCTTTTCTCAAGATCGACCATAAGTATAGATAAAATCTAGAAATCCTTTATTTTTCTCGCCGATCCTCTTTAACCCATTACTAACCGACAAAATTTTAGACTGGTCAAAATTGAAAGAAATTGCACACGACATTCCAAAGTGTACTAAAGTAGGTAAGTAAGTGACAAAAATATGTGGAAAGCATCGCGAGAAAAGGAGAAATTGCTTGTTTTAAGCGATCTCTAATTGTTTACTCAAAATTTTCCACAACTATATTTTTATTCTGTTATGTAATAGAGATAATTGACGGATCGCAATATCAATAAAAAATCGATAAACCAATCAAATTATTTTTGATCGGTAGTGAACTTTGAACTCCCTACATTAGTCCACATTAGTCGACAGTTAATCGATCTCTATTGCTGGTTGGGTGACTAAAACGTCATAATTACAGCCTATAATATTCAAGCTGTAGTGCCGTAATAACGACATTTTGGACGCAAATCTGAATTACTTTAGACTACATGTTACTCTACCTAAAATTTGTCAATACAACCTGTTTATCTCCATAAACACAGACTTGTTGATAAAATTAATTTTCAATATAACTTTTTACCCTTAACTAGTGCTTCCAGTGCTTTCAGGCCTTTGATTCTAATGAAAATTTAGATAAGGACTCTACTCAGAATAATAAGGGTTGATATTTATTTCGGTATTCCCTTTAGAGTTCAGAGGACGGAACCCGCGATCCATCAATTTTTAATACACCCTGAAGCTGTAGATAAAACTGTCCATGGTCAAATAAACCATTTCCCCACTTTACTTAACTGTACGGTGGCTTACAAATTGTGTTGAAGAGCGTCAACCTCTGCAAAATAAAACCACATTTTTATATTTGGTTATAAGAAAATACAATAAAAACAAAAAATCCCCCCTAAGCAAACAAACAAACAAACAAACAAACAAACAAAGCACAACAAAAAACCGAAACAACAACCCCAATTGGTATGAAAACTCCTTGTTTCATACTAATCAATGATGCAATACTCCTAGTATCTGACAAATGTTTAAACCCCCTTATCCCTTTCCTGTATAATTCCTTGTTTTTACGTCCCTTTGATTTTATACTTGAGAAAACATTGTGGAAAAAGAAGAAATTGCTTGTATCAAGCAATTTCTTCTTTTATCACAATATTTTCTAACTCTTAGGTTAGTTACTTTGCAAATTACACCCACTTTTGATTGTCGTATGCAATTTCTTTCAAATTGGACCAGTCTAAAATTTTCAAGAAAGAGAAAGGGTTAAATCACGTGACCGTTGACAGATAAACTCATCGTTGAGTCGGTGTAAGGTTAAATGTAAGTACATTTTTTACCTGCATAACTACTCTAAAATATTCGGTTATCGAAAATTAAAATGCTTTACTTCCATAATATAGTTACTTGATCGGACCCGAATAGATTTTGAAGCTTGATACCAGATGATAGAGGTAAACAAACGAAAAACACAAGCAGTCAACACCCCCTAATTAGTTCAGTATGTTGAAAATAGTTGAAAATTGATCCTCAAAATCGGCTGTCGTTTTTTCGAAGCATTTATATGGTTATATTGGTTTTGTGACTTAAACGGCCTAGATAAGCTTATTCAAGTTGGAGTTACGACATTTATGTTGCTATCCAACATGTTACTTTTTTATTGCACGGTAAAAGTACCGATCTTCGAAAACTATTAGGCTTTTAAACTTTAGTCTTGTCAAAACTCTAAGAAAGTACAGACGACATAGGTGATGATTTTTCGTGACTGAGGGATTGAGTATTGGAATGGGTTAAACTGATACTAGCTTCAAGTATTTTTTGTCACTCTGTCTATCGTCTGTTTTAATTTCCAGACCAGGAGGCATGGAAAAGGCTACATATGTGCCCGGTTTCCATGACGACGAAAGCGTTAAGAAAATGAAGTATAACAAACTTGGGAACACTGATATGACGGTGTCAGCTTTGTCACTTGGTAACTTTCTTTAAAACTTTCTTTAAACCATTTTCAGACGAGAAAAAATGGGAGTGGTCCAAAACGAAAGAAGTTGCAGACGACAAATTCAGCTTCATGAAATTAAAAATTTTTCGACTTCCAAGGTATAAAAGATTTAGGGAGATGGAGAAATTGCTTTATTTTCCACAATGTTTTCTCGAGTTTCTATCTTGAGGGGTGTAAAATGCGAGACTATATGTAATAACGGATGAAACTTTGTTTTTCTATTTTAACCTGAAAATATATAATCTGATAAATGTATAAACAAATAAATAAAGGCAATGGAATCCCACCAGGCAGTGGAATCCTATCAATTGAAATCCCAATTTGTCCAGATAAATAACCAGAACAGAACAGAAAAGAACAATTCTTTATTTTCACCCAAGTATTTAGAAATACAATAAGGGTAATATCCATTATAACAAATATAAGGATTATATAAGGATTATAAAGAGGGGTCGCCATAACAAGAATTTCATCTATAAATTTATTTTTGTGCTTAAAGTCAATTAAGAGATGAAGAGGATATTTTTTGGTTTTCATGGAGGTATGAACCGAAAAACCTAATCACACTGTATGAATCCGCGAATTCTAACTATTATAATAGCAATTTACTACTTAATTGGAAATAATTTAATTTTTAGTTTCTTCTATCAAAAAGGAGCGTTCTGATTGGTCGAGAAAAATTATTCATAACAACATGAACACAATTTTGAGCACGCAGCGATTTTGTATGCTTCCGTACAAAATAGTCCCATACAAAAAGGTATCAACATTTGTAAAGTTTTTGCTTTTTTCGCTCGATGCTATTAAATTATAAGAAATGAAGAGAATATTTTTTGTTTTCATGGAGGTATGAACCGAAAAACCTAATCACACAATGTATGAATCCGCTTCGCGTATTCATATAGTGTGATTAGGTTTTTCGGTTCATACCTCCATAAAAACAAAAAACATTCTCTTCATCTCATAAATAATAATTATGGTTGTCTTGCCATGTGTAAATAGACCGTTTTCGCCAATGGGCGACAGAAAAACCACAGCTACTAAAGCTGTAGCTACGAGGTTATGGTCACTAACCGACGGTATAGAACTGACCAACCGCTGGCCTCGACCACTTGCTTCCTTAGCCCCGCCCAATGTCTCCAAAAGGAAGTCCCGCTTCGAATTGAAGCAGCGTTATTTTGCAAAATTTATAGCCAGTCGCATATAAGAAAGTAGTATAGTTTGTTGGCGACTTGAATAAGCTATTGTTACGACGTTTAAGTCGTCAAACCACCACCAACACCACCACCAACAACAAAAAGGGATAACTAAAATGGGGGCCAATGTCGGAGATCAAATCTCATTTCTGGTCACAATAAATGATTTCACTGGTAGACTGGTTATTTGATTGCTTTGTATTCCGGGGATCAACTCAGTTCACTGAATACTCGTGTTCACAGGCGCTTCGTCATTCGGTAGTGTGTTCAGGGATACAGACGACTCTGAATGTCACAAGGTGTTGGAATACGCATTGCGTAGTGGGATCAATTTGGTGGATACGGCACCGTGGTATGGACATGGCAAATCAGAATCAGTTCTCGGAAAGGTAATATTATAGAGGATAATTGTGTATTTTTGTGCAAAGATCAATTCGTATAATTTATTGAGTGAACGAACAAAATCCATATTTAACATTGCTTTTCTTGTTCACGAAATGAAACATAAGTGTATGACTTAAGTTTTATGGCAGTTAACATAAGTTGTTTTCACAAAACTTGATTTAACCATATGGCTTAAATATTTCCTTTTTCTGTGGTGTTATCTTTCAAATGATAAGGTAGAGCTCAAATTCAAATTTATACATCAAAGAAAATCTTTTTGCAATTAAAGGTTCTCGGAAAACTTCCCAGAAAAAGTTATTACTTGACGACAAAAGTTGGGCGCTATTTACCAAACCCGTCAGAGATGTTTGACTTCAGGGCTGAGAGGGTGATAAAAAGTGTTGATGAAAGTCTGCAGCGACTGGGATTAGAATATGTGGATGTGATACAGGTATACCCTATAAATACGTGTAACCCTACAATCTCAGATGGTTTTTTTTGCCAGACCGATTAGCTCAGTTAGTTGAGTACTAGTCTACAAAACTCAATATCACTGGTTCGAGCCCTGGGCAGACCAAACCCACAAATTGATTGATTGGTAGGGTTTAACGTCACTTTTAGCAGTATTTCAGTCATATCGAGGCGGACCAAACCAACAAAACCAATTGTCTTTAGGATGAGACGTTAGACTGAGGCCCCGCGTGACGGCTCTATCCATCGATCACCTTAAAAACGAAGCGAGGCTCTCAGCAGTTTCGTCCTGTATCCTTGCAATATTCCCTGTAATAACTAACCGTCTTCTTGCGATGTCGCTCATATGGGCTATGGAAAACCAACACAAACTGGATTTTAATCGCTATTGTCAAAATACGCATGCATGTAAATGCTTTATTTTAAGTGTTGCATCGATTATTGCTATCCATTTACCACTGTGAAATAGACTGATTGATTGAATGGGGTTTAACACCACTTTTAACAGTCTTTTAATAATATCGCGGCGGCTGAAACACCTAGCAGTGGATTCCTGGATTTTCTCACACCAGTACTACCACTACACCTTTTCCTAGCCCCCAGTTGCTATCCCAATTAGGTTTACGATTATCCACCTATTGGAGAGACAGAAATGTCGGAAAGGATATGTGCCGCCGCCGGGGATCGAACCAATGGCATCCCATGATTGAAGATTAGGAGTCTGATGCGCTACTGACTACGCTATGACGGCTTGTGGAATAAAACTGGAGGCTTACCAGATTAAAAAAGAATTGCAGATTATGTATTTTTGACATGAAAATTATTATTTTGTCGAAGCACCAGATCGTAAGATTAAGATGAATTTTGTCGTGTTAGTGCTATGAAGCTGCCAACATTTACTAGATATCTTTTTGGTTAGAAATTGGCAGTTATCAAGTTATTTTTGCGTGATAACTTTATTTCGCCAATATCGGATGTTAAAGTATACATGAATTGTTATTCATTACATACTCTGTAACTGCCACCAGTTACTAGACAATTTATTTGGATAGACCGCGAATATATTGCTATCGACAATTTATCTTCAAATCTGCCATGATATCTGTAAATTATCACGAAAAATGTACTAGTTACCACAAAATTAGATATCTGTCATTTTTAACAAGTTAATTATATGATAAATTGTAGCACTTCTTTAGCGTTTACGAGCCAAAATTAACATGAATTAAATTGTCTATTAGCTTGAAAATAAAAATTTTCATGAAAATGACGTGATATCTGTTGTATGACCGTGAGTTGTATGAAACAGACTATATAAACATTAACAAGCAAGTATATAAGCAATCCGCTCTTGTTTTTTACGTCATTCGCATATAGTCAATAGGTGTAGTATTGGTTTGTTATATTGTTGATGTACACACATATTTATAGTTTATTTAAGAGATGAAGAGAATATTTTTTGTTTTCATGGAGGTATGAACCGAAAAAACTAATCACACTGTATGAATACGCGAATCGTATTCATACATAAGTGTGATTAGTTTTTTTCGGTTCATACCTCCATGAAAACAAAAATTATTCTCTTCATTTCTTATAATCTAATATCATCGAGCGAAAAATACAACAACTTTACAAATTTTGATACCTTTTTGTATGGAACTATTTTATGCGGAGGCATACAAAATGGCTGCGTGCTCAAAATTTTGTTCATGGAGGTATGAATTAAATTTTTCGACCAATCAGATCCCTCGTTTTTGATAGACGAAACTAACAATTAAATTATTAGAATAGATTCTTGTATACACTATACTTGTGTTGGTACTTTATTTCAATATAAAGGAACTATTTTTGAAAGATATCTAGTAAGTATTGGCGATTCCAGACCACTTACACAAACGGGATTGATGTTAAGCTATTATATGGTGTCTGAACAGGAATAAAAAATATATTTTTAAAAAGAAACACCATGAAATCTTTTTCACGAATAAATGGAAAATAACGCAATATCCACTATTCTAGCGTTAACAATCTTGTAATTGATGGCAGTTCTATGCCGACACATTAAGTCTGTCTATTTTTGTGCAGGTCCATGATATGGAGTTTGCACCAAGCCTTGATATTATTATAGATGAAACATTACCAGCATTGAAAAAAGTAGTGGACAGTGGGAAAGCCAGATATATTGGGATAACCGGATATCCCCTAGAGAACTTCCGGTAGGACCACCCATTATTTTTTCATGTTATTCATTTAATTGTTTATTCATTTATTCATTCATCTATTCAGTTTCGTTCACCTATTTGTTTATACATTCGCCATTTTTTGTGTTGTTGTTGGTTTTTATGCCAAAGTATGATCCAGGTGAAATCAATATTTGAAATTAGATTCTCTTGGGTGCAATGGTATGAAAGATTCCAAATAATCAGCGTTTAGATTTTTTATAAAGCGATCTTTGAATTATTTTAACGAACAGTCATGAATGTTTACAGGACGGTTTTAGACAGAAGTAAAATTCCTATTGACACCATCTTGACCTACTGTCGGGGATGTATAAATGACAACGCTCTACAGGAATATGTTCCATTTTTTAAGGTAAAAAATTATCCATTACCAGACGTCAAAATTTTGGATTGGTCCAAATTCAGAGAAGTTACATACAACAATTGATAACATTTTGAAAAATCTTTGTCTTTTTTAAGGTAGAAGATATTGTGAGAAATGTAGAAACTGTTCATTATAATAAGTAGTGTCTTCATTTTCCGAATAGTTTTCCAAAGCCTTTTTAGCTAGCAAAGCGACAGCTTTGATAGCTTAAGTTAACAGACAACATTTTGAGGTCGCCTCAAAGTTCAACGGGTGCAAACTGCCATTGGAGGCTTAACCACTAAATCTGTTAAATGCGTACGCCATTAAAAGTAGTTATTATGTATTTCAGGAATATTGCAAACTCAATTCAAATTGTAGTGAAGTCTGTCAAAAGCACGCTATTTAACCCATTCCCAATCAATTCCGCTTTTGGAAAAAGGCTTTGGAAAACATTGTGGACAATGAAGAAATTGCTTGTACAAGCAATTTCTTCAATGTCCACAATGTTTTCTACCCAACAATGGAAAGTTTTCTAAATTCAACCATGTTTTGCTAGCTTACAGTACTTTCAGTACTTTGATTTCTTAGAGGTTTGATAAAAAACATGATGGTGTGCGAATCGGTTGAAGGTATATTACATCAGTTTAAAAAAATCAAAATACTGAAAGTACTATAAGCTAGCAAAGCATTTTTTTTCAGTAATCTTCTTTGTCAAACGTTATCATGATAAAGAAACGAAGTTAAAGTAACCAAGGAAATAAGCCATTCCCACACAATCCCTACTTTTTACGCCCCTCAAATTAAGGGTTGTGGAAAACAACGTGGAAAATGAAGAAATTGCTCGTTACAAGCAATTTCATCATTTTCGACATTGTTTTCTACCTATTAGATAAATATTTTGAAATTGTCGTCTGCAACTTTTTGAAGACTCAGATCAGAGTCATTTAGAACACGATGTGCTCAAGTGAGCAAAAAAAACCCAGGAGATGAAATGTGCATGCAGAGTTTGCAATATTCCTGATAAACATAGGAACTACTTTTTCTGGCGTAGACATTTAATGGATTTAGTGGTTAAGCCTCCAGTGGCAGTTTGCACCCGTTGAACTTTGAGACGACCTCAAAATTTTGTCTTTTAACTTAAGCATTCAAAGCTGACGCCTTACTAGCTAAAAAAGCTTTTTAAGTAGTGTTTGGGCTTTACCAGACGACAAGATTTTAGACTGGTTCAAATTTAAAGGGGTTGCAGAAAACACTGTAAAGTCTATGAAGTTTTAGATATTTTCAACTTTCTGGGTGGAAAACATTGTGTAAAATAAAGAAATTGCTTGTTGCAAGCAGTTTCTTCATTGTACACAATGTTTTCCCAATGAATTTTCGAAAAAAAAAAACTGGCACTTCAGTAATTATTTTCACTGCTTGATTTAATACTTTGTTAGTCGAGGAAAGAACAAGCATACAATTTTTGAAGAAAAAGAAGAAGAAGAAAAAAAAAATAAATAAAATAAAAAAAAGCGGCAAGCCAATTGACGATTCGCTGGCTCCTCCCACTTAGTCCGTTGGCCACGCCCATTGACCACTACAGGAAGTTCCTTTTCGATTTTTCAGCGGCGTTGTTTTTGCAATTTTTATGGCTAATAGCATGTAACTAAAAGGTAAATTGGTTGGTTGGTGACCTAAACGTCGTAACTACAGCTTGAATAAGCGTAAAGTTACGACGTTTAAGTCGCCAAAAAAAAAAAAAAAGGGTTAACAAAAATGGCGGCAAATGTTGGAGTTGTAAGCACAGGTCCGAGCTAAATAAATGCTTTGATTGGTCGGTTTCTTCCTTGATTGACAGTCGCGATTTGTCAATTAATTTCGAGCATGTGCATGTGGAGTTTTACGGGTAAAATTTAAATGCTAGTTTATTATACCTCTAGATACATTTATACTTGCACAGGAAAAGGGTATAGGAATTATCAACGCATCTCCAATATCAATGGGTCTTCTATCACACAGAGGGCCACCAAAATGGCATCCTGCACGAGACGAGATTAAACAGGCTTGTAAACAGGCGGCTGAATTTTGTCAGGTAGGGGTAGATTCTTGACTGGCAAGCCTGTCCCAATCTCGGAGAGCAGAGTAGATGGGTCAGGCTCACAAGTCTAGGGTAAAATCATGTTAGCCGTCAGTAAGCTAAACCCTTAACTGACGGAACTCGGGCATCGCTAATTTGACTCCGACTAAAAGTTCGACTTTGGTATTAAACAGCTGTATATTTTTCAAAGGGATATGAGCGCGTGCATGACATTTCCAACCATTACACATATGCGCCAAGTAAAGACTCAGATCAGCCTGTGCATCCGCACAGTCTGATCAGAGTCTTCACTCTGCGCTCTGTAGATAGATACTGACCCAAAGCATCTCTAAACAATCAGCGAATACTCTAATTGCCCCGAATGGCTGTCCAGGGTGATCAATGTGTGCGAGTCACGCACATGCGAAATGGTTGGAAATGTCACGCACATGCTCATATGATATGTTACAAAAAAGTACAGTGGTTGGTCACTAAACCAATAAAAATGCTTCACGTGAATGTCGACCAATGGTGGAGTTCAAAATTCACTTCCGGTCTAAACGAATGGTTTGTTTGGATTATCGATATTTTTCATTTACAGCCGCTCCCCACAAATCCGTGTTAACTGTTAGTGGGGGTAATCCCCTGAATTATAGCTTGGATGATATACTGGGTTAGAAATCGTGTGGCAGGTTGGATAACCCTTTCCTGTTTTTCAAAATTTAAGACTTGCCCAATTTGAAAGAAGTTGCAGACGACAACTAAAAGTGAGTGTAATTTGAAAAGTAACCAACTTAAAGGGTAGAAATTATTGTAGGAAAAGAGGAAATTGCTTATTACAAGCAATTTCTTCTTTTTCCACGATGGTTTCTTATGTATAAAATTATAGGAAAGTAAGAACCAGGGATCGAATAGGAAAGGGTTAAACGAATGGTTTCCGTAATCACATCTCAGCCTGGCGCCCGGCAATAAAGAGAGAGAATTCGTAAGGTGCTATGTATAAAAAGACATAGTGTCTTATGCGCCATCACGGGTTCGAGCCCTGGGCTGATAATGTCAACTAAAGAACTAATTATCTTTCGGATGAGACGTTAAACCGAGGCCACGTGTGTGACGATGCTATCCATCGAGTACGTTTAAGAACCAGGCGGAGCTCTCAGCAGTTTCGTCTTGTATTCTTGCACTATCCCCCGCAACAACGAACTTTCTTCTTGGGGCGCCGCTACGGTAGCGACGATAAATAAACAGAAATACACACACTCATGCGCCAAAAACTTGTAGGTCTTTTCAATATGGGTGACACCATGATAGACAAATCCTTTAGCTTATAATGCTTCGGTTACCGTTTCGCGATATACGATGTACTAAATCTCAAAGCTTAATGTCATTCGAGATTATACTACAAAGTAAATGAAGTAGGTAGGTTCAAAACTAAAGAATGCGCTCCTGTATCAATAGAAAATCATAGGACTGAAAGTACTGAGAAGTTGGAATGAGCTGAAAGGGTCATAACTGTGGAATACGGTTCAAATTCATTTCCGAGTAAGTCTCCCCCCTTTAAACTTAAACCAGCATTCCCATTCGTGTACATATGTGCGTGAATAACGCACAAAAACATAAATCCACATACAGAAATCAAAAACTAGCATTGTCTTAACCCATTCCCAGACGGTGACGCTTTTAAATCACCCTCATTATGAAAGCTTTGGAAAACATCGTGGAAAATGAAGAAATTGCTTGTGACAAGCAATTTCTTCATTATCCACAATGTTTTCTGTCCAAAAAGACCAGGATTTTAAAGATTTCATCAACTTACAATTGTCGTCTGCTACTTCTTTGAATTTGGACTGGTCTAAAATTTTGTTAGAATGGGTTATAAGCTCGTGTCACGCACAGCAAAATTAGAATTTTCAAGCATAACATTCTTCTTTTTATCAACTGTAATACGTGAACTTCTTTTAGACTATTGAAAATAGAGAATAACAGCTTCTACAGTTCGAAATCAATGACCTCGATGATTATTTGACCCTCAACTCGGCCAATTTTGTAACGATCATACTAAACTCACGTAGATTTTCATTTCAACTTTATGACTATACGTGGAAATTTGCGGAAATGCGCGGAAACTTGTTTCAGGGTGATCGATTTGAAATACCGGTTTAAAGTTAGGAAAAAAAAAAAAAAAAAAAAAAAAAAAAAGATTATTTAAAGCGTTGTGAGTAAAATTCAAACGAAAAAAAGACGTTAACGTTATTGTAACGTTTTTGTTTGTACATGGTAGTTTTGCCCTTTTCCTAATATTCCTATATGAAGAAGATAGTATCAAATTATCTTCGGCGCCATGTAGTCGCGCGATTTCCTTTTCGTTATTCGGCTTTAGAACCGTTAAACATCTGAAGTAAAAAGGACCAAGCTGAAAGCTAGATGACACTTGTTAAAGGGTTGATGTGTTATTGATTTAAACTTGTAAATAACGACATAATAAAGCGTAATTATTTAGTAAATAAGTAGAAACCAGAAGTTGATATGTTTACATTCTAATTTTCAAAATCTTCTACTTTCGTTTTTCATTTATTTGATTTTTATTGAGTAAAAGCTGTAAATCCCACAATAATCGCGCTTGCTTGATGCCTACGATCCCCCTTAATCGCTCTAGAATGTTTTAAAGCACTGGGCGGCGTGATTTTTGTAAAAACGCATTTTCGACCTTAATATATTTGTAAACATTGCCTATCTATGGTCACATGACTACCACATGTCACATGAGATCACGTGATTACCAAACACGGGACGGCGAATCACAAAAAACAAATTACTGCGCTGATTATTACCTTATTTTTCAATGATTTAAAGCAAACTAAAGCATGTTTAGAAGTCTCTGAACGAATTTTTATATCATCCTTTAAATGTGCCACATTATTGTCTTCGGCTACAACTAACTGATTGTCCGTGGCAAGTTGAGATGATAAGTAACCCGAGGTGTATGCATATCTAAGAGATCACGTGATATATGTTATCAAAAAACCGAAATGAAATTGCATTGTGTTCATTTTGCGGTTTTGTTAAATCTAAGTTGGAATTGCTCCGCATTCCAACTTAAAATTCAGGAAATTCGATGATCAATTATGTTTACTATAAAATGCAGATTGATCGTGGACAATCCTGAACGATGCTCTTAAAGGAGAATTGTTTCAACCCATTCCCGTACAACCCCGCTTTTTAAACTCTTTCAGAAAAAAACACACCACTTTTGAAAGCATTGTAGAAAATGAAGAAATTGCTTGTTACAAGCAATACGAATATAAGATAACCGCTTTTCCTTATTATAGAGTGAGAACGTGGACATATCTAGACTTGCCACAAGATTTACAATAGAACAACCCGGGATAGCGACCACTCTCGTTAGCACAGCAAGGTAATATTTAGAAGGCTTTTTGTGAAATAAAACTACATAAACGCCTATCAGACACTATTAACCCTTTCCTGTATAAATCCGGTATTTTAAGTTGCTGTTATTTCATACTTGAGAAAAAAATGTGGAAAAATTAGTTACAAACAATTTCTTTTTCCCCCACAATATCTACTACCACATAGAATGGTTTCACTTTAAAATGAACCTAATCTGCAACTTCTTTCAATGTTAACCAGTCTAAATTATAAAAAACGGGTTAAATAAGATTATATACCCTATACATATGGATTTTCATGATTTTTGATATCACAAACATACGCTTGAGCATACTTAGTCCCAATATTGTTCAGAACTTCTTTAACCTGTAGTCAAACTTAATTTTTTTCTTCGTGGTGTAAAATCCCGCTAACAAGATATTCGAGACGCACTATAAAACTTTTGAATGAAAGCATTCGACGTCGCCAAGGCTACTCGTGTAAGCCAATGCTGATTAAATTCCTAAAAGAATTCTTAAGATTCTTATTCAGTGGCTTAAAAATCTTAGTCTAAAGCACACTCTATCTTTTAAATCTTAATAAGAATCTTGAAGAAAATAACGTACCTCGGACGAATTTTTGACTAGCCCAAATTAAAAGAAGTTACTGACTCTAATTTCTTCATATAATTTTCACACTTCCTCTATTGAAAAGAAAAAAAATCGATTCGCTATGAACTTATGTAGGTGTTGAGCGGTAAAGGCTAAATTGCAATAAATGTCTACATCAAAATTGACCAATCGCGGCTGTCAACAAAGAAATCAATCGACCAATCAAATAATTCATTCAGCCCGGAATTAAGCTTTGACCTCCGATATGGGCAGACATATATGTAAAACGTTTTTGTTGGTCTGGCGACTTAACTGTCGTAACTACAGCTTATTCAAATGTGGAATTGTCATTAGACGTAGATATGGTGATATTTCGAATGAAATTTTTAATTCTTTATATAGATTTAATGATGTTTAAATTTCTTTATCTACATGCCAATCGTTAATGAAAAGATCAACCAATCTATTGCGAAAAAGTTAATAGAATCGAAGAACTGGTGCTATCTAACTACCATTATTATCATTTTGTTTTATTTATTTGTGTGTGGTAGTGGTAGTGGTGGTGGTGGTGAGGAGGGGGGCTCGTTACTACCAAAATAAACCAAGTACATTACAGCCCTAAATGCATATTCTCGAATTCTGACAAAGAAGGGCCATGAGATACATTTTCTGTGCGTTTCAATGTTTATAAGAGACGAGAGTTAGATCTTTATTGTCTTGCACCTTGCAAGTAACAGTTCTAGGTCTATCTTGCAGTATACAGAATATGAAGAAGAATTTGGATTCCGTATTAACGCCTTTGAGTGAAAAGGAAACCCAGACTCTGGACACTGTAATAGAAAGGTGAGTGGATGCACAATCAATCGTATATTAAGCGACCATTTAAAGTACGACAAAAGAGTGGTTGCTTAAAGGAATAGCCACTTAACACAACTTTTCGCGAAAGATATGAAAAATTGGTTCGATTACATACATGAATGATTACAGAATTCTCGCTTAATCATATGTTGTTGGAACTCATTAGAATCGTTGAATAAAATTTCATCAACTTGGAGTTGCCGCCTGCAGCTTCTTTCATTTGGACCGGTCTAAAAAAAATGTGTGTGAATGGTTTAAAACTTTATCTGGTCTCGGCAGATTCGAAAAGATACAGCAAAAGATGCAATTTAGTTATGTAAACTTTATTCAACCCACAACCAAAGGCTGTTGAATTCTATTTACAACCGACACGATAGGTTGATAAAACAAGGCCTTTACACAATACCAGCCGACAAATATTTAGACTTATCCAATTTTAAGGAAGTTTCAGACAAAATTTAGTTTGCTTTAAAATGGAAAATAAGTGCGAAATGAAATAAGGTAGAAAACATCGTAAGAAAAAGGAGAAATTGCTTATCATTAGCTTTTAACATTCCTTGGTAACATTTCTTCAGCGCTTTTCTTAAAAAAAATAAATGTGTGTTAATGGGTTAATCCAAACCAGACATTAGGGCAAGAAACAGGTCTATACATTATGTTCATCTATGGGTGCCTAGTGTTTGAGCTAGTTGGTAAAATCTGCCTTTTGCGACTCCCTGCGCCTTTTATAGTGATGGTGGGACATTTTTCTCAAGAAATAGCATACCGTCGGTATAATAAGGCTGTAGTTACCACATTTTGCTCGCCCACCGGCGAGCATCCCCTTAAAAATACGGAAAAGTAGGCTCGTACTATATAAAATTGAATTAAGCAAAACAGTGTAAAGTAAACATTGTGTAATGATAGCACAAATCGTTAACATGTAGGCAGTAAATTCAATTTCAAAGCACTGAAAGGCCTGTCTGCCTGGCAAACCTTCTTAATAAGCACCTTTGTTCACCGAGAATGTTCTTATGCTACCGGGGGGCCGCGACCATAGCGCAATGGTAGCGCCTTGGACTCCTTGTTATGGGGTCCCGGGTTCGATCCCCGGCGGCGGCAAATATCCTTTCCGACATTTGTCGTCCATTTATGGGTGGATAATCGTAAACCTAAGTGGGATGAGCTGCTAGAGGCTCGGAAAGGATGTTGTGGTAGTACTGGTGTGAGAAATACAAGGAACCCATGCCGCGATATGGCTGAAATACTGTTAAAATTGGCGTTAAACCCCCATAAAATCAATAAAACTAATGCGACCACAGTTTAGTGAGCTCTAGAATGGTAGCTTAATGCAAGTTTTAGTGTATCTCTTACCCTCTTGTTTCAGATACATGAAGCCCCTCAATAACATGCACTGGGAAGGTATTGAAGTCGAGCAATACTGGGCGGAGCTAAAGAAAGGAGCTAACCAAAGTGTTCTTGGTTAAATCAACGTATTTATTTTCAATTTAGTTTGGTAAACCTGTTCCATTTACACTACTCATCGATGTTTGGACAGGGAAACCCTATTTTTTTTACTAGATTGGTAAACCTGTCCCATCTACGCTACTCTCCAATATGTGGACATATCGTTAGGATTGATCAGATTCGCCAGTAAAAATTCTATTACGACATCTGATCGATCTTGTAAAAATAAAAGAAATCTAAAAAAAGAAAACATTTATCTTTTATTTCATGTCTAAGAAAGGAACACAATTTGCCTTCCTGACTTTAATGGCCCTTTTACGCGATAACTTTAGATTCCGGAACGAATCTGATTCCCCATAGACAATTAACCCATTTCAACAGAATCCCACTTTATACCCACTGAAGATAAATACTACAAAGTTACAAACAATTTCTCATTTTCTGACAATGTTTCTATCCTATAGTACACATCCGGCTGATAAAACAACGCTAACGTATAAAACTGATGTACGTTCTTTTCGTCGAGGTGAAAAATCTCAAAACGATTCTTGTTACTTTGTATGAAAGCATACGACAATCGTCGACGGCAAAACTGCCTTTTAAGCCAATGCTCAGTACACTTAAATTTTTCGGTAAGAAATCTTAATATTCTTATTTAGCGGCTTTAAAATTTAAATCAAAGAACGCTTCATCTCAGAATTAGATAATCTCTATGAAAAAACGCACCTCTAGTATCCTATTTGCGCGTGCAACTTTTGTGAAAAGCAGATTTGCAGAGGGTGAATTTCCTGTACTCAGCCCATCTAGAAGGTAAGAATAATCAAAGTACCTTAAGTACTGTAAGCTAGCAAAGCATAGTCTTCTTTGCTAAAGGTAGACGAGATTAAAGTAACCAAGGAGTTAACCCATTACAACACGATAAAATCTTAGACTTGTTGAAATTGAAAAAAAAAGGTGGTAGACGACAATTTCACGTTGGTTGAATTAAGAAATCTTTCCCTTGTTGGGTAGAAACCATTGTGGACAATGAAGAAATTGGTTGTAACAAGCAATTTCTTCATGTTTTCCAGAGTTTTTTGTTCAGATCCTTAAAAAAGCGATATTTATCGGGAAGAGTTAAATAGCATGCTTTTGAAAGAAATCCCTACAATTTGAATAGAGTTTTCATTTTTTCTAAAAAACATGATAACTACTCTTTATGGCGCAGGCATTTAATGGATATAGTGGTTAAGCCTCCAGTGGCAGTTTGCACTCGTTGAACTTTGAGAAGACCTCAAAATTTCGTCTGTTAACTTAAGCCATCAAAGCTGGCGCTTTGCTAGCTAAAAAAGACAGGGCATACGTGGTTGGACACATAAAGATGAAATCGACTTAATAAGATTGATTGGCTGAATGGGGTTTAACGCCCCTTTTAACAGTATTTCAGTCATATCTAGTCGGTTAGAGCACCTTAACATTGATTCCTAGTATTTCTCAGGCAAAAACTACCACAATATCCATTAGGAGAACCCAGCTGCCCATTCCACTTAGGTGTACGATTTTCCAACCTTTGGTGGGGGACAAATGTCGAAAATGATATTTTTTTCCTCGATCGGCGATCGAACCCTGGATCATATGATTAGGAGTCATGTAAACAACCGCTTCATAATGGCATAATGACACAGAACTTTCCGCAGTTTTCGATATGAAAAAATTGTGTACAGTAAAAACAACATCAAACATGTGAGCAAAATCGGAGCGGTGAAATAAGTCAGAAATACAACCATGTTGGGTTATGAATGCTTGAGTTTGTTCGGCTGTTCACATTATGTCAGGTCATATCAAATCAAAGTACTGATAGTACTAAAGGCTGGAAAAGTTTAAAGAAAATGAAGGATACAAACGGTATGGAATGGTCAAATTAAGCATACGGAAAGACATGTGATCTCCGTTATGCCTATTTGTACAATCACTGGAATGGTCCGTGGCTTGAATAATCATGGAAGTTGATTTTCAATCATTGAATGGAATGGGCGTCTATTAGAATCACTTGTCGTTATCTTAGTGATTTTCAGCAGTATTTCGGGAGATTGTCATTAATTAGAATAAGGGTATGTATTGGAATAAATGTGGTAATTATTAATCTGTCAGTATCTAAAGGAACTACTTCATTTGATGTCCTAAGTGGACACCCCGAACAACATTTTTGCTTGAAAAGTAGTTCCGTGAAAAGCTATTGGGTGATACTGTGAAGGAAATCCCCTGAGAAGGAATACTTGGCCTAAAACATGATGACTTTTAATCCTGAGGTATTGTTCACTCTCAAATTCTGGACTTCAAATTAATTGTCAGTGACAAACTATGGGTACCCATTCCATTTTCAGGGCCACCGTATGCATTTGATCCCGCCTTAAACGACGTTGAAGAAGTCGCTATGAACAGCATGAGACGATCTTATGATGAAGAGGATAATCGTTTGTTTCAGTGAAAGATCGATTTATCTCTCATTGGGTGAACAGCAAAAGCAATATTTTCACGAGTAGCGAAGGTATGAGTGAAGACATAGCTTTTGCTGTTTACGAGATAAGATATAAATCGATCTTGCACAAAAACGAACAATTATTTTATGTCCTTAGTGAGAGAGAGAGAGAGACAGACAGACAGAGTTAGAGAGAGAGAGAGAGTGGGTGGGAGGGAGAGAGAGGGGTGGGGGGAGAGAGAGAGTGGGAGAGAGAGGGGGGGGAGAGATTATCATTTTTTCGTTCAAATCTCTAAAAACTCGTCATTACACACGTGCATTACAAGGCAAAATCATGACGTCATTTGTGTCTTGGGTTCCGCTTCAGAGACGTTCAGTTGTTCGAAAAGATCGAAAGGCGGGCTAAGTCTTTCTAATCAAAGAGTATATCATTTTGATAATTTCACTGATTTTTCGGTGAAATTGTTAATTGACCATCCATGGAAAATACACCCGCAAAGCGCTATAGAAGATCGGTCGGCAAATCCATTTAATTCGTCTTCAATGAGAAAAAATGTATAACCTTAAAAATGAACGGCGTGGTTCTTCATATTCAAGAAATTTTATGAATGTGCATACGATTCGCCAACAGCAATCCTTCCCAGGCTTTGTAAATCAAATCATATCTATGTGAGAACATGAAACGTGTTGTCGATATGAAATCAAAGTACTGAAAAGTACTGTAAGCTAGCAAAACATTGTTTTGTTCAATAATTTTCTTTGTGATAAAGAAACGAGGTTAAAGTAACCAAGGAGATAACATTGACTGGGTTACTAACCCTAAAACAATCGATACTCTCTCAAAGACAGCGGGCTACTAGTTAAGGAGTTTCCATTTCTACACAATCCCTTCTTTTTACACCCCCCCCAAAAAAAAAGTTGTGGAAAAACAATGTGGAAAATGAAGAAATTGCTTATTACAAGCAACTTCTTTCGATGATTATCCACATTGTTTCCTACCTGAAGAGATAAATATTTTAGAATGTTCAACAATTTGAAATTGTCGTCGGCAAATTCTTTAAAGACCGATGTGCTCAAGTGCGCCAAAAGACCTAGAAGACGAACGTGCATGCAGAGTTTGTAATATTTCTGAAATATATGCGAACTACTTTTTATGGCGTAGGCAATTAACGGATTTAGTGGTTAAGCCTCTAGTGGCAGTTTGCACTCGTTGAACTTTTGAGACGACCTCTAAATTGTGTCTGTTAACTTAAGCTATCAAAGCTGACGCTTTGCTAGATAAAAATAACACCAAAAGTATGAACCATGCGGAAGGGAGTACCATCTATTACACACAATACGCACGTGCCGGCCTCGGCATGCGTTCAAAACTCTTTGGAAAATCAAATGATTACATTGGGTGATCAAAATATCGTAAGTACAATTGATTCAGGACACTGTTTTTGTCGCCCAGCAACATTATCGTGTTTTCGGAGATCATGCAAGTCGGCTTATAATCTTCAAAATCTTTGCCAAGCTAGTGATACGAGTAATCTCACGTTGTTTGTAAGGTACAGAACTCGTAGACCAACCCAATCCATAAAAAAAAAAGATTCTCAACCCTGAATCTCTTTCCCGACAAAGACTATACAATAAGCCGTATAATATTCTGGAAGTTTCCCTATTTGTATATCTCACTGAAAATTGGCAGATCGATGGCCCGCCCACTGCTCCGCTTGCCACGCCCACTGACTCTGACTCGAAGTTAAATATGCTGTAGTTAGGGCGTTTCAGTCGCCAAACCAACAACTTTTAAATGCTTCACATAAATGTCGTTCAATGACGAAGTTCATAGTTCATTTACGGTCTAGAGGAAATATTTGATTGATTTTTTGATTGACCGGAGAGACACAATTAACTCCTTTGAGATTTATCTTCAAAAACTTTGGTCACAATATTTTCGTCTATCATGGGCGACCAAACCTAGTAGCTTCATATTTTCAAGCCTCAGTTACGATGTTTTTGTCGCTCACTGAAGAAACCGACAGACAGGGTTCCTAGATCAGTGGCCTTCGACGGAGAGTCGGTCCGCGAAAAACCGCGGCACATGTCGCCGTTCGGTAGTCCCCTTTACAAGGTTCGGTTTTTACCGGATGACGTTTCACAAATTTCAATTCACTTAATCTAATTTAATCCTACTCGGAGGCTCACGGCAGACCGTGTCGCTAAGATAAAACAAAGGTCTATCGAAGATTTTGAAAATTATATATATCGATGGCTTAGAGCAAAAACATAGTATGGCTCTATACATTGTATAGAGCCATACTAAGTTTTTACTCTAAGCCCTCGATATGTAGTCTACACACGTAAAAGGTCCTTCTCGATTGACCAATAGCGGCTGTCAATCAAATAACCAGTGGACCTACGAAATCATTCATGTAGACCAGAAGTGAGTTTTGAACTCCTACATTTGTCGTCATTTTTGTCAACCTTTTTTGTTGGTTTGGCGACTTAAACGTCGAAACTAAAGCTTATTCATGCTGTAGTTACAACGTTTAGGTCGCCAACCATTTTGCCTTTTTTTCTTAATGCAACTAGCCAAACATTTACTAAAAGAATAAAAAGAAAAAAAAATATCGCCGTTTAAAGTCGAAGCGGGACTTCCTGTTGGAGTCAATGGGCGGGGCTAACGGAGTAAGTGGGGTCAGCGATTGGTCAATTTAAGATCCCAAGAGATAAATAATGATGACGTTGTTCGGTGAACGATATGAACTTTACGGTGTAACTATAGCTGAGATAAGCTGGTGTTACGATGTTCGATCAAAGATTCCCGTACTTACTCAATCCAGCCTTTATCGCTCCCACCAAGAAAAAGCTTCCCAAAAAAACATGGTTACAGTGGAAAACATGGGATACCCAAAGGATTTATCCTGGGATCGATCCTATTGCTCGTCTATATGAACGACCTCACAGAAGAGTTGTCATCGAAGCTCCGCCTTTTCATGGATGATACTGCTGTCCTCTTAACAGTCGGAGATTCTGTCGACAATGCAAAACTTCAATCTGACCTTGACAAACTGTCTGTGTGGGAGGACAGGTGGGGCATTGAGTTTAACCCCTCCAAGTGCCAAGTGGTGATTCGACAACATCCAGAAAAGCAATAAATACTGTGTACCTACTACATGGTCAAGTTCTGGAGGTTGCCACAGATGCCTGTAACTTTAGGAAGGACATCTCTACTTCTCTATCCTGGAACTCCCACATAAACAGGATCACGGAAAATGAGAACCGTATCCTTGGCTTCACCCGGTGAAATATGAAATCAAAGCAGAACAAAAAACAACAACAACAAAAGTAAAAAACAAAACAAAACAAAACAAAACAAAAAAACAACACACACACACACACACAAAAAAAAAAAAAAAAAAAACCAAACAGAAAGGTGAGTGGGGTGGCTTACAGAGCACTAGCCGCATCAAACTAGAGTACTCATCTCCAGTCTGTGATCTGCACACCAGAGAGAAGGCTAATCAATTAGAAAAACATCCAAAGACTAGCTGTGCGTTGGAGTCATTACAATCATAATTGCACAAAAAAGTGTCCAAACCATGATTAACCCTTTCCCGTTCAAATACGGGATTTTACGATCCTGTGATTTCATACTTGAGAAACATTGTGGAAAAAGAAGAAATTGCTTGTAACAAGCAATTTCTCCTTTTTCCACAATATTTTCTACCACATAGGATGGTTTCATTTCAAATGGCTTCCAGTTTTCATTGTCGTCTGCAAACTCTTTCAATTTGGAACAGTCTAAAATTTCGAGAAACAGGAAAGGGTTAACCAGCCAGGTTGGAGATCCCTTGAACATAGACTATCTGATGCCCGTCTTTGTCTCTTTTATAAGATTATCCATCAACTATTTACTGTACCTCTGTTCGGTAATACATCCAACCTGCACCCAATAGACTATCTCGACATAACCATTATTTGACAATTCCACAAATACAGAGTAGTAAAAATTATTATAAGTATTCGTTTTCCTTGTAGCTGTAGTACATTGGAATGAGGCCGGTGTCAGTCTGCGCAACTTTGATTCATTCAAAACTGCAGTAAGGACAATATAACATCTCAAACCATAGATCCGGTAGACCTAGTTATTGTTTTAAACATATTTTTAAATTTTCCACTTCACTTTTTTTTTTAACCTTTCCTATTTATTCACTACACTTTCACACTTGTATCTCTTCTTTTTTCTTCAACAAACAAAGCTTTACAGCGCAAAACCTGTCCAAAATGTCCACCAGGGCTGATGTATCTGGGGTCAACCAAATGAAGTCGCGGTACTTGGTTGTATTTTAGGAGTTTTATTAAACATCGGCGAAAAGAGTCCGAAAAGAGAGAACAATAATGATTTCGGGCTAACGCTATACACATGAATGTTAAGGAACATGGGAGACGAAGAATAAGACTTACCAAGGAGAAACAATGAGGCGACATCAAGAACCTTGTGAGAGGTGTTGATGAATACTGACGTACAATGCGTGCGACCTTCTGTGAACTTGAAAGACAGAGGGAAAGTGCAACGCTATAACGCTACATCAATTATTAGAGCTCACACATCTAATATTCGCAAAGCTACACGGGGATAATTGGTCTCCGTATACTGTCGGACCTTTCCGTACCCGCCTTACATATAAAGAATACGGAACGCGAATCCGCCTTATTGTCAACCACATTAGCTCAGCTGGTAGAGTACTTGACTTCAGACCTCACGATCACGGTTTCGATCCCTTGGCTGACCATATCAACTAGCAAACTAATTGTCTTTCGGATGAGACGTTAAACCGAGGCCCCGTGCGACGGTGCTATCCACCGAGCACGTTAAAGAACCAGGCGGATCTCTCATCAGTTTCGTGATGTGTCCTTGCACTACCCCCCCCCCCCCCCCCGTTAACATTTGCCGTCTTCTTGGGGCGTCGCTCAAATGGGCATGTGCTACGGTAGCGACGATAAATAAACACACACAATCCGTCTTATATTGACAACCAGGACTTAAGAGCCTACAGTCCCCATTTTTTTTCCTCAAATTTCATCAACCTGAACTTATGCAGTTTCTTTGAATTTGGACATGTGCAATATTTTGTCGGCTAAAAGTGTGATAATATTTCAAACTGAGAAAATGATTCCCCCCTGTTTATACGCTAAGTACATATTGTCGCTGTTCTAGCAAAATCATTGTTCGATTAAATGGAACACCCAGAGTTTTATTATCAGACTCCTCAGTCATTTAAACCAAACTTTCTAGAAACGCTGACAAAAAATGTATCGTCCAGACATCGCAGAAAACAGTCGTCTTTTTATCATCGCAGGAAAAGGAGTAACAGAAGATACTTACAGAGAGAAGTTCGAGCAGTATGGAAAAATTGAGGATCTCTGGATTGTCAAAGACAAACACACAAATGAGGAAAAAGGTGTTCTTGATTGTACAGTTATCTCCCTTTTTTCGTGGGCTTCTGTTCATCTGTCTTTTCGCATCCTTTGTATTTATATAGAATTACACGTGTTTGGATGGTGTAGCAGATTCTACAAATGATGTAGATCAGAAACACCGTGACTAGCCCTAGTAAGATTACAAGTCCAATCATTGTGGCTGAAACAGGAAAATATAGAAACTCCTCTCTAAGCCTGCCACTGGTCCTGACCAGATTAGCCCATTCCAACACAAAGACTATTTCAAACGTCTCTCTACCAGCAATTTCTTCATTACCCACTATGATTTCTGCCTGAAAAAGACCAAGATTTTGAAGAATTCATCAACCTTAAATTTTCCATCAACTTATTTGAAATTGGACCAGGCCAAAATTTTGTTGTTTGGGAATAGGTTCGATTTAGATTCATGAAAGAATGTGCAGAAGAAATAGCAAGAATCTTAACTATTCTTTTTGATAAAATCAATTATTTAAGGGTCTATCATCTCGCATAAAAAAATGAAAGGCGCACATAATAATACCCAGATGAGACTTTTGTCCCATGTAAATTTTGTGAATGAAATTTTAGTTTTAACAGCCATGCACAAATTTAATTGTACCTGAAACCGAAAGTAGCAACAAAGGATTTCCAAAACTAATACTTTCTGGAAGGTACAAGGTCATATGCACTGACCCAGAATGAGCATTAATGAAATTCATGGGCCATTTTGAGGTTGGATTTGATTAGTATTTTTAGACGCAGGATGCTCAAGTAAACTACAGGAACAACTGAAATAATTTCATATTACTAAATATTACCAGACTTTACAAGTAAAGAAAGAACTTGAAATTAATACTTTTTAGCTTGACTATTAGAAGAATAAGGGGCTATTCCAGTCGCCCAGATGTCGACGTCAGCGTTGACACAACGGTTTGGTTAAACTCTACATCATTACATGCAACTGTCATTTCTCAGTTTCTACTAATGATATTGCTTTGAAACATTGCACATGTTTTTGTGGCAATAACAACCTCTAGATACAGATTCAATACTCCGACATTCATTTTGGTGGAATTTTAACCTTTTCAGTCTTCTTGGTAAAACCTTTCATGCAACCATCATAATAACTCTCTTTCTACCAATGCTATTGCTTTAAAACTTTGGACATGTTATTTTGACAATAATACCGACCTCTAGACACAGTTTCATCACTCTGAAATTCATTTTAGTGGAATTCTAACACTTTCCTTACTTAGAAATTCTTGGTTAAATCGAGCAACTGTCATCAGAGTCGGCGACTCAGGGAAAAGAGTTGCCTGGTTTCATAGAACTTCATAGAACATTGCCTGGGTTGCTGATCAAAGTGAAATCAAAGTCCCCGGAAAAATATGGGAAGAGGCCTTGTTATCATGATAGGCAATAATCGCACTTTCCCTAGAGGCTATCAAATCAGGGAACAGTAAATCAATTATAAATCTGCTAATTGGAAGCCCTTTGATCATAATGAAGTATGTGTCAATAAGCGATAAGCTTGCTTTATTTGCATCTTTGCTGACTGGACGGTTGAAAGCCCTTGTGTGTACAGATGGACAGCTGCTGTCATAGCCCAGGCGGTAGCGCATTAGACTCCTAATCTTCAATAATGGGATGTCATGGGGTCGATCCCTGCAGGGGCACAGATCCTTTCTGACATTTGTCTCTCACTGATGGATGGATAATGGAAAACCTAAGTGGGATAGCATCTGGAGGCTAGGAAAGGATGCAGTGGAGGTACTCGTGTGAGAAATACCAGGAATCCATTGTTAGGTGCTCCAGCCGCCACAATATGACTGAAATATTGTTAAAAGTGGCAATAAATCCCATTCAATCAATCAATCAATTGAATACTGTATACTGAACTTTTGATATCAAACCTTTTCCTTCTGAAGATTCAGTTATTTCTGTGGCACATTATGTTTATTTTATCAATCTCTTCGAATGTCGGATCCTTTCAGGCAGTGAGAATAAAAAAAACCATGCGGATGTAATTACAAACGCCATGTCATTTACCAGAGTTAAAAATTCATCAATAACAAATGAAATCTTAATGATGGAAACTGATTTTCTCGTAAAAGTAAAAAGAGAAAAAAAAAAAAGAGATTTTTCAATAAAATCCTTCGATTCTGGTTATCTACTTTAATTTAACAAATGTAGAAAAACTAAGACAAACAATTTAAGGCTTCTACGATCTTTTCATGAGTAACATTGTTAGGATTCTTTCAAGAAATTAAATTTAACTTGTCTTGGTAATTAATCCATTCAATGACATGTGATAAAAAAAACCCAGAGGAAATTGCCCCTGTCAACTTCGTTTCAAATTTAAACCCTCTCCACAGAGTATGTGATTTGTGGACTCAGCTGTTATCTTTACCCTTTACTCACAATAACTGCAACTCAGAATGAACTTTTTAATCTATTAATTTCAAGCCTTTTTAGCTTGTTATAAACAGGTGAAGTTGACAGACTTTAACCCATTACCATGCATTCCCGTGTTATAGATGCCTTGAAGATTTTAAATTTTTAAATGCAAACCATGTGAGAAAAGGAGGAAGTCTTTGTAGCAAACAATTTCTCCTTTTCCCACAATATTTTATCTTTATCTGGTACTTATTTTTTGTTTTGAGCTTGTTCTGATTTATAATATGGTATGCAACTTTTTTTTTCAATTTAGACCTGTCTGAAAATTTTGTCATATGGTAGTGGATTAAATAAAATAGCAGTACTGGTAATTATAAAAGTGTTTTCTTATTTTCTGCTTCAAATTAATCTCTGATCTGTTTATTCAGACGACCTATAGACTCTTTGCAAATTATTGATTACCATTTTTGATAATTGAGAATATATTACCATCTATATTATATATGAAATATTCAAGAAAATGAATTCAGAATCATATTTCTTAATTCTCAAACCCAGAGAAAGAAGACAAACATATTTGTTCACAGGAGTAAGATCTCTGTACTAAGAACTAAAAGAAAGGGTAACTTTTTATATTGATCCTAGGGGAATGTGTTATTAACTTAGCCATTTGGGATAAACAAACCCGATTACAAGCTCCAAAGCACTTGGATGTAGATCTAAATTTAATAATCATATACAAACAACATACACCAGGGTTAGTAAACAAGGGTTTTGTCCTTCTAGAAATATTCTGTTTTGACACATAGAAATTTCTACTAAGGTGGTTAACCCTTTCCCGTTTTTTGGAAATTTTAGACTGGTCCAAATTAAAAGAGCTTGTATACAACATTGAAAATTGGATGCAAATTGAAATGAAACCATCCTATATGGTAGAGAATATTGTGTAAAAGAAGAAATTGCCTCTTTTTATCCCCTACCCTTTCGGCAAAGGGGGTATAGTAATGGTCTCTGTCTGTCATTCTGTCCATTTGCCTTTTCGCATTCCGTCCTTCTGTCACTAAACTTGTCCGGAGCATTTCTCTGAAAGTATAATTGCTATCAACTTGAAACTTCATAGGTGGATAGATCTCATTGAGGAGAAGTGCAGTGCACAAGAACCAAAACTTTTGCTTGCATAATTTTGCAGTTATTGCCCTTTGTTGTTTTAAAGACTTAGATTTTGTCCGGGGCATATCTCTGAAAGTAAAATAGCTTTTAACTTGAAACTTCATAGGTGGATAGATCTCGTTAAGGAGAAGTGCAGTGCACAAGAACCACAACTTTTGCTTGCATAATTTTGGAGTTATTGTCCTTTGTTGTTTTAAAGACTTGGGTTTTGTCCTGAGCATATCTCTGAAAGTATAATAGCTATTATCGAACTCATTGAGAAGAAATGCAGTGCACAAGAAGCCTAAATCTAACTGGCTTCAGTTTACTATCAAGCTTTTACGGGGAGGATGGCCATGCCCGACATGGCTCTTGTTCCAAAATGTTTTATCAAGTATGAAATCATGGAAACATAAATTTCATGGTTTGAATAGGAAAACGTTGAAATGACCCCTTGAGAAATTTCTAATGGCCAATACAGTGTACATTTTGTATTTTGATCCCTCTAATTTTCAGTGATGCCTCTTATGTCTATTGAAAATTATATACTTTGTTAACTGTCATGATAAACTTTATAAAAGCGTTATAAAAGTGATTCTACATAAATAAGTAACGATTTATTGGCTCTTAAACCTTTAAATCTAACACATGATTTGCTCTCTTGGTAATTTTGGCCCCTTAACTCATTCATAGACAACAAAATTTAAAACCGGTCCGAATTCAAAGGAGTTGCAGATGATGATTTAAACTTCATGAAATTTTAGATTTTTTCAACTTTCTGGGTAGAATTTCTATATTTTATACAATGTTTTTCCAAGGTATTTCTCTTGAGGGGCGTCCAAAAGTGTCACTAAGTGGGAATGGGCTAAATATCAATTTTGACCCTTATAATTTCATGGTCAAAGAGTCCATGACTCCTCCATTTCAAAGACTAACACAAGTCCTGAATTACATTGATTCATTATATACATATTCTATAGTCCTGAATTCCATTGATTCATTATATACATATTCTATAGTCCTGAATTACATTGATTAATTATATACATATTCTATAGTCCTGAATTACATTGATTCATTATATACATATTCTATAGTCCTGAATTCCATTGATTCATTATATACATATTCAATAGTCCTGAATTCCATTGATTCATTATATACATATTCTATAGTCCTGAATTCCATTGATTCATTATATACATATTCTATAGTCCTGAATTCCATTGATTCATTATATACATATTCTATAGTCCTGAATTACATTGATTCATTATATACATATTCTATAGTCCTGAATTACATTGATTCATTATATACATATTCTATAGTCCTGAATTACATTGATTCATTATATACATATTCTAATACTTGTTCTCTTTACTCCCTGATGGAAATCATTTTGTTTAGTTAAGAGATGAAGAGAATATTTTTTGTTTTCATGGAGGTATGAACCGAAAAAGACCTAATCACACTGTATGAATACGCAAAGCGGATTCATACATTGTGTAATTAGGTTTTTCTTCATTTCTTATAATTTAATAGCATCGAGGAAAAAAACAAAAAGCTTTACAATTTTGATACCTTTTTGTATGGGACTATTTTGTGCAGAAGCATACAAAATCACTGCATGCTCAAAATATTGTTCATGGAGGTATGAATTAAATTTTTCGACCAATCACAACACTCGTTTTTGATAGACGAAACTAACAATTAAATAATATCCCATTGTTAGTATTTTTTTTTTTTACAGGGGTGGTGTACATTACCTTTTCAAAGGCTTCAGAGGCTCTTCTTGCCATGGAAGAAATGAACGGAAAAATTCTTCCAGGAAATCCCAGACCTCTCAAAGTAAGTCTTCTTACAAAATATTTTTAATAAATTTCCTTGATCTAACTTGCATCAATTTTGAAGTCAGCATAGTGTCTAAAATTATTTTTTAGACCCTTTATCAGATTCCTTTAAAGAAATTGATTTGATATAAACATGGCTTTGGGTAGGGGCTAATTTCTTTATATGGTGAAAACTTTGAAAATCTGCTCCTCAAACAACAAGATGATGGAATTCAACCAAATTTTACAGGAATGATTTGTGTCTGTTTTTCAGATTTCTCAAAGAATTTTGATCGGATGAAAAACATGTTATTAAGGGGAGGGGGAGGCTAATTTACATACAAGGTGAAATTTATGAAAATCTGCTTCTCAAACAACCAGATAATGGATTTCAACCAAGTTTTCATGGGAATGATTCTTTGGTATCCCTTTTTCGGATTTCTTCAAAAAATTAAGATTGGATGAAAAACATAGCTAAAGGGACGGGGCCATTTCCGTTAATGGTATATAGTGAGTGAAAATCTTTCAGAAACCCTTTAATGGATTTGAACAATGATTCCTTGGTGACCCTTAATCCTTCCTTTAAATGAGTTGCTTCCCATGTTACAGTAAAGGAAAATACTTTTATGATAAATGAATTTGGGCTGGTGCACATTGGGTGCTGTAGCGCATCTAGTTATTATGACAGTATTAGGAGGCAAGAAAAGTTTAAAAAATACACTTTCAGTCTGGAACAAGATAATGAACCCTATGAGATGTTTTGATAATACATATGTAATAGCCATGAAAATCATGTCAAAATGTGTGCAACATAGTAATCTGACATCAATTATTTTGTTTGTCTGATGTCTATGTCAGTCTGTCAAGCCAGACGTCTGTCCGTTCACATACTATGAACACATGTCGTCCTATGTTTAAAAACGAATTTTAATGAAATTCTCACAGAATGTTCCTAGTCACCTGACCTTAGGCATATTCTCGAGTTTTTTCCATTAGGCTGCATTCATGGATAAATATGAATGAAATTTTCACAGAATGATCCCAGTCACCGTGCCTTTTGCATATTGTCAGGGTATCGCTATTTTAAGATGAGTCACAGAAAAAGGGGGCTTTTCTGTTTCTACCCTAGAAGCCCTCAATTTTTCAATTCATGAATTTTTTTAACCCGTTGCCAGACAACAAAATTAAGTACAGGTCCAAATTCAAACAAGTTGCAGACAACTATTTCAACTTAATGAAATTTCAAAATCTCTTTTGAGTAGAAAATAATGTACAAAGAAATCACTTGTTTTCTTGGACCTCTTGTCTATAGGGTCTTAACCCATTTCCACAAAAGAAATAGTTAGACTGGTCCAAATGGAAAGGAATTGCAGATGACAATTAAAAGCTAATGAAATTTTGGATTTCTTTTACATTTGGGGTAGAAAACATTTTGGATAATGAAGAAATTGCCTGGAACAAGCAATTTCTTCATTTTCCACAATGATTTCTAAAGCTATTTTCATTGGGGCCTCTAAGAGCATCATTGGGTGGGAATGGGTTAAGAAAATGCAGGAATGTGTGGAAATGAGTTACGTAACATATCATAACCTTTATCAACTCAGTAATTTACACATTAGACATGGTGGTAAAAATAAGTACATTAGACAATTTACAGACAATATACAAGTGGTTTGCAACTTCTGTTAGAGTAGTCTTAAATTTTGTCATCTTTTTATACGCCCGTCGAAGATGGGACGTATTATGGGATCACCCGTGGTGTCCGGGCGTCCGGGCGTCCAGGCGGTGTCCACTTCTTTGTCCAGAGCATAACTCTGTCACCGTAATTCCGATTGACTTTAAACTTGGCAGTTATATTCTTCTCATCAATACGGAGTGCAGTGCTCAATAACCATAACTCTATCTGGCCTATTTTTTGAGTTATTGCCCTTTGTTGTTTTTCATACTTGAATCTTGTCCGGGGTATATCTCTAAAAGTATTATAGCTAGGATCATGAAACTTCATGGGTGTATAGATCTCATCAAGGGGGAGTGCAGTGCACAAGAACCATAACTCTACCTGGCCTATTTTTTGAGTTATTGCCCTTTGTTGTTTTTCATATTTGAATCTTGTCTGCAGTATATCTCTAAAAGTATTATAGCTAGGATCATGAAACTTCATGGGTGTATAGATCACACACAGGGGGAGTGCAGTGCACAAGAACCATAACTCTACCTGCCCTTTTTTTTGAGTTATTGCCCTTTGTTGTTTTTCATACTTGAATCTTGTCTTGAGTTTATCTCTAAAAGTATTATAGCTAGGATCATGAAACTTCATGGATGTATGGATCTCACCAAGGGGGAGTGCCGTGCACAAGAACCATAACTCTACCTGGCCTTTTTTTTTTGAGTTATTGCCCTTTGTTGTTTTTCATACTTGAATCTTGTCCGGAATATATCTCTAAAAGTGTAATAGCTAGAATCATGAAACTTCATGGATGGATAGAGCTCACCAAGTGGGAGTGCAGTGTACAAGAACCATAACTCTACCTAGCCTATTTTTTGAGCTATTGCCCTTTGTTGTTTTTCATACTTTGTTTGACAAAAAATATTTATTCAAAATAACCTCAGTTCTATTCAAACCCCCACTTAATATGAAGCAGTGTGACGGGCGCATCTTGTGACAATTTGGCACCTTGTTATCGGTTGGTTTTGTCTTTTAGGATTTTGTAGCAAGCACAAGATTATGTGGAAATGAGTTACAAGTGGTCTGCAACTTCTTTTAGACCAGTTAAAATTTTGTCATCTGCTTATTGGTTGGTTTTCTCTTTTAGGTTGTTGTAGCAAGCACCAAGAGAGATGGTTCAGTCAGGGATCCGAGAGAAGATGAGAAGTTTTTACGTATTTTTGTTATCATTCCAAAATCATTTAAGGAAGAGGATTTGACATCTGAATTCCAGGTAAGCAACTTTAAAGTTGAAATTAAACATGCCAGTTATTTTGACGAGGCATAAACTCAGATGTTTTTTAGACGCTTAAACCTTGTCATGCTGAACCCGGAATATTCCTGTTTTGGCAGGAGGTGTAGACTAAGATCAGACTGCACTTATGTGCAGTCTGATCTTAGTCTGCACCTCCTGCTTGTACTTTTCCTGCCAGAGTTGTTTATGAAGTTGAGTTCTAAAAGAAATATTGATTTTTTATCAAAAAGTTCTACCAGTGCTTTCAGCCCTTTGATTTGACAGCATTTCAGTAAGGTAATTTATACAGCATGACAAGGGTTAAGATTCAATAAGCCTTTTGAAAAATTCTAATCAAAAGGTCAGAAGTTTAATGGCAATAAACAGTTAAAACAACTTTGAAAACAGTCTTGCTTTCTTACATTGATTCATTGTATAGGATTTAACACTATTGTCAACAGTATTTTAGTTATATTGAGGCATTGCATGCACCTAATCATGGCTTCCTTTCATTCCACACACTAGCACAACTACAACAAACCTACTGAGCAAACTGGGCCAGGCCCTTGCTCTCTTAGAAACATACCATAATTTGATAGTGGGAGGTAATATTATGTAGGGAGTGTTCATTAGGGGAAATATGGTCTATGGTTGCAATTTACCTTTCGTAGCAGTAATTAACCCTTGTCATGCTGAATATAATCCTTTTTAAAAATGCACTAAAATCAAAGCACTGAAATCTCTTGGGACACTAGTCACAGGTCAGTATTTCTTTTGAAAACTGATTTTATAAAGAATTAATGTTTGAAAGGGGCAAGCAGGTGACATGGACTAAGATCAGACTGCATAAATGTGCAGGCTAATCTTTGTCTATACCTCCTGCCCAAACAGGAATATTGCGGGTTCAGCATGACAAGGGTTGATATGTAATCTTTTATTTCAAAACAGTATTAGATATCTACAGTTTTACTCCCAATCAACAAATGTTATGTACTTATCCTGGTTAGCTCAGGTAACAAGCTGTGCTCTAAATCCTTGGGTTGTAATGTTGAACCCCAGGCTAACGAAAATCTTTTCTACATTTGCTTTAAGATTTATTTGTTTCTCACCTATACGCAAATAATAAGTAGTGCACGTAAATGGATGCTGGTGGCTTGAATGGAACACGATGGTTGCATTGGTGTGAGAAATGACAGGAACCTGGAAGCCATGGTTAATACACCAGGCTCCGCAATAGAACTAAATTTCTCTTGCAAGTAACTAGTAAAACCCCATACAATCAATAAATCAAGCAAACAAGTAATTTTTATGTTGTTTTTCAGAAATATGGAGAAGTTCATAGTGTATCTGTACTAAGAGACAAGGACAGTGGTGTGGCCAAGGGGTTTGGATATGTGAGATTCTACAGGGCATATCATGCTGCCCTAGCTTTGGAGCAATGTGACAAATGTATGTGAAATCATGAAAATCGTACAAACGGGGCATTTGATGTAGTAATATGTAATTTTGATAAACCCTTTTTTGTACCAGTTGTTTAATCCATTCCCACACAGTGACGCTTGTAAACGCCCCTCAATATGAAAGCTTTGGAAAACATTGTGGAAAATGAAGAAATTGCTTGTTACAAGCAATTTCTTCATTATCCACAATATTTTCTACCCCAAAATACAAATATTTTAAGGATTTCACAAACGTAACATTATCGTCTGAAACTTCTTTGAAATTGGACTGGTCTAGAATTTTATCTTGTGGTAATGGGTTAATTTGTCAGAGTTCTGCTGGTCCCATCAACTGACTCTTCTGGTCGAGCCCATTGCCTCTGACAGGAAGTTTCACTTTGACATTAACCCTTTTTAGCTCAACTAAGCACGTAGTGCTCAAGTGAGCTATTGTGATTGCCTTTTGTCCAGCGTCCGTCAGTCGTCCGTCGTGCGACGTGCGTCGTCCGTCAACAATTTCTTTAAACGACATCTCCTCCTAAACCACTGGGCCAATTTGAACCAAATTTGGCAGAAATGTTCCTTAGGTGGTCCCCTTCAAAAATAGCCAAAAGAATTGAAATCCGTTAAAAACTCTGGTTGCCATGGCAACAAAAGTGAAATTTTAAAATAATCTTTAAAAATCTTCTCCTCCTGACCCAGAAGGCGTAGAGCCTTGATATTTTGCATGAAGCATCAGTATATTGACCTCTTTAAAAATAGCTAAAATGATGATCCTCGGGTCCCCAGGGGCAGAGCCCCAGGGGGTGGGGTTTATATAGAAATAAAGAACGATTTTTTAAATGACATCTCCTCTCAAACCACTGGGCTGATTTGAACCAAATTTGGCAGAGATGTTGCTTAGGTGGTCCCCTTCAAAAAGAGCTAAAAGAATTGAAATCCTTAAAAACTCTGGTTGCCATGACAACAAAAGTGAATTTTTAGAATAATCTTTAAAAATCTTCTCCTCCTGACCCAGAAGGCATATAGCCTTGATATTTTGCATGAAGCATCAGTATATTGACCTCTTTCAAAATATCTAAAATCATGATCCTTGGGTCCCCAGGGGCGGAGCCCCAAGGGGGTGAGGTTTATATAGAAATAAAGAACGATTTTTTAAATGACATCTCCTCTCAAACCACTGGGCCGATTTGAACCAAATTTGGCAGAAATGTTGCTTAGGCAGTCCCCTTCAAAAATAGCTAAAAGAATTGAAATCCGTTAAAAACTCTGGTTGCCATGGCAACAAAAGTGAAATTTTAAACTAATCTTTAAAAATCTTCCCCTCCTGACCCAGAAGGCGTAGAGCCTTGATATTTTGCATGAAGCATCAGTATATTGACCTCTTTCAAAATAGCTAAAATCATGATCCTCGGGTCCCCAGGGGCGGAGCCCCAGGGGGGTGGGGTTTACATAGAAATAAAGAACAATTTTTTAAATGACATCTCCTCTCAAACCACTGGGCTGATTTGAACCAAATTTTGCAGAAATGATCCTTAGGTGGTCCCCCTTAAAATTAGCTTAAAGAATTGAAATCCGTTAAAAACTCTGGTTGCCTTGGCAACAAAAGTGAAATTTCAAAATAATCTTTAAGAATCTTCTCCTCCTGACCCAGAAGGCGTAGAGCCTTGATATTTTGCATGAAGCATCAGTATATTGATCTCTTACAAAATAGCTAAAATCATGATCCTCGGGTCTCCAGGGGCAGACCCAGGGGGGGGGGGGGGGTATAGGCATGAAGCATCAGTTCACAGACTTCTTTCTTATTCCTGAAATTATAACCCATGGAAAAAGTTTTTTCCTTCTTTCAAATCGGCACTAAAGCCTTGGAATTTGTAATTTGGACTTTTGGATTCCCAGGTTCATAGTCTTTATATGTAATTGTGGCCCACTTGTTTCATAATCCTAACCTTAACATGAAATTAGACTGTTGAAAGAAAAAGAGCCTTTATCTCAGGTGAGCGCCCCAGGGCCAACGGCCCTCTTGTTGTTGGAAATTATAGACTGGTCAAAATTGAAAGAGGTTGCAGACAACAATGAAAATTGTTTGCAATTCGAAATTAAACCATTCTATGTGGTAGAAAATTTTGTGGGAAAAGAAGAAATGGCTTGTTGCAAATAATTTCTTCTTTTTCCACAATGTTTTCTCAAGTATAAAATTGCAGTGACGTAAAATCCGGATTTGTACAGGAAAGGATCAAACAATTGATTTTAAAAAATTTAAGGCATTTACATGTAATATACACGTAAAACTGTTGGTTGGCGACTTAAATGTAACTACTGTTTGAATAATGATATTTCATGTTGATCAATCAATTGGTTTGAAGACAGGATTGTTTAATCATTTTCATTAATATTGAGATATTTTTTTCTCTAGCATTCAAGCCTAAATTTGCCGAACCAAAGAAGCCAATTGGTGAGACTATGGACCGTTATGCTAGAGACAACTACGCTTATGACCGTCAAAGAGGGTTTGATGATAGGGACAGAGACAGGGGTCGTATAAGGGATAGAGGAAGTGGGGCTCCTGGGGGATACCCATATGACGAGCGAGATAGAGGTTTGTTTAGTTTGTATTAATTTTGGTAATACAGTTTGTTTCTTGATGCCGTCCTGCATGGCAAAATGGTAAGGGCACTGGACTGGTAATCTGAGATATGTCAAGGGTTGCAGGTTTGACTCCCAGCAGTGCCACTGGTCATGAAGGTCATCAGACCCCTAGCCTAATACTGATGACACCCAGGAAGCATTTGAATCAGTGGACTTCACTGCCAGGTAACTGAGAGATTGTTTGAAACAATATGAAAACATATTTAAATAAAATCATCTTGCTTGAGGGGCTACCTTAACCCATTACCACTATGAATTGTTGACAAAGCAAACCTTACCAGAAGCTCAAAACTCAAAGTGCCTGCCAAATTTAGTTTCATCTCCCACCAAACCCTATGTTGTTGGTGCAAGCAACTTCTCCTTTTTCCCACAACATTTTTTATGATTGTATTTCTTCAGGGCGTGAAAAAGTGTCTTGTGATGGGTTAAAGCTCTGGTAACATTTTGTCCCCAGCAGGATGATTGGAAAGATACAAGGCTCTAGATATTACACATGATATTTTGGTTTCCTATTTTTTTATGACAAATAGCATAACTGAATTTTGGAATTAACCCTTATCATGCTGAATTATAAATACACAAGAGAATTGCATTTAAGTCAAAGGTCTGAAAGCACTGGAAGAACCAAATTATGGGCCAATGTTTAATTTGAGAATTTATCTTATAAACAATTCTGGCTTAAAAGGACAAGCAGGTGGTATAGACTAAGATCAGACTGCACATATATCTATGCTGATCTTTGTCTATACCTTCTGCCAAAGCAGGAATATTCTGGGTTCAATATGACAAGGGTTATAGTCACTCACTTTGTCTATAGCTATGGATCTAAAAAGATAACTTTGCAAACTTAATAACCTGCATGAACTGCCCAAGTGTTTTTATAACAAGAGGTTTGCTTAACCCTTTTCCAACCAAATTGTTCAGAATGCAAGATCTGAGAACTATGGAAAAGTGAAATTAATTGAGTAATACACTGCAGCTCCACTATAACACTGTTGGTGGGGTCCAAGAAATGAAACAGCTGAAGAAGTGGAGTTATTATGCTATAACGCTGCCCCCCCGCCTTAATTGAAATTTTCAACCGTTGGAATCGGAACTAAACACCCGATAATTGGTGATAAAATTCCTGTAACAAGTTTAATTCTATACAAGTTACTAGTCAGGAAATGAAAACAACAACTGTAGTTACGAGATTTTAGCAGAAACCGACGAAATTCAGCGTGCAGAGAATTAAATTCTAACCTTACCTTCCCGGTCTATCAGGATTGAATAATCCAAAAATTTCTACAGGTCTACAAGTTGTGGTTCTCTTTCTTCTAATATTAAGTTGCTAGAACTTTTACCCAAAACATGTTTTATTATTATGATAGACGTCGGCATTAATCTAATTGAATTTAGTGTTACACGGACGTAAATATTTCCATCCTTAGACAAAAGGGATAAAATCTAAGTATCTCGCATAGTGACGTCTCCTTGGAGACCGACGAGTTGTTGAACAAATGCCGCGTGGATTGACCTTCGAACCTCTTTCGTTGTAATGGACTTGGTCTAATTTCTTTACCATCGTAAAAAATATGGTAACATTAAATCAACAAAGAACTCTATCTGAACCTAGTCATTTACGAATCGGGAATTTAAACCAACCAGTTGCCCTTATACTAAACTCCATTAAACTTTGTAGCGGCTAACTTTTAATTGTAAAAATGAAGGTCATAATAATTGAAAAATATCCGAGACTGCAGAATGTCTGGTTTCATAACGACAAGAGTAAAAAATTCGGTCGGCAAGAAATCTCACGGGTACGCATCTTGCATGTGTCAAATCTGGAAACACTCCCATAAATAGCTGAACATCTTGCGGCGGCGCCTTTGATCACCTTTCCTCCCTCAGAATAAAATAAACTGTACCCGAAAAACCTTGACTTCAAATTTGTGGACGAGCTTTTTGCCGTGTGTTTCATCATACAGAATTGCATTAAATTTTCGGATTATTGAAAGAAATGCGGAAAAGTATCGGTATTTTATTTAATCTACTTATATTATCTATCCTGTTTTGGATGAGAATCTTCTGATATTGTGACATTTACAATTAAAATTCAAGTATTTTCTGTATTTAGTGAGAAAACGTCGCAACTACGACTGATTGTTTTCAAAGCACATTGTTGCGTTTTTATCTTGAAGCCACTATCCTCTACGAACTCCAGATACCAGCAACTTATGAAGTGAAATAAAAAGTAGGCTCAAGTTAATTTGTCTAATTTCACGGTCGCGCATTACTTTAAGAACACGTCCTTCCATGGACTGAAGAACATTAAGAACGCTGAGAGAAAAACAGCGTGATATTTTAATTGCACCACCTTCAAGGTTTGTAACTGAAGGATACCAAGGTGCGTGCCTATTCTCTATTGATTTAAAAAATATAATTGACCTAAGGCATTGATCATCTCAATGTCAAACAGTAAGACCAAACAATCAAACCGATTTTGTAAATTGAATCACTACCCGTGTCATCAGTCAAATAAAGCAATTACCTCTGAACTAATGCATTAATGGCCAGGACCGTCCACATAAGGTGTTAAAAACTTACCTGGCTTCGGGTAATTATCGGTTTTTATGTGCAACCCTTTTTCTTCGAGCGGGCCAAAGACGGGTTATAATGGGGTCAGTGCTGTGCCGGGTAGCGTTATAGAGGAGTTGCAGTGTATAATGATTATTAAATCAAATAAGGAGCATTCTTCCTTTTTGTTGCACATATTTTAATTGTGAAACATTTTATTTTCATACAATAATCCATTCCCGCACAATGATGCTTTTTGACTTCTCTCAAGAAAAATCAATTGGGAAATATTGTGGAAAATGTAGAAATTGCTTGATACAATGTGTTTTACCCAAAGAGATGAAAATATTTTAAAAATTCATAAACTTTAAATTGTAGTCTGAAACGCCTTTAATTAGGACCAGTCTGAAATTTTGCTGTATGATAATAGGTTAATTGAGCAATACAACAATATTAAACTGACTAGCATTATTCCTTTTTGTGGCATATTTTGATTGAGAAACAAGTGCAGCTCCTTTTAATTAAGACCAGTCTAAAATCTAGTTGTCTGGTAATGAGTTAATGACTGGATTTTTACATATAAAGGTCTGAAGAGAGGATTCGATGATTTTCATGAGAGAGATTCCCGGAGAAGTCGTCGGGATGACTACATGGCTGAAGATGGACGAAGTAAATATAGCATCGTGTCTCAATCAGGTATGGCTGTTTTCAATTCCTTCATGGTTCAAATAGATCTTGATTTTCCTATCTGCCAGTAATTAAAAAAGTCTGAAATAATGATTCCATTTGTGCATACATTTATTGCGCCAATTGCCCTTGAGTTTTTCTTTCATTTTGTAATAATTTAATTGTTAGTTTCGTCTATCAAAAACGAGCGTTCTGATTGGTCGAAAAATTTAATTCATACCTCCATGAACAAAATTTTGAGCACGCAGTGATTTTGTATGCTTCCGCACAAAATAGTCCCATACAAAAAGGTATCAAAAGATGTGGGGTTTTTGCTTTTTTCGCTCGATACTATTAAATTATAAGAAATGAAGAGAATATTTTTTGTTTTCATGGAGGTATGAACCGAAAAACCTAATCACACAATGTATGAATCCGCTTCGCGTATTCATACAGTGTGATTAGGTTTTTCGATTCATACCTCCATGAAAACAAAAAATATTCTCTTCATTTCTTAAGGAACCTTGATCTGTGACAAACATCATGAAAAAAATGAGAGAAAAGTGTTTGCTTACACAAGCTTTTCATGCTGAAAAATCCTTTGAAGAATTTCCTTCGGCATTACTAGATTAATTCAAACTTGGTGAAGATTATTTTTGTCAAGCCCGCTTGCGGCAATCGAGACAAAGATGTCAAAATTACTAGATGGAGAATGTGCGTTAGTGTGTCAGTTCATCTGAATTTGTCTGAAGCATGTCTCTTACGTTTAAGGATTGATTTCAAAATAGCTTTACCCAATTGTTCTCCATCATGTGTAGATTTGACATATCAAACAAATTTTCTGATGGCTCAAGGTCCAGGTCACGTCTCAAGGTCTAATATCTGGTATGAGGTTATAAGAATTACTTCTATTTTCTAGCAGGATTCTCTAGAAGTGCAGAGTCATCCCCATTTGATCTTATTCAGTCAACAACATCCTCACAAAGTGGTCAACGACTTCACATCACAGCTCCTCTGGGTCTTACTCAGAACTACCTGTTCAAGTTGTTCAATCTTGTACCTGGTTTAGAATATTGCGACCTAAATGAGCAGACAGGTAAGGGCAGAACTTGATACTGATTGCCAGTTTTTTTTCACAAAAAATTGACTTTCTACCATATCTTTTCAAACTTAGTGAGCCTGGTGGCTTTCGACTTCGGTACAATAGAATGATGGTATGATAGCAAACTAAGGCAAAATTGACCAATCACTGGTGTCAATCAAAGTCATTTAGACCAGATCTGAGTTTTTAACTCCAACATTGGTTGCCATTTTGTGAAGCTTTTTTGTTGGTTTGGCGATTTAAACTTTTTAACTACAGCTTTACGACATATAGGATGCCTACCAACCATGTTATTTTTATGGCCCAGCATCGATAGATCAGGGACATGTTGTTTTACCTGTGTCCGTCTGTCAGTCTGTGCTTCTGTCTTTCTGCAAAACTTATCCTGCCAACTAAACATTTTCCTATAACTTCAACCCTGATTAGGTTACAATGCTAATATTTGGTATGTAGATATGTCTCAAAAAGGCGCAACTGGGGAAGGTCATTTCATCAAGGTCAAGGTCAAAATTTTAACCGTTGTCCCTAAAACAGAAAAAAAAATAAAAATCACCCGTTTCTAATGAATTCCCGTTTCGGGGGCATAGTGTTTCACAAAAACATCTTGTTAGCTTGTCTGTTTTTTGAGAAAATCCGAGGTATTGTGATAGCATTGGTGACGTCGTTGTTGTTGTCGTAGTCATACGAAAACTTTGACATTTAATGGTATCTCTGGTTCACTTGAAGCTTGGCACACTTGTTCACTATCAAAAGAGTAACCTATACTATCAAGGGTGATAACTCTAGATGCATTTTGTCCACTATCTAGCACCCAAAAGCCAAGCCTAGGATGTTCTTGTTTATAACATGCTACTTGCCATAAATTTTGCAAAGTAACGCTGTTAACCTTTGTTGATTTTTCTTAGAATTTATCTAATAAACAAAACTCAAAAATAAACAAGACAAGCAGGTGGTTTAGACTAAGATCAGACTGCATATTTGTGCTTATTTGTGCAGGCTGATCTTTGTCTATACCACCTGCCAAATCAGGAATATTCCGAGGTTCAGCATGACAAGGGTTAAATACGGTATTGGAACTTCCTTTCAATGGGAGGGGCAAGCTGAATAAGTGGGAAGGGCCAGTGAATGGTCAATTGAGCAGGCCCATGGTCTCAAAGGCTAATTACACTGAAATATTTTCATTACTAAAGGACTGGATTTGAATCTTGGAAGACAAAATAATGTTGTAATCTGTTCAATATTTCATAGCAAAAATTAAGGGCATATAGTTTTATCCCATTATCCCGCATTGTTACATATTGTAGAAAAATAATTACAGAAAATATAGAGGAAAAAGAAGAAAATGCTTATAACCAGCCATTTCTTCTTTTGTCTGAAAAACTTTCTGATACAAAATTCCAATATTCAACCACATCATAAATAACATCAGCCCCTCCTTTCAATTTGACACAGTCTAATATTTTGTCTTCTGGTAATGGGTTGAAACTTTCTTGGCTGAGTAGTGTCTCTAGGACTGAGGATTTACATTTCTTCAACACCCCTTGTGTAGTCTACAGGTTCAAAATATGTCGAAATGGCATTTTTCAGGACCTTCAGTCCTTTGCTTGATGTTCGTTGGAGCCTGGCAATGAAAGAAAACCATTGGAATGCAATTTTCTATTAGCCCTGATTTTCAAAAATGACGCCCTTAACCAGAGTCTTGGCATTAACTCTTAGATCGCTAATAGCGTAGAGTTTCAAAGGGGTGAAAAGTATTTTAGTAGAAGAACACACACTTACAAAGTAATTTTTTGTGGAGAAGTGAAATGTTCTAAGGTAATTTATCACTCTCCTACTCTCATTTTGTACTTTCTTTTGAATTTTAAATGAAACTTAACTGTGGTCTGGACTTTTATTTGGACCAGTCTAAAATTTTATTGTCCTTAATGGATCTATTCTAATCAATTTTGTAGGTATTGCTTATGCAAGATACCAGACCCCACAATGTGCAGCATATGCCAAAGACAAACTGGACCAATTTGAATATCCAATTGGTAGCCGTGTGATTGTACGCTTTGCAGATGGAGCTGGGAAAAGTCAGCCCTCTATGGACTCAATGTAAGAATTTGCTCATTTGAAGTATAGTAAAGTTTGCAGAGCTCCAGATACGAAGGGTTAACAGCATTCTAAAACCCTTACTTCTCAATAAAACCAAAACTCAAATGAGTACCCACAACATATGGTTAATGGCATAATTGTTGGAATATTTAAATCTAAAATCCAAATTACGCCCTCTGTCTGTAGCCCTGAGTCTGTTTATAATGATATGCTTGGAATTGAAGAATATTAATTGTTATATTCTTTTAAATAATGACTGCACTTATAAAAAGACCCAAGTTGGAATATGTTGTCAACTTTGTGAAAGGTAGTACATGGCTTGATTAGCTCCACTGGCTGAAAACGACATTTATTGTTATGGTGTTGTGTCTGTTGTGCGTCCATAAACTTTTACTTTAACCCATTCCAACACAGTGGAATTTTAGACCGGTCCAAATTGAAGGGAGCTGCAGACGACAATTTCAAGTTGATTGAATTTTAAATCTTTTTGTCTTTTTGGATAGAAAACATTGTGGATAATGAAGAAATTGCTTTTTCGTTGAGGGGCATAAAAAGGAGGGATTGAGTGGGAATGGGTTAAAAAAATTTCCTCATGAAGTACTGGACAGAATATAACCAAAATTCACATAAATGATCCTAGGGTGACCCTTTATCAGAGTCCTTCAAAGAAATTTGATGGAATGATAAACATGGCTTTAATGGGCAGGGCAAAATTTCATATACAGTAAAACCCCTCTGATACGACCACTTGTTGTACTTTCTGTCAGACTAGATTCATGATTGGTAATTAGAGTCTTTAGGGCAAGGACTATCAAGTTTGTACAAGAAAAAAGATTCTGGCAAGGACTATCAAGTTTGTACAAGAAAAAAAATTCTATCAAGAAATGGCCTTGCTGGGGGGGGGGGTAAGGTGGGGGGGGTACATAAGCTTACATAGTGACAACTTCAAAAATCTTTAACTACCAAACCAAAAGACCTACAGCTATGATATTTGGTGTGTGGCATCATCTAGTAGACCTCTAACAATATTGTATAAATTATAACCCCAGGGTCAAAATTAGCCGTTCCCAGATGTCACAAGTTTAACATTTGCTTATATAGTGAAAAAAAACGAGAAGGCCTAGAGCTTTGATGGATTTCTTACAAGATTGTATTAATCATGGCCCCAGAGACAGAATTAGCCCATTCCCCAACATTACAAGTTTTACAAAGGGCTTATATAGTGAAATTTTTAAAAAAACTTCTTTTCCCAAACATAGCCTAGAACTTTGAAATTTGGTATAAAGCATCGAAGGGTGGACTTCTACCAGGATTGTACCAATTATTGACCCAGGATTAAAATTCTCCCATTCCCGGATGTCATAAGTTTAACACAGGCTTATATAGTGAAAACTTTAAAAAATCTTATTCTCTCAAACAGATAGGCCTAGAGCTTTGATATTTGGTATGTAGCATCATCTGGTGGATCTCTCTCTATAATGTATGAATTATGGCCCTAGGGTCATAATAAGCCCATTCTTGAATGTCAAGAATTTTACATAGGGCTTATATAGTGAAAATTTAAAACTCTTCTTTTCCCAAACAGGAGGCTCTAGAGCTTTAATATATGGTATGTAGCATCATTTGGTGGACCTCCATCAAGATTGTATAAATCAATGCCCCAGGGTCAGAATTAGCTGATGTCCCAAGTTTAATAAAGGCTTGATCAGTGGAAACTTTTAAAAATCTTCTTAAAGGCCTAGAGCTTTGATAATTAGTATGTAGCATAATCTGGTGGACTTTTATCTGTTTTTGTGCTCTTTGGACTCAGGTGACCGATAAGGCCCTGTGGGCCTCTTGTTCAAAATATCCTCCTGAACGAGAGGGCAAATCTTGGTGAAACTTTGCATGTACGTTCCTTTGGTAGTGAAATAGCAAAATCTTTAAAAATCTTCTCTGAAATCAGAAGTCAGAGCCTTTTGATATTTAGTATGTAGCACTTCCTAGGGGACCATTATCAAGTTTGTTCAAATGATGCCCCTCATATTGGCCCCACCTGGGTGCATGTGATGCTCCTAAGGTTGTATTTGGGCTCTTGCAAAGCACAGCCTAACTTATATAGAAACAAACAAGAGAATGACATCAACTAGAGATTCTCTACAAAGTGTGTCATTTTAAACATTTCAAAGTTTTAACTCAGGTGAGTCCTTTAGGTCTAATGGCCTTCTTGTTTTATTTTAGGGGAAGCATGGAAGATCATCAAGTACAACAGGTATGTAAGCCCATGTAATGTTTATTTGATGTGATACTTTCATACGTAGAAGCTCCTAGTAGACATGTACTATGATGTGTTATAGAAACATTATGGGAGCCATATTATCATTGTTGTGTTATTCAACCCTTTCCTGTTCAAACCTGGAATTTTACGTTGTTATGATTTTATACTTGAGAAAATATTGTGGAAAAAGAAGAAATTGCTTGTGACAAGCAATTTCTCCTTTTTCCTCAATATTTTCTTCCCAATAGGATGGTTTCATTTCAAATTTCATCCAATTTTCAATGTCGTCTGCAACCCCTTTCAATTTGGACAAGTCTAAAATTTCAAAGAACGTGAAAGGGTTAAAAGATTACCAGCTCTATCAATGGATTGCCGGCCCCTGTTATCAACTTCCAACTGGAAGTTCGAGTGCCAGCCCCTGTTATCAACTTCCAACTGGAAGTTCGAGTGCCGGCCCCTGTTATCAACTTCCAACTGAGTAAGATAGAGAGTTGTGGCCATAGTAATGTTGGTAGCACGCACAACTGCTAATCATGTGGTCCTTGCTTTGATCCACGAATACCCTCTCAGACAATTGTCAAATACAACTACTTGATAATTGTTAACCTACGTGCAATTAGCAGCTGGATTAGAAAGGATGTTAGATGGTAGAACTAGTGTGAGAAATATCAGGAATCCATGGTTAGGTTCTCCAATATAACTGAAATACTGTTTGAAATGGTATTTAACCCCATTCAATTAATTCAATGACTAAGATACAAGATGGTGTCATTTTGCAAAATTTAAAGTAAGAAGCATGTAACAAGAAATAAATTGGTTGGTTGGCTACAAAACAATAATTGTGACATATTCAAGCTGTAGTTGCAATATTTAGGTGGCTAACTAGCCATCTTAATTATAGTTTGATTGACTGTTTATCAAAATAAAACCATTTGCTACTTTAACCCTTGTCAAAATTCAAAGCAAAGGTTTTGCAAACAAAAAATTAAAGCAGATTCAATATGAAAAATAACCATTCTTTAGGGTAGAAAATATTGTAGTAAAAAAGAAATTGCTTGTAAGAAGCATTTTTTTCTTTTTCTACAATGTTTCCTTAATCATAAAATAACAGGGGCGTAAAAACCATGGATTGAACAGGAAAGGCGTAATCAAATATCCTGTGTTAGATTTGTGGGCGGGGCCACTTAGCCAGAATATCAGTCTGTGTAGAAGAAAGCATTATTTTATTGATTAGGCTGCCATGGTACTTGAGAGAGCTGGTATCAATCCAGAGCTAGTTTTATCTAGCCGAAAGTCCGATGATCAGACAGAAGCCGTGACCTATTGTAGTGTAAACCTACCTTTCCCCAAATCAATGTTGTCAGAAGACTCTCCAGTTGCTGAACGATTGTTTATTGTGTGTCAGCCGGCTGCGGTACCTGAGAGAATCCTGCGTGATGCCTTTAGTAGATTTGGACACTTGATTGATGTTTATCTGCTGTCTGGTAAGAAACTCAGTTTTTATTAGATTTTTTTAAAAATAGAAATCAACATCCTTCATAGTTTATTGTTAGTAGCATTTAAGAAAACTGAGATTTCAAATCACAAGTCATTTTCTCCTAACATTGAAACGTTGAAGAGATTTTCTTTTTTGTTTTTTATTGAGGCACAAAACTTAGTTCTCATCTCACTTAATGTAGCAGAAGTGCCATTGGGGTGTTTATTTTGGCAGTGGGATGGGAGATTCACCCACTTTTTATTGTAAATATTGGTGGTGGGGGATTTTTCTATAAACAAAGAGCATTAAATACCAAGCATTTGTCAATTATGTAGATTTTGCTCTGAAATATCCCACAATCTTGAAATCCTAGGAAAAAAAACTGATGTTTCTCAGCTCTATGAAAACAAAAATATTCTCTTAATTTCTTTCAATTTAATATTGTTAAACAATACAAAAAAAGAATATAAGAACTCTAAGATTAAACTATAGGCAAATTGCAAAAGTTTGTCCAGATAATATCTAATTCCGGTTGTTGCCTTTGCAATGATGTTTTGAGAAATTATAACCTACCACTACATTAGGTATGAAAGCAGCAATTTTAACTTATTACCACACAAGAAAATTTTAGACTGGTCTAGATTGAAAGAAGTTGCAAAATATCATTTTTCCAAAGTTTTTCTCTTTAGGGGTGTAAAAAAACGGGACTGTATGGGAAAAAGTTTAACACTTTTTGGGGCGTTTGGCCCTAGTGTTGCTAGTTTGCCAACATTCCGAGTCCCAACCAGAGACTGGTGATACCCCAGAAGCTTTGAATAAGCAAATTTTGCCATTTTATAATTGACAGATCATAGCTGTCAATCAAAGAATCAATTAACCAATCAAATCCTTTGTTTAGACTGTTGTTGGCCTGCATTATAAGAAGTATTTTTGTCAGTTCAGTGACTTCGATATTTTAACTACATCTTATTCAAGTGTGACATGTTGTTACTGGTCTTGAATTTTTTAAAATTACACTGTGTAAATTCTAATAGGAGCTTTGTGCCGAAGCTCAGTGGAGGTGACCAGTAATTTGTCATTTGAAGGTTTGTTCAACATAGCATTTAAACCTCATTCATTCTGTAAACAACATAGATTATCAGTCCCATTGTTTCGTTCGGTTTCAGCCGCAGTCATAGCGCAGTGGAACAATCATTCAAAGGGTCTCGGGTTCGATTACCGACGGCAGCAATACTCTTTCCGACATCTGTCTCTCACCAATGGGTAGATAATTGTAAACCTATGTGGGATAGCAGCTGGAGGCTAGGAAAGGGTGTAGTGGTAGTACTGGTGCCAGAAATACCAGGAATCCATTGTTAGGTGCTCCAGCCGCCGTGATATAACTGAAAGATTGTTAAAAGCGGCGTTAAACCCCATTCAAACAAACAAACAAACAAATCGTTCGGTTTCATCAAAATGCGCATCATTGATCTCATAGAGCAAATGCTTGTTAGAGAGCTTGCATTTTGATTGTTTGAATGGGATTTGACGCCACTTTTAATGGTATTTTAGTCATATCGAGTCGGCTGGAGAACCTAACAATGGATTCATGGTATTTCTCACACCAGTACTACCACTGCATCCTTTCCTAGCTTCCAGCTGCTATCCCTTTAGGTTTAAAATTATCCACCCATTGGCGAGAGACAAATGATGGAAAGGATATGTGCTGCCGCCGGGGTCGAACCCATAGAGCGCTTGCATTTACTACAGATTAATAAAGGTTGCTATAGGCACAGTCTCACCTGGGTGAAAACCTTTCTATGCCCTTAACCCATTCCCACACAGTGACACTTTTAAAAGCCCCTTTGTATGAAAGCTTTGGAAAACATTGGAAAATGAAGAAATGGCTTGTTACAAGCAATTTCTTCATTATCCACAATGTTTTCTACCCCAAAAGACAAACATTTTAAAGATTTCTTTAACTTAAAATTGTCGTCTGCAGCTTCTTTGAATTTGGACTGGTCTAAAATTTTGTCATGTGGGAATGGGTTAACATGCAATGAAGATGAGCATATAGAGGTACCTCTGTCAGTATGTGAGTTAGTGTGTGTGCTGGTTTGGTTGGGTGTGTGTGTGTGTGTGTGTCCTGGTTTGGTTGGGTGTATGTGTGTGTGTGTGTCCTGGTTTGGTTGGGTGTATGTGTGTGTGTGTGTGCTGGTTTGGTTGGGTGTATGTGTGTGTGTGTGTCCTGGTTTGGTTGGGTGTATGTGTGTGTGTGTGTCCTGGTTTGGTTGGGTGTATGTGTGTGTGTGTGCTGGTTTGGTTGGGTGTATGTGTGTGTGTGTGCTGGTTTGGTTGGGTGTATGTGTGTGTGTGTGTCCTGGTTTGGTTGGGTGTATGTGTGTGTGTGTGTCCTGGTTTGGTTGGGTGTGTGTCCTGGTTTGGTTGGGTGTGTGTGTGTGTGTGTGTGTGTCCTGGTTTGGTTGGGTGTGTGTGTGTGTGCTGGTTTGGTTGGGTGTGGGTGTGTGTGTGTGTGTGTGTGCTGGTTTCGTTGGGTGTGTGTGTGTGTGTGTGTGTCCTGGTTTGGTTGGGGGTGTGTCTTTGTGTCTAATTCTTGTGTGGAACAAACTTTCTATATTGATCAATTGATTTGGCGCAACTGTTCACCTTGAAGAGTACTAGTGACATGTTTAGTAAAGTTTTGTTAGATATTGCTAAGTTCAAAGTCTCAACTGATGGTCATGTGACAAGCAATTATGCAGGGGCATCTGTGCCTGTGACACATTTAACCCTTTCCTGTACAAACATGGGATTTTATGTTGCTGTAATTTTATACTTCAGAAAACATTGTGGAAAAAGAAGAAATTGCTTGTAACAAGCAATTTCTCCTTTTTCCACAATATTTTCTACCACATAGGATGGTTTCATTTCCAATTGTTAACGATATTCATTGTCGTCTACAACCTCTTTCAATTTGGACCGGTCTAAAATTTCTAAAAACAATAAAGGGTTAAAGTTCTCTTCTAAGATTCTCCTTAACTTCAGTTAGATTGATTTGAATTTAAAAATTTTCAGGACGCAATTTTGGATATGCAAAGTATGGGTCCACTGAATCTGCAAGAGCATGTATGAAAACGCTTCATGGTCAGAGCGTGGCAGGTCAAAGGTTAAAGGTCCTAGAGGCGGAACCCATGAGAAAAGAATTGGAGGACAGCCATAAACGAATGAAGAGAGATGACACAGACTAAGTGGTAAGGTTAAGTCCTATCTAAAGTGGTAAGGTTCTGTAATAGCTAAATTATTACAAGGTCAGCGATATTCATGGAAATATCTAGGAAAAAGGAGAAATTGCTTGTTTCAAGCAATACATTTCCCTAAATGTGTTCAAATTTGAAATTCATGCTGATTTGTTCAAATTGCACTCTGTTTTAATTGTTGTCTGCAATAGCATTTTCTGCAATATTTTCTTCTAGACAAAAAATGTTATTTCTTTCAATTCGGACCGGTCTGAAATTTATTGTTTTTTTATTGGTTATGATAGTTTGGTTTTCTTAGACAAGAGGATTGTATTGCAATACCTATGTATAATAACATTAACATCAGTGAAATTATGACCCCTTTTTTGACGTAGACATTTGGTGAAATTCTATGTGCAGCTGTAATATCCCTTTTATATCTTTGTTCCTACTGATGCGATTGCTCTGAAACATGCTTTTTATTTTCATAAAATCATCCATAAGGGGAAGTTTGATTATTCTGATGCTCATTTTAGTGGAAAGCTGACCCTTAGTTTTTGACTTAGAAATTCTTCTTAAAGTTTTACATGCCACTGTCACATTTCTGCTCTTACTTAACCCGTCGCCACACAGTTAGGCTTTTAAACCCCTATCAATAAAAAACCCATTTGAAAACATTGTGCTTGTTACAAGCAAATTTCTTTATTCACCACAATGTTTTCCATCCAAACAGACAAAAGTTTTGAAGAAATCATCAGCTTTAAATTGTCAACTGCAACCTCTTTGAATTCGGAATGGTCTAAAGTTCTATACTTTGGGAATGGTCATTTTCAAAAACTTTGCAATGCTTTTTACATGCAACCCCTATTGATGTATATAAGTATCATCTGCTCTGTTTGTCCGTCCATCTGCCTGCCGAAGGTCATGGTGACCTATTGCGATTGTGTTTTGTCTGTCGTCATGCATTATGCGTCATGCTTTAACTTTTTACGTTTTTCGACTTATTCTTAAGAACCCTTGAACAGATTTCAACCAAACTTGGTTGGAAGCATCCAAATGGGAAGGCGCTTCAGATTTGTACACATCATGGAGTTATCTCCCCTTGGGGCCCCAAAAGGGGCCTAAAAGGCACAAAAAAAGGGTACATTTTTAGAACTTTTCTCTTCATGACCTGGCTGTTGGATTTGATTCACATTGGTATTTAGAGTCTCTAGGGCAAGGACTATCAAGTTTGTACAAGAAAAAAAAATGTCAAGAAATGGCTGTGCTAGGGGATACAAGAGTGGGGAGGGGGAGCACATAAGCTTACATAGTGACAACTTGAAAATCTTTTTCTACCAAACAAAAGACCAACAACTCTGATATTTGGTATGTGGCATCATCTAGCGGACCTCTATTAATATTGTATGAATTATAACCCAAGGGTCAAAATTAACTGTTTCCCGACGTCACAAGTTTAACAAAGGCTTATATAGTGAAAATTTCAAAAATCGTATTCTCCATTCTCGCAAACTAAAAGGCCTAGAGCTTTTAAATTGGTATGTAGCATCATCTGTTGGATTTCTTTCAAGATTGTATAAATCATTGCCTAAGAGACAGAATAAGCCCATTCTCGAACGTCACAAGTTTTGCAAAGGGCTTATATAGTGAGAATTTTAAAAATCTTCTTCTCCAAAACAGGAGGGCCTAGAGCTTTGATATTTGGTTTGTTGCATCATCTGGTGGACCTCTATCAGATTGTACAAATTATGACCCCAGGGTCATAATTAGCCCATTCCTGGATATCACAAGTTTTTACAAAGGGCTTATATAGTGAACATTTTAAAAATCTTCTCCCAAACAGGAAGGCCTAGAACTTAGATATTTGGTATTTAGTATCATCTGGTGGACCTCTATCAAGATTAAACAAATTATTGCCATAGGATCAAAATTAACCCATTCCTGGGCGCTATAAGTTTTACAAAGGGCTTATATAGTGAAATCTTTAAAAATCTTCTTCTCCCAAACAGATAGGCAGGCATAGAGCTTTGATATTTGGTATACAGCATCATCTGGTGGACCCCTATCAAGATTGTACAAATTATTGCCCCAGGGTCATAATTAGCCCATTCCCAGACATCACAAGTTTTACATAGGCTTATATAGTGAAACTTTTAAAATCTTCTCTCGAATAGATGGGCCTAGAGCTTCAATATTTGGTATGTAGCATCATCTGGTGGATCTTTATCAATTTTGTATATATTATCGCCCAAAAGTCATAATATGCCCATTCCCGGACATGACAAATTTTGCATAGGGCTTATATAGTGAAAATTCTAAACTCTTCTTCTTCCAAACAGCAGGGCCTAGAGCTTTGTTATTTGGTATACAGCATCATCTGGTGGTTCTCTATCAAGATTGTATAAACTATTGCCCCAGGATCAGAGTTAAACCCTTTCCAAGCTGTCGCAAGTTTAACATAGGCTTGTTTAGTTAAAACTTTTAAAAGATCTTCTTCCAAACTAGAGCGTTGATATTTGGTATGTAGCATAATCTGGTGGGCTTTCATCTGTTTTTGTGTTCTTTGGACTCAGGTGACCGATAAGGCCCCATGGACCTCTTGTTTGACCATAATATCATCCCCTAGAAAAAGATTCATTACTCTGACATTCATTTTAGTGGAACTTTTACCCTTTTAAGCTTAAAATTTCTGTATGGATTTTTCAAAATTACTTGGATTGATAGTTGTCTATCATAAGTAGATGTGCCATTTCAAACAGATTTTCTGATAAAGTTACAGATTAGTTCAGGGTCAAATATTCAATAGCCTTGACTTGACTTGTTTTCAACCAAAAGATATACAAATTTTCAAATTTTGTTTAAATTGATTAGAAATTTTTGTTGAAACTTTTTTCAATTTAGGCAAGACTAAGTTTTTTTTCATCTGATTAACGGTTAAATGACTAACTTTACTAGATTGATTGTTTACATGAAGTTTTCTTTCTGCTTAAAGTTTGAGATATGTTTCAGGGACTGAAGACTTGACCTTGAAAATCACAGATGACCTTGAAAATCACAGATGACCTTGATGTATATGACTTCAAGGAGGGAAGATTTACATTACTTACAACTTGTAAATAATCAGTGTGTTAAGAAGGAGACATTTTAATGATGATTGCAACATGACCTTTACCAAATGGATGACCTTGAACTTTGGAGTGTGGCTATGGAGATTTCAGCCTGACTTAAACAAACAGATGACATTGAACAACAAAAGTGAGCCGTGAAGATTACTACATAACCTATTACAACAAAAAGAATTTTACAGCTGACCTTTACCTTTGGAATGATCTATGGAGATTGTGACCTTTGGAATAAACAGATGACCTTTAAGGTCAGAGTGTAGCCACAAAAATAACATCATGACCCTTTATAACAGAGTTTAACAAGTGACCTTTACCTTTGGATTGCTCCCATGGAGATAGTAATGAGACCTTAAAAACAAAAAGATGACCTTGAAACTTTGGAATGGAGCAACCTTGACCTTTTTAAAACTAGATGAAACCTGGACAATGAATATTTTCCAATGAATGATTGATATGACTGAAGAAAATTTTGAATAGTTGATAGAAAAATTAACTAAAACATATGTGACAACTACATTTATATAAAATTACAGACACACTTTTGACCCATGATACCATAAATGATAAAGTTTGTAACTGAAATATATCTAAGACAAGGGTTGATTAGGAAACACTTACACGGGGCTGTGCTATAAACTATTACTACACTACAAGAATTATGACTGGTCCATATTGAAAGGCATTGTAGATGACATTTTACGAGTGGTCACATCCTTGAATATTGTATGAGATAAGAAAGACAAGGGGAAAGCACTGGTTTTCAGCACTTTCTTCATTTTCCACAACGTTTTTTAACCCTTTCCTGGACAAACCCGGGATTTTACGTCACTGTGATTTTATACTTGAGAAAACATTGTGGAAAAAGGAGAAATTGCTTGTAACAAGCAATTTCTCCTTTTCCCACAATATTTTCTACCACATAGGATGGTCAGATTTCAAATTGCCTCTGCATCCTCTTTCAAATTTGACCAGTCTAAAATTTCATAAAACAGGAAAGGGTTAAGTAATTTTTCTTCAGGACATAAAATTGCGGTAATGGGATAAGCTTCATCTATTTTTGAAAAAATTGGAGATGTGTTTAACATATGACAAATCCATTTTTTGACAGACTTTTTAAAACAATAGTGTGTAAGAAATGAGTGAATGCATGTGAGAAGTTTTGGAAAACAATAGTATTATGATAGCATAAATCATTTTCAGCTTTTCATTCATGGCATAGTTAGACACAGTGTATCACTACAAATATCTAAGGACATTTTTTTTAAACCCATTACCACCGGGCAAAATCGTAGACTGTTCCAATTTCAAAGATATTGCAGACAACAAAAGTTAGTTGATGAAATCTTGGATAATTCTTATTTTTCGGGTCGAAAACATTGTGGATAATGATAAAATTGCTTGTTACAAACAATTTCTTCATTTTATACAATGTTTTCCAAAGCTTTTTAGCTAACCTGAGCACATAGTGCTCAAGTGAGCTATTGTGATCCTCTTTCGTCCGGCATCCGTCAGTCGTCCGTCAACAATTTTTTTAAACTACATCTCCTCCCAAACTACTGGGCCAATTTGAACCAAATTTGGCAGAAATGTTCCTTAGGTGGTCCCCTTCAAAAATAGCTAAAAGAATCTTTAAAAATCTTCTCCTTTTGACCTAGATGGAGTTGAGCCTTGATATTTTGCATGAAGCATCAGTATATTGACCTCTTTCAAAATAGCTAAAATCATGATCCTCGGGTCCCGAGGGGCAGAGCCCAAAGAGGGGGGGGGGGGTTATATAGAAACAAAAAACGATTTTTTAAATGACATCTACTCCCAAACCACTGGGCCAATTTGAACCAAATTTTGCAGAAATGTTCCTTAGGTGGTCCCCTTCAAAAATAGCTAAAAGATTTGAAATCCATTGAAAATTCTGGTTTCCATGGCAACGAAAGTGAAATTTTAAAATAATCTTTAAGAATCTTCTCCTTCTGACCTAGATGGAGTTGAGCCTTGATATTTTGCATGAAGCATCAGTATATTGACCTCTTTCAAAATAGCTAAAATCATGATCCTTGGGTCCCCAGGGGCAGAGCCCCAGGGGGGGGGTTATATAGAAACAAAAAACGATTTTTTAAATGACATCTACTCCCAAACCACTGGGCCAATTTGAACCAAATTTTGCAGAAATGTTCCTTAGGTGGTCCCCTTCAAAAATAGCTGAAAGATTTGAAATCCGTTAAAAGCTTTGGTTGCCATGGCAACAAAAGTGAAATTTCAAAATAATCTTTAAGAATCTTCTCCTCCTGACCCAGAAAGCGTAGAGCCTTGATATTTTGCATGAAGCATCAGTATATTGACCTCTTTCAAAATAGCTAAAATCATGATCCTCGGGTCTCCAGGGGTGGACCCAGGAGGGGGGGGGATATAGGCATGAAGCATCAGTTCACAGACTTCTTTATTTCTGAAATTATAACCCATGGATCCAGAGGGAGGAAAAAGTTTTTTCTTTCTTTCAAATCATCACTAAAGCCTTGGAATTTGTAATTTAGACTTTTGGATCCCCAGGTTCATAGTCTTTATATGTAAGTGTGGCCCACTTGTTTCATAATCCTAACTTTAACGTGAAATTAGACTGTTGAAAGAAAAAGAGCCATTATCTCAGGTGAGCGCCCCAGGGCCAACGGCCCTCTTGTTTCTTAGGTGCATCTAAAAGTGTCATTGTGTGGGAACTGGCCAAAAGAAGACTATTGAAGACTATTTAATAGTTTGATAACATCTACAAATCCAAAATCTTTAAAATTTGATCTGATAAAATTTAAAATTAAGGCTAGTCAATGACATCTCACACAAAATCCTTTTTGGTGACCCCCTTTTTTTCTTTACATATTTGGATTTAGCATAAGTCTATCGATGAACTAAAGAATAAGAGATTTTTTACGAAAGGAATTTGAATCTAGAATTTGTCTTTAAGTGTTTCTGTATGGTTAACATTTCTGTAAATATATTTCATTTTAATCTGAATGTTTGGTCATTATATTATGTTGGTACTTTTTAGCTCGGCTGTTTTTCGGAGAAAACCTAAGGTATTGCCATAGCCTTGGTGTAGTAGTCATTGCCATCATTGTCGTCATTGTGGCCGTCGTGCCAAAACTTTGACATTTTGTGATATCTCTGGTTCTACTAAAGGCATTCACTTAAAACTTGGCACACTTGTTCACTACCAAAAGAGGTACCTATACTATCAAGGGGAATGACTCTAGATGCATTTTGTCCAATATCCAGCAACCAACAGCCGAGCTTAGGCACCGGTAGGCAATGCTCTTGTTTGTATTTCTGTTCATGGAAGTATTCAGTTGTCATCAAAATAAAGTAATATACAAGATTTATCTGTCATTTCATTCAGCTTATTTTAGAATTTTAACTCTTTCATACATGTTACTTGATGGCTTGGTGATTATATACCATATAGCTGTTAACTTCTTGGGTCCCAATTTCTTCAAAACTATAGAAAGATCAAGGTTTTTAGCTCCACTGGCTGAAAGCAAGTAAGCTATTTCATCGCATTATGTCCTTCATGCATCCGTCAGTGTGTGCATGTGCTCGTGCTTCCATAGGTAAACTTTTACTTTAAAAATCTTCTCCTCAGAGAGTACTGAACAGAATTCAACCAAAATTCACAGAAATTATTCCTGGCCGACCCATTTATCAGATTTCTTCAAAGAATTTAGATCAGATGAAAAATATGGCTTTAATTGCCGAGGCTTATTTCAATATTTGGTGAAACTTTTGGAAATCTTCTTCTCAGAAACCAATGAATGGATATCCACCTAAATTTGCAGGAATGCTCATTGGGTGACACATTACCAGATTACTTCAAAGAATTTTGATAGGATGAAAAATGTGGCTTTAATTGATGGGGCTAATATATGGTGAAACCTTTGAAAATCTTCTTCTCAGAAACCATTGGATGGATATCAACCAAATTTCACTGGCTTGTTTCTTTGGTGAAACTTAATCAGATTTCTACAAAGAATTAAGAATGGATGATAAATATAGCTTTAAGGGTGGGGCTACTTTCAATAAATGGTGAAAACTTTGTAAATCTTCTCAGAAACCAATGGTTGGGTTTCAACCAAGTTTTCACCAGATTGATCCTTGGGTGACACTTTATCAGTTTCCTTCAAAGAATTTTGATCGGATGAAAAATGTGGCTTTAATTGATGGGGCTTATTTCCATATATAGTGAAACTTCTTGAAATCTTCTTCTCAGAAACCAATGAATGGTTATCAACCAAATTTCACTGGATTGCTTCTTGGGTGAAACTTTATCAGATTCCTTCAAAGAATTAAGAAGGATGAAAAATATAGCTTTAAGGGTGGGGTTGGGGCTACTTTCAATAAATGGTGAAAACTTTGAAAATCTTTTCAGAAACTAATGGATGGATTTCAACCAAATTTCACTGGATTGATCTTTGGTTGACCCTTTATCAGAGTCCTTCAAAGGATTTAGATTGGATGAAAAATATGGCTTTAATGAGTGGGGCTAATTTCCATATATGGTGAAACCTTTGAAAATCTTCTTCTCAGAACCATTTGATGGATATCAACCAAATTTCACTGGATTGCTTCTTGGGTGAAACTTTATCAGGTTCCTTCAAAGAATTTTGATAGGACAGAAAACATGGCTTTAATGAGGGGCTATTTTCCAAATATGGTGAAATCTTTAAAAATCTACTATCAAACTAATTAATGGATTTCAACGAAATTTTACAGGAAGGCTCATTGAGTGACCCTTTATTAGATTCCTTCATGGCTTATTTCCATATATGGTGGAACCTTTGAAAATCTTCTCAGAAATGATGGGATGGATGTCAAGCAAATTTCACTGGATCCTTTGGTGACCCCGTATTAGATCGCTTAAAAAAGAATTGAATGGCTGTAAACTTTGCTTTAAAGCTATACCTTTCCCCAAAACATTCCACAAAATCAATATGAAAATCATTATCAAGGGTTAAAAGAATCAATATTTATGACTATTGAAATTGTAAGGTCAAAATAATTCTACACGATAAGACTACATTTCTTGAAAGATATTACGATATTTTAAAATGTAACCCAACACAATTTAAAGTTTGTTTATATAAAACCATGACGTCAGTGGTGACATTTTCTCTTTTGCTAGTCAATCAAACCACTATCTTTGTCACGGAGATTAACGAAATCGTCTTGTCATCAACAAATGTGTATATAACAGTCAATGCCGAAATTGTGTGTGATCCGTTAAGAAACATTGAAAAAGGAGCCTTATGAAAATGTAATTAAAAAATCCATTAAAAATCCTCGTTAACACTCTTGAGTCCACAGTTTTCATTGGATTCTCTTCAACTTTCTCAGAATGATTGTACCATCATTAGGATTGTTCCTTTTGAAATTGGGTCAGATCCGTCAAGAAACACTTGAAAAGGGGCCTTATTAAAATGAAATTAAAAAATCCTCATTAACACTCTAGAGTCCACAGTTTTCATCGGATTCTATTCAAACTTTCACAGAATGATTATATCAACATAAGGATCGATCCTTTAAGAATTGGGTCAGATCCATCAAGAAACAATGGAAAAGGGCCTTATTAAAAATTTAATTAAAAAATCCTCATTAACACTCTAGAGTCCACAGTTTTCATCGAATTCTATTCAAACTTTCACAGAATGATTGTACAAAAGTAAGGATCGTTCCTTTCAGAATTGGGTATGATCCATCAAGAAACATGGGAAAAAAGGCCTTATGAAAATTTAATTAAAAATTCCATTAAAAATCCTCATTAACACTCTTGAGATCACAGTTCAGATCAGATTCTCTTCAACTTTCTCAGAATGATTGTACCATCATTAGGATTGTATCTTCAAAATTGGGTCAGATCAATCAAGAAACACTTGAAAAGGGGCCTTATTAAAATGAAATTAAAAAATCCTCATTAACACTCTAGAGTCCACAGTTTTCATCAGATTCTATTCAAACTTTCACTGAATGATAGTACCAACATAAGGATCGTTCCTTTCAGAATTGGGTATGATCCATTAACAAACATGGGAAAAGGGGCCTTATGAAAATTTAATTTAAAATTCCATTAAAAATCCTCGTTTAACACTCTTGAGTCCACAGTTTTCATCGGATTCTCTTTAAACTTTCTTAGAATGATTGTACCATCATAAGGAATGTTCCTTTCAAATTGGGTTTGATCCGTCAAGAAACACCGGGAAAGGGGGCCTTATCAGAATTTAATAAAAAAATCCTCATTAACACTCTAGAGTCCACAGTTTTCATCAGATTCTCTTCAAACTTTCACAGAATGATTGTACCATCATATGGATTGTTCCTTTCGGAATAGGGTATGATCAGTCAAGAAACAGGGGAAAAGGGGCCTTTTAAAATTTATTGTAAAAATCTATTAAGAAATCCATGTTAACACTCTTGAGTCCACAGTTTTCATAGTTTCTTATTGAACTTTCACAGAATGCTGTACTATCATAAGGATCATTCTTTTCGAAATTGAGTATGATCCGTCAAGAAACACAGGAAAACGGGCCTTTTGAAAATTTAATAAAAAATCCTCATTAATAGTCGAGAGTCAACAGCTTTCATCAAATTCTCTTCAAAATTTTACAGAATGATTGCACCATCATAAGGATTGTTCCTTTAAAATTGGGTAAGATCCGTAAAAAAAATGGGAAAATTTAATTTAAAGATATTCGTTAACACTCTAGTGTCCATAGTTTACATTGGATTCTCTTCATATATTAACAGAATGATTGTACCATCATAAGGATTGTTCCTTTCAAAATTAGGTATTATCAGTCAAGGACCACGGGAAAAAACATGCCTTATGAAAATTTGATTAAAAAATCCTCGTATACACAATAGAGTCCATAGTTTTCAACAAATTCTCTTCAAACATTCAAAGAATGATAATTACATTAAATGGATTGTTTCTTCGGAAGTGGGTTTGATCCATCAAGTTTCATGGGAAAAGGGGCCCTATGAAAATTTAATAAAAAAAATCTTAGATAACACATCATGGCCCTAGAATTAACCTGATCAACTTCAAACTTTCACAAAATGATTGTACCATCATAAGGATTGTTCCTTTCAAATTGGGTATGATCAATCTAGAAACATAGGAAAAGGGGCCTTAGGAAAATTCAATTTATAAAAATCTTAATTAATGCTTTAAAGTCCACAGATTTGATTGGGTTGTCTTTATATTCAAACAGAATAATTATGCTTTTGTAAGTATAGTTCCCTTTGGAATTGGTTCATCTCCATCAAGTAACATGGGAAAAGGGGCTATATGAAAATTCAATTAAAAAATCCCTGTTTACACAATAAAGCCCACAGCTTTGATAAGATTTTGTTGAAACTTTCACAGAATGATTGTAAGGTCATAACGATCATTCTTTTCATGGTTTGAACTGTCAAGAAACACGGGAAAAGGGGCCTTATGAAAATTTCATTTATAAATCCTTGTTACCAAGTCCATAGCTTTCATCGGATTTTCTTCAAACATTCAAGGAATAATTGTATAATAATCATGATTGTTGATGTTGACATTAGACCTGATCCGTCAAGTATCACAGAAAAAGGAGTCATGTTTTCTTGATGGGCGTGATGAAGAAGGATTGTGTGGAAATGGTCAGAAATTCTCATGGTTTCTGATTCTTAATGAAGCTACCAAAAAAGAAAAAGACTTATTTCACTGTTGTTTATGAGTGGTAATTAAGGTCATAATCAGGTGATTGACTTTTACCCATAGATATACTGATTGGTAGTAAATATATAATGAATGAATGGTTTTAAAACTAAATTTTAGGCAAATCTGCAAATGATGCTCAACAACATTATTATAAAGATATTTTAGATACTTTCAAGTTCAAGGTCACAGCTGAAGGTCATGTCACAAGCACTAAAGTGGGGATATCAATTTTTGTGACACATTTCTACTTTTGATTTGTTTCCTGATAAAGGGCCCGCAGCCTAAACACTCTTAATTGCTGCTTACAGGAACCTTGGGTAAAAAAAGGTATGTTAGATGTATCTAATTTGAGTCTGACCTATTCATTTTTGTATGTAAAAAGTCCTGTCTCTTAGTTATCCCAATTCTTCATGCATAAGACTTAAAAAAGATGAAAGCAAATGAAATAGATATTTAGCCCTCCTGAGTACAACATGCTTAACCGATTCCCACATGAGAAAATGTTAGACTGTTCCAAATTGAATGAAGATGCAGATGACAATTTTAAGTTGGTGAAATTCTAAAATTGTTTGTCTTTTGGGGTAGAAAACTTTGTAGACATTGAAGAAATTGCTTGAAATAAGCAATTTCTTCTATGTCCAAAATTTTTCCAAAGCTTTTTGTCGAGCCCACTTGTGGTGAGCACAACATAGTTGTCACTATGACAAGTTGGTGTATGTGCGTTAGTGCGTAAGTACGTTAGTCCAACCGTCCGACCAAATTTGTCTGGACAATTACTCCTACATTTATGGATGGATTTCAAAATGACTTGGCACAATTATTTTCCATCATGAGTAGATGTGCCATTTGAAAGAATTTTTGGATAGTTCTAATGTCAAGGTCACAGCTCAAGGTCAAACACTAAATTTGTGTTTGTCCGGACAATTACTCCTACATTTATGGATGGATTTCAAAATAACTTGGTACAATTATTTTCCATCATGAGTAGATGTGCCATTTGAAAGAATTTTTGGGATAGTTCTAATTTCAAGGTCACAGCTCAAGGTCAAACACTAAATTTGTGTTTGTCCGGACAATTACTCCTACATTTATGGATGGATTTCAAAATAACTTGATACAAATATTTTCCATCATGAGTAGATGTGCCATTTGAAAGTTAGTTCTAATGTCAAGGTCACAGCTCAAGGTCAAACACTAAAAATGTGTTTGTCAGGTCAATTACTCCTACATTTATGGATGGATTTCAAAATAACTGCACAATTTTCTCCATCATGAGTAGATGTGCCATTTGAAAGAATTTTTGGGATAGTTCTAATGTCAAGGTCACAGCTCAAGGTCAAGCACTTAAATCGGCTTGTCCAGAGCATGATGCCTACAAAACTTTGTGGGCTCGGCATCAGTTGTCCTGGGACAACCATCTAGTTTCTTAAGAGGTGTAGAAAGGAGGGATTGTGTGGGAATGGGTTAAGTGAGATATTATTATAGTCATTTCCAATGTTTGTCCACCATCCATGGCCAGTCATGCATTTTGCTTAAGAAATTACTTAGAAACTTCCTCATGTGGTCCTCTTTCAAAAGAGCTGCAAGAATTGAAATCCGTCTAAAACTCTGTATGCTATGACAGCAAAGGTTTTGGTTCAACTTTTCTAAAACCTGCTGAAAATATTTGTATAGTCATGAGTAAGAATCCTATTTAACCTTATCATGCTGAATCTGGAATTTTCTGTTTAGGCAGAGGTATAGACAAAGATTAGCCTGCACATATGTGCAGTCTGATTTTAGTTTACACCACCAGCTTGCCCCTTTTCAAGTAGGAATTATTTATAAATTCAGTTTCAAAAGAAATACTGTCCTGTAACTAGTGCCTCTGGAGTTTTCAGTGCTTTGAGTTTATTGCATATTTAAACAGTATTATATTCAGCATGTCAAGGTTTAATATTGTGACATCCTGACCAATATCAAGGGAAAAGGGGGCCTTAATGACAATTTACTTGTAACCAATCTAGAGGACACGAATGTGGCTCAATCTTCCTCATACTTGTAGAGCCTTAATGTTTTGCATGAAGCATCAGTATATTGATCTCTTACAAAATAGCTAAAATCATGATCCTGGGGTCTTCAGGGGCGGAGCCAGAGGGGGGGGGGGGGTATAGGCATGAAGCATCAGTTCACAGACTTCTTTCTTATTTCTGAAATTATAACCCATGGATCCAGAGGAAGGAAAAAGTTTTTTCCTTCTTTCAAATCAGCATGTAAGCCTTGGAATTTGTAATTTAGACTTTTGGATCCCCAGGTTCATAGTCTTTACATGTAATTGTTGCCCACTTGTTTCATAATCCTAACCTTGACATGAAATTAGACTGTTGAAAGAAAAAGAGCCTTTATCTCAGGTGAGCGCCCCAGGGCCAATAGCCCTCTTGTACTATTTCACTTAAATTTGTTCTCCTAGTTTTAAAAAACGGCTTTGTTATAGGTGACCAAAATAGGGATAAACACAAATTTTGAGTAAGTTAAAAAAAAATTCCTCACTTTCAGGCCAAGCGCATTTATATTTGAATTGTAACATAGCCTGGCAGTTATCTAGGATTATGAAACTTTGCTCATTTGTTTGGCCAAATGCCATTATGCTTCCTTTTTGGCGGTTTTGTAGGACAAAACGATCAACCGGAAACAAGTTTTCACGAATTTTCCACTCATTTCCACGCATGCTCATAAACTTGAAGTGAAAATCTATGTGATCGCCTCCATCTTGTTTCATCGCTGATGAAGAAAAAAACTTACTTGCTGAATGCCAACAGACTCCTTTTAGTCATGAATATCAAGGAAAATGGTTCAAAACATCCATAGTAAATAGTCTAATTAACTGTCTAAATTAGAGAAATAATTGTTACAAGCAATTTCTTCTTTTTCAAAAAAACCATGGATTGAACAGGAAAGGGTTAAATGACAATGTGCTGGTGTATATAATGGTGTATGTGTGCTGGGGATATTATTAGTGATAACTAGACTTTCTGTAGGCACAGGGAAAACTAATTTGTACAGTTGAAGTGAAAAGAAAGTTAATATTTTTTGAAACCGACACTCTTTTTTTTGGGGGGGGGGTGTATATAGAAGTCATCTTGTCCGATGGCCGGTAAGTCAGTCTAAGCCACCATCATAGCGCAGTCTGTAGCGCATCAGACTCCCATTCTTCAATCATGGGTTGTCATGGATTCCATCCCCACCAGCGGCACATATCCTTTCCAACATTTGTCTCACCAATGGATGGATAATCGTAAACCTAAATGGGATAGCAGCTACAGGCCAGGAAAGAATGTAATGGTAGTACTGGTGTGACATATACCAGGAATCCATTGTTAGGTGCTCCAGCTGCCACAATATGACTGAAAAATTGTTAGCGGTGTTAAACCCCATTCAAATAAACAGTCAGTCTACATAGATTTGATTCAAATTTGACGTCTTCACACGGTTTCAAGCAACGATAAGCATTATGGTTAAAATGAAAATAATTGGGAAACTATTGTTTAAAATGAAGAAATTGCTTGTAACAAACAAGTTCCTTCATTTTACACAAAGGATATCTGTTTTCTTCCCAGAAAGTTGAAAAAAACTAAAATGTCATAAACTTGAATTTGTTGTCTGCATCTTCTTTCAATTGGAACCAGACTAAAATTTTGTAATTTTTTAATGGCTTAATGCAAGTTGCAATCTATTAAGGTTAGGAATTTTCAGGATGCAATACATTTAGAGTTTGTAAATTCTAAAAAGAGAACAACCATTTAACCCATTCCCACACAGTGACGCTTTTAAATGCATCTTAATATAAAATCGTTAGAAAACATTGTGGAAAATGAAGAAATTGCTTGTTACAAGCAATTTTTTCATTATCCACAATGTTTTCTAATCTCAAAAGAAAGATTTAAAGATTTCATTAGCTTAATATTGTCGTCTGAAACTTCTTTGAATTTGGACTGGTCTAAAATTTTGTTGTGTGGGAATGGGTTACACACAAAATTCAGTAAGGGTGTATATCATATAATCAAATATCCAACAACGTGATTAATGATGCATTTGAATCCCATTTTGGGCACGCTTGCATTTTATTCTGATGGTGGGTTAGGAGGTGTCAAGGGAGGTGCAGGTTTCAAAGTCTTGTTTAATATTGAGCTTGTACTAAACATAGTGGTCCTAATAATAATCATCAAGCCATCATAGCGCAGTTGATAGTGCATCAGACTCCCAATCTTCAATCATGGGATGTCATTGGTTCGATCCCAGGCAGCAGTACATTTCTTTTCCAACATTAATTTTGTCTCTAACCAATGGCTTGATAATAGTAAACCTAAGTGGGATAGCACTTGAAGGCTAGGAAAGAAGGTAGTGGGAAGATAATCGTAAAAGTGGTATAGCAGGTGAAGGCTAGAAAAGGTTGTAGTGGTAGTACTGGTGTGAGAAATACCAGGAATCCATTGTTAGGTACTCCAGCCGCCACAATATGACTGAAATACTCTTAAAAGTGGCGTTAAACCCCATTCAATCAATCAACCTAATTAGAATTAGCGGGTTGTCTGTTTACAAAGGATTTGCAGCCATTCTAAATAAAGAACCAAAAAATCTGTCATGTCAAAAATGGTCATAATAGTAGGATGGTCATATGGAGGGGTTTTATGGTATAATACTTCTGTCATGATGGCCAAAAATGTTTTGAAAAATAAGAATGCAATATAAGTAAGAAAAAACATTTTCTTTTCCTTGTAAAGTTCAATTTACCCTTTCCAGTCTGAAACTGGGATTTTATATCGGTGTAAATTTTGTACTTTGGACAATTATCTCCTTTTCCCACAATATTTTCTACCACACAGGATGGTTTCCTTTCATATTGCATCCAATTTTTATTGTTGTCTGCAACCTCTTTTAATTTGGACCGGTCTAAAATTTCAAAAACTGGAAAGGGTTAAAGAAGCTTCTTCAAAGCAGAAAACTAAAAATAGTTGCTTGTGCAAGGTATTTTCTTATTTCTATGTATTTTTTCTGTGGAGTATCATATGGGATTGTGAAAAATGCAGCAATTAACACATTCCCATTGAAATACGGGATTTTACATTCCTGTGATTTTATACTTGAGAAATCATTGTGGAAAAGAAGAAATTGCTTGTGACAAGCAATTGTTCCTTTTTCCACAATATTTTCTACCACATAGGATGGTTTGATTTCAAATGGCATCCAGTTTCATTGGTGTCTACAAACTCTTTCAATTTGGACTAGTCTAAAATTTCAAGAAACGGGAAAGGGTTAAACAGGAAATGGTTAACCCATTCCCTCAACAAAATTCTGGACTGATCCAAATTCGAAGGAAGTTGCAGACAACAATTTAAAGTTAATGAAATTTTAGATTTTTCAATTTTTGGTAAAAAACATGGTGAAAAATGAAGAAATTGCTCGTCACAAGCAATTTCTTCATTTTACACCATGTTTTCCCAATTGTTTTTCTTGAGGGGCCTCCAAAAGTGTCACTGTGTGGGAATGGGATAATGCAGTAATGTTGTCAATAAGTTGGTTAAGTTAGTGTATGAGTTATGTTTGCTATTTAATTGTTATGGGAAAAACAATGGGCTTTAAGTGTTTGGTGGGCGGAGAATTTTTCTATTTTGGTTACCATTCTTACCCTTTTAAATGTTTAACACTTCACAAGTTTTTGGGATCATCCATGTGTAATAAAAATTTGACCCATTCCCACACAATAATACCAAGGAAAAAAGCTTTTGAAAATATTGTAGATAAATGAAGAAAATGTATGTTACAAATATTTTGGAAAAAAAGGTTGGTTTGTGGCCTAAATATCTAACTATAGCTTATTGAAGCTGTAGTTACAACATTTAAGTTGCAAAACTAACAAAAATGTTTGACATAAATGTTGACCAATGTGGGGGTTCAAAGTTCACTTTTGGTCTTAATGAATGATTTGATTGTTTGATTTATTCTATGACAGCCCTGATTGGTCAATTAAATTGGTTACTAGGTATTATCACCTGATAATTCTTTTGAATTAAAGAGTTTCAAGTTCTAGCCCCACCATCACCAGGGTGTGTTAATGAGCAAGATACTTAATAGCCGGCTACAGTCTACCCAACTGTAAAAGTGGATAGCAGTGGGTTTAAGCCACTGCCCCTCTTTCAGGGACATGAAGATATCTGGATTGTGAGTGTTCGAGACCGAATCTGTAATCTTAATCCATAACCAGATGGCAAATCTTTAGACAAGTCTAAAGTAAAAGGAGTTGCAGATGACAATTGAAAGTGTATGAATTTTTAGATTTTTTCAGCTTTCATTGTAGAAAACATTGTGGAAAATGAAGAAATTGCTTGTTACAAGCAATTTCTTTGTTTTACACAAAGTTTTCCCAATTCTTTCTCTTTAAGGCGTCCAAAAGAGTCACTGTGTGGTTAAAGCTTTAGTTTCAATCAAACTGAAATAAATTTGTATAAATTAAAGAGTTGTGACCATCATAAATGCACTCCTGTTTTAGTGATTTTATACTTAAATATGACAATTAGATTAAGGACCTTAAGTTGAGTTCAAAAGTTTAGAACACTCCTATATTACAGGATGCATCAAGCAAACTCTTAACTACACAGAACAAAATAAGACCAAGGGTTTTAGTCTAACATCAACAAAATAGGGTCGCAGGGACTTACCAATCTGTGTCACAAGGGTCTTTAGTTAACCCGTTACAAGACTAGCTCAAATTGAAATTGAAAACAATTGAAAGTTTAATGAATGATATATATTTTACTCGCCTGAGCACAAAGTTGCTGGGTGTGCTATTGTGATGGGTTATTGTCCAGCGTCCATCTGTTCAAAATTTACAAAAAAATCTTCTCCTAAACTAAGCCTGGAATTTCAACCGAACTTCATAGAAATGATACCTAGGTCATGCTATTTCAAAATATTTCAAAGAATTGAATCCATGAAGAAATTTGGTTGCTTAAATGAAAAAACTAAAAAAAAATCTTCCAAACTATAAGGCCAAGGGCTCTGATGTGTGGTATATATCATCGTCTATAGACCTACTACCAAAATACTTCAAAGAATTACCATACTCAGAAAATTAACCATTTTCTGTTCGATCCATGATTTTACAATGGAATAAAGAAGGAAATCTTTGAAAATCTCCCAAACCATAAATCCTAGATGTTTGATATTTGGTGTATATCATCATCTAATGACCCTAGATCAAAATACTGCAAAGAAATACCCTACTCTGAAAATTAGCCCTTTTCTGTTTGATCCATTATTTTAAATAGGAATAAAGAAAGAAATCTTTGGAAATCTTCTTTACCCAAACCATGAATTATCTAAAATGTAAACTAGATCTTCAAGGGGTAAGTTATTGAGGGATCACAGCTGTCAGTCAAAAAATCCATAGACCATTAAAATTGTTTTTAGACCAGAAGTGAACTTTGAACTCCAACATGTCATAGGTCAGGGCCAGCAATAGAGTTTTAACCCATTCCAACACAACAAAATTTTTGACTGGTCCAACTTGAAAGAAGTTGCAGACGATAAAAGTTGATGGAATTTTAATTTTTTTTGTCCTTTGGGGTAGAAAACATTGTGGATAATGAAGAATTTGCTTGATACAAGCAATTTCTTCATTTTCCACAATGTTTTCCAAAGCTCTTTAATTGGGGGGGGGGGGGAAGGGTAAAAAGGAGGGCTCGAGTTGGAATGAGTTAAAGTGTTTTAATTAGTTATCAATAGAGACAGGTGGGTCACAAAAAAGCCATTAACAGCCAAGTACCTTGCAACCACATGTGATGCTTTTGTTTCAGGAAGCACATCTTTCAACCCGATCCCGAGAACACTGGTCAGTGGACAACAACACAGATGGCAAAATTGAAGTGATATGTTGGTGAGTATGTATTTTCAGATTCCTTCAATCTTTGAATGTTACTGTTGTACTAAGCAAAACAAGCTTGAAGATGGTTATATTTGAGATATGAGATATCAGAGTTTTTGGATGCCCCTCCAAATAAACAATTGGAAAAACATTGTGTAAAATGAAGAAATTGCTTGATACAAGCACAATTTTTTCTACCCAGAAATTTGAGAAAATCTAGAATTTCATCAACTTTAAATTATCGTCTGCAACTTCTTTCAATTTGGACCATTCTAAAATTTTACCATGTGGTAATGGGTTAAAAAATGAAGTATGGTAAGTTTGCTCTAGAAAACAGCCAGTAATGCATTTGCATGATGAATTCACCTTTCTGGACTAAACACTACATGTCTATGTCATCTACATGTCTATGTTGTCTATGTCATTATGTATTTTTCCATTCATCATCCTACACAATAGGATCCTACAGGAATCCCTACTTTTTACAAAAGATTTCCTCCCGATAATCAGGGATCCCTCCTTGATTAACATGAACTCATTCTCAGGCAATCCTGCCCTTCTAAGCCCAACTTGAAAAAAGCTTCAGAAAACTTTGTGGAAAATGAAAAAAATGCTTGTTACAAGCAATTTCTTCACTATCCACAATGTTGTCTACCTAAACAAGCAAACAAAAATTCAGGAACATCTGTTGATACATTAAGATCTATTGTAGTGGAGAAATATTGAAGGATCCTGACGTAATCCCTAGCCTGAGATTGCTGGGGTCCCTTCCAGTGTTCAGGGATCCTCAGGTACACTGTTAGTGTCGACCCCTGGATGAACATTACTTTTTAACCTTGGAATATTTACAATGTTTTGATAACGCCACAATGTCTGACTAATGATTTTGAAAGTGAGGTGTTTCCCTCAATTTGAAAAGAAGTCAAATGAAAGTGTGCACAGGCTTGATATCTCACTGAATATCACATTTACTGGTAGTTTAGGCACACGCTTGCACCAATGCTGTATGAATTGTTAGTAAAGGCATTAGAATCAGTTTGTAGATACTGACTCTAAAGCTATTCCCGATTTCATGGGCCTCATAAAAAATCTTTCAAAACAAAGTTGAATATAAAGAATATATTTGTTACAACCGTCAGTGTATGTGCCTGAATGTGTTAGTGCATCAGTCTATCAGAATTTGTCGAGAGCTTATCTCCTACATATAGTGATGGATTTTGAAATAGCTTGGCACATTAATTTTTGTTCTCCTTCATGACTTGATATGCCATTCGAAACAAGATAGATCTTAGGTCAATGTCACTGCTCAAGGTCAAGTATTCAAATTGAGCTTGTCCAGAGCATATCTCATATATTGTTGGATGGATTTAAATATAACTTGGCAAAATTGTTTTCCATCATGAGTAGATGGGCCATCTGAAACAAATCAAATAGTTCTGAGGTCAAGGTCATTACTCTAGGTCAGAAATTCAGCAGGCTCAAATCCTGGTCTCTGAATGACTTTGCAGTGCAATATAAATAAGTACAACTATTTTTGACAAAAATGCCCTTTGATTTCTTCAATATTGGAACATGTATGATTTTGTTTTACCCATTTCCACACAGTACCTCTTTGTAACACTCCTCCAAAAAAAAAAAGCACGGGACAAGAGAGTGAAAATTTCCTACAAATTTTTCTACCCCAAAGACAAATGTTGTTAGAATTTCATTAACTAGAATTGTTGTCTTCAACTCCTTTCAATTGGGGTCTACCAATCTAAAAAATTGTTGGCTGACAATGGGTTGAATCCAATTTGATATCCTATTTAGCCAATATAAATTAGTACAACTGTTTATACGATGACTAAATCTGCCCTTTTGAAAATTCATTTTAGGTTTAAGGCTGCATGTGAACAGAAATGGTAAATGTTTGAAAGCTTAATATGTGTAATCCTTTTATAACCATTCTAGTTTTTGACCTTTTCCAAATAAGCATTGTTTTTTATACTTCTGAGATATAAATGCTTGAGAAAAACAGTATAGGATCAAGAAAATGACATTACAAATGGAAAAAATAAATCTTCTTTTCGTTTATCTACCCCTTTAGAATAATTCATCTTTACTACCCCATTCCCACACAACGAAATTTTAGACTGGTTCAAATTGAAAAAAGCTGCAGACGACAAATTTAAGTTAATGGAATTTTGTCATCCGCTTAGATAGAAACAAATATGCATAATGAAGAAATTGCTTGACACAAGCAATTTCTTCATTTTCCACAACATTTCAACATTTTGGGGCGTGAAAAAGAGAGAATGGGTTAAGCTATTACAAATTTGACTGGAAATACGTTCTTCAAGTAATTTATTACTTGGCTATAAAAACATGAAATTAATTTGAACATGTTTAAATGGTATGATTCCAATTTATTTGCAAAGAAACTCAATGAAAACAAGTGAATCAAAGTAGTACTTGTTCATCTCTGATGACTGATGGGAAAAAAGATAAAAGTAGGATGCATTTAAGATCTGATCATAAGTGTTTTGAAGTGTGTGATATTTAAAAGCGTGAAAAATCTGTCACTAGGTTAGTACTTGGAGATCTAAACGGTATAAAGTAAGTAATGCTTGTAAATTTCTAGACCTCTGTATTGGAATGTTTTTATACCACCAAAGCTCTGTTTGGAGGAGGTTTAATAGGAATCAGCATGTCAGTCTGTCTGTTGATTGGTTGATCTGTCTGTACGTTTTTAGGTAAACTATTCAAAGAATGAGGGGATATCTCCCTGGAGTCACCAGGGAGTCTGCATCAGCGTCAGCACTATGCTTTGGTTAAAGTTTATATTGGCAAGTCTAATATCTCTGTTTCAACTAATGCTATTGCTCTGAAACTTTGCGCGTATTTTTCTGACCATCATATCTTCCCCTACACATAGACTAATTACTCCGACATTCATTTTAGTGGAATTTCAACCCTTTTTTGACTTAAAAATTCTTGGTAAAGTTTTACATACAACTGTCTATTCCTAGAAATTCTTGGTAAAGTTTTACATACAATTGTCTATCCCTATGTATACTATTGCTCTGAAACTTTGAAAATACTTCTTTTTAGCTCACCTGAGCACAAAGTGCGAGGTGAGCGATTGTGATCGGTCGTTGTCCGTCGTCCGTCCGTCTGTCCGTCTGTCTGTCCGTCCACAATTTCTTTAAAAATCTTCTCCTCCTAAACCAGTAGGCCAATCAAGCTGAAACTTTGCATTAATGTTCCTTGGGTGAAGTTCTTCAAAAGTTGTTAAAAGAATTTAATTCTGTCAATAACTCTGGTTGCCGCGGCATTTGAAAATGGGAATCTTTAATAATTCTTTAAATATCTTTAAAAATCTTCTCCTCCTGAACCAGTTGGCCAATCAAGCTGAAACTTTGCAGGGATGTTCCTTGGGTGAAGTTCTTCAAAAGTTGTGAAAAGAATTTCATTCCGTCAAAAACTCTGGATGCCGCGGCATTTGAAAATGGAAATCTTTAATTAATCTTTAAAAATCTTTAAAAATCTTCTCCTCCTTAACCAGTAGGCTAATTAAGCTGAAACTTTGCCAGGACGTTCCTTGGGTGAAACTCTTCAAAAGTTGTTAAAAGAATTTCATTCTGTGAAAAACTCTTGTAACCGCGGCATATGAAAATGGGAAATTTTAGAAAATCTATTTTGTCTTTTTTACACAGACTACAAGGCCAAAGGCGTTTATATTTTACAAAGAACTTAATCATATGGTTCTCTACCAAGTTTTTAAATATTTAATCTCTGGGGTAAAAAATAGCCCCGCCCCTGAGGTTCGAAGTTTGGAAAAATGCTTAATTTGAGCAATTTCAAAAGACTTCACCTCTTAAACTATAATATCTAGGATATTCATATTTGGTATGTAGCATAACTAGATGGTTTTGTACTATATCACCAAAAGTTGTCTTCCTCGAGTCAAAAACGGCCCTGTACTAGGGGTCCAAAATTGGGAAAAACACAAAATTTGAGTATGCTAAAAAAAAAAATCTTCATTTTAAGGAGGAGGGCGTTTATATTTTGGGTGAAGCATAGCCTAGCTGTTATCTATCAGTTTTGATTAAATTATGCCTGTAGGCTAATAAACACCCCTTCCCTTGGTGTCCAAAGTTTGTAAAATTGCTCAATTAGACCATGTTCAATAGTTTTTTCCTCCCAAGTCTAAGGCATACATATTTGGTATATAGCATAGTTTTCTACCATGTTGGCTAAAATCTTAGCCCTGGGATAAAACATGGCACTGCCCCAGAGGTAAAAAATTTTGGAAAACACTCAATTAGAGCAACATCAAAAGTCTTCTCCTTCTAAAATATAAGTTGATGGGCATACATATTTGGCATGTAGCATGACTAAATAATTTTGTACTATGTAACAGGAAAATATGCTCTTAGGATAAAAAATGTCTCTGCTCCTTGGGTCGAAAATTGTGTAAATCACATTGAAAGAATTCTTGTTCTTAAATATAGGTTCCAGAGTATTTACACAAAAACATAGGATAACATTATTGTTATCTACCATGTTTACATTGTTTGGACAAACATGGTCCTTCCCAAGGCATCCAAAGATATGAAAAACACTCAATAAGAGCATGTTCAAATATCTTCCACTCCTCATGTATAAGTTGTAATGCATTCATATTTTGTTATATAGTACATCCAGATTATTCTCTACCAAGGTTGCTAAAATTACACCCCTTGAAGTTGCTGACAGTAATTAGAGTTTGATTGAAATCTAAATACAAAGAATTTCAGGTCGAAAAAAGTTGAACACTGTAAGAAATGGATAAATTGCTTGTCACTCCCTTTCTCACTATGTTTTTTTTTCAAACCTGAGGGTGACAAATTCTTGGATAGTTTGGTAATGGATTAAACTATAAAGCCAAAGGAATTCAATCTTATTGTAAAGCATAACTGGATTGTTTTGTACAAAGCCCAAAATCTTATATTTGTTTTATTTATTTTGCTCAAGTTGTGTCTTTTTTATACTAAAAAGTACTGTAATTTGCAGATGCCTCAGGTGAGCGATTTAGGACCATCATGGTCCTCTTGTTTATATCATCCTCTAGATAAATATTCTGTACACAAGCATTTTACAGGAATTTTGACGCACTTTACCTTTAGAAATTCTTGGTGAAAGTTTCACATGCAACTGTCAAGTCTCTGTTCCTGCAATTGCCATAGCTCTGTAAGAATGCATAACCATGTTTAGAGTCAAGATTTTAACAAATACTCATTATTCTGACATTTTTCTGACATTTATTCAGTGGAATTATGCCTAATGTCGACATTGAATTGCTGTTACAATCCAGCACTCAGAATAATTTAGCGTTGCTGTTCACTGACAGCTTTTCTAACTCGTTCCTTAACCCACAAAGTAACGCTTTTGGAAGCCCCTCAAGAAAAACTTTAGAGAAAACATTATATAAAACAAAGTAATTGCTTATAACAATCAATTTCTATATTTTATACATTTTTTTTTTCTTGAAAATTGAAAAAATATAGAATTTCGTCAATTTTACATTGTCATCTGCAGCTTCTTTCAATTAGGACCAGTTTAAAATTTTGTTGTGTCGGAATGGGTTAAATTTCTCAGCTAGTTAAATGCACTTATTTCATTCAATCATTACAGGTAATTTCAGTATCAAGCAGGAAGGTTATTGAAATTTAATTGCAGTCCAATTACTTTTCAGGGTTATGGAATCTTCTTTTCAGCTACTAAATGGATTGACTCAAATATCACATGTACACTCAGTATCAAGAAGATATGCATGTTCGATTTTGGTTATTTTTTGACAGCCATTGGGGTATCAATCACATTCAGTGATAGACTAGTTTGACTTTCTTTATGAAATATTGATTAGTGTATTAACACATATAATCCCACCTTTTATGTCTTTCAAAAAAAAACTTTGGAAAACATTATGGAAAATGAAAAAATTGCATGTTGCTACTTAACAATACTTTCAGAACTTTTATATATTTTTCAGGAAATAGGCACCTTGCTTTTACAATGCAATACATTACAGTTAAAGTGGCACTTTTGTGTTGTCTTCAAATCATTTATGCAGAAAATGTAAGTACTTAAGATTTCATTAGCTCACCAGAGCACAACGTGCTCAAAGTGAGCTATTGTGATCGGTAATTGTCCAGCGTCCATCTGTCCGTCTGTCTGTCCATAAACAATTATTAAAAATCTTCTCATCCTAAACCATAAGGCCTAGAGCTTTGATATTTGGTACATATCATCACCTTTTGACCCTCTACCAAAACTCTTCAAAGAATTACTGTACTCTTAAAATGAACCCTTTTCTGTGCGATCCCAGATTTTACAAATGAAATCTTAAAAAATCTTCTCCTAAATCATAAGGCCTAGAGCTTTCATATTTGGTTTGTATCATAACCTATTGACCCTCTACCACAATACTTCAAAGAATTACCCAATTCTGAAAATTAACCCTTTTCTGTGCAATCCCTGATTTTATAAAGGAAATCTTAAAAAATCTTCTCATCTTAAACCATAATGCCTAGAGCTTTGATATTTGGTATGTATCAAAACCTATTGACCCTCTACCAAAATACTTCAAAGAATTACCGTATTCTGAAAATTAACCCATTTCTGTGCGATACCTGATTTTACAAAGGAAATCTTAAAAAATCTTCTCCTAAACCATGAGGCCTAGAGCTTTGATATTTGGTACATATCATCATCTATTGACCCTCTCAAAAAATACTTCACAGAATTACTGTATTCTGAAAATGAGTCCTTTTCTGTGCGATCCCTGGTTTTACAAAGGAAATCTTAAGAAATCTTCTCCTTCTAAACCATAATGCCTAGAGCTTTGATATTTGATTTGTATCATCACCTTTTGACCCTCTACCAAAATACTTCAAAGAATTATCGTATTCTTAAAATTAGCCCTTTTCTGTGCAATCCCTGATTTTACAACGGAATAAAATAGGAAATCTTTGAAAATCTTCTTCTCCCTAACCATTAGGCCTAGAGCTTTGATATTTGGTAAATTTTATCATCTATTGACCCTCTCCCAAAATACTTCACAGAAATACTGTATTCTGAAAATGACTCCATTTCTGTGTGATCCCTGATTTTACAACGTAGTAAAGAAGGAAATCTTTGAAAATCTTCTTCTCCCAAACCATAATGCCTAGAGCATTGATATTTGGTACATATCATCATCTATTGACCCTCTTCCAAAATACTTGAAAGAATATCTGTAATCTGAGAATTAGCCCTTTTCTGTGTGATCCCTGATTTTACAAAGGAATAAAGAAGGAAATCTTTGAAAATCTTCTTCTCCCAAACCATAATGCCTAGAGCTTTGATATTTAGTATATATCATCATCTATTGACCCTCTTCCAAAATACTTCAAAGAATTACCATATTCTGAAAATTAACCCATTTCTGTGCGATACCTGATTTTACAAAGGAAATCTTAAAAAATCTTCTCCTCCTAAATCATAAGGCCTAGAGCTTTGATATTTGGTACATATCATCATCTATTGACCCTCTCAAAAAATACTTCACAGAATTACTGTATTCTGAAAATGAGTCCTTTTCTGTGCGATCCCTGGTTTTACAAAGGAAATCTTAAGAAATCTTCTCCTTCTAAACCATAATGCCTAGAGCTTTGATATTTGATTTGTATCATCACCTTTTGACCCTCTACCAAAATACTTCAAAGAATTATCGTATCCTTAAAATTAGCCCTTTTCTGTGCAATCCCTGATTTTACAATGGAATAAAGGAGGAAATCTTTGAAAATCTTCTTCTCCCTAACCATTAGGCCTAGAGCTTTGATATTTGGTAAATTTTATCATCTATTGACCCTCTCCCAAAATACTTCACAGAAATACTGTATTCTGAAAATGACTCCATTTCTGTGTGATCCCTGATTTTACAACGTAATAAAGAAGGAAATCTTTGAAAATCTTCTTCTCCCAAACCATAATGCCTAGAGCATTGATATTTGGTACATATCATCATCTATTGACCCTCTTCCAAAATACTTGAAAGAATATCTGTAATCTGAGAATTAGCCCTTTTCTGTGCGATCCCTAATTTTTGATAGGAATAAAGAATGCTTCATTTGAAAACTTTCTTCTCCTAAAATATTAGGCCTAGAGCTTTTATATCTGGTATGTATTGATGTCTATACTTCAAAGCATTGCCTTATTCAGGAAATTAGGGTTATATGGTGGGATCATCAATATACCTAGGATTAAAAGAGAAAATAATTAGACAGAGGGCTTTGCTATTTTGTATATATCATAAATCCATGAACCATCATACTCAGGAGAGCAATTTAGGACCATCATGGTCCTCTTGTTATTATTTCTCTTGAATGTGTAATTGATTCCCTTATAACCTTTTGTGTTGAGGAAATAAAATGAAAGAATTTTCTTGCAGCAATTTACAACCCGAATAGCCTATAGCATTTTATTTCTGCAGGGTCCAAATTCTGTGTCTTTACCATTTTTTCTGCAGTCATTTACGCTCCAAGAAGAAGGATTATAATTCTGCAGTATGAAATATAAAAATTAAGTGCTGTGAATTTCAAGATTTGACAAGTTTCATGACCTTAAATTTTGTCTGCTTACTCTAAGAGGTACCAGGTCAGACAAGCCTTAAAAATCTTATAGTTGGTAAAGGGATAATCCGCCACAATTAATCTGTTAAATTATCGTTGGAAACAATGCCATATACAGGTAAATGTGAAAACAAAGACGTGTCAAACTGTTAACAATCAGTCAAACTAGTTAAATGATTGTTGGTTAGGTGAACAAAATGTGGCTGAAATAGGGCTATAGTTTCACTATTTTAGTCGACAAATGATGCATTTACCATGTAATTGCACTTTACTACCTGAATTACCTGTGAATGTACATTAAATGTGGGCCGCTGTCATAGGGCATTTGGTAGCTCACCAGACTCAAAATCTTTAATCGTCGAATGTCATCAGTTTGATCCCTGGCAGCAGCACATATTCTTTACGACAATTGTCTCACACTAATGGGCCCGTCATAGCCAGTTGGTAGCGCGTCAGACTCCTAATCTTGAATCATTTGATGTCATGGGTTTGATCCCCGGCGGTGGCGACACATATTCTTTCCGACATTAGTCTCTCACAAATGGGTTAATAATCATGAACCTTTGTTGGATAGCAGCTTGAGGCTGGCAAAAGATTTAGTGGTAGTACTGGTGTGACAAATACCAGGAATCCATTGTTTGGTGCTCCAACCACCACAATATAACTGAAAAACTGTTAAAAGCGGCGTTGAATCCAATTTAATCAATCAATCTCTCACGGATTGACAGTTAGTCATAAACCTAAGGTGGATAGAAGCTGGAGTCTAGAAAATGATGTAGTGGTAGTAGTGATCTGAGAAATACCAGGAACCCATTGTTGGGTGCTCCAGCCAATATGACTGAAATACTATTAAAAGTGGTGTTAAACCCCAATCATTCAATCAAAATTAGATGTGTCCATCAAGGACCCATTATTAAACAACAATCTCTACATTAAGTGTTAATTTTTCATGGATTTTTATTCTGCAGTGCCATCCATGACCTCAGAAAAAAGCAGAAAAAAAGTCCCCACAGATGATAAGTGCTAAACGTTAGACTGGGGGTCAATTATAAGGGTTATATCTTTAGCTCACCTATGCACAAAATGGTCATGGTGAGCTCTTGTGATCATTGAATTTCTGTCTTCCCCTGTGTGGCTAGAACAAAAGGAAGTGTTTACACTCTAGAGGCCACAGTTTTGACGCAATCTTAATGAAACTTGGCTAGAATAGTTGTGAGATCATATGGATGAACCCTATTGATTATGGGAAGGTTTTATTGGAAAATACAGGAAAGGGGCCTTAATGACAATTTGTTTGTTTATACTCTAGAGCTTATAAATTTGGTTCATTCCTCATGAAACTTGGCCAGAATAATTGATAGGTCGTAAGGATGAACCCTATTCATTTTTGGAAGAGTGGCCTTTATGAGAATTTCTTAGTTTACCCTCTAGAGGCTACAACGTTTGCACAATCTTCATGAAACTTGGTCAGAGTAATTCTTTGGTCATAAGGATGATCCCTGTTGATTATGGAAGGGTTCTATTGGAAAACATGGGAAAAAGGGCTTTATTGACAATTTCTTAATTTGCACTCTAGAGGCCACAATTTTGGCTCAATCTTCATTGTCAGGTCATACAGAACTATTTATTATGAGAAGGTTCTGTTGGAAAACACTGGAAAAGGGCCTTTATGACAATTTCTTAGTTTACACTCTAAAGTTCATAAATTTTATCTCAATTTTCATGAAACTTGGTCAGGATAAATGTTAGGTCATTAGGATGAGCCAGGGTCATAGTCCAGTTGGTAGGGCATCAGAGTCCAAATCTTTAATCATGGGGTGCCATGGGTTTGATCCTCAGTGACAGCATGTATCCTTTCTGATAGTTGTATCTCACCATGGGTGCTGATTGTAATACTTAGTGAGATAGCAGCTGGAGGCTTGGAAAGGATTTAATAATGGTACTGGTGCAAGATATACTGTGAACCCATTGTTAAGTGCTCCAGCCATGATATGACTAAAAATTTGTTAAAAGCGGCATTAAACCCCATTCAAACAAACAAGTCAAAAGGATGAACCCTATAGATTATGGGAAGGTTCTATTGAAAATCATGGGAAAAGTGGCCAGAACACTCTTAGAGGCCAGAGTTTTGGATAGATTTTTATGAAACTGGTTATAATTATTTGGCTCCAGTTGCATTTATTATCCCCTGCCGTTTCGGTGAAGGGGATATAGTAATGGTCTCCGTCCGTCATTCTGTCCTTCCATCATTCGGTCATTCGGTCATTCCGTCACTAAACTTGTCCAGAGCATATCTCTGAAAGTATAATTGTTATCAACTTGAAACTTCATAGGTCAATACATCTCATTGAGGAGAAGTGCAGTGCACAAGAACAACAACTCTTGCTTGCATAATTTTGGAGTTATTGCCCTTTGTTGTTTTAAACACTTACATTTTGTCCGGAGCAAATCTCTGAACGTATAATTGCTATCAATTTGAAACTTCATAGGTGGATACATCTCATTGAGGAGAAGTGCAGTGCACAAGAATCACAACTCTTGCTTGCATAATTTTGGAATTATTGCCCTTTGTTGTTTTAAAAACTTACATTTTTGTCCAGAGCAAATCTCTGAAAGAATAATTGCTATCAATTTGAAACTTCATAGGTCGATACATCTCGTTGAGGAATAGTGCAGTGCACAAGAACTACAACTCTTGCTTGCATAAATTTGGAGTTATTTCCCTTTGTAGTTTTAAAGACTAAGATTTTGTCCGGGTTATATCTCTGAAAGTATAATAGCTTTTAACTTGAAACTTCATAGGTGAATAGAAGTCGTTGAGGAGAAGTGAAGTGCACGAGAACCACAACTTTTGCTTGCATAGTTTTAGAGTTATTGCCCTTTGTTTTAAAGACTTAGATTTTGTCCTGAGCATATCTTTGAAAGTAAATTAGCTATTATCGAACTGAAGAAATGCAGTGCAATGGAAGCCTAAATCTAACTGGCTTCAGTTTACTATCAAGCTTTTACAGCGGGGGATGGCCATGTTCGACATGGCTCTTGTTAAACAGGAGATGAGACAGTTGAGTGATCTGAGACCATCATGGTCCTCTTGTTGAAAACTTGTTGTGTTTAGGGGCATTCACATTTCAACACTCTTTGTTTTACATGACAAAGCTAAACTCATGCATACTTTCCAAGCTGATTTATTACTCTATTACCTTTATTTGGGTAGGCCTTGATTCTGTTAGATTTAATCTAGAATTCATAGGGAGGTCATAAATGCTGTAGGATGTTCTATATCAGATGGTATTTTTGTTGGTACAAGGGAAGCAACCTTTTCTTAGACTGAATAAATGTAGCTTATAAGTTGTTTCCCTTGTTTGTACAAACACCCTTGATGCAGGCTCCCCAACCGCCTCTAGTTTTACGAAATGGTGATCTTCTTTGTTTTAAAAAAACTATATCAATTGTATAATAATTCAGGCGCTCAAGTGCTTCTAGTTTGAAGAAGAAACACATATAGTTACAAGTATATCATCATGATTCGTAGCTGCTAATTTCTGTAGTATTAACTCATTACCAGATGATCAACTGATAGACTTGGGAAAAGGAAGTTGTCGCAGAAAGAATTTTCAAGTTGGTAAACTCTACAAATATTTATCCTTGTGGATTAGTAAGAAATAGTTATTACCAGCAATTTCTTTTTTTTATAACATGTTTTATATGTGCCAATTGAAACCAATTTCTGGATAGGTCAAAGTTACAGCTCAAGGTCAAATATGGGACAGGCTCGTTATGTTGTCCATGGATGACTTTCTAGTTTTAAAATCTATCACTCAAAAAGTATATGGAGCATCCTTCTCATATTTTACCTTCAGCCAGTGGGCCTCTTCTCATACAAGTTTAAGGTCACCTTACATGGTCAAGTTCAAATCAAAAGTTTGCCATTACAGGGGCATTAGCATTTCACTATTATAACTTATTGCAAACTGGTGATAGAATAAAAACTTTCAGTCAAATATGGTTATTCATTACAGGAGACTTGTACCTGGCATGGATTGACGTACCAAGCAGGCGAGAGTGTGACAGGGAACCCATGTGACCAGTGCACATGTACTCAGTTTGGTGTGATGTGCGCCCTCATACACTGTCCGCGTACCATGTGTATTGATGAGTATATTCCAGAAGGGGAATGTTGTCCGTTCTGTCCAAATGGTTGGTATATATATTTTTTTGATCTATCATGCAGAAAGGCACCATTTGGAAAAATGCTTAAATTTTAGACTTCAAACAGGCTGCATGGACTGATAACACTGACCAGTGTTCACACTTTTGGCGGATTTTCTAAATGTAAATTCTTTGAATTACTGCTGCTGGCTCAAGTCTGTCTACCAGCTTGGCTATTTTGAAAAAACGGCAAGGTTTTTTTGTCAACTGGGCCTTATGCTGTTGGCATAGGCATTGTTATTCAAACACCGTTCAAAGATATCATGGCTCATATTTGAGACATAGGCTCCTTGCATTGATAGGCATCAGTTGAGTTTAGGTCATCCATAAAGGTCAAGGTCAATTATTAAGGTTACATTTTTAAACAAAGGCTGTTCGGCACATTTCGTTTCACAAACACATCGTGTTCAATCTAGAATTTATTCCTATCCAGCTATTGCAGCCAAGCATGGCATCCACATGTGGTCCTTTATTTGGTAAATGTTTGTTTTAGGGAAATGTCAGATTGTCCCTTTTACCTTGGAGGTCACATATGTGAATGTACAATTTTTGATTTTTACAGATTAACTCTGTTAACCCAATACAAGATGGCATAATTTTAGACTGGCCCAAATTAAAAGAAGCTGCAGACGGCAATTTAAAGTTTATGAAATTTCGGATTTTTCCACAGTGTTTCCTACCAAGAAAGTTGAAAATATCTTAAGTTTCAGAAACTTTAACTTGTTGTCTGCAACTCCTTTTAATTTGGACCAGTCTAAAATTTTGTCGTCTGGTAATGGTTTAATGCAAATAAAATTATGTTTCAGGAAACAATTGCCTTTACTCAAATGATGGATTGAAAGCTGTTGTACCAGAGATGGGGTGTAGACTAAATAGATATCAGCAGTGTTACTGCCATGAAACATCAAGTATCTTCTTTGACAGACCATTGCTTCAACCTTACTGCCTTCCTGCCCTGCCTTTCTTTAGGCTTCCATTGTGTAAGACTGCAGGAGTGTAGACATAGATCAGTTAATCATGTACTTGATGACAAAATTTAGACTGGTTCTTTAATAACTGCCAAAGTGTAGACACAGTTAACCCAATCACAACTCCTCGTTCAATTCTATGAATCAAACCTCGGAATTACATTGGAAAACTATTTCAAAGCTTCCAAAATGGTGCTATCCATTATGGTAAAAAGTGGTAAAATACATCTCATAAATGTTCTTTACGAACTCTGTTTGATCTTCAAGTAAACTTGATATCAGAGCAAAAAGGCAAATCCTAAATCAGCAAATGGAAATTCAAGCTTTTCAACAATTTTGATACTTCCGAACCATCCTGGTTTACCGAGATTAGGTACCACGTTTTCCTACACTGTTTCTGGCTAATAAAATGCACCACTTTGTTACATAATGCTCTGCTTTATATATGTCCAAGGTCTGTTCCTAAAGTTTATGGGAATGCTTGAGTGTGTTTGGATTAACAGTTAACCCAGTTCCATACAACAAAATTGTAGACTGGTCCATGCAAGTCTTTCAGAATGTAGATATAGAACAGTACCAGTCAACGAAATTGTAGACTTCCTGATGCAAGTCTTTCAGCATGCAAAAGGAGAGGAAGAGAACAATTCAGAGCAACATGATTGTTCAGCGCGAATCAGCTATAAACTGTTTTTTGCACTGAACCATAGAATTAAGGGCCATACTTTTGCTGTGTTTAACCATTACTAGTAGATAAAATTTTAAACTGTTCTAAAATTGAAGAGGTTGCAACAGACATTGTGTTTTGATTGAAGCAAATATGCAATTTATTGTGGAAATCATTGTGATTAAAGTGAAATTGTTTGTTACAATCAATTTCTCTTTCTCTCTCTTATGATGTATTTACCAATTCCAACACAGTGGAAATTTAAACCGGTCCAAAGTGAAAGAAATGGCAGACAACAATTTCAAACTGTTGAAATCTTTGTCTCTTGGGTTGAAAACAATGTGGAAAATGCAAAAATTACTTGTAACAAGCAATTTCTTCATTTTCCATTGTTTTAGAGAAGTATTTTCTTGAGGGGGGCGTAGAAAGGAGGGATTTTGGAACAGGTTAAAGGTCATTTTCCTTTGGTATATGAAAATGAGAGACTGTGTGATGTAGGGTTAACTCTATCTATACAGGCTTCATTTTTAGCTCACTTGATAAGCGCAGTATGCATATGATGAGCTTTAGTGACCAGTCATTGTCCATCTGTCTGTTCATGAACAATTACAAAAAAAAAATCTTCTCTGCCAAACGTAATTATGGAATATTATCGAAATGAACCTTAAGTCATACTCTTTTTAAATACATCGAAGAATTGAAATCTTGATATGATGCAGTATAAAAAATAAGGCCAAAACCCCATTACAAAATGAGAAAATTTGTGGACTGACTTAAATGGTAAGATGTTGCAGAAGACAATTTCAAGTTCGAGAGGTTTAACCAGTCTTAAACCTTTAAGGTAAGACAACATTGTGAACATGGAAGAAAGTGCTTATATTACAAGAAATTTTTCATTGTTCAAATTGTTTTTAAAAGCTTTTTTCTTCAGTGACATAAAATAGTGGATTTTATGAAAACCTTTACTGAAAATGATGATAATCATGTACAAATTTGTAAATAAAGTAAAGATGATTCAACTGGACTTTTTGTTTCTTCTCTTGTTTAAGCCATTGATCGTTTGATTGAATGGGGTTTAATACCACTTTTAACAGTATTTCAGTCATATCGCCGTGGCTAGAGCACCTCACAATGGATTCCTGTTATTTTTCACACCAGTACTACCACTACATCCTTTCCTGCCTCCAGCTGCTTTCCCACTTAGGTTTACGATTATCCACCCATTGGTGAGAGACAAATGTCGGAAAGGGTATATGTGCTGCCGCCGGAGATCGAACCCATGACTCTCATGATTGAAGATTAGGAGTCTGAAGCATTATGACAGCTGCTTGTTTAACCCATTTCCACTCAACAAAAATTTATACTAGTCAAAATTGAAAGAAGTTGCAGGTGACATTTTTTAGTTGATGAAATTTTGAAAATCTTGGTATTGTAGGGTAGAAAACACTGTGGATAATGAAAAAATTGCTCGTCACAATTTCTTCATTTTCTACAATGTTCTTCCAAGTTGTTTGCGGGATGAGTGTGAACAGGGGATTATTAGGGAATGTGTGAAGCCATTACCACACAACAACATTTTAGGCTGGTTATTCAAAACTGAAAGGAGTAGCAGACAACAATTAGGTTTAGGAAATTCTAGATTGTTTCAACTTTCTGGGTGGAAAACATTGTGGATAATGGAGAAATTGCTTGTCACAACTGTTTTTTCATTTCCACAATATTTTTCCAACTTGTCTTGATGTACTTGAAAAGGGGATTGTGTGGGGAACGTGTCAAGACTTTCTTACTTCACACTGCTGTTTAAGTGCTGAAGGTGACCTATTGTAATTGGTCAATCTACGTTGTTTGTCTGTCTGTAACCACAATACTTGGAATTCTTTAAATTTTTATGTAACATAGCCTAATGAACTCTACCAGAATACTTTATTACTGTGAGATCAACAGAAGTCATATTATGTCGTTGGTTCCCGACTTTAAATAGATTTATCCTAGAACATCTGCAAAACAATAGGCATAAGTATGTAAAATATTGCATGCAGACTCACCTTATGGTACTTTATCAAAATTCTTCAAATTATTATTGAGATCAACATAAGCACTATCTTAATGGTTCCAGGATATAACTTGGAGAAAAAGAAGGATACATTTTAAAACCCAGTTCTTTCAAAAGGCCAAAAACTCTATAAGTCTGCATTCAGAATAAGCTTAATTGTACTCTATCAAAATACTTACTCTAGGATCATTATAAACTCTGTTTACATAGAAATTAAAAAAGAAAACTTTTAAAATTTCTATCTCCAGCATGCTTTATTCCTAGAGCTTGTAATTTGCATTCAGAAGCACCTTATGTCACTCCACTAAATTTCTTAAATTTGTATTACATTTGGGTCTATATAAACCCCATTTCGTTGGTTCCTGGATTATACATACATATGAACCCTTGTCATGCTGAATAAAATCCTTTTCAAAATTACATGAAAGTCAAAGGGCTAAAAGCACCGAAACTACTAGTTGTGGTTCAATACATGTATCTAATTTGAAAATTTAATCTTTTAAACAACTCTGACTTAATAGGGACAAACTGGTGGTGTCAACTAAGATCAGACTGCACTTACGTGCAGACTGATCTTTGTCTGTGCTATCAAAACAAGAATATTCTGGGTTCAGCATGACCAAGGTTATGAAGAAATAAACTGTCTATCCAAAACAAAAAAGCCCGTATCTTACGCTGTCGCCTTGTGGTACCCTTCTACAATACTAAAATTATTGCTTGAATTAATTTAAGCCTGCTGCTTTTGGTTACTGAGTATTGCTCCAAGTAAAGAAGGAAATCTGTAAACATATTTAACTTATATCAAGTCATTAACCAGCCTAGAGCTTTAAAATTAGTATAAAGCATTGCCATACGGTATTGTACATAAATTCTACAAACCACCACATTTAACCTTAGTGCTATAATGATCTTGTGAGCAATTAAGGACCATTACTGTTCCTTTGTTTGAGAATAAAGCTATTGTCATAACCTTAACACTGCTGGTGTTGGCATGTCTAACTTCATATACGTATTAGTTATTATTGATGATGTTTACTTGAAATTTGGCATGATTGTTCACCACCACTAGAACATTCAAGGGGGATAACTAGTAGCATTATTGTAAGAATTAAGCTCCCTTTTCAGTCTAGAATTTGTTCACCTAAAGTTTAGCATGAGCATTAGCATTTTCACGCTATGCTCTTGTTTGTCTCTATAAAAACTAAATTTTAGGGATGGGAACGAATATTCGAATATTCGTTTTTGTTACGAATATTTGATTCCGACATTCCGATTTTCGAATACGAATATTCGATTTTTTCTAGACCAAAAACATATTTTGCTTTGATATTCTTACATTCACAGAATACGGGATTTTTTTTCGAAATATCTGGCTAATGTCTTCGATTGTATACAGTATTCACGTGTCAAGAAATCATTGATAAAAGTCAATAATTATGACAGGGTTGCAAATCTTTTTGATTGACAATTGATGCCGCGGTGACTCGCAGTGGGACATGCCCCTTATACTTTACTTGGTTATTCTATATTTTTTTTAAAAAAAGTTTTATGATAAATGGGCTGAATGAAGAAAAACAGAAGAAATTTTGTTTTCCTGTAGTTGATGTCGTTTCGTTCCTTCTCATTCTAAATGACCAATCTGATTGAGTACAACATCTTTTGAAGAAAACTTCTTTTAATTCTTCTCCTTCAGAAATACGATAACTCGCTGGAACCAAATATGCTTGTTAGCGGATCGGAAATTTAGTTGTCGTCGTATTTTGAACTTAAAAAAGTACGACCCTTGAAAATGAGCGCCAAACGAGAAAGGACAAACATTGACGTCTGAAGCAATGATTCATGTTTTTGTCTAAAAATGTTCAGGTTTGTGCCAATCTAAAACAATTAGTCGTATGCCAACTCTGCAGCCATGAATACAAAAACATATTATCGTAGATTAAGGCAAGTCAAAACTTAGTCGAAGGATTTGAGAAAGATTACAATGAGCGCATCCATATAGTATAGATTCGAACCAACCCTTACGTTTTGATTGGCTGATTTGAGTTCATAGCTTTTGGGACACGCTCCAGTTATGCAAAAGTTCTTGAACAATTAATAACCGAAAAAAATCCGTTTTATCATGTCAATCATCGGGGATGGTTGACTCAATTGATTTAATTTCAGACTGATTGATCGGCTATATTCGGACATTCGGTTTTGACCTGATCAAAAACGAATATTCGAATATAATCGAATAATCTAAACGAATTAAAAACAAATACTTAAATCAAAGATCTGAAAGCTTTAGTTTTATATTAACCCTTTCCTTGCCAAGGCCAGGTCATTGCCTGTGTCAATGTTGTCCAAAAAATTTGATATGTTGTAATGTCTTTTATTACGGAACGCATTCACTTTAAGCTCAAAACTTGTTCACTATCAATAGAGCAATCCATACAAACAGGTGGATAACTGCATTTTGAACGAATTATGTCCCTTTTCCAACTTAGAAGTTTTACTCACTGCAAAGCACTTGAAAAGCTGAGCGCTGGTAACCCTATGTAGTGATCTTGTTTTATATACAATTTGTCAATTGACAGAAGAGGTAGTTGGATTATCTGTGTGTGTGATTCTTTGATATTGGCCTAGTCTGAACATTTGTATAATCTCTAATGTGTCAAGCAGAGTCCGGATAATGTTTGTTTGAATATGAAATAAAAAATCACTCGCTTAAGCTATTCATTAAGTGTTTAATCTACAGTAAAAATAAGAAAGATAATCGAATATTTTGACATGATAAAAGAGATAAAAATAATGACTTGTTGAGACAATGATTGGTAATGATAAAAAAAGGAAGAATACATTCAAAATGAATAAAATCCATCAAACCAAATTTACCTATTGCCACACAACCAACATTAAGGATTTATAGGTTGTTTTAGACTTATCCATTTACAATGATGGCTGAAAAAATTACAATAAGACAGTTAAAGCACAAAACACACAAAAAGATTCGATCCAAACGATAATATACTATAGGCTTGAATACCAAGCGTTTAGAAATTTTGTAATTTTATCGCACCTTGAACTGGTATCTGCAACCTCTGTAAGGTTGTAATGAGGTGAAAAAGCACAAGTATAGATGAAAATTTGTAAAAGGCACAATTATTGTTAATTTTAAACAACGCAATTATTGATGAATTGTTGAAAGAATGTCAATTACTAATAAAAGAATGTAGAGGCTGTATCTACTTTTGGCAACTCCTGAACCTGTTAGTAACATAATGTATAGATCGCAGATATCACTAAATAATGTATTGAAGGAAAAACATAAAAAGTTTCTCCTTTACTTAAAATATATTTCTAGATTTGGATAGGCTGAGATTTTGTAACAAGGATTTACTCCTTTTCTCACAATGTTTTCTGACCATTTTGTCATTACCTTTATAAAACTATGGTGTACTATACACTGCAACTCCTCTATAACGCTACCCGGCACAGTACTGACTCCATTATAACGCGGGATATGTTGTATAATGTCATCTGCAACTTCTTTCAACACGGACCAGTCTAAAATAATGTAGACTGGTAGTTGGTTATGTCTGCCAAGGCTTGCTTTTGAACTTTTCTATTCTAGACTCTATAAAATTCAACTTGTCTGAAGAAACCACATAACTGATCCTATATTTCTGAAGTATTCACTCCATTTCATTTCACCATCAAAATGTCATTAAATTTTCATTAGGTTAGAAAAAATGTAGTTTATGAAATCTCAGAACTGCTATATATCATACATTAGTAATTTATTTCATGAAATGCTGTCGAGTAAGTCTGAAGTTTGTTCAAGCAGAATCAATTTTTGAGGTTAGACAATGGCGAACATCTTTCTTCATAGAGTTTGGTTGGTCAAAGGGGTAGTTCCTAATGACGTCATTGAAATCCTTGATTCGACCCTTGAATCCACCAATAGGTGTTCCCTGAAATATAGAACACGCACTATATCAAATGTAGGCTAGGAAACGAGAAATGCCCGGCTTTTTTCTAATATATTGACCTTACTTTGTGGCCTGTCGATGGAGTCGACCAAACTCAAGGATTGCGGGAGAGTTAGTGGTTTTTATTTTAAAGCTTTTTTTCTTGTAGATACGCTTTGGGATGAAAAGCACTAGCCTGTGTGTCAGACCCTGTGTGGTTAAACAGGGTGTAAGAATAAACCACCGCAGCCATTATGTAACCCTATGATATTTGCCTTTTCATCAGTAGATAACTGGCATGTTGAACGAGGGACAAAAGGGTCATCATTTTATCATTTTTCTTTCATTCTGCATGTATAACGGTGTATGTCTAGTGTATATGTCTTGTGATTGTCTCTTTATTGCTCTACAAGTTTTTGTGTTAAACTATTCTTCAATTTCTGGCTTGCTAAATGACCACTTCTCTCGATGCGCCAAAAACCATTCAATTAGTAGTCCAGACCTGACTAATGGGGCAGTCTAAATGCCAGAAGGAATGCCCACAAATTTTCGAAGGCACAAAGATTTGTTATTTACGTAGTTTGTATTAAGAAATGAATGTAGAGTATAGTAGAATGACATTTTAAATTCAGGACACACTTCTAAAAGTGAAAGTTTAAAAAAGACAAACTATTTTTGATGGGCATAATTTCTCTCGTTAAAAGCTAGAATAAATACATTCTGGTCTAACCAAGACGACATGATACATATTGAAACTATTTGAATTTTGCTCGTGTGTATCAGTATTTCTAAGAAGACCGCTTTTCGATTGAAATGACGAGCAAAATGTCGTAAATACAGCTTTATTAAAGCGGTATGTGTAACATTTTGCTCGCCAACCGACGATTTGTAGAGAAACAGACTGTCCCTGTTGTCTTTGCGAGTATCTTAGCCCAGGGTCCCTTAAAATATCCCCCCCGCTCATGACAAAGAAGGCAGTTTCGAAAAGAGGGTCCCGATTTGGGCTTCACATAATGTAACCAGAGACCAAACATGCATAAGGAATCGTACAGAAACTCAATGAAACAAATAATTGAAAAATAGATCGGACCCAGCAGAGGTCAATCAGAGTTTGGAAATAACGTGACACATAGTAAAATGGAATGACTGTTCTGCCCGGTTATCTTGTACGTTGATCGGCGGTCATGTATTCGAGAGCAACATAGATCGGACAGGTTTACACGTCTAACACCGGCTTGTGTAAATTAAGACTTGCACCGAGGGTTTGTTAAAGTCGACGGCGGCAATAGTCTTAATATCGGAGAGTAGCGTAGTTTAGACTGGTGTCGCCGACGACTTTAGCAAATTAAAACAAGAAAAATCCGACTGTGGTACCAGTCTAAGCGCAGTTTTGATATGTTCACCTGTCAATCTTGTGAACTTCAAGGCATCCTATTCGAATGGATTAATTGCATGGGGTGTAACGCTTTTTTTCAACATTAGTCATATCACAGCGACTGCTGCACCTAGCCATTGGTGCTTGTATTTTTTCACCACTACTGTTGCAAGATTGTTACTTATCCACCCCACTTCGGCTATTATTCCCTCTTCAGTGAGAGACAAATCGTCGATGGGAATACAAAATATCATAAATGCAGCTTTATTTAATCTGTATCTACGACATTTTTTATTTCCACCGACGAAGTGACTTGGTAAAGTGTCGAAAAGAACATTTTCACTGTCGGAGGAGGAATACAATTATGGAGATCTAACAACAGTAGGCTACCCCGAACGCGGTTCGTCTTAAAGGAAAGAAAACAATTTGGCATATGGAGAAAATGCATTTAACGAGCAATTTCTCTATTTTCCACAATATATTCTTTCTAATTTATAAAGGCGTTGTTTAAAGTCAGGATTATTTTGAAATAGAATGATACAATATGATTTCTTTGTCCCCCTGGTGAGGCTGGCCGCCCAAAATGAGGAAATTGAATATATTCTAAATACCACGGTTACAAACACTTGTAATTTACATGGAATGTAACAATATTTTCATGACTGAAAGGATAAATTGACCATAGGTGTATGTTAACATTAGACTCAATTTGGATTTTGTAAACCTCCCAAATTCCCAATCGCGGTCTTAGTGACCAATCGCCACTGTCAATCAATGATTAATTCAACCAATTAAATATTTCTTTCACCCACTCCAACACGGCAAAATTTTAGACTGGTCCAAATTGAAAGAATCTGCAGACGACAATTTCAAGTTGGTGGAATAACAGATTTTTTCATCTTTTTGGATAGAAAAAATATGGATAATGAAGGAATTGCTTAGCAATTTCTTCATTTTTCACAATGTTTTCCAAAGCCTTTTCTTGGAGGGCGTAAAAAGGGGGGGGGCATGTGTAGGGAATGGGTTAAGACTGAAAGTGAACTTACACCCCCGATATTTGCCTACATGTTTGTGAAGAGTTTTAGTTTGTTGGTCGACTTAAACGTCGCGATATCTTATTCAGGCTGTAGTTACTGCAGTAAGGTCGCCAATCAACCGTTTATCTTACATGATATTTGCCATAAATATTGCAAAAAAACCCCAAGCACCCCCCCAAAAACAAAAAAACAAACAAACAAACAAACAAAAACAACAACAACAACAAACAAACAAAAAACCCCAAACAAACAAACAAACACACACACACAAAAAAAAAACCAACAAAAAACCCCACTTTCTATTGGAGTCAGTGAACGTGGACAGTGGGTGGGGTCAACGATCCGTCAATTGTAAATATTTCGTTATTTGAAAACAACAACAATAAAACAAACAAACAAACAAAATCCTAAACTTACTCCTCTGTCTTCCTGGTGAGGGTCGCCGCCAAGTATGATAGGTTTAAAGATGTGAACGCCCACACGTCTACGGTTGTCAACTGCTTGTTGTACACCATCCACCTTCAGTCCGGTCTGCTCAACCTGTTCTGTGCCACCGTATCGATCCACTATAGACATTTCTATGTTTCGGTAGAAATCGACCTGGAAAGGAAAAGAACAGAAATGTTTGTCATTTCTGTGGTTCGAATACGATATGGTGGCCATGGTTTTGTCTAGCCTACATAGGGACTATTGTGTTACCGTAGCGATGCAACATCGAGAAGCAAATACAATATGTTGTATCGTTATCGCAACTTAGTATGCCGTTTTCTGTATACGTACATTTTTATTATTTTATCAGTAACGTATTTCTACAAGCATTTCCCATTTTCTTTACCGTTAAAGCTAAAATCACTGTGAGGCCTAGGCCTAGTTCTGGGTCAAGTTTTTTGTTGTTGTTAATTTATAAACAAATGGGCTTAAGACGTAGAACAGGTGGTGTAGACAAAGATCAGACCGCACATATATGTAGGCTGATCTTTGTCTAAGCCACCTGTCAAAACAGGAGTATTCCGGATTCAGCATGACAAAGGGTGATATATCCATATTCTTGCGTGCTAAATGTCAACAGCTGTCGATGCTTCGTAAATTACCAATCAATTAACCTCTACTTTAATTAATCTCTTTTTGTCGACTGGCAATCTAAATGTCTTATTACTATTACTTATTCCAAGATGTAGTTACGAAATTTTAGTTGTCCGTTTTATATATTTTGATGTAAGTATGTTTCGAAAAAATGCTAGTTCAAAATTGCATTAAAATAGAACACAAGCCTTTAAATACAAGCTGATATCTGACCTGGCAAAAATACTAGTAGTTCGAATAACAAAACTAGAGGCGCATGAGATGTACAAGTAACCTCCCGCTGAGAATTTAACGACCTTATCTGATGAGGAAGCTATATACAGTATACAAGGGATTAAATCTGCTGTATTACAATGGATAAGTGTGGCATATACTTGCACTTTCTTTGTAGCTAATTTGTCTCTTGAAATAAATTTTGAATATAATTTGGTTATAATTGTTAATGAATAATTAGTCCTCATTTTAAGACTTTTTCAAAGTGCAGGAGATAGTAAGATTACAAAATATTAAGCTATTGATTTCTAAACAGATCACGAATAGCAACAGGAATAATTTGGATTGACAGCATTGAGAAAAGAGGAGAAAATACTGATTTTTCTGATTTCCCCTTTCTTCTCATTATTTCAACACTTTTTCTCTTTTATTCAATCGAAGTTTTTTAGTTTGTTAAACTGCTATAATATTGATGAAATATTTCAATATTCTAGGACAGGAGATAAATGAAAAAAAATCAAAAGGGAAAAAATAGTATTTTTACCAGAAGTCTTACTTTACCACAATGTTTGAAGAAACTGTTTAACCGCTTAAATTACAAAAAAAGTAATGACATGCATTTCTTTCAAATAAATCCAATTCAGCAATCTGCAACTTAGTCACTTTTCAATTAGTAATTTGTCATTGATTTGAAATTTTAAAGCCTTACAAAAAATTATAAGATAAAATTTAACAAAATTACTTACTTTGTTTTTTATCAAATTTTCATCAGCATAAAGCTAAGGTGCAGCTATTACATAATACTGACAAATTTTGACCATGGTCATTAATGGAATATACAAGATGATTAACCCCCTGGTGTGATTTACAGATAAGGCAATTAGCTTATCAGTAGGGGTCCAACTTACACAACATTCCTCAAACTAGGTCTTCAATTTCAAAATTAATTTCAAGAGACAAATTAGCTACAAAGAAAGTGCAAATATATGCCACACATATCCATGGTAATACAGCAGATTTAATCCTTTGTATACTGTATAAAGCTTCCTTATCAGATAAGGTCGTTAAATTCTCAGCGGGAGGTTACTTGTATATCTCGTTGGGGGGGGGGGGTCAAATAAAGAAGGATTAAACTAGGCCTTTAAGCGAAAGTAGTGTTAAAAATGTTCGCCTTTGACCACAATGATTCTACCTCGCACGGGCTTTGAAACAACAAAAGAAAAAAGCTGCGGACTTACTGTATGCCATTTTCCGTCGTTCACCTTTTTCTTGCTTCTACCGTAAAACCCGAAGGACGACCCGATACTGTATTCTGCGGGATTAAACAGGAAGTAATGTAGATAGCCGTCATGTAGAAACACTCCCTCATAATCGTATACTCGTTCACGCTGATACGTGCCCTCGGCATAATACAGCAGTCCAGTGTCGCTGATTGTGTTGAAACTTAGATTAAAGTGGGCCCTGAAAGAAAGGAAGCGACCGATAAACTGACCAATCAGATCCACTTTCTCCGTTGGCTCCAACCATATACTCCAATAGGAATTTCCACTTCGATTTTAACGGCGTTATTATTTCAAAATTTATGACCAGTATCATGTAACAAAGAGTGGCGACCTAAACGTCTTAACTACAGCTTAAATAAGCTATAGTTACAATGTTTCAGTCGCCAAACCAACAAAATAGCTTAACAAAATGTCGGCAAACGGAAGAGCTCAAAACATATTTCTGGTCTTAATGAATGAATTCATTAGTTGACTGATTATTTGATTGATAGCAGCGAGTGGTCAACAGAGACCAATCAGTGAGCGCGAAAATCATCAAGTTGACTCTCTACGCACCTGTCCTAATCTATAAGAGATATGGAGATTAGCGCTGATAGAACAGGTTTGCTCGATTATCTTTAAGCGAAAGTTTTCGCTCGTGCAGTTTTTCTCAACTTTTTAGTGGTCTTCTACCTTGCTTTATTTTCACGTATGAAAACAAACAATTGTTCTTTTTCTTTTTTCGATTTTTTGCCCGAATGAGAAGAATGACCTTAATGTGAGATTTTGTAGTCCTTTCATCGCCCGTCATTAACAAATAATTGATATCGCTCTTAAAGGTCACAATTTTGTCAAATCATACTAAAACTTGCTGTAAATGTTTTTCGTGGTCACAAGGAAGCTCCCTATAGATCACGGTGGCACTCTGATTAATATCGAGGCAAAAGGCGCTGTATGAAGAATGTCTTTATTAATACTCTACCGGTCACATTTTCATCTTTAACACACTTGAAAATGTGCTTTAGCGTTAATTTTCTTTATTACCACTCTTAAAAGTTACAATATCAGGTCAATGTTTTTACACTTGCTGAAAATGTTTATATAGGCAAAAGGAAGATCCCTATTCCAAATGATGGCATTCTGTCCTGTATCCAGGATAAAGGTGGCTCATTGACAATTGACCAATCGCTGGCCCCGTTCACTGACTCGGTAGGCACCCATTTACTCCAACAGGAAGTTAAAAATCGATTTTAATCCTCCTTTTTTTCAACATTAATAGCCAGTAGCATGTAACAAAAAAGAAGAACGGTTGGTTTGCGCCCCTTAAGTCGTAACTACAACTTGAATAAGCTATAGCTACGACGTTTAAGTCGCTAGACCAACAAAAATCTTTCTAAAAATGGCGACTAATGTTGGGGTTACGGGCTGAATAAATGATTTGATTGGTCAATTGATTCTTGATGGCAGCCGCCATTGGTCAATTTCCTTGTCACCACTTTACAGGTAACTCTCTGGGCATAAGCTTTTTGAGCTCATTTCCCTTGACGTAAGTCAGAATGTTACGATATTCAAAACGAGATTTCCCCTTGATCATACTATTATTTTCAGCAAGTAAGTTGAAAATAATAGTATGGTCAAGGGGAAATCTCGTTTTGAATATCGTAACATTCTGACTTACGTCAAGGGAAATGAGGCCTTAGTGACAATTGTTACCCGCTTGAATAAGCTGTAGTTACGACGCTTACGTCTCAAACGAACAAAAACGTTTCACGTAAATTTTGGCCAATGTTTGGGTTCAAGCTTCACTTCCGACATAAATGAACTGTTTGAATTGTCGATTGATCAACTGTCGGAAAGTTAAAAGGATTGTCGATTTAACCCGTAACTCCTTGATTGCCAGACATTGACAATAATGTAGGTATATTTACGGTCAAGCGAAAGAAGCAAGTTTTTACAAATGTTGATGCATTTTTCATGGACCTATTTTGAGCGCATGCATACAAGATTGCTGCGTGCAATGGAAGTATGATTTTTTTCGGCCAATCAGAACACTCGTTATTGAGGGACGAAACTAAAGATTAGATTATATAAGAACTATCTTACGCTGAACTAATGTCCAGATTTTCCGGACTAAACGAGACTTGTCCGTCCCCTTTAAACTCGAAGCACGCTCCGCTTCCGGAGATAAGCTGGACCTGAAACAAAAATAACTGATCCGTTATCTGGGAAAACTTGCCTAAATGACGTGTCTTCATGACGTTGAAAATCTCAAATGTATTGATGACGTCATTATTGCTTCGCCGGTTTTTGAAACTCTGTGGAAACTGAAGAAATTGATTGTTACCAGCAGATGCTTCACTATCAACAACGCTTTACATCCCCGAAATACAAACTCTAGAAATTTCATCAAGTAACAAGATGTGTTTGTGAAACAGCATGCCCCCGAAACAGGAATTCTTTAGAAACTGGTGATTTTTATTGTTTATTTCCTTTGTTTTGTGGAAAAGGGTTAAAAATTTTACCTTGACCTTGATGAAATGACCTTCCCCAGTCGCGCCTTGTTGAGACCTATCTACATACCAAATATTAGCATTGTAACTTAATCAGGGTTGAAGTTATAGGAAAATGGCAGGTTAAGTTTTGCAGACAGACAGATAGACAGACGGACAGACAGACGGCCAAACAGACAGACGGTAAAACAATATGCCCCCGATCTATCGATGCGGAGGCATTAAAGTTATCTTCTGCAACTCCTTTCAATTTCGATCTGTCTCAAATTTTGTCGTCTGATGATGGGTTAATCTACGAAAACATTTGTAACTTGTCAATTTTCCAGATATTAACTTTTTATTTTTTTGAATCAGAATTGTAACTCTAAAATAAGAAAAAAAGCAGGTTTTTTTTCTGGATAACGTCTTGAAATAACTCCAGTTAGGCATTTTTTTTCCTGAAAAAAAGTTTAAAGGCAACGTCACTTTAGCAGGTTTTCCTTGATAACATCCAGCTACGTCATTTAGTGATGGATAGCGTCATTAAGCACCGACATTTAGTGATTAATAGCGTCATTCAGCACAGTCATTTAGTGATGGATAGCGTCATTAAGCACCGGCATTTAGTGATAAATAGCGTCATTCAGCACCATCATTTAGTGATGGATAGAGTCATTAAGCACCGTCATTTAGTGATGGATAGCGTCATTAAGCAACGTCATTTAGGCAGGTTTTAATGAGATGCGTCGAGATGAATATTTCCGCTAAATAATTTTTTTTAGATGTCCTATAGAGCTTTTTTTGTTATTTTAAATAAAACATTCGACGTCGCCAACGCTACTCGTTTAAGCCAATGCTAGCGTCGATCTTTTTCGGCCCTTCCCAGATGTTTTTTTTTTGTTGAATGCTGGGTTAGGAATATGAAACCGTCAGAATACCAAGAGCCATTTAGAAGTTACTTAGAAAGGACGATTGTGGTTGCTCGTGGGAAATTATTATGATATTGTAGAAAACCGAAAACCGTTTCAAACGCCTTCTATCTGAGCAGTGATCATTATCCAATTCCCACACTTGGACCCCTGCCCCAGTAAAAAGCTTTTAGAAAACATTGTGGAAAATGAAGAAGCAACTTGTTGCTTCAAGCTTGTTGACAGCTCAGTTGGTAGAGCACTTGACTTCAAATCTCAAGATCACGTTTTCAAGCCCTGGATTTATCAAACTAACTGGCTGTCTTTTGGATGAGACGTCAAACCGAGGCTTCGTGTGACGATGCTATCAATCGAGCACGTTAAAGAACCAGGCGGAGGTCTCAGCAGTTTCGTCATGTATCCTTGCACTATCCCCCGTAACAACTAACCGTCTTCTAGGGACGTCGCTCATATGAGCATGAGCTACGGTAGAGACGGTAAATAAACGGAAATACACACACTATTCATCAAAGTAGGCTAAACATATTCAGATGTTATCAGTATTGTTTAGAATACTACACCTCGGCTTTTTGGACTTAAAACGAGAAATTGTGATTTTAGATGACAGAAAACTTTCATTATGCTTCAAAAAACAAAATAGTTTTATGAAACAATGAACGAAAAGAGATATGAGTAATTGAAAGTAATGAAATCCTACTTACCAGGCTTATTGCGACGGTCAATCCTAGGATAAACCCTGCAGAATCCATGTTGAATTTATAATTACAGTGTATGTTTTGTATCCTCTGGGCTTATCAGTCGAAGAATGATAAACAAAGAAATGCAAAGAACATCTGTGGTAAATAGATAATCACGTGGTGTTTTGACTGGGATATAAACAAGGAGTCGTCGGAAAATGGAGTGGAGTTTATCAGTAGCACCAGAAACCTTTGAACTTTTGTTTTATTGAAATCTTTCTATTCATCATCGGATTTGACATAAATCGCACAAAATGTAATCAGAATATACAACATTGTTCAATTAAATATTAAAAATTTCTCCTGTTTTATTGAAATCTTTCTATTCACCATCGGATTTGACATAAATCGCACAAAATGTAATCAGAATATACAACATTGTTCAATTAAATATTAACAATTTCTCCTGTTTTATTGAAATTTTAGGCTGGCCCACATTGAAAGAGGTTGCAGACGACAATGAAGATTGGATGCAATTCGAAATTTTACCATCCTATGTGGTAGAAGATATTGTTGGAAAAGGAGAACTTTCTTGTAACAAACAATTTCTTCTTTTTCCACAATGTTTTCTAAAAAATCACAACAACGTTAAATCCAGGGTTTGTGCAGGAAAGGGTTAAAAGTACAACAATTATCTCTAACTAGACTCGCTCCAAGTCTCACTGGTATTTATATGTTAGTTGAAAAGTTTCTGTTCTCTAGCTGGTATCTTTCTCTGTTTTGCTGATCAGCGATGTCAGTTTGTGAGACGTAAGGGAGGTAATTTCAAGGAATGAAATGTACTTGCATGATTGTTCTATCTTACTTACTTTCACACCAACACTTACTGACAGCCTAACAGCCTGGGAGACAGGCTAATCTCTTAGCAACAGTGTGGTGTCCGTGGTCGAGAGGTAGAGCGACGGCTCCCTGATCAAGAGATCCCGATTTCGATTACTTAAGTTGGAAGAAATTCCTAGTTGATGTAAAATACATAGGTTTAAACCAACCAACCAACGGACGAATACTCGCGTAAGTGGAATAAGAAGAAGAAGGCCCAGAAAGGGTCTAGTGGAAGTAATGGTTAGGTGCACTAGCCGTGCTACAAGACTGGAATAATTTTGAAAGTGGAATGAAATCCCTACCAACCAAGCTTAGAGAAAGCGGAAATATAAATTATCATTCTCCTTCGTGATTCATTTCACCAATCACCAGATGACACAATTTAGACCGGTCCAAATCAAACTGAGAAGTTGCAGACGACAAAAGAAGGTTGGTTTGAATAAAAGATAAAGGACATAAAAGGTAGAAACCATTTCGAGAGAAGAAAAAATTGCTTGTTACAAGCAATTTCTTCTTTTCTCACAATGTTTTCAACAGCTATGTTTCATTGGTGCGTAAAAATGCGGGAGTGTGTGGTAATGAGTTGATAAGTTCTCAGCCGGTGTATGATACACAAATATCTTTAATTTAGCTCTACTATACCGAAATAAAGTTTCGAATTGCGATAAAAAAAATCAGCTGTCAGGATACGAAACCACATTATGGAACCGTGCGGTCTTACCCGTAACTTTACAGAATTGGTAAGTTTTTAACACCAGATTTTAACTTATGTCCTTTTTTAGCAACCCGTCAAATTTAAGGCCGTTTGGCGTGAAAAATTTCGTAACTACAGCCTTAACATAGCTGAAGTTACGACATTCTGCACGCCAAGCGACGACAGGTTTCTAGCTACTATAATTCAAAGAAAGAAAAAAAAAAAAAAAAAACAAAACAAAAAAAAAAAAAACACAACATCGTATGATCTGATAGCCACGTTAGCGAATATCAGTCAGAGATGTTGAACAAAAATCCTAATTGGTCGAAGATAAATGAAAATATCCGGAACCACTCTAGAACTGTTTTATTGGCTGGGTATTATTTGCGAACTTTGAACATAGTTAATGCTCTCAATTGGTCGGGTCAAGGCTGTCAGTCAAAGAATCAGTCGACCAATCAAACAATTCGTTTAAACAGGAAGTCACATATGAGCCCCTACGGTGGCCGATATGTATGTGATCGTTTTTTTAGTTTGGAGACTTAAACGACGTAGCTACCGCTTATCTAAGCCGTAGTCAGGACGTTTAGGTCGCAAACCAATCATTTTTGTCTCACGTAATAGGCCATTTTTTTTTCAAAATAACGCTGTTTAATATCGAAATGGAACTGCCTATCGCAATTCTGTTGACGTGACCAGCGGAGTGAGTGGGCGTGACAAGCGGAGTCAGTGGGCGTGACCAGCAGAGTCAGTGGGCGTGACCAGCGGAGTCAGTGGGCGTGACCAGCGGAATTAGTGGGCATGATCAGCAGAGTCAGTGGGCGTGACCAGCAGAGTCAGTGGGCATGATCAGCGGAGTCAGTGGGCGTGACCAGCGAAGTCAGTGGGCGTGACGAGCGGAGTCAGTGGGCATGATCAGCGGAGTCAGTGGGCGTGACCAGCGGAGTCAGTGGGCATGATCAGCGGATTCAGTGGGCGTGACCAGCGGAGTCAGTGTGCGTGACTAGCAGAGACAGTAGGCGTGACCAGCGGAGTCAGTGGGCGTAGCCAGCGGAGTCAGTGGGCTTGACCAGCAGAGTCAGTGGGCGTGACCAGCGGAGTCAGTGTGCGTGACTAGCAGAGACAGTAGGCGTGACCAGCGGAGTCAGTTGGCGTAACCAGCGGAGTCAGTGGGCTTGACCAGCAGAGTCAGTGGGCGTGACCAGCGGGGTCAGTGGGCGTGACCAGCGAAATTAGTGGGCATGATCAGCAGAGTCAGTGGGCGTTACCAGCAGAGTCAGTGGGCGTAACCAGCGGAGTCAGTGGGCTTGACCAGCAGAGTCAGTGGGCGTGACCAGCAGAGTCAGTGGGCATGACCAGCGGAGTCAGTGGGCGTGATCAGCGATCGGTCAATTGTAAATGCGTTATATTATTATTCTTTAGTATTAACCCTTTCCTGGTTCATCACTGGTTTTTACGTCTCTGTTTCCTTATTCTTGAGTAAATATTGTGGAAAAAGAAGAAATTCCTTGTTTAAAGCAATTTCTTCTTTTTCCACAATGTTTTCTGATCTACAGAATGATTATCTTTCAAATAAAATCAATTTTGAATTGTCGTCTGCAAATCCTTTGAATCTGCACACGTCTAAAATTTGGAAAAACATAAAAAGGGTTAAGATAGATTTAAGAAGCCGAATCAACGTCAATCGGAATTGAGAAGTATATGTTTTTTGGGGCCAAAATCATTAACCATTTGACCAGCGACTGATCCCGTCCCATAACTTAGTTAGCCACGCCCACCGACTCCTACAGGAAGCCCCGCTTTGATTTTTAAAGGCTTTATTATGCATAATTTGTGGCAAGCAGCTTGCAACAGAAAACGAGAATAGCTGACTGGCGACCTAAACGTCATAACTATAGCTTATTTAAGCTGAAGTTACGACGATAAAGTCGCCAAAAAAAGCTTATCAAGAGTGGCGGCAAATGGAGATCAAACTCATTTCTTGTCAAAATGAAAAATTTCATTGGATGACTGGTTTTCTGACTGACAACCGCGATTGGTCAATTTCCACAGATTCCTGCTTTTTACATTTCCCAAAAAACATATTTTTCCTTGCGACAAACTATTTATTCATTGGTCACAATGTTTTCCACCCTAAAAGCCAATTTGTTTTTTTAAATATTACTGTCTTGCAACATTGTCGCTTGCAGCTTCTTTGCCTTTTGACCTGTCTAAACTTCTGTCGTCCATCAGTTAAAGGAGAAATCTAGCGATTTTCCCACCTTTCATTGCGACTTCACGACTTTTATGGGATATAACGTCACACCGTTATATGTGGAAAGTTTCTCTTGAAAAAATTCTCTTTTTAATTCACAATCCGAAAATACACTTAGAAAAACATATCAACGGATACTTGATTTTTAGAATGATCAAATATAACGCAATTATGAAACAAATACTCACATAAAAAAATCGAAACAATACCGTGTCGGATAATTGACGGATTATAGACGACACCCGCCTACTCCTACAGGAAGTTCCACTTCGATACCAAACGACACTACTTTAGAAATGTATCAACGGCAATATGCACCAAAAATGTAAAATGGTTGGTTCGCGACATGAACGTCGTAACTATAGCTTACACAAGCTGTATTTGCGATGTTTAATTCGCCAAACCGACAAAAAAAGCTTCACTAAAATTTAGGCCAATATCGGAGTTCACATCTTATCTAAATGAATTATTTAATTGGTGGACTGATTCGTTGATTTACAATCGAGATCGGTTAATTCATAATGAGATATAACCAGTTTCTATCAAAAGGACAGAGGTAGGAAAGCGAATACACCAACCCATCTCTTCAAAATTCATTAAAATCGCATTATTTTGAGAACTTTTCAAAATTTGGGATTTCTAAACTTGGACAATTGTTGTCTTAACCCTTTCCTGTTTTACCAAAATTTTAGACCTGTCCAAATTCAAAGCTTATTCAGAGGAACATTTAAAATGTATTTAATTTGACAAATAACCGTTCAGTAGAGTAAAAAATATTGTGTAATAAGAAGAAATTGTTTGTGTATTTCTTCTTTTTCTACAATGTTTTCTCAATTATAAAACCACAGGGACGTAAATACCAGGGATGGAATAGTAAAGGGTTTAATCATTACTTTCTGAAAGTGTATTTATAGGAATAGTAACACTTTCATTTAATAACGTTGTGAGCCACCCGGCTTAACAGGACCTTTCGGGAATTGCGAAATCGTTGATCCATGTCAGACTGAACAGGGTCGATAATTTTCTCCCCTATAGATTTTATAAATTTAGAATATCTACTGTACCCCCTCATATTGTTTTTAAGTACTATCTTCTATTTACCTCTGCTAAGCCCATTCTCTTGTTTAAATATATTTTTCACGCAATGTTAGTCCGGTCCCCTTTCGCTTAAGAGTAGCACACACGTATATCGTCGGTGCGCAAGCAAAATGACGTAACTACATATCTAATAAAGGTGTAGTTACAACATTTTGCTTGCGCACCGACGATATGCTTATAACTTTCACAAAATGGCCGAACCATCTTTTTAACTGTACGCAAAAGCGCTACAAGAATGTTTTAATTCATTAAGCTTTTACCAGTTCTTACATAATCACACTTTTTAGCGCCCCAAGAAAAATAATTGGAAAAACAACGTAATAAATTACTACATTGTTTGCAAAAAGCAATTTCTTCATTTTCCATAATGCTCTCTACCCAGAAACTTGAAAAAAAAATACATTAGAAGTTCATAAAGTTTAAATTGTCATCTGCATCTTCTTTCGATATTGACCAGTCTAAAATTTGCTCGTGTGATAATAGGTTAAAGAAAGCGCTGCGGTTCTGAGACAGTAATTATAAAACTTTTCGTACTCAATTTATCATTTACCAAAAACTTCGGATACTTTTCTGCTTATACCATGGTTGTTTAACCCTTTCCCAGACAGTGACACTTTTGAACACCCCTCAAAAACCAATCTGGAAAACATTGTGTAAAAGGAAGAAGTTGCTTGTAACAAGCAATGTCGTCATTTTACACAACGTTTTCTATCAAGAAAGATGAAAAAATCTAAAATTTATAAACTTAAAATTATCATCTGCGACTCCTTTCAATTTAGACCTGTCTTAATTTTTACCATCTTGTAATGGGTTAACGAAGATTAAAAAAAGATATCTTATGGCACTTACTGGCAGTTAAAGTTGAAAATAACGATTAGTTTAAATTTGAAAATTGAACTAATTCTCAGTTTAGAGCGAAAAAGTTTTATAATTTCGGGGTTTTACCTTAACCCATTACCATACGACAAAATCAGACAACAATAACAATTTGGTGAAATTTTGAAAAATCTTCATCTTTGGAGTAAGAAAATATTATTATAAGCATCTTTTGCATTTTCAAAAACGTTTTACGAAGCTGTTTTATGAAGGGGAGTCTGAAACCGGAATTGAGTGGGAATGGGTTGATACAGAAAACACTTTTGTATTTTCTCAAAGTTCTTAATCAAATTGAAACATTGTTTTTACAATTTTAACCCTTCCCTTCTTTTTCTACACTAGTTTATTCCACATAGGGTGATTTCATTTCAAATTGCACCCAATTGTCGTTGTTGTCTGCAACCTATTTCAATTTGGACTAATAAAAAAAAAACAAAAACAAACAAACAAACAAAAAAAACGGGAAAGGGTTAAACACCTTATCAGAATTAAAGAAAATACAAACACAAAAAGAGAGAAAAAATACACATGTATATATATAATAATTCTTGAAGCAGGGCACTTTTAAGCACAATCGTGTTTGCATACAAACAGAAACATTGTTTCAGGCATCTATTAATGCTCAACCGAGAAATGCTTCGTCGTTGGGCGTGCAAAATGTCGTAACTACAGCTTGAATAAAGCCGCATTTACGAGATTTCGCACGCTCAACAACGACTTGTTTTATACACTCTCACTCCAGGAAAAGGTTTGTGATCCATTTTATAAACTTGGCAAGTACTCCAACCTGCTTTAGATTGTCCCTTAGTGATGTTTCCTCTTTTTCCCCATTCCCTGTAGGTTCGCAAGGTTTTGCAAATTCTTCTTTTGTTGGTTCATCGGTCTTTGCACCGATATTTCTCTCATTTACCTCATCACTTTTCTCTTTAATGATATTCTTTCTAAACTCTCCAGTCATTTTCCCAAGTTCCTCATCGATTGTTTTTGCATCCTTTCGAACGGTTGAGGCCGGGGTACATCGGTTTATCAAGGAGTTGAAGAAGTTTGCCCAACGAAAAGTGGAATTGGTGAAATGTTGGCCTTTATTTTCCTCAAACAGCTTGTCTACTTCTGATATCAAGTTCTGAACTTGCTTTTCTTTTTCATTCTTTGGTGCTTTGTTGTTGAAAACCTTTCTTCGACCTCCGCATTTATCCATGAATTCTTGTAGTTTTGTACTATTATTTTCGAAAAAGTCTTGAGGCATTTCATCTCCCCCAGTAAACAAGATTAAGGAATAATCGGCCACGTTTGATCCAAACCAGTTGAAGAACGTATCCCTGACTTTGACACATTCCTCGGTATACCTCCCTGCCCTTATCACGAAAATAATGGCGTGGAATCCCGGTGCGGTAAAGCCAAGGGCCCTGAAAAGCTCCCTACGAATGACGTCATGAGGAAACTCGGAGTCACAAAGGCCCGGAGTGTCAACCACGACAAGCTTTCGTCCAAATCTTTCTGTTGAACCCCACTGACATTCATTAGTAACAGCATTTTGTGTGCCTGCTGACTTAAATTCCTCTTTTCCAAGTATGGTATTTGCAGTTGCACTTTTACCGTCACCCGTCTTGCCGATCAGAAGGACGGTAATTTCTGTAGGTGTTGGGACTACGTGAGAAATAAAAGAAAAAAACTTTTAAACGGCACTTTATTTCTATCTTAAATCAAAGCGCTGAAAGCCTGAGATATGTATACAGGAGATATATGATCTGGGTAGAAAAAGTTTGATAGTCGGAATATCGGAGGTGCCACTTTCTACCCAAATATACTGTCGATTATGCGCAGATCTGCGAATTAGTGCGCTAGGGACACAACTAGCCCGCAATAATTTTCATCCTGTTGAGGTATTGTAACGATATATTTACTTTTATATATCGTTACATATTTTTCACCCGATCAAAATGCTTTGAATGGATCTGATAAAGGCCACCAAGGGATCCTTCCTGTGAATTTTGGTTGAGTTTGGTTGAATTATGTTCAGTACTTTCTGAGAAGAAGATTTTTAAAGTAAAAGTCGACGGACGGACGGACGGACGACGGACACCACATCATGACAAAAGTTCGTTGGCTTTCAGCCAGTGGAGCTAGCGAGAGAGAGAGCTAGAGAGAGAGAGAGATGGGTAGCCAGGTTCGAACTAGGAGGCTCTTGCGTGCGATGTGAGTATTCTACCACACAGACCAATTTCGTTATGTAAATATGCGCTTTATAATCTCCAGATAAAGAGGGCGAGCGAGGGCGGGCGGTCGTTTACCATGTTAACATGATTACGTACACCTCTCAAAAGCGGTATGTAGACGTTGCATCATTTGGGTAGAATTCGGATTTAAAAATATATAGACACAAAGTCCGAACACGACCAAACTGTTTTCAGACATGGCGAATATGATCCTATGAATGACCAATTAATTTTCAGACAAAACATTCCAATCGTGCGTAAAACCGACAGCTTCGCTTATCAGCTTTATACAGCAACTTCGTCTAACCGGACCGTTTTAACATTGTTACTCTAGAATAAGTAACATTATTTTGGTATGAAGCAAACACCTTATTTTTTCTTAACAAATTCAGAACACTCACACGAAAGTACTGTACATCGAGCCGACAGATTTCAATGAGTCATATCTCGCTTTCGTCCTTATGGTCAGATCCGATCAACTTTTCAAGTGACAGAAGATCACATTGATTGCGGTAGATGTTTTTACATTATGTATTCACATTAAACTCTGCATGGATTTGAATTTTTAGCATTGTAACTTTAGCCTCAGATTGCTTACGCAATCTCAGGCTAAAAACTGTTTCTATTCCGATTTTAAAATGGGGTTTGGTTGATAATGCGTAGAACAATCATTCTAGTTTAAACATTCAATAAAACTGCATAGAAAATATCCGAAAAAAAAAGAGGCATGGAATTCGCAATTTTTCCAAATTCAAAAGTAACATTGCAGGTTGGGTAGTTTTCGACGAATCGGCTTTTTTTGAAAGGCATTACAGAATTGTATTTTTTTGTCCATGAATTAACCAGTTTCAAAAACAACCCATCCAAACCACGAATTTTGGTTATTACATTTTGAAGATAATATTGCGAATTTTTTACCTTTTAAAAGGAGGGTTAGTGTCTTCTTCGCTTTTTTGCTCTCTTTCTCTGATAGAAACCAACTGAATTTTCATGCCGACATATCCGGCAGTTTTTTTCGTCTGTTTCATGTTTGCATTTACTTTACAATCGAGTGGTATTAACCCATTACCACTCAATGACGCCTTTTGACGCCTTTCAAGAAATATCAATGGGAAAACATTGTGCAAAATGAAGAAATTGCTTGCACCAAGCAATTTCTTCATTTTCCACAATGTTTTCTACCCAAACAGACTAAAAAAAAAAAAAAAAAAAAAAATCCACCAAATTGAAATTTTCGTCTGCAGCTCCTTTCACTTTGAATCGGTCTAAAATTTTGTGGTACGGGGTATGTTAAATGTAGGAAAACATTTAAAAATCAAATGTCAATTTATAAGATTGCAGTAATCTGCAGGTCATTTAACCTATTACCACATGAATTTTTTTAAACTGGTCCAAATTGAAAGAAGTTGCAGACAATTTTACGGTGATGAATTGTAAAAAAAATCTTTGTCATTTGGGACAGAAATCATTGAGGATAATGAAAATTTTCTCAGTCAAAATAAATTTCTTCATTTTTACACAATGTTTTCAAAGTTTATTTCTTGGGTTGCGTAAAAAAAGATTGTGTAGGAACGGGTAAAGACAAATCATTGTCGGGTAAAAATTCTTACCAGTGACGAAAATATTATGTGAACTAACGTCTTTCCTTGAAAACGATGTACTTGAATGATTGCTCACTGGTCGAAGAAAAGTTAGTGAAATACTATTCTTGTCCTAGAAGGTTACAGAAAGGTCAGGGAAATTTGAAAATCATCATTTAGAATAACACATTTAAAAAGGTCAGGAAATTCTTTGTTTCGAAGGGAATGTTACCCTCATTAGTCTTTTCGAATTATTCATAGTAATTTTTGATTTATTAGATATATAACGTTACTTTCAACATTATTTCAGTTATATCGTGGCGGCTTTTGACATAACCGTGCTTTACTGTGATTTCTCACCTTTGGAACTACAACATTCTATCCAAGGTTCCAGCTGCTCATGCGATTTTGGCGCACTCCTTATTACACTCTAATTGGTGAGAGACAACTCGTCGGTGCGCGAGCAAAATGTCGAAACTACAGCTTTATTAAAGCTGTAGTTACGAAATTTTGCTCACGCACCGACGAAATGACGCCTACCGCTATGATATTTTTTTCGAATGTCGGATAGAATGTTAGATCGAACTTACGACCCGAGGATTAAGAGCATAGCGCGTTACCGACAGAGCTAACCGGGCCTGGATTGATCCATCTGATACACAGTGACAGCCACCATCAGCCATAGCATAGCGCGTTACCGACAGAGCTAACCGGGCCTGGATTGATCCATCTGATACACAGTGACAGCCACCATCAGCCATAGCATAGCGCGTTACCGACAGAGCTAACCGGGCCTGGATTGATCCATCTGATACACAGTGACAGCCACCATCAGCCATAGCATAGCGCGTTACCGACAGAGCTAACCGGACCTGGATTGATCCATCTGATACACAGTGACAGCCACCATCAGCCATAGCATAGCGCGTTACCGACAGAGCTAACCGGGCCTGGATTGATCCATCTGATACACAGTGACAGCCACCATCAGCCATAGCATAGCGCGTTACCGACAGAGCTAACCGGGCCTGGATTGATCCATCTGATACACAGTGACAGCCACCATCAGCCATAGCATAGCGCGTTACCGACAGAGCTAACCGGGCCTGGATTGATCCATCTGATACACAGTGACAGCCACCATCAGCCATAGCATAGCGCGTTACCGACAGAGCTAACCGGGCTTGGTTTGATCCATCTGATACACAGTGACAGCCACCATCAGCCATAGCATAGCGCGTTACCGACAGAGCTAACCGGGCCTGGATTGATCCATCTGATACACAGTGACAGCCACCATCAGCCATAGCATAGCGCGTTACCGACAGAGCTAACCGGGCCTGGATTGATCCATCTGATACACAGTGACAGCCACCATCAGCCATAGCATAGCGCGTTACCGACAGAGCTAACCGGGCCTGGATTGATCCATCTGATACACAGTGACAGCCACCACCAGCCATAGCATAGCGCGTTACCGACAGAGCTAACCGGGCCTGGATTGATCCATCTGATACACAGTGACAGCCATCATCAGCCATAGCATAGCGCGTTACCGACAGAGCTAATCGGGCCTGGATTGATCCATCTGATACACAGTGACAGCCATCATCAGCCATAGCATAGCGCGTTACCGACAGAGCTAACCGGGCCTGGATTGATCCATCTGATACACAGTGACAGCCACCATCAGCCATAGCATAGCGCGTTACCGACAGAGCTAACCGGGCCTGGATTGATCCATCTGATACACAGTGACAGCCACCACCAGCCATAGCATAGCGCGTTACCGACAGAGCTAACCGGGCCTGGATTGATCAATCTGATACACAGTGACAGCCACCATCAGCCATAGCATAGCGCGTTACCGACAGAGCTAACCGGGCCTGGATTGATCCATCTGATACACAGTGACAGCCACCATCAGCCATAGCATAGCGCGTTACCGACAGAGCTAACCGGGCCTAGATTGATCCATCTGATACACAGTGACAGCCACCATCAGCCATAGCATAGCGCATTACCGACAGAGCTAACCGGGCCTGGTTTGATCCATCTGATACACAGTGACAGCCACCATCAGCCATAGCATAGCGCGTTACCGACAGAGCTAACCGGGCCTGGATTGATCCATCTGATACACAGTGACAGCCACCATCAGCCATAGCATAGCGCGTTACCGACAGAGCTAACCGGGCCTAGATTGATCCATCTGATACACAGTGACAGCCACCATCAGCCATAGCATAGCGCATTACCGACAGAGCTAACCGGGCCTGGTTTGATCCATCTGATACACAGTGACAGCCACCACCAGCCATAGCATAGCGCGTTACCGACAGAGCTAACCGGGCCTGGATTGATCCATCTGATACACAGTGACAGCCACCACCAGCCATAGCATAGCGCGTTACCGACAGAGCTAACCGGGCCTGGATTGATCCATCTGATACACAGTGACAGCCACCATCAGCCATAGCATTGCGCGTTACCGACAGAGCTAACCGGGCCTAGATTGATCCATCTGATACACAGTGACAGCCACCATCAGCCATAGCATAGCGCGTTACCGACAGAGCTAACCGGGCCTAGATTGATCCATCTGATACACAGTGACAGCCACCATCAGCCATAGCATAACGCGTTACCGACAGAGCTAACCGGGCCTGGATTGATCCATCTGATACACAGTGACAGCCACCATCAGCCATAGCATAGCGCGTTACCGACAGAGCTAACCGGGCCTGGATTGATCCATCTGATACACAGTGACAGCCACCATCAGCCATAGCATAGCGCGTTACCGACAGAGCTAACCGGGCCTGGATTGATCCATCTGATACACAGTGACAGCCACCATCAGCCATAGCATAGCGCGTTACCGACAGAGCTAACCGGGCCTGGATTGATCCATCTGATACACAGTGACAGCAACCACCAGCCATAGCATAGCGCGTTACCGACAGAGCTAACCGGGCCTGGATTGATCCATCTGATACACAGTGACAGCCATCATCAGCCATAGCATAGCGCGTTACCGACAGAGCTAACCGGGCCTGGATTGATCCATCTGATACACAGTGACAGCCACCATCAGCCATAGCATAGCGCGTTACCGACAGAGCTAACCGGGCCTGGATTGATCCATCTGATACACAGTGACAGCCACCATCAGCCATAGCATAGCGCGTTACCGACAGAGCTAACCGGGCCTGGATTGATCCATCTGATACACAGTGACAGCCACCATCAGCCATAGCATAGCGCGTTACCGACAGAGCTAACCGGGCCTAGATTGATCCATCTGATACACAGTGACAGCCACCATCAGCCATAGCATAGCGCGTTACCGACAGAGCTAACCGGGCCTAGATTGATCCATCTGATACACAGTGACAGCCACCATCAGCCATAGCATAGCGCGTTACCGACAGAGCTAACCGGGCCTGGATTGATCCATCTGATACACAGTGACAGCCACCATCAGCCATAGCATAGCGCGTTACCGACAGAGCTAACCGGGCCTGGATTGATCCATCTGATACACAGTGACAGCCACCATCAGCCATAGCATAGCGCGTTACCGACAGAGCTAACCGGGCCTGGATTGATCCATCTGATACACAGTGACAGCCACCATCAGCCATAGCATAGCGCGTTACCGACAGAGCTAACCGGACCTGGATTGATCCATCTGATACACAGTGACAGCCACCATCAGCCATAGCATAGCGCGTTACCGACAGAGCTAACCGGGCTTGGTTTGATCCATCTGATACACAGTGACAGCCACCATCAGCCATAGCATAGCGCGTTACCGACAGAGCTAACCGGGCCTGGATTGATCCATCTGATACACAGTGACAGCCACCATCAGCCATAGCATAGCGCGTTACCGACAGAGCTAACCGGGCCTGGATTGATCCATCTGATACACAGTGACATCCACCATCAGCCATAGCATTGCGCGTTACCGACAGAGCTAACCGGGCCTGGATTGATCCATCTGATACACAGTGACAGCCACCATCAGCCATAGCATAGCGCGTTACCGACAGAGCTAACCGGGCTTGGTTTGATCCATCTGATACACAGTGACAGCCACCATCAGCCATAGCATAGCGCGTTACCGACAGAGCTAACCGGGCTTGGTTTGATCCATCTGATACACAGTGACAGCCACCATCAGCCATAGCATAGCGCGTTACCGACAGAGCTAACCGGGCTTGGTTTGATCCATCTGATACACAGTGACATCCACCATCAGCCATAGCATAGCGCGTTACCGACAGAGCTAACCGGGCTTGGTTTGATCCATCTGATACACAGTGACAGCCACCATCAGCCATAGCATAGCGCGTTACCGACAGAGCTAACCGGGCCTGGATTGATCCATCTGATACACAGTGACAGCCACCATCAGCCATAGCATAGCGCGTTACCGACAGAGCTAACCGGGCCTGGATTGATCCATCTGATACACAGTGACAGCCACCATCAGCCATAGCATAGCGCGTTACCGACAGAGCTAACCGGGCCTGGATTGATCCATCTGATACACAGTGACAGCCACCATCAGCCATAGCATAGCGCGTTACCGACAGAGCTAACCGGGCTTGGTTTGATCCATCTGATACACAGTGACAGCCACCATCAGCCATAGCATAGCGCGTTACCGACAGAGCTAACCGGGCTTGGATTGATCCATCTGATACACAGTGACAGCCACCATCAGCCATAGCATAGCGCGTTACCGACAGAGCTAACCGGGCCTGGATTGATCCATCTGATACACAGTGACAGCCACCATCAGCCATAGCATAGCGCGTTACCGACAGAGCTAACCGGGCCTGGATTGATCCATCTGATACACAGTGACAGCCACCACCAGCCATAGCATAGCGCGTTACCGACAGAGCTAACCGGGCCTGGATTGATCCATCTGATACACAGTGACAGCCATCATCAGCCATAGCATAGCGCGTTACCGACAGAGCTAATCGGGCCTGGATTGATCCATCTGATACACAGTGACAGCCATCATCAGCCATAGCATAGCGCGTTACCGACAGAGCTAACCGGGCCTGGATTGATCCATCTGATACACAGTGACAGCCACCATCAGCCATAGCATAGCGCGTTACCGACAGAGCTAACCGGGCCTGGATTGATCCATCTGATACACAGTGACAGCCACCACCAGCCATAGCATAGCGCGTTACCGACAGAGCTAACCGGGCCTGGATTGATCAATCTGATACACAGTGACAGCCACCATCAGCCATAGCATAGCGCGTTACCGACAGAGCTAACCGGGCCTGGATTGATCCATCTGATACACAGTGACAGCCACCACCAGCCATAGCATAGCGCGTTACCGACAGAGCTAACCGGGCCTGGATTGATCCATCTGATACACAGTGACAGCCACCATCAGCCATAGCATAGCGCGTTACCGACAGAGCTAACCGGGCCTGGATTGATCCATCTGATACACAGTGACAGCCACCACCAGCCATAGCATAGCGCGTTACCGACAGAGCTAACCGGACCTGGATTGATCCATCTGATACACAGTGACAGCCACCATCAGCCATAGCATAGCGCGTTACCGACAGAGCTAACCGGGCCTGGATTGATCCATCTGATACACAGTGACAGCCACCATCAGCCATAGCATAGCGCGTTACCGACAGAGCTAACCGGGCCTGGATTGATCCATCTGATACACAGTGACAGCCACCATCAGCCATAGCATAGCGCGTTACCGACAGAGCTAACCGGGCCTAGATTGATCCATCTGATACACAGTGACAGCCACCATCAGCCATAGCATAGCGCATTACCGACAGAGCTAACCGGGCCTGGTTTGATCCATCTGATACACAGTGACAGCCACCATCAGCCATAGCATAGCGCGTTACCGACAGAGCTAACCGGGCCTGGATTGATCCATCTGATACACAGTGACAGCCACCATCAGCCATAGCATAGCGCGTTACCGACAGAGCTAACCGGGCCTGGATTGATCCATCTGATACACAGTGACAGCCACCATCAGCCATAGCATAGCGCATTACCGACAGAGCTAACCGGGCCTGGTTTGATCCATCTGATACACAGTGACAGCCACCACCAGCCATAGCATAGCGCGTTACCGACAGAGCTAACCGGGCCTGGATTGATCCATCTGATACACAGTGACAGCCACCACCAGCCATAGCATAGCGCGTTACCGACAGAGCTAACCGGACCTGGATTGATCCATCTGATACACAGTGACAGCCACCATCAGCCATAGCATTGCGCGTTACCGACAGAGCTAACCGGGCCTAGATTGATCCATCTGATACACAGTGACAGCCACCATCAGCCATAGCATTTTAGAATGATTCAATTCTTATTTTAGTCTTTCACTGATTTTTTCATTATTTCATGAACATATTTTTGCTTGCTTACAAAATAGAGCCAAAGAATTTCACACAGAACTAGAAAATTCAGTTTCTTCTAATGTGTGTTTTCACTTTGCAAACAAAACTGACTCATAGGCATTGTTTCTCTCTTAAACAGAGACTCAAGTTAGAGATGAGTTCACAAATACATCAACAAAATATGCTTTTTAATGAGATACAATGACAAACACATCCATGCCTTTTTAGGAGAACTGCAATAGTCACTTGTTTTTCCTTAACTTTCTTAAAAATTTCTACATCTGATTCTGAAATTCCCTGACTTTTCCTCGACTTTGCCATATTTTCTAATTCCCCTAACTAATTTCAAAATTCCCTGACTTTTCCCTGAGCTTGAATTTTTTCGTTTTCCCTGACATTTCCCTCGCCGTGGGAAAAGTTTAATAACACTCCATTTAAGGACTCAAATCTAGTTGCTTTTGGCTTCGGAACGTTTGTTTGTTTGTTTTAAATGGGATTTAACGCCGGTTTTAACAACTTTTCAGTTATATCGCGGCGGCCGAAGCACCTTACAATTGATTCCTGGTATTTCTCGCACCAGTACCGCCATTACATCCTTTCCTAGCCTCCAGCTGCTATATAGGTTTAGAGACAAAATGTCGGAAAGGATATGTGCCGCCGTCGGGCATCGAAACCATGATACCCCATGATTGAAGATTGGAAGTTTGATGCGCTACAAACTGTGCTATAGCGGCGGCGTTTCGGAGCGTAGGTAAACTTTTATTGCGGGTTCGTTTGAAATGCTATACCTATATATATCTCTATATAAAACATGTACATGTATTCACTTACCAGCCATTCGCTTGGGTTTCACCTCTCTATCTTTACTCAGTGCTGAAAAAAACCCACATTATTTTTAAGTCTTTTCGTTGGATTATCGAGCTTTCTATGTGAATAAACACTTGATAATATAGCTGTCATTCAAAGAATCAATCGAGCAATCAAATAATTTATTGATTCCGGAAGTGAACGTTGAACTCCAACATCAGCCAACATTTATGCGAAACATTTTTGTTGGTTTAACGACTTAAACTTCGTAACTACAGCTTATTCAAGCTGAAGTTACGATGTTTGGGTCGCCAACAAACCATTTTACTTTTTTGTTGCATGTTTGTCATCGTTTTGCAAAATTACTTCTTTTGTTATCGAGGTGGCTCTTTCTGTCTGAGTCAGTTAAAGTGGCCAGCGAAATCAGTCGGCCGGGCCAGAGTTCCATCAATTAAACCTATTTTCGTCCATTTAGCGTCAGTGAACGTCATCTTGGCGGGACCAATGACTCCGATAATGTTGATGACGTCATCAGGCTGTCACCTAGTTCACGTGCAAAATGAGATCGATAAACTTCTCATTCCGTGAACAGCAAAAGCTATAATTCAACTCATGGTTCCGACATTTGTTAAAAGTTCGCTCAGTGATGAATAGACATTCCACTGAAATAAACACTTGTCCTCTGTTTACTTTCACATCTTTATTGTATTAACCAATCACCACACAACAAGAATTACGACCAGTCAAAGAAGATGCAGACAACAATTTTAAGATGATGAAATATTTAAAGTCTTTGTCTTTTCGGATAGAAAACATTGTGGATAATGAAGAAATTGCTTGTAACAAGCAATCACTTCATTATCCAAAATGTTTTCCTAAGCTTTTATATACAGGTGATTTTTAAAAGCGTCATTGTTTTGAAATGGGTTAAAAGTTTGACAAGTGGCATCTTGTATACAGCAAAAAAGACGTGGGCATCATTTGATGTGTGTCTGCGTGTGTGAAACTATTTTGTGTTTGTTCATGTAGAAGTCTGTCTTAGCCGATTTTTTTTCGTCAAGGAAAAGCTGCCAAATTTAGACGAGATAATTCAGTATGTTCGATGTTTTACAACTTTCAGAGGGTCTACCCAGTCTCTGCAATTCGATATGATTAAACTGTACTTTTCGTCTATCAAGATCCAAGCGCTTTGAATGGCTTTTTTTCACACTCTCCTGAACAGAACTTTGTGCATGCAACTAATTTTGTTTGCTCGCGCAAAAGAAGAGTGATGGAATTTTACTCATTACTAGTGAAATATTTGCTTTTTGTTGCTTGATGAAATCTTTAAATTATAAGAAGTGAACTACATATATTTTGGTTTTCATTAGGCCATGAACCTAACATATTAATCGCACTTATGTCTGATTCCGTCTAGTATTCGTACAGTGTGATAAAGAATTTAGGTTCTTACCCCAATAAAACAAAAATATTCCCTTCATTTATTTAATAATCTAAGGCTTGATTGAAATTATAAAACAACACTACTCTAATGAAAGCTATAAATTGGAGAATACTTTCTTTGATGTGACAGATTTATTTTTGCAGATCTAATCATTGTAAACGTCCTCATTTTTGTGCGCTGATAACATACTGAATATGCTTCCTCTTTCGATCAAATTGCGTTCTTTTCCTACCGATTACAACTGTCCTTGTCTGTCCTTGTCTTATTAGACACCGATCCCCGACGGCGGCACTCATCCTTTCCGACTATTTGTCTCTCACCAATGGGTCGATAATCGTAGACCTATGCGGGATAGCAGCTGGAGGCTAGGAAAGGATGTAATGGTAGTACTGGTGTGAGAAATACCAGGATTCCATTGTTAGGTGCTCCAGCCGCCGCGATATAACTGAAATATTGTTGAAAGCTGCGTAAAACCTCATTAAAAAAAAAACTTATTAGACACATGCGAAGTATGTGGACACAGAAAACGAATTAAATCGGGGGCGGTATCAAAACAAACGAAAGAATAGAGTAAGGTTTAAGCCCAAACTGATGCCATATAGTGTAAACAAGACTGCGACGAGCAAACCGTGTAAACTAAACAGAGTACGATGGCGAGAAGAAAAGAGTATGATCTTAAGAACGCGAGGTGGTGTTGTTGAGAACTCGAGAGTAAGATCTTGAGAATGCGGAAGTAGAATGTTAAGAACGCTGGAGTATGATGTTTAGAACTAGAGAGTAAGATGTAAAGAAAACGAGAGTATGATGATGAGAACGCGAAAGTATGATGTCGAGAACGCGAGAGTATGATGTTGAGAACGCGCAAATATACTGCTGAGAAAACCAGAGTATAATGTTGAAAACGTAAGCGTATGATGATGAGAAAATATAAGTATGATGATGAGAACGCGAACTTATGATGTTAATAGTATGTTGATGAAAACATAAGAGTACGTTGATGAAAACATGAGAGTATGAGCATGAGAACGTGCGAGTATGTTGATGAAATCGTAAGAGTATGAGGATGAAAACTTAAAAGTATCATAATGTAAACGTAAGAGTATGATAATGAGGATATAAGAGGAAGATGATGAGAACATGAGAGTACGATGATGAGAAAGTAAGAGTATAATGATGTTAACGTAAGGGTATTATGATGACAACGTCACAGTATGATGATGAAAACGTAAGGGTATTATGATGACAACGTCACAGTATGATGATGAAAACATAAGGGTATTGTGATGACAACGTCACAGTATGATGATGAAAACGTAAGTGCAGGATAATGAGAGCGTAAGAATATAATAATGTAAACGTAATAGTATGTTGATAAAAATGTAAGATTATGATAATGAAAACGTAAGAGTATCATAATGCAAATTAAGGATACGATGATGAAAACGTAATAGTATGATGATCTAAACGTAAGAATATGATGATGAGAACGCGTAGGTAGAATGGTGAAAACATAAGAGTTTGATGTTGAAACGCGAAAGTATGATGTGAGAGCATGACATCGAGAACATGAGAGTCGCATTCATGTTAAACGTACGTGTATTGTCTAATTTTATATTATATACGAGGGACGGCCAAAAAATATCAGGACTTTTGACTCGTTCTCGAAAACGATTCAACATTTAAAAAAACACCATCTTTCTAATCTTTTTCAAAATAAGCCCCACCTACGTCTACGCACTTTTGCCATCTTCGTTGTGAACTATGACGTAGACCTACGTTTTAAGTACTGTGTAACAGCAGATATCAATGCCGCCCTGTCCTTATATTTCTTTCCAGCAAGCAATTATTTTCAGTTCTGAAAACAAATAAAAGTCAGAGGGGGCGAGGTCTGAGTTGTAAGGAGTGAGACAAAAGTTGCCATAGTAAGAGTTGATAACCTCCACTATAGCTTCGGCGGTATGGAAGGGGGAGTTACGGTAAAGAAGGAGGACATTTTTCTGTGCTAACATTGGACGCATTTGCTTGAACATTTCTCTGAGACTTGTCAGAATTACCTCAGAATAATATTTGGCAGTAGCAGTTTGACCTTTGGCATGAAATGAGTAAGTATCATTCCTCGTGAATTCCAAATGGCAACCAGCAAGACTTTGCCAGCCGAAGGAGATAGCTTAAACTTTTCAGCGGGTGGGGAACCAGCTCGTTTCCGCTGCTTTGACTGAGCTTTCTCAGGTTGGGAATAATGAACCCACATCTAATCTCCAATGATAATGCGGTTCAAAAACTTATCTCCTCCACACTTAAACGACTTAAATGTCCTTTTGCATCGGTTACTCTGATTTCCTTTTGATCTGCGGACAGCTGTCTAGGCACCCATCTGACACTTACCTTTCTCATGCCTAGCTCTAGACTGGTACCACTGTCGACTTTAATAAAGCCGACAGGTATACACCGATTTTCGGTACATACACGGAAAGCCTGGCCCGTTAGGCTTTTTCCTTACTTAAATCGAAAACGAGGCTTACGCATGCGCAGCAAATGTTGAAATATTTGGATACGCCGCGGGATTTCCCTCCAATACGATAACATTCTTCCTTTTGTAGTTTAAAAGTAGTCAGTTTTAATGTTAAAACATTTCTCACATCAACAATCTAAATTGTGTGCGAGAAAAACCTAGGAATGCCATCCCTTTCATGCAAAATATATGATGAACACCGCGTTCATCTTCCGCCATATTGTTTACTAACAACCCATCACCCAATCAGATTCGATGTTTGGGTTTACGTCATAAAATGTCCATCAGCCAATCTCTTGATGCAGTCTTTTGGGATCTACCTGTTGGCTTTGTTAAAGTCGACGGTGGTACCGGTCTAGCCTAGGTCTTGGTGTAAAATTTTGTGTGCCGATGCCTTACCGGTGCTAAACTTGTTGGCTTCCTCCTCCAAAGTTACTCGACAATTTTTGTTGATAAAGGCTTTAACATTTTTTACCATTGTTGGGGTCATCGCCTCACCTGGCCGCCCTGTCCTAGGCTGGTGACAAACACTTGTTCTGCCTTCACGAAACTGAGAAACCCATTTGTAGAAGGTTGAACGTTATACATGTTTATTTTATCAGAAAAACGTTTTTTTAAGTCTCTGAAAGATGTGGCAGGGCTTTTCACCTTCTGCAACCAAAAACTTAATTACAGATCGTTGTTCCTCTAACAAAGAGCCAATGATAGCCGAAACAACTATTATATATCAGAGTGCAAAATACTGTGTAAACAGAACTATTATTGAAAATATACTGACCACGTTATTTGCGAATGAGTGTAGTTTTCACCAATATATAATGTGTGCATATAGCTGCACGAAAAGTCTGGTTATTTTCTGATCGTCCCTCGTATATTAAAAGTTGGTTATAAATTTAGTATTGTTGTTTTTGTCTAGTTCAAGTTAGATAATCCGAAATAATGTCCTATCAAAGGATGTTTTCGCACCAATTGTTTTTTAGACAATCGTATTTGATGTTCAATTAATGTTTTATGGGATTCTAAGATATTTAAATGTGACTATACAGCGAATCAAAACAACACCCTTGGATTATCAAGATTGCAATGAAACGAAAGAATACTGTATGGTTGTAAACGCAGTGTCACACGCCTATTTATTCATTTGGTTATTTGTTTTTCTTATTCTATTTATGATACTGATTATGGCTTATTGTAATGTCGCGTGCATATCATAGTAAAGTTTAGTCTATTCTCATAATAGTTTAAATCTGACAACTGAGCCTAGACCCAATTCTAAAATTTAGAAAAGTTTGGTGTATACAGGTCCCGAGCATAAATCTTGCCATTCGGTAAAATATTTTCTTTATATGCTCCCTTCTAAAGTGCCTTCCTATTGAAACTCACTAGTCAGTGATATATTTGTTAATAATTTAATCTTTAGTTTCGTCTATCATAATCGGGCGTTCTGATTGGTCGACGGAAATTATTCATAACTCCATGAACAAAATTTTGAGCACGCAGCAATTTTGTATGCTTCCGCACAAAATAGTCCCATACAAAAAGGTATCAAAATTTGTAAAGCTTTTGTTTTTTTCGCTCGATGCTATTAAATTATAAGAAATGAAGAGAACATTTTTTTGTTTTCATGGAGGTATGAACCGAAAAACCTAATCACACAATGTATGAATCCGCTTCGCGTATTCATACAGTGTTATTAGTTTTTTCGGTTCATACCTCAATGAAAAAAAAATAAATCTCTTCATCTCTTAATTATCTTGACCTATACCTGAATACATGACCCCGATTTTGACATGATATAGAGTTACCTATAACCTTTAACCAAATATGATCCTGAAATTGTTCGGAAGTTCCAGGAAAATCTTAAACTCGTCAGTTTAAATTGTCTTTCCGGCCTTGACCTTGAGTTGCGACAGTAGCTTCGCCAGTCAAAGTTGCGCAATGTTAAGATGTTGGATACCAACATACCAAATATTTGCCATGCAGCCAAAATACTTCTGTATATGAGGGGAAATCTTCAAACACGAACGGACAAAGGGATTGACGCACAGACGGACATATTGAATGGATTAAAGCAGAAAAAACAATATGTCGCCAAACTTTCGACACGGGGTTTAAAAAAGTTTTCTTTCTCCGATTTTGTTATAGATCTATTTCGATTATTTTGATATGAACAGTTTTAGTCCGTTATCAAGTTTCTTTTTCGGGTTTCCCTTCGTCTTCGTTAAAAATCCTGTATTCTGATTGGACAATAATTCTGTCCCATACCTCCCTACCCCCACCCCTAAAAAAAGAGGACCCCCACCCCCCCAAAAAAAAAGGAACATTTTGAATACTTGGACACAAAGTATAGTTAAACTGTCTCAAAATGGTAAATCGAATGCTCTCTTATGATTTAGTATCAAAACAAAATATATTCTCCTAGGTTGGATTGCATCAATTTTGCGCTCTTATATAAAAATCATTCACATGACTCGACTTTTGAATGCAGTACAGTGTCTCAACATCGCATGGACACTTACCTTACAGGATGAGATTTTTGCAATAAAAATACGGAAGGAAGGACGCACGCTAGGAAGGACACAGCGACGTTGCAATAGCCTTCTGGCTTTCAGTGGAGCTCGTGAGGAAGGGAACCAATCGAATTTGAAAATGAGAAAACACCAATAACAACAGTGATTGTGTGCGCCCTCGCGCGCGTTTGTGTGTGTAAGAGAGAGATAGAGAGGGAAGGAGAAAGAGGGGAGAGAGAAGAGAGAGAGAGATAGAGAGAGAGAAGGGGGAGGGAGGGAGAGAGTGATTAAAAGCTGCATGAGTTAATCTGGACTACATTTTTCAAAAGAATTAATATATGATAAAGATTGCACTCATGATATATACTACGTGAAAAAATCGATCAAGATCAGGCTACACAACCCCCGCAGTCTGGTCAGGACTAATACTACGTCTAATACATGCGTATTAGGCCTTACCTCCCACCTTTGACGGAAGCCATGTCTATCTTGAAAATATTAGATTTAATATTAACACTCCAGTCAAAACTAATCTGCTTTTGCACAGTAGTCCAATGTCATGAGATTGAATTCACAGAATAATACCTTATGGGATTTTAGTTGTGTATCTTTTCATCGAATGGCGGAAGAAAAATACTTGAAAACGTTATACTCTTATCTTGAAGTCCAATCTATTTGTGAATTGTCATGAGAAAAGAAACATGTTAAAATATACAATTTACGTCCATGAAAAGGAAAAATAATAGATAGATAGATAGATAGATAGATAGATAGATAGATAGATAGATAGATAGATAGATAGATAGATAGATAGATAGATAGATAGATAGATAGATAGATAGATAGATAGATAGATAGGGCCTTTCATTAAGAAATATCAACTTGAGAAAAGTATACCCGAAGTAAGCCTGCACAAACCGCGCAATCTGACAGATTTGCGTTCTTCGTAGATTGGTTCTTTTCCTGGGACGGGGCAGATCTGACATTTTATCGATTTTACAGATACAAGACATTAGTCATGCAATTTCTACCTGTAGTTTAATCCAAACGGGTAGACTCGCTGAAAAGAGATCTCCTACGCAGTGCGAATACTATCGATTCACCCACTATCGCCCACTGAACTCCGACAGGATGACCGACCCAGAAATTGAACGGTGTTATTTTGCGAAATTTATTGTCAGTAAAACGTAATAAAAAATAGAATTGTCGTAACTAACGCTTGAATAATTTGTAGTTATGACGTTTAATTAAGCTTTACACAAATGTCTAAATATTGATTTGATTAGTCGTTTTTTTTATTATCGACGCGATAGATTAATTGACCTCTGTTGGACTGTATCTATTTTTCAAATATTTTTTCCGGAATCCCTACAGAAGAAAGGCCCCTTTCAACTTGACATGTCAAATTTTAAGCGCCCCAGGGTGCTATTCCTTGACCGATTCTAGTTTTGCCTTATGTTAATATGTCACCCGAAATTCCAGACTCTTTCTAAAATGTAAAAGGTCGGGGCTTTTTTAACTATAAAAACAGCTTAAGTTAACAGACAGAATTTTGAAGTCTTCTCAAAGATCAATAACTGCAAACTGCCACTGGAGACTTAATCACTAAATTCATCGAATGCCTACGCCCTAATATGTAGTTCTTATGTATTTCAGGAATATCGTAAACTCTGCCTGCAAGTTAATCTCCTATGGTTTGAGCATATCGTATTCAAAATGAGTCTGATCGAAGTCTTCACTACGCGTACTGCTTTGTATGGCCACATTAATTAACTTAATTCAAATTGTAGAGAACCCCTTCAAAACCCATTTCTACTCATTCCCACTTCTACTCATCTCAAGAAAAAAGTTTGGAAAATATTGTGGACAATGAAGAAGTTGCTTGTAACATACAATTTCTTTCATGTACACAATGATATTTACCATACAAGGCAAATGTTTTCTAAATTCCACTAACTTGAAATTGTCGTTTGCTTGAACAAGTCTACGAATTTGTCGTGTTGTAATTGGTTAACTCCTGGGTTACTTTAACCATGATAACCTTTGACAAAGAAGGTTACTTAAAACAAAACCATGCTTTACTAGCTTGCAGTACTTTCAGTCCTTTGATTTGTAATCGTATAGGAAAAATCAAAGTGCACTGTTCAAGAGGCGCTAATCTAACTGTATACTGTTGCCGGGACAATAAACTGATGAATTATACGATTGTCGTCCTTGAAAGTATACCACCTTCTTAATGAATCCATTTAGAATTTACGCGCAACTCACGGCTATGACAAACACTGCCCAAAAAGCATGCTTCGGCAAGATTTTAATGAAGAAGATCATAGATAAGGACGTATGAACAGCATATTGTTATCCGATTACCAAAATGTCGTTACTCAAACTTATTCACACTATAGTTATGATTTTAATTTGGTCGCTCATGTACGAACTGAAGTACAAAAGTGATTTTACCTCCTTTAAGGGATATATGTTGTAAAATGTTTTACTGTTGCCGTGAAAAACTATTAATATCTATGATGATAATGATAATAATTTAATTGTTAGTTTCGTCTATCAAAAACGAGCGATTTGATTGGTCGAAAATTTTAATTCATACCTCCATTAACAAAATTTTGGGCTCGCAGCCATTTTATATGCTTCCGCACAAAATAGTTCCATACAAAAATGTATCAAAATTTGTATAGTTGTTGCATTTTTCGCTCGATGTTATTAAATTATAAGAAATGAAGAGAATGATTTTTGTTTTCATGGAGGTATGAACCGAAAAACCTAATCACACAATGTATGAATCCGTTGAATGGCCATTTTCATCAAGAAAATCTGAAAAGAAAAAAAGATTTTATAACATGGCTGGCCTGCACATTACCTGTAAGCTAATAAGGATCGACGCTCTTTGTATTCCCTTTTTCACAAAAATTTTCATTAGTTTAAGGGAGATAACTAATAGACTCGTAGTGAACATTAACGAATTTCGTTTTACGTCCCTTGAAATTCGATTCCTTTTCAGGAACTTCAAATTTAACTGATGTTCAAAATGTAATCGATACATGATTGATTACATCACGCTTTTATTAATATCACAACAGAAACAACTCCGACAACAATTAAGAGATTAAGATAATATTTTCTGTTTGCATGGAGGTATGAACCGAAAAAACTAATAACACTGTATGAATACGAGAATCGCATTCATACATAAGTGTGATTAGGTTTTTCGGTTCATACCTCTATGAAAACAAAAATATTCTGTTCATTTCTTACAATTTAAAAGCATCGAGCGAAAAAAGAAAATACCTTACAAATTTTGATACCTTTACGTAAGGGACTATTTTATGCGGAAGCATACAATATCACTGCATGCTCAAAATTTTGTTCATAGAGTTATGAATAATTTTTCGACCAAATCAACGTTCGTTTTTGATAGACGGAACTAAAAATAAAATTATTAGATAATGATTGATAACTTGAGGGGGGAGAGAGAGAGGGGAGAGAGAGGGGGAGAGAAAGGGGGGAGAGAGAGGGGGGAGAGAGAGGGGAAGAGAGAGAGAGAGAGAGAGAGAGAGAGAGAGAGAGAGAGAGAGAGAGAGAGAGAGGGATGCTGTAGCCGTAAATGTTGGGACATATAATACATCTTTGACCCACGTTCTTGGGACATGATATGGGAAGTTGGGACAAAACTACTGTCCCAACATCAACGGTGCTCATTTGAAGCAAATTAGATCAAAATACATTTTCCCAAAGTTACGGGTTATTGGGACATGTGTCCTCACGAAATCGATTCGCACTCTCTTCACCAGTTTTGCATCTTATTCTACATCCGAACCCCGCCGAGACGATGACGTCATATATTTGTTAAAGCGGATCTACACACAGGAAGTGTGAAAACTGGAGTATGGCTTTCTGCAGGCGTAAGTAAACTCCGATTATTCCGTTGATTAAATTAAACGAATGGACGGTCTAGAATGTTACCAAATATTTTTATTGCAATATTTTTGATTTTGATATAGATTCTAGTTTGGCGGTTCCCGGACAATTTATTCAGTAGAGCTAGAGCAATTTTGGACATATGCATGTGGACTTTTTTCCCGCCAAATGAACTTTCGATGAAAGTTTCATCATTCATGAATATATACTCTTCACCTCAATTATCATGCATGTAAGGAACCCGGGGTTCAGTATCAATCAAAAGATATTTTTATCAGATGAAATAGTTTTTATATATCTTACAGACATTAGATGTATCTTTCAGTAAATTTTTGTCCAGTTCTATTCTAAACTTCAACATGAAATTTATGTTGAAAGTTGCTTAGTTGATCCAGGGTTTTCGTTTGACCCGAGACCTCGGTTTTTGACGCACAGAAATTCAAAAAGAGCAATTTTGACGCTCGAAAATTTGTCACTGCGCGTCATTTTTACTCTTCAAAACTAGCAGCCATGCGTCAAGGGTCATCATAAGTGTGCCAAAATTATTGGAAAATGGTTAATTGATTATGAAAATATACACTCCTATCAAGGATAAAACCAAGCTTGATTAGTAATTAACACTCCCAAGTGATAGACATGCATCGATGATCGTAATTGACAGGTAATTGATACCTGTGAAATTAATGATGAAACCCATTTTCAGAGTTTTAATCCTACTGAAATTTACTTATTTGCTATTTCTTTTATAAAAAACCTCACAAAATATAATCGAGAAGTAAAATGAAACCAAAGAAAATGTTGCCCAAGAAATGTTATTGGTTTTCATGCATAAAATCGGCACTTCTTTTTACGAAAAAATTTGATCCTCTTAGTACTCTTGAGATTTTCTAAAACTGATTCAAACAAGTAATATATGTATTTCAATCTGAGACAGAGCTTATTCTAAGGCACCATTGCCAAAAAAAAAAAAAACTAAAAAAAACTTTTAAGGCACCTTTGCTAAAAACAATAAATAAATAAGCACTTCTAAGGCACCATTGCAAAAAAAAAGTTAAAACCTTTTTTTTTTCTAAATTACTGGGGGGGGGGGGGTGCATAGTGCATTTTGACTCTTGGGATTTCAAATTTGACTCTTGGAAATTTTGGCCCAAGGGTCAATGACTCTTGACTTTTGGGATCTAATGAAAACCCTGTCGATCCTACAGAAATTTTGGGTTGATGCTGAATTTATCATGCATCTTACAAAAGAGAGTGTCCATGGCAACAAAAAAGAAGCAAAATTATTCTTTTAACTTTTGTCATCCATCTTTGCCTTTAAACAATTAATCTTGTAGGTTTATTTTATATAATGTCAAGTTTGGAATTATGTAAACTCATGCTAAATCTATCCCCTGTCCCCCATTTTGTGAAATTTATTATTTGGGTCAACAATTTTGCATCTTGTTGGGTTTAAGTTAAGTGTGCTTTATGGTATGAGCGATTCTCATGGCACTGGATATGGCTGCTGAAAACTAAACATCCTTTGAAAAAATAAGGCCACCACAGTTCACCGAGGCTCCCTAGGGGCCATGCACGATAACATGTGTATGCATGGTAATTGAGTTTTGACAATATATCATGGTGTACATTGATAAAATTGATTATTGTCGGAGTTGGAACCATCGGTGCCTATTTTGGCGAGTAATAACGCCGACGTCACGATCTTAGTATTTTGTTTAGAGTTTATGTTCTATTCATTAGGGCCAGTATCCTTTCTGACATTTGACAAAAGTCATTTGTCCCAACTAAAATTTAGTTAAGTATAGTCAATTTTCAAAAGAACATTTAGCTATGTTCCAAATTGGAAAAAAATTGAGTGTCCCTGAAAACTCCGGAAAGTAATTAGTCATCAGGATCCCGGCGCAGAGTTGGCTTCGCCTTCTGATATCAGAACATCTTTCTTAGATAACAGAAATTATTTTCAGGGTTCCCACGCTTCAGGGAAAAGTCGGGGGAAAACGGAATTACAGTCAGGGAAATGTCAGGGAATTTTGATGAGTGTCAGGGAAATTTGAAAAATAGGGCAAAAGTCAGGGAAAAATTTCAGGGAATTTTGAAGACTGTCAGGGAATTCTGCTCATAAAGAAGGATTACCAAACACAGTCAAATAATGCTATAATATGGACTCAGATTGCATCTTCTAGCACCCTTGATGCTAAAATTTTGTCGGGGGAGGCCACCCAAACCCCCCACCCAACTTCCCAAACTTCTTGTGCTCTCCCCCACTCACGGTCAAAGGCACCAGTACATGCTTTAGGGACACTTAAAAAACTGGTTACACCCCAGGATCAAAAGGGATTTATTTGACAATCTTCACCAAAAGTGTAATGCCCAGAGCTTGGGAGTTTTGTTTGACTGTCTTGTAGATCTTTACCACCAGTAGCGGATCCAGAATCTGTTCAAGTAGGGATTGAATCACTTTAAAATGAGGTTTCTAAATAGGCCAATTTCAACAAAATTTGTTATCTATTGACTAAATGATGAATTAAACCTTTCCTGATCAAATAAGGGATTTTACATTCCGGTGACTTTATACTCAAGAAAACATTGTGGAAAAAGGAGAATTTGCTTGTTACAAGCAATTTCTTCTTTTTTCACAATGTTTTCTCAAGTATAAAGTATTTTCTACCACCTAGGATGGTTTCATTTCAAATGACATCCAGTTTTCCATTGCTCTGCAGACTCCCAGAATTTGGGGAGAAGTCACTTCTCACTAGTCTGAGAATTGGGAGAAGTTTTTCAAAATGGGGAGAAATGGCGAGACTTTCTGGAGAAGAAGATCGCGTCAAAAATTAAGTTTTTGCGAGTATTCCTTAATTATTATCAGAAAATAGAATAGCTTTACAACCAAGTGCAATGCAATAAACATAGAAAATTCCAGGTTGCCCATTCACATACTGCAGTACGTAATTCACGTACAATTACGTTGGTTCACATACAAATCTTTCACCAAGACGTGCATGAACACACAGAAAAATAAATGAACGTAGAAACAAAAATGCCATTACGTGTGTGTGCATTTAAAATTATTAGTGTACAAAACGAGAAACTCTATGTGCGTATTTTTCCCGAAAAACCCAAAAGATTGCAAGCAAAGAAGACAAAATCGCATCGGGAGCAAGTGATTATCCTTTCATTCGACGGAAACCATCGCTTCTTTCTGGCCTGTTTTCTACATAGAGATTAGGGGAACCAGCAGTTTGAAAAGTTCGTATAATGCGGATCTTGATGGCCTGACCAGTTTGTTTTGAAATAAGTCCAAAGTTGCGCTATTTTGCAATCAAAACGCAAGATATTTACGTGTTTTGGGCGAGAAACTGACAATGATTCGCACTAAAGGATTTGATATTGAAATGAGTTTCTCTCGCAAGTTCCGTTGTATGTATAAGTCGGGTGTGACAAAATGGAGCCGTTTATTTAACGTTTTAGTTTTGTTTAAGCTACGTAATATGCTGTCTGCTAAAAGTCACAACAAAACCTACTCTATTTCTCCACAAATGGTGACTTTTTGACAGTGATAAGGCCAGTTGATATTTTTTGTACCAGAATTGTTTCAATACCAGAGTTTGAGCTAACAATGAGCTGACATGCCTGGTATGGTCTGCTCCAAAATTCCTTCCCCGCCCTCGTAAGTCACCAGTTAGAGTTGTTTAGCCATCACTCTCATATCCTATTCAGCCCTTCCCAAATCCAATTACTAAGAAAAGTGAGTTGTCAAAAATCGGCTTTGCTATCCTTTGCTCTAAATTTATCTGAAACTGGCAGATGACGTGTGGCACTAATTTACTGATTATAAAAAAGTAGATATAACTAAAACAATTTCATTTGGTAAAGGGTTCAGATTCGTATGCCGTATGGTGTACCCTTAACTCTGAAAGTAAAGGGTACACTGCAGAGTTCTGCCAAGGGCGCGCCATTGCGGGATCGGCGCAGAAAAATTACAGATGGCCCCTAAAAAAAATGTCCGGCGGGCCGACCGGCGCGTTAAAATTACGAACCGTGAACCGTAGGTACGAAGATACCTTGGGACGAACCAGCGGATGTTTGGGGTTTTATTTACTTCCGGCGTTTCCCTTGGTAATTCAGAGCGTTAATGTTGATTGAAAAGGTCACTCTGATTGGTTAACTGTGCACTGTAAATTCCGTTTTCGGTCATATAAGCCAATCAATAGCGTTATAATAAAAATAACAAATTTAAGTTTGACGTAACGAAAAATGCCTTCTGCATCATAACCTCGCTGTTTTGTGTCGCCGCAATGGCAGAAAAAAGAAAACAAAAACAATCTTAAGCTTCTTTAGTCAAAGAGAGCAAGAACTGGCGCCGATGATCGGCCAAACGATCCCGGGACTTCAAAATCAGCCGAATCTCAATCAGAATCCGGGCGCGAAACAGCTAAATCAAGCTACGAAAAACAGTTCCAGAATTTAATGGCTCTCGGACTTTTCGTGGCTATCTCATGATTCAAGAAAAGTTCTCTTTGTATTAAGCACAAGAAAATAACTCACCAACAGCTCAAAACTGTATCTTTAATTCAATATATTGTTTATATTTTGAAATGAGAAGAAAGCCCTCCAGATTTCTTCTCATTGGTTGGAATCACATATATCCGACCTCATAGTATAGTGGCCCCATGTTTTGGAAAAGTGGCCCCATATTATTGGCTTAGATGGGCCAGTGGCCCCCTAAGGTCAAAAGCTTGGCAGAACTCTGACACTGTACCCTCAGATTTTTCTTTGTACCCCCATTTCAAAACCTAAGGGGTACATGTACCCCCAAAATGAAAACCCAGTGGGCATGCTGAATTCTGCTTATCCTTTCAGACCTCAATAAAGATCTTATTCTTTTGAACAAATACTTTTGTATTTTTCTTTTTTTAGTTTTGAGAATTCAAGAGTGATTCTGATTTTTTTTTTATATTTTATAATAGATTCATATATGATAAAAAAAGTCAGCTAATATAAAAAAAATGCAAATAGTGTTTAGGCGGTCTGAATGAAATGAGTAGTGTTCCTATTTGAAGCAGAAAATGAGAAAAGATTTTATTGTAACAACATGTATTTAATCAAACCATTACCAGAAGAAATAAATTCAGACTGGTGCAAATTGAAAGAAGCTAAATAAGTCATTTCAAAGTGAGCTTAAATAAGAAAGAAGGTGCCAAAGAGGGTAGAAACATGTGGGGAAAGGATAAATTGCTTGCTGCAATCATTTCCTCCTTTTTCCACAGTTTCCCATAAAAACATTTCAAGATGTCAAAATAGGGGATCGTGTGGTAATGAGTTGAAGTCTGTCCACTTTACCTGATAACATATAAATGGATAAAAATCATTATTAATTGGTCAAAAAAGGTCCTCTGTGATTAAGTCAGTTATAGCGTATAAAGGGTAAGGGTTACTGCTGAGTACACAAAACCAGATTGTCTACATGCAGAGGTTTAAAGTTAACACAGGATAGATTTCAAATATTTAACAAAATTTTGACTTCTGGTAAATGACATGGCGTCCGTATATGTGGGCCATTATTCTCATTATGTGAAAGTAAGCAACAAATCTCGTAGACTGACGATGACTTAATTTACAGAAATAATCAAAACTTAAGAAGAGAAAGGATTTAAATACAGATTTCTGGTGCCGATAGTATACAAAGCATTGCCGAAACCAATCAGTGTAGGTGTGAATGAAGCGAGCATTTTGACTATTAGTTGCCATAACATACCCCTCTTTCTGATTATCTGCTGGCCTCGCGACTATCAATACACGCTTGAATTACGATCAAAGGGCTACCGACCGGCAGTTGTATAATTGCACATTGTCCCTACTTTTATAGCCACTGGGCCAGATTTGGTTATCACCTATCGTATCCAGGCAACATCCCCAAAATTCCAGGCGACTTCGACTTTGCTTTGATAAGCAAATCAGGCGAAGTTTATGAAACCAGGCGACTTTTTCGCCTAAGTCGCCCACTCTGCAGAGCCCTGGTTTTCATTGTCGTCTGCAACCTCTTTCATTTCGGACTAGTCTAAAATTTTCAAAAACGGGAAAGGGTTAAAATGATCCAAGGGGGGTTTGTTTGAGCTCCCGAAAAGTCAACTAAATGTCAGGGAAATATCACTTTCTTGTCAGGGAATTTCAGTGATTTTTTTCCCTTCTTTGCATGGGTCCGTAAAACGGAACTGTTCCCAATGCCAAAGAGTGACATCATTTCCCAAAATCAAGTTGAAAAAATACCAAAACCAGGAGTTTTAAGTAGTTGGCTCTTTATTTTTATTTCCTATAGCCATATACAGCACAATTAGCAAAGTTTTGTGCTTGCTTTTGTCTTTTGGAAGTAAAATACTCAAAGAAAACATCTAGAGTAATGAAGAAATGAATCCAAATTTTGCAGAAAACAATGCATTTTCCCCAATTTGCCTGATTTCGGACCCGTTCCCAAAACTATGAGAAAAAATGCTGAATTTTGGAACTGCTGGAGGGCGGGAACCCTGAATTTTTAAGCATTCAACTTGTAATGATAAGTTCTGAAAATCGCTGGGAATTATAAAATTTTGCATTGTAACAAATCACTACAGGTATCGGATTAAGGAACTGGTTCCTTCAAAATGAAACAATACCAATTACTTGGGACATCATGGTACCGGGAGTAGAACCGATTTCAAAGTACCGGTGCCCATTCCTCTTGCCAGGTACCAGACCCTTCCCAGAAGTAGCGGAAAAAACACTGGTTAAGTTGCTGTGTTAAGTGAAATAACCATTTCGGGGGCATTTGTGTTTCACAAACACATCTTGATCAGGCGTAAATTTGGTTTTTCTACCTACATTTCTTTTGCAGGAGGTAGATCTAGAAGAAAAAAATCTCCGATGGTAGAGGAGTGGGTGGGAAAGGAGGAAGATCCACCTGGTTTTGAGGTCAAATTATTTGAGAAAAAAGGTAAAATCATATAATTTTTATATTCAGTGCATTTAATTCCGTAGAGATATTTCTTTGGCTGAGTGGATAGATATGCAGAGATCATTTTGGACTTTCAAGCTGGTGGGCCAATGGCCCACCAGCCCAAAAATCCTGAGCCATAGGCTGGGCCAAAAGAATGATTTGAGGAATTTAACACCCCCCCCCCCCATTTCCAGGTACCTAAAGATTTGATTTCTGAGATTAATTTTAGGAGTACTTTTCTCAGTTTGAAAATATTCTCTTTGCATTTATTTTCAGTTCTGTAAAATTATTTTGTTCTACTCATCCTGTAAAAGTAGGACTAGGCTAAAAAGGTTGCTTGTCTAAAAAGGCATTTTCTCTCATCCTGTCTGGTTTATGGATCTATGTGAACACACCCATCACACAGCAGTACAGAATCAATTTATTTTCTAAGATTTCAAAGTTTTTGATTTTTGAATAAACAAAAAATTTTATCATCATTGAAATGTTTGTGTCTGCATTAGCCGGATATTACATTCTTACAGGGTCCCTTAAATTCGAAATTTGGGACTTGTCCAATGCAAAAGTCACTCGTCCTGCTTTGGTCGGTACTCGTCCTACGAAGACTGAAAACACTTGTTTGGGTGTAGTCTGAAACCAAGACTCAACTGTTAATCTTTTTCGTTTTGAAGTGTAATTCTGTTTTTGCATAGCTATTTTCTATGCATTTAGATAAGCTAATTTAATGCCTGTCTGTGTTCCTCGCTGCGTTCTAAATCCTCCCACCGTAAAAAGGGAAAATTGTCTTTTCCTTACATCTTTATTTCACTGCAGAAGACCAAAAATGACAAGAAAAATGATCAATTCGCAATCTTTATAAACAAATGATAGATACCAGTATCAGTATCCGGTACCATTTAATCTGACCTTGTTTTTCATTAAAATTCAAATATGAATGGTTGATAAAGTGCTTCAGGGTCATTTTAGTCATGGCCCCCTCTAGATTGAACACTGCATACAGTCAAATCTGTTTACAGCAGCCACTGAAGGGAATTGGTGAAATTGGCTATTGTTCACAGATTGGCTGCTGTTCACAGTAATTAGCATTTACATTAGATACTCTTAAGTTGAACTTCAATATTTTATTTAACTTCGATAAACAAATTCCCCCATTTATATATATCAAGTAATCAAGAAATAACTGGATGTTTTATCATTATTATAAGTCAACATCTCAGTGATATGGATATTGAAAGGAACACCAAACTGAATGTTCTAGACAAAAAATCTCTATCCCATTTATAATCCTTTTTATACATTTGTAAATAAAGGGCTTATTCTAAAGTGTTACCTCACACCAGTCATTTGAAATATATAATACATTATAGTATAGTATAAAAAGGAAGGGTTATCAATGTGCAGCTTTTCGTTGACACCTTGTCTGCAAATGTGTGAAAATCTAAATGAACCAATTAAGACTGGCTGTTGACACAGTACTTTTAAAGAATGAACTTGACCATTTAGTGTGGCCTCTGGCTACATTTCACAATTGGCTGCTGTTCACCATATACTTAAAGAAGAAAAATGCATAGGGGGAATTCCCCTGGCCTTTGTTCACAGATTGGCTGCTGTTCAGGTGTGGCTGCTAACTCAGATTTGACTGTATTTTCCCCTTGGGACTGGTCTCTAATTCGAACCCCCCTTGAACAAATCCTGGATCTGTCGTGTCCAGCATTTTCTTCTTTTGTTTTAATCATAATAGTCTCCAATGTCTTTTTATTGAGGACGTCAAAACGAGGTCTTGTTTGGGAAAGGGTTTGATGCCAGACAGGAAGTAACCAGAATTATTACCAGAAAATCTTATACAGTTGTGTCGCGTTAATACGGACGTTATTTATCCGGAATATTCAAGATGCAGAAAAATTCTCTTAAACGGATTTTTTATTGATGAATTTTACTCTTTAATCTGGATACTCTAGTTATGGAATCGGAAGGAAAAAATGGGGAACGAAATGCATAATATTTGTGCAAACATGCTTCGATAATCCTAATCAAGGGTTTGGCAATCCCAATAAAACAGCTACCTGTCATGTACTATCTGCTGTAAACCGTCAATTGTCGCGATTGACTGCTTGACCAGAGTTTGCGAAATTCACAGGACCGCCTGACAATGTCGGGTTAAAACTCGGTCTGGTAAAAATATCATTCAGTCCGGTGAAAATTTCTTATTTTCTACTATAAGTTTAATTATTCAATCCGATTTTCCATTGGTGGGTCCTGTGAACACTTCCCAAGTTTAGTGAAGTCTGCTTGACACGTGTAACTATTTAAGTGTGTCGCTGGTGACGCTTGATTGCAGACAATCTTAACACCTTACAAACAGCTTATGATGTATGTCTAGAAGACAGTATGACAAATAGTATTACGCATGCCGACACCTACATGTATTATGTTTATAATTCATTTAAAGCTGGAGAGTAACAGATGGTCTAATTGCAAAATATGATTTTTTTTGAAATATATGCAAAACTTTTGTGTTGACCACCTCAGAATGGTTAATAATGTGCGATTCAGACAGAGATTGAGCCGAAAATATCAGAGAGATGGCAGTATTTAGGGAGAATCCAAACCTAAATTCAATCACATTACAAATGCAGTTGAATTTATTTTTTCACTGTCACGCATGCGCATGCAGCGCGGACCAAGATTCATACAAGATTCAAACTTGAATTTCAATATGATGTCATCATGAATGTTGTGACGTCATTCAAGAAAGTCGCTCGTCTTACTGCTGTTGACCTACTTTTGACATATCTTCATGAATTTGGTATCAAATTGTGAAAAAATGGGTCGATGCTTCAATAGTTTGTCTTAATCATTTAATCAGGTCATATCAAGCTTGAAAAGTGTACATTTCATTTGTTTTTGACAAATTTTGGGTCCAAATCTGGGAAAAAGCAGCTTTAAGACAGATTTTAACCTAAAAGAATACTACTCCCCAAGCCTTAATGAGGAGCTGCACAAAATTACTAGAAAATCATTTCCTTTCATAAATTGTCATTTAATTTACAAAGGAATAGGGATAGCAGCGGTCAACTGGTTAACTGGTTTTATGTTCAAATACCGAATAATGATTGTACTAACCGGTTAACCATTAAAACATATTGACAAAGCAGGGTAAGTAAAGTAAAACAGTAAAAATTCAAAACAAGATCTAATTCACAAATCGCCAGTAATTGATAAGATAAAGGGTTACTCAGTAACACCTACTGCCTGACTGGTGGGTGCCTTAATCGCGTACTGGCATAGATTTGCAATCAAGTATCAACGATAATGTCATGCATTCAAACAGCCTGATTTAAAATATTTCACACCTGTATCAATCGGTACTTGTGTCATCTTGATACATTGTCATTGGACGTTGATAATGTTAAACACAGAATTTAATTGGTTAATTGCTGACCACATTAAAATGATACAAATGGTACATGTAATAGGTTGTCATGCTGAACCCATTGAAACATTGTGACAAAAGCGTCGATCCTTTTGTTTTAAGTCAATGGTTAATCAAATAATAAAATCGGTAACCATTGCTGTCCATACAAAGGAACTGTTATTTATCACTTCTTTTGTGGATTTGTGGTTTTCGCGGCGCACCAGATAGCAGCAACAACAACAACAAATGAAAATTGCCACTTGTTTATCTGGAAAAAGGCTTACTTCAGACACCCTGATAGGAAACCAAACTGTCCCGATTAACGTGAAACGACTGTATATAGTTTATACAGAGTTCACGAAATTCACAGGACCGCCTGACAATGTCAGGCAAAAACTCAGTCTGGTAAAAATATCATTCAGTCTGGTGAAAATTTCTTATTTTCTACTATAAGTTTAATTATTCAATCCTGATTTTCCATTGGTGGGTCCTGTGAACACTTTCCAAGTTTCGTGAATTCTGTGTATATATTCAAGTCAAAGTTCTTGAGACTTTAAACAAGATATGTGGTATTTCAGGCCAGATTTTCCGTCCAAATGTTTTAATATAGTATTTGATCAGAAACTTTGTTTTGATGATATCTCGGACAAGTTCAAAGTTGGGTCATCTCAGGTCAAAATCATATTCTACATTACAATGACCCTTTCAAATAAATGTTTTACAGAAAGCTATTTTCTCGGGTGAGCGCTAAAGGGCCAATGGCCCTCTTGTTTTCAAATCCTCTACCTTTATTGAAAAGGTAGTGGAAGATACCTGCTGCATTTGCATCCTAGAAAGTTCTTTAACCCTTTCCTGAAGAAGACCTGGTTTTTATGTCCCTCATAGAATAGCCTTATAGGTTTATTATTTTTGATAGGGAAAACATTGAAACAAAGGAAGATCAATCATCATGTGCACAAACAATTAGCGTATATTACTTTTGCCTCATTATTTTCCTTGTCAACAACCTATGTGTTGTAAACAGCTTTGAAATTTGACCACCTTTAAACCTCGCTGTTTGGGAGAGGTTAAGTAAATGATAAGAAAATTCTTTGGTCTGACAGAATTTGATTTGGTCCTGTCTGTACAAGATTTTCCAGTTATGTAAAAAATTCTTGTCCTTCGCCATGTCTGAGATGTGATTTGTGTACAATATAGCATTGAAAATGATTATTAGCATTTTCTTTCTTCAATGTTTTCCCAAGCCTTTTCTATTGGGGATGTCAAAGCCCGGTCTTGTTTGGGAAAGGGTGAAGTTGGTGTGAGGACAATGTCCCCATATATCTGTCCCCATTTCATTGTCTTTTCCCATGCTTCTTTAGAAACAGGAAGTTCCTCCATTTTAAGTTTACAGAAGTGAAAGTTTTTTAAAAAATATGGAAACTTTGAATGTTGTAAATTTAGTTTTGCAAATTATTTTGCTTATTTTGTTAATTTTAGTAATTCTGCTTTTACTTAAAATCTATAAGAGTTTGGTTGCATTTTTAAGATTATGGGATCGTTTTTATGGCTACTATTGGTTATATGGAGAACCAAAGCTTCCATGATTTGTATGGTAGGTTGTTTTTGGTAAGTTTGTACAGGGGTTAAGGGCATGATCTTGTCACTAACTATCTGATATTTATTGATGATTATGTATTTGTTATCAGTGATCTACCAAGGTTTTTGGATTAAAGAGATGTCCCCATAGTGTAAAAGAAGTGGGGACATTTTATCAAATTGATGGGACACACAAATATTAATGTTCAAAACAAAAATAACCTAGTATTATATATATCTTTAGACTGTATACCAGTATTAACAATGTTCAACCTTTGGTATAATGCAGTGGAAACAAAACACACTATCATTATGAAATTCAGTATAAGAACTAGTTCACTTATTGTTTCTAGTTCTTTCACTTTTCAAAGAAATTTTTGCCACTTGTTTCTTCTTGTCTTTTATCGTTTGCAATCCAATACAGTTTTATTTTTATGATTTATTGAATTACTGGTAAATGGTACTGTACCATTTTTAGCTCACCTGAGCACTAAGTGCTCAAGGTGAGCTATTGGGGTTGTGTGATGTCAGTCTTCCGTCGAGGGTTGTCATCATTTACCTTGTATAGACTCTAGAGGTCACATTGGGTCAAATGGGGTCAAAACTAGGTCACAAGGTCAAATCTTTGAAAAATCTTGTACAGACGGGACAAAAAATTCAAGACAGTTGAATTAGGTGAGCGATAAAGGGCCACTACGGCCCTCTTGTTTCTACAAACCCCTTATTCTGATTCTGGTTTATTTCTCGTCTTCAGTTCATCCAAGCTTAAGTTAATGGGTCGATAATCGTAGACATATGTGGGATAGCAGCTGGAGGCTAGGAAAGGATGTAATGGTAGTACTAGTGTGAGAAATACCAGGATTCCATTGTTAGGTGCTCCAGCTGCCGCGATATAACTGAAAGATTGTTGAAAGCGGCGTAAAACCCCATTCAAACAAACAAACAAACCAAGCTAAAGTTAGAGAATTTTCAGTACAACAAGTTCGCTATTCCGTTTCACAAACAACTAAACTTTGGTCTCCTCCATTTGAAAGGATTTACAGCTGATAAATTATTTTGTGAATGGAAGTTGTACATTATAGCCTCGAAAATATTGAGGCAAATGGAGAAAATATGACTAAATGACCACCACCATTCTTTACGCATTGTTGCAAGTCCAAATATTGTATGTTTTGTGGTAAGCGACTCTCTTCACACCAATTCCTTTCATACGTTAATATTATGGACAAATTCTATCAAACTAATAAATCAAACAAAATAATAATATCAATTGTATCAATCATTTAATATCGGTTTCTAATCAGTGCATAAAATACTTCCTAAGTTTGGCGGCCATGACATTTGGTTGGCCATGTGATCTATTATTACGTCACATTGTTTACTGTTGCCATGCTGTCAAAACAGGTTTCGTAAAAAATCATAGTATCCTTTTTAACCTACCATTGATAAAATTTTATCTTCAAAGATACTGAATCGTCAATATCTTTTTTTTTCTATCAAATTCAATAAACTCTTGAATTTCTTTCATACATTTTTTTTCTTATTTTCTATCAAAACTGTCCTGTTTTCAAAAAAAATACTACGCCTTCCAAATATGGTGACCTGGATTTTCATTTGCTATCGTTTTGGCGGGAAGCCCAAGATCTCGTAGAATTGAGCAAGCGATTCCGATTGGATCTCGCTGTCAAACAGCAAAACTGGTTGACATTTGATTTAAAATGGTCGAAAAACTTGGAGTTTCCGAAGGTGTGGTAAAGAGAATTAAATGCATAAAATATCTGACTTTTTGTGGATTAACATTTGTTTAGATGGATAGATAAATGGTTAAGGTCCATTTTGATATTAAACTTGTGTTTGTACCATTTACACAACTTCCGATAATCAACCTCAAATTGCTCGGAATGATTCACCCCGGGCACTGCAAGAAAGAGCAAAGTAGGGGGATGTCTTAGCCCTAGCCAGCAGATTATTAGAAAGAGGGCTACGATATCGCAGCTAGAGCCCTGCCATGACGACTGGAACGTTCTCTCCCTCGTATTCTCCTACGTTGCTGATTGTTTGTCCTTGTCTAGATCTACTTCTGGTTTTTTAACTTATACCCAATCAAAAACCGATCCATAATTACACGTTTTTTTATATTTACAAGTAATATAAATAGAACGGTTCGTTAGCTTGAGTGACATTGGATAAGTTAAAGTGGTTTTACGTTGACACCGGTAGATTTTTAGACTTGAAAATTTGAACTACAGAAAGAATTGCCAATAGCAGAAAAACGAGACGAGTAAGAATGATTGTAAGGATTTTTGTCAAACGATATCGGCTACCATTTTAACAAGGTTACTGGTGAATTTTAAAGGAGTCTGTCGGACTGCCTGGTCAGAAATTCTACGAGTCAGGGCCGCTTTTTAGGAGTCTTGGACTCCCGGACTCCTGTTAGTGTCGAACGCTGAGTGTAGGAAATGCTTTATTTTTATGTGCATCTTGTAGGTAGAGGTGTTGTTACAACAGTGGAAAGAGGAAAGGGTGAATTCCTCCTAATGTATCTTGGCGAGGTTGTACATGCAGAGGAAGGGGAAAGAAGAGAAGAAGAAGATGGGGGGTCAGGATACAGATTTTTTTATAAAGTTAAAGGACAAAACTTATGGTGAGTATTTTTAAATACACCTTAATAAGATAATACTCAGGGTTCTCCCCAGAAATTTTTGAAGGTGTAGTGGCATATGCGCAGTGTGTTGTCTGTTAACATCTTGGTATGACTATACATAAAGGTCATCAAAAGTGCTTAATAGCTTGATTATTGACATCTTGTTTTTTTTATTTAGAGTTATTCTTGATTAATATTCTTCAACTTTTTAATTATTATAAGTTGATTTATCTACTCTCAGGCTTATTTGATACCAACCAATTGTGACATTACTCAGCTTATTTTACCTCTCTATCCTATTTGTTAGAAAGGGCACTAAATTGTCTGATAAAAAAAGGATGTGAAAAGGAAAGATGATGAAAGAATATACCCAAAAGTCTCAATGGAATGAGTTAAGAAAAGTGTCAACTTCTTGTTTATTAGATAGGATTAGCTTTTCATGCTTGGCCATTTTATCAAGTCTGTCCAAAAATCATATCCTTGAGGACTCTTTAAAAAAGCATGGAGTATTTGAATGAAAAAAAAAAATGCACCTCATCAGAAAATAATAGAAATAATTATCAGTAATTTCAAAAATGTATTTATAAGGTTCCTGTGTGAAATACCTGGTTTCATTTTCAAATTTTGCATCTTAAAGAGCTCCATTAGATTCTCTGTGTAAAATTTGAAATGCTCATTATTTGCCCATTCAAAAGCCTTTGACTGTCTGACACTATAACTATTCTTCTAACAGTACTTTCAGCTCTTTGATTTCAATAAGTTAATAAAAAATGTATTAGATATCAGCAGTGTCCAATCTTAACCTTAATTCTCAAATTATAGCATAAAACTTGATCAATTCTATAAAAAAAAGTGTCTTTACTCTTCTCTTCTTTAAGTATTTCAGCACTTTGATTTTCAAGAGGATTTGTTTTCCAGATATCATAGAGTGAATTATCTTTTCCTGATTCTAAATAATTATTAAACCATTACTTTTTATAAAAAAAAACCTCTAATTGGTCTAAGGCATTCTTTTCTTGAAGTGTTTTCAGCACTTTGATTTTTAAGGGGGTATTATTTCTTTTTGGGCAATAAAACATGAGAGGATGAGATATCATTAGATCATTACTAAAAGTATAATAATAATTTTCATCAAACTTTTAAAGCAAATTTATTGAAAAATGGGTTGAACAAACCAGGGTACGAATGTTTGAGATAATACCCTCCATCTTAGATGAAAAATAAATGGACTTAATTCAGAAGATACATGTGTGTAATTATCAAACTGAGATGAAAACAAGAGCTAAGTATAACTAGGATGGCTTCTATACAAATCTGTCTTTATTATTTAGGCAAATTCTTGTAAGGAAGATCTCAAAAAGGGTATGTTTTCAGCGATCAATGTATGAAATAGACTGACAAAATTAACCTTTCCTTCAAAAAATTAAATTTTAAACCACTTTGGCTTTGGTTTGATAGTTGTCACATCAAATATCAACATCTTTTACTTTTAATCTCAGCAGAAGTGACAATTTTCCGAAATCGGATCGCCATTTTGAATTCATTGTTTACATATTGGTATCCTTGGTGACTGAAAGCGAGGTACCAGTGGGAAACACCAGAAAATAATCAATAATCACCAATTAGTAAGAGTGTAAGGGTCTTGTCAATAGAGATGTTATGTAATACGTGGTATTCAACAGTATAGATGAAGAGCATAATGTATCAAAGCTTCTGCAATCAATTTTAATGGTTTGCTTGATCCTTTCTTCAGTTGGAAATTAAGCTGTATCGGTGACCAAATTTAAGCGTAACGGCAATCTGAAGGCAAATCGGCAAACTCTCCTAATTTATGAAGGCTTATCGGGGCTGATACGCCATAAGGGCCTTGGGAAAACCCTGATACTTAATCACCAGGGTTTTACTCAGGGGTTCCAAAAACCCTCAAATGGTTTTTTTACCCCAAAATAGAAGCTTGTACCCCAATTTTTTGCAAGTAGCCTTCTATGTCTCTTTTAGAAGGGGTACCAGCATGCTGAAAACAACGGTTTTTATCCCCAAATTTTAAGAAGCAGTGGAAACACTGTTTAGTGTCTGCTAATTTCGAAAAGCTTGGTAAAACCCTGGTTATGGGGACATGTTCTTATGGGGACAAAGATGGCCGATCCACATGGCTGCATGTGCTGCAAAGGAGATCAATTTTCCATTTTTGTTCTAAAACGGGCACATATGACATTGCTGTATAACTCTTTATGCAGTCTTGAAAGACGCTCTTGTTGCTTTAAACGTTTTCATAATGGTTTCCTTCTCACTTGCAAGTTTAAATCGGTTTGGTTACTTTGTTTGGCTATTCTTGTACAAAAAAAGATTTTTCATCAAGTATGGGTAAGTTCTAAGTATTTAGCAATATGATTACAGCATGCCCACTGGGTTTTCATTTTGGGGGGTACATGTACCCCTTAGGTTTTGAAATGGGGGTACAAATTAAATCTGAGGGTACAGTGTACTCTTTATTTTCAGAATTAAGGGTACACCATACTAAACTGAACCCTTTACCAAATGACAATGTTATAGTTTCATCTGTTTTGTTAATAATCAGTAAATAAGTGCCACATGTTGTCTGCCAGTTTCAGAAAAATTTAGAACGAAGGATAGCAAAGCTGACTTTTGACAATTTGCTTTTTCTTAATTATTGGATTTGGAAGGGCTGAATGGGATATGAAAGTGATGGTTAAATAACTCTAACAGGTTAATTACAAGGGTGGGGAAGACATTTTGGGGCTGGCCATACCAGGCATGTCAGCTCAACCTTTGGTAGTGAAACAATTATGGCACAGAAAATATCAACTGGCCTCATTACTCTCCAAAAATCACCATTTGCGGAGAAATGGAATAGGTTTTGTTGTGACATTTTGCAGACAGCAAATTACGTAGCTTAAACAAAACTACAATGTTAAATAAACAACTCCATTTTGTCACACCCGACTTACATGTACAATGGAACTAACGAGAGAAACTCATTTCAAAATCAAATTCTACGAATTATACAAATTATTGTCAGTTTCTCGCCAAAAACACATAAATATCTTGTGTTTTGTTTGAAAAATAGCGAAACTGGTCAGGCCATCAAGATCCGCATTATACGTCATTTTACAGCTGCTGGTTCCCCTATTCTCTATATAGGGGAAAAAAGGCTGGAAAGGAGCAATGGTTCCCGTTGAATGGAAGGGAAATCACTTGCGTCCGATGCGATTTTGGTCTACTTTGCTTGCAATTTTTCGGGTTTTTAGTAAAAAATACGCACGTAGAGTTTTTCATTTTGTACGCTAATAATATTTTAATAAACACACACGTAATGGTATTTTTGGTTCTACGCTCTTTTATTTTTCTGTACATTCATGCACGTCTTGGTGAAAGATTTGTACGTGAACCAACGTAATTGTATGTGAATTACGTACTGCTGTACGTGAATGGGCACCCTGTGATTATAGAGTGAAAAAGAATGTTTGTGAATTTTGTTGAAAGCAAGTTCAAGTTTTTTAAGAAGTTGGTTATCTTCTTTGTTTGAAATGCAACATAGATGAAGTAATGTTTAGTTAATTGTGACTGGGCTTTAAAATCATTAATGCAAAATATGCAGAGCTCTTTTGTTGTAGACAAATTTAATCCTCCATGTATAACACATTATTTTAGCTCACCTGAGCACAAAGTGAGCTGTCGAGCCCGGATAGCCCAGTCGGTAACGTTTGAGTCTCTCAGTCGTCGTGAGTTCGAACCCCAGCTGGGCTAGTATCCTTTCTGATGATTGACAAAAAGTAATTTGTTTCTCACCAATGAATGTGAATCATCTAAGTGAGAGAGCAGGTGGAGGCTTGGATTGGATATTATGGTAGTACTTGTGTGAGAAATATCAGGAATCCTTGGTTAGGTGCTCCATTCGCCACGATATCACCATAGCAGTTGAAAGAAGCGTTAAACCCATCAAATCAAATCAAACCGTTTGTCTCCGTCCGTCCACAATTTAACCCTTTCCCAAACAAAACCTGGTTTTTGACGTCCGTATCCGAAATTGCTTGGGAAAACATTGAAGCAAAAGAAGAAAATGCTGATGATCAGCATTTTCCCCTTTTGCCTCAATATGTTCCATGCTGTGATTTGTCAGAAATCAACCAAACTTCACAGATATGATCCTTTAGTCATTCTCTTTCAAAGTACTTTGAATTTGACCCTAGTTCAAAAAAGGAACAAAATGGGGTTAAAAAGGGGTCAAAAGGTCAAATATTATTTTTGCTATGTCTAGTTAAATATACTTTTGCTTGTTTATTTATAGCATTGATGCTACTGCAGAAACTTCATTGTTAGGACGTCTTGTCAACCATGGAAAGCGGTCTGAAAGGAATGCAATAATGCGAACAGTCCAGGATTCTCTATGTCTGTTTTCACTTAGGTAATTTAAGTCTTTTAACCCTTTCCCAAACAACAAAATTTTTTGGTGGTCTAATTTGAAAGTGGCTACAGAAGACAAAATTGTTGTTACTAAAGGTAAATTTGTGAATAATATAGCCCAGAAAACATTGAGACAAAAGGATAAAATGTAGTGTTGCATCCAGGGCGCGTGATTGTATGAATCCCGCTGTTTTTTAATTCCTATCAGGCAATTTTAAAATTCCATGGGTGGCAACTCCCACTGAAATGGAAATAATCTCCCCCTCTGTAAAAGTAAGTGCGCAGCAAAATTGCATTTAACAAATGTAGAATAAAAGTAAAACATGTTGGAAAAAAATCTTTCCGGAAAATTTAGTCTTCGCAAACTGTCTAGCTGGGAAATCACAGTTGACATCAAGAAGTGTGACGGGCGTATCTTGTGATAATTTGGCACATTGTTATGATTGGGCTAAAAAGTCTAGAGTATGTAGCAAAAGTCCAAGAGCTTACACTCATTTTTGATCATATTAGGTCACAATGTAGGTCTTCGAAAACCTTAACAAAGTTTGAACCTGTATTCCTCAAGCGATAAGAACTCCAATGGTCACAGGTTAGACCAAATTTTTCTGAATACTTAGGTACTTTTTGCTCTGTTTTGAAGCTATTTATGTGGGGATGTCATTACTCTCCTGTGATTAATATGTTAAGGTGTAGGGACTTCTGTGTAGCCTTCAACATCACTGACTTGTGAAACGAGTAATAAAGTGTTGTTTTCTGCATTCCAGAGACATAGCTGTTGGAGAGGAAATTCTTTATGATTATGGAATAAAGACATTGCCGTGGGAAAGAGAGTCAAAGGTGAACTGTAGCATATTACTGTTTGAGAATGTGATGTTTGTATGTCATTGACGTCATATTATCAAAATAATTGCTAATTGGTTGTTGTTTTTAAGAAAGTATTACTTTCGCTATAAGCATCATATTCACATTAAATTTATCTTGGGATCTCTAGCGATTTTTTTTAAAGAACATCCAAAATTTGAGATAATTTGGTGATGGGCCAAATCTGGCAATAACATACCCAGACCTTTAATCTTATATGTGTAAAATGTACACTCAATGAAACTTATCCATAATCAATGAAACTTATCAGGATAATTTAATGTTAGATTGTTTAAGCATACAAAAATTTTGATAAATTTTATGTTGATAAGAATCTTAAAGCATTTAAGTTCAGAGATTCTATATATATTTACATTTTTGAGTTGCGGCAAACCGAAGGTTTGAAGCTACTCATTGTCGTTGCACGATTTTAATCTCTCACTTATGCCTCCGATGGCCCGGGGCAAATAACCTCCCTGACATTGTCGTTTCTTAAATAGGCTCATTCTGTGTTACCAGCCCAAATTTTAAATTTTTGGACACTCTTTTAAAAGATCGCATCATTTTTAAAGGTTTCATTACGAAATTATCGTAATTTTTTCGAAACTTTTGATTTTACAAGCGAACTACATTCTACGCGCATATAACCAGGATACATACAAATAATTAGATTGTCAGTTTTGATTAAAAGACCATAAATTCGAAAGGACAGCATGTATCTTCACGTCATTTTATATTTCTTAGAAATATATCTTCAAATGCAATACAAATCTCACATCGGTTATCTCTGATGAAACAAATTATCAACGAAATTGAGCATAAATACATACGATACTTGAAACATGCCGTATCAGTGATATGGGCGCACTTGTTTATATCCTGCCCTGATACTAAAGGAGAATGTTGATTCCTGATTTAAATACGAGTTGTTGTTTGATTTCGTGACAATCAATAAAGATTATTTAGTGATGAGTAAAAGCATTCAACCTCGAGATGATGGTTGTATCCGAGATTAATGTCATATCTTCGATAGGCTGATTTGACTTACCTACCAGATGGATGGAAACGCCGAATTAGGTAATGGTTTTCTCAAGACGTCTACCGCAATTTCTGCGCTTCCTGTTAAAGGTTATAATTTGATTGCATGTCAAATATGATTTGTCTTGTACAAAAATTGTGTTTGTACCGCCCTGGCCCGGGCTTACCCCAATTTAGTAAAATAATTTTTCAAACCTATTTTCTGTCATTCTCGCACTGAACCTTCTTGCATTGAATGCGATATAAGGAAATACACGTTTGAAATATTTTCAACTTTGAAGCCCAGGCGAATTAAGGCATATATTTTCTAAAGAAACCTGAAGATCTCTTAGTTACATACCCATATGAAGCAGAGAAAAGATTATTTTCATCACATCATGCGTACTCAAAAATGTTCAACCTAAACCCTATTTAATTTTTTCCTAGATGATATGTACATACTTTTTATAATATGGATTGAGGTTTATTTATTTAAGTATTCATTTAAAATTTCAGCTGAGATTTGAAGTTCAATAATTTGTATAATCAAAGCACTGAAAGTACCTCTGATGAGAAACAAACCAGATTAATACAACTAGAAGTTACTTTCTACCCAATTAACTCTGTCTTCTGAATTTGCTATGGTGATTTAAAAACTGCTTTCCAGAGCTTGTCGTGCAACACTGAAAAGAAATATTCTCTGATGTCTATAAATATTGGGAAAATGTTCATATTTCAAAACGCAAATCACCTCAGATAAATTAATCCATGATTCTTTTAAGTAACCTGTGTGATATGAAGTCAATTGTAAGAAAATATTACCTAAATGCAAGATCCAATCACACTAGGCTTTAGAAATAGAACTCACTAACACAGAATTTATCAAACTAAAATACACACACAGAATTTACTTTTAAGTTGATCAATCTCATTTGATCAGTCAAGGGCCAACAGACTTCAGTTTATGTTTAGTAATGAATTCCAGACAGTCTGTCTGTTGTCGCAACTCTCAGGCCCTTCAGGGCTTTGATTATTTTTAATTCTCTTAATATTTTGTTTACAGAAGCAAGTTATAGGTATATATCGTTATGAAATTTCTGTTTCTGAGCTATAACTGTTGGATAATTTTGCCGAATGTTTGAAATGATGTGAGACTTGAAAAATCTGCTGAAAATGTGTGGATTTCCTCTTACCACCACAGTTTTAGTAAAAAAACTAAAGATCCTCATAGTGTAATTAAGCAACATTATTATACCTATTATTTGACTGCGGAATGACATACCTAAATTTAAATGGCACAGGCGGTCTCATTTCATGACAGGCAAATCGAGTCGGTATCGAAGTATTTTACCATTCATGTTTGTAAGGTGAACCGTTATTTTCACTCACTTGACCTGTTACCAAACGGCAAAATTTTAGAACAGTCCAATTTAAAACATGTTGCAGACGACAATTTCACATGAATGGAAATGTACATTTTGGTCTTTTGGGGTAGAAAACATTTTGGGAAATGCAGAAATTGCTTGTCACAAGCAGTTTCTTAATTTTCCACAATGTTTTCCAAAGTCATTTATCTTGTGGAGAGTCAAAAAGTCTCTGTGTGGTAATTGGTTTAGAGTACTTAATCTTGTGCAAGTTATCTGAAAAAATACCGACATACATTTTGTCGGAGGAACTAATCTTAACAAGTTTGCAAATGATGCCGGTCATTCTGTGGTTAAATGATTTTTACAATACAATCTATTATAATGATCATGATGTCTTTGTTAAGAGCTAGATTGATATCATTTCAAACATGCAAAATCTTATTTCAATGTTTGATTTTTAGCTCCACTGGCCAAAGGCCAGCAAGCTATTGGCATGGCGTGGTGTCATTGTGTTACATACACCATTCCGTGTCCACATCATGGCCAAAAAAGGTGACTCTTGCAACATAATTTTTGCTGTGATGAGGATGCGGAATTGTATGTGATCTGTCCGTTAACCCCAAACAAGACATGGTTTTTAACGTCCCTTACAGAAAATATTTGGGAAAACATTGATGCAAAAGAAGAAAATGCTGATAATTTCTTCCTCAATATTTTCTTAGCTGTATTATACACAAATTCTATCTTTTTCAAAATCCTTTTTGTCATCTGCAGCAGCTTTCAAATTGGACAACCCTAAAATTTAGCCATTTGGGAAAGGGTTAAATACTTAAAAATATTTTCTCCCAATCCATTAGCCTGATTCATTAGCTCATCTGAGCACGAAGTGCTCGAGGGTGAGCTTTTGTGATCGATCAATGTCCTGTGTCCTGTTTGTTTGTCAAAAAAAAAGTCTCCTCCTAAAGAAGCAGGCAGAATTCAACCAAATCTCATGGAAATGATCCTTTGGCCACCTTTTTCCAAAACACTTCAAAGAATTGGAATCGGGGTCAGAACGGGGTCAAAAGCTAGGTCACTAGGTCAAATTTTGTTTTTGCTCTAGGAAGCTAGGTAAGTGCTTAATCATTGTGAAATTATGTCAGAATGTTTGTCTTGTTGATATCTAGGTCATGAAAAAATAGGGTCATGTGGGGTCAAAAACTAGTTCACTAGGTCAAATCTTGTAAAATCCTTCCTTTTGTTCTGAAGGTCCCAATTTTGCCTAAATTATTGTGAAAATTGCTCAGTTCTACCAGAATACTTCAAATCATCACTATACTTTGATATTGAGCCTCATGTTGTAGGTTCTTGGATATTGCAAGTTGATAGTTTGAACCAGTGCATTTTTAGGTCACCTGACCGAATGGTCATGGTGACCTATTGCAATCATCGTTTGTCCGTCGTCGTCCGTCGTGCGTCGTCCGTCGTCCGTTAACTTTTAAACATTTTCATCTTCTTCTCAAGAACTACTGGGCGGATTTCAACCAAACTTGGTAGAAAGCATCATTGGGGGATGCCAATTCAAGTTTGTGAAAATAGGGGTTCTGGTGGTCAAAGGGGCCCCAACAGAGTTGCATCCAGGCCGCGCGATTGCGGGATTCCCCCGTGTTTTTTAATCACTCCCGCAACCTCATTAATTTGATGGGGGAGTAATCACGCAACAATGTTCTGACTCCCGCAGAATCGATTAACCAAAGGGGGCGGTATAAAAAAAAGTGGAAAAAGACTAATGACGATTAACTGTTGACAATATCGTACTGATAAAATTAGCTCCGATCATCGCTATTTATAACTATTACCACATATCGTAATTAAACTGGTCCCCGATTTCAAATCCATGTGTATGAAATAGTCAGGGAACCCAACAGTGGAGCATGCGCAGAAGATTCTTTCCGTTTCCTGTTAAAGACAATCATGTCAAACTTGACAAAAAGAGTTGATTTAAATCAATCTGAATACCAACATAAGGCACCGCCGACTTTTTTATGGGCCTCAATATCTGCGCTATATCATCATAATCGACAGACTAGAAGAAAGACCACGAAAGCCAATCTTGTCAGCTCTCGGGGCGAAAAATAAACGGACTCTGTTTTATTCAGACGCAAAATTGCAGAAATCGTGGTTGAAAAACTATAAGAGTTCGAAACACGAGGAGAAAGTGAAATCTGGAATGACTTATTTGTCTTGTGATAAACCTCGGGTAAGAATTATCCATTTACTGCCGGATGCACAAATTTCAATACTTGCACACATTTAAACATTTAGTCAGACCACATTTACTAAGGACAGTGTGCATCAAAGTGAGTTTGTCAGAGCTACCTCCAATATACATGATAAACTTCAGTTAAAGAATAATTTGTGCTATGAGAACTGCTTATTATATGACTAAGACAGATAAAGCCTTTTGAAATGTTGGCTCTACAAGAATAGAGTGGATTAGACTTGAAGTATTTAAAAGTAGGTGAAATGTTTCAACATATTCATCAAGAGCTTAGTTTTTTGTCTCATTTTTTCAGTGATATATCTTGAATTGTGGTGAAAACTTATTAGATTTGTTGTTTACTTCATATCTTTATGAAAGGTTTATCAATGAATCAACTTATTACTTAGGGGTTTTGACCCCCCCCCCCCCTTAGCATTTGTCACTCCCCCCATTTCAGTAATTCAGTGGGGGAGCTCCCCCTCTTGGAAGAAATCCTGGATGCAACACTGGCCCCAATAGGGGGCAAAAAGGGGTAATTTTTGGTACTTCTTTAAAAATCTTCTTCTAATAAACCGTTAATGCCAGAGCTTAAATATTCTGTGTGCATGACAACTAGGACAGGTATATTATAAATTGTGAAATTCATGTCCCTGGGGTCATGTATAGGGCCACACCCAGAGGTCAAAGTTCATCATGTTAAAAAATTCACATTTTCATCTTCTGATGAAATACTAAGCCAATTTCAAACTAACTTGGTGAAAAGCATCATTGGGTACTGATTATACAGATTGTGAAAATTAAAAGGCTGGAGGTCAGGGGGCCTAAAATGGGGACCAAAAGGGGGTCATTTTTGGTAACTTTTAAACATTTTCATCTTCTTCTCAAGAACTACTGAGGGGATTTCAACAAAACTTGGTCGGAAGCATCATGGGGGATGCCAATTCCAGTTTGTGAAGAGGTTGGGGGGGCTTGGGGTAAAAGGGGCCCCAGTCGGGGGGCAGAAAGGGGTAAATTTTGGTACCTCTTAAAAAATCTTTTTCTAATAAACCCTAAATCACTTGTCTTGATGCTCTTTTACTCAGGTGACCGTTAAGGCCCACTGGGCCTCTTGTATGTCGGTGAGATGCCAAAACCTTGTAACCACAGCTTTTTCAAGCTGTAGTTATTAGGTTTTGACCTGGCACTGACATGTTGACTCATTGTTTGTTTAACCCTTTCCTAAACAAGACCTGGTTTTGACGTCTCTGATAAATTTACCTTGGGAAAACATTTATCTAAGAGAAGAAAATGCTGATAATCAGCATTTTTTCCTTTTGCCTCAATGTTTTCTGAACTATATTATTCAATAATTTGAACATTTGTAAAATCCATTTTGTCCATGTTCCAAAATTGATTCCTCTTTGGAATATCTCTTCAAATCTCGAGATGTTAAAACCAGTGGAGCGATACAGGTCCTCTTGGGCCTCTTGTTCCTGTTGACAGTCCTTGTTCTTAAACCTTTGAAACAGTTATTATACCCCTATCCATGAATGGAAGCCTACTGATATACAGAGTGACTTCCATTGATAGTTATCGTTCTTTACTTATTGGATGCGGCTATTTCCGCATAGGTCTACAGATAAGAAGAGGTATTGCCTTTTCAAAATGCGAAATATCTTGAATTGTTCATCAAACTCTATGCTGTGGGTACTCATTGTCTTTTCTGCTCAAGACGATTTCAATTTTAGGCAGATCTTTTAAAAATATGTGGTGTCTAGTGTTTATCATGTTGGCCGCATGATATACAGTAACTTGTGTTAACTTGCAGGGAAATTGAAACCGACTTTATTGGTAGCAGACATTTACTTGTTAATCCCTTTCCAAACAATATTCTGAGATGCGGAGATAAAAAAGCATACTGAGTGAAAATATATTTCCCTTAACCATGAAGTACATGAAAATCAGTTTTATAAAATTCATTATGATGTGTTTAAATGTGAATGGGATTTATTTCAAAGTAAGATGACTTTGTTAATATATTCTCTTATTTATCACTTGAAAAGAGTAATTGAGATAAAAAAAATCAATAAAAAACTTCAAAATGAATGTTTAATATTGCAACGCTTTTTATGTTTGCAATGACACTCGTGAAACTCGAAGTAAAGCAGTCTGATTAAAAGTTCTGTAATAATATGTTAATTCTTTTTTAATAAAAATAGACGGTACAGTATAATCGATAAATTGCAAATAACTCACTAAAAATTACTTTTTGAAAATAGACGTTTCAAATGTTTCATAGTTTAAGTAGAAAATAGTAAAACATCTGTGTAAAAGGAAAAATAATCAAAATTAATAACTTTTCTATATTGACCTATAGAGCAAAATTCAACCGAAACTACTTAGTTTGGAGTCAAGGGAGTTAATTCAGGGATAACTCTGGATATCGGTAGGCTCCCATTGGGTGTGTACTGGAATTGTCCTACTTTCTGTCCATTGACAGAATTTTGCATTGAACTTCTCTCAGACTGCAAACTTTTCTGGGATCTCCCTTATCGTATGAAGTTTTGCACTTGCAATATTCATCTTGAAGCAAGTATAAATTTTACCTCACCTGGACGAAGTGGCCATGGTGAGGCTTTGTTTTACCGCCTCATCAGTCTGTCTGTCCGTCATCAACAATTTCTTGAAATGTGATAGAGCCTTCATATTTTACACGATGATTGCTTGGGATAATACCTTTCTGTTGATAGGTCATATGTCAAGGTCTTATTTCAAGGTCAAATTAGTGAAAAATCAAAAACTTTAACATTGGTCATAACTTTGGATTCACATGATTGCTTGGGACAAGACCTTTCTGAAGGCAACATCTTCAAGGTCACATGTTGAAGTCAAGCTCATTTTTCAAGGTCAAAAGTTGTGAAATTAAAACTAACTTTTGCCATTGGTAAGTCATAGAGCCATGGTATTTCACATGTACATTGCTCACAGGGTTCACACTGGCTTTGAAAAAGTTGACGCCATCACTTTTGCCAAATTTAAAAAAATTGGGGCCAAAATAATGAAAGTTGGGGCCACATTTCCAAGAGGTGAATGCCAAAGAAAATCCTTTAGATCGTTCAAGAAGTAAAATACAACCAATATTTCTTTCTTTTGAATGCTTTTCATTCACCATTAAGAACAATGTAAAATCCTTGAGAAAGTGGTCTGATGCCCGATAGATTTTTTTTTAACCTTTCAATATTTTCTGATCTTGAGATTTGCAATATTCAAATACATGATAGAAAAAGAAACCTTTCCAGAAAAGAGAAAGTGCCACACAAAAAGATTGCATTAAATTTAGAGATTGGAGAAAAGACCTTTATCCTAGTGCTGCGATTTTTTCAATCTTTGGTTGGTTGATTTTTATGCCCCCGTATCGAAAGATTGGGGGCATATTGATAATAATTGTTTTACTTGTGTCCATCCGTCCGTCTGTCAGTCTGGCGTTAAGTTTCTGCGTTAAGTTGCTGTGTTAAGTAAAATGGCCATTTTTGGGGCATTTGTGTTTCACCAACACATCTTGTTTGTTTTTGTTTTTTTACGATAGGATCTATTAGATCTATGTGACACATTGTTGACTTCGAAAAAGATCGCTGAAAGTAATTTCTCATGATAAAAAGATAAACATTCACAAGGATTCATTATTCGAATTGTAAAAGCCTACCCGAAATGTTGTACCCAAAATGGCCGTTACTTCATCATTGGGGTAGGTTATTTACAGCGTTTTACCTTCAACTCGATCTCACATAATGTCGTAAAATTATTGGTCAAATGCTTCGAGTCTGACCTGTCAATCAAATTAAAATAATCAACATAACACGCCTACCATATATGTAAAACGTTACGCTACAGTGCACATGCCTATACCCGTGTATTTTATCGATTTGTAAATTGTGTAACTTTTGTTGCGTCATATAAGATGTGTTTGTACTATTAGGTTTAGTGGCAATTAAAGGTAATTGTTTGTTGTGTCGTGTGCTGAGAATCTGGTAATGGGATATATGTAGACAAATTTACAAGCATTCACATTATTTGATAGCCTTTTGATAGCTATTTTTGGCAACAGGCAGGAATTTTTTGGGGACAGACACTTTCCCTAAATGAAAATTTCTTGAGCCAGATATAATTTTTTGTCGCATATGGCCATTGACAGCGCCAACCCTGGCTCATTTCAAGCCTTGTATATGCATAAAAAAGTTTGTCATTGATCAAGATCATCTAGTGAAGTGCACTCATTGATGACATAAAACTTTACTATTTGGTATACCTTTTGATTGGTAAGACTCATAACCCATTCCCAAACAAGACCTGGTTTTGACGTGTCTATTATAAAACTATTGGGAAAACATAGAGACAAAAGAAGAAAATGCTGATAAACAGCATTTTCTCCTTTTGTCTCAATATTTTCTATGCTATACAATAAACAGTTTCTACATTTGATTTAATTCATTTTGTCTGCAGCAGCTTTCAAATTGGACAATCCTAAAATTTTGCCGTTTGGGAAAGGATTAACTGTTTAAACATCTTGATTAATTTTCCTCTACTGGATTCAAAATATAATTTTCAGCTCGACTTTTAAAAGAAAATGAGAGCTTATACTGTCGGCGTCTGCGTCGGCGTTGCATCCAAGGTTAAGTTTTTTCATACATCAATGACTTCCATACTATCCAAGGGATTCAACCCAAACTTGGAATACTTATTCACCATCACAACCTCTACCTTACTAGCAAGGCCCTTGACCTTGGCTCCACTATAGTTGGAGTTATGCCCCTTTTATACTTAGAAAATAGCCAAAATCAAGTTTTTTCAAACATCAATGACTTCCATACTATCAAAGGGATTCAACCCAAACTTGGAATACTTATTCACCATCACAACCTCTACCTTACTAGCAAGGCCCATGACCTTGGCTCTACTATAGTTGGAGTTATGCCCCTTTTTTACTTAGAAAATAGCCCAAATCAAGGTTAAAGTTTTTCAATCATCAATGACTTTCATACTAACAAAGGGATTCAACCCAAATTTGGAATACTTATTCACTATCACACCCTCTACCTTACTAGCAAGGCCCATGACCCTGGCTCCACTATAGTTGGAGTTATGCCCCTTTTATACTTAGAAAATAGCCAAAATCAAGGTATAAGTTTTTTCAAACATAAATAACTACGCCACTGTCAAGGATATTTCATTCCAACTTGGAATAATTATTCACCATCATTTCCTGTACCCGTCTAGCAAGGACCATTAAGCTGGATCCACTTTGTTTTCAGTTATTAAGGTTTGCAAAAACTTTAACCTTGACTTTGGCTATTATCTAAGTATTAAACCAAGATATACATGTATTATCATCTATATATACTGTACTAATAAAAAACTTAACACCGTGTCTAAGCAACTTAGAAAAGTTGAGCACACTGTCTTATGGACAGCTCTTGTTATTATAATTGAAATTTCAAACTATTTTCTACCCATTTCACCCTTATAGGGATCTTCAGGAATGTCAATTGTATGTAATATGAAGATACCTATTGTTTAATCTAATCGTTTCCTATATAGTTTTGAGGACATGTTCTGTGACATATCTTGATGTTGTTAGCTCACGTTGTGCTCAAGTTGAGCTATCATGATCACTCACCGTCCATCTGTCTGTCAGTCCACAATTTCTTTCAACATCTTCTCCTAAACCGTTGAACCAATTTTGACCAAACTTTGCAGGAATGTGCCTTGGGTGATCCTGTTCAGACCTTGTTCGTGGATTTATGATTCGTTAACAAATGTGGGTGTGGCAGGGCGGGGCTTTAAGAAGACTTTAAGAAATAATAAGAAAATTATTAAAAAATCAACCATGGAAAATTTTCATCAAAACTTGGCAGGAATATTCTTTGAGTGACTCTTTTCAACACTTTTTCCGAAATTTTCGATTAGTAAAAAAAAATATGGGCGTGACAATATGGGCTTATCAGACTTAGAGAAATTATAAGAAAATTCTTTAAAAATTAACCATTGGGCAAATTTCATCCAAACTTGGCAGGAATGTTCTCTGAGTGACTCTTTCCAACACATGTTTCGAAATTTATGAATTGTCAAAAAATAAAGGCATGGTAGAGCAGGACTCATCTAACTTAAATAAATTGTTAAATAATGCTTTAAAAATCTTTTCTTTAACAATTTGGCCAATTGTATAACTTGGCTGGAAAGTTCCTTTTAATTTGTCATAAAATTTTGGCGTGGCAGGGCATGGTTTATTGGACTTAAAGAAATCATTTGAAAACTATTTAAAAGTCAATCACAAATAGGGTTTGATAATTGTTAACCTATGTGAGCGAGCAGCTAGAGGCTCGGCTAGAATATTGTGGTAGTACTGGATAAAGAAACGACAGAAATCCATGGTTAGATGCTCTAGCTGCCCTCAAATGACCTTAGCAGTTACAGAGGCCTTAAACATCAATCATTAAAAATCAACCATTGGGCCATTTTCAACCAAACTTGGCAGGATTGTTCCTTGAGTGACTCTTTCCAACGCATGTCCTGAAATTTTCTATTTGTTAAAAAATGTAGGCATGCCTAGGTGGGGCTTATCTGACTTGGAGAAATATTGAGATCATTATTTTAGGATCAATCATTTTGCCAATTTTGACAAAACTTGGAGGGAATATTCCTTTGGGATTCTTTTCAGTACTTGTATGTGAATTGTTGATTTGCTTAAAGAAGGTGTGTGGCAGGGCCAAGCATATGGGGCAGGTGAGTGTTTTGTGGTCTTTCAGGCCGCTCTTGTTTTCATTGCCGACAGTTTTTGTATTTTGTAAATCATCACCCTGTCTCTTGAATTTCAGAACAAGATGAAGGTGCAAAATGTGCCTATGGTTCCAGGAATCCAGAGCCTTGTGACATAGTTGGGACAGTACCGTGTGACCTAGTTGCTCCAGAGCCTTGTGGCATGGCTGGTACAGAGCCTCGTGGCATAGTTGGTATAAAGCCTTGTGACATAGTTGGTACAGAGCCTTGTGACATAGTTGGTACAGAGCCTTGTGACATAGTTGCTCCAGAGCCTTGTGACATAGTTGCTCCAGAGCCTTGTGGCATGGCTGGTACAGAGCCATGTGATATAGTTGCTACAGAGCCTTGTGACATAGTTTCTACAGAGCCTTCTGACATAGTTGCTACAGAGCCATGTGAGGAAGTTGGTACAGAGCCTTGTGATGTAGTTGCTACAGAGCCTGGTGACATAATAGGTAGAGAGCCCTGTGACATAGTTGGTACAGAGCCTTGTGACATAGTTGGTACAGAGCCTTTTGACATAGTCGCTACAGAGCCTTGTGACATAGTTGCTATAGAGCCTCCTTACAAAGCTGCTACAAAGCCTTGTGACATAGTAAGTACAGAGCCTTCTGATATAGTTGTTACAGAGCCTTCTGACATAGTTGGTAAAGAGCCTTCTGACATAGTTGGTAAAGAGCCTTGTGACATAGTTGGTACAGAGCATTGTGGCATAGTTTGTACAGAGCCATGTTGCATAGTTGATACAGAGCCTGTTGATATAGTTGGTACAGAGCCTTATGACATAGTAGCTACAGAGCCTTGTGACATAGTTGGTACAGAGCCTTGTGATGTAGTTGCTACAGAGCCTTGTGACATAATATGTAGAGAGCCTTGTGACATATCTGGTACAGAGCCTTCTGACATAGTTGGTACAGAGCCTTTTGACATAGTCGCTACAGAGCCTTGTGACATAGTTGCTTTAGAGCCTCCTGACATAGTTGCTATAGAGCCTTGTGACATAGTTAGTACTGAGCCTTCTGACATAGTTGGTACAGAGCCTTCTGACATAGTTGGTACAGAGCCTTGTGACATAGTTGGTATAGAGCCTTGTGACATAGTTACTACAGAGCCTTGTGGCATAGTTGGTACAGAGCCATATGGCATAGTTTGTACAGAGCCTGGTGACATAGTTGGTACAGAGCCTTATGACATAGTTGCTACAGAGCCTTGTGACATAGTTGGTACAGAACCTTCTGACATAGTTGGTACAGAGCCATGTGACATAGTTGGTTCAAAGCCTTGTGACATAGTTGCTACTGAGCCTTGTGACATATTCGGTACAAAGCCTTGTGACATAAGTGGTACAGAGCCATGTGACATAGTTGGTACAGAGCCTTGTGACATAGTTGGTACAGAGCCTTGTGACATAGTTGGTACAGAGCCATATGACATAGTTGGTACAGAGCCATGTGACATAGTTGGTACAGACCCTTGTGACATAGTTGGTACAAAGCCTTATGAAGTAGTTTATCCTGAGCCATATGAAGTAGTTGAACATCAACAGGTGGAAGGTAATTGTAAATCTTATACATAAATACGATCAATTACCCTTTCCCAAACAGCAGAATTTTAGGGTGCTCCAATTCAAAGGTAGCTGCAGAAGACAAAATAAGTGTTACTTTGTTTATAGAAGCTGTAAATTATAGCATGGAAAATCTTACTGCAAAAGGGGAAAATGCTGATTATGTCTTATATATCAGGGATGTCAAAACCAGGTCTTGTTTGGGAAAGGGTTAATATATTTGTAATATGAACATTGATGTTAACATGATGTAGAAACCCTATTAAAACAAATCTCTACAAAAAATTTTGTACATGTACTTTAATTTCTGGATGTTTTAGAATGACTTCACTGTTCCTTTACACTCATTGCATCAATATCAATGCCACTGAACGAATCAGGATTTATTGACCCTCTGTTTTCTCATTTCTGTACTTAAAGCGAAATATTCATGATTTTTTTTAATGAAGGTCGAGGTGGCGAACAAATAGAATTAGTTGGTGTAAGAGATAACAATGGTTTTGGACCAGCCGAATGTGACCAACATCAACAAGGCCTGCTCAACCGAATGGTAAGTTTGAGAAGAATAAATTTCAAACACATCTTGTCTTTGTAAATTCATTGATTACATAAAATTTGGGAACTTAATATCAAAATAAAATGAATCACATTGCTGTCACATTACACTCAGTACAGAAATCTTAAATCCTCTCCTTTTTATGCCCCCACCACTTAATGTAGGGGGAGGCATATAGATTTGCCTTTGTCCATACTTCGTCCGTCTGTCCTTGCGTCCGTCCCGAAATTGTCCGGGGCATATCTCTGAAAGTATAATAGCTATCAACTTCACACTTCATAGATTGATAGACCTCATTGAGGAGAAGTGCAGTTCACAAAAACCACAACTCTTGCTTGCTGAATCTTGGAGTTATTGCCCTTTGTTATTTTAAAGACTTACATTTTGTCCGGGGCATATCTCTGAAAGTATAATAGCTATCAACTTTAAACTTCACAGGTGGATAGACCTCATTGAGGAGAAGTTTAGTGCACAAGAACCCCAACTCTTGCTTGCATAATTTTGGAGTTATTGCCCTTTGTTATTATCTAAGCTACCGGTGGGGGCATCTGTGTCCTGTGGACAAAGCTCTGGACAAAGGTCTTGTTTTACTGTATTTCAATTTTAAACATACTTTATGACGGATAAAAATTGATAAATATCATTTTAATTGAAACGAAAAAAATATCGGATGAGTCAGATATCCGGATATCTTGAGGTAAAATGACGTCCCCTACTACTTCGACACAAGTTTCAACTGTAACTATCGAGACATTGAATCATCTAACATGCTTTTTGTGACTACTCTTGTTATGCCTTTTTTTTTTATACATTTTCAGCCTGATTTTATACCTGATTCAGACTCTGGAGCAGAATCTGATATACTTCCTTACCCGGTAGGTCAATCTTGTTCTCTTCTAAACTGAATTTATCAATATCTTGACAAGGGTTTGATTAAAAAAAACTTGAAAATTATAACCATGGCACATTTAAGGCATCATCTTATGGACATAGTCACATTTCTACATATACTTTTATGTTGCCCTTGTTTTATTAGTGACTGAATTACATTTAAGTTTTTAGGTCACCTGACCGAATGGTCATGGTGACCTATTGCAATCATCGTTTGTCCGTCGTCGTGCGTCGTGCGTCGTCCGTTAACTTTTAAAGATTTTCATCTTCTTCTCAAGAACTACTGGGCGGATTTCAACCAAACTTGGTAGAAAGCATCATTGGGGGATGCTAATTCAAGTTTGTGAAAATAGGGGTTCTGGGGGTCATAGGGGCCCAAATAGGGGCCAAAAAGGGGTAATTTTTGGTACTTCTTTAAAAATCTTCTTCTAATAAACCGTTAATGCCAGAGCTTAAATATTTTGTGTGCATGACAACTAGGACAGGTATATTATAAATTGTGAAATTCATGCCCCTGGGGTCATGTATGGGGCCACACCCAGAGGTCAAAGTTCATCATGTTAAAAAATTCACATTTTCATCTTCTTCTGATGAAGTACAAAGCCAATTTCAAAGAAACTTGGTAAAAAGCATCATTTGGTAATGGTTATTCAGATTTGTGAAAATAAAAAGGCTGGGGGGGTCAGGGAGCCCTAAAATGGGGACCAAAGGGGGTAATTTTTGGTAACTTTTAAATATTTTATCTTCTTCTCAAGAACTACTGGGCGGATTTCAACCAAACTTGGTAGAAAGCATCATTTGGGGATGCCAATTCAAGTTTGTGAAAATAGGGGTTCTGGGGGTCATAGGGGCCCAAATAGGTGGCAAAAAGGGGTAATTTTTGGTACTTCTTTAAAAATCTTCTTCTAATAAACCGTTAATGCCAGAGCTTAAATATTTTGTGTGCATGACAACTAGGACAGGTTTATTATAAATTGTGAAATTCATGTCCCTGGGGTCATGTATGGGGCCATACCCAGAGGTCAAAGTTCATCATGTTAAAAAATTCACATTTTCATCTTCTGATGATGAAGTACAAAGCCAATTTCAAAGAAACTTGGTGAAAAGCATCATTGGGTACTGATTATACAGATTAGTGAAAATAAAAAGGCTGGGGGGTCAGGGGGCCCTAAAATGGGGACCAAAAGGGGGTAATTTTTGGTAACTTTTAAATATTTCATCTTCTTCTCAAGAACTACTGGGCGGATTTCAACCAAACTTGGTAGAAAGCATGATTGGGGGATGCCAATTCAAGTTTGTGAAAATAGGGGTTCTGGGGGTCAAAGGGGCCCAAATAGGTGGCAAAAAGGGGTAATTTTTGGTACTTCTTTAAAAATCTTCTTCTAATAAACTGTTAATGCCAGGGCTTAAATATTCTGTGTGCATGACTACTAGGACAGGTATATTATAAATTGTGAAATTCATGTCCCTGGGGTCATGTATGGGGCCACACCCAGGGGTCAAAGTTCATCATGTTAAAAAATTCACATTTTCACCTTCTTCTGATGAAGTACTAAGCCAATTTCAAATTAACTTGGTGAAAAGCATCATTGGGTACTGATTATACAGATTTGTGAAAATTAAAAGGCTGGAGGTCAGGGGTGCCTAAAATGGGGACCAAAAGGGGGTCATTTTTGGTAACTTTTAAACATTTTCATCTTCTTCTCAAGAACTACTGAGAGGATTTCAACCAAACCTTTTTCTAATTCTTTCAAACAAAATCACTTGTCTTGGTGCTCTTTTACTCAGGTGACCGTTAAGGCCCACTGGGCCTCTTGTTGTTAAAATATATTATTAAAACATCCGAAATTCAGTTGTTTAAAACAATTCAAGCATATAAATGCTTTTCATTTCCTTATTTTTTAGCTCTATTGTGATCACTTGCCATTTTTGATTCGTGAAAACATGTGGGCGGGGCTTATCCGAATCGAAGAAATTGTTAAATAATTCTTTAAAAATCTTCATCTCCTTAACCATTGGTCCAATTTACAACAAACTTGACAAGGAATACTCTTTTCAAAACTTGTTCGCTGATTTTTGATTCGTCAAAATATGTGGGCGTGGGTCAATTTGCCAATCTGATTGAATCCGATGTTTACTTTCCAGTAACATCGATGTTTACTTTCCAGTAACATCTGACAGGCACCGATCAGGGGTCATCTCTTATGACCTTTCTTCCGACCAATCAAATGTACGCTTTCAAGATTCTGAAAGCGATTGAGACATGCGCACTGCACTGTGACAACTAGTCTTGATCAACAAGACACTCTATAGAATATGACTGGGCCATCAGTCTGGATCGGTCAGAGGCTTGTACGACTGCCTAAAGAAATATACAACATGTGTTTTGATTGGTTCGTTTATGAATAAAGATAATGGATTTTCCGGGGTCATTGAAGATGATCTCTGATTGATGCCTATCAGATCTTAATTGATAAGTATCATTATTAAGATCAGATTTTAATTAGATTGTCAATTTTCCAATTTCAACTAAACTTGGCAGGGATGTTCCTCTTTCCAACACTTTATCCCAAATTTTTGATTTGTCAAAGAAAATGTGTAGGGCGAGGCTTTTCTAACCTTGAGAAATTATAAGAAAATTCTTTAAAAATCAACCAATGGGCCAATTTTTACCAAGCGTGGCAGTAATGTTTATTCAGTGACTCTTTCCGCACTTGTTTTGAAATTAATGTTTTTGTAAAAAAAATGTGGGCGTGGCAGGACGGGGCTTATCCAAATAGAGAAATAATAAGAAAGTTCATAAACAATCAACCATTTGGCCAATTTGAACTAAACTTGGCAGGAATCTTGTTTGGATGACCCATTTCCAAGTAGTTCATGAATTTTTTGTTGGCAAGAACATGGGGTGTGGCTTATCTGACTTGTAGAAATATTGAGATAATTCTTTAAGAATCAACAATTTTGCCCATTTGGACCAAACTTAGAGGGAATATTCTTTGGGGATTCTTTTCAATACTTATTTGTGAATTGTTGATTTGCTTAAAAAGGTGCTTGGCAGGGCAGGGCTTGTCAGTCAGGTGAGCGCTTTGTGGCCATTCTGGCCGCTCTCTTTTCTTTGGGTTAAGGTTTTTACCCAAGTTTATTGGAAACCCATTAGGATCAGAATACCTTAAAAAAATTCTGGTATTAGTGCACTTAATCATAATTATGATAGATCTGGGTCTTGCCATTTACCATTGATTGATTATTAAACACAGCCAATTCCTAGTCCTAGAGTATCATACTAAAATGACATAACTGAAGTCAGTTATTGTGGAAGAGTCAAAGTGCCTAGATTGGAACTAAAAACTGTCACCCATATAATCAAGTTGCATGTATGTACACTACATTGTTATTATTTGGTTTTAGATGCTGAATGATATTGTGATAGCAGTTGCTGACTCGACATCCTCATCAAAGTCTAATAGTAAGTTTATGTCATTATAGGCCCAAAACTTACAGAAAGTAACAGTTATAAGAGAATCAATAAAAAAGTGCAAGTTTGTCTTCTTCCAATCTAGCAAATGTACACCAATTAGAATTTGTACATAATATTAAAATCAAACTTTCTTGCTCACATACATATGGTGTGACATAATTGAAAAAATGAAAAAACTATGGATACAAATTCCTAAAAACAGTGATGTAAACATTCAAGGCAATACAATAGATTTTGACATAATTGAACTCTTGATATATACTTAAAGTGGTGGTAACAAGTACAAACTGTACATGTTTACCACTTGAGTTTTTTGTGTGCAAAAAATTAACCCATTCCCACATGAGAAAATTTTAGACTGATCTAAATTGAAAGAAGATGCAGACGACAATTTCAAGGTGATGAAATTCTTAAATTCTTTGTCTTTTAGGGTAGAAAACATTGTGGACATTGAAGAAATTGCTTGTTAGAAGGAATTTCTTCAATGTCCACATTGTTTTCCAAGGCTTTTTTGTTGTGGGGCATAAAAAGGAGAGCTTGTGTGGGAATGGGTTAAACTTTACTTAATTAATTCACATTTTGCCTGTATGAAGAATAATTTGAATAAAAGAGACCAATAAATTATTGTTGATGCTATGTCTATAAACAATGTAAACCATTCCAGTTTCAGGGAAGCAGAAAGTGATGACAGTTAAAAGTATGGATGATCGAAACAGGAAAATAGACTACTCCAAAAGACATTCTTGTTTGTTTTGTGGGAAGTTAGACTTAAAAATTGCTCGGCATCTATGCAGTGTACACAGAGATGAAAGAGCTATAGCTCAATTACCTGCAAAAGGTAAAAGAGGGAGCAGAACACAGCTTGAAAGGGAGCATATGTTGGATTCAGTTAGAAATGAGGGAGACTTTTTATATAACATTGAACTCTTGAAAAATGGTGATAAGAAAGGAAAAGGCCTAATAGTAGCTAAAAGACCAATGGAAGGCATTCATACCACAGAAGACTACTTGCCTTGCAAGTATTGTCTAAGATTTTATGTGAAAAGTGAGCTTTGGCGTCATGGAAGACATTGTGCCTTTATGCCTAAACCATTACTTGACAGTGCTAATCTACTGAGTAGAGATTCGGAGCTGAAAGAGTCAAAAAGATTCATAAGAGATGGAGTTCACTTGTTGAATGGAGCAGGTGTGTCTTTGAAACAACTGTCCTTTGAAGAAAAAGAAGAATTTCACTTATTTGTTCGTGATGCTATTCAGGATGATGAGCTTGGCAAAAGTCTGAAAAGAGATACTGGAATTATCCTTTTTGGAAAAAACGAGTTTGAAAGACTTGGAAGACGGAGGGCGAACGAAGTTAGATATAGGATGAGAGTTCTTGAAAGAATTAAGCAACTTGTAAAGTCTGTTGTTCCTGAGTTAGACACTGTGTTTGAATTAGCATCATTGCTAAAGCCTGAATTGTTTGATGCCTTTGTTAAAGCAGTTCGTGAACTTGTTGGCATTGAAGATGAAAAAAGTTTAAATGGTGTGCTTATGTTTCGGAAGCCTCAGCTAGCTAGGAAGACTGGACAGATTTTAAGAAAATTTGCGGAAATGTGTGAAGGACGAGCAGTGGCAGAAAGAAAACGAGAGACCCGTCAGGATATATCCGATTTTATGTTTTTGTATTCAAAAGATTGGACAAATAAGATTGGAAGTATGGCCCATCAATCATCACTTGAGAAAAAATTCAATAAAAAGGAGGTTTTGCCTGTTACCGAAGATGTACAGAAAGTACAAAAATATTTGGACATCCAAATTTCTGAACAGAGTCGGGTCTTGTCTTCCAAACCGTCAAAAGAAAACTGGAGAAGCTTTGGAAAGATACTGCTGACTAAGCTAACACTCTTCAATTTTCGAAGGGGCAATGAGTGTGCAGCCATGCAAATTCATAAATTTCAAACCAGGGCCGACTGGAAGAGCAGTAATCATGAAATCTACAATTCATTAAGTAACTTCGAGAAAGAACTGGCTAAACGGTAAGCTCTTTTTGCTTTAAATTATTAGCTCGCCTGAGCTCTTGTGCTCAAGGTGAGCTATTGTTATCACTCACCATCGTCTGTCAGTCTGTCTGTCCGTCCTTAATTTCTATAATACATCTTCTCCTAAACCGTTGGGCCAATTTTGATCAAACTTGCAGTGTTTATTCTAGCATTTGAAACTGATGAATCTGTTTGATTTTCGTGTTAAAACTGTGTTTACCTTAGTTTGCATACATCTTTTTGCACCGAGTACAAACTACATTGAGATGTCTAGGTTTGCCCTTGTCGGTGGACCTTCTTGGATTTTTATGCCCCCGTATCGAAAGATCTGGTACATATTGTTTTACTCTTGTCTGTCTGTCTGTTTGTCCGGCTTGAAGTTGCGTTAAGTTACTGCCATTTCGGGGGCATTTGTGTTTCACAAGCACATCATGTTCTAAATTGAAAAATTTAACCGATAGTTTTCAATATCTGGCGACTATCGACACAACACTACCACACAATGATTCTTTTTGACTCCCTACAAGATAATGGCTTTGGAAAGCATTTTGGAAAATGAGGAAATTGCTTGTGACAAGCAATTTCTTCATTTCCCACAATGTTTTCTACCCAGAAAGATAAAAAAATGCAAAATTCCATACAATTGAAATTGTCGTCTGCCACGTCTTTCAATTCGGACCAGTCTAAAATGTTGTCATCTGGTAATAGGTTAAATGACATCTCTTAAACCAGTTTTAATAAAACTTTACAGGGAATTTTCTTTGCTGATGCTCTTTCATAGCATTGCAAAGGTTCTGTTCATACTGACAAAGTACTGAAATAGTATAGAGTACTGTTATGTAGACCAACTCTAAAAGTAGTAAAGTGTGCTGTCTGGGGTTGCATCATTATGGAAGGAATTCAAGTGTGTGTTTTGAATTATAACTGAATTACTGTCTTAACCATCTCCCAAACAACAAATTTAGGGTGGTCAAATTTGAAAGCTGCTGCAAGAAAGAAAATGGATGTTGATAAAGATAGGATTTGTGTATAATATAGCATAGAAAATATTGAGGCAAAAGGAATAAATGCTGATGATCAGCATTGATAAGATTGGGGGCATATTGTTTTACCGGTGTCCGTCTGTCTTTTCGTCTGTCTGTCCGTCTGTCTGTCTGCAAAACTTAACCTGCCAACTAAACAATTTCCTATAACTTCAACCCTGATTAAGTTACAATGTTAATATTTGGTATATAGATAGGTCTCAACAAGGCGCAACTGGGGAAGGTCATTTTATCAAGGTCAAGGTTAAAATTTTAACACTTTACCCGTTTCTAAAGAATTCCCGTTTCGGGGGCATAGTGTTTCACAAACACATCTTGTCTTCTTTTGCCTCAATGTTTTCCCAAGCCCTTTAAACGAGGGATGTCAAAACAAGGTCTTGTTTGGGAGAGGGTAATGGACAAAATTTGTATTATTAAAGGATGGACTTGGTAGAGGTCATGGGAAAGCAAAACAGAAAAGTTCCTGTTCTATTGACACCTGCTACCAAAGCAGGAGTTACTCAGCTTATTAACATGCGGACTAGCTGTGGTGTGGATATGTCAAATCCTTATGTGTTTGCCAAAGTAAGTACTTTTGTAAGTTAGAAATGGCAGCTATGATAATGTTATTATTTCTGTTCAAAAAGTAGTCCAGGGAGACTGCCATCCATAAGTGTCTGGCACCAAACAATTCCTGCCTATCGCCCAAAATTAATAGCTATCAAATGCTATCCTATGCGTGAATGCTTGTAAATTTGTCTATATTCGCCATTATCTGATTTACAGCATGCGACACGACAAACAGTTACCTTTAATTGCCACTTACGCTAATAGTCCAAACACATCCTTATATGACAACACAACACAACTGACAATTCAATAAAACACATGGGTACCACTAACCAGCCTGTGCATTGTGGCGTAACGCTTTACATATCTGGTAGGTGTGTTATGTTGATCATTTTACCACCAATGGGTCGATAATCGTAGACCTACGTGGAATAGCAGCTGGAGGCTAGGAAAGGATGTAATGGTAGTACTGGTGTGAGAAATACCAGGATTCCATTGTTAGGTGCTCCAGCCGCCACGATATAACGGAAAGATTGTTGAAAGCGGCGTAAAACCCCATTCAAACAAACAAACAAATTGATCATTTTAGTTTGATTGACAGGTCAGACTCGCAGCATTTGATCAATAATTTGACAACATTATGTGAATTGGAGTTGAAGGTAAAACATCGTAAATAACAAAACAGAATTATGAAATTACAGCCATTATTTTCAACGTGATCTTTTTGTGGGTCGTTTTCGTTTTTCCTTGAACACATTTGAGATGTAACGTTACTAGAAAGTGTTTTTTATGCCCCCGTATCGAAAGATCGGGGGGCATATTGTTTTACTCTTGTCTGTCCGTCTGATGTAAAGTTGTGTTAAGTTGTTGTGTTAAGCTGCCATTTCAGGGGCATTTGTGTTTCACGAACACATCTTGTTTTTCTGTACTTCTGTTACCCTTCTAACCCTTCTCACGATAAGAAAATATTGAACAGGGAAAAAATCCACCGAAACATTAGACAACTCTCTAGACAATTTTACATTGTTCTTAATTTTGAATGAACAGCATTGAAAAGAAAGAAATATAGATAATATGGTTGTATACAAGGAGAGGGGTTGGGGGGGTTGGACTGGGGTAAATGTGGCCCCAACTTTTATTATTTTGGCCCCAACTTTTTAAGTTTGGCAAAAGTGATGGCGACAACTTTTTCAAAGCCAGCGTGAACCCTGCAAATAATGTTGGCGTGGCAGGGCTGGGCTTATCAGACTTAGACAAAATTATAAGAAAATTCTTTAAAAATAGACCATTGGGCCAATTTTATCAAAATGCAGCAGGAATTTCTTTTAGTGACTCTTTCCAACAATAAGAATGAATTGTATCGAAATTTGTATTTGTTAAAAAATATGGGCTTGTCTGACTTGGAAAAGTTGTTGAATAATTCTTTAAAAATCTTCTTCTCTTTAACCATTGGGCCAATTTACACCAAACTTGGCAGGAATTTCCTTGTTTGACCCTTTTCAAAACTTGTTCTTGGATTTTTAATTGGTCAAAAAATGAGAGAGTTTTGATTGGTCAAAATATGAGGGCATGGCAGGACGGGGCTTATCAGACTTAGACAAAATTTAAAAAAAAATTTAAAAATCAACCATTGGGCCAATTTCATCCAAACTTGGAAGGAACCTTCTTTGAGTAATTCTTTCCAATGCTTGATCAGAAATTTTTGATTCATCAAAAATTATGGGCGTTAACTGACTTAAAGAAATTGTTAAGTAATTCTTTAAAATCTCCCTAACCATTGGGCCAATTCACACCAGATTTGGCAGGAATGTTCCTTGGGTGACCCTTTTCAAAACTTGTTCATGGATATCTGATTTGTCAAAAAATGTTGGTGTGGTAGGGCGGGGCTTATCAGACTTAGAGAAATTAAAAGAAAATTCTTTAAAAATCGACCATTGGGCCAATTCCATCCAAACTCGGCAGGTATGTTCTTTGAGTGACTTTATTTGTGAATTGTTGATTTGCTTAAAAAAAAGTTGCATGGCAGGGCAGGGTATATCAGTCAGGTGAGTGCTTTGCGGCCTTTCAGGCATCTCTAATTTTTATACCCCAACATACTTAGTTTCTATGGGCTATATAGGAGTCATGTCCATCTGTCAGTTGGTTGATCTGACTACTATTTCTTAGTAACCTTATATGAGCATATTGTTGGCACATCTTGATTGCCCACAATAAGAGTTAACAATGATGAGACTGTATTACCATTATTGTAACAGAAATACATAGGTGAGTAGAACTCATGGAATAGAAGTGCAGTGCAAATGAACCACATCAAATTTTTTTAGAGTCATACCTTTTACTTCAAATTTAGGAAAATAGACATCCACCAATCATATCCTGTTACATAGTCAAGGGCAATACATGAAACAGGTGTTCAGTACAAAATTGATATGCTTTTGTGACATCGATATGAATAGGAGAAACTGCTTCATGTGAGGTATAGCAAAGCGATTACCATTATAAAAAAAATGTTTTTTTCTGTCACAAAACTAATTTAGAGTTAACCCATTAACAAATGGCAAAATTTGAAACTGGTCAAATTTCAAAGATGTTGCAGACGCCATTTTCATGTTAATGAAATTTTACGTTTTTTCAGTCTTCCTTGGTAGAAAATGTTGGAAATGAAGAAATTGCTTGCCACATTTTCCAACATGTTTTTCAAAGTCTTTATGTTGTGGGGAGTCAAAAGGAGTCATTGTGTGGTAGCTGGTTAATAATCAAAGCATAAAAATTGTCCAAACTTTGCACACACATGAATATGTTAAGTTGCACAACTAGTCGAACCAGGTTAGACAGTTAACATCTTTTTAATTGCAGACCTGAGAGAAAAATTTCATGCACCCTGGCAGCAAATCATTTAACTAATAATGATGTTGTCTTTTAGGGAAACAAAACATTCATTCAAGGGAATGAAGCCTTGAGGTATGTGTTGGACAGAATTCCAGACCTGCAACATGCAGAACATCTAAAATTCACCACAATGAGAAAATATTTGGCCACTGTCGTACAGGTAAATGATTTAAATCATAGATCATTTCCAAGAAATACTACCTTGACATTTAACCCTTTCCCAAATAGTGAAATTCGATGGTGCTCTAATTAAAAAGCTTCTGAAGACGACAAAATAGATCTGATGTTGACAAATATTGGATTTGTGTACAATATAGCGAAGAAAATAATGAGGCAATATCTTCTATTGCCTCAATGTTTTCCAAATCCTATTCTAATGGAGACGTCATCAATCAAGGTCAAGATCATTTTCAAGGTCAGGTTTGTTTAAATATTAAAATTTTACATTGGCCATAACTTGCTAAACGGTAGAGACTTCATACTTAACATGTGTATTGCTTGTGTCAAGATACCAATTTCAAGGTCACCAGTCAAGGTCATTTTTAAGGTTAAATATGTGTAAATTAAAAGCTCTAACATTGGTAATAACTTTGACAGGCAAGTGATACAGACTTCTTATTTTACATGTGTATTGCTTGTTAACTCACCTGAGCACGAACTTGAGCTATTGTGGTCACTTTTTGTCTGTCGTCCGTACGTCTGTCCGTACGTCTGTCCACAATTCGGTGTTAACACTCTAGCATCGACAAATATTGACCGATCTTGACCAAACTTGGTCGAAACAAGTATTACTATAAGTTCTTGGATGAGTTTGATTTTGCGTCAGATTGGACTTGGAAGGCTCGGACACATGCTTTCATTGATAGAAGCTGTAAGCAAACATAATTTAAGGGATAGTTTTAAAAATTTTCATCTAATTGTAGGTCTTTGGTATGAATGAAAAAGATGTTATGGAGATTGCCAGACACATGGGCCATGAGTTATCAGTCCACCGAAAATTTTATCGACTTCAGGACGATGTTATCGAATTGGCTAAAATTTCCAAACTCCTCCTAGCAGTCGAAAGTGGAAATGCTTGTCAGTTCTCTGGGTTGTCACTTGATGACCTAGATTTGAATGGTAATAATGCTAGCATTTTATTTCTTAACCATGTCAAGTTTCGTTGTACGATTTTCTCTTTAAAATCTTTAGAAATATTCTCCTCCCAAACCATAGGGCAGATTTCAATGAAACTAGACATGGATGATCCTTGTATGACTAATTTCTTAAATCATTTTTTTGATTGGCCCCAAAATATGGGTGTGACAGTTTGGGGCTTATTTTGATTTTAAAATCTTTAAAAATCTCCCAAACCACCGGGGCAATCCCAACAAAACTTGGCATGAATTTTCATTTGGTGACCCTTTACTTAATTTGTTGTAAATATTGGCATGGCAGGGTGTTTTTATGGCCCCGTATCGAAAGATTTGGGGCATATTGTATTACTCGTGTCCGTCTGTCTGTCTGTCCGGAATTAAGTTGCTGTGTTAAGTTGCTGCTATTGCGGGGGCATTTGTGTTACACAAACATCTTGTTTTTATGCCCCGGATAGGGAGGCATATAGTTTTTTGCCTTGTCTGTCCGTCATTCCGTCCAAAAACTTTAACATTGGCCATAACTTCCTTATTACTTAACATATTCACTTCATATTTTAGTACAACATTCCTTGGGACATTACCTTTTTGTAGGCATATACTTTGATGACCTTGACCCCTGGATGAACTTGACCTTTTGACTATCAAAGCAGTGTCGAGGGCATTGTCATCTTACAGTGACAGCTCTTGTTTTTGTTTTTTCCTTTTAAATCTTAAAATCTTCTTCCAACTCATTTTGGCCAATTTCAATGAAACTTGGCATGGATATGCGTTAGGTGGACCCTTACTTGATTTGGTCCTGAAATTTTAAGAAATACTTTTTCTTCTAATTTGTGGACAGACCTACCAGATGGGGAGATGGAAGTTCCTGTTGAAGCTACAAATGATGTTCCAGTTTCAGGAATTGAAGGTAGGCAATAAAATGACAAATTAGATTGTTTTTACCTAACCTGGGCACAACATGCTCGAGGTGAGCTTATGTGATTTCCTTTGTGAAAATTGTTTGGAATGTTTGTTGTGAGGAAATCTCTGATGAAGTAGAAATTGGGTAAAGTTATGTCAATAACTCGGTCAGGGGCTCAAATCTTGTAAAATAGGGTCAGGGTTACTGGCGATACTGGCCCTCTTAGGCCTCTTGTTATCCGATTGTCCTAAAACATGGTCAGAATGATTGGACCATCACAAGGATCCTTCCTTTCGAAAATTGATCAAATCAATCAAATTATATGAATTCATATTCTAGGAGTATTACCAGTCTTCTACAACTGTTTCATTAGCTTTTTTTATACGCCCGTCGAAGACGGGACGTATTATGGGATCACCCGTGGTGTCCGGGCGTCCGGTTGTCCGGGCGGTGTCCACTTCTTTGTCCGGAGCATAACTCTGTCACCGTAAGTCTGATTGACTTTAAACTTGGCAGTTATATTCTTCTCATCAATACGGAGTGCAGTGCTCAATAACCATAACTCTACCTGGCCTATTTTTTGAGTTATTGCCCTTTGTTGTTTTTACATACTTGAATCTTGTCCGGAGTATATCTCTTAAAGTATTATAGCTAGGATCATGATACTTCATGGGTGTATAGGTCTCACCAAGGGGGAGTGCAGTGCACAAGAACCATAACTCTACCTGGCCTTTTTTTTGGGTTATTGCCCTTTGTTGTTTTTCATACTTGAATCTTGTCCGAAGTATATCTCTAAAAGTATAAGAGCTAGAATCATGAAATTTCATGGATGGATAAAGCTCACCAAATGGGAGTGCAGTGTACAAGAACCATAACTCTACCTGGCCTATTTTTTGAGTTATTGCCCTTTGTTGTTTTTTCATACTTTAACCTTGTCTGAAGGATATCTCTAAAAGTATAATAGCTAAAATCATGAAATTACATGGATGGATAGAGCTCACCAAGGGGGAGTGCAGTGTACAAGAATCATAACTCTACCTAGCAAATTTTTTGAGTTATTGCCCTTTGTTGTTTTTTATACTTGAATCTTGTCCGGAGTATGTCTCTAAAAGTAAAATAGCTAGAAACATGAAACTTCATGGATGGATAGATCTCACCAAGGGGGAGTGCAGTGTACAAGAACCATAACTCTACCTAGCCAATTTTTTGAGTTATTGCCCTTTGTTGTTTTTTTATACTTGAATCTTGTCTGGAGTATATCTCTTAAAGTATTATAGCTAGGATCATGAAACTTCATGGGTGTATAGATCTCACCTAGGGGGGGAGTGCAGTGCACAAGAACCATAACTCTACCTGGCCTATTTTTAGCTCACCTGAGCACAACGTGCTCAAGGTGAGCTTTTGGTATCACCTTTTGTCCGTCGTGCGTCGGAAGTCGTCAACAATTCTTTAAACATCTTCTCCTCAGTAACCACTGGGCGGAATTCAACCAAACTTGGTAGGAATGTTCCTTGGGTGACCCTTCTCAAAAGTTGTTTGCGGATTTTTGATTGACCCCCAAATATCGGCGTGGCAGGGCGTGGCAGTTTTTAACTTAGAAATCTTTAAACATCTTCTCCTCAGTAACCATTGGGCCAATTTCAACCAAATTTGGTATGAATGTTCCTTGGGTCACCCTTTTCAAAAGTTGTTTGCGGATTTTTGATTTATGCCCAAATATGGGCGTGGCAGGGCGTGGCAGTTTTTGACTTAGGAATCTTTAAACATCTACACCTCAGGAACCATTGGGCCAATTTCAACCAAACTTGGTATGAATGTTCCTTGGGTGACCCTTTTCAAAAGTTGTTTGGCAGAATTTCGTTTCACGCCCAAATATGGGCGTGGCAGTTTTTGACTTTGAAATCTTTAAACATCTTCTCCTCATTAACTATTGGGCCAATTACAACCGAATTTGGTATGAATGTTCCTTGGGTGACCCTTTTCAAAAGTTGTTCGCAGAATTTTGATTTATGCCCAAATATGGGCGTGGCAGTTTTTTTAACTTTGAAATCTTTAAACATCTTATCCTCAGTAACCATTGGGCCAATTTCAACCAAATTTGGCATGAATGTTCCTTTGGTGACCCTTTTCAAAAGTTGTTCGTGGAATTTTGATTTACTCCCAAATATGGGCATGGCAGGGCGTGGCAGTTTTTGACTTAGAAATCTTTAAACATCTTCTCCTCAGTAACCATTGGGCCAATTTCATCCAAACTTGGCATGAATGTTCCTTGGATGACCCTTTTTAAAAGTTGTTCGCAGAATTTTGATATATGCCCAAATATGGGCGTGGCAGGGCGTGGCAGTTTTTGACTTAGAAATCTTTAAACATCTTCTCCTCAGTAACCATTGGGCCAATTTCATCCAAACTTGGCATGAATGTTCCTTAGATGACCCTTTTTAAAAGTTGTTCGCAGAATTTTGATTTATGCCCAAATATGGGCGTGGCAGGGTCAGGCAGTTTTTGACTTTGAAATCTTTAAACATCTACACCTCAGGAACCATTGGGCCAATTTCAACCAAACTTGGTATGAATGTTCCTTTGGTGACCCTTTTCAAAAGTTGTTTGGCAGAATTTCGTTTCACGCCCAAATATGGGCGTGGCAGTTTTTGACTTTGAAATCTTTAAACATCTTCTCCTCATTAACTATTGGGCCAATTACAACCAAATTTGGTATGAATGTTCCTTGGGTGACCCTTTTCAAAAGTTGTTCGCAGAATTTTGATTTATGCCCAAATATGGGCGTGGCAGTTTTTTTAACTTTGAAATCTTTAAACATCTTATCCTCAGTAACCATTGGGTCAATTTCAACCAAACTTTGCATGATTGTTCCTTTGGTGACCCTTTTCAAAAGTTGTTCCTTGAATTTTGATTTATGCCCAAATATGGGCGTGGCAGGGTCAGGCACTTTTTGACTTTGAAATCTTTGAACATCTTCTCCTCAGTAACTATTGGGCCAATTTCAACCAAATTTGGTATGAATGTTCCTTGAGTGACCCTTTTCAAAAGTTGTTCTAGAATTTTGATTGATGACCAAATAAGGGCGTGGCAGTTTTTTAAACTTTGAAATCTTTAAACATCTTATCCTCAGTAACCATTGGGTCAATTTCAACCAAACTTTGCATGAATGTTCCTTTGGTGACCCTTTTCAAAAGTTATGCTGGAATTTTGATTTATGCCCAAATATGGGCGTGGCAGGGTCAGGCAGTTTTTGACTTTGAAATCTTTAAACATCTACACCTCAGGAACCATTGGGCCAATTTCAACCAAACTTGGTATGAATGTTCCTTGGGTGACCCTTTTCAAAAGTTGTTTGGCAGAATTTCGTTTCACGCCCAAATATCGGCGTGGCAGTTTTTGACTTTGAAATCTTTAAACATCTTCTCCTCATTAACTATTGGGCCAATTACAACCAAATTTGGTATGAATGTTCCTTGGGTGACCCTTTTCAAAAGTTGTTCGCAGAATTTTGATTTATGCCCAAATATGGGCGTGGCAGTTTTTTTAACTTTGAAATCTTTAAACATCTTATCCTCAGTAACCATTGGGTCAATTTCAACCAAACTTTGCATGATTGTTCCTTTGGTGACCCTTTTCAAAAGTTGTTCCTGGAATTTTGATTTATGCCCAAATATGGGCGTGGCAGGGTCAGGCACTTTTTGACTTTGAAATCTTTGAACATCTTCTCCTCAGTAACTATTGGGCCAATTTCAACCAAATTTGGTATGAATGTTCCTTGAGTGACCCTTTTCAAAAGTTGTTCTAGAATTTTGATTGATGACCAAATAAGGGCTTGGAAGGGTAGGGCAGTTTTTACTTTGAAATCTTTGAACATCTTCTCCTCAGTAACCATTGGGCCAATTTCAATTTTGAATCATCTTACATTAGTCAGGTGAGCGATTTTAGGGCCATTCTGGCCCTCTTGTTTTAAGTTATTGCCCTTTGTTGTTTTTCATACTTGAATCTTGTCGGGAGTATATCTCTTAAAGTATAATAGCTAGAATCATGAAATTTCATGGATGGATAGAACTCACGCTATGGGAGTGCAGTGTACAAGAACCATAACTGTACCTAGCCTATTTTTTTAGTTATTGCCCTTTGTTGTTTTTCATACTTGAATCTTGTCCGGAGTATATCTCTAAAAGTATAATAGCTAGAATCATGAAATTTCATGGATGGATAGAGCTCACCAAATGGGAGTGCAGTGTACAAGAACCATAACTCTACCTAGCAAATTTATTTGAGTTATTGCCCTTTGTTGTTTTTCATACTTGAATCTTGTCAGGTGTATGTCTCTAAAAGTATAATAGCTAAAAACATGAAATTTCATGGATGGATAGAGCTCACCAAGTGGGAGTGCAGTGTACAAGAACCATAACTCTACCTGGCCTATTTTTTGAGTTATTGCCCTTTGTTGTTTTTCATACTTGAATCTTGTCCGGAGTATATCCCTAAAGGTATTATAGCTAGGATCATGAAACTTTATGGGTGTATAGATTTCACCAAGGGGGAGTGCAGTGCACAAGAACCATAACTCTACCTGGCCTAATTTTTTAGTTATTGCCCTTTGTTGTTTTTCATACTTGAATCTTGTTGGGAGTATATCTCTAAAAGTATAATAGCTAGAATAATGAAATTCCATGGATGGATAGATCTCACCAAGGGGGAGTGCAGTGCACAAGAACCATAACTCTACCTGGCCTATTTTTAGTTATTGCCCTTTGTTGTTTTTCATACTTGAATCTTGTCTGGAGTTTATCTCTAAAAGTATAATAGCTAGAATAATGAAATTTCATGGATGGACAGAGCTCACCAAATGGGAGTGCAGTGTACAAGAATCATAACTCTACCTAGCCTATTTTTTGAGTTATTGCCCTTTGTTGTTTTTCATACTTGAATCTTGTCCGGAGTAAATCTCTAAAAGTATAATAGCTAGAATCATGAAATTTCATGGATTGATAGAGCTCACCAAATGGGAGTGCAGTGTACAAGAACCATAACTCTACCTAGCCTTTTTTTTGAGTTATTCCCTTTTGTTGTTTTTCATACTTGAATCTTGTCCGGAGTATATCTCTAAAAGTAAAATAGCTAGAAACATGAAACTTCATGGATGGATAGATCTCACCAAGGGGGAGTACAGTGTACAAGAACCATAACTCTACCTAGCGTATAATTGAGTTATTGTCCTTTGTTGTTTTCCATACTTTGTTTGAGAAAAAATATTCATTCAAAATAACCTCAGTTCTATTCAAACCTCCAGTTAATATTAAGCAGTGTGACAGGCGTATCTTGTGACAATTTGGCACCTTGTTTGTTTTGTTTAATGACTTCCTCACAGATTGTTGTAATGCTTCTATTCAAATAAGGTACATTTTAAGAAATACTTTTTTCTTCTAATTTGTGGACAGACCTTCCAGATGGAGAGGAGATGGAAGTTCCTGTGGATGCTACAAATGATGTTCCTGTTTCAAAAAATGAAGGTAGGCAATAAAATGACAAAATATTCCTATCATTAGATTGTTTTTATGCCCCTGTATCAAAAAATCAGGGGGCATATTGTTTTACTTGTATCCATCTGTCTGTACGGGGTTAAGTTGCCATTTCGGGGGCATTTGTGTTTCACAAACACATCTTGTTTGTTTTTAGGTCACCTGACTGAAGGTTACAGGTGATCTATTGCGACCGTGTTTCCTTAGCGTCATGCAATGTCTGTGGTGCGTTAACTTTATACATTTTCGACTTCTTCTTAAGAACCATTAGACAGATTTCAACCAAACTTGGCGGGAAGCATCCCAATGGGAAGGGGCTTCAGATTTGTACAAGTCATAGTGTTATCTTTCCAATGAGGCACCAAAAAAGGGATCAAAATGGGTAAATTTGGTACAGGTTAAAAAATCTTTTTGTCATGAACCGGCTGTGGGATTGGGTTCACATTTTGTGTTTAGAACCTTTGGGACAAGGGCTACAAAATTTGTACAAAGAAAAAATCTGTTAAAGTGGCTGTGCTGGAGGGGGATGAATCATGTTTTATTTTTTTTACATTTTCATTTTTTTCATGAAAATCATTGGACGGATTTCAACCAATTTCGGCATGAAGCATCCCCATAGATTTGTACAAGCCATATGGTTATATCCCCTTGTTGCTCCATAAAGCGGGCATATCAGACTCAGAGAAATCACAAAATAATTCTTCAAAAATCCCAATCAACCATTTGGCCAATTAAGACCAAACTTTGCAGAAATGTTCCATGGGTGACCCTTTACTTCAAGTGTACATTAAATTTTGATAGGTCCATAGATGTTGGCATGGCAGCTGCAGGGCGGGGCTTATCAGACTTCCCCATAAACATCTATATTTGCACTGCCCCCATTGATTAAAATACAGCCAGTGGAGCAATACGGGCCCTTTTGGGCCTCTTGTGAGGTATATCATGTCAAAAACTGTTCAATAGAGCATTTTTTTATAATTGTGTATGAAAACACTATGGGAAAGGAAGAAATTGCTCTTTTCCCATAATATTTTCATACATATATTTGATCAAACCCTATGTGTATGAGTTTTTATGCCCCCGCATCGATAGATCGGGGGCATATTGTTTAACCGGTGTCCGTCTGTCTGTCCGTCTGTCTGTCTGTCTTCAAAACTTAACCTGCCAATTAAACATTTTCCTATAACTTCAACCCTGATTAAGTTACAATGCTAATATTTGGTATGTAGATAGGTTTCAACAAGGCACAACTGAGGAAGGTCATTTCATCAAGTTCAAGGTCAAAATTTTAACCCTTTTCCCTAAAACGTTACTCAAAAACTTAACCTGCCAACTTAACATTTTCCTTTAACTTCATCCCTAATTAAGTTACATGCTAATATTTGGTATGTAGATAGGTCTCAACAATGCACAACTGGGGAAGGTCATTTCATCAAGGTCAAGGTCAAAATTTTAACCCTTTTCCCTAAAACGTTACTCAAAAACTTAACCTGCCAACTAAACATTTTCCTATAACTTCATCCCTTATTAAGTTACAATGCTAATATTTGGTATGTAGATAGGTCTCAACAAGATGCAACTGGGGAGGGTCATTTCATCAAGGTCAAGGTCAAAATATTAACCCTTTTCCCTAAAACAAAGGAAACAAAAGAATAAATATCACCTGTTTCTAAAAAAATCCTGTTTAGGGGGCATAGTGTTTCACAAACACATCTTGTTTGATACTACAGCTTCAAAATTTTCTGCGGAGAAACCGGCAACTCTTGTTATATTCTAGGACTGCGTAAGAGAAAACTATATACCTTTAATGATGACACTGACAATATTGATCTTGATGACGAAGTCAAGGATCCCAGCTACAACACTAAAGGTATTTACTCCCTTTTTTTTTTTAGGAAATATTAGCCTATTGGCCTTTTAAAACAGACAGCAGTGTGTATCCAGTGGGTAACACCTAGGAGGTGGTCAAACACACAACTAAAACTGTACTAATAGTCATAATCTTACAATTACAGAAAGAGATATATGGAACTTAAAACTAATAATTATAGATGTAAAAAGTTTATTTCAAGACTAACACTTTGATACTTCATTCTATTGTTTATTATTTGAGGACATTAATTGATAAATTTTAGAGATAATTTATGAATTTTGTTTTCAATTATATGTAGTACTAATCAAAATTTGATAAGCATCAATTTTTATACGCTGCCGGAGGCGGAAGTATTTTGGCGTCATCTTCTCTGTCTGTCCGTCTGTAAGTAAGTAGTCGGTACATCCACTTTTCTTATGAGCGCAACTCCTCCTAAGTTTCTGGCCTGATCTTTATGAAACTTGGTAAATTATATCACCTTGATTAGTAGATGTACATGAAGTAAGGATTTTTTGATTCAATGGTTTTTGTCTGAGTTATGCCCCTTTGAAGCATTTTGTATGCATTGGTTCGAATCTTTCAGGTGTGAGACACCTGTAAGATTCAAACTAATTCATGCAAAATTGCAGTGGTTTTAGGTTTGATTATGTATCGTTAACATTTTATAACATTTGTTTACATATGCAAATTTTGTAAACATTTGCCGTAATATCCAAAATGGACTGTACCTTGATTTGGAATTTCTGTCAAGAGCTGTGGGCTGATGAATATTCAAATTCTGCTAAGGTACTTTTATTTTTCTTAACAAAAAGGTCAAAATGACAACACAATCTCTTAAAGGACCACCATAGTCTTTGGCTTATAGTTCTGGATAAAGTCGAATTAAGGTTAAGGTCATAACTCTGTTGATTCTTTCATTTATTTTATCCAACCAGAAGCAGCAGGATCCGATTCTGACTCGAGCTGTGGTGAAATAAAGGCCATTAAACGAAGAAAGATTTGTGAGTATATATTTTGTAATTGAAATTTGCAATTAAGAGGATTCAGTGTATAAACATAATAGATGCTCAAAAGTATGCCATTAAATGACTAATTGTAGGACTAATTGTAGGACTAGTTCAATTAATGGAAATTGGAGCATTTTTGTCATATTTGAACTTCATTTTTAGCTTGACTTTTTGAAGAAAATGAGAGCTTATACTGTCACCCAGTTGTCGGTGTCGGCGTTGCATCCAAGGTTAAAGTTTTTTCAAACATCAATTACTTCCATACTATTAAAGGGATTCAACCCAAACTTGGAATACTTATTCACCATCACACCCTCTACTTTACTAGCCAGGCCCATGACCCTGGCTCCACTATAGTTGGAGTTATGTCCCTTTTATACTTAGAAAATAGCCAAAATCCAGGTTAAAGTTTTTTCAAACATCAATGACTTCCATACTATCAAAGGGATTCAACCCAAACTTGGAATACTTATTCACCATAACACCCTCTACCTTACTAGCAAGGCCCATGACCCTGGCTCCACTATATTTGGACTTATGCCCCTTTTATACTTAGAAAATGGCCAAAATCAAGGTACAAGTTTTTTCAAACATTAATAACTTCAATACCATCAACAGAATTTCATTCAAACTTGGAATACTTATTCACCATCACTCCCTCTACCCTACTACCAAGGACTATAATCATAGTTTCACTATATTTTGAGTTATTTCAATTATGCCCCTTTCACACTTAGGAAATAGCAAATATGAAGGATAACTTCAATACTATCAAAGGTATTTCATCCAAACTTTGAATACTTATTTACCTTCACCCCTTCTACCTTTCTAGTAATGCCTATTAACCTTGTTTCGCTATATTTTCAGTTATGCCCCTTTTATAATTAGAAAATACCCAGTATCCAGGTTAAGTTATTTCAAACCTTAATAACTTCAACACTATCAAAGATATTTCATTCAAACTTGCAATGATTGCTCACCATCACTCCCTATACGGTATACCCTTGTAGCAAGGACCATAAACCTGGATCCACTTTGTTTTCAGTTATTAAGGTTTGCAAAAACTTTAGCCTGGACATTGGCTATTTTCTAAGTATTAAATTAAGATATACATGTTTTATCATCTATATATACTGTACTAATAAAAAACTTAACACTGTGTCTAAGCAACTTAGAAAAGTCAAGCGCGCTGTCTTATGGACAGCTCTTGTACTAAAATCGGGGAAAGACCAGCATGAAAAATAATAATACTACTGTAGTCAAGCAAATCGGCAACTTAAGTGACACATGACGTTAAAAATATCCTCTATAATGTGGGCTGCCATGTGGACACCAAGTTTAAGTATGTCACTTTATGGATATAATGGAATAGATGCTCATGTCAGGCTCAAAATTAGGTTGTGTGTGATTTGCTTTTGAATAAATTGATACAGAATATCATGACATGCCTGTGTTTATTTTGATTGTTTTTCTGTTGTATTCTTTTTTAAGCCCCCTCATCGAAAGATCGGGGTCATATTGTTTTACTTGTGTCTGTCTGTCCGGTGTAAAGTTGCGTTAAGCTGCTATTTTTGGGGCATTAGTGGTTCAAGAACACATTATGATTTTAGCTCACCTGAGCATGAAGTGCTCAAGGTGAGCTATTGTGATGGGGCAGTATCCGGCGTCCGTCTGTCCGTCTTTTGTCTGTGGTCCGTCAACAATTTCTTTAAACATCTTCACCTCCTAAACCACTTGGCCAATCAAGCTGTAACTTGGCAGGGATGTTCCTTGGGTCAAGCTCTTTCAAAGATGTAAAAAGAATTTAATTTCATTAAAAACTCTGGTTGCCATGGTAGCAAAAAGGTTGAAAATTAGGAAAATCTTTAAAATTCTTCTTGTGGGAAACCACAAGGCCTAGAGATTTGATATTTTGAATGTTTCATTACTTGATGGTCCTCTACAAATATTGTAAAAATAATTGCTATCAGAGCCCATTTAGGGCCCCACCTGGACACACCCCATTTTACAAAGAATAAAGAAGTAAATCTTAAAAAATCATCTCAAGCTAAACTAAAAGGCCTATTGGTTTGAAATTTTGCATGTTTTATCAATTGATGGTCCTCTATGAATATTCTAAAAATAATTGCTATCAGAGCCCATTTAAGACCCCATCTAGACACACACTATTTTACAAAGAATAATGAAGGAAATCTTTAAATGATCATCTCAAGCTAAAAAAAAGGCCTTGTGATTTGAAACTTTGCATGTTTCATCACTTGATGATCCTCTACGAATATTATTTAAAAATTGCTATCAGAGCCCATTTAGGGCCCCGCCCTGACACACCCCATTTTACAAAGAATATAGAAGGAAATCTTAAAAAATCATCACAAGCTAAACTAAAAGGCCTAGTGATGTGAAATTTTGCATTTATTATCACTTGATGGTCCTCTACAAATATTGTTTAAAAAATTGCTATCGGAGCCCATTTAGGACCCGCCTGGACACACCCTATTTTACAAAGAATAAAGAAGTAAATCTTAAAAAATCATCACAAGCTAAACTAAAAGGCCTAGTGATTTGAAATTTTGCATTTATTATCAGTTGATAGTCCATAACAAATATTGTTTAAAAAATTGTTATTTGAGCCCATTAGGGCCCCACCAAGACACACCCTATTTTACAAAGAATATAGAAGGAAATCTTAAAAAACCATCTCAAGCTAAATAAAAGGCTAGAGATTTGAAATTTTGCATGTTTCATCACTTGATAGTCCTGTACAATTATTGTTAAAATGATTGCCATTTTAGCCCATTTAGGGCCCTGCCCGAGCAACTTAGGTGAGCGATTAAGGACCACCATGGTCCTCTTGTATAAAATCCATCTTCTATACAGGCATCAAAATTAATGGTTCTCCAGAGCAAGGGGTAAAAGTGATCAAAATTATTTTTCAGCAACATCAAAAAAGGTATGGACCGAGATGGAAAAGTTGGCCCTTCAGCCATTAGTGTCTGCTGCAACAAGACACAAAAAACCACCCAAGAAAGAAGAAGTTGTGGCTCTTCAAAAGCGTGTTGCCAATTTGAAGCACCTACAGTGGACAAAAATTAAACATCAGGTGTGGGCTATAGCCCAGTCAAAAATAAAAAGAAAGACTATAAATTAGATTTTTGAATTTTGCAGAATGCATATTTGGTAGTGATTTTAATGGACTTTGCTACTTTGTTTGCTCCTTTAACGTTCTAGTTAAATGTGAGGTCGTAAAGTGGTATTTTTGTTGACAATTGTCAAACCAAAAAGCTCCACTTTTCGACTTTTTGGTTTACCGATCTTGGTAGAAAAGTGGAAGTTAGGCGCATTAACTTCCATTTTTCAAGCAAAATTGATAACCCGAAAAGTCGAAAAGTGGATGGCGGAAACAAGATTCCATGATATAGCCATTATACTAAGACAACTCTCAAAATGATGTTGACGCCGCAAGCAGGCCTTTTTCAGTGTTGTCATTATGCTCCTCGAAGGAAGAGCATATAGCCGCCGCTTTGTCTGTCTGTCCGTCCGTCATTCCGTCCAGAGCGATTGTTCCATAACCCTTGGGCCAAATCAAATGAAAATTACCATGTGTACTCCTTATGATATTGTGCCCATGCACTTTTCCTGCCTTTTTTTTAGGCCTCGTAGCGGGAAAAGGGGACTTAGGGTAAAATACAGTTTCTAATCTCCTACTCTAATGGTCAGAATTTAATGCAATTTCATATTTGAGTAGCAAACCAGATGTCCTTGACCATAAACTATTTGAAATTAGTGTATGTCATGGAAAAAGGGGGCTCAATGTTTGTTAGCTTTACGTTTGCTCCGAAATAGTAAGAAAATTCTTTAAAAAATCAACCATTGTGCCAATTTGAACCAAACTTGAAGGGAATATGCGTTTAGAATTCTTTTTAATACTTGTTTGTGACAAGCATTTATCAGGGAGCATAATCCGTCTATGATGGCTCTTGTTTATTACGATATGGTTGGAAATCGTGTAGGGGCGTGCATATGTAAAGATTTTGACATGACCTCATAGGAAAGGATTGACAAGTTCTTAACATGGCTTACTGTTATTGGCAATAATTATGATTTAGTATACTAGTATTTCAATTTCATTGCCAAGTAGCCTTTATTTTATGCAACTCGTGTCATCATGTCACAAAAACTTTTGGTGTTTAGACCAAATAATCTAGATTACATGAAGTCCCAAATACATGTTCTATGCTTTCTATTACATTGTATAGCTTTTATTTAGTTTCATTGCCAAATAGCATTTTGTACTACTAATATTGTTCACCATTAGATCTTGATTGCTTAACCCTCTCCCAAACAAGATCTGTTTTAGACATCTCTAATAGAAATGCCTTGAGAAAACATTGAGGGAAAAGAAAGTGCTGGTGACCAGCACTTCTTTCACCTCAATATTTTCTTGGCTACAACATAGATATTTTCTTTGAAATGATTTAGTTTTTTAGCTCTCCTGAGCACGAAGTGCTCTGAGGGAGCTATTGAGATCGGTCATCGTCCGTCCGTCCATCCATCTGTCCATCCGTTCACAATTACAAAAAAATCTTCTCCTCCTAAACTAACCATGGAATTTCAACAAAACTTCATAGAAATGGTCCTTAGGTCAAGCTCTTTCAAAATTCTTCAAAGAATTGAAATCCATGAAGAACTCTGGTTGCCATGGCAACAGAGTGAAAAAAATTAAAAAATCTTCTCCTCCCAAACGGTAAGGCCTAGAGCTTTGATATTTGATATATCATCATCTTTTGACCCTCTACCAAAATACTTCAAAGAATTAACGTATTCTGAAAATTAGCCCTTTTCTGGGCTATCCCTGATTTTACATAGAAAGAAAGAAGGAAATCTTTAAAAATCTTCTTCTCCCAAACCATAAGGCTTAGAGCTTTGATATTTGGTATACATCATCATCTATTGACCCTCTTCCAAAATACTTCAAAGAATTACCATATTCTGAAAATTAGCTCTTTTCTATGTGATACATAGAAATAAAGGTTATCTTTAAAAATCTTCTTGTCCCAAACCATAAGGCCTAGAGCTTTGATATTTGGTACAAATCATCATCTATTGACCCGTTTCAAAAATACTACAAAGAATTACCATATTCTGAAAATTAACACGCTTCTTGGCAATCCCTGATTTTACATAGAAATAATGAAGGTAATCTTTAAAAATCTTCTTCTCCCAAACCATAAGGCCTAGAGCTTTGATATTTGGTATACATCATCATCTATTAACCCTCTACCAAAATACTTCAGAGAATTACCGTATTCTAAAAATTGGCCTTTATCTGGGCGATCCCTGATTTAACATAGAATAAAAGAAGGAAATCTTTAAACATCTTCTCCTCCCAAACCATAAGGCCTAGAGCTTTGATAATTGGTACAAATCATCATCTTTTGACCCTCTACCAAAATACTTCGAAGATTTACCGTATTCTGAAAATTAGCCCTTTTCTAGATGATCGCTGATTTAACATAGAAATAAATAAGGAAAACTTTAAAAATCTTCTTCTCCAAAACCATAAGGCCTAGAGTTTTGATATTTGGTATACACCATCATCTATTGACCCCCTACCAAAATACTTCAAAGAATTATCGTATCAATCATGAAAATTAGCCCTTTTCTGGGCGATCCCTGATTTTACATAGAATAAAAGAAGGAAAACTTTAAAATCTTCTTCTCCCAAACCATAAGGCCTAGATCTTTGATATTTGGTACAAATCATCATCTATTGATCCTCTACCAAAATACTCAAAGATTTACCACAGTCTGAAAATTAGCCCTTACCTGGGCGATCCCTGATTTTACATAGAATAAAAGAAGGAAATCTTAAAAAATATTCTTCTCCCAAATCATTAGGCCTAGAACTTTGATATTTGGTACAAATCATCATCTATTGACCCTATACAAAAATACTTCAAAAAATTACCGTATTCTGAAAATTAGCCCTTTTCTGGGCTATCCCTAATTTTACATAGAATAAAAGAAGGAAAACTTTAAAAATCTTTTTTTCCCAAACCATTAGGCCTAGAGCTTTGATATTTCGTACAAATCATTATCTATTGACCCTCTACCAAAGTACTTCAAAGGATTATTGTATTCTGAAAATTAGCCATTTTCTGTGCAATCCCTGATTTTACAAAGGAATAAAGAAGGAAATCTTTGAAAATCTTCTTCTCCCAAACCATAAAGCCTGGAGCTTTGATATTTGGTACATATCATCAGCCATCGACCCTCTACCAAATGACTTAAAAAAATTAGCCCTTTTCTGTGCAATCCCTAATTTTAGTTAGAATAAATAATGATATCTTTGAAAACCTTCTCCTAAGACATTAGGCTAAGTCAATATACTTAGGATTAAAAGAGAAATTCTTAAACTTCTTCTACAAAATAATTAGACAGAGAGCTTTGCTATTTTGTTTATATCATAAAGCCATGAACCATTATACTCAGGGGAGGGATTTAGGACCATCATGGTCCTCTTGTCTTCTACAACTCCTTTCCAATTGGACCACTCTAAAATTTCGTTGTCATGGAAAGGATAAGTATTTTAGTTTGATTTGAATTGCTCTTCAAGGAATTATGTGCTAATTCCTTGTTTTTAGCTCCACTTGCCATCAGTTTAATGTTTCAATATTTTCTGTTTTTTTCCGTCTTAAGTAACTAGAATTAGTCAACCAAAAATTAAGGTTAAATTAAACCCATTTATAGGTCCCCCACTGGTTACCAGTTTTAGAGACTTGGATTGCGCTGTTCCGTCTGTCTGTCTATCCGTCACACTTTTGTCCAGACCATATCTCCTTAACCATAAGTGCTAGCAAATTCAAACTTTATACACTTACAGATGACAATGAGTAGAAGTGTCATGAACAAGAACCATTACTCTACTTTGCCTACTTTTTGAGTTATTGCCCTTTGTTGTTTTTACCTTTCAATTTTTGTCTGGACCTTATCTCCTTGACCACGCCTCCGTCATAGCGCAGTTGATAGCGCGTCAGACTGTCAATCTAGAGGTCCCTGGTTCGATCCCCGACGGCGGCACTCATCTTTTCCGACTATTTGTCTCCCACCAATGGGTCTATAATTGTAGACCTATGTGGGATAGCAGCTTGAGGCTAGGAAAGGATGTGATGGTGGTACTGGTGTGAGAAATACCAGGAATCCGTTATTAGGTGCTCCAGCTGACGGGATATAACTGAGAGATTGTTGAAAGCGGTGTAAACCCAATTCAAACAAACAAATCTCCTTAACCATTACTGCTAGCAACTTAAAACTTTATACACATCCATATCTCCTTAAACATGAATGCTCGCAATGTCAAACTTTATACACTTATAGATCTCGATGAGGAGAAGTGTCATGTATAAGAACCATTACTCTACCTTGCCTATTTTTTGAGTTATTGCCCTTTGTTGTTTTTACCTTTACATTTTTGTCTAGAACATATCTCCTAAAAAGATTTCTTTAAATCCATTGGGGGACTCCTGTATTGCATCAGAATATGACATGTGCTTGTTCTTTTCTACTTAATTTCTTTTGACACATCCATTTCCAATTTTAGGGATGTTTGGTTGATAATATTTCTATAATATTTCATAAAAGTCCCTAAATTTTATAAAACAAATGTAGATCTAGATCCAGATCAGATGCCACCTACTGTTGCGTCTGATCTGGATCTGCATTGTTTTTAGGTGTCCCTTTTATGGGACACTTGTATGTTCATAGATGCTCTGTAAATAATTCTTCCCTTGGCAAGTCAGTATTTTTATTAACTATATATCCAGCATAGTTGAACTACAATGAAGTAAGCGAAGTTTCCCCAACGACAAAATTTAAGTTTGTCTAATTCGAAAGTGGCTGAAAACTACAAAATGGAAATACATAAGGATACAATTTGTGTATATTGTACATAGAAAATATTAATGCAAAAGAAATTGCTTATCAGCATTTTCTGCTTTTGCTTCAAAGTTTCTCAATTATCATGTGTGAAAACTTACCCGATTATATACTGAAAATGATAATGACAATAACACCTATATGACATGTAGTGTAGATAGTTAATTTATCACCATGCAGGGTTGTTTTAATCAAAGCATAAAGATGACAAAGCTAAATGTATTTTTATGCCCTGGTATTGAAAGATTGGGGGCATATTGTTTTACTCGTGTCTGTCTGTCTGTCTGTCCGTCTGTCTAGCGTTAAGTTGCTGCATTAAGTTGCTGTGTTAAGTTGCTGCCTTTTCGGGGGCATTTGTGTTTAACGAACACATCTTGTTTCATTTAGCTCAGGTGAATGATGAAGGCCCATCATGGCCCTCTTGATTCCAAACATGTGAATTTATTTAAATTCCACTTGTGCATCAAAATTGGTCTATGAAGTAATGGGTTAAACAATACTTTCAACGTTCTTTCCTTGTGTTACACAAATCCTATATTATTAATATCCATTTCGTTCTCTGCAGCAGCTTTTACATAGAACCTGTCTTTCATTCTGCTGTTTGTGTTAATAATACCCAGAATCACAGATAAGAGGGGGTAAAGCCATTCATTCAAACAATTAACTGTTATCCCAATCCGAACCCTATGCTGTGGGTAGTCACTGGAATGGTCATCTTTAGAAAACTATTCCAATAAGTATGCACAGCATATGCAAAGGCCTCTAGTTGTAAATATTACTAAATTTGATCGATTAATATTACATTATGTGACCCGTCACTGAAAAAGGGGCCATCTGGGAACTCAGTAAAAAATATATTTGGAAACAGATTGGATGCAGCATAGGTCAAGCAGGAGGCCGATTTGGGAAATTATTACATAGGAAGGTAGAATAGCCATTCTAGACTTGGAACAAATTTCATTTGCAAAATATTTTGACCATGGTCAGTTTGCGCAGATCATGTAGACTGACAAGGTCGACACTTTACGCACTTCCAAGATGGTTCTCTTTCACGTGATGGGTCACATATATGTACTGACAGACAAAAGAAAAGCTCCAATGAAATTTGTAGTTATTTCCATAAATGCCAGTTACAATATTAGTGAAATGTTTACTGTATATAAACAATTAAGATGTCCATTTCCGGTGACTGGTCACGTTTTCTACGCGCGCTTAGTGTATGTATTCCACGAAATGAAATAGGTCACATTTTACAAAGTCACATGTGTTAGGGGATATGCATAACATGGTTTCTAAAAATTTTCAAATGAATCATCCGTATAGAAGGATAAATTCTAAATGAGGAGCTCGTAGTACGGCCATTTTTAGCTCACCTGAGCACAACATGCTCAAGGTGAGCTTTTGGTATCACCTTTTGTCCGTTGTGCGTCGGAAGGCGTCAACAATTCTTTAAACATCTTCTCCTCAGTAACCACTGGGTGGATTTCAACAAAACTTGGTAGGAATTTTCCTTGGGTGACCCTTCTCAAAAGTTATGCTGGAATTTTGATTTACCCCCAAATATGGGTGTGGCAGGGCGTGGCACTTTTTGACTTTGAAATCTTTAAACATCCTCTCCTCAGTAATCATTGGGCCAATTTCAATTAAACTTGGTATGAATGTTCCTTGGGTGACCATTTTCAAAAGTTGCTCCTGGAATTTTGATTCACGCCCAAATATGGGCGTGGCAGTTTTTGACTTTGAAATCTTTAAACATCTCCTCCGTAACCATTGGGCCAATTTCAACCAAACTTGGCATGAATGTTCCTTGGGTGACCCTTTTTAAAAGTTGTTTGCGGAATATTGATTTATGCCAAAATATGGGCATTGCAGGCAGGGGCAATTTTTGACTTTGAAATCTTTAAACATCTTCTTCTCAGTAACCATTTGGCGGATTTCAACCAAACTTTGCATGAATGTTCCTTTGGTGACCCTTTTCAAAAGTTGTTCGTGGAATTTTGATTTATGCCCAAATATGGGCGTGGAAGGGTGTGTCAGTTTTTGACTTTGATATATTAAACATCTTCTCCTCAGTAACAATTGTGCGGATTTCAACCAAACTTGGCATGAATGATCCTTTGGTGACCCTTTTTAAAAGCTGTTTGCGGAATTAAGATTTATGGCCAAATATGGGCGTGGCAGGGTGGGGCAGTTTTTTAATTAGAAATCGTTAAACATCTTCTCCTCAGTATTCATTGGGCCAATTTCAACCAAACTGGAAATGAATAGTGTGTCGATTTTGGAATGTGAGAAACTCAAAAATAAGCCGTTGGAGGTCTTGACGTCTTGCATTGCACAATAATGTATCTTGTTCGACGACTTGAGTTACAGGAGCATAAGCCAATCGGCCAAAGTCGGATAGACCTTGTGTAACGCCTGGTTGTCATACATGCGTTTCTAAATGAAGTGGTCGCAAAATAAGGCGTTTAATTGTAACTGTAGTTGTCGCAAGTAAAGTTTGAACCATGCGCTACCAATTTTTAAATGTAAATTCTGATATCGCTCTGTTTAAATGTGCTTTTTTTCCCTAAACTGTAACAATTTCATAATTTCTTTACCATCATTTTTCAAAACAGATAATCAAATTTACAGATGGAAATAAGTTTTTTATAATTCTAAATCGGATAAACTGAAAAATCAAACATTTAATAGGAATGAGGCGTTTCTTTTGCTTGTCAGTAAATAAAATTCTGTACATGACCACCTGTGCTGTTGTTGAAAAAACAAAGAAAGTTTCTGTTGAAAAAAAACTTGGACTTTGTTCTTTCTATGTCCTGTATTTGTGAAATTAGTTCATATTACTCATGGATGTCAAAAAATCAACATGGCCAATCAGATATTGTCTGTATTATTGCAAAACCTCTTAACTACAGATGTAATCAAGCTGCAGTTGCAAGGTTTTGTAATTACACCGACGATTCATCAAGCAGACTGAAGATGTCACTTGTTTTTACCTTTTTTCAAACGGCAAATAATTGGACCGTTCCAATTTGAGCTGCTGCAAACAACAAATGGGTGCTTTTCCAGAAGGGATTTGAACACAATATAGATCTAGAACAAAATTTTGGGACACATGAAGAAATTGTTGCTTATCAGAATTTGCTTCTTTTTGCCTCAATGTTTTACCACTATAATTCGTGTACAAAATTTGAGCCGCATAAAACAATCAAATCGTAGGACACGTTCAATAATGTTACGACATTTCGACCGTATACAACAAAAACTCATGCGGTCACGTTAAATGGTTAAATTTCAATAATAGTTACTTATCGTATAGGAACGGACTAGGTAAAGATTTGGAAAGGGTGAAATGATTTGATAATATCCAACTCTGAAATCTTTATGGGAGATTCCAGCGTTTGAGATTTTCCATTCAGTTTACTAAAAAATAAAAGAATAAGGGCCAAAGTGGCTGTTTATTTGCCTGTTTTGGGAAAGTTTTTGTCATAATATGGTGTTCCATGGCTTTCAATATAACCCTTGGATTTGATTTCCCAAAGAAAATAATTAGAAGACATTGCGGCAAAGTGAAGAAAATGTTGATTCTCATTGTCTTTCAACCGATTTCGGCCACATAGCTACATAATCGTGATGCCAAATGTGAATGCAAATGAGTTGAGCTGGGATCTGAAATAAGGTATCTTACGACATTTAAGACAACCAACAGACTGATCAGGATCCATATTAAACTGTAAAATTGCTTTATCAACTCTGAGAGCAGTATGGATAGTGATAAACCCGCACAAAGGTACATCATAATTAGCCGGATCTGGAAAAAAGTTCTTTTATGTCTCTCGAGAACAACAAGGATCAGGATCAGCCTTGTCCCTAGTTCTTAAATATCTCAATGAGAATAACAATTGTATGTTGGGACATGTACCCACACGGTCCTCTCTTTTTGACCCCAGTTTGAATACTATGATCTCTTTTTAGTCAGTCATTGTGGGGACGTGGCCCCTTTTGTCCCAGTTCTTTAGTATCTCAATGAGAAAAACAATTGCATGTTGGGACATGTGCCAACACGGTCCTCTCTTTTTGACCCCAGTTTGAATACTATCTCTTTTTAGTCAGACATTGTGGGGACATGGTTCCTTTTGTCCCCAAGTCTTTAGTATCTCAATGAGTATAACAATTGTATGTTGGGACATGTGCCAAAACGGGCCTCTCTTTTTGTCCCAAGTTTGAATACTATGATCTCTTTTTAGTCGGACATTGTGTTAACATGGTTCCTTTTGTCCACAGTTCTTTAGTATCTCAATGAAAATAACAATTGTATATTAGGACATGCGCCCACACGTTCGTCTCTTTTTTTGTCCCAGGTTTGAATACTATGATCTCTTTTTAGTCAGACAATGTTGGGACATGGTTCCTTTTGTCCCCAGTTCTTTAGTATCTCAATGAGAATAACAATTGTATGTTGGGACATGTGCCCACTCGGTCCTCTCTTTTTGACCCCAGTTTGAATACTATGATCTCATTTTAGTCAGTTATTGTGGGGACATGGCCCCTTTTGTCCCCAGTTCTTTAGTATCTCAATGAGAATAACAATTGTATGTTGGGACATGTGCCCACACGGTCCTCTCTTTTTGTACCCAGTTTGAATACTATGATTTGTTTTTAGCAAGACATTGTGGAAACATAAGTTTTTCCATAATGTCTCTTTTTTTTTTACCCTAGTTCGAATATAATGTTTTCTTTTTATCTTTACAGACATGTCATCTGTGTCATGTATTAATTATTTATGAAAATCATTATTTACAGTCAAACATTAGTAACGTAATTTTAAGGATTTTATAAGTGCATATGAGTCAAAGGCTTAAGTGATCCTCTCTGTTTAAAATTTGTTTGTATGGTGTTTACCGCTGTTTATCATGCCGTTGGATTAATACTCACGTTATCTAAAATTAACTCAGAACCGCAGTGAGGTCTTTTTGGAGATTGAAAGAGTGTGTATCTACCTGATCAAATAATCCGTAGTTATACCCTGATCTCATTGGGACATGTCCACATACAGTCCTTTCTTTTTGTCCCCAGTTTGATAATTGTTCTCTCTTTTTTACGGAAAAAATGTTGGGACATGTCCCTACTAAATATTTCTTTCTTTTGTCCCTACTCTACCGTCCTCATCTCAATTGTTGCTAAGATAAATGATAACAGAAAATTAAGGTGTGAGACATAAGCAGCGCATATTTGCTTTTCGAAAACGCAGAGAGAGTCAAAGGTTTATGTATTCGTTAATGGTGTCCCAGGATAGCAGGTTCTGGTGTATCGTCCCCACTTTACGGTTTGAAGTATCCAGAGAGAGAGAGAGAGAGAGAGAGAGAGAGAGAGAGAGAGAGAGAGAGAGAGAGAGAGAGAGAGAGAGAGAGATAGAGAGAGAGAGAGAGGGAGAGAGAGAGAGAGAGAGAGAGAGAGAGAGAGAGAGAGAGAGAAAGAGAGATTTTCATATACAAGTTGTTTAAATATCGTCTATCAAAATTTCTGAATTCAGAATTCAAAATGAGGTAAAAAGAACTTTCTTACAAACAAAGTTGTTCATTGGAACTGACAAAACTTGCGTTTATTTTTTTAATGTTTCGTTAAATGAAACGAAGAGATTATTTTTTGTTTACATTGCTGTTTGAAAGAAAGAATTTAATCGCAATTCTGTATGATGATATTCTTTTCTATTCTTTTAACTTGTAAATAAAGCAACATAATGAGTGCAAGTTAGATAGATGAAGATTGTACCAATTGAAGTTCTTCTTGGTGAATTAACCTGTGTGCAATAATACAAATATAGTTCGGTTCACATTTTTTCACGGAGGTATGAAACTAAGTTTTCAGCTAATCAGAAGATAGGCTTGTGAAAGACGAAGCTAAAAGTAAATCATACGATCGATTTTTTACAAACAGGCATCGATCATAATTTCAGCGACATGATCTCATAATACTTTCGTTCAACGTTGCAAGTTCCGACCCTCACTATAGTTTTCAGGGGCTGATAGTTTGTGCACTTCCGAGATTCAGTTTTTTCGCTTTTGAAAAAGACAAAGTCTTGGCACTGACAAAACAGAGGTAATCATGTGTCACTAAAAATGTGATCTTAAAAAAAACCGCCAAGGAAATGTCATAAAATGATAAAATAAATCCTTAACCCTTGTCATGCTGAACCCGGAACATTCCTGTTTTGGCAGGATGTAGAGACACAGATCAGCCTGATCTTAGTCTACATTACCTGCTTGTCTTTTTTAAAACCAAATTTATTTATAAAATGTTTTTCTTTTCAAAATAATTATTAACTTGAAATCATTGGACCTGTGCTGTTAGCCCTTAGATTTTAATGCAATTCTGTAGAGGATTTTTATTTAGCATGACAAGGGTTAAAATTGCTGCGCATTCCTTATAACTATAAACAGATGCATTGCAGTGTTCGAGTCATATTGAAATATTTCTTCCCAATTTTTGACATCTAATACTGTGTGAGAAGGAAAATACTTTAAAAGGCATCTTTTATAGTTCCTTTATAACTCACAGTAGACATAAATTAACCTTATTTCATTGAGAAAAAAGTACCCCTCCAAACAAAAAATAATAACAACATCATCAACAACAACAACAATTATACCTTGTCGGCTTGTGCAACCAACCTTGACCGAACGATGTTTTTTTTTTTCGATTCCTTTTTTCCTATTATTGGTTTAATGCATTTCGAGACTGTGTCTGTATCCGTCGCATTTTGTCGGTTGTGACCGTAATGGCGTTAACACATCTAAATTCAAACTGGTGTTACGACATTTTGGTCTCAAATCGACGATTCACGATTTAGTAAGGCAGGTGAACCGCCCGTGTTAAATTTTATTCACGGTCTGTATGTCAGGGAACTTTTTTATGAGTGAAATATACTCGATACTGTAGACAACGTGTGTAAGCGGATTGTTTTACTGGAGGTTTACTTATAAATATTAAACTATTTTCAAAATAGTCATGGCTGCCGAAGGTGGTAAGAACATTATAGGCGTAAATGATCATCTACCGGGAGATTATTCATTCGCTCAAAACACATGGTCATTGGCGCATTTTTTCATTTTTTAGGAATTATTGTTTTTATTTACACAAAAGAATCGGATACAATTTGCCAAAATGAAAATTCGCCTCAATACCAGGAGATTTGGGCTAGGGTTTTGTTTGAGATCAAGTCAACTTCACTAAAATAACATAAAATAAATAAACAATCACATATTACATGTTTATATCTCAGAAAAAATGTAAAACAATAACAACAACGACGGCATACGCAATCTATATTGATTGACCTGCGCTTCATTCTATCTATTTCCAAATGATCTTTTGAGGAATCCACAGATTTTCTCTCCAACGTTCACTTTTTTCCTCTTTCCCTCTTTTCTCTCCATCTCTCTTTTCTCTCCACCTCTCTTTCCCTATCTTCTCTCCATCTCTCTTTCCCTCTCTTCTCTCCATCTCTCTTTCCCTCTCTTCTCTCCACCTCTCTTTCCCCTCTCTCTATCCACCTCTTTCCCCTTTCTCTCCATTTCTCTGCCATTACTATCTCTTCCTATCTCTACCCCTTCTCTGCCTATCTCTATTTCTCCTGTCTCTCTTTCTCCGTATCTCTACCCTTTCTCTCTCTCCATTCCTTTGGCAATCTTTCCCCATCTCTTTTATTCTCTCTCTATCTCTCTCCCGATCTCACCTTTTCCATCCTAACCTTTTCTGTCTCTCTCTCTCTCGTCGTCTTTTTCTCCATCTCTAATTTTTCTCTGTCGCTCTCTCACTTTTTCACACTGTCATTGCCTGTCTTCTTCTTTCTTTCACTCTCTGTCTTTTCTATTCCTCTGTCCGACCTTCTTTTTTTCTGTCCCTTATTCCATAATAATCTCTCTCTTTCACTCTATATTTTTGTCTATTTCTTCTTTTCTCCGTGTCTAACTCACTCTTCCCGTCTTTCTCCATGTCTTTCCCCCTCACTCTCTTTCTAATTGTCTCTTTTTCATTCTAATTTTCTCTTTTCTCTCTATTATCTATTTTCTCTATCATTATCTCATTTTAGTCTCTTACTGTCTCTTCTTTATCTCTCCTTCACCGATTTTCTTTCTTTCTGTCTGTCTATCTGTGTCTCTCTCACTGTCGAAGCAAGGATTTCAACCAATTACCTTCGGTTATCTACTCGAAAAGGGACCACATTTGATTCTCAAAACGTTAGGCTGTGTGGGTTGAACATGATCGAAAATTTTCGACTTTGATGAATCTTCTAAGCGCATAGTAGCCCATCTTTTTCGAATTAATTTGATCTATTGATGAATGTACATTGTATCATTTTCGGAAATTTCCAATGGTTCCTAATTGAGTTGTCGGTCATTTATAACTGCAATGTCATGCTACGAATTTTTAGGAAAAAAAAAAAGAAAAAGAAAAAAATACGTAATTCAGTTCAAGGTTAGTAAGAACTCAATTAAAGATGAAACAGTATGTTAATTACTTGATCAAATAAGTGGTAGCACCCATCAGAAATAAACATAAAGTCGAAATTACATAATTATCTGATTAGCCTTTCTCGACAGGTATATTAGATAATTGTCTCTTGTTATTCCTTGCAATATAGATACATTGTAAAACAATGTCGACCAAAACTTAATAACTACAGCTTATTCAAGCTGTATTAACAGGATTTTCGACGGATATTTGTCGATATCCAAGTTCTGCAATATATGGGCTACAGCATTTCAAATAAATTGAACAGAACAAAACAATTCTTTATTTTCACCTAAGTATTTACAAATACAATAAGCGCAATATACATTAAAACATATAGAAGTATTATGAAGGTATAGTTTTAATAACATTTGTTAAAGAGATAGAGCCACCACGCTAGGGTTTCCGCGTCACATCCCGCGGGTCGTCTAGACACGTTGGACCTACGAGAAAACCCTAACGTCTGGCCAGATGGGGCGTTCTTATTTGTGTTCTTATTTGCACTATTTGAGATTCAGATTCGTTTAATTTTGACTAGTTTCAAATTTATAATCTGGTAATGGGTCAACAGGATTTAAATAAGCTGAAATTTTGGAAAGGATTCCCCCTTTTTTCAAATGATTATTATTATCATGTACATGTAAATGATTCCATTATATGCCAGTAAAACATTCTAGCCACGTGGGAGCTCCTGTATGATCGGGTATGCTCGATGAAATTACGATATACGTCCGACCTCGTCACGATTTCTTTACGACGACGATCGAGGAATTGCTCGAATTGAAACCGGGCGGCGCAGTGTAATCAGGGTGTAAACTTTTATACTATTGGCTGATTTTCTGTTTAAAGAATATTCATTCTACCTTTCTGTGTATGTGTTTTAGAAATCCAAACCCTAGATGACCTACCCTTCATCTGAATAACTGTTTCAATAAAAATATCGGACGCCCCCCTTTCGACGAGTAAAACAACAACAACATCAAAATAATAATAATGATAATAAAAAACAACCTCTTTTAATCGAACAATTGATATGGAATCTGTCGCTTCATTTAAAATATCATATTATCAAAAGAAAAAAATATTACTTGCCTGAGGGTGATTTATACGTTTTTATGTAATAAACTATAAAACGTTGGTTTGAGACCAAAACCCTGTAAATATAGCTTGTTCAAGCTGTGTTCACGGGGATTTTTCAGCCTAAAAACCATGTGTCATTAAAGTTCATATCACATGATTTAGTTTTATATAGTAAGTTATATAATGGTAAGTAACTTGTTGTAGTATGTAATAATGAACCAATCGCTGGCCACGCCCACTGACTCCTTCGGCACCGACCATTTACTCAGACAGAAAGTTTCGCTTCGATTTTGCAAAATTAATGGCGAGTAGCATGTAGCAAAAAAGTAAAATGGTTTGTTGGCGACCTAAACGTCGTAACTACAGCTTATTACAAGCTGTAGTTACGACGTTTAGGTCGCCAAATCAACAAAAGAAAAGGGTAACAAAAAAGGCGGCCAATGGCGGAGTTGAAAGCTCGAGGCCGGACTGAATAAAATATTTGGTTGGTCGTTTGATTCTTTTATTGACAGCTTCGATTGATCGATTATGTGATTCACTAGGAAACAATTTCGATAAAACTCCGAAACAGATCAGACCTCCAATTTACGGATCGCTAGCCCACCCTCCAACAGAAAGTTCGACTTGTATATCTATTGGCAAAATTAATGGTGAGACCCCCCTCCTAACCAAGAGATGCGTTCAACAAAATTCCTTTACATAAAATGTTGTAGTAGCATCCTTGAGTTTAAACCTTTTCAGTTCAACCCTGGTTTTTACGTTCCTGTGATTTTATAATTGAAAAAAAAACATTGTAGAAAAGGAAGAAATTGCTTGTAACAGGCCATTTCTTCTTTTTCCACAATAGTTTCTACCCTGCTGAATGGTCATTTTGCACATTAAATCCAGTTTAAATTTTCGTCTGCAAAACCTTCGAATTTGGACGGGTCTAAAATTTTGCAAAAACAGGAAAGGGTTAAGAATGACCTCCCAACACCAGGAGTTATAAGTAAAACTTAGTAAGGACAAAAGTGTTATATTCAAAAATATGGTACACTTATTGGAATCAATAAGTTCTGAGTTTCGGCGGTTCTAATAATAAACCATAGTGACTATAGACTATAAAATTAGTATTTACACCGTTTAGGGTATGCACCTAGCGCCACATAAAACTTTTTTCTGCGACACCAAAAGTTAAAGTAGGCTTATTAGTATTATTTTCAAATAACTGAAATTTAAGGTTCGTCTATCAAAGACGAGCATTCTGGTTGGCCTGAAAAAATATTCATACCTCCATAAGAGAAGAAGAAGAAGAAGAAGAAGAAGAAGAAGAAAAAGAAGAAAAAGAAGAAGAAATTAGCTTTCGCACAAAATAGTTTCAATTATATGTATCAATATACGTAGATTTCTTCATTCTTTTCGATTGATGTCATCAAATCATAAGCGATGGAGGGAATATACTTTGTTTTCATGGAGGTATGAAGCGAGTCACATAATAACACTTATGTACGAATCCGTTTTCGTTTCTTACCTCCATAGAAAAATCTCTCCTTTATTTCTCTAAGAATGCTAGATTGCTAAGCTAGGTAATTTCAGTTTCCCCCCCCCCAAAAAATGTCTTATACGACCCGGATGTGATTAATCCAGCAAACATTCTGGAAAAATTAACTCCTTCTTTTGGCAAGCATTTTCTTACCTTTTTTCTTTTTAGATATGTTTTTTTGTAAATAAACATAAATAAAGTTCTTTTTACCAGTTCGTTCAAATTTGACCAGTGTAAAATTGGATCGATGTATTAAGTAAATATATTACTGATTTTTTTTGTAGTAAAAACTGTCTTTTGGTTGTGACGGTTACTTATCTGCTGAGTTAAAAGGCCACCATTGCATATGAAAAAGCTGTAGTTACGATGATTAAGTCGCCAAACCAACAAAAAGGAGTTCCGGACTGACTGAATGATTTGATTGGTCGGTTGATTTTATGATTGACGGCCGCGATTGGTCAATTGACAGATCGCGGAAGTCAATAAAAGAATCGATAGACCAACCAATTCATCTATTATACTTTAGCTTAACCAAAACATAGATCGACATTTAGGTGAAGCTTTTTTATTGGTTTGACAGATTTAATAAGTTGAAGTTACGACGTTTAAGTTTCCAAACCAACAAAAACGTTTAATATAAATATCTTAGTTAAACGCTAACTACCAATATAAATGAATGATTTGATTTATCAACCAGTCTTACATTTACAGAAGCAATCCGACATTTGATGCAAAGGTTTGGCACAGGGTCAAATAGGATTCGGTTTTCTGGTCCTTGTCGCATGATTTGAGCTCTTACCTATATATGACTTAACAGCACAGGTTACGAGTCTCAGGTACGACAGGAAAGCTGAGTGCATTTATTTTTCAATTACGGATTAGTGTATGATGCCCTTAAGGTTAGAACGACAGATGGGAGAGAATATCTAAGTATGTCATCAGTGAAATGTGAAATACCACTTTTCTGTAATTAAAAGCACGCCACATGGGTTTTGAACACAGCTATTAAAAATACAGTTTATCGGTATCGTTGATTGATTGAATGGGGGTTAACGCTACTTTTAACAGTATTTCAATCATATCTATGGAGCACCTAACCGTGTATTTCTGGTATTTCTCACACCAGCACTACCACTACATACTTTCTGAGCCTCGAGCAGCTCATCCTACGTAGGTTTACGCTTATCTCCAACCATTGGTCGTCCTCACAGGCGAAGGGATATCGAGATCACCCTTTTCTCTAATATTTAGATAAGTAGAACGTTCGCCGCCCTTGGTACGATAAGATGCCCACTGGGTGGGACTAATGTCGGAAAGTATATACGCCGCGGCCGGGGATCGGATCAGGGACCCCATGACCAGGAGTCTTACGCGCCACCACTGCGCTATGGCCCGGCCTGATATAGTCGACCACGCTAAATCTGGCATATTTGTTTAATTTTCTAGTGTCAACCTTCTTATTAACCCTTGTCATGCTGAGCCCTGTTTTGGCAGGAGGTATAGACAAAGATCAGCCTGCACATAAGTGCAGCCTGATCTTAGTCTACACCTCCTGTTTATCTCCTTCAATCCAGGGAAGTTTATGAAGTTAATTTTCAAATTAATATTTGAACTTGAATTAGTAATTCCAGTGCTTTAAGGCTTTTGAATTTAATTCAAATTTATAGTAGGATTTTATTCAGCATGACAAGTGTTAAGAAATTACAGTTTTATATATACCGTATGTGTTGGGTTGCTGACTGAAAATGAACAAGAGGAAGCTGACGACCCTACTTTGCTCCCACGAGTTATTATATCAAAAATGGATATTGTGACTAAATGTGGCCCAGCTGTTAAAATCTGTGTACACAAATATTCTGAACAAGTTGCGAGCTGTTTTGGTAAAATGAGACACGTTGAGTGTTCACGACATGTTTAACCTTTGACCTTTATTGCAAACTAAAGGAACTACTTTCAATTTCATAATAGAGAGAACTATCCTTAAAGTTGAGATTATTAACAAGTCTTTATAAGACTTTTTATCGAAAGTAACAGATTGAATGATTTATAAAGCCTTCCCTTTAAGGTGCGTTGAGCAGCAGCTCAGTCATCTAGAGTGTCCAAGAGGTAATTTCTTTACATTGACTAAGTGTTTGACCCATTAACAGGCAACAAAATTACAGACTGGTCCAAATTCAAAGGAGTTGCTGACCATATTTCAAAGTAAATTTAATTTGAGATTTTTTAAAAGCTTTCTGGGTATAAAAAACACTGTAGAAAATGAAGTAATCGCTTGTTTCAAGCAATTTCTTCATTTTCTACAATGTTTTCCTAACCTTCTTTTCTTGATTGGCGTTGGAAATCGTCATTGTGTGGGGACGGGTTACGTCAAATGACCTACTTCCACACCTTTCAAGATCGAATTTGAGACCATTTCAGTTAAAAGTGCGTTTTTTTTATAAGAATTATCCTGTGACCTAGTTAACTCCCCGAAGTTGACCCAGTTTTAAGTTGATCTGAGATTCGATCAAGATGTCTGGACTTGGCTTTGTAAAATTTTTGAAAATATTTATCTTTTCAGGAGATGGGAGTTTCATTTCAACACTGGACGAGAAGAGTTTAGCTAAAGCAAAAAATGAGTTAAATGAACTTAACGATAAAGACCGAGTATTGGCAGTACAAACCTTGAGAAAATGGGTTCTCGATCAGGATTGGTTGAAATCTAGAATAGGTATGATATTATAGTTCTGCGCGGAATTGACCAATCGGGGCTGTCAATCAAGGAATCAATCGACCAATTAAAACATTTATTTAGCCCGATTTGAGCTTTGACATTGTCCGCCATAGTTGTGAAACATTTTTGTTCGTTTGGCGACTTAAACGTCGTAACTACAGCTTTTTCAACGTTTAGGTCGCCAACATACCTTTTAACTTTTTGTAACATGCTGCTGGTTATAAATTTTGCAAAATGAACCCGTTAAGAATCGAAGCGGAACTTCCTGTCGGAGTCAACGGGCGGGGCCTAGGGAGTAAGAGGGCGGGGCAGCGATTGGTCAAATGGGCCGGCGGAGTTTGTAAATATATCCTTCCCGAAGGATGTATTTTAGAGAGTCGTCAAGCATTGACCATTCGGGTTAATTTTTTCATCCTTGTCATTTTTAACTTTTATTTTGACATATCGACAGTGGACGACTGAAATATTGTAAATACAGCTTTAATAAACCTATATTTACGATATATTGGTCGCCCATAGACCATTCATTTTAACCCGTTACCAGATGACACAATTTAAGACTGGTTCAAATTGAAAGAAATTGCAAACGACTATTTTAGTTGATGCAATTCTAAACATCTTTGGCTGTATGGAAAAAATGTGGATAATGAAGAAATTGCTTTTGACAAGCAATTCCTTATTTTTCCACAATGTTTTCTAAACCATTTTGTTGAGGATGTAAAAAGGAAGAATTGTGTCCGAATGGGTTGATTAAATAAAATTGAAGTAAAACTTATTTGTTTACAAAGACCAACATGAAAGTCAAAGTAACATTTCCGGGATTAATGAATGTAACATTTTATAGAGCTTTAAATAATGTTGAGTATTTCAACTTTAAAACGTTGACTGCATATACTATATCTGCGGAGGAAAGTTTTTGGGTTAATATTCAAATTGTCTTGAGATAATGTTCCCCTTATCATTTTTTGACGCATTTACTTTCTTTCTGTCCAAAGATTTCGAGTTTCTGCTAAGATTTCTTCGCACAAGAAAGTTCAGTCAACTTGGAGCCCGACAGACATTGGAAAACTACTGGACGTGCAAAACTAAACAACCCAGTATATATAAAGATATAGACCCAGCTGATCCGGCCATTCAGGAAGTGTTAAGAGCCGGGTAAATTAGATAAAAGTGCATTGCCTTCTTTAACCAATTCCCTCGCAATGACACTTTTGGACGCCTCTCAAAAATAATCATTGGGAAAACATTGTGTAAAATGAAGAAATTGCTTGTAATAAGACATTTCTTTATTCTAACTAATGTTTTCTTCCCAGAAAATTGAAAAATCTAAAATTCCATACAACTTAAATTGTCGTCTGCAACTCCTTCAAAGTTGGACCAGTCTAGAATGTTGCCGTCTGGTATTGGCTTAATGCTTTTCCATGGAATATCAAAATTTCTCTATGAATTATAACTTGATGATTTTACCCTTTTCAGTTTTTTTGAAAATTTAGACTGGCCGAAATTCAAAGAGGTTGCAGACGACAATTAAAAATGAGTGCAGTTTGAAATGAAACCGTAATATGTGCTAGAAAATATTGTGGGAAAAAGAAGAAATTGCTTGTCACAAGCGATTTCTTCTTTTCCACAATATTTTCTCAAGTTTAAAATAACAGCAACGCAAAATCCCGGGTTTGTACAGGAAAGTGTTAACCGCGAAAACAGTGAAATTATGAAAATGATAAACTCGATGTTTTGAAAGATTCAGCCTAGCTTTCGATTATTTCATCGTAATTAGACGGATGACGCTGGTAACGTAAACTAGACGGAAGACACTGGTGACGTCATCATGTTACTATGTCATTCACATGCGTAATGACGCGCTTTTAGACATTTTGGACGATTTTTTCAGAAATCATTTCTTTCTTCGAATTAAAGAAATAGAGAAATCTTTTGGCTATCGTATAAGATCGAAAAATCTTTTATTTCGTGAACAACGGAAATATATTTTGACTCATGGCTCCACCGCTCGTGAAAGAGCTGTTGTTGTTCACCCATTTAAAGAGTTGTGAACAACTGAAGTATTGATTCACTCAATCACTCATGCTTTGGCTCAAAGAAAGAAAATCGATCTTACACGGAGTCAGACGATCATTCTTTATAAGACCTTTTTTGTACAACTTATTCTAAACAGGAAAACACATGAAATTATCTTATGTAATAACCTATGTTTTTGCGTTGAATATATGTGAAATTTTATGGACCAAAAATATTCGACCTGAAGCCCATACCATTACCATTAATATGACGTTTTCGGACAGAATCTCTAAAAGCACACCATTTCGAAAGCGACCTTATAACGTCATCACGACTTTGGTCTCGCTGAGATGTCGTGCAGTGGTGAAAATCGAACGAAAACAGGACTAATCTACTAAAACAGTGAGTTTATCCAGAGAAATTACTTCACCGAGAAAACTAAATAACCAACTGGAAAGCATTAAAGAATCAGAAAAAAATGTACATCAAATGAATTCTCCTGCAAAACTTGATAAACTGGTCGAGTTTTGCCGGGAAGAAATTCGGGTTTTGAAAATGAAATCCTATAGGAAACCCTAAATCTGAGAACAGCCCCAGTTCGCGCTCATAATGTTACTAAAGAAATCCCCAAAATTATGCCGAAGCGAAATATCTTTTCGAATTTTCTTTTCCGGAATAAATTTTGAGCAAAACCAAAGTAGGTATGTGCTTTAATATGCCTTTTATTGATCGACCCCGTTGGCGTAGTGCATGGATGTTACTATGTTAGAATAGAAGTAGTGCCCAGTTAGGTTCGATTTATTATTTTTCAAACCTGTCTCCTCCAAACAAAGGTACATTTTGAAAATGGCTTAATACGAGGATTCTTTATGATTCGTAGAACGCATAGAGAAACCTCTTAGATACGAAAACACCTACCAATAACCCGCTTAGACGTAGATGCGGTCGCGGTTTCGAAAACGCGGAGTCTTTCAATTATACAGAGAGTAATATGCCTTCCACTTTGAGAACTCGGCATTCCAGCTGTATATCGCGGGACTGATAAGCTATACAAATGAAATGAGTTGTTATGTTGAATTGGCCTTTTCAATCCATTACCAAAACGACAAATTTTTGGACTGGTTACATACGACAATTCAAGTGCTTTGATCTTTACTTAGTGATTAAGTAATTTATGGAGCGGGAGTTAAATACAGCCTTGTAGTGTTTTTGATAACGCATTGGTTATATTGCACGAGTGTTATCACTGGCCTAGCGAATTAGACGGATCGCCAGCCTATCCAAATGACTTTCGACAAGAAGTTCCATTTTGCGACATTTAATGGCGTGCGTTTAGTTTCTATATGAAACAAAAAAGTAAAATGAGTGGTTAGCGACCTAAGCGTCGTAACTGAATAATCGCAACTGTCAATCAAGAAATATATCGACCAATCAAATCATTCATTCTGTCGGGAATTGAGATTTAAACTCCGATATTGGCCGCTTTTTATGCGAAGCATTTTTTTGGAGACCAAAACGTCGTAACTACAGCTTAAACAAGCTGTAGTTACGACGTTTATGTCGCCGACCAACTGTTTACCTGAATCAAGCTGCTGGTCATATTTTTTTGTAAAATAACGTCATTTGAAATCCTGTTGGGAGGTGGGCAGAGTCAGCGATGGGTCAATAAGTTACGTTGTTTACGTCGCTAAACAGAAAGAAATGAGCGCGTGCGTGACATTTCCAACCATAACTCATGTGCGCCAAGTGAAGACTAAGATCAGCCTGTGCATCCGCACAGTCTGATCAGAGTCTTCAATCTGCGCTCTGTAGATAGATACTGACCCATAGCTTCTTTAAACAATCAGCAAATATTCTAGTTGCCACGAAATGGCTGCCCAGGGTGCTCAATGTGTGCGAGCCAAGCACCTGCGAAATTGTTAGAAATGTCACGCACAGGCTCAAATGATTCACATAAATATCGGCCAATGTCGGAACTCATAGTTTCATTATAATCTAAATGAATGATTTGATTGATCGATTGATTTTTTTTATTAATATCGTGATCCGTAAATAATGAGCTGAACTCTAAAGTAACGGTTTTTCGTTACTGCCCAAAATAACATCACAAATCATATACAATTGACATTTATGTTTCGGGGAATAATTCAAATGGACAAATGTCTAGAATTCCATGATTTATGAGAAGAAATATGGTCATATATAAATAGAATATCAAATTTATTTAAAAAAAATCCAAACTATTAACCCATTCCCACACAATCCCTCCTTTTTACGCCCCAAAGAAAAAAACTTTGGAAAAGTTTGTTGAAAATGAAAAAATGCTTGTTACAAGCAATTTCTTCAATATCCACAATGTTTTTCTATATTAAAAAAATAAATTTCATCGGCTTGAGATTATCTTCTACAGCTTCTTTCAATTTGGACGAGTCTAAATTTTTTTTGGACGGGCTGAATACGGATAAAAACTCGACAAAATTTGGACGAGTTTGTATCTATCTCGAGTTTTTATCTGTTTGTAGAACACACGTTTAATAAAATTGGTATTTTTTAACCCCTCATTCAGTTTTCTCAATTTAATCAACCTTTTACCGTTTTTCAAAATTTTTAACAGGTCCAATTTTAAAGAAGTTTTAGACGATAATTAAAAGTGAGTGCAATTTGAAAAGTAACCAACCTACAGGTTAAAAAATATTGTGGGAAAAAAAGAAATTGATTGTTACTAGCTATTTCCTATTTTCCCACAATGTTTTTTTCAAGTACAAAATCACAAAGAAGGAAAAAAGGAAATGAGAAGGAAAGGGTTAAGACATACAAAAATAGATCGAACGGGTTATAAGTCACATATACCGTATAACCTTATTTTTTTCCAGCTGGGTATATGGACACAAAAAACTGGACACTGAAGGTCTTCGGTATCTATATTTTCAACCCGGTAAGTTGATTCAAAAAGTATATATATATATTCCATATACAAAGCATAACAGCGTTTGTTTGCGTATTCAGCCTGCAGCTTGATTAAGTTTCTGTTATTATAACGAAAAGAATTCATCCAACTCCGCCAGGAACACCAACAAAAACATGAACTCCCATTTTGTTTTCTTTATAATTCATTGTTTGACATGCTAGACCCGAATTGTGTCTCTTTACCAAAGGTAGAAACAAAAATCACCTCACGCCAATGTGAGACTGATATTAGTACTGGCCATCTTGCTCAAGGGACCGCCTCTATTAAGCGATCAGTATCAAGATTTCCTTTCCATAAACAAAGGATTTTCATGGTTGCACTTTTTAGCTGATAAAATCATCATAACTCAATACTATGTTGGTGGAACTTATTCGAATGGTCTCAATGAGACGGTTCTTGTGAGTGGAATACGTGAGTTTATGTGTGGAGTCGAATCGATTACTCAAATATTGTACTTACACATTCCCACAATATGACGCTTTTTGACGCCCCTCAAGTAAAAACAATTGGGAAAACATTGGGTAAAATGAAGAAATTGCTTGCAGCAAGAAATTTCTACATTTTCCACAATGTTTTCTACCAAGAAAGTTAAAAAACCTAAATTTTTTTAACTTTAAATTGTCGTCTGTAACTCCTTTCAATTTGAACCAGTCTATAATTTTGCCGTCTGTAAATGGATAAAGAGACCATTCTCTTAAGCGGACACATTTTGGCGTCCCTTGAGAGGTATCTTAATACAGTCTTAACTGTATACAACAACAATCTATCATTAATCCAGAATAGGCCACAAGGCTTTGCCGAACAGAAAACAGAAATAACTTTCTAAATAATTTTATTTTGTAAGGATTTCTTTTTGTCAGAAAATTTGTCCCTTTAAGCGCCATAGAGTCTGTAGTATAAATCATTATAGATTAAATATTTTACCAGTATTGTTGTATAAGACTTAAGATTCCTCTTTTCTGTTAAAAAAAATAACGCATTTAAAGGTTTTTTAAATAAAAAAACTTTTATGTAGGCGCAAATATACAAAATTTAATGACGACTGAGTTGATTGAATTTGTATTATATAAGAGCACATCTACGGATCGGGAACACTTACTCGTTCATGAGAAATATACCCTTTTCTTTGGGTAAGACATACCAGAGCCCCGGTCCAGTACTGGTGATACCAATGAAGTAAATGTTAAAATGAACTTCGTCGTGATATAAGTAAACGATTTATCACGACGTTAAACCCCATACAAATAAACTTCTCAAAGAATTGATACTATTATAGGATAGGAAGTTTTTGGAATACTTATAATTTGAAAGCGCTTCACCTTAATCTCCTTTCCCAAGATAGGGAGAGTAGCTTTGAGTATACAACACCCACTAACTAAACAAGTGATCCTAGTAAAGATGCAGATCAGCGCAGTCAAAATCTCAACTTTGCGCCATGTAGACTTCTACAGTCTCAAAGTCTGTCCAATAGTGCACGGTCTTAAGAAAGCACTCATTGGATCTCAAGGCCGCGCTATATTTTACTAACATGGGAAAATGCTGGAACTGTCATGTTCAGACACATATTATCGTCTTCTGAAAATCTAAATTGACGGATCGCTGGACACGCCCACTCACTCCGACTCCCTTAGATATTAAAGGGCGTTATCCTACAGATCTTATGGCCAGTAACATATAACAAAAAAGTAATGTTGGCGACCTTAACGTCGTAACTACAGCTTGAATAAGCTGTAATCACGACATTTAAGTCGCCAAACCAGCAAAAACGCTTCACATAAATGTCGGAGTTCAAATTTCATTTCCTCTCTACATGAATTATTTGATTGGTTGATTGATTCTTTGATTGTCGGTCGCGATCTGTGTCTATATTTCTGACAGGTGCCATACAGCTAGATAGACTCAAGGAAATAGGAACGACACCAGTGTATCGAGCGTTCGTTTTATCGTACGAATGGGCGATGTTTGATGAGAACAGCCAGGTTAATGGAGTCAGAATATTTGTCGACTATACAAACATGGGCTGGCAACATTATCTTATATTTGCAACCATTGAAGAACAGAGGAATCTTCAGAAATTTTATCAGGTATTTCAATCATTCTGAAAGATGTTGGCCCAAAAGTATGCGATACCGAAATCCCAATAATATTTTTTCCCAATTCGTAGTATTAACGAGTAGAACAGAAATGTTCATTTGACAGTTTGTCAGTGTACGATCAGAACATCGTTACTACAACTTAAACATGCCCCAGTTACGAGATTTTATCGCCATTGTATAATTTACGGAGCTTTTTTCTGAAGACGTGATTTTTTTTCATACATAGGACAACATTTTTTAAGTCACACATCTGTATTATAGCGAAGTATTTAAGTGTTTATTTTACATATACAGTATAAATACCGCTTCCATGGCCGAGTTGTTAAGATGCCCGCTTTGGAAGCGGAATGTCGAAGGTTCGACTCAAGGTGAAAGTCGGCTCACAGGGTAAGAACTGAAGCAGCCGGTTGTTTAGCTGCCAGCTACTTAAATTAATAGTTACTGTAGGGCCATCTCTGCCACGCGCCCGGCAAAAAAGAGAAGAGATTCGGGAGGTACTCCACGCACAAAGAAAACTGTCTCATAAATTAAATTGATTGGCCCTCTACATAGGGTTAACACTATAATAATAATAATAAAAAAAAGCCTTTACCCTTTAAACAGTAAAATTGTTGGGACGAACAATTTTCGTGGACTCTTAATAGCAATTATACCTCTCTGGCATTCTAGATATCGTCGGTTGGTGACAAAAAAGTCGTAATTATTTGCGCAACATTTTGGTCGCCCTTCGAATATTTCATGAACATGAGTTATAATGGAAAATTTTGTTTTTAGCAATGATTGGCACATTACCAGACGACTCAATTTAAGACTTGTCCAAATTCAAATGTATTGCAAACGACAGTTTTAAGTTGATGATTTTTTTCTATTGAGGTAGTAACATTATGGAAAATGCAGAAATTGCTTGTGACAAGCAATCTATTCATTTATTTTCCACAATGTGTTCAAAAGCTTTTTTCTGAGCGGAAGGTGGGGATGGTGTTGAAAAAACTTTATTGTTTGGGAATGGGTTAAACTGATCCCCAATTTTAATAGCCTATTCAATGTCTAACAACACGTCTATTTCAGAAATCCTTGCCAATAAGAATCAAGAGAATGTTTATGTACAAGGAACCATCCTTTTTCGACGTAATGTTAAACTTCTTCAGGCCATTTTCAAGTCCAAAAGTTTTCGATAGGGTAAGTTATGGAACTGTGTTCAGAACATCTGTAATATAGTCGAACGCTAAAATGTCATTTTCGAATATAATACGAACCGTTTGTTTGTTGGGCTTTTTTTTATGACGTACTAACGTCCGCCAAAGATGGTATTCCTGCAGTATACCCTTTCATTAAGTATCAATGCGCTCAAAAATATAGTTCGGGTGATATGGTTGAAAGAAAAGCGGTAAAAATCTTGATAACAGTTATAACTGAAATCTTGATTCACCGTTTGAGAATAAGAAAATTAATCTTACATCTAGAACATAATTTTACAGTCTTATTTTTCTCATTTTCTTTTTCTTGACAAAAGCAATTTTTGCTGTAATGTAAAAAATAAGAATGTTCATGTTTAGAGTAAAATGAAATTATTTCAAAATGGGCATACAAAGTTTGTATCGGTGTTAACAACTGCAAACCTTAAAAAGTTAAGGGGTTAATTACCAACATAGCTAGGGCGTATTACCACGTGATCACTTCTCGCACTCTAAATGTCCACATCGTATATAGGGAATACTATGTTACGATAGCTATACAAAACATGTATTTGCTTTCAGCTGCAGAAGTAAATTTTGACATTTCACGAGACGGAAGGTCGAGTGGAAAATCAAATTATCCTCTGCAGCGAGAAACAAATATATGATGTTGTAACGTTATCGTTATCTCTACTCAATATTCCATTTAATATGTACATACATATTTTAGTAAATAAAATCGAAAAAATAAGAAAAACACTGTATTTCTAAATTCATTCATTCATTCTTTCTTTCTTTCTGTCTTTATTTCCTTATTTTTTCTTTTCTACTTCATGTTTTGTGTTAAATTTCTTTCGCTTTATTGTCATTCGTGTTTATTCTTTTTACTTTTATTCCTGTATATCCTGTTTGCAATTCTAACTTCTCGTAAAGTCTTGATTGTTTTCAACAGATGACTCTTTTTGGCGACAAACTAACTAAGTTCTACGAGATGGTTGATACATCTGTAATACCGGACGTGTATTTACCAGACGACACAGCCGGGGCAGGTCCTAAGGACAAAATTATAGGTAAAACATGAACACGTTTTCATTTACTTTATTTTCACGAAACCTTATTTATAAAGCAGCGATCGTTTAGGAGATTTGTTATGAATGATAGTTATTATCTTTGCACATGCGCATCTCGCTTCAAAAAAGGTAGGGCGCAGTTGGTAGCGCGTTGGACTGTCAATCTAGAGGTCCCGGGTTCGATCTCCTACCGCGGCACTCATCCTTTCCGACTATTTGTCTCCCACCAATGGGTCGATAATCGAAGACCTATGTGGGATAGCAGCTTGAGGCTAGGAAGGGATGTGATGGAGGTACTGCTGTGAGAAATACCAGGAATCAATTTTTAGGTGCCTCATCCGCCGCATTATAACTGAAAGCGGCGTAAAACCCCATTAAAAAAAAAAACAAAATCACAAAAAGGTAGGACCAACAAAGATTGTCCTACAATTTGATCAGCATGGTAGAAATGGAAGCTCAATGCACAATTACATTTAAAACCGAATCAAAAAGGGAATCAGCTCGCTTCTGTTGATCACCTACAAGCCGAAGTCGTTTTCAAGCTCGCGTTAATGTATAAACATGTGACTTTTCTGGCGAAAGCGAATTTAAACCCGATTTCGCGGAACGAGTGGCCTAAAGACAAATTACCATTCAGGATATAAGTATATCACAATATTTATACTTTTTACAGCCATTAATCTGCGTATTTGATGAATTTATTACCAGCAGACTATGTATAATACTGGTATTTGTATTGCCTCTTGTGGTTTGTGTACTTCGTATCGCGCAACGCATATATTGCTTACGTCATACACGATCCCTGTTTTAACCCATTCCCACACAGAGTAATTTTAGACCTGTCCAATTTGAAAGAAGTTGCAGATGACAATTTCAAGTTGATGGAATTTTAAATTGTTTTGTCCTTTTGGAAAGAAAACATTGTGGATAATGAAGAAATTGCTTGATTCAAGCAATTTCTTCATTTTCCACAATTTTTTCCAAAGCTTTTTTCTTGAGGGGCGTACAAAGGAGGGATTGTGTGGGAATGGGTTAAACACAGTCACTCAGTCGTGTGTTAAGCGACCCTAAAGACTAAACGTTGTCGTCTATTTAAAGAGTAGGTTACTGTAAATTTGGTATTTCTCGCCTTGGTTAGTTTTCTTCTCGCCTTGGTTAGTTTTCTTCTCGCCTTGGTTAGTTTTCTCCTCTTCCATTATATTAGGGAGAGGGTGATATTTGCGGGCTTGGCGGATGTAATGAATCGTGAAAGATAGCGAAAATTAAGCTATCGCTGATAAAAACCGATTATACATACCGTCGTCGTCGTCGTCGTTCTAAAACGACGTAACTACAGCTTGAAACAAGAACGACAACGACGATACAGTAACAGAACTTAAGTTAACATTGATACATATAAGACATATTTCCTTTTTCATTTTCTTGCTCATTTCTATTAACAGAAGATATGATAGAAGACATGACTGCATCTCAATTTCGAGATTACATTATTGATGTTACCTCGTCGAAATATGGAGTCGATCTCGAGAAGAGAAACAACATGGAAAAAGAACCAGCTAACTCTTTTAGGAAGTTGAACGTTGAATGATGGTTCTCTTAAAAAACTCTTGATAATTTATATTTGTTGTTTTAGTAGTATTTTTGCCCTTTTTCTGTATAACGTATAAATCGGCAATGTTCTAGAACTTGCCAAAATGGCGATATTTTGTGACCCTGAAAAATGCCATTGTTTTGGTGACGTAACAATTGTCTAACTTTTGTTATTCATGGCGAGTTGTTTCCACCAAATTGACAAAGCTTGTATTAACCTATTTCCAGACGGCAAAATGTTAGATTGGTCCAAAATTGGTTCAAGCAATTTCCTAATTTTTCACAATGTTTTCTCAATTGCTTTTCTTGGGGGGCGTGAAAGAGCATCACTGTGTGGAAATGGAATGACGTGCCTAGCGAAGACTGGTCATTTAGTTACTTAAATATTACATGTAGTATGTCATTTATAAATTTTAATAAAAGCATTATACATGTATTTAGTTTGCAGGATCTTCTTCTTAACCCATTCAATCATAATCCCTCTCTTCTACGACCTTCAAGAAAGACAACTTGGAAAACATCGAGGAAAATGAAGAAATGGCTTGTTTCAAGCCATTTCTTCATTATCCACGATGATTTCAATCCCAAAAGACAGACTTAAAAAACAGTCATCGACGAAAAGTTATTGTCTGCATCTACATAAACAGCGATTGGTTTCTAATGAACAAAATCCAACCCAGTTTTAAATAAGCGTTTTCAGCATTATCCACGATGTTTTCAATACAAATAGACAGTTTTCAAAAACAGTCATCGACAAAAAATATTAACAGCATCTACATAAAAAAGCGAATAGTTTCGAACGAACGAAATCCAACTCGGTTTTAAATTAGGGTTTTCACTAGCTTTTTATCAATAAAAGAATTAAGCAATACGTTACACTTCAAACCTTTTTAAATATCATAATTACCACATTTTACATAATGTCTTCCAGTAAACAAAACAAAACGAAACAAACAAACATCACCAAAACCACATAATCTCTTACTGTCTCCCTCTACCTCCCCTGCCTCTCTCTACCTTCTCTCTCTCTCTCTTCTTTGTCCCTATACACACATCCCCTCTCTCTCACGTGTGCTTGTTGAACATCGCATTGCAGGAGATATTCAAAATCGGATGTACTGACACTACTTTTTCTGTCTCTCAATCATTAGGTTCAGGGTTCGTTCCTTGATCGTGGCAAATATTCTTCCCGACATTTGTCTCCCATCAATGGTTGTACTGTTGTGGGAAAAACAGGACATAGGTGATCCAGCCGCCACGATATGTCTGTAATACTGTTAAAAGTGGCATTAAACTCCATTCAAACAACTACACCAAGCTTTTCTGTCCTTCCAGTGATTAGTTTTATTCCGTTTTTTTTACTTCGCCAACCGGGCATCTGATAAGATTCAAATAAAATTGTATTTGGTGCATAAATGACACTTTGATAAGAAAAGCTTAATCGGAGAAACAATAATGTAAATAAACAAATAAAAGAAATTGTCCCATTTCAAGTTTTCAGAAAAATTCTAAAACCATTATTTGAGGAAGTAAAATGAAACTAAATATATATGTTAAGTTATCCAGCCAAAACCCGCTTACAGGACATTGCTATATGACGTCGCAACCTTGACGTCACAATTGTTAGATTATTGCTTCCTTCAAATAGGGGAAAACCCCCTGAAAACATTTCTTCATTATCCACAATGATTTCTACCCAATTGTCGTCTGCAACTTGTATAAATTTTGATCAGTCTTTCGTCGTCTGGTAATGTAGTAAATTCATTTAAAGGTAGGTATCGATGTTTTTTTATGTCACAGATTTTAATTATTATTACACCCCCTCATATGCTATATTTGAATACAATATTCTGAAAAGTAGTTTTGCGAAATAAGGGGTCGTTTATCAGAAAAAAAAAGGTATTTCCATAAAAGCCTACGTCGTTCATGTGGTGCAAATAACCGTTGGATTCTCGCATTTAGTTTGAATTTGCTCAAACCATCATTACGTCATCAGGAATTTTGTTCGCTAGCCGGTGTTTAATTCTATAAACATCAGTCCAAAACGGTCGTAAGCGTTAGTCCGAATATAAACACTTATCGTAGTTTTACGCTACCAAATTGAATCTCATGTGACATGATTTAGGACGTCGGTTGTTTCGCTAGTCAATTTGTTACCTTCCGTTGACTTTTGGTCATATGCAAATGGGGTCAAGCGATGTCGACAACCGAATTCCGCGATATCTAAAAAATAAAGTGGAATTCCGCTGAACCTTTCATGTATAACCACAAAAAGCCACTTTAAGCCTATTGGATTACCGCCGATAATTTAACTGACTCGATAACGCGAAGCAAAAGAGTGATAAGTTTTTATACTTTTCATTTCTTCTAATTTAATGACATAAAGCAAACAACAACGACAATAACCACCACCAAAACAAATAATTGAAAATTTCGATACATTGATATGGAACTATTTTGTGTGCAAGGAAACTAAAAAGCTAAATGCTCAAATTTTTGTTCATTGAGTTATGGATATTTTCGTCAAAACTCAACGGTCGTTTTTGATGGACGAAACTAACAATTTATTCATGCATGTACCAGTATAGGCCAATACGCCAAAGCTCTAACTTTTTTCGGCGTATTTGCCCTTCACATGTTTTTGTTAGATTGAATTTTCTCCTAAAGGGATCCCGTAAGTAATGGCTCGTTTAAGTGAATGCTATGGTTTGAATGAATATAGGGAATGAATGAACATGTCCTGATGATATATTGATTATGATTTCATATCTCATTTGCTTATTTTCTGAAAGATATAAAACAAAACAAAAGAAAAACAACAAAACAACAACTAGAAAACAACTAAAGCTGTTCTGCGACCATTTTTAGATAAATTAAGTAGTTATAATCAAAATGAACTTTATATAATCATCTTCTCTTTAAATCAAGGTGGCCATGTGCCACCCCTGACTGAATCTTAGCTTGAACTGCACTTGAAAAAAGTCTATTTGCATATGAGCGAATACAAATCACTTCAGTTTGCTGAGAACTAGACGTTAAAAATGAACGCAGGCTCGAGCCCTTGACTTACCGCACCAACCAACTAACTGTCTTTCCGACCAGACTTTAATTGCAGAACCCACAGATGGTGCCTTTGCCAAGGCGATTTGATGGATCCAGAGTGTCAATCAAGGAACCAATCAAGCAAAAAAATCATTCATCAAAATCGAACGTTAACCGACATTATCGTGAAACATTGTTTGGTGACATATACGTCATAACTACAGACTATTCAATAAACAACCATTTTACTATTTTGTACATGTTATTGGCAATAAAATTGGCAAAATAACGCCATTTAATAACAAAGTGGATCTTTCTGTTGGAAGTCAGTGGAAGTCAGTGGACGTGGCCACCGTTCCGTCAATTAAAACCCACGTGGACCTCACAGTATTTTCCCCCGAACCCTGGAAATGTCGTCACTAGCAACCAACCTTATTCTGGGGACCGCGCTCATATTTACAGATGCTGCGATCTATGCGTTAAAAAACGACATGGTCCACCATTTAGCAGTCTGACTAGGTCGCACCGCTCTGTGCTCTCAACCCAGGGGTCGTGAGATCGAACTCCGGTTAAGCAACAATCTTTCTTTGTTTTAACATGCACCGTTTGTTTCCTCTCAGCGGATAAATGATACGTGGTGCGCAAAAGTGGATAGAGCAGTTGGTGGCTAAAATAATTGTGGTTAAATTCATGTGAGAAAGAACATGAAAATATGATCAGGCGCATTTGCCCCGCAATATAACTTTAATACTATTAAGAATTTACGTCAAATCAGTCAATTTGACTAGGTAGATACATTTCTCACTTAAAGATAAGATAAATAGAGGGGGTATACATATTTTGTTTTGGAAATTAACCACATGTTTTAAATAACTGATTCCTAATCAATTTAGATTTTCATAACTCCTATTCCGACCAGACCCTAGTTTTGTCGACGAATATTGGGTTGAAGACGCCATACGTTAGCCGAATTTAAAAATCAGTGATAAAACTTGAGAAAGATCCGTACTTCAAGAAAACTTGTCTAAATAATGAACAATGCTTTTTGGGGTAGTTATTTTTTCAAATTCACACACACAAACAAACACACACACACACACACACACAAACAAACACACACACACACACAAACACACACACACACAAACAAACACACACACAAACAAACACACACACACACACACAAACAAACACACACACACACACAAACAAACACACACACACACAAATCAAAGTGATGTCAGCACTGTTATCGTTCGTGCTAAAATTGTACTGCAGCTTAAAAACCGTAGTTACGAGATTATTGGTAGCTATTGGCTGAAATTCGGATTTTACCTTTTTCATTTAGCTAATAGTTTACTGATTTTATTGTACAAATTTGTTAGAAGAAAAAAGTAAAAGAATAGAGAGAGAGAGAGAAAAAAAAAGAAAAGGAAATGAGAGAAATGGACTGTGTGAAAGGGAGAGCGAGCGCGATGAGATAGATAGATAGAGAGACAGACAGACAGAAAAAAGAGAGATGGAGAGAGAGAGGAGCGTTATGATAAATTTGTTGAATTCCCTTTTTTTCACTATAATTTAAGCTGCATTAATTTAATCAAATAGAAGTAGTTAAATTCTGCTTGAATTCATTTGTCAAACCAGAAGAGGAGCCCCTAGTCCTAAATTACCACTAGCCCGATGCATCGATTTGTTACACAATTCTCCGTCCTAGATGTTCAAGGTTCACGAACAGTTATTGTGAGTTACGCGTATTAATTAGATGATTAAACGAGACTTACCTTGGTAAGGTGAAGTTTGGTCATAATTTCATCCATCACAAAATTCCCTCCGGGCTCACACAGATTAAGGACGCAGCAAATAGCGGCCAGGTACATCATATTTTAGCGTAAGTGAACGACACGAAATATCATTAAGAAATTAGGTTTTCGGGTGGTTGTGGGTGGGCGTGTGAGCCCGGAGGGAATTTTGTGATGGATGAAATTATGACCAAACTTCACCTTACCAAGGTAAGTCTCGTTTAATCATCTAATTTCATCCAAACACATGAATTCCCTTCTGGGCCTCACAGATTAGTTTAGAGTGAATTTCTTGATGTATTGCGTACGAAAATAAAAACAGTCATAATATCATCTATATAAATAGAAACATAACAAATAATGAGGATTTGTTGTAATACTAGATAATAGACTTTCCTGCTAGTTATTCATTGAGTCACTGAATTTCCACGAAGATGTTTAAATGTAGTTTTAAGACAAACATATTTTGCATGCGAAGAAAGTATAAATAAACCTGAGACTAGGAGATTTATATACATGTATATCCTATATATCAACTGTCCTCATAGAGAAGAAAACTAACATATTTGAATGCAGCTTTATCAGGTTTTACAATGAATTTTACATTCTTCCTGTGATATCGTGTTTTAACCAAGTACTTCCTGTTAGTTGTCACAATACAACTTCTTATCGACACTGTATTTGCATTTGGCACAAATAGGTCCTGCATGTTTGAGGACAGTAGAAACAATGTTTTACACAACAGTGTTGTAGAAGAATGACAGTTGAAAAAATTCAAAATTATTTTGGGTTGTGTGTATTCACTCCCTAAGACAGTGCCAAAATGCCGATGTCTTGACAATTTCTTTGACTAATATAGCGCGATACATTTTTCCCAAGATAAAACTGGAACTGATTTCATGGCCATTTTGGCATGGACCTGAACAATGATCCCGTGGTCGTTTTTGCTCGGACCTAGTCACAAAACTTAAAATGTCACTGAGAACAATTAATTAAATGTGTTTCTGTAAGACCATGTTATCGTCCTTGTTAAGAATTCAAGTAATATTTCAACGTGATAGTACTACTTTTTAGAAAGATTGACTACCATACTTGTGCTATAATATATTGACGGATCGGTTTGCGATTTTCAGTTTCTATAGAATTATATTCGACCAATGACTCGTGTTTTAGCTTCAAGTGACAGGAATGCCACAATTAAGAACTACATGTATTGTAATTTAGTGTCTTCTGAAATTATCAGTAACAAGTAGCATTTCAAGGGGATTCCCTTTGTTTATGCATGAAAATATACAAATTACACACTGTTTTGTTATATTCTTATACTATTCTAAATCATGAAATTATATTAACAAAATATACTGATATACCGATTACTATATTCCGACAGATAGATCTGTATATGGAGCAGGTTTCATTGTTATAAAAACATGCAAATGCGTACAACGATGCTTATTTTTTTTACTCTCTCTATGAATATTACAATTGTTTTGGTGTGTTCATAAAGCTTTTGTAGTTTTCGTGATGTCATTTTAAAGACGATCCGTGATCATCTTAAGGCGTATGGACAACCTAATAAGCTAGAAATCCGATGGGCTAGCTTTTAATCTTCTAAGTAAAAGAGATAATTTCCTATGGTAGAATGGTCGTCTTAAGCACTTTTAATATTTTTGAATGGCATTGAAGATATGCTATAGTCGAGTTAATCTAATTTTCCATTAAATAGTCGTCAATCTAAGACTGAATATTTCTGAGGAACTTGAAGAAGGCCATAAATTTGAAAATCATAGATCATCTTATGATGTATTTTGAACTGATATTGGAAAAGCGAATAAGAGTCGGCTTCAGTCCGTGCTGTATATTTACTGACTTCACCGAGATCGAGTACTATAGTAACCAAGGCTGCGAACTGAAGTTAAGATCCGAAGAAGAGAATGCGAAAAGCTAACTGTAAAACTTCGGTAATATACTGATAGGCAAAGTCAGATTGATATCCTAATCTACTGTGTTGAAGATATGTTTGTGAAATGAAACCATAATCCATTGGATGCAATCTGTCATTGAAAATAAAGTACTATGTGTAGTCTTCTTGACCGTGTTAATTGTCTTAACATATACTGCTTTATGGCATTATTGTGGTTTTCCGTTCGAGATAATCTAATTGATTTGATAATTTGTCAGTTCCTGTTGGGAATTTGGGAGTTCGTTCACCGAGAAGAAAGTTATGACCGTGACTAGAAAATTAAGCATTCACTGCAAATCTTTGCCGTCTTTGCAAGATCGCGTCGGCATGATGAGCTACATCAGACCGATTGGAAATCCTAGTCCAAATTTTGGAAGTTACATATTGGATCGAATGCGACCAGTTCAAAACTAGCATCGCACCCGAGGACAGAAAACCTATACTTGTGGAAATCGTTGTTTTTAATTATTACGGTTGTTAAAAATTAATATCACCCACAAAAAGTTGTCTTGTCTGACCTTTTTAGTTTCCATTTATTCATTTTGTATTTTCATTCATCATTATTATTATTGTCATAGTGGGAAGAGGTCTATCTGGGATTTGTTGAACTTGGACTGTGTCTCTGGTCTTGCCCCCTTGCCTCGTTATGATGTACCTGGCCGCTGTTTGCTGCGTCCTTAATCTGTGAGGCCCGGAAGGGAATTTATGTGTTTGGATGAAATGTAGATCATCCAATCAAAGCGTTTTTATATTTAGCTTATAATGTTTTTTTCCAAACTCTGAAACCTCCATTTTCCTTTTAGTCTACCTTGGAAATTCCTTAACTTGTAATTCTACTTATTCAACTTAACTTAAAAGGAATCTAGTGTTTAAAGCATTATGGCATGCTCGGAAAAAGATATTCCAGACTCAACATTCAAAGAATGCTCAGATGCTCCTTTATTGACAGCTATTAGAACTGCTTATTACCAAGAATTTTCAGTATTGTATGCGCCCAGCTGAGTTAAAGGGAAATTTGGGAAGTAAGGTCACCGACTGAACTTCGAAAACGCGGACACTAATCGCCCCCAAATGGTCGCGATTAAAACCCTACATTGTCCAAATTTGGAGAAGTTTTAGCTGATGGTGGGTGATTTTTGAATTTTGGATTTTAAATTATCGTGACCTAGGCAGGTTAACCCATTCCAACACAGCAAAATTTTAGACTTGTCCAAATTGAAAGAAGCTGCAGACGACAATTTCAAGTTGATGAAATTTTGAATTTTTTCGTCTTTTTGGATAGAAAACATTGTGGATAATGAAGAAATTGCTTGATACAAGCAATTTCTTCATTATCCACAATGTTTTTTAAAGTTTTTTTTCTTGAGGGGCGTAAAAAGGAGGGATCGAGTTGGAATAGGTTAAATGACCACCCTTTGGCTAGATTTTAACATTAGCAAGCACGTGCTTCTTGTGTCTCGCTTTTGAAATACGTGCAGGGTACCACGTACTAACTAAGCGATAGCTAGCAGTTTGCCATCCTGAAGGCAGGACTTATGTTTCCATACTGGAGACAACTTTAATATATTTTAACCCCCATTCCTGTTCAGGTTCAAAGGTTTTACAGATGACAATTTAAAGTGGCTTTATCTTGACAAATTACCTATCAGTAGGGTTGAAAATATTGTGAAAAAGATGAAATTGCTTGTTACAAGCTATTTCTTCTTTTCCCTCAATGTTTTCTCAAGTATAAAATCACAGGGACGTAAAAACAAGGGATTGTACAGGAAATGGTTTAAAAGATAAACCTTATAAGACAGAATACCGTCCTTAGATCTTTTTTGTCTCGACATAATGAATAAAGGTGTCCAAATCTAATGGATTAAAAGTTTTCTGTCAGGCGCTTCAACGTTTAAGGCAAACAGGTTTACAGTCAACTGTTATAAGGCGAAAAGGACAAAAAAGGGAATTAAAAAAATCGATAAGAAATAAATAAGAAAATAAACGAATACAGAAATAAAAAAAACAGAAACGGAAAGACAAAAAGAAAGATAGTCAGACAGACATAAGTAGATTAAAACAGGAAGGAAAATAGAAAGAAAAAAAAAAGAATAATAAAGAGCAATGAAAAGAAACATAGATAAGAACAAAGAATTACAGAAAGAAATAAATGACAGAAAAAGAGTGAGAAGTAAAGAAAAAAAGAAGAAAGAAAATGACAGATAAAAGAAAAAATATTGAAAGAAATAATGAAATAATGACAAAAGGAAATAGATAGGAACAAATTAAAGTTTCATCTGACACAAAGCTAAAGCCATTACCACACAACAAATTTTAGACTGGCCCAAATTAAAAGAAGCTGCAGACGACAATTTCAAGTTTATAGAATCTTAATTTTTTTCGTCTTTTTTGATAGAAATCAATGTGGATAATGAAGAAATTGCTTGATACAAGCAATATTTTCATTTTCCACGATGATTTCCAAAGCTTTGTTTTCATAAGGGGCGTAAAAATGAGGGATCATGTGATGATTGGATAAATGTGTATTAATGCATCACGTTAACTGCTAGCGTTTTATTTCACGGTCTGTGAATCCATACTCATTTTATTGGACTACTGTGTGAAAGCGGTTTGTTTCACTGGAGTATTTCTAACAAATCTGATCATATTTTCGAAACAAACATGGCTTCCGAAGAAGGTGAGAATATACGCCTAATATTCATGTTTAGGACAGGTCAGGCTAAAATGGACTATTTCAAAGTGCAATGATTAGACTGCGCGGTTGTGAAGCTTGAATGGAAAATATTTTCGCATATATTTTTTGGGTGAAAAAAATAATTAGCCTCAGCCATGCATTTTTTTCGAAGACTGACCCATAAAGGGTCTCACTGTCTGTCTGTCTGTCTCTGTCTCTCTCTCTCTATCCCTCTCCCCTCTATCTCTTTCTCTCGTTTTTTCTCTTTCTCTCTCACTTTCTCTTTCTCTCTCAGTTTCTCTCTCTCTCTCTCAGTTTCTCTTTCTCTCTCCGCTCTCTATCGCTCTCGCTCAGTCTCTTTCTTTCTCTCGCTTTCTTTCTTCATCTTATCTCTCACATTTTCTCCGACTGTCCCCGTCCACTCGGTCTCTCTCTGTCCCTCTCTCTCCTTCTCTTTCTTTCTTTGTTTCTCTCTTCCGGTCTCTCTGTCCCTCCCTCTATCTTTTCTGTCTCATTTTCTTTCTTTCTGTCTCTGTATTTAACTGTTTCTCACACCCTCTGTCTGTGTCACAGTATTTGTATAACAAAGTTATCGGTTGGTCCATTTTAGCGTAACAGATCGCATAAAATCGTGTTTATGTTCATTTTATCAGCGTATTAAAATTTAAGTGTGTCGAAATTACATTTTTGCTTACAAAAATTTTGACCTGGCATGCGAAAGTGGAATACATATTCTCTGCGATTTCTTTAAAGTATTTGACGGAATGAAAAACGTTTTTAGTTAGCAAATCGTCAGCTTTGATAGCTTCAGCTAACAATGGTTTGAGGTATTCTCAGATTTCACCGAGAGCAATCTACCACTTTAGGTTTAACCACTAAATCCATTGAAGGCCTAAGCCCTCAAAAATAGTTCTTATGTATTTCAGGAATATTGCAAACTGTGCCTACAAGTTCATCGGCTAGGTACCTTTAGCTGGCTTGAGCAGAGTATGTTCAAAATGACTCTGGTCAGAGTCTGTACTGTGCGCACTGTTTTGCATGGTCACATGAATTAACTTTTTTCAAACTGTGGGGAACTTCTTCAAAAGCATGCTACTTAAGCCAATCCCAATCATTCCCGATTTTTAAGTATCTCAAGAAAAGTAACAACCAATTTCTTCAATGTCTTTAATGTTTCCTTTCGTACAGGGCAAAGATTTTCGAAAATTCCAGCATCTTGAAATTTTCGTTATCAACAAAGAAGATTACTTAATAAAACCATGCTTTGCTAGCTTACAGTATTTTCAATATTTGAATTGTATCATCCAAGCACATTACCTTGAGTAAGTTTAATGCTTTCGCATGAACATATGAATATTTGTTTGCTTCAAAAAACAACTTAACTAAAATTGTCTACGTATTTTGACATATTGATATAAACAGAGTTCAATATTTACCAAAAATAGCATTTATATAATCATTCAATTATATAATGTGTCTACTGACTTTCACGGCTCTTTCACGTATTATGGGAGCATGTTAATCTACGCCTTGTTTAAAATCCATTTAAATATTAGTAATTAGGTAATGAAGCATTATCTTTTATTATATTGAGATCCTGCTTCAATTTGAGTTTATTTCAACATGAAAATATTGTTATCACACCGGCCACGTTTGGTCCATCCGTCAAATTAACTTGGAAATGTCATTATTCACACAAACAAATAAGAAACGGAAGGATGAAAATTAAAAATAAAGTTTTTGTATCGCGAAGGGTCATTTGACTGAGTATCATTTAAATGTTTGTATAACTCGAATACAGCATTATGACCAATGGTTTAATGCATTGGTTTATACTTGATCCGTTACCCGGGAAACCTGCTTAAATGACGTTACTTTGACGTTGGAAATTCAAACGTTTTATGGCGTGACAATTGTCTGATTATTGCAAAGCCCCTATAATGGATGAATGGCAAAGCATTGTGAAAAATGAAGAAATTGCTTGTTGCAAGTGATTTATTCATTACGCTTAATACAGGTTTGATTTATTCATTACGCTTAATACAGATTTGAAAATTCACCAACTACTAATTATCGTCTGTAATTTCTTTGAAATTGTACCAGTCTAAAATTTTGCAACTTCGTCAGATTTTAAGATACTGACATTTTCTTTTCATTTTTGTGAGACAGAAAGATAGCTTACTTTGAAACTCGAAAGTGTTTTTCCAGATTTTCCTGGATAACGGGTACTTTGTAAAAAAACAAAACAACAACAACAACAATCGAATTGAACCTATAAAAACTATAAGAAATCGAAATCGAAATCCAATTCAACAGTAGCTATATTATCTAGGTATCAACATATACTAGAAACTCTGTTATCTGTTTGGATCATTTGAAGTGGTAAATGATAAATCGAAACCATTAACATTTTTATATAGATTGATAAACTATCTTTACGGTAGATAATCCTTGGGGGGGGGGGGAATAAAATGATAAGATTTGAATGTAAAATGACGAAAGGTGATGTATATAGACTTCAGATTCTTCACACAAAAAGGGACCATATTGGATTTTCGAAAAATATCGACCCTGGCCAAGCTACGCGGACTGCTCGGTCTGAACTCATTCCATCACAAGCTCTCCTTTTTACGCCCGCAAGAAAAAAAGATTTTTGAAAACATTGTGGAAAATGAAGAAATTGCTTGATACAAGTATTTTTTTTCATTATCCGCTTCCGTAATAGCGCAGTCGGTAGAGCATCAGACTCCTAATCTTCAATAATGGGATATCATGAGTTCGATCCCTGGCGGCGGCACATAACCTTTCCGACATTTGTCTCTCACCAATGGGTGGATACTCGTTAACCTAGGCGGGATAGCAGCTGGAGGCTAGGAAAGGATGTGGTGGTAGTACTGCTGTGAGAAATACCAAGAATCGATTGATAGATGCCCCAGCCGCCGCGATATGACTAAAATACTGTTAAAACCTATTCTGTCAATCAATAAATCATTATCCACAATGTTGTCTATCCAAAAAGACACCCCCCCCCCCAAAAAAAAAAAAAAAAAAAAAAAAAACAAACAAAAAAAAACCCAACCCAAACCCCCCCCCCCAAAAAAAACCAACAACAACAAACAAAAACAAATTTCACTAACTTGAAATTGTCGTCTGCAACTTCTTTCAAATTGGACGAATCTAAATTTTTGTATGTGGGAATGGGTTAACTGGATCGAAACTTTTCTCTTCTTGTATGTTAATTGGAAGGTATAATGGCTTTTCTATGTCCTTCATCAAGACATTTCCGAGCTCCAGCCTGGATACTGCAATTGTGATACCTAGGAGGCACATGTATAAGTGATCTTTGTTGTGATATAACTGAAAGATTACTTAATCCTTTTTCTGTTTTAGAAAATTTTAGACCCGTCAAAATTCAAAGGTTTTACAGACAAAATTTAAAATGGATTTAAGTTGAAAAATTACCATTCAGAAGGGTAGAAATTTATTGTAGAAAAAGAAGAAATTACTTGTTACAAGCAATTTCTTCTTTTTCTACAGAGTTTTCTCAATTATAAAATCACAAGGACTTAGAAACTACAGATTGAAGAGGAAAGGGTTAAAGCCACGTTAAACCCAATTCAAAATAATGCTCAAATATATTTGTTATACTACATAACTAAATATGTCTTTAATACCAACTTTGACCTATGCTAGAGATGTTTAATTTTTCAAGCATTTGGTCCTACACGTAAAAGGGGTCATTACGTACTAAGATTATTCAACAAAGAGATCAGATCAAGCATAGGTCCATATTTTCGTATGAAAGGCGGCGGACTATATACTTATCTTAGAATGGCACTCTCAACAACCTTTCGCTAGTAAAGATGTCAAAGTTAGTCAAATTTCAAAAGATGACGTAATATTTACACTGTCATATATCGGACGAAATAAGTGGAATACCCCCATTCAATCATTGACAGAATTTACATGTATTCGTCTCTTCCACGAAGTTTGATCTAAAGAGATCAGTTCAAAGCCTACTGTCATATATTCATGCTTAATAGACAATATTAAAAACGATCTGCCGACTATCGTGCCCTTCAGGGCTTTGACTTGTATTTGGAGGAAAGAAGCTCACTTTCTTTACACCATGTGTTCGCCGAAAAGTAATTAAAAATAACGGTAACAGACATTACATAATTTCAGATTTAGGTTAACGTTGCGGGAACCCAATTAAGGCAGAGAAAGAATGCTAATTTCTTGATTAAACTAAATGGGTACTCCTACGAAATAAACATAAACTCTAAATCACTCTATAATCTGATTAACTTTTATTAACAGGTATGTTAGATGAACATACCATGTTCACCTTCCACTTTCTTTACGGATCGCTGGCAAAACTTACTGAACCCCAACAGGAAATTTGATTTTATAAAGTTTAATAAATCATTTATGTAGATAGTGAAAAATATACACGAATTTTGATCTCCTTGTCTCGTGCCTTTATTGCACATGAATGGGCTTGAGATATGATCTGCGTCGACTCTAACGTGCGCGCGTAATTTAGAATACATTGAGACGAGTACATTCAACACTTTTCCCTTCATTCCTTTTTGGGTTAAACTAGCAAACAACTTGTAATGAACAATTGAATCAAAAGCTTTTTCAAAGTCTATAAATAAAATGTAACATCGTCCACCTTTTTTGAGGAATATTTCTGTGTTATACTCTGTAAACTGAACAAATTACCAAGCACAGAATAACCCCTTCTGAATCCAGATTGACACTCGTCAATGAGATTATTTAGATCTGCCAATTTCTGGATTCTCTCGTTAATGATGTATGCAAAGATCTTATATACAGCATTAATTAATGATATCCCTCTATAATTTGATGGGTTACTTTTGCACCCAGATTTAAAAATAGGAACTATTATGCTGTCGCTCCATGTTTGAGGAAAATCACCGGTATCTAGAATTCTATTAAAAAGTTTGTTCAAGATTGGGATTATTAAATTTTCGGAATGTTTATAAAATTCGGAACCAATACTATCTGTACCCTGAGATTTCCCATCCTTTAAATTTTTAATACTTATAGAGATTTCAGTGTCGGTTATCGGCTGGTTTAAAATATTATCCACGTTATCAGCATTCACGTTGTGCAGATCTAATGAATTCAATTGCATTTCGTTTTCGGTGTGCAATAGAGATTGAAAATGATTGTGCCATGCCTGTGCAGTAATACTTTTATCAGAAACTGCTTTCATTTTATTACTTTTTATTGTTTTCCAAAATAAAGAAGGATTTTTAGTTGTACTTAGTAATTTAGACCTATTCTTACGTTGAAATAATAATTTTTTGGCCTTGCACAAATTTTTAAAAGTGTTTCTCGCACCTTTATATCTCAAGAAATCAGAATGCTCATTTGTCCATCTAAAACGCCTCAGTAATGAATATTTAATTTTCTTGCTTCGCTTGCAATCTTTATCCCACCATATAGGTTGCTCATTTTCGGCGTCAGTAGATGCGGTAATTCTGATTTTCATATTGCATTCTTCGGCCGCTTTTTGATATAATTGTTCAATTTTTTTAACAGCCTTGGAAATGTCACCAACTATCAACTGCATGATTCCTTCATTAACTGATCTAAAATTCCTTTCAAAGATTGTATGAAAATTTTCATTTTCCTTCCAAACATACTTGTTATGTCTTGATTTGACAATCGAGGAATTTGGTGCATTGTCACAGTTGTCATTCTGAGAAATTGTTGCTCTATCCAAGTTTGAAAATTTCAGCTGTGAAAATACTGGGAAATGGTCGGAGATATCGAGACTTTCAACATTGAAATAAGAAATACAATCAAATAATTCTGATGAAGCAATATGGTAGTCCACAACACTATGACCCTCATTTGCAATGCACGTATAATTACCGGATTTATCAGCCGACAATCTTCCATTAACTCTATGTAAATTGTGTGAACAGCAAAGATTAACCAATGATCTACCAAAAACATTTACTTCCGTGTCCTTATTTTGGCGCATCAAATCAAAATTATCGTTATCATAATCAACATCATTTTGAAATACATAGTTAACGTTGTCTGACAAAATATAATCATTCAAATTTCCAGTTCTCGCATTAAAGTCGTCTGCAAAATAAAAGTAACAATCTGGGTACATATTCTTTAAAGTACTCAAATTTTGCTCTAATAAAACAATGCCATTAGGCTCCTCAGTATTTCTGTATATAGACGAACCCTCTGGTGGCACATATGCGATGTAAAATACAATATCATTCATGTTTTCAAATTTACATGTACTAAGGTATAACACAATACAATCTTTCAATTCTGTACATATTTGTTTAACCAGACCAGACTGCACAAATTCATTCTTAACCAAAACACTGACCCCTCCACTGTTACGTATTGCATGACGAGATTTATTTCTAACAATATCAAAGTGGCTATATGAAGAGAGAAAATTATCAAATTCACTCTTATATGAACTCCAGGTCTCTAGCAAACCAATGATTTCAAAATTATAGAGATAGGTTTTCAAACAAGCATCATCTTTATATTTCCTAAGCCCATTCACATTCAATGTTACTATATTTAAATCAGTATAATATATATCACGTTGTGGTAGTAAAGTCACTGAGCCTTGACCGTCCCCCTATCCAACCAGTTCTCGTCCCTCCATGACGTCACTGTTATTATCGTCCTGTTCATCCAGTTGATTTTCACCAGCACTTACAGCCTCATTTTCATTTTCGCGCCCTTCGGTTATGAATGGCTCGCGTTTTACCAACTTCAAATATAGATTTGTTTACCTCGTCATACCCATATATGGTATTTTCTACTATCAGTCTATCGTAGTTTATCACGGCATAATTTCCACGTGCTCGCTCACCTACTAGACGTTCACCCAACGCTTTCCTACACTTCATTACTCTTTCAGTAAAATCTTCGTGTACCGACAACTCGGAGTTTTTTTAAACAATCTATAGCCTCCTTGTCTTTAAAACGACTGAACTTGACAATTACAACGCACTTTTCGGGATCGGTTGATCTGAGTCGATGAGCTCTTTCTATTTGAACATCCCCCATCTCTGGTAAATTTAAGTCTTTTGTTATGAAAGAACGTATCCTTTCCCCCGTGTCACTCCATTTTTCATCGTATTTCCCTGGCAGCCATTTTATTTTCAAATTATTTCGTCGTGAATGAGATTCGAGCTTATCGATTTTGGAGTTCAAATTCGACACTTCTTTCCACAATGTTTTGTTTTGCTCTTTCAATTTATCATTTTCCACCCTTAAACCGGCTATTGAATCATTTATATCGTTCATTTTCCCGTTAATTGATGCCAATTCAGTCCTAAACTCTGACCTCATGTCATGTAGAAACGCCATCAAATCACTGTTTGTTGCCATATCATTTTGAACAGTTTTAGTATTTTTACCTCTTGTCACTGGCTGCTCTCGAGCAGGGCTTTGTACCGCGCCAGCAAAAGAGAGCTGGCTCTGTCGTGTAGCCGGTCGTTGAGGTTGTTGTTCGCCTGAATTTTGACTCGGTCCGGGGTTGACCTCCACATCCCCACGCATCAACATTAGTATAGCGACGAAAAGGAGAAGTCTCAATCCTACTTTAAATGGTCCGGAGCCCACTTTATACCCTCTCAATATCAACCGCGCTTTATTGGGCATACTGAACATACCTATTCTTGCCCTGTAGACCTCTAATGCAACTCCCATGGCTAATTTTCATCGATATTTACCAAGCCAAAAAAAAAAAAAAAAAAAGCATGCCACCATTACCAGGGGCAGGGAAGCCAGTGACGTAATTGATACGTCATGAAAACTACAAATAAGGCAATTTTCCATGCAACCGACGGATGAGGTATTTTCCCGAAGAATTCCGGTTCCATTCGGGTTCTAATTGGCTGACTTTTTAGGCGTCTCGTAACGCGTAAATTTTTTTTTTCGTTTTTTTTACGTTATGAAAATGTAACGTTCTGAGCTCGTAGACAAAGACTATCCATTCAGAGAAAAGGATCCTCAACCCTTAATGGGTCGACCTTGTCTATATATAACTCCAAATAGTCACTTGACTTTTTGACAGTTCCCTAATTTGCATTAGCACTGCAAATTACCTCCCCTGGAACCGTTACACTACTCTCCCCTCCGAGAAGACTCGTCCCGAGTCTTGGCCTGGGAGATCCGTGGGTAAGGCAACTCCGGTATGGCAGTTGTCATCATCCCACCGCTGCCACCAATGTAACGTTCCGAGCTCGTAGACAAAGACTATCCATTCAGAGAAAAGGATCCTCAACCCTAAATGGGTCGACCTTGTCTATATATAACTCCAAATAGTCACTTGACTTTTTGACAGTTCCCTAATTTGCATAAGCACTGCAAATTACCTCCCCTGGAACCGTTACAAAAAGTTATTTTCATTACAAAATCAGCTTAATCGCCTTCCAACAAACACCTGAAAGCGTTACAGTTAGACATTTGAGAATTGAGAGAAAAATAATAACCACATGAGAAAATTTTAGACTGGTCCAAATTCAAAGAAGTTGCAGATTACCAATACAAGTTTGGAAAAATTTTTGGTAACCGTCTTTCTGGAAAGGAACAAGCAATTTCTTCATTTTCAACCTTGTTTTCCTAAAGTCTTTTTTCAAGGGGCGTTAAAAAGAGGGATTGTGTAGGAATAGGTAAAACAGCGTATATTTTGTCTAATTCATGGTCATTAACATGTAACAAAAAAGAAAATTGGTTGGTTGTCGACCAAAACTACAGCTTGAATAAGTGACATTTGAGTAACTAAACCAATCATTTGTATTGCATAAGTGTCGGAGTTTAAATTTGTTTCCGGTCTAACAATTTGATTTGAATGGTCTATGGGTTTTTCGATTGACATCTGCGAGCCGTCAATTCTAGGAAATTGATCTCTTACATTTTCTATTGCACCTGTCCTAACCCACTCCCACATAATGATGCTTTTTAACACCCGTCATTATAAAAGGTTTGGAAAAATGTTACAAGCAATTTCTTCATTATCCACAATGTTTTCACCTCCCCCAAAACAACAACAACAACAACAAGACATAAACAATTTCATCAACCTAAATTTGTTATCTGCAACTTCTTTGATATTGGATTTGTCTAAAATTTTGTCGAATGGTAATTGGTTAAGTATTCTAATATTTATCGTCGCAGGATCCAAGCAATTTCTCTCTCTCTCTGATTCCCCCTCCTCTCTATCTCTGTCATCCCCCCCCTCTCTCTCTCTTTCTCTCCTCTCCCTTTATCTCCCCCTTTCTCTCTTTAAACATCAATTTATGTTCTTTATATCTTCGATTCGTTCTTTTCTTTTCTATAACCGGTCTTTTTTCTTTTCTCTGTTCCCGATTATATTTGTCAGTCTTTCTCCTATCCATTACTTTATTCACTCTTTTGTCTTGTCTGTCTATCTGTCTCTTTTTGTCTCTAATCCCCCCATTTTAAGTTGTCATCATATTGATTATACGTTGTACCTGGAGCCTCGCGTTAGTTACTGTTTTTAACATTTTTCAATATGAGAAGAAATAATTATTGTAATTGAACTGGTGATGTGGAAATGATCCCCTATAGATAGTAACTCATTAAATAATCCATGACAGTAAAAAGGCAACCCTTGACACGTCTGGAATGAATAGTAACAAAGTACAGAGGTCTAGATGAGAGGGTGTAACAGCATTCTAAAATTCTTATTTCTCAACGAAACCCTATGTTGTGGGTACTCATTTGAATCAGTATTAGTGAATCTTTAAAGTCTAAAATACGAATTACGCCCTCTTTCTGTTGCTCTGAAAGTAGTGAACAAATTTTCAATGATTTAGTCAGGATGACCTTGAATGATATGTGTGACCCAATAGGCGACCCGGGACCCCCGGGAGTACCGTAAAAAATACTTGAAAAAGAAATAGGAACCAACAGAGGTCAGTCAGAGATCGTTTCCGAATATAAACGTCTGATCAGTATTGATACGTTTCGCACCATCCAGAGGTTTCCTTTTTCGCCTTACGTGTCACATATAGTCATGCTGATAATTCTAAGATCCCTTGCTATGTTCTTTGACCTCCGATAGTGCGGTTCGGCTAAGTTGATTAAGAACATTATTTTGTAGTAGAAGTGCAATGGGGAAATGAATCAAAAGGCAAATCGTTGGTTGGCAACGTTAACAACGTAACTACTGTTTAAGTCCCCAAACCAACAAAATCCACTTCCGGTTTAAATGAATGATTAGATGCGGCGATCGAGTTCTTTTTATTGATAGCGGTTATCCGTCAGTTGAAGGGAATGTGCTAGAATTTAATCCAACACCACACAATGACGCTTTTTGACGCCCCAAGACAAAAATAATTGGAAAAAACTATATGTAAAGTGAAGAAATTGCTGACAAACAAGCAAGTTCTTCATCAGCCACAATATTTTCTACCACAAGAGTTTAACAAATCTAAAACTTTCTGAAGTTTATTTGCCTTCTGCAACACCTTTCAATTTGGACCAGTACAAAACTTTGTCGTCAGGTAATGGGTTGAGGTTTGAAGGATTCATTTTTTTCTGAAGCATCAGTCATATAATTTTCAGAAGCTCATAAAAATGCCTTTTTAGCACTTATTTAGTGATACATCACATTAGAAATTGATATGTTTTCCTCTTGACTTGATGCAATCAATAGTTCTTACCGTAATTTTTATCCTTATTCTTTTCGTCGGAGGTTATGATATTTGTTTATCCGTCTGATCGACCGGCTAGTCGAAACAATATTTTAGACGATAGACAATATTTCAGTGACGTAAACCTAGACAATATTTCAGTGACGTAATATTTACAGTTTCTAGTCATACAAAATAACAACATGGTAAAACACGAAAAAAGTAAAATACACCAAGATAAATAAAAAAAGTTAAAATCGATTAGCCTATGGAACTAAGACTGATTATGTTTATTAAAGCTAAATTTTCTATTCACGATGAAGAAAAAGTGGAAGGAAGCAAGTTTCAAACGTATAAAGATTGGAGTGTTGAAATTGATAGGATGATAATATTAATTGATCCTTCGAATGTTGTCAAGCATCTAAGGACTATGTACAGTTAGTGATACAGAATTTTACAGAATACCATTAGGACTATCGTATATTATGTCTAAAATTGGAATGCGAGGCGCGAGAGTATGGACCTGAGAACACGAGACTACGGCAACAATGACACGAGACTACAATGAGTAAGAGGTAATGTCGTGGACTCGCTTTCTCATCGGCTCCTAGACAGAAAAAATGGCAAGGCACTAAAGAGTATTCTGTAATAAATCGCAATTTTCGAGCCATAAGGTTGTTAGTACCCACACAATGTATGCGGCATTTAATCGCTTAGACGAATTCACCTCTGGCTGTCCGTCTATGAGACATTTGTTTCACCGCATTTTTGGTCACGTCATAATTAGAATTCTCTAAAATGCCTTTTCTTTTCAGTATTTCAATAAATCATAGACATATTTGATGAAACCGTATAGCCTTATTGCTTATCATAAGGCGAAAGATAACAGGTGAAACACCATTTGTATAATAATCAATACTATTCTAAAATATACATATAAATTGTCCAATCTTCAATGTTACCCAAACACTGTCAAAGAAATTGTCAATAACAAGTACTGGCAATATTATTGACAGTGTTATGATCATATTGAAAATTGATCAGTATAATGGTTCGGTATTATAGCCAATACTATTACTTGTGTATGGTCCCTTTAGTTATCGATTTGTGACATCCCTTGGCAAAGAAAAGCTTTTATTGCATACAGAATCACGGATTAATTCATCAGTCAATGTTTTTATAAAAACTGGACAGATACTGGTTGTCAAGTCTGGTATTCGAACTTATTCCTCCAATACATATCAGTACGATGCGTAACCGAGGGAGCCACTAAGCCATTTAAGTTGGCTGAGACCAAACATGAACTTCTATTCATCTGTCATTTTAAATGCAAAACATTTATTTACATGACAGAAGTTTATTTTATATATGCCTCAAAAGTGAAAGAGAATATTTAACAACGATGGGGTACTTAGAAGTCCATGGCCAAGAGCACACCTAATCACAACTTCAACGCCTTTTCTACCTGTTTGTCCATCGAGATTCCCCCGTAGTTACAGTGTGACTTCAAATATGTATAGAATAAAACTTGTTGCATCAACCTTGAATGTTGTTGACTTAGCATTTTCTGGGTGTGGTGATCCTGGGCGTTTGCCTTATTGGCTGTTTTTTTTATGCCAGATTTGAAGAGGTGAACACAAGTCTGTCAACAGTTACAAACTATTTGAGAAATGTCTACGGATTCTTTTGAATGTTGCGCTAAGATCGCTTCTTGTCAACACTTTATGACCCCTCCGCTAGAAATGTTTCTCATTTGTAAAATATGTCGGATAATTGCATGGACTTATTCCAGTGAGATACCTAGCTTTGTAGCAATAATCGCGAATCTGTCATAACCGTATCATGGATTTCATTGATGATGTCCTTTGAGGTGACAGTTGGTAGCCTGTCAGTTCGGGATCGTCCTAAAGAACCTCCCTACAGCGTTTGAATTCAGTGACCAATGTATGAACAAGGCTTCAACACGGGACATGCTCCCAAAATGTTGATACCATGTCTTCATAAATTTCCTTAGATGATAAGGCCTATATATTTATCGTGAAAGCTAGTTGGACTCTGATTGATTAAATTTACTTTAACGTCAATTTCAGTGGTATTTCAGAAATACCACAGGGGGTAGGTACACCTTATCATGGTTTCCTGTCATTTTTTGCGCCAGATACATGCACATGTACAAATACAACTTTAAATGTGAGCCATCAGCCAACTTACCAGGCATATCCCTTGTCATGTGTCCGGCGGTTAGAGACAAAATGACGAGTGTGACGATCGCATTTGTTTGCCAAACTAGAGATAGTGCTCAAGACACAAGAATAGAAAACGCCCCCCCCCCCATTACCTATTTACTAACCGGGCTGGCGAAAGGTTTAGCGTTAATCAGATCATCTATATCAAAAATGCCATTTTCTACACAAAATAATCACTGCACTATGCCAACTGGAAAGTGCACCATCAGATATTTGATTATCTTTGAGAAATGAGACTTGTCTGAAATAAGAGTTTTGCAATAGTAACCCTGGTTATACTAGCTTTGAAGTAAAAGTTCCCAGAGAAATAAAAAGTATCTCCGAGCATATTTGTTGCGTTGTCTTAAACCTTTCAACACAGTCTAAACCGTACAGATGGAGTACCTAGCAAAGTTTTTTTTTATTGTATTTTCCACACAATTACTAACACGTCACCACATAAGAGCCCACTGGCGATACACAAATGACTTCGTCATATGTCGGAAAGATTGTTAGCAGTGGCGGGGTTTCGAATCCATGAACCGAATATTCGCATCTACCGCGGTGCCAAATGCGCTGCGGCCGTTGCCCGGTGTCCGGGACTAACTTTAGGGTATACATTTAATGATTTAAGCTTCAACGAAAATTGATGTTTTTCTCTGTTCCCCATGCCCATAGGAGGTATTTCAAGATTGATGTTGGGATTGGGCATACTGTTAAACTTGTTAAATGGATTAGCTTGAGCATGTGATGGTTTTCTTGAAGGGAGCTTGCAGTTCATGACAAACCAATTCTTCTGATTCTTTTCTGTAAGAATTATAAAACGGTTTTCGAGGCAGGGCTAATCCCTTGGTCCTACCAGCCTAGTTCCTGGTGTAAAGGAAACATACTTTTAAGACTGTTTTCATGAGAAATCGACATTATTTAGTATAAATGAAATATTAACCCTTGTCATGCTGAATTACAATAAAATCAAAGGGCTGAAAGCACTGGAAGCACTTATCGTTGATTAATATTCATTTTGAAAAAAATTGCCTATTATCAATTCTGGCCTAAAGGGACAAGCAGGTGGTATTGGCTAAGATCAGACTGCACATATTAGCAGGCTGATCTTTGTCTATACCTCCTGCCAAAACATACCCCCTGACAAAACAGGAATTACGGGTTCAGCATGACAAGAGTTAATATACGATAAACGATATCTTTTGTAGGGGATGAGAGTTTCGTGTCAACATTGGACGAAAAGAGTAAAGCCAAGGCGAAAGCTGAGTTAAATGAATTAAACGATAAAGACCGGGTATTGGCAGTACAAACCCTGAGAAAGTGGATGCTAGATCAGGATTGGTTGAGCTCAAGGACAGGTAGGAAACTCATCTACACTATTTTTCCGCGAACAAAAAACTCGTTCTAGTTTTGATTCAAGGTGGAAAACATTTCAAATTATAATCTTACATGCACAAAGTGTTAAATTATTGTTAAATTATGGTTATAGATTTTGTTTTTGGAATTCAGGTTTTGCACATTGACAATTACGTGTTACTTAAAGAGAAGGCCAGCGCCTCAATCGTTGAAACCGAATCCTTTTTAATATGTAGTAAACTCCAAAACTACATTAGATAGTTTTCCCCCACTATGGGTCTAAAATTAATCACTTTGTACGAAAGGGTATTAAACCATTTGGAAATATTTAATGGATATACGGCTATAGCAGGGACAAAATTGCTCACGAATAAGAATCCTGAAATCTTCGTTAAAATCTTTTGCAGACCCCTAATTTAATAATTTCAGAGTAGGCCACAAGCCGATTTGAAAATATTTGCCGAACAGAAAACTAAAATTACTCTTCAAAATTATTTTATGTCGCCAAAACAAACAAATAATTTGATTGATTGAATGGGGTGTAACGCATCTTTTAACAGTATTTCAGTTATATCGCGGCGGCTGGAGCACCTAACAATAGATTCCTGGTATTTCCCACACCAGTACCACCACTTCATCCTTTCCTAGCGTCTAGCTGCTATCCCACTTAGGTTTACGATTATCCACCCGTTGATGAAAGACAAATGTCGGATAGAATATGTACCGCCGCCGGGGATCGCATCCATGACATATATAATTTAAGATTGGGAGTCTGATGCGCTACCGACTGCGCTATGACGGCGGCATCAAATATGTTGAACATTTAGAAAATATGTTGGGAAAATAACTGCATACTTTGTTGTCAAGTGAAGGCTTAATGCCCTCCATTTTGATATAATTTGCGTTATTGCGTTACAAAATTACAAAACATATTCGACCGGAGGTTCAGAACGCCTTGAAATTGGAATCTGTATATGAATTTCTAAATTTGCGTGAGCAAAATGCCTTGACATTGAGTAACCGGACAGCCTCAAGGTGCATTAGAAATGTTCACATATCGTCTTGAGACACTCTTAGTCAAGAGTGAAGACTCTCATCAGACTAGGGAGATTGATATGAGTCTTTACTAGACATAAAAATGAAATTGTCGCAAATTTCATGGACGACTATTTATCAATACTTAATAAAAAAATTCTCACCAAGTGTTGATAAAAAAAATTCATTTAATTGTACTGGTCATTAATATGTTATTAACTTTAACTGCCGAAGGCAAACGGGCCTTTGTTATGGTGATGTGCCCGTCCCTCCGTCCGTGCGACCGTTCGTTAACGTTTTCTATAGAAATAATCTTATCCGTAACTGTTTGCTTGATTTTAACCAAATGAAACAGAATGACCCTTAGGTGTCTCTTTATGAGATTCCTTGAAGAAATTTTGACCTGACGAAAATCATGGCTTTTATGACAGGGTCTAACTTCGATTAAAATATAAAGTGAAACGCTGTGAAAATCTTCTGGTAAGAAAAAAATCGGTCAAGTTCAACATAATTTTACAGGCATGATCTTTGGATAATTCTTCATTAGATACCCTATAGAAATTTTGATCGGATGAAAAATATTATACTTAAGGATATGTAATGGTAACATATGGGGGAGTATTTACCATGCCTATTTAGGATCCATATGGTTTTTCAAAGATGGGCATTAGCTTCTATTATTGCCAGAATGTAGGACATACATTTTGTACATACATAATGGAATAGACATTAGGTTTAGACATTAAAGAAGGGGACAAATCTGCATTTGATAATACAAACTAAACATCAAAATGGGTTGACAAATATTTAGACACGAATACAAGAAAATAAATATAGAAATGAAAGACGAGGCGCAAAAGCCTAGCGAAAAAAGGGGTGATTACTGTATTATACCTCAGTTGCCGATTAATTCAAATATTAGGTGGAAACTTTTTCCAAATACTTTGGAAGCCCAAACAATTTTAATCCTATTACAATTTTCAAACCTTGCTGTTAACACTGTACAATTTTCTTTCGTTTGAGTTCTGTGCGTTGATTTCCGCTTGTTTTCGTAACAATATTAGGCCCATATTGATGAGTAATACGTGTAATACGTTAACATATGATGTTGGCCATAAGAATCTTTTATTTGAAAAATAATAGTGCCGTCAGAGATTGGAATTAAGAAATTTCGTCCTTTTCTTCATTGGGCCTCCGTTAGCATTCTATTTGTCAATTTGGGTCCTATATGGGTCCAACATAGGTTAAATTTCCAATCTGAGACCTACAAGGTTATCACGTGGATATTTTCCACAGTATCTGCCCATGTGGGTCCCATATTTTGCTACTTGCTAGGAGGGAAGAAAGAAGAGATTGCTTGTTACAAATGGTTCCTCATATCATCACTATTTACTTCTGTTTTTATTCCTCAGCTCATACTATTGCGGGACTTAAGCTATTATTGGCTACTCAGTAAATTTAGGCCGGTGGGGCGCTACAGGCGCCTCGGTACCTCTAGTTTTCGTAAATATGTTCTGTCTGACCAGTTTGTATATACATGTATGTAATCGTCTAGTCTTTTCTTTCTGTAGATTTCGAGTTTCTGCTACGATTTCTTCGTGCGAGAAAGTTCAGTCAGCTAGAAGCAAGGCGAACGATAGAAAATTACTGGACGTGCAAAACTAAACTACCCAGTATATACAAAGATTTAGACCCTGCTGATTCGGTCATTCAGGAAGTAATTAGAGCTGGGTAAGTCGAATACCAGTTATTTCGTTTCCTAAATCCTCGAAATTACACTAGAACTGTCGAGTCTTCGGCATTTCGTTTAGTTAACCTGATATATTTTCTTGATGTGACCAGGAGCCCTGATGGACCACAAGGAGTTTCAGGTTACATTTAGGATCTGTAAAAAAATTCTTTGGGACAAGCGAATCTTAACCCAATCACACACGAAAGAAAACTTTCGACTAGTCCAAACTCATTGAAGTTCTTGGCAACAATTTATAGCTGATGAAATTTTGAAAATCTTTGTCTCTCGTAATAGAAAACACAGTGGAAAACGAAGAAATTGCTTGTTACAAGCGATTTCTTCATTATCCACAATGTTTTCCAATGTTTTTTTGCTATAGTGGCGTAAGAAAGCGGGATAGTGTGGGAATGGGTTAATCAAAAGGGTTTCTAATGATTTGTTTCTAATGAATACATACGTATTTATTAGCCAGAAATCAGTAAAACCCCATCGATTTTAACTAAGTCTACGAGAGAAATGTTTTAGCGAGTCTTACAAACTAGTATATTTTCTATTTTACTTATTCAAAACGTAATATTCCACAGGGAATTGATGTATAACATATCATTACAAGAACACTCTGTGTCAAATTTTCGGTCACATGACCTTTATCAAGAAACAAATTAAATTAAATAAAATTCGTCAATGACGTGATGTGGGGGAAAGGTGTAGTAGTTTTTAATTTTCGAAAGTTCAAATTTGTCTCTTGATAAAGGTCAAGTGACCGAAAATTTGAGACGGAGTGATCTTGTGATAATATTTTCTATTTTAGACGAGGTTAAGACCATTTGCCCTTAAAAAAAATCAAATTGCAGATTCTATTTCTCAGACTAACAACAGTTTTGTACTATTGACCCAATCTTTTGAATCCAAAGACTTAAGAAAATTCTTTTCATCATTAACTTTTTAAAAAGCCGACAAAACCCCTGAACACCTGTTTTATCTCTACATAGTTGACTCGTCTAGACCCACGTCATCAAGACGTAACGAAAGTCACATCCACTAGTTATTGATTTGATTTTCGATTCAGTGAAGTTCTTTTTTCTTATAAGGATACAGTTAGTTTTGTTATAAAAGCCTAAGACATATAGGGACTTTAATTTCTGATTGATTGATCAGAGACTCGACTCCAGCCTATAGAAGGAGCGGAGTGAACCAGCAATATAAATACAACTTCTCATCCATCAAACACAAGTAAGCTTTCTCATGTTTTGGTATTTTTACAGTTGGGTGTACAGTCACAAAATATTGGATCCAGATGGTCTTCGGTATATATTTTTTCAGCCGGGTACGTTCTTCGTGTAACCTATCTCATGATCTATCATCATTTATGAAAGAAAGCGTTGGAGTCGATTTTAGAGAATGATCACGGATTTTTAATACCTAGGCTAGAATAAAAAGATCAACAGTAAGATGAAATTGTAATGATTGTTTAAGAAATATACAACTAACTTTGTAACATGATTTTCTAATTAATCTGTCGAAAAAAAAAAAATTTTAACAACAATAATAATAACAAAAGAAAAACTTTTTCTGAGTTGTCAAAGCTTGCCATCAAATAAACGAAGACAGCCTGCATTCCTGTATTGGTAGACGGTATAGACACATATGTGCAGTCCGATCTTAGTCTATACCACCTGGTTGTCCCCTTTAGTCAGAGGATTGTCGTTGTATACTCGAGATATATCTGGTAAACTTCGACTGAATTTCAAATAATTCCCGGACCGTCATTTTCTTAATGACGAATCAAATTTCCAACAACCAATTTTGTCTTCTAAATCTCCCACAGGTGTCATAGAGCTTGACAGACTAAAAGAAATAGGAACTCATTCTGTGTACAGAGCGTTCGCTCTTGCGTTCGAATGGTTGATGTTTGATGAAAATACCCAGGTTAACGGAGCTAGAATATTTGTGGACTATACGAACATGGGATGGCAACACTACATTACGTTCGCCACAATTGAGGAACAAAGAAGTCTAATGAAATTTATACAGGTAGAGTATAATTTGTAATAAGCGACCATCAACTGTACTGCAATAAATCAGTCGTTAAAATATTACATATGAATAATGACAAATATTAGAGTTCAAAGTTCACTTTCGGGCTAAATATACTTTGACTGGGCAATTTTTTGATTGACAATCGCGATCTGTTATTTCTTTCATTTTTGCACCTACCTGTAATATTAAACCCCCCCCCCCCAACCCCCCAACCCCCAACAAAAACAAACAAACAAACAAACAAACAAATAAGCCGCATATTTCCACCAAAAACGCTAGGAAAGCAATTCTGATTCTTAACCCTTTCCTGTGTTTCTAAATTTTAGACATGTCCAAATTCAAAGGTTTTGCAGACGAAAATTTAAACTGGAATTAATTTTGAAAGTAAAATAAAAAATAAAATCTAGAAAGTAGAAAATATTGTAGAAAAAAGAAACTGCTTGTAACAAGCAATTTCTTCTTTTTCTACAATACTTCCTAAATTACAAATTCACAGGGACATAAAATCTGGGGATTAAACAGGAAATCATCAGTGATATAATATAATAATGTCGCATAGATATTTTCTGAAGAATTTGAATAAATAACAAATTGTAACATACTGTTATAAAGTTTAATTAATAGTTATCCCAATATTAATAAATTGAAAAAGCCTTTAACATTCCCACAAGAGCAAATTATAGATCGGTACAAATGGAAAGAAGATGCAGATGACAATTTCAGATATGTGGAATTAGTAAAATCTTTCTCTTTTGAGGTAGAAACCTTATGGCCATTGAAGAAATTGTTTGATTCAAGCAATTTCTTCTATGTCCACAATGTTTTCCAAAGCATTTTCTTTATGGGCGTTAAAAGGAGGGATTGTGTGGGAATGGTTTAAATAACATAAATCAATATGAAACCCGTTATCTCTTAATACTTTAGTGTATTTTCTTTTCGTAGTTCTATGAAGTACTTTCCTCGACTTATTGGTCCTTCTCTCTTTAGCTAGCAAAGCGTCAGCCTTGATAGCTTAAGTTTACTGACGAAATTTTGAGGTCTTCTCAAAGTTCAACGAGTGCAAACTACCACTGGAGGCTTAACCACTAAATCCATTGAATGCCGTAAAAAGTAGTTCTCATGTATTTCAGGAACATTGCACATTCTATTTAGAATGTAAAGATTCTTTCAAAAGCATCCTATTTAACGCATTCCCACTCAATTCCTCTTTTTAGCATCTCAAGAAAGAGCTTTGGAAAACATTGTTGACAATGAATAAATTGCTTGTAACAAGCGATTACTTCATTGTCCACAATGTTTTCTACCCTACAAAGGAATGGTTTTCTAAATTCTATTAACTTGAAATTTTCGTCTTCAACTTCTATCAATTTGAACTAGTCTAAGACTTTGTCATTGGTTAACTCCTGGATTACTTTAACCTCGTTTATTTATCATGATATCCTTGACAAAGAAGATAACTTAACAAAACCATGCTTTGCTAGCTGACAGTACTTTGAGTACTTTGATTTCTCAATATTACCTTCAATAATATATAAGGTTGAAGACGCAGATTGGAAATCCCGCTTCGATTTCTAACGGCGTTCTTTTGAAAAATGTATTGCAAGTAGCATGTTACAAATAAGTAGAATGATTGGTTGGCGACCTAGATGTCCTAACTTCAGCTTGATTAAGCTGTAGTTACGACGTTTAAGTGACCAAACGAACAAAAACGATTCACCAAGGTGGCGGCCAATGTTGGAGTTGAAATTGAACTTCCAGTCTAACTGAAGGATTTCACTGGTCGACTAATTATTTGATTGGCCTCCGCGATTGGTCAATTAGGCAGCGAAATGTATCAATATTGGTGGGGTGTGGGGTCAGAGGTCATATACTCGTCCTACATCCTGAGTAGTGTGAAATTTCCCACGATGCCTTGATACTGGACATTCGTTGTTATTCTTTTAGACGAACTATTTGACCCCATTTAAAAGATGAAGAGAATATTTTTTCGTTTTCACGGAGGTATGGACCGAAAAGACTAATCACACTGTATGAATACGCGAATCGGATTCATACATAAGTGTGATTTATTTTTTGCGGTTCATACCTCCATGAAAACAAGAAAAATATTCTCTTCATTTCTTATAATTGAATAACATCGAGCGAAAAAAGCAAAAACTTTACAAATTGTGATACCTTTTTGTTTGGGACTATTTTGTGCGGAACCATACAAACACGCTGCCTGCACTAAAAATTAAATTATTTATTTTGGAGATTGAAAGTTGTCATTATGTTTTATAACCATCCTGTTGTACATATTTGTACCGAGAGTGAATAAAGAAAAAAATGTAAAGGTATATCTATTTCAGAAATCCTTGCCAACTAGAACCAAGGGAATGCTTCTTTACAAAGAGCCAGCGTTTTTCGACGTAATGTTAAACTTCTTCAAGCCATTTTCAACTCAAAAGTTTCTTGACAGGGTAAGATTATTTGCATGGCAAACTTAATTGGTTTGCTACAAGTAACCACAGATTTTATATCATTTTAATATTTCATTAACAATTTCGCTAACAACTTGTTTAAGTATGACCTACATCGACCGAAAGTTTAAAGAAGATTCAAATTTAACCCTTTCCAGTTTTGTTAAATTTTAGACCTATCCAAATTCAAAGGTTTTTCAGACGAAATTTCCAAGTGGATTTAATTTATAAAATCACCAATCACTCGGGTAGAAAATATTGTTGAAAAAGAAGAAATTGCTTGTTAAAATATTTTCTACCACATACGATGGTTTCATTTAAAATTGCATCCAATTTTCATTGTCGTCTGCAACCTCTGGAAAGGCTTAAATCACGAGTCTTCACGTGCTCGCTTCATATCACCAGTACTAGATGCTCTCTCTATGGGTAAACCCAATCAGACCAGCAGCACTGAAGCGTTCTTACCGATCCTAGCAAGTTTTTATTACATATTTTACGTCTTAATCACAGTGCCAAACAAGATAACGAACGATGAATGATTAAATTATTGATTACTCTCCACAGATGACCTTATTTGGCGACAAACTAACCAAATTGTACCAGATGGTTGATAAATCTGTAATACCAGACGAGTATCTACCAGACGACACAACGGGGGCTGGCCCTAGAGACAAACTTATAGGTATGGAATAAAAGAATATAACATTTTTTATTTAAACATTTACACATATCGTCAGTGCTAGACCAAACTTATGTAACTAAATTTGGATAAACAGGTGTACCGACGATGTATCAACCACATAAGATATCGGGAAAAAAGATCTCCTATAGCGTCCCATATACAACCTTTATTATTGTCAATAAAATTGATTCAAATAGCCAACTGAGAGTATGTGGGCGATATTGAATCCATTTTATTGTCAATAATATTAAGTGATGGGCCTCTTTTACAATTTATAAGACTTAAGACTCGTGAAAGGACCGTACTCACTGAAGAAAATGAAAGATCCCACAATAGTTGATTGGTTGATTCATCTTGAAATATAAATGTTACTTTATTGCATCGTATTTTATACATAATATTTGGAATGGTCATATACTAACCATATAGGGTTGTAATGGATCTGTTTAAAATTGCGAACAACAAAGACCTGGATCAGGCTGCGCAGACTGTTCTTTGTAGATTTACTGAATAAAGGTTTTACATTGTATGTTTACTTTTACAAAGTCGTATTTCTGATTAACCTCTTCTGGATCTTACAATAAAGTAGTGTTTTATCTGGTTTGAGGGTGAATCTTTTTTCGACGGAACTCATTTGAAAATAACTGTCTTACATCAATGCACTTTTTGTTAAGAACATCGTGAACATGACGTCGTGAAGAATTTGTCATGGAGGGAATGAGTGCGTTTCAAACAAATTTTGCGTTTTGAGTGAAAAGAATGATAAATCGTGGGTGTGCGAGCGAATTGTCGTAACTAAAGCTTTACGAAACAGGAATATTCCGGGTTTAGGATGACAAGGGTTAAAAAATAGAAGGAGAACTAAAGCAAAACTAGGAAATCTAATGTAAATAAATTTTATATACAGAAAATTACAATAAAGAAATGTTCCAGTTGTACAATACAATACAATACAAATACCTTTATTTTCCTCACAATTTACAATTATGTTATACATGTAACAAATTGCAAAAGCATGTGAACAAGTGAAATACACAAAAAACTGCTTGGTTAGTATGAACAGATGGGGAAAGCGGACTGTCCATGCCTTGCATTATAAGAAAACTACATGAAAACATTTTAAAATGTATCGACGTATTCACGTCATAGATGACTGCTTACAATAACAAACTTTACAAATAAATATACTGATCGAAAAAAGAAAACGCGTAGAAGATTGGGGAAAGGTAGTATAATCGTGTATCATCGTGTAGAAGTTCGATTTTTGAAGTAAGAGATAATCAATTTCATGAAAGTTGCAACGTTATTGACTTCTCTTTTGTTAGTTAAATTCATAATATCTTGAAATTTCAGAATATTCGGGGACTTATAAAATTTTCGGTTTATATGCTTAATTCTCTGATTTTTAAATCTATTACAAATCAAGAGGTAGTGCATTTCATCACCAACATCACCTGATTTGCAAAGCGTGCATTTGCGTTCTGAATAGACAATGGTGCTATTTGTGTTATTTCTCCAGCGGCCAGTTTCGACTGGAAGTTTATGATTACCAGTTCTGAAATGTAACATTGGAATTCTTAGTTGAGACGGTAATGCAATTAAGTAATTTTCAATGCCGAAGTTAAGTTTATAGCAGGAGTATAGTTTACCTTTCTGTGACAATTGTGTTTGTGCGTACCAATTTTGTTTAAATTGATCTCTCAATGTTTGTTTAACTAGCTTGTGTGTATTTTTGTTAACTAGCAAATCTTGCCCGAGCCATAAATAGGCATTACCTGTAGTGTTAAGAATATTCTTTACTTCGTTTGTCCATTTATTTTCCAAATTGTTTGTGATCATGTGTTGATAGACACGGTACGAGATTTTTGAATGTTTGGAGTTAACTAGTTTTGACCAAAAGTTTATCATTCGTGATTTAATTTCAACATCAAGAGGGTATCTTCCTAATTCGCCGTATAACATATATCGCGGGGTGCTTCTTTTTGTTTTTGTTATTTTACGAAGGAAGTTACAATGAAATTGTTCAATAATATCTGTTTTAACAAATCCCCATACTTCACATCCGTAAGTTAGAATTGGAACAATGGTGGAATCGAACAATTTTAATTGGAGATCAAATGGTAGATCAATATTCGATATCCTTACAAAGAGTTGAAAAAGTGCCTTCCTGGCCTGGTTTATATTATGTTGGATACAATTTAAAAAGCTACCAGACGAAGAAAAGTATACACCGAGATACTTATATGATTTCACAATTTCTATTTTCTCTTTATTTATATCAAATTTATATTTTTGCGGTCTATTTGTGCCGAATATCACTATTTTTGTTTTAGACATATTTATTTTCAGTTTCCACTTTTGACAGTAGTCATTGAATTGGTTTAAGAGCGATTGGAACGATTTTTCATTGTCGCTGAAAATAATAGTATCGTCTGCATAAAGAAGGACAAGCAGTTGTACATAGAGTATAGTTTGGTCTTCGGTTATTTCAAGTTTAATCCCGTCATTGATTTTGTTCAGATATTGCTCTAGATCGTTCATGTACAGAGAAAAAAGGATCGGTGAAAGATTTTCACCTTGCCTGACACCGTTATAACTGGGGAAAAAAGCTGAAGTTTCGCCATTTACGGAAACACATGATTTGATACCAGAGTATAAGTCTCGAATTACAGTGAAAATCTTTCCTTTAATACCGACGTTGAAGATTTTCTGCCAAAGTCCGGCTCTCCAGATTGAATCAAAAGCAGACGAGAAATCTATAAATGAACAGAATAACTTTTTCTTTTGCGAACGCAATTTTTCGACGAGTGTGTACAGGGTAAATATATGGTCAATTGTGGAATATTTAGAGCGGAATCCGGCTTGGTTTTCAAGTAGTAAGTCATTTTCGCCCAGAAAATCATTAATTCTTTCGTTAAGGATTGCCGTGAACAATTTACCAAGGCAACTTAATATTGTTATAGGTCTATAATTATTTGCGTCCATAGTAGAACCTTTATGTTTATAAATTGGCCTTATAGTCCCTATTAGCCAGGAATCGGGCAATTCACCCGTATCCAATATAATATTAAATAATTTCTTATAGATAGGTATCATGAATGATTTTGTTGATTTTATATATTCGTTTAGAGTTTTGTCATGTGGAGAGGGTGATTTGCCATTATTGCTTTTATTGATCATTTTGTCAATTTCTTGTTCTGTTATAGGTTCATTTAGACTATTTGTATTGATGTTAGAGATGGGATCAATATTATCCACTTCCGGAATTTCTTCGGATTGGTTAGACGAACTATTTATATCCCGATAATGTTCATAAAATTGGTCCAAGCTTGGCGTATCATACTGCTTCTGTTTAACTAATTTGTTGTATGGCGTAGTACAAAAGCAAATCTATTCCGAAATTTTGAAGATTCGAAATTTTGGACAAGCAACTGCATCAATGTCCACACAATGTTTTCCAAAGCCTTTTTCTTGGAGAGGCATCACAAAGCGGGATTGTGGCGGAATGGGTTAAAAGGCAATTTGCATTTAGGGGACTATTAAGGGACTATTCTATGGTCTAAACACATTCCATAATAGACTAATTTCTATTTGCAGAAGAGATGATAGCAGACATGAACAATTCTAAATTTCGCGACTACATTCTGGATGTTACCTCTGCTAAATATAGAGTTGATCTGGAGAAGAGAAATAACATGGAAAAAGAACCAGCGAATTCTTTCAGGAAGTTAAACGTTGAATGAAGACGTTCAATTTATATACTACATATTTTTGTTGTTACGTTGTCAGTTCATCTGTTTGTTTGTTTGAGTTGAGTTTGACGCCACTTTTATATGTATTTCAGCACCTAACCATGGGTTCTGCTTTTTCCCATACCAGGGCTACCACTTCGCCCTTTCCAAGCCCCTAGCTGCTCTCCAATGCTTATCGACCCATTGGTGGAGAAAAAATATCAGAAAGGATATCTATACCGCCATAGGGGAACAAACCCTTGACCTCTGAAAAAAATATATATGCTGTGAGATTTCTTTAATTTCACTAACGCAAAATTGTCCTCTGCAACCTGTTTCAATATTCACAAGTCTAACATTTTCATGTCTAGTAATGAGTTATTCCCCACCTTCGACGAAAATCATATATTAGCTTTGTCTAATATTACATCACGGAAAGTTACGACATTTAACGGTCTTTGTTGATCTTAGTTCCGATCCTCTTCGTTAAAACGAAATCCTACAAGAGAAAAAAAACTGGTTTGGGATGAACACATTGTGAACACAATGAAGAATTTGCTCGTAACAAACAGTTTCTTCATTTTTCCACTATCTTTTCCGAAGCCTTATCTTCAGGGACGTAAACAGAGGGATTGCGTAGGGAGGGGTTAAGAGATGAAGTATGCAAATTAAATCTCAGCTGTAAGAAAAAGTTTATCATATGATACCTCTATGAAAGCACAAATAATCATTCAACTTTTTTTTCATTTCTTATAATTTGATATCGTTAGGGCATATCTCATGAAATGACGACAAATAAGCAACAATTTGACTAGTTTTGAAATTTTTGTATGGAACTATTTGGTGACTAATAAAAAATAATGTTGACCTTAGGATAATTTTAGTGGCTTCAATCAATAATTTTTAACTATAGGGATACTATGGATCACGTCAAAAGTGTCTGCAGAATTGACAAAACGCTGGCCCCGCCCATTTAATCCGGTGGCCCCCAGCAGAAAGTTCCGCTTTTAAATGGTAGCACTAATTGCAAAATTTAAAGCCAGTAGCATGTAACAAACCCATAGAATGGTTGGATGCTCAGTAGTATAACGCCACCTTTGAAATCTTTAGCTGAAATAGGCCACCGTTTTCAATATGCTCTATATCATTGATTTTTAGAGTTCATAATTATTGCGAAACTCTTTAGATGTGAACTATTTCCCCGGTGAATGTATTGAAACAACATGTAGAGATATATAAATATACAGATTTTTCCGAATTGTTTGTTTGTCCTCCGGATTATTTAATACTCCTAGGCCTCTTCGAACCAAGTCAGTCATTGCAATCTCCGTACTTTACACTTCGGTTCCCATGTAGTCGAATCCACACAACCTGTTTCAGGGCTTTTCCTGCATAAGCGAACCACACATGCTCGTGACAAATTACAATATATTGGACCTGTAAAGAGACCCATCTGCCTAACGGAGCCACCTAGTGAATCCTCGTTGTTAATTGCTATATATATGCCCTGTGAGAGTGATCCATCTGTCTAATATGCCATCAACCCAGTGCTTTTAGTTCTCTGAAATAAGCTAAGATATAGATGAAGATCCTTTCCAGAAAAAACTGCAATAAATCCTGTTTAATACGACCACTCACAGTACTTTTTGAAAGTGGCTGTCTAAGCGAAGCGGTCTGTATTTTGACGTTCGGCCCGAATTATCCCGAAATCAGCACCGACACGGTATTTGTAAAGATAATTGTTGATCTATCCTTTATTGAGAGAACAACGAAAAGCTATGCTTTCACCAATGCTTTAGCCAAGGATTGAAATATAGCTTTTGTTGTTCACTGTATGGAAGACTGTACACTAAGATTAAACCAACACATATCTTATTCTCAAAGGAAAAGGAAGAAAGTATTATAAGGCTTACCAAACTATGAATGAGAGTTATGCTTAAAGATGACCAACTCGATAGCATAAATGCCGGTTTTTTTTGTTTTTTTTTTAAATTATTTAATTACTAGAATTATACTTAAATAACCAATCGTAAATTATCCACAGACGAGGAAAAATTTAGTCTTGTGTCAGTTGAAGAAATCACTGACGACATTTCAAAGTGGTCCTTCAACAAACAGCACCAGCAGCAGAAGCATTAACAACAACATCCAAAAAACTCTACCCTATAGTAAAGCAAAACTGTTAGAAAGAGGAAAACATTTGGTTAAAGCAATAACCTTGTTAACCACAATATTATACCTCAACCCATTCCAACAAAGTCATGATTTTTAACGCCCCCAAAACAACGACAGCACACACAAAACAACAACAACAACACACACATACAAATAAAAACAAACAAACAAAAGGCAATAGAACAACAAACATCTTAAGAAAACATTGTTGTAATAAAAAAATATTGTTTGTAGTTAAGCATTTTTTTTAATTTTTCCATGACTTTTTTGAAACGAAAATTAACACTAATTCATGTTTTATCAAATTGAATTTGTCGTCTGCAATTCTTTTAAATCTGAGCCAGTCTAAAATTTTTTCGTCTGGTAATGGGTTGAAATTGCAAAAACGCAGTGCTTAAAAAGGAGAGAGGGCTACGGGAAGAACATACAGCTAAAATATATCCAGGTAAAGGTAGTAGGGGGTCCATAAATTTTAGAGAGGTTTGCCAGATTCTTAATTGTACATGATTAGCTCTTAACCCTTAACCCTTTCCTGATCAGTCTTTTGTTTTTCGGTTCCCGTGATTTACGCCCCCGTGATTATACTAAGGAAAACATAACGAGAAAAGAAGAAATTGCTTGTAACAAGCAATTTCTTCTTTTTCTACAAGATTTTCGACCCTGTATGTTTGTTACCTTTCAAATTGCACCCACTTTTAGTTGTCGTCTGCAACTTCTTTCAGATAAGACAAGTCTAACATTTTGAAAAACAACAAATTGTTAAGTAGGATTCCATCATTCTAAAAGTAGTTTATTATCTAATCAGTATCATCTAACTTTCTAACAGAGGTATTTTTATTGCTATACAAACTCTTTCACTTACGATTCAAGAAAACATTTATTCTCACATACACGAATACTGAATAACACGATCAAACAATTTAACAAATAAATGAATGAGTAATAATTTTATAAATGATTTACAGAATAGAAATAATAAGGTATAAATAATTTTTTCACCATGTTTTAATTTGAATAAAAGTCTTTAGTTTTTTAAACCATTCTCACACAATTTTTACATCCCTTAAGAAATAAGCCGTAGAACACATTTACTACCCACAAAGACGAAGATCTTTAAAATTTCACAAACTTTAAATTGACGTCTGCAATATCTTTGAATTTCGACCAGTCTAAAATTTTGTTGTGTGTTAAAGGGTTAATTCATGAAAAGTTTGCAAAGAACAAAAGTCGTTTTCTTGAACGCAAGTTAGATAAAAGAAAATGTTAATGACTAAATTCTAAGCAAAATCATTTTACTGGCATTTATCCCTATCAGAATGACAAAAAAAAGTTCTAGTTAATTAGATGTTGCGAGACCGATCCATTCAAAGATACAGACTCATCAAATAATTTATAGTAATGGAGATTATTTAAGTTGCCTTAGGGTTATTAAAAATATACATCTTCATCTAATATTATATACATATATCTCTGTTTGGATTGTATTACCAATTATCAGACAACAAGAATCTAGACTGGTCCAAATTAAAAGGAGTTGCAGACGTTAATATAATTTTAGTGTTTTTTTTCAGCTGAATTGGCAGAAAATATTTTGGACTTGTTGTAAGCAATTTCTTCATTCTACATTAAGTTTTCCACAATGATTTTTAGGGGCATCTAAAACGCCATTGTGTGGGAATGGGTTAAATGATTTATACTATCAGCAATTTTTTAAGTTGCTTTAGGATTATTAAGAATAAAGATCTAATATCTTCATACATATCCTTCTATTTTGATTATATAGCTCATTATCAGAAAGGCCAAAATTGAAAAGAGTTGAAGAAGACAATTTGAAGTTTATAAAATGTTGGATCTTTTTTAAATTTGAGGTAGAAAACATCGTGGATGATTGAGATTTTGATTGTAACAAGCGATTTCTTCATTTTCCAAAATGTTTTCCGAATCGTTTTTCTTGTAAACGTCAAAAAAGGGTCATTGTTTAGTAACGGGTTAAATGATTTATATTAATGGATATTGTTTAAGTTGCCTAGAGTTATTAACCCTTTCCTGTGCAATCCATGGTTTTTACGTCCTTGTGATTTTATACTTTGGATAACATTGTTGGAAAAGAAGAAATTGCATGTGCCAAAGCAATTTATTCTTTTCCCACAATATTTTCAAAACTGCAGGTTGGTTACTTTTCATATTACACCCACTTTAAGTCGTTGTCTGCAACTTCTTTCAAATTGGACAGGCCTAAAATTTTGGAGAACAGGAAAGGATTAATAAGGGTGAAAATTTTCAGTTAACCCATCCCACATGATCAACTTTTGACCAGTCCAAATTCAAAGATATTGCAGACGACAAATGTAATGTGATGGAATCTTTAAACTCTTTGTCTTTTGGGGTAGAAAACATTGTGGATAATGAAGAAATTGCTTGTTACAGGCAATTTCTTCATTTTCCACAATGTTTTCTAAAGCTTTCATATTGAGGGACGTTTAAAAGCGTCACTGTTAGGGAAGGGGTTAAATCCCAGAGGCTCTCGGTTCACCATATGCTTCTTGGGTACCCTTATTACAAGGCATGGTCTCTGACTGGCTTACCAAATAACATGCTCACGAGAATATTGGGGCTATCGGGACTCGAACAACCAACCATCGACACCTCTGAGGTTACGAGACAACGCCCCAGCCATTGAGTCACTCATTGTGAGTTAAAGAATGCATCGTTCTGAATTATTTTTTCACTACTTTTTTGAACTGTTACTGACTACGCCATTCGAACATCTTAATGTCCAGGTTAAACTTAAACAATTTAAAAGAAAAACAAACAAAAAATGCATATTGCCCCAAGATATCGTATTTAAGTATTGAATCAGTTAATCCATTACCAGACGACAAATTTTAGACTGGTCCAAATTGATAAGAATTGCAGACGACAATTTTGAGTTAACGAGATTATATACTTTTCTAACATTCTGGGTAGAAAACATTGTGGAAAATGAAGAAATTGCTTGTTACAAGCAATTTTTTTCATTTTCCACAATGTTTTCCCAATTGTTTTCCTTGAGGGGCGCCCCAATGCATCACTGTATTGAGGGGTTAAGGGGGCTAAACCTACCACAAACAGTGAATTAATAATTTTGATAATTTCGCTGTTTTTACGATGAAAATATACAGTCCGAAGAAAACTTTGAATGTTTCGAGGGACAGATATCTTAACCCATTATCAGACGACAAAATATCAGGCCTAAATTGAAAGGAGCCGCAGACGACAATTTAAAGATGATGAAATTTAGATTGTTTAAGCTTTCTGGGTAGAAAACATTGTTTTAGATAAAGGTGTTGCTTGTTAAAAGCAATTTCTTCATTTTCCAAAATGATTTCCCGATTATTTTTTTCTAGTTGGAAAGTCAAAAAGCGTCACTGTGTTTGAATGGATTCATTAATTGTTCTTATGCTAATTCATGGGAGTGCAATCAATTTCTTCATTATCCACATTGTTTTCTATCCTAACGTACTAAGTTTTGTTCGTAAATTTCACAGAGCTATAACCATTTTGAATTTAGACCAGTCTAAAATATGTCATCTGGTGATTGTTTAATATTGGTTGGTTGTCATTATTGATGACGTTTGCTAGTTATTTATGTTGCTGAATAGTGTAATAAGATTCGTCAAATTTTACAACTGAGTGACTACAATAAAATACATGTATTTTAACTAACACAGTGCTAACACTTAGAAAAGTAGCTCTGTAACGATTTCATGCAATCAAGGCCTTTGAACAGGTTTATTTGTATGAATGGGAATTAACGCCGCTTTTAATAATTTTTCAGCAATATCGCGTCGGCTGGAGCAACTAACAATGGATTCCTGGAATATCTCGCACCAGTATCACAATAACATCTTTCCTAGCTCCGAGCTGCTATCTCACTTAGGTTTACGATTATCCACCCATTGGATGATGAGAGACAAATATCGGAAAAGATATGTGCCGCCACTGGGGATCGAACCTTTTGAACAGGTAAAAACACCTTGATACTTCACCTAGGATAAAATGTCTCTTGTTTGTAAACGTAAATCTTTAAAATCACAAAACTAGCGATTATGTTGTTCTAACCAGAAAGCTTCCATCGGTCGCTTATTAACCCATTTCAACTTAATCCCTCCTTTTTACGCCCTTAAAGAAAAAAGCTTTGGAAAACATTGTGGAAAATGAAGAAATTGCTTGTATCAAGCAATTTCTTCATTATCCACAATGTTTTCTATCCAAAACGACGAAAAAAACCTAAAATTTCATTTACTTGAAATTCTCGTCTGCAGCTTCTTTCAATTTGGACAACTCTAAAATTTTGCTGTGTGGGAATGGGTATGCTCTCGGTATAAAAGCCATTTAAGAGATGAAGAGAATATTTTTTGTTTTCATGGAGGTATGAACCGAAAAACCTAATCACACAATGTATGAATCCGCGAAAAACCTAATCACACTGTATGAATACGCGAAGCGGATTCGTACATTGTGTGATTAGGTTTTTCGGTTCATACCTCCATGAAAACAAAAAATATTCTCTTCATTTCTTATAATTTAATGGTATAGAGCGAAAAAAGCAAAAACCCTACATCTTTTGATACCTTTTTGCATGGGACTATTTTGTGCGGAAGCATACAAAATCACTGCGTGCTCAAAATTTTGTTCATGGAGGTATGAATTAAATTTTTCGACCAATCAGAACGCTTGTTTTTGATAGACGAAACTAATAATTAAATTATAATACTTTAAAGCGATATCTTCCCTCTGAGGAAGGAAAAACGAGAATATTCTTAATATCAATATGCAAAAGGAGGGTATGAGTGTATTTCCCAAGAAAGAGTATTTTGTGTTTTTCTCATCAATTCCCACTGGTGTTTGTATACATTTTGAGATCGAGTTCTTCACCGGAAATCTTCGGCCTTGATTGTTATATGCACAAAAGTTGATGACTCAACTTTATGGGCGATTTCGTTAATCTCCTTGACCGAGCTAGTTGTTTGAAAGACTAGCGAAATTAAAACGTCACCACTGACGTCATGGTTTTACGTACACAGTTGTGTCACATTTTAAAAAAAAAATCGCAACTTCTTTCATGAATTGCTTACAGCGTAGAATTATTTTGATCTTATAGTTTCAGTCGTAATATTTATTGATGCTTTTGACCTTCAAGTATGGTTTTCTCATTAATATTGTTGTATGTTTTGGGGGAACATTTGGCTTTGTATTTTTTACATGTATTATATGAGTAGACGCAAGGCGGACGTAGTACATGACACATTATCGCCTTTATATTATACTTCAACAGAGATAATAATCCATTTTTTTTAAAAACAAAATACTTCACAACACTGGTGACTGTGTTATAACTGATTGTCCAATCGTGCCTGTCAATCAAGGAATCAACCAACCATTCAATTTATTTATTCAGCCCGGACCTGCGCTATCAACTCCGACATTTGCCGCGATTTTTATTGGATTTTTTTTAGCTCATCTGAGGAGGAAGTGCTCAAGTGAGCTATTGTGATTACCTTTCGCACGTCATGTGTCGTCCGTCAACAATTCCTTTAAACGACATCTCCCAAACGACTGGGAAAAGTTCAACCGAATTTGGCAGATATGTTCCTTAGGTGGGCCCCTTTGAAATAGCTAAAAAAATTGAAATCCGTTTAAAATTCTGAATGCCATGGTAACAAAAGTGAAATTTTAATTTTAATTTAAAATAATCTTTAAAAATCTTCTCCTCCTGACCAAGAAGGCGTAGAGCCTTGATATTTTGCATGAAGTATCAGTATATTGACCTCTTTCAAAATAGCTAAATTCATGATCTTCGGGTCCCAGGGGCGGAGCCAATAGGGGCCGGGGTTTATATAGAAAAAAAGAACGATTTTAAAACGAAATATCCTCCCAAACCACTGGGTCAATTTGATTCAAATTTGGCTGAAATGTTTCTTAGTTGGTCCCCTTTTAAATAGCCAAAAGAATTGTAACCCGTTAAAAGTTCTGGTTGCCATGGCATCAAAAGTGAAATTTTAAGATCATCTTTAATACTTTTTCTCCTCCTGACTCAGAAGATGTAGAGCCTTGACATTTTGCATGAAGCATCAGTATATTGACCTCTTTCAAAATTGATAAAATCATCCTCACCGGAGCCCCAGGGGGGTTTGGGTTTATAAAGAAATAAAGAGCGATTTTTAAATGACATCTCCTCCCAAATTACAGGGCCAATTTGAACCAAATTTAGCAGAAATGTTCCTCAGGAGGCCTCCTTTAAAAGCAGCTGAAAGAATTGAAACCCCTTAAAAGCTCTGGTTGCCATCGCAACAAAAGTGAAATTTTAAAATAATCTTTAAAAATCTTCTCCTCTTCACCCAGAAGGCATAGAGCCTTGAAATTATGCATGAAACATCAGTATATTTACCTCTTCAAAATAGCTAAAATCATTGGGCGGAGTCCCGGGGAGTATATGCATGAAACATCAGTTCACTGACTTCTTTCTTATTTCCGAAATTATAACCCATGGATCCAGAGGGAGGAAAAAGTTTTCTCCCTTTAAATTTGCCGTAAAGCCTTGAAGTTTGTATTTAAGACTTTTCGATCCCCAGTTACAGAGCCTATATGTGTATAAAGTATGGCCCACTTGTATCATAATCCTACCCTTAACATGAAATTTGACTGTTGAAGAAAAACAGCCTTATCTCAGGTGAGTGCCCCAGGACCAACGGCCCTCTTGTTTATGGTTTGGCTTAACGTCGTAACTACAGCTTGTTCAAGCTGTAGTTACAACGTTTAGGTCACCAACTAATCATTTTACTTTTTTGTCACATGATATTGGCCATAAAGTTTGCAAAATAACGCCGTTGAAAATCGAATCAGAACTTCCTGTCGGAGTTAATGGGCGGGGCCTAGGGAGTCAGTGGGCGGGGCTAGCGATTGGTCAATTACCGTTCAACGGTCACTTATATACTGTTCTCCATGTTTAAGCTATAAAACTTCATATTTCAAAAGCCCGGTACTCTTAGATATTTTTACATTAACAAAATACTGTAGTCCCTAGATAATAATTAATTTGACTGGCATATTTCCGTCAAGTTTAAATTCAATTTTATCTTCTAGACGAAGAGTTCCGAACAGACAAGAGTGGATACTATTCAGGAAATACCCCCCCCCCCCCAAAAAAAAAACCCTCGGCCTTGTACAGAAGGTTTAAACCCTGATCAGCCTGCGCAGTACGCGCAGTCTAATCAGGATCGATACTTTTCGTCATACCCAGATGGTCAAAGTTCAAGATATGTTGATATGATACTAGGGCAGGAAATTGTTAGACTGGTCAAAATACAATAATTTGTTTAAATTTTGGAGTCTACCGGTGATAAAAATGAAACTGTTTGGCTGAAATAATGAAATCAAAGTACTGATAGCACTGAAGGCCAGAATTTTACGAAAATTGTATAATACAAATACTAAGAATTTGCACAACTAGGCAGAATGAAAAAGATATTCAATATGTACCTTCGTCGTTTAAAGTTCAATGGGTGGTTATAGCAATATTCTAAATTCTGTGTGTTCAATCAAGGTACAAGATTATAAAACTTCTTCGCACTCAAGCGGATTCGTAAATAAGTATGATTAGTTTTATCGTTTCATTCCTCAATGAAAATAAAGAACAATCTCATCCTTTCTTATATAAAACAACAACAACACCCCCCAAAACACACACACACACATACATACACACACACCAAACAAACAAACAAACAAAAAATATTTTATAAATTTTGATACAATTTTTATGAAACTATTTTGTGCGTAAGCATACATAATTGCTGAGTGCTCAAGATATTATTTACAGAGGTGTGGATATTTTTTTCGACCAACCAGAACGCTCGATTTTGAAAGACGAAACTAACAAAATATTGGCAAGTAAAAAATCAAAAGTTCTCACTCTGTCTTCACTTGTGTTGTATTTACGAAAGAATTGATATACTCATGATGCATACGTTTCAATAATTTCCTTCATTTTCGAATCATCCGCTACTCGCCTGTATTTGATGATATATTCCGGGTATATTCGGTTATCTTCGTACACAATATATTCTGTGAACCGCATACCCTGCACTTTGGTGACTACCGAATTAAAAGTTTTTTGGCCGTGTACCTTACATTCCGGTAAGAAGCAGACTCGGCAAGGTGGATAATTCAGCTGACTAGCGTTTTTTACGTCCCTTTGAACGTAGGTGTCACCAAGCAGGACTCGACAAAGCAACAAGATGTTATCCCCGCTAACCGTTTGATCTGTTTCGAAAGATAAAGAGAACATCGTAAACAAATAAGAAATAAAGTTTAAGCAACCTACTAAAATCTCACATAGATTTGCACATTCGAGGTTCATGGTAATCACAAAATACAGAGAGATAATTTTTCGACTTTATTTCGATACATTTGTCTAAAAGTGAAATAAAACAGTCTTGTTTTAGTTAGTTATTTAACACATATTTGTCATATAATAAAAGGTCATGGCAAACTTTGAAAATATCATATCTAATAAAATATGGGGTTTTTTTGGATGAAAAGGTCTAGAGAGAATCTCCGTCAAAGATCGTTTGTCACTGTATTTACATATTAATTTGCCTTCAAAAAATGTGGAACAAGAAGAACGCTAATTTGAGAAATATCTTAACCCTTGTCATACTGATCCCGGAATATTCCTGCTTTGGCAGAAGGCATTAACAAAGAAAAGCCTGTGCATAATTGCAGTCTGATCTTAGTCCATGCTACCTGTTTGTCCTCTTTAAGCCAGAATTGTCTATAAGATCGTTTTCCAATCTAGATATTGACATTGACAAAAAGACTTACAGTGCCATCAGCGCTTTAACTTTAATATATTTCTATACAAGGATTTTATTCAGCATGATTAGCTCGGCAATTTCGGAGTAAACAATCGTTAATACTATAGCCGTGGTAGTGCTTAATTAAACTAACAATCGCTTCAAACTTTGAATATATGCTCACTATCAAAGGACCAATCTTTACCATTAAGATAATCAACACTAATTGCAGTTTATCTGAAATAGCCCCCTTTTGGCTTGACCTATTTCAAATACAATCAAGCATCCAACGGTCGAGTGTCCAGCAACTAAATGTGAAGTTCTTATTGCAATGACGTTACGCATACTTTGGCCAACCCCATGCGTTTTTAGAGAAGGTCTTTACAACAACAGGCCTAGAGCTATAGGAAATCAAAGTACTGAAAGTACTGTAAGCTAGCAAAGCATGGTTTTTGTTAAGTAATCCTCTTTGTAAAAAATCATCATGATAAGTAATTTCAAGTTGGTGGAATTCAGAAAATCTTTGCCTTTTAGGGTAGAAAACATTGTGAACATTGAAGAAATTGCTTGTTACAAGCAATTTCTTCAATGTTCACAATGTTTTCCAAATCCCTTTTCTTGGGGTGCTTAGAAAGCGGAATTAAGATGGAATGGGTTAGATAGCTTGCTTTTGAATAGAGTTCGCAATATTCTTAAAATACGCCAGAGCTACTTTCTATGGTTTAGGCATTCAATGGATTAAGCCTCCAATGGCAGTTTGCACTCGTTGAAATTTGAGATCACCTCAAAATTTTGTCTGTTAACTTAAGCTATCAAAGCTGACGAGATCATATCAACTGACCAATAGCTGGCTTCGCCCACGTAAACAGTTGATCACGCCCACTTACTCCGACAGGAATCGCGCTTAGATTTTAAAGGGCCTAATTCTGAAAATTTATAGCAAGTAACTTATAAAAAGTGGAATGATTGGTTTGCGACGTAAACGTCGTAGCTACAGATTAAATAAGCTGTAGTTACGACTTTTATGTCATCTAACCAACAAAAATGTTTAAACAAAAATTGCGACAAATTGTTTGAGTTAAACTGACTTTTGGTCAGAATGTATGATTTCATTGGTCGACTGGCTATTTGATTGACAGCCGCGATTGGTCAATAAGAGAAATACATGCACTTACCTGTATACTGATCCGACTTGGTAGGGTTGTCCGCTGTATAAATTCCTGTTCCAAACATTCCTTGAGACGCGTAATATACGCTCAGACCTCTACGACAAATTTCTTCCACATGATTTGACCTAGTGCCGTGAAACAGATAATGCTCATTTATCGGATGATCTATTTCATCCTCGAGGTAAGAATATTGAGTATTTTGGTTTTGGGTTAGTAAGCTAGTTGTCAAAACGGGTCCACCAGCAAACCTTTTCATATCCTCATAGTAATTGGCACGTGTTTGATTTACCGTGAAATTTTTCTTCTTTGATAAGTACCACTGAAACATCCCTATATTTTGGACACGCTTAACCCCGTGAATGTCAATATACACATGCGGGGAGAGTGGTTTAGCGTCTCTACCTTTTCCCACTTCTTCAGAGTCCCAGAGAGAGTACACCAAATATTTGATGAAGTCGGCCTCAGACGTCAATTCAGGGTAGTCGATTTCATGCGGTGTGGTAGTTGGTTGCCAGTACCGTGGAACTGAAATTGTGATAATAGAAATAATGACTAGAACAGTATTGATAATAGCAAAAAAGCCAATTCCCGCACAATGAGCTTTGGAAAACATTGTGGATGAGGAAGAAACTGCTTGTTAAAAGCAATTTCTGTATTTTCCACAATGTTTTATACCCCAAAAAGACAAAAGTCTTCTAAATTCCATTAACAAAACATTGTTGTCTGCAACTTTTTTCACTTTGGATTCTTTCTTGTGTGGCAATAGATTAAACTGCTGCGAAGCTAAATTGACTCCACAAGAATTATGTGTAATGCTCGTGGTAAGGTTAAAAAGAGGCCCTTTTAAATCCCTGTCTAACCCCGGTTAGCTCAGTCGGTAAAAAACTGAGCTCTCAGTAATGAAGTCGTAATTGACCAATCGCAGCTGTTGATCAAATAACCAGTCGACCAATGAATCATTCATCGAGACCAAAAAAGAGTTTTGAACTCCGACGGCCATTTCGACAGTCGTCTTAGAAATGAGCACTCAAAGAAATCTGAAATTAGAATCATTCTTGGGTATCCAAAACAAAATAAAGATACCTGTGTACGGGCCACCCTTCCAGAGCTGAGTCTTTGGTCGATTTATAGTTGGTCTTTTAGGTAGCGTACGGAGAGGCTTTATCGGAGTAGGCTGGACGTTGGTATGTTGAGCTTGGGCAGGTTGCAAAGTAGCAGCTTGAGCCTTTGCGCGCTGAGCCGGGGTTTGCTGCAATGTAACTGGCTGAGAGTTGGTAGGTTGAACTTTAGCTTGCTGGAATGTAGCAGCGTGAGCTTTGGCGCGCTGAGCCGGGGTTAACTGCAATGTAACTGGCTGAGGGTTGGCAGGTTGAACTTGCAGTATTGTAGCAGGTTTTACATGGCTAGACTGTACTGACATTTTCTGTAATGTAGCAGGCTTTACTTGGGTATGCTGAACTGAGGTTGGTTGTAAAGAGGGTTGGACATTGGCGACCTGGACTTGTGATGTCATGTTAGGCTGAACAAGTTGTCCAGGTAATAAATTCCGGTGTTGAACTTGATTTTGATGGGGGTACTTCTTCTTATAGTATGGTACAACCAGTAGATTTATAACACCCATGATTATCAGTGTAAGAGGTAGATGGAGGCCGAATATGAATCCACAATAGTATACAGCATTGTTGTTCCGAGCTTGGACAGCATCTGGAACAGAAGAAAGTTTTATACGGTAATATTTTTATACGCCCGAATGGTCTTATTATCTGATTGCCTCGGACATCCGTATGTATGTCTGTCTGTCCGTTTGTCTGTTAGCATCGTTTTGTGTGCACAACTCTTATATTTTCAATTGGAATAAACTGAAACTAGCTATATTGAATCTCTATGATATCTTGTTGTGAGTGAGACAAACATATTTTGATGTCTCAAATCGGGGAGTAATCTTCATTGAACTTATACAAAATAGCTTAACATTGCAGTGTTTTGTGTTCTTAACCACTCTTACATTTTCATTTTGAATAAGTTGCAACTTACAAGAATGAATCCATTAGATGTCTAGGTGAGACGAACAATATTAGATACCCCAACACGTTCCGGAAGTATCTTTCCACGACTTGACAAAATGGCTAAAATGTAGCGTTCTTTGTCTGTGCCTACATTTTCAATTTGAATAAAGTCAAACTTTGAACAGTAAATCACAATGATGTCGAGTTGTGTACGAGAGAAAAAACTATCATGATTCCTGATGTTGTTTTGGAATTGTCTGCACTTAATTTAGTAGAACGACAGAGAATTAGAATTTTGTTTCCTTGACAATCCCGTTCGGGCTTTTTAACTCTGCCGGCTCTAAATGATAAACAATATGTGTAGCGTGAGGCAACATAAAGATCGCTTGCCAAGCCATATACTGTGTTGGTCAAGAGGCCGCCGTCATAGCGCAGTCGGTAGCGCGTCAAACTCCTAATCTTCAAACATAGGATGTCAGGGTTTAGATCCCGACGGCGGCACATATCCTTTCCGACATTTGTCTCCCATCAATGGGTGAGAATTTATCATCAAATAAATTCCGACGTGTTAAAGTAAAGCATAGGGAATGCATCACATTCTAGTCAATTAAGTAGATTTAATACGAAGAAAGAAAATCTATTGTGAAAATAGTATTGATAACATTTGAAAAACGGACAATTTTCCTATACAAAATTTCATGAAAATCCCTTCACGAGCCGCTTTAAGACCGGAATATTGAGTCTGGCAACTTAAGCATCCTCACTTCAACTTATCCAATTGTATATTCGATGTATATTCAGCGTTAGTATATGACCTTACATGCAAAAGGGACCATTTGGGAAAACAACAACAACAACAACAACAACAACAAAAAAAAAAAAAACCCAACAAAAAAACAAACGATACTGTCAGCATGCGAAGACGACACCTTTTACAATTTTCTGAATCAAAAACGATATTTCTTCCTCACCATATAATTATATCAAAATATTACCCGTGGTTGACCCCTGTTACAATCTCTTTCTCAGATATTTTGTTTTATGGAGATAATTTTCGCTTGACTGGTCACACTATCCATTGCTCAAAATTATACTCAGCCTGCGGTATTTCCTTATTTATGACTTCACGGATCTTGTAAGAATTCACGATTGTGGAAAGAGAAACCGGAAACGGAACCAAGCACTTCCTTGCGGAAGGAAACTTAGCCGATTGCTTACTTGAAAGTGATACTGAATGTTATCTATATAAATAAATTCAAAGCATTATTCTACCCTGTCCTTAACATTTACTGTGTTTCTTTTCTTTTTGTTTTGTTTTGGTGTTTTTTTTTAACTTGAACATTATAATTCGTCTCTTTATAAACGGGGAAAAAGAAAGTGTTGGAAAAAAGTCACAGGTTCCCAACATCTTATATGACAACTGTATATGTGCTGGTGTGTAATATTTTTGTAATAATATCAGTTTAAACTCTAAAAAAACTCCGCAATTGACAAATTTATGAACTCATTCCCGGAAAGCAGAATTTTAGACTAGTCAAAATTGAAAGAAGCTGTAGACGAAAATTTCAAGTTGAAGTTATTTTAATTTGTTTCGTCTTTTTAGATAGAACACATTGTGGATAATGAAGAAATTGTTTGATACAAGCAAATTATTCATTTTCCACAATGTTTTCAAAAGCTTTTCGGGGGGGGGGGGGTGCGTAAAAAGGAGGTATTTTGTGGGAATGGGTTAAAAACTGTTTTTTCTTTTGCTCTGTACTTCGCATATCGTTGTTTGAAGACAAAACTATCACAAAGCGTTTATTGCGACATTTGGTCACCAAATAGAAAACGCTGTCTTCTATTTCTACAAAAATGATTACTCCCCTGACCCACAGCGATACATGTCTATATGTCTTGTCTAATTTTAAAAAAATATTTAATTAATTGTTATACCTTATAAATTGATCTTTCTTTTGAATTTGTGAACATGTTGCCCTTCTCAAATACCATGTACTCAAGTTGTGAGAATGATATGCATACCATTGTCTTGTATTAGCTGCAAGGCTAAATATTAAGTCGGAAGTGCTTCGAAATGGTAGAATCACAGAATTGACCAATCGCGGATTTCAATCTAGACATCAATCGACCAATCAAAATATTCTTTCAGCCCGGAACAGAGCTTTGAACTCACACATTGACCGCCATTTTGTTAAGCCTCTTTGGCGACGTATTCATCGTAACTTAAATTAAAACAAGCTGTGGTTACGACATTTAGGTCGCCAACCAATTTTTCTACTATTTGTTTCATGCTGCTTGCCAAAAATTTTGTAAATAACGTCGTTTCAAATCAAACCGGAACTTTATGTCGGAGTCAATGGGCGGGGCCAAATTAGTAAGAGGGTGGGGCCAGCGATTGGTCAATTAAATGAAATAAATATCAAATTGATAATTTCTCAAAAGTTTATCCAAAATATATATTTTTTAACAGGGCACTATTTGTTATGGAGATTCAGAAGTATGAAATGTCACTAATCAAAGTAATTGACCAACCGGGATGGCAATCAAATACCAGTCGAAATCATTCATTTAGATTAGAAATTAGTTTTTAACTCCGAAATTGGCCAACTTTTTTGTTATTTTTTTTTTGTTGGTTTTACGACTTAAACGTCGAAACTACAGCTTATTCAAGCTCTAGTTACGACGTTTTGGTCGCCAACCTACTATTCTCATTTTTCTTACATGCTACTGGCCATATTTTTTTCAAAAATAGGCGATTTAAGATCGAAGCGGGACAATGTGGCGTGGCCAACGGGGTAAGTTGGCTGGACAAGCGATTGGTCTATACGACGGTGTTTAGAAGGGGGGGGGGATTTTTAGAAATTAAACAACTTTTCCATTTTCAACTAAGGCAGGGTCAATCAACTAGCGTCATTTGAGATGGTCAGTGTTGAATATGAAAGAATTTCGACGTACTTTTCTGTCGACTAAATGTTTTCTATTGGCTTCAAATGAATGAGAACAAAACCTTGAAATCATGACATAATAACTTGAAATTGACGTTTTAACATAACATTTTTTGACGTCATCTTTAGGAATGATGGCGTCACAACATACTAGTCTTGTGTTGTACGAAAGAAACATTGTCTTAATATTATTATGAAATCGCAAACTTTCTTATCTGTTCTAATAACTAATTAATTAGACTCTTCACTTTCATAAGAAAAACAAAAATCAGTTTCAAAAGAACGTTTGTTAAAATAGCGAAATGCCTTTTACACGATCTCTGGATTTTCGTTTGCGACATTTTCTTAAATTAGAAGATTGTGTTCTCTAGTTAGTATTTCTAAAATAAGGACAAACCTGTAAGGTGCACTGCAGCCAGTACTATCCCGATAGAAACAAGATAATCGACTCCATGTTGGAGTTTCATCTTTGAAGAATAAGTCCTACCGAAATGGAAAAACAAAATTGAGCATATGTTATGAAATATACAACAATAGCTGCTACTTTAGATAACAGGAAGTTTAATTTGAGTTTGTAGTTTTATTGAGAGCATTTCTATAATAAGTATTATACATGCATAATATTTGCTATCTTTCAAGCGAAAAGGTCCTACAAAAAAAAAAAAAAAAAAAAAAAAATGAAATCGTCACAATTCACGGATCACGGTTATCATTCAAAGAATTAACCGACGAATTAAATTATGCATTTAGACGAGAATAGAACTTAGAATATTGACATTGGTCGAAATTTATGTGATACATTTTTGTTGTTTTAGCGACTTCAATTAAGATGAAGTGATAAATAAACCCTTGTCGTGCTGTATAAATTACCTTACTAAATTGCTGTAAAATCAAAGGGCTAAAACCACTGATAGAACTTGTTGTTCAAAAATCAATATTTCTTTTAGAGACCAATTTCATAAATAACTCTGGCAGGAAAAGTACAATCAGGGGGTGCAGACCAAGATTAGACTGCACTTATGTGCAGGCTGATCTTGGTCTACATGTAGTTCAAAAACCGGAATATTCCCGGTTCAGCTTGACAAGGGTTAATGATAATGATATCAAAATTACAACCACGATTAAAAGAATAGAATTATGGGTAAATGGTTACAGGATGTAAAATATATTGAGCAGACATCGCTGCATAGACGGATAAGGTGTCTACTTTGCATTAAAGTTATAGTCCAAGTACAAATAACACTTAGATCAAATCATTCTTTTAGACCGGATTGATACTTTCTTCTTTTCTAACACTGTTTTTTTTCCTTTTTACCCAAATTCTTTAACGGAGGTCAACACTGCTTATCGTCTGATATTGCTACTAAGCCAAACGTTTCGCCTTCTGTTAATTGGTTTAAATGGTACTGAAATACCTTTAATATCTTTCATTTGTACATTTATTTTCAAGATAAGTAATTGTCAGAATTTTATGGCATGCTTTTTTCTTCATCAGTTTCTTGTATGATTAAACATAGAAAAAATACATATCTTCTCAACCATTTTTTCAAAGTCATATTTTGATAACTAAACGCGTGGGCTTCAAACTCGCGGTACACAAAGCGTACAACAAACAACACATCAATACAGCCAACACATTCCCCTGCCTGGTTACCGAATTACAACGTTGTTGTTTCAGAATAGTATCCTCTAAACAAACCTTTGCATCGTACCCGTCTTCTCGTCTTATCAATTCAAACTCGTGTTTAGAAAGGACTCGATTTGTCACGTTCTTTATTAGATATGATGGTTTTGGTCCTATCAAGTTTAAATCGTTTGCTTGGACTTGAATCTGGAGACAAAAATACAGCTTACTTATGTTTATCGAGACCTCATTAGAGCGTGTTCCTATACTAAACAATGTTTTCCAAAGGACAGAATCACACCCCAAATAATCATTATCTATATGGCCCGTTCCGGCCACCGTTCGACTGCCCCGCAAATCATATTCCCGTAACGATTGTTTAAATGCCAAAACTGTACCATTTATGACCAATTTCCAGGGAAGACCTAGTATATGTTCCATTTCTGGTACTATTTTAGTCAAGCTGTTCATCTTAGATATTAAATCAACAAGGATGTTTGCCTTTTCTTTACATATGAAGTCATCTCTTCTTATATATATTTTTCTAATAATCCATTCGTTTGACCAAGGGGTGCTCCGAATAAGCAGATTGCGGAATTCTATGATGTCCAATGATCTTATCAGTAACCGGAAGTCTTCGCCGTCCTCTGGAATTAGTTTAAGGTGGACGTGCAGGGGGGAGGTTATATAAGTGCTGGTGAAGACACACTGGCCGTTTTTAGTCATCGTTTTACCAAGTGGGCAGTAAATTCTGTGGCACTTGATTTCATCCTGCAACGACAGAAAAATGGAATATGATAAGCGCATTCTCTCATATTTTCCTTAACCTAAAAATTATCTTCTCAGTGCATTGGTCGAGTAAATTCATTAGTTTTACAATGCGTAATAACACGTTTTAAGCAAACAGGCTAGAAATCCTTTACAGGGACCTCAAATAGCCCCTGAGTATAAAATTTCAGCCTTTTCTGCCATTTTTCATACTCTTTTTCGTGTCGTATTTGACAGTAGTAAGTCGCTCGAAATATATCCAGGTGATAAAGTAAGCATCTGACTTTTGAAAAGATATCAACAACTTTGTATCTGACACTGATCATTTGCTCCTTTTTCATATCGATCGTTTTTCTCCCTATTTGTACATATTATTGATAATATTGACTAATTATTGACTGATATGTTTAGCTCTGGTAAGCGAATTAAAATAGTTTTTCCCCAAAACTTTAAAAGTGAATTAAATTAAAAGTAAGCATTTGATACCACTGAATCTACAAGGTAAAGTGGATGATCAAAGGTTAAATTGATGTATACAGGTCACAACTGACCTTTGATCGCTCACTATAACTTTTACATATATAGAGATAACATCGATGATTAGACCATAATAGGTTTATTTCGCCAGGTCGCTCATTTCGCACTCTACAAGTTCAGCACGCAATTCAATTTTTGTGCATGTTTATGCCAGCGTCTAGTTTTAATATGCATTGAACACGTTGGATTTGTGCTGCACGTAATCACTAGATAGATTGTTCCGTGTTCATAAATAAATATTCGAAGGAAAGTGTAAAGAAAATGTTTTATTTGTTTAACACCACTTTCTACCAAGCCAAGTGCAAGGAGCCGACGTTGTCATCGAATAAGTTCATTTAAAGTTCATTGAATTCATTCTACGCTGAAAAGTATGCGTTGATTGCTTTCTGTTATAAAAGGCTTTAATGGGTCCTGTAGCTTTCCTAAATACCACCGAAACACAGGTAGTAAAGTTTCGCTGGACTCGGGCTGTGCCGCCGTTTCTAATCAGTGGAATGACTAGCTGGAGGCCTGGATAGAATGTTGGACTAGTATTGGAAGGAGAAATACCAGGCGTCCCTGTCTTTATGAAATGACTGAATTATGTTGTGAATTACGTTATGACAGATAACACCAAGCTATTTTTGCAGAGTAGGAGTGGTCCCACTCGGGCTTAGTTTTTGCTTTACGATGAAGTAGATCATGATTTGATTATAAAGATCAGAAAAAGAGTCAATGCTAGTATCGCTTCTTATGTTTGGAGAAAGGCGGGAGGTATTTGCTATACCCAGCAGACTTGTTTTCAGATTGGGTACACTTGTCTGATATAGGAAATTATTCATTTTTGGGGAACAATTAAGAATGGTTTACGTCAGTTACTTAACTAAAGCACAAACGTAATCACTGACAATACCACCTCTCTACGCAATTTCAGGCTAAAAACAAATGTGTGTAGCTTAACATTACTGTTCTATCAGACTTCACTCATATTTTACAAGACTTACATGGCTTTTGTTTTACTCATCTTAAAGGACTTTAAGACAAGTTCTCTAATGATGCTTATCATTTAAAACTTTTCGTATTTGCCAAAGCCATATCCACAATCATGAATTGCAAGTTTCTAGATCATCTCTGTGGAGTTCTACAGGGTTCATCTGCGAAAAACTGATACAAAACTTTTATCAGAAATAAATTATTTATAAATATTTTATGTTTGCCGAGTATTCATAGACTGTACACAAAAATGTCTTTTTTTCAAAGTTTAAGACTAGCACTATTTACAACCTCGAATTGCTGATTCTTGTGACTAAACCACAGTTGGATGTATTCTTTTGTCAAAGGTATTTCTTATTGTATTAGTATTATTGGCGAAAAGGACAGGGAATGCACCGTAATATGCCTTTGAATAACAAATACGTATTTGAAACAGACGGTGGAAATCTGTATATATCAATGCACACATGTCCTTTTACAGCGCAATAATGTTTTTGGGATTTCAGGCTATGTGCATCATTTCGTGCAACATTATAACGGAGAAGATGTGTGCAATTCAGAAAATACTCCGAACCTAATTTCCCTTACTTTCTCTTCACGTTTGAAACTAATTCTGAAAGAATGAATTTGGCAAGTTTCATTAAGTAATGAAAGCTATTAGTATAACTTGACGTATATTTCAAAATGCCCTTTCAAAAGTAGTGCCCGATTATTATCCTTGTTTGTGAATGACATCAATTTGACGACATTTTTTACCGGAACAAAAACCCACTTCCATAACTACAGTTCTCGTTTTCATATGGTATATAATTGCGGATTTATTCCATTCCTAGCGCCTATATCGCATTTATGAATGATTTTAAGATAAAAAGCAACAACCTGTACATCTTTGTCGTCCAGACATGCTTTCGGATATGAATCCTGTCTCAAACTATCTCCCTTGCGAAGGTATGCCCTAGGATCAAGTATGCTAATAAAAACAGTGTCATCAGATCTTTCAAACCCGTCATTACGACATTCTAAATACCGAGATAGATCAAAGTGATGCCCACATAAGTAGCAAAACACATTCTTGTAGACTCCAAAATCAGTTGGAAATGGCGAATATACGCCCGTCTCACATAGAACTCCAACTACGTCTAAATCTAAGCTTGGAATATCCAACCCGGGTATGGCATATACTTTGTCTTCTTGACAAGTATCTATGACGCTTTGATAACACCGTTTTACGGATAGCAATCTAGGTTCATGAAATCTGAAATCTATATGACATCTAGACGGTAGCTTGTCATTGTCAATCAGGTAAGATATCTCAGAGAATGGGTCTGTCCTTATGCGACCCCATAGTCGACATATAAACACAGGAGTAAAATATTGAGGGTCGGCTACACCATGACACATTGCACATTGGACAGTTCTGTAAATTTCTCTTTTAGTCTTTGAATAAACTGGAAAAAACGAGCTTCCGCTAGGATCGTCGTGGCAGACTGGCTTCAACGTCAAACCAGATTCAATTTCTACAGGCTCTTGAGCAATACAGCCGCCTGCTGGTGACTGTGTGACCGTATGGTATGCCTCAATGGATTCAGGCAGAGCTTCACCATGTTTTCCGATTCCAAAGTTAAGACATTCGTATCTTGAAGTCGGTTGTTCGATACTCCTATGTATATAAGTTCGGTTTTGGTAGCAGCAATTCGACCGTTCTTTGCAGTCTTGATGGCATGAACAACCTTTAAAAAATGTTTATTAAAATTAAGTGTTTTTTCAGGTTAATTTAGAATAAGTTATTAGTAATTTCTAATGAACACTAGGCCACGCCCCTCACAGAAATATCAATTCAAAGCATTCCAATAGGGATTTTTAATTGAGATACCAGACAACTTAATGCATGATTTGATAGTTCGATAGATTCTTTGACTGCTGCGACCGTCAATCATTATTTTCGAAAATTCTGTTGTTGAAAAATCTTTGTCTTAAAGTTTTTAGTTTGACTTAAACAGTTCATCTCCGGACATCGCTATTTTGATTGGTCAATTGATTTTGATTGATAGCATGGATTGGTTAAATACAAAACAGAAAAAAATAGAAAAAAAGTTGTTTACTTATATTCAATTAACCAATAGCGACTGCCAATCTTAAAAGCAGTCAACCAAAGAAATAGGGAAAACTCCGAAAATGGCTGCCATTTATGTGAACATGGTAACTAACTACTTGTAGGTCGCCAACTAACTATTATACTTTTTAGTAAATGCTACACGCCCATAATCTTGCAAAATAACGCCGTTTAGAATTAAAATGGAACTTCGTGTGGTAGTCGAGGGATTGTAGGATTTTCTTATCATATCAATTAAAAGCACGAGTGAAGAATATATTCATTTTTGTTTGTCATGAAGATTTAAAGTTGAATCCTAATCACATTGCACGAAACCGCGAAGCAGGGTCCTACAGAGGGGAGTTAAGCTTTTCATTGTCATTTATCAATGAATGAATAACAACCTACGTATTCTGTTCTATTCTTATTATCATACATTACCAAAGCAATTGTAAAAAAATCATCTTAGTGAAGGTTTTTACTACGTAGGCGTCCATCAGTGTTACCCAGTTTTGGTAATCCGGAAGGATCTCACAACATTAGAAGAGAAGTAATGCCCAATTAGGTTCAACTTGTGATTTTTTAAAACCTTTCTCTCCCAAACAACAGAACATTTTGAAAATGGTGAAATACGAGGAAAATTCGTAGAACAAGTTCAGGCTCCTCTTAAATACCAAAACAACTACCAATAACCCGCGTAGATCGGTCAAGGCTTCGGAATAACACGGAGTCTTTCAATTGTATAGTGAGTAATTTTCTTTCATTTTTGTGAACTCAGCATACAAGTTGTATACCGCGGGAGTGATAAGCTATACAGGTACATATATCTTAAGATGTATATTATTATTTGAATCGGCCTTTCGATCCATTACCAAACTACGAAATTTTGGACACGTGACAGATGACAATCCAAATCGCTTTGAGACTGAAAACTAAGGCGAAGATAGGGTAGAAAACATTGTGAAACAAGCAATCTCTCCTTTTATCCAAAACGTTTCTTTAATGGAATTCTTTGGGGCGTAAAAAGCGTGATTGTGTTGGAAAGTATTGATCTTGAAAGATAGTTAGACTGCGATCAAGTAAATTTGGTTTAACGCGAATTTCAGTAGTAATTTAGTAAAACTGCGATTGGTAGGTGCTCCCAACTACGGCTTCCTGTCATTCTTACTAAAGTAATATGCACAACTTCAACATTAAATCTTTGTCAGTACATTTCTAGCTGCTCAGCCACCTTAACAGGCTATCTACTTATCATATTTCCATCGATAAAAGACAAATGACGTGTGTGACAACGGATTTTTTTCGAAATAAGGATCGTGCTCATGATTAGTAGATAAACATCCTGTATAACATATACCTATTAAAAACAGGCTATGCGATAGCTTAAGCTTAAAAAGATTATCTTTTTGAAAATTGCCATTGTGTACACCAAAACGAGCATATCAGTTTTTTATGCCAGCACGGACGTCCATCATCCTTTTTTTTCAGTGCTTTGATTTCAAAGGCACATTCTTTCTAGTTCAACAGCTCATACACACCATTGCACCAAACAAAACGTGGCATTTATATCAGATCACGTACATCTAGTCGATCTATGTAAAAAACTACATATGGTGAACATGTGGACGGTTAAACCAAATATATATTCAAAAGTTTCTACTTTTTAAACATAATTAAGTTAATTTGTTTTATCAGATGTCAAAGAAATAAATGTTTGTCATCAATTGGTGAAGAAAATTGTTCGTGTAAAGCTGTGCTTTATTCTTTTTAAAGTTAAATGGATCGGTCAGCAGCTTAGATGCATACATAATTCGCAAAGGCGGGCCTGTATGCTTCCGTGGCGGAACGAAAAACATATAAAGCTCAAAAAGATATTCAATTTTAAGATCTTTTGATAGTCTTCTAAAGTATCGCAGCTTTGAAATCAACGATTCAAAACTCCTCGATTCCATACAATAACTACCGTTGTTTTATTAATGATTTTATCACCAAATAATCAATATATAAGATGAAGAAACATTGAACTACAATCATCTGATCAATTTTGACAAAAAGGAATGTGAAAAGCGCCACAGGAAAGTTTTTTCCTCTCAAAATCGTTTACAGAAAATGAAATATATTGTATAAAAGTTACTTCGTTAATGAATATTCTCTCAGCCTTTTATCTTCTATGTATAAACATTTACTTACTCTTTTCAATGCATTTTTTTTGCAGATCTGGAAGGAATGCTTAATCCGACAGTTTTCGACATATGGATATGTGATACATTTCCAGAATTATTGTTGATTCTACAGAAATTAGTTAATTCAAACTTCTAGAATCAGAAAACTTACCACTTGCAGATTTGTGTTCAGCAACATGTAACATAAAAAGTAATTTAGCTGGTTGACGATTTAAACGTCGTTAATTCAGCTTTAATAAGCTGTAGTTACGACGTTTAAGTCGCAAAACCAACAAAAATGTTTAAAAATGGCGGCCAATGTTGGAGATCAAATCTCATTTTTGGTCCATATGAATGATTTCATAGATCGACTGGTAACTCGATTGACAGCCGTGATTGGTCATATATAAGCTTGGCAAATTTGCAAAAAGATTGCAGGTGACAATTCAAAAAGAGTTAAACTTAAAGCATAAGTGTCTTATTGTGAGGCATTGTTAGGAAAAAGAATTTGCTAGTTGCAATTTATTTCCCCTAAAGAATTTGCCACATTATGCTAAGGTTGAAGACATACAAATGAAAATACCAGTGATTCTGAAAATCATGGGCGATCACATGCAATCACCGTTCAACATTCAATACGGTAACAATCACAGTATTCCAATCTGCATACAATCAATCCTTAAACTAAAGCGTTCAATCAAGAATTTTCAAGCACTCCAACAACTAGCATCGCCATATTATTTCCGGCGATTAAAACTTTCGTTTGAATTATGTCCGGCGATTTAAATTTGAAATATAACTGTAATATTTTCGTTGAAGTTTATATCCGATTTTGTAGTGCTTAAATGAAATGTTTCTATGATTGAACGGTTGCGTCTTGTCTAGGAAGCGTTAAACCTGTTCAGAACGGAAACGCGATCAGCGTTCAAACACAATCATCCATATACGATCGTGTAGCGTTCAGCGTTCAATCACATTCCAATCTTATTGTCAAATTCACGATGTTTCTTACTGTACCCCCAATTTATAGAGAATAAGTGTGTGTTTTTTATTAATTACATGAAATGCAATTAGTCATATATTTCTCTTGAGGTTTCTTCATTCGCATATCAAGGCAAATTCCTTCCCTTGAAATCATCACGGAATCACTGAGCTAACTTGAATAATGTTTCATAAATAGTTTGAAAAAATATACACGTTCCATTTTTAAGAAAACACTTATCATAATGATAAAGTATTCCGTTGGGCACTTGACAATCTCGTGATCCATTTTTCAGCATTGAAAACGACATATGAAATAGTTTCCAGAATAACATGATAGACTATGAATATTAATTTCATTTGACAATGATGATGATTTGACAGTGTTTCTTTTTAATACAAGACAATAAAACTGTGATGAGTTCGATCAGGTAAGTTGTAGATCAGTACGGATCGAAAACTCGTGATATAGATGCTATATATAGTTCAGTATTTTTAGCCATATACCATCATGATGACATACAAACAACGAGGTCTCGCCATTGATTAAATGGAAACTAACACATTTGATATAACTTTAACCAGACGACAAAATTTTAGACTGGTCGAAATTGAAAGAAGTTGCAGATGACAATTTTAAGTTTATGAAATTATAATTTTTACACCTTTCTGGTTAGAAAATATTGTGTAAAATGAACAGAATTGCTTGTTACAAGCAATTTCTTCATTTTACACTATGTTTTCTCAATTGTTCGTCTTGAGGGGCGTCCAAAAGCGCCACCGTGTGGGGATTGGTTAAACCGTTCTATCGTAGCAGTAAGAGGTGTAGTATCATTTTGTTTTAGATCTATGCTATTTTAGAAACGCACATGCACGTTTGTGTATTTTCGTTTAAATATCTGAAAAGTCAAAAACTCGCTACCTCGCGCATTCTTCTTAAATTTGTCGATATGTCCATTCTTGTTCTGTTTAATTTATAGCTATAAACACTTTGAGTAAGTCTGGTATTTTAAATAGTTATCTAAACAGGTGTAGCTGTCATTGATTTTGAATGAAAACTTGGAAAAGTTGTCGCCCACTACAGTTTGAATCTTACACTATTTTTTCAGATTTACACAAGCCCTTCCTTTGCATACATTTACTCAAGATATATGCAAAATTGAACATTTTCGAAGAATAGTGAAACGGTCGTGCGGACCACGAATATTCTCGTTGAGTACGTAAATATTTACTAAAATTTCTTGCCTACGCAGTATAGTGAAACGACCCTCTAGTGACGTCGTAACATTCCGGTTTCAGCAACCCTTGCTTTTTAACCTTATAATTACGAAGTCACTGCGTCATTGTCTTCCGCTAGTATTGCAAATAATACGCAAAAGATTTGGAAGCGTTACGACATCGTGTCGATTTTAAATATACAGTTTTACGTATGCACAGTTTTGGATACTTACCAGTGCAGCAGGATACAATATTTTCTCCTATAAGACCATTAGGCGTAAGTTCAGCGTTTGAAGCATTAAGGTTACAGATATCAACAGAGGGACAAAGTTTGTCAAGCAATTCCTCAACTGAAACCGACATATTCGAAATCAGCAATGTTTCATTCGGATCCAAAGACTGTCCTTGCTGCAAACATAGAGTTAACAACAGAATGGTGATCATCATGTATGCTTCAACTGGAAACATAAGAAACATTTATAAAAACATATACTTTTTATAGCTTAAACGCAAATAAAAAGTTACAAACAGGTAAAATGCATTTATATAAAAATTGATTTCTGCAGACTATACATTGCTCAAACAATTAAGAAGTAATATTTTATTCGATCTCTTTCTATATCAAATAAATATGTAGGAATTACTCTAGTTAAGAAGTTGTGACTTGACGTTGCTTACATTAGTATAGAACTGTTAAAAATCCGAAATCAAACACAATTTCTAAACAACTTTCTGTCTTGAACAGGCAAATAGAAAAGGCATATCAAATTTTTCGTCGGGATTTTTTAATAATTCAGACTCATCTAGAAGATTTGATTGGTTAAAGGAATTGAATCATTTTTTAGTGTTTTTGCAAGTTTTATATTTTCTGATAGATTACTTGGTGTTATGTAACACATTACAGTTTGTCAAAATGGACATACTGCACAATGAGAAATAAAAAATGCAAAAGGACATTTTAAATTAAATTTCATGTTTTGCTTGTTCATTCTTTATGTTAGCAATCTAAAACACTTTTATGTTAGGCAATATACTTCACATGTAGTCTTCGCAGGAATGTTCGATGGTTCAATAAATATCTACCGTCAACCCAGACTTTTATGTACATCAAACATCCGTTTGCAACAAAGATTTCTTTTTGTTGTTTTCGTTAAGGTATCCTCCGAAAACCTAATCTCATCGAATGTCATTCAAGACGCGTATTTCATTCAACCCTCGCTCATGTCACTCATTCAACTGCATTCCATTCCAAAATCAACTGCCTTGTCAATATCACTTTATGACGTCCTGAAGTCATGAAGTTATAACCAGGAAGTATCATGCCCTATTTGGATCTGACGTCATTGCATCGGTTCTAAATTCCCCCGGGCGCAGTTAATTGACCAATTCCAGTAGGCTTACATAGTCTCTCGCCTTCCTGGCCTTAACCCTTGTCATGCTGAAACCGGAATATTGCTGTTTTGGTAGGAGGCATAGACAAAGATCAGCCTGCACATAAGAACAGTCTGATCTTAGTCTATGTCATCTGTTTCGTCCATCAACAATTTGTTTAAACATCTTCTACATCTAAAACTCTGTGCCAATCAAGCAGAAAAATGGTCGAAATGTTCTTTATGTTAGAGCATTTCATTTATTTCATTTTTTTTGAAAGAAATTCGATTCTATCAATGGTTGCCATGGCAATAGAAGGGCCGAAAAAGAGGGAAATTTCGTGTCTTAATCATCTTGTGGCACTTCAATTTTGTAAAATAATGCTCCTGTGGTCTCATTTGGGCTGCCTGGACGCACCCTATTTTACATAGAAACAAAGAACGAAAATAAAAAAAAAAAAAAAAAAAAAATAAATAAATAAAAAATAAGAAATCTATTTTTGAGAAAACACAAGGCTTACGGATTCCAAATTTTGCATGCGACACTGTCTTGTGACCCTGTAACTAATTTGTTAAAATTATGCTCCCCCCCTTGGGTCTCATTTGGGCTGCCTGGACGCACCCTATTTTACATAGAAACAAAGAACGAAAATAATAAAAATAAATAAATAAATAAATAAAGAATAAGAAATCTATTTTTGAGAAAACACAAGGCTTACGGATTCCAAATTTTGCATGCGACACTGTCTTGTGACCCTGTAACTAATTTGTTAAAATTATGCCCCCCCCCCCTTGGGTCTCATTTTGGCTTGCATAGACAAACATTATCTATCTCTATGAAAATATGAGGCCTAGAAAGGTTTGAAGTTTTGCATGTGAAATTGTCCAGTGACGCTCTACTAAATTTTTAAAATCATGCTCCTTTGGACTCGTTTGGGCTCTCCCCGGGCGCATCCTATTCTACATTGAAGCAAAGAATGAAATGTTCAAAAGGTTATTACTTAGAAACTTTTCGGCAATCCTTGCATGTGACATTTTCTGGTGACCCTCCTCTCCAATAAATTTGTTTAAATTATGTCACTCCGGTCTCATTTGGGCTCTGCCCGGGCGCACCCTATCTTATATAGAAACAAAGAAGAAAATCTTTAAAAATCTTCACCATAAAGGAAAGATTGATTGATTGAAAGGGGTTTAACGCCACTTTGGTTGTGTGGTTGAATGTAATTGCCCGTTATTGCCAGGTTGGTCATTGAAATGATTGTCAAATTCACGATGTTCCATACTGTAACAATGTGACTGATTCATTGAATTGGGTTTAACGCCACTTTAACAGTATTTCAGACATATCGCGGCGGCTTGAGCACCGAACAATGGATTTCTGGTATTTCTCACACCAATACTACCACTATACCCTTTCCTAGCCTCAAGCTGCTATCCCACTTAGGTTTACCCTTATCCACCCATTGGTTAAAGACTTATGTCGGAAAGGATATGTGCCACTGGGGATCGAATCCATGACATCCCAGAATTGAAGATTGGGAGTCTGATGCGCTACCGACTACGCTATGACAGAGGCCCATGAAGGCTAGAGGTTCCGACTTGTCTTGTTACCCTCTACTATAGTTGTTTGAATATACCCATTGTGTCTCATTTAGGCCCTATTACACGTAAAAACAAAGAAGGGAATCCTATTGGGTGATATAAAGAGGTTTATTGAGTTCATATTTTGCATGTTATTTTGCCTTACGAGGGTTGTCCAAATAAATCGTAGACAACGTCAATAAAACAAAAACTACGGCATTGATTTATCTCTTTTTTCCACATATTGTTCTGATGCCATATAACACAAATTTGACAAAATTACAAGTTGAACAATTATCTTACACAAAAAATAAAAAGAAATTAACAGAGACATGTGCAGATCTGCGGCGCACGTCACCGTTACGCACGACGTTAAGTTACGTCTTTTCAAAATACTCCCCAGCATGTTCTACACATTTCTTGTGACGATCTACCCATCTCTTAAAAACGTCGTCAAACCACATTTCATCTAATGTTTTATTAAATGTTCTTATAACATGTCTGATTTCCTCCCTATCTTCGTATTTTTGTCCTCTAATAAAGGCTTTCAATGCTTGGAAATATGCAAAGTCAAGGGGCGCCAAATCCGGTGAATATGGGGCATGCTCCAATCGCTCAAAACCGATTAGGTCAATTTCCAATTTGGACATCTCAGCCGTGTGGCTTGGGGCGTTGTCTTGATGAAACAGGATGTTTTCTAAATTCTCAGCGAGAGTTGGCCCTTTCTTCCTAATGGCATGTAATAGGTCACGTCGAAGCACCTGAAATGAAACAAAAACCCGGGCCCGGACTGTAAAAACCGACTTCTATCGGCTGATTATTGTAATTATTATTATCATTATTGTTGTTGTTATTATGTCATGTTATTCTCAAAATCAATCAACCTTTGAATAATAGGAGGCGCTGACAGTCTGCCCAGCAGGAACCATGTGCACAAGTATCACTCCACGACAGTCCATAAACACGACACTCATCACTTTCCCCATTGACCTGACAGTCTTAGCTTTCTTTGGTGGAGGGCCCTCGTTGTGTTTCCACACCATCGACTGCTGTTTACTTTCTGGCTCATAATAATGTACCCACGTCTCGTCGGTCGTAATGATGCGCGAGAGGAACTCGCTTTCCCGTTTACACCTTCGTAGAAATGTTTTTGATAATTCAACCCAAACCGCCTTTTCATCTGCCGATTATAGTCTCGGAACCCATCTAGCAGAACAAGTCCCTCTTTTGAATGCGATGGACTTTCGATTTCCCAAAGCCTGCTTTCTCCGCCACCTCCCTTACTGTTCTACGTCGATCACAATCAATCACGTCACTAACCTCTTTGACGTCGGCCTCTCCTTACTTCTACGGTCTTCCCCGTTGTGCATTTTCAAATTGTCCAAATGAAAATTACTTATGCCACTTGTATACAAGTGCCCTGGACATTTTGCTATGTCTCTCTACAGTTTTCATTTTCTTAAAATATCCATAGGCGTCATACCGCTCTCAACACAAAAACGTATGACTGTACGGTGCGCCGCCATTTCATCAAACGTCGCATTTTTACGCCACCAGATTTTTATTCGAATTCCGTTAAACAAGCCTTGTTGACAAACAAATGAAGTCACAATTTTGAAATTTGGCACAACAACGTCACGTTATTTCCCCTACAAAACTACGTCAACGATTTGGCGGGAAATATGAATACTCATGTGTAATTACAATAGTTTATCAAGGTCGATGAGGGTAGAAAACTTGTATTTTTGACGTGCGCCGTGCAAGCATAATGCGCTTCCATTAATCTGGTAGAAATGAATTAAAAAGATTTAATTTACAAAAAAGCATGCAGATGAATTCAAAAATGGACAAACAACATTCACTGAAAAAATTGAATATGTGCTACGTTTATAAGACAAACAATTCAACTTGGCTACGATTTATAGGATCAACCCACGTATATATCAAAGTTTCCCGAGGGAAAAATCTCAATTATAGATTGGTGACTAACTGCAGTAGGCGTGCTGATTATAAGGTGGTAAGCTTGACAGACGTTATCTTTACATCGCTTGCATAAGTACTCCTACCTTTCTTGACAAATTTTGATGAAATTGTCCAGAAGTGTTTAATTTCATGGGACCATGTGCATATCAGCATTTGTAATTCAATTCTTATTCAAGCTGTAGTAACGACATTTAGGTCACAAACCAACCGTTTTACCTTTTTGTTATATGCTACCGGGCCATAAATTTTGCAAAATAACGCTTTAAAAAATTGAAGCGGAAACTCCTGTCGGAGTTAATAGGCAGAGCCTTCGGAGTCAGTGGGCGGGGCCAGCGATTGGTCATTAAACGGATCGTCACTGTCATTCAAACAATAAAACTCTCTAAAGAATTGCATTTAATTCATAGGACTGAACGCACTAGAAATACAAGTTGTGGGTCAATATTTCTTTTCTAATTGATTTAACAATCATTACTAGTTTGAAAGAGAAAAACAGGTGGTGTAGACTAAGATCAGACTGCACTTATGAGACAAGGCTCAACAGTATATTTATGAAATCTCACTTGTTAAGAGTGGAAAGAACATTGAAATACGACATTTAAGCTCAGCATGAATTTTAGTTACCTGATCGTCGTAGCTACAGTTTGTTCAAGTTTATTTCATAATATAATGTCTAAAAATTGTCATTTTTATAGAAAAAATATGTTTCTGATGAAGGTAAATAGCCGGAATTCAATCATTGGAAGCCCTTTTATCTGTTACCTGTTTATGATTCTTCAAAACCTGTAAATAATTTCAAACGTTAGATAAATCAAGTACTAAAATAACTTAAAGGCCATCTGAAAGAAGAAAAATCAAAACATTGTTATTTTCATATCACCTTTTGTCCCAACGACAGCCAGAGCGGCTTTAAGATTTTTAATTTTATTAACAAGGCCTTGTCAATATTCCAATTGAAAACTGCAATAAAATGCAAAATCAAATTATTGAAATAACTGAAAACCGATCAAAAGTAGTTGCAATAAGGTTATAATCAATATCACAACATCAAAAGTTCCAAAATACCAATGACGACTGGTAAAATAAATTCACAATACTAAGAATTCTGAGAGACAAGCAGTCAAATCTCCGAAAAAAGTAAATTCGATTTAAACAGTTATTTTCATTTGTATTTTGCTAGAATAAATCTAGATATTTCTATTATCACGTTATAGGTTGATATTATGATTGTTAGAATAATACCAGAGATTCTTAGTGTTTCGAAGGTTGTGGGCCGTTTCTTTCAGGTTTAATGACAAAAGAGCTAATTTTCTTATTTTCAATTTTATTCGCCATTCGGCTTCATCGAATGCTAAAGTTCTAGTGACCAAGAATAATAAATTCTACGATTAGTACAGTCTGTAATACTTAAATCGAACAAATTCTTCAGAACATTCCCCCCTTCATGATATGTTAACACTTAACTTATCATAAATTCTATTTTAAGTCAGAGCAATAGACAAGTGAAAGTACTGGTAATCTACTTCTTTGAATTCCATTTTAACTCCTATGTTGTACATCTTCTCATTGGTATTGTCTTACCGAGACGACCCCAATGAAACCTACAACACTACAACAATAAAATGATATTTTTTACTTTTAACATTTTCCTATTGACTCACTGTATCTTTTGCTCTGTAAGAGAAAAACTGTTCATAAAAACTTGCAGTTTTCACTTTGCTATAAATGACTGTTCTATTTATCTTTTTAAATATTTCACAGGAATATTTCTTGATCCAGAATGTGCATACCTACATTCTGACTAAACAAATATTCCCTTTCTATTAAAAGATTTACTCAAGTCATTTTTACTTTACTACAGACATTATTTATGCCTTTAATTAAACCATATAATAATTCCCTCAAAACTTATACCAAAGTATTAAACCTTCTAATTTGTAAAATTCTTAGTATTACTATTTTAACTTTGGTTACTACTTGAAAAGCAGCAAACATAGTTTTTGTTTATTCAATAACAATGTATCTCAAGATCAAATAGCTCATACATCATGCCATTTGATACTTTCTATGCAATGTTATATCTTCTTCTCTGCCTATCATTCAAAACTTTGAACTGATGTCTTCAGTTATGCATTTAAAGGGACATTCTGTGTCCATCTTAAAAAATCAACAAATACAATAACATTTTACTATGTAAACTAACCAGACATTTTCCCCAAATGTATATTGGTAAAATTTGGTCAATCATAGGACAAACCAAATATTGTCAACATAACTGTGTGACGATTATTCTGACTGTACTCTTTGTAAACAGATTGTATTCTGTAAAATGCTCTATTTCAGTGCAGTAGAAGGACCATGATATGATTTTTAATGTCTTATCTCAGACTAAATCTTAAATCCTTAAATCTACTTTTCTAATTCTAATATTCATTCTGATTCTTCAATTAAGCAAAGTTTGGTTATTGGTCTTCTAAAGACAGTTTTTCCAACTTGAACATTGACTACCCTAACATGTCCATCTTTGCCAGGAATAGCGTCTATGATTTTTCCGAGCGACCACTGTCCTGGCGGTTTATCTTGATCAATGACTAGAACCACTTCGCCTACTCGAAAGTCACGTGTCTCTTAATACCACTTTTTCCTACCACTGAGTGTTGGTTAGAATTCGCGTAGCCAACGTTGCCAAAAATGTTTGACGATCTCTTGTACTCGTCGCCATCGTTTTCTAATGTCAAACACAGTCTCGTCCACTGATTCTGGCGCAAAGTGACCACCCATTTGTCCATGAAGAAAGTGATTTGGAGTTAAAACACAGTCATCTGCTGGGTTCGAAGTCTGATACGCGATCGGTCGACTATTGATTAACCCCTCTGCACCTATAAATGCAGTCAACAGTTCCTCGTCAGTTACATCTGCACTATTTAGCACTTTGTATAATGCGCGTTTCGCAGTTTTTATCATCGACTCATGGATGCCATCAAAGTGTGGCGCTAGCGGAGGATTAAAGTACCATTTTATACCATTTCTACTACATGTCTTGATCACTTTGTCTTTGTCTATTAAATCTACAAGCTCTTTCAACTCTTTGTAGGCACCAACAAAATTAGTGCCATTGTCGGAATATATTTCGTCGGGAAAGCCCCGACGACTAACCATTCTATAAAATGCATTTAGAAAAGAATCAGTATCTAACCCATATGCTAATTCTAAGTGTACTGCTCTTGTGGCCATGCATGTAAAGAGACATAAGTAGCGTTTTTGACGGGCTTTTCCTCGACCTTGTCTAGTGAGGAAAGGTCCTCCAAAATCTACTGAACAATATGCAAACGCTCTCATGGATTTTCCTGTTCTTGCTTTTGGAAGTGGAGCCATTAATTGCATTCCTGGACTAGATTTCATCTTTTTGCAAAAAGCACATTCTCTTTCCCATTCTCTAATCTCCTCTCGACCTGATATTAGCCAATAGTTTGAAGACAAAATTGCAAGAATTTGATTTGTACCACTATGGCCACTTAATTCATGATGATGTTTCACAAGCAACTTAGTGACTCTGCTTTTGCGTGGAAGTACAATAGGAAATCTTGTATTGTAAGGTAGAAATTCTGCATATCTAAGTCTTGTGTCACATCTCATGATCCCATTTTCATCTAGTTTAACATTCAAAGACAAAATCTTGCTATTTGACGACAAACTTTGGCTTTTATTTAAACACAAATACTCTTCTTTAAAATGACTAATTTGTGCTTGCCTAATAAAGAAATTCTCCGATTCCCTAATTTCATCAACTGTGAGCTCACTTTCTAAACACTTATCATTCGGTGATCTACAATTTTCTATGAAACGATTCACCCACGCTTTTACACGAACTAATTTCAACCAACTCGAATAATTGGCTGGATTCAACTTATTTTCACTGATTTGATTTTGATTCACTGATACATATGCACTGGTACTGCTTTTCTTCATTTCTTTCACCACATTTTCATTTGTTGATTTTTCTATCTTGTTTTCAGGCCACATCTCAGGAGGGCTGTATAAAAACTCTGGTCCTTTCCACCAGAGATCACTTTGTAGTAGGTTATCTGCTGAAGTACCCCTTGACGCCATATCTGCTGGGTTTTTCTTTGTTGGAACATAACGCCACTGTTGAGGCGTTGAATTTTCATGTATCTCTCCTACTCGATTCGCGACAAATGGTTTGTAATCGCGACTTGGTCTTGCTATCCACCATAGAACATTTGTACTGTCCGACCAAAATACTGTGTCGTTGAACGGAATCTCGAGAATATTCGCTACAGATATAGCAAGACGAAGTCCCAAGATAGCTGCCATCAATTCTAGTCTCGGGATACTTGTTGCGTTTAATGGTACCACTCTAGTCTTTCTGCAAACTAACTCAATGTCAAATTCACCATTTTCAAGTTCATGTCTTATGTAGATAACCGCACCATAACCTTCTTGAGACGCGTCAACAAAAGTGTGAAGTTCTGATTTGCTATCTTTCTTACACGACAAGCTTCTAGGAATGCCTACATTGTTCAGGTTATTAATATCACCTAACCAGTTCTGAATCTCTGTTGAAAAGTCAGTGTCAATGGTATCGTCCCAGTCATAATGTTCTAGCCACATTCTCTGCATTAATATTTTACCCCTAATGACAAACAGTTAAATGAATCCTAGAGGGTCGAATATACTGGCTACCTTCTTTAAAAGAGTTCTTTTTGTGATTTTTGGAAAGTCTTTCAATTCTTTCTGCTCCATTTTGAAAGAGAATATATCGTGTTTTGCTCCCCAAATAATACCTAAAGTCTTTGTAACCGGCAAGTAACCAGAGTCTAAATCAACTTCCATGACCCGATCTTCAATTGGTACATGTTCCGGAACGTAGGTGGAGTTTGACAACCATTTTTTAGCATACATCCCAGCCTTTTTCCACAGTTCGGACAATTGTTGATAAAGTTCTACCCCTTCTTCTTCAGTACATACAGAATCCATCGAATCGTCCATGTAAGTTGAATTCAAAACAGTATCAGCAGCAGCTGGGTAGATATCTGCATATCGCCTAGCGTTATGTTGCGCGACATATTGTGCTAAATAGGGGGATGAATTAACGCCAAAAACAAGTGTATTGAATTGGAATTCTGAACTATCCCACAAAAACCTATGAAACCGCCTATCTGTTTCAATAATGCCAATGCGCAAATACATTTCACTAATGTCGCAGACGACTGCAACGTCATGTTTCCTGAATCGAAGGAGAACATCAAATAATTCATTTTGCAATTTTGGACCCTGATGAATGTAATCATTTAGACTAGAACCCTCGTACTTGGCTGCAGCATCAAAAACTATCCTAACTTTGGTAGTTTGTCTATTCATGTGTACTACAGGGAAATGTGGTAAATACCATTTAAATTCAGGGTCTGGTTCTCTGTTCTCATCTACAGATACTTTTGTAATATAACCCTTGTGAAGGTACTTATTAATTGTGTCTGCATACATTTCTTTGACTACAGGATCTTTATCCAACTTTTTCATGGTCTGACTTAACCTTTTCTCAGCCATTTTGTAGTTATTTGACATGTTGGGCTCTTTTTTCCATGGTATGGATACCACATAATGGCCATCTTTGAATTCTAACGTTTCTTCAGTATGGGCCAAAACCTTTTTTTCTTCTTGAGACAACATTTGAGTACTCTGCTTATGAGTACCATAACTATCAATTTCCCAAAAACCTTTCATGATATCATTCATTTCATTTTGACCCTGTACAAAGTAAGTGGAAAACAAACTTGTTTGAGAAGTGTCATCAACTTTCCCAACACAAGTCCACCCAAGTGGCGTTAATCTTGCAATTGGTTCATGTGGCTCACCATGAATTTCATGAAAAGAAGTGTGAAGCTGTGCATAGTCTAGCCCAATCAAGATATCTATTTTATCCTTATTGCTAATTACTGGAAATTGAATCTCCCGCAAATGCTCCCACTTTTTCCCATGTCTATTCCAATCAACTGTTTGCAGGGAACCAGTTACAGTATCAATAACAGAAGCATCAATGCTTATATTGACTTGGCCATTCAAACTTTGGAGTCCTAAGTTTACTGCCATGCTTTCAAAATTTTCAGTCTTGCCACTCAAAACATTAACTTTGACATGCTCAATTTTGCCATTTAATCCTAATGCAGATGCAATATCTTGACTTACATAGGTCTTTGTGCTGCCATCATCAAGTAAGGCATTGACCTTCATATTTTTACCATTTGCACACAACACCACAGGGACAGTACGCAATGCTATTCTTGTTTTTTCATTGTAAAATGACTGCTGATTAACACCTAGATTACTGTTTGGAATGGGGCTAGTGTTTCCAAGAATGTCTGAATGAAGCAGACTATTGTGAGTTTTATTGCATTCATTTATTGTGCATTTTCTGAAATTTTTGCATTTTTTACCTGTATGATTGTCATTCAGACATCTGAAACACAACTTCAGCTCTCTGGCCTTTTGCCATCTTTCTGAAACCTCTAAATTTTTAAATTTAGAGCAATTCCAAATTCTATGACTGCCATTACAGAATGTGCAGTTCTTTTTGTCACCGTTAGTGTCTTCATTAAAATATGAACTATGACCAGACTTTCTATTACCTGTACCTTTATTTGTTTGCATAAAGCCATTTTTTGTCTCTGATGCAATAGTCAAATACGAGGATTCCTGTACTACCCAATTCCTAAGCGTTTCAACTGACTATGTTTCGCTAGTTTCAAAAATCCACCTATGATATCTAGAAAGCATTGACTCAGGCATTTTCTTCTGTAAAGAGTAATAAAGAGACCCATTTCCTAAATCATCACCCCTTCCTGCCTCTTTCATATTGATTACTGCTAAATCAAGTAAATCAGCAAATTTCTCCATTGAATAGGCATCTTCATTTTTTAATGGCGCAAATTTGTCAAGATCGTCAATAAATCTCATTATTCGCCTTCTTTCCCCACCAAATTTTCTCTCTAACCTACTTTTGGCAGCTTCATAGGCTTCGACAGAATGCCCTAAATCCTCAATAGCCTTAAGCGGATCCCCTTCTACATATTGCCTTAATTGCAGTAACTTATATTCGGGTGTGGCATTGGAGTTGTCAATACACGCTGTAAAGGCGGCGCTCCAAGATTCATACCTCCTTTTGTCTCCATTAAACATTGGAATCCCTACGCGACGCATTTTCATGAGGTCCTTTTGCAACCCCTCTTGGCTCGCATCAGATGCCAAAGACCCCGAGCTTTTTAACGTTTCGAAAGCTTCTTTGACAAACAAATGGGTTTCTGCATATTCTCGGCCAATGTTTTCTATTTCTTGCGTGATTTTGTTGGCTAGGTCTAATTCATTATTTGACCGATACAGTTCATAGAGGTCATTTAGACAGTACATTACGTTATCAAGGGCAGTGTCTAATTTCATTTGGTGAGATTTTATCAGATTTTTATCTACCATATCCTCAAAGTCAATTTGCTGAAGTATCTTGTTTCTAGTTTTGGTGAAGACAGTTTTCAATTTGGCCTTTTTCTGTTTCAGGTCTAAAAGCTCTAGACCTTCAGTGCCTGCGTCATGTTTTCCTTGTGAGTCTTCCTCCATGCTGCGATGACCATTCTGACACGTGCTCTGTCCGAAAATTGCTCAGTTTTTTGTTCTAATACCTTCTTTGGCCCACGTTTCCGACATAAATAACCTCGCTCTGCTACCATTAATGTTTCGAAGGTTGTGGGCCGTTTCTTTCAGGTTTAATGACAAAAGAGCTAATTTTCTTATTTTCAATTTTATTCGCCATTCGGCTTCATCGAATGCTAAAGTTCTAGTGACCAAGAATAATGTTCTACGATTAGTACAGTCTGTAATACTTAAATCGAACAAATTCTTCAGAACACTTAGCTTTTCATTTTCTTATCGAGTTATAACTTTTCTCTTTTTCAATGTCTTCGATACTACAATGTTTTCTCAAACATGATTTTTAGCCAGAAAAAAAACAGCTTTGATATAGTTAACAGACAAAATTCTGGGCTAGTCTCAAAGTTCAACGAGTGCAATCTGCCACTGGAGATTTAACCACTAAATCCATTCAATGCCTACTCCATAAAAAGTAGTTTTTTGTATTTCGGAAATATTGTTAACTCTACCTGCAAGTTAACCTTCTACGTAATTTTGCTCATCAGAGCACAGAATTTAAAATAGAGCTTTGTGATGATTAAATGTCCCCCGTGCGCCGTCCGGCGACAACCAGTTTTAGTATTTACACTAAAAGGGGCGACAAATTTGGCTTAATTTTGATGAAATTTTGTCTCCATAATTTGTCAGGTCACAAAGATGAAGTCTAACGAAGTGAGAAAATTCCATTGCAACATACGAGGGAATGGGACCTTAGTGACATTTTTTATGTTCAAAGAAAGAGTCTATAAATATGTCATAATTTTTATGAAACTTGGCCAGCAGGTTTTTCCAGCCCTAAAAACGAACCCTATCGGAAATTATAACATTTCATATGTTAACAAGGTAAAAGGGACCTAAAGGATAATTCATTTGTATAATCGCTAGTGGCTTGAAATTTGGCTTAATTTTAATATGGAATGAAAAACGCGGGATAAGGGACCTTCATGTCGATATCATTGTTTTCACTCAAAAGTCCACACATTTGGCTAAAACGTAATAAAACCTAGTCACTATGAGTTTAAGGCCACAAAGATAAATTATATCGGTATAGAAAGATTGTGCCTTTTTTCAAATTTGTGGAAACAATTTGGAACACTTCCTCAAATTGCTTGACAAGCTCGAGTTTGTCAATGTGTTATCCATTAGATTATAAGATGGACCAAGATTTACAAATGTAAAGAAAAAACATATTCACTATTAATCCTGGTTCAGCCAAATTTCTAACCTACTATAGTCTATAATACTGGTCGCAATAACTGTTATTCAAAACTTCAAAACTTGATAACGGACGATTTGGGTTTAACTTCAAAATTCTCTTCCTTTTCATGTCTTCGCCGTGTCCGGTATTCTGAGAAGGTACACTGTGCGTTCTAAGTCATGAAGCAAAAGGTTTTAGCTCAACAGTTTACTGCCGGTCAAAATGAATAAAAAGATTGATCAGTTGATTGGCAGCGGCGATACATCAAATTGGATTATGGCTTTTATTTCTCTCATTAAATCGTGTTTCTTTCTCATGTTTAAGATTTAACTTTTCGAAATATTTCAGCCAAATCTTCAATAAATATCACTTAAGCTTTAGTTAAGCCTTTGATCTTTAAATGAAAAGTTTATAAAACCCTAACATAACAATGTTAAATATCACAAAAATGTAACTTTATCTTTAATTTGTATCTAAAAAAAAAAAAAAAAAAAAAAAAATCTCTGAAAATTGCTTTTTGTTAATATTTTATTGAAAAAAAACGCTCTGAAATTAATTTTTTATATTGTTACACATTATACATAATTTTAAAAATCGTCAGTTTACAGTTAATACCTATTGATGCATTTCTTCTGATTTTTTCGAAAAACCCATTAGTTTTGAATTAGTTCTTGTAGTTTTTTCCCTTTGTTAAAAATGAATGTAAATGTTAATGGTATCTTTTACAAATACATTTAAGCCTTCTTCACATTTGTTGAAAACACAATGGCTAAAGAAATGGTAAGATTAACACAAAATATTTCATTGTGATTAATTCTCATTCATGTCTATCTAACTTTCAAAGGTGAAACCTAATAGGGGTAATCAAAATGCCTCAGTAATGTGATTAATGTCTGAAGCATACTTGATATTTTTGTTCCTATTTTAACTTTTTATTTTCTTATTACTTTGCACCCTGCTAGTGGATTGTATAACGAATCAACAGAAACAATTTTATTCTAGAAAGTTCTTGATCTACTCCTCGCCTTCGTTTCACACGACTTCTCGAAAAGTAAGTAAATGGTTGCCCCACTGTACTATAGCGGTAATAAAAGTGTCATTTGTTGCTTAATAAGGGTCGGTTTATATTGTCTGCGAAAAGCCTATTTTGCCATCAACTGGTAGAGTGTTTCGGGTCAACGTAAGCTTGTGAAACAAGAGGCCCACGAGGGCCTGAGACGCTCTACTGGCTATTAAGTTTTCCGTTAAAATATTCTTATATCTATGGAAGTTAATTGCTTACAGAAAATGGCATTAAATGAAAAAATAACAAATTGGACTTTTTCCAGTTCATTATTTTGAGCAACAATCCTGAACGCCCCTTTTCCGTGTTTCATGACGGACCCATTAAGCCCTACAATCATACTGTGAACTTTACAACAGGATCCGATAATGCTGATACTGTATCGACCTTATTCATTCTAGAAAGAATCTATCCTTAGGATTATACAACTTTCCTGTGAAAGTTTAAAGAGAATTCGATGAAAGCTATGGACTTTATGGTGTTAACAAAGATTTGACAATAGAATTTTCATAAGGTCTCTTTTCCCATGATCCTTGACCGATCAGTCCAAATAAAAAAACATGCTAATGATGGTCAATCATATGATTGTTCAATCAATCTGTGAAATCTGTGGACTTTATTGTGTTAATGAGGATATTTAATGTAATGTGCATATGTCACCTTTTCCAGTTAAACTAAACAGAGAAAAAAATCAAAAGGCACAAAGTAAAATCATTCTGTGACAGTTTAAAGAGAATCAGTGAAAATGGTGGACTGAATTGAGTCAAGATCTTTTTGTAATGAAATTTATATAAGGCCCCATTTTCCTTAAAACTTAACAAATGAGACCCAAATTACAAAAGAATCCTTATGATAATAGAATTATCCTGAGAGTTGGAAGAGAGTGATAAAACTGAGAAGTTTAATGCCTTAACGATGGTTTTATAATAAAACTTTCAAATGGCCCATTTTCTCGCGATCTTAACAGATCAGACCCTATTTCGAAACGATACAAAGGATGGTAGAATCATTATATAGCAGTTTGAAGAGAATCTGATTGAGACTGAGGACTTTCTTTTGTTAACGAGGAATTTGTAGTGAAATTTTCGTACAGCCCCTTTTCGCGTGATACTTGACAGATCAGACCAAATTTAGAAAAGATTATTTGATTGAACTGGATTTAAAGCCACTTTTAACAGTATTGAGTAATATTGCGGCGGCTGGAGCACCTAACATTGGATTCCTGGTATCTACTAAGGTTAACTATTATTCACCTATTGGTTAGAGACAAATGTCGAAAAAAGATATGTATACCGCCGCGGGGAAGGCCCATTTTCCGATGTTTCTTGACAGTTAAGACCCCATTTCAAAAAGAATGATCCTCATGTGATTCTTAACGGAGCAGACGGAATTTTGAAAAGAACAATCTATTTATGTGTGCTTTGTTTGTTTGAATTGGCTTTAATTTTTCAGTCATATCGCGGTGGTTAGAACACCTTAAAAATCGAAACCTGGTATATCTCGCTCGAGTACATAGTATAGTCATTCTATGACAGTTTGAAGAGAATCCAATGAAAAAAACGTGAACCTGAAAGTGTTAGCGAGGATTTCTTTATTAAATTTTAATAAGGCCCTTCTTAACTGATCGGACCAAATTTCGGAACCCCCCCCCCCCAAAAAAAAACAGCAAAAAAACAACAACAAAACAAAACAAAAACAAGAGGGCCAGAATGGCCCTAAAATCGCTCACCTTACTAATGTAAGATGATTCGAAATTTTGCCAACACTTTTGAAAAGGGTCACCCAAGGAATATCCATTTAAGTTTAGTTGAAATTGGTTACTGAGGAGATGTTTAAAAATTTCAAAGTAAAAAAAAACTGCCCCGCCCTGCCACGCCCATATTTGGGCGTAAATCAAAATTCTGCAAACACCCTTTTGAATAAGGTCACCAAAGGATCATTCATGCCAAGTTTTGTTGAAATTGGCCCAATGATTACTGAGGAGAAGATATTTGAAGATTTCTAAATAAAAAAACTGCCCTACCTTGCCACGCCCATATTTGGGCGTCAATCATATTTCACAAACAACTTTTGAAAAAGGTTCACAAAAGAACATTCTTGCCAAGTTTGGTTGAAATTGGCCCAATGCTTACTGAGGAGAAGATATTTAATGATTTCTAACTAAAGAAACAGCCACGCCCATATTTGGGCGTCAATCAAATTTCCTAAACACGATTTGAAAAGGGTCAACCAAGGAACATTCATGCCAAGTTTGGTTGTAACTGGCCCAATGGTTATTGAGGAGAAGATGTTTAAAGATTTCAAAGTAAAAAACTGCCACGCCCTGCCACGCCCATATTTCGGCATAAATCAAAATTCCACGAACAACTTTTGAAAAGGGTCACCCAAGGAACATTCATGCCAAGTTTGGTTGAAATTGGCCCAATGGTTAAGGAGAAGGAGAAGATGTTTAATGATTTCAAAGTCAAAAACTGCAACGCCCATATTTGGCCTTGAAACAAAGTTCTGCGAATAACTTTTGAAAAGGGTCAACCAAGGAACATTCATGCCAAGTTTGGTTGAAATTGGCCCAATGGTTACTGAGGAGAAGATGTTTAAAGATTTCAAAGTAAAAAAAATGCCCGACCCTGCCACGCCCATATTTGGGTATCAATGAAAATTCCAGGAACAATTTTTTAAAGAGTCAACCAAGGAACATTCATGCAAAGTTTGGTTGTAACTGGCCCAATGGTTATTGAGGAGAAGATGTTTAAAGATTTCAAAGTAAAAAACTGCCACGCCCTGCCACGCCCATATTTCGGCATAAATCAAAATTCCACGAACAACTTTTGAAAAGGGTCACCCAAGGAACATTCATGCCAAGTTTGGTTGAAATTGGCCCAATGGTTAAGGAGAAGGAGAAGATGTTTAAAGATTTCTAAGTCAAAAACTGCCACGCCCCGCCACGCCCATATTTGGGCATAAATCAAAATTTCGTTAACAACTTTTGAAAAGGGTCAACCAAGGAACATTCATACCAAATTAAGTTGAAATTGGCCCAATGGTTACTGAGGAGAAGATGTTTAAAGATTTCAAAGTCAAAAACTGCCACGCCCTGCCACGCCCATATTTGGGGGTCAATCAAAAATCCGCGAACAACTTTTGAGAAGGGTCACCCAAAGAACATTTCTACCAAGTTTGGTTGAATTCCGCCGAGTGGTTACTGAGAAGAAGATGTTTAAAGAATTGTTGACGCCTTCCGACGCACGACGCACGACGGACAAAAGGTGATACCAAAAGCTCACCTTGAGCACGTTGTGCTCAGGTGAGCTAAAAACAAAACAAAACAAAACAACAACAACAACAAAAAAAAAAAACAACACACACAAAAAAAATACACACACCCACCCACCCCGACCCATATGATGGTACAATCCTTCTGTGAAAGTCTGAAGAGAATCTGATGAAAAATGTGGACTCTGGAGTGTTAATGAGGATTGTGATTCTGGTTATATAACTTGTGTATTTTAAACTCAGGGCTTTGAGGCGAAAACGACTAATATTGAATTAAACCACAAATTCTCTATCATGTTACAGGTTGGAAAGGATTAAGCAGAGACTCCAGTGGAACAGGATTAGACAAACAACATCCGAGATACCCAAGTTAACCTTTCAGGTCTCACGCACAACCAATTCTTCACCACGATGACGAGTCCCAGACAGAGCCGGGATGCTTAATAGATCTGCATAAAGTAGATGAAGATGCTGAGAATGAGAAAGACGATGAAGAAGGGAGGGAACTGAAATTGAATCTTGACTTTATGAGGCAAAGGCTCATCACTATGATCTCTCTCTTGCCAACTACAAGGATGACAAACAAAAAACTAGGTAGTTGGAAGAACTAGCGAAGACCATGGGCTCTGATTATAGCGTTAAGTTTTAACATTTTCCACGGCTAACTACATACAGCGCCGTGCCAAAGATGAGTGAACTTTTAGAATTGTGGCGACCTTGATTCGAGAATCTGTAAATATAAAGGTCTCACTAAAAGGTACGAATATACTAGGGAACGCGCGCGTCCGATAAAAAGAAGTTACTTTCATATTCTTTTAAAGGACCGGAAATGCATTGTATTTATAAGGATATATTCACGTGCCATGATAGAATTGTTAGTCTATCATGACACGAGGTTTCATGTCTATAAACTGCATGCATTAAAAGTATGGAAATGTTGTTTTATTTTCTAGGACGATTTTTCTTTAGAAGCAGCCCCAGTAACCTGCCATAAGCTGAAGGACTATAGATATACCATTTCTATCAAACCTGCTTAATGTCCTACGCCCCTGAAGAAAACCAAAAAACAATTGCATGTTACAAGCAATGTCTTCATTATATACAATGCAAAAAACTGTAAGTTTTCATACATAACATATTTCATTTCGTAAAATGTAAAGCTTTGTTGGCTAGTAATAGGCAAATAAAACTAGTCTACTTTTATGGAAGGAATTAGAAAAGGGGGGAAATGATGAAAATCTTATTGGAGTAATCTATGAAAGTGTGTCTTAATTAAGATGAATACTAAAATAGATTTCTGAGTACTGATAACTAGTATTTAAATTATAAAAATGTAAAATTTCTTTTTGGAACACAATATACGATACTTAAGTTTCCTATTATTCATTTACTTAGAAATGTAATATCAAGCTTCTTAGAATTTAGAACAGTCAGAAAAATTGTAAACATTAACAAATTTTCACACAATCCTGTTTTTCAGCCCATCAAGAAAAAAGTCTTATAAATCATTGTGGAAATTGAAGAAATTTCTTGCTACTTTAACCAGCAAAGGCAAATAATTTCAAAACTCAACCTATTTAAGATCGTTGCCTACAAAAATCTTTAAATTTATATCACTCTAAAGTCATGTCATCTAATATTGGTTTAAAGGTTTAATAACATAAGGTTTTTTGTTCAATTTGTTGCTTGTGTTGATATTTCAAGTTTGCCAATGAACGGGACAATGCATGTACATGTAATAGTTTTTATTATAGAATCTAACACTTTAAACGCATCTTTAGGTTTTAAATAATCAATTTACGTTGGTATCTATAAATTGTAAAGGAAACCTTTTTTCGCACGATCGCACTGACTTTCAATTGTTTAAGGTCAGTTCAAGCTCGAACTGAAAGTTTTACCCCAGTACTTGCAATAAAGGACGAATTCAATTTCACTTCCTTCTAGGAAGAATTGTTCACATGTTTTCAAAATTCGACCGTTTTTTAAAACATTTAATTTAAAATTTCCGTATTAATTTCCTTACTGGTAGAACTGACAACAACAACAACAACAACAACAACAACAACAACAACAACAACAACAACAAACCCCCCAAAACAATACCTAATTGGGAGGTATCGATGTTTCTGAAGCCTAGATAAGAAAAATTACCAAGTGCCGAAAAATAGACTCAAACGAACATTTCATACTTTAAGTTAGGTCAGGTATTGTCTTGGTGGTTATCTAAAAGACCAAATGTGGTTTTTTCGTGATTATATCGAAAAGGTTCAGCGGAATTCCAGGTTATTTTTAGATATCACGGAATTCGGCTGTCGACATCGGATGACCTCATTTGCATATGACCAAATGAAGGTAACAAATTTACTAGCGAAACAGCCAACGTCCTAAATCATGTCACATGAAAGGACTGATCTTTACAGACCGGCTAGCGAACGTTACTCCTGATGACGTAACGATGACGTTGGTTTGATGTAATTTGAACTAGATGCAAGGTTCTAACGGTTATTCGCGCCACTTGAATACCCTATAATCTTCGTAACTGTCTCGGATTAATCTAAAAATAGATTAATAGCCTACATAGGCTATTAGGGAAATGCCCTGCTTTTTTCTGATAAGCGACCTCATATTTTTGCAAAACTACTTTTCGGCATATTGTTTTCAAATAGTTTATGAGAGGAAATAAAAATAATGAAAATCTGTGACATGTAAAAAACCTCGATACCTACCTTTAACCTATTCCGACACAATCCCTCCTTCTTACGCCCCTATACCAAATTCATCAATAGCTAAGGGTCAGTGTGTATTTTTAATCAGTAAAGGTGTATTGATGAGCTGTTGTTCACTATGTAAATTACTGCATTTGATAAACCTGTGGGCAGTAGACATGTAGATTTTGCAGAGTTCAGAAGTGTTTTTTTGGTGTGAGTATTGTGAAATGCTGAAGTGAAGAGATGAGAAGTTGTCTCTTTTCTACAATGATTGTATGAGAGTTGTCCTCGCCTCTCCCGATGAGCTTTTTTTCACTGACGTGAACATTGTACGCTGAAAACTGTACTACTCTCTGTATTATGTTAGATGTCACATCAATTCTACTGTCAATTGTCACTCCTACTAGCAGAGAGCTGAGACCAATTGTGGTTGTCTGTATTGGACTACAAAATTTCAACAATTTCAAAAGGTGTACGGTGAGAAGACAAGTCTACCTAGTGTACGTCGGGAAGTCAATTAGTGCATATTCAAGTTGTTTGATGGTCATACTGTGTGTTTGCCTTGCTATCAGTTGCCTTTTCACATTCTGAGTGACGACGATCTATTATCGAGAAAAACTGAACTTTGAAGATCTAACTAACTTTAGTAAACATTACGTAGGTGTTTATGTTTTTGAACCAAATTCTGTATTTGTAAACCCCTACACTCCGTCTTGTCTTCTCCTGTAGCTGTCCTTCTTCTGCCTTTCAAGTTTTTAGGTCACCTGACCGAAAGGTCATGGTGACCTATTGCAATCATCGTTTGACCGTCGTCGTGCGTCGTCCGTCGTGCGTCGTCCGTCGTCCGATAACTTTTAAACATTTTCATCTTCTTCTCATGAACTACTGGGCGGATTTCAACCAAACTTGGTAGAAAGCATCATTGGGGGATGCCAATTCAAGTTTGTGAAAATAGGGGTTCTGGGGGGTCATAGGGGCCCCAATCGGGGGCAAAAAGGGGTAATTGTTGGTTCTTCTTTAAAAATCTTCTTCTAATAAACCGTTAATGCCAGAGCTTAAATATTCTGTGTGCATGACAACTAGGACAGGTATATTTTAAATTGTGAAATTCATGCCCCTGGGGTCATGTATGGGGCCACACCCAGAGGTCAAAGTCCATCATGTTAAAAATTCACATTTTCATCTTCTGATGATGAAGTACAAAGCCAATTTCAAACAAACTTGGTGAAAAGCATCATTTGGTAATGATTATTCGGATTTTTGAAAATTAAAAGGCTGAGGGGTCAGGGGGCCCTAAAATGGGGACCAAAAGGGGGTAATTTTTGTTAACTTTTAAATATTTTATCTTCTGCTCAAGAACTACTGGGCGGATTTCAACCAACCTTGGTAGAAAGCATCATTTGGGGATGCCAAATCAAGTTTGTGAAAATAGGGGTTCTGGGGGTCAAAAGGGCCCAAATAGGGGGCAAAAAGGGGTAATTTTTGGTACTTCTTTAAAAATCTTCTTCTAATAAACCGTTAATGCCAGAGCTTAAATATTCTGTGTGCATGACAACTAGGACAGGTATATTATAAATTGTGAAATTCATGTCCCTGGGGTCATGTATGGGGCCACACCCAGAGGTCAAAGTTCATCATGTTAAAAAATTCACATTTTCATCTTCTGATGATGAAGTACTAAGCCAATTTCAAACTAATTTGGTGAAAAGCATCATTGGGTACTGATTATACAGATTTGTGAAAAATAAAAGGCTGGAGGTCAGGGGGGCCTAAAATGGGGACCAAAAGGGGGTCATTTTTGGTAACTTTTAAACATTTTCATCTTCTTCTCAAGAGCTACTGAGGGGATTTCAACCAAACTTGGTCGTAAGCATCATTTGGGGATGCCAATTCCAGTTTGTGAAAAGAGGTTGGGGGGCTTGGGGTAAAAGGGGTCCCAGTCGGGGGCAGAAAGGGGTAAATTTTTGTACTTCTTAAAAAATCTTTTTCTAATAAACCCTAAATGCAAAAGCTTAAATATTCTGTGTGCATGACTGGTAGGACAGGTATACCAGTTTGTGAAATTTATGTACCTGGGGTCATGTATTGGGCTACGCCCAGGGTTCAAAGTTCATCATGTTAAGAAATTCATATTTTTAGGTCACCACCGAATGGTTATGGTGACCTATTGCAATCATCGTTTGTCCGTCGTCCGTTAACTTTTAAACATTTTTTATCGTTTTCTCAAGAACCACTGGGCAGCTTGGCTTAGAGTTTTTATATTTTGTCCGTAGCAACCATCATCTAGAAGACTTCTAGCAAGATTTTTTTAAATTATGGTACAGGGCTCAAAAGTATGCCATCACTTGAAACTAACTCTGAAGATGATGGAGCTTTGATATTTCGTATGTAGTATCATCACATGGATATTTCTCTTGTTTACACAATAAAGTCCACATTTTCAGCTACACTTACCAAAGGCCAGCAGGGCTATTGTCATGGTCCTGTGTCCGTCGTGCATCTGTGCATGCGTAAACTTTTCTTTAAACAACTATATCTTGAAAAATACTGGGCCAATTTTTAACCAAACTTAACAGGGGTGTTCCTTGCACAATCCTCTTCCAAACTGCTAAAATTAATTTTGCTTCATGAACTCTGGTTGCTATGGAAACAAAATTAATTTCTAACAGAAATTTTGATTGCAAAATTCTTTAAAACTACTAGGTAGATTCTAATCAAATTTCACATGAATGTTCCTTTGGTGGACCTTTTTTCTAATTCTTTCAAACAAAATCACTTGTCCTGATGCTCTTTTACTCAGGTGACCGTTAAGGCCCACTGGGCCTCTTGTTGTTGTATAGATTCAAAAGTTAGTTGCAAAATTAAACTTGATATTGTTTGTTTACGCAGATTTTATATCCTAGGAGTTGAATTGACCCTTGCGTGTAACTCACGTCTTTACAACCCCTGAAGATAAACGCTTTGGAAAAAGCATCTTCATAGTCCAAAGTGTATTCTACCACAAAAGAGAAATGTTTCATCAACCTAAAATTCTCGTCTGCATTTTATTTCCAGTTAGAACAGTTAATATGGCCGATATGGACAGTCTAAAATTTTGTCATGTGGGAATGGGTTAAGCTACTTTTGCAAACGTTTTACCGTGTCTGCAAAAGTCGATTCGTCATCTGTAAATAAAGGTAAAGAGATTTCGTCAATATTATTGCTAACAAAGATTTTTAATTACATCCCTTGTTAAGAAGATCTACTTAATTGTTGATAGAAAGTGAAAATACTTAAGATGAACTCAAACAGCCTTTGCGGATTCCAAAGTCATATTTGAAGAACGGCGCTGTAAAATCATTTTTATTAATCGTTAACGAACAAATGAACTGAATTGTTGAAAAGTATTTAAGAAATTGCCACGAATTCCCTTTCTTCTCGACGGGTACAATAATACGTCATGATTTACACTAAACCGCTTTTCAAAAATCAATAAATAATCAACGAGCAAAATATTTTTTGAATTAAAGACATCAAATAATGTGTTATCTATCACACTACAATTAAAGACAGCAAATATTGTGTTATCTATCACACTGCAATTAAACATAGCAAATAATGCATTACCTGTCAAACTGCAATTTAAGACAGTAAATAATTTGTTATCTATCACATTACAATTAAAGACAGCAAATAATGTGTTATCAATCAAACTACAAGTCCGTCTAAAACGAGACTGTTCCTCGCAAATAAAATTGTTGTTGTCACTCCTTTGCGGTAATCAATCGGCAAGACGGCCGGTGGAAATTTCGCTTGAAAAATATAAATGATATAGCATGGTTATTTCCTGGTTTACCCATATGCCCACTCTCGTGAACGAGTCTAATTAAACTTTGGCTAAAGGATTTTGAAAATAGTTCGCCATTGAAAATAACGATAAAATATGAGTAAGGAATAGTGTCATCATACAAACTATATTTTCAAACATTTCCAAAAAGACTCTGTATGTTTTTTACCTTAAGCTTTTTGATAATATTTTGTATTTCATCTCTATGATAGATACGTTTAAAAGTGAACAATCTTAACCGATGATAAAATTCGATAAGATTGCTACGTCAAGACGTGATTAATTGGGTTTAAAGCAATATTTAATGTAATAAATCCATACAGATGAATTCAGAGGGTTTAAGCGCAAGTCTATCTATAAGACAATACACCTTGCTCTATAAAAGGAGGTACATGTTATTAAAATCTTTCGTTTCATTCAAAACTCGCTAATTCCATTCCATTAAAAAATCATTTCAAAATCATTTGCTTTTTGAAGTTCACGACGCTCTTATCTCTATTAAATGCAAGAATATCGAAAAAATTGAGCCGGTTCGTGACCCTTCAAACAATCCAATATGTGCACAAAGGTGACTTTGATCAACCTGTTAATCCCCAGAGTCTTTACTGTGCTGTCTATTGATTATTCTGTATTCAAATTTAAACACTCGAGTGTTCTAACTGCTCTATATACATATCATTGATGTTACATGTCTGCGCTTCAAACACATGAGAATTTTTAAAAACGTAACCGGCGGCTAAATATCACGTCACTTCGTAACTACTTGCCCATCCCTTTTTATACGTCTCATTATCGAACAGAAAATATTTATTTCAAGTGATGACTGGTTTACAAGATTGACAATCAATGTAAGGTATATCAAATTTGTCGATTTAAAAGCAATAATCGTTTATCAGATCTGAGAAAAGCCCAAATATTTCCCCTTTTTATTTTACGTCTTTACATCAGTTGTAATGCTAGTCTTTAACGTCCAACTCGATTGCAGTTGATTGCCAGGGCGATTTCCTGTCATGATTTGAAATAAATAGGTCCTAAAAGAATATTGTGAGTAGTACTGAATTTATTCTTATCCTGCTGTCGCCTCGTCTAAAAAATTAACACATTCTGCAGGGTATTCATTGAATATAGTTCACTATTGTAAATAATCATATTCACAGAAGGATAATTATTTCGATTGCGACTGTCTATAATTTTAATGATAAATAAAGTAAAAAAAAAATGACAACTACAACAACAACAACAACAACAACATGATAATAGAGACACCAACCAAATCAATCATTTTGATCTGAAGGGAGCTTTTAACTTCGACATTCATGTTCAGTTTTTAGTTGTTTTGGCGACTTAAACATCGTAACTGCAGCTCTTTCATTTTCATTAATAACAAAATCAAGGATGTTTTTCATTTTGTCGAACTGCCATGTCGGAGGGCAGTAGGTATGGCAAACGAGCCGTCAATGTGCCTTTGCAATGAGAAATCGAGAAAATACTTTAGATGTGTTTATCATCCTTTTTCTCGAAGGCTTTTATAGAAAAAATTATTTCTTGTGCAAAAACCTAATGTTTTGGAAATTGCTTAAAGCTGTGAGTACTCCTCCAGATCATTTTGTCACACCTGCTTTCGTAGTGATAAAAAAGTTTGTTTCCTTTAATGCAGAGATTAGCCCTGATTTTGGAATTTGATGAAAGACAACCTTTCGCCATGGAGCGTTCAGAGAAATTTGAACCATTTGCCTTATAAATGTCAATTTTATAGTTGACAAATGATTCTAGTTGCAAAGAAAGAAAAAAAAAAAACTTTTAGACAGAGGATAAGCAAATATTACAATTTCAATAGTGCTGAAAATATGATGGCTGCCAACTTTAAATCAAATTACTGGGAGCACTCAACGGCTAGCAGGCTAAACCCTTATTTCATTTGTTCACTTTATCCCATGCTACAAATGTTTTTTTTTTCTAAGTTGACTAAAAGTTAAATCGAACTATCGAAAGTACTGAACGACTAGCAGGAAAAAACTCTGAAAAAACGTCATCTCTATTTAAAGTCGTGTTTCTGAAATCCTCTTATTCAAAGCCCCTTTTCTTTGTAAACTGTTTTAGATATAATACAATTTTTAAGTAATTTCCTAATATAGATAGAAATCAACAACTGCAAGCACTGAAAGACTGTCTGCAAGATTTCCGAAAATTGCTACTTTATTTCACCTACGTTAAGATTTTAATTCTATAAATCATAAGATCTTATCAAGGTCACACTGCAATGAAATGCAACAAGTACTAGAAAAAACAAAATTAAATAATCGAAACCACCGAAGGAAGAGCAAAGACAGTAACATTAAAATGCAGGTCAAGGATTTAGTCAATCCTTTTCGGTTACTTCGATACGAAATCCCTCCTTGCGATCATTTCGTTAAAGTAGTAAAGAAACTAGCAGTGACTAGTTCTGTGATTGTTAGAACTTGAGATTTAAACTGCCCCTAGAACAATTAATGCCCATAGAAATGACCATCTTCAGAGATTTCTATTAATGCCCCCTTAATATATTTAGTGATCTTCTAGCATTGCATACAGATTTAAGTTGATAAGAGCTTTTGACTAAATTTCAGCTTTTGACTGCTAGTCTTTCATTCTGATTTTAATTTCGTTCCAATCTTGAATATTTTTATTGCTACTGCCAGTGTAACATTTACTAGTCCTTTGGAGCTGTAAACTACATCGTGAAAAATAAAGATTGTTTAATTAGTATAAGCCATTTATCAGCTTTTTGTGGTCATATCAAACACCATTTTGAATTTTCCAAAATACTCAAGGGTTAATTTCATTCGATCATAAAAAGATTTAGATTAACAAAAATGTGAAATCAATTCAACTCTAAATTCAGACTCACCTAATTTTTTGACAGAAAGCGAGTTATGTAATTCTACTAGTCGCTTTAAGAAAAAAAAAGTTTTTACAGAACTAAAGAACAGACAACTTGTTTTTCACTTCTAAAATTCTAGTCTTTTTAATGTCTTCGACGAACCCGGCTACATTAGAGGGTACACAATGGATTTATATTATGGGAAAAAGTCGTTGTTAGACTTTGAATAAGCTCGATTAACATCGTTTAGATTGCCCACTAACCCAGTCTTGTAGTATAGATAAGCATGGCATATCTGGTCAGAATGAATGTTTTGATAAGTCAGTTATCCCTGGCTGCGTCCATTGATTTCCGACAGTGGAGCTATCATGCGACACCAGTCTGATAAACATATTGCCCGGGACATAAAACTAAAGGTAAATCACTGTTCGGTAACTAATCGTCGTTACTCAATGACGTTTAAGCCATTACTTTACACTGGTATAAATGGAAAGGAGTTACAGACAACAATTTAAAGTTAATGAAATTCAATTTTTTTCAACTTTCTGGTTAGAAAATATTGAGGAAAATGAATAATTTGCTTGTTGCAAGTAATTTCTTCATTTTTCACAATGTTTTTACAACTGTCTTTCTTGAGGGATGTCGAAAGGCGTCACTGTGTGGGAATGGGTTGAATATCCCGCCAACGAAAACGCTTACATAAATATCGGAGCTAAGCATTTCACCTCCTATCAATCGATTTTTTAGTGACACTGTTGATTCGTCAATTGAATTTCTCATTTCAATTATTCAAACGTGTTTAATCCATTCCCGCACGACATAATTTTAACTGGTCCAAATTGAAAGAATCTGCAGACGACAATTCCAAGTTGATGGAATTTTAAATTTTTTAGTCTTTTTGGATAATAAAACATCGTGGAAAAAGAAATTGCTTGTGACAAGCAATTTCTTCATTTTGCACCATGTTTCCTAAAGCATTTTCCTTGGGCGGCGTAAAAAGGAGGGATTGTGTGGGAATGGGTTAAGTGATATCAGCCCTAAACTCAGTTCAGCCTTATAGTTACTAAATATCACTTCGGTAAAGCCTCGGTAAAATTCGCGATAAGGTCTTTTGAATTTTCAAAAGAAATGTCGATAAAAAGAATCACAGCATAACGAAAATTAATTATATCAAAATGGTGTAAGTTTATCTTTAACTGGTGTTTCTTACAGATTTTCGAAGCAGATCAAAAGAATTTCTCTCTTTTACTTTAATGTTGATATTTTTTTAAAAAGAATTTCTTTTGATATTGTCGAATTTAAAAAAAAAATTTTCTTATGAAAAGCTGTTTAAATAAAACGACATGTTGATACCTTTTTTGACTTCTGTGAATGGATCTAATCTAGGTTCGTGTCACCATTATTCCTTTATTAGGAATGACGTTAAATGTATAGAGAACATCAAACGGAATCTTTTATATGTAAAAGACTTTCTATAAGCTATAACTCGAAAAACATTCGTTAAAAACCCAATGGCTAAAGAGATTGTTAAATAAACAGGAACGTTTTATTGTGATTAGTTTCAATTTATTTCGACCCGACTTACTAAAATAAAGATGAAACCGTACATCGGTCATGTAAATATTTGTCAATTATGTGATGAATTTCTCTAGTATGTTTGAAACAGATGTTCCAATAATAAACCTTTTTAGCTTTGCGTACTGTTAGAGTATGGAATGAAAAAATCAAAGTACTGGAAAGTACTGTAAGCTAGCAAAGCATTGTTTTGTTCAGTAATCTTCTATGTCATACGTTATCATGATAAAGAAAAGATGTTAAAGAAACCAAGGAGTTCACCCATTCTTTCACGATTCCTCCTTTTACGCCCCTCAAGAAAATAGTTATGGAAAACAGTGTGGAAAATCAAGAAATTGCTTGCTACAGGCAATTTCTTCATTTTCGACATTGTTTTCTTCATAAAGAGATAATTTTTTCAAAATTTTCTACAATTTGAAGTTGTCGTCTGAACTTTTTTGAAGACTCTGTTCAGAGTCATTTTGAACATGATATGCTTAAGTGGGCTAAAAATACTTAGAAGATGAACTTGCATGCAGAGTTTGCAATATTCCTGAAATACACAAGAAATACTTTTTATTGCGTAGGTATTCAACGGATTTAGTGGTTAAACCTGCAGTTAGAGCTTGCACTCGTTGAACTTTGAGACGACCTCAAAATTTTGTCTGTTAACGTTAGCTATCAAAGCTGACGCTTTGCTAGCTAAAAACATGGTTAATTTTTGTACCGTTATATCAGAAATGGTTGTGATGCAGCATATGCGTTCATTTCCTATCTAATACAACTACTTAATACGTCAAAACAAACACCTCGTAGGCAAAGTTTGACGAAGGGATAGAAGAGAAAATGTCGTTTGCTTATCACGTTCCAACCACAGTGTCTGTAAAAAATCTTGCCTACAACTGGTATAGCAGTAGTTCTTCGTCAAGGTAAGGTTTTGAGAAGCTAGATCGACCTTAAGAAGACCAAGAATAGAGCCACCATATTTTCCGGTTGTCTGACCCCTTCGTTACGTTGCTCTTGTAAAATCGTATCTTCTTTGCATACCCTTGCATTGTAACCATCTTGACTTTTGATCAGTTCAAACTCGAACTCATATAGGATGCGCCGAGTCAAGTTACTTCTTAGATGAACCCTATCTCTTCCGAGCTCGAATTCTCTCGATGTCAGTTGAATCTGTTCGCAGAGAAATAGCTTACTTATCGTTAAAGGCGACTCGTTGAAATGCCTCGAGCTCCTTGTCTTCAATTCCCAGAGGATTGATTCACATTCGTACATGTTATCTTCGGTCATTTGCGGTAAAAACAAATGCATTGAATCTGGATAAGCTTGCAAACTGTATTCACTAAGATATTGATCGAATACGAGCGTTTGCCCATTTATCACAAAAGTCCAGAATAAACCCAGAGACTTTTTGATTTGTGGCACAAACTCGGATGGGTTTCCCTTCTCAAAAACAAGTTCAACAAGAACGTCAGCACGTTCATTACAAATTGAGTCATCGTATCTTACATAACCCCTAAAAATTTCCCATTCCTTCGGCCATGGACTATTCTTAAGAATGGTATCTTTCAATGAGTGTTCTTGCATTTGTCTTAATTTCTCTCGGTGGTCTTCATGTTGAAGTGGAAGTAGTTTAACATGAATCTGTAACGGGGAGCTCGCCCAATGGTGGCTAATGAAAACACACTGACCTTTATTGTCCATTGTTCTTCCTGTCGGACAGTACACTTTATGGCAATTACCGTCATCCTTAAATAAATGAATAAACAAATAAATCCATAAATGAATAAATAAGAATTTAATTCATTGTAAAAATACAACAACAACAACAACAACACCCCCCCAAAAAAAAACAACACACACACAAAACCACGGTTTAAGGGCGCAAAAGGACGTTTTTAGCGCAACTGTTCTTGATAAGATATTTTAATGAGTTCTTACGTTTAAAGTAGTCTCGAGGTTTAGTTTTCGCTACACTAGAAGGATAATGATTATAATTTCCTTATTGATATGTCTGCATTCCTTTTTTTAGGGACTCTCAAATATATGGAAAATGGCTTCAAAAAGGAACCTTCTTGTGTATGCTTACATTATATTTCTATTGACATCAGTTTTGTTATTATTGTGTAATTCCTGCCAAAATAAACGTGTTTTCAGAATGTTCATTTACAGAAATAATTACTCCGTATAGTAAATGCTGATTATGAAAAATAATGAACAAAAAGCCTTTACACCGGAAAAGTATTTTCAACAATTGTGATTTTTACTATCTATTCGCAATATTCAAATTTATTATATACTTTGCTGTGAAATCTTGGGATTTCTCAGTGTAATAAATTTTGATATCGTCACTAGAGTGACGATAACACTTTTCAGTTTCACTCTCTGTAATAAATCTTTTATCATGTATTTATCCGCACTTTTTTTCAATAGACCTTCTCTCTATCAAAAATATTGGTTTCGGTATTTTAACAAAAATAAAATAATAAGGTATATAATAAATAGAATAATCAAATGTTTTTTACAGATATGAAAAATTATTTCTCTCGGATGCATTGTTAGGCGTTTAAAAACTCGTGCTGCGCACTCGTTTTTTTCAACGCCTAACAACGCATTCTCATGAAATATTTTTTCATATCTGAAATAACCAGTTGATTATCCTCTATATCATTTCTAAATCCATGTTTGTGTTTGTTCTGTCTCAAGTAGAAATTGGTACGATTCCTGAACTTTCTTAATCTAGAGCAGAAAAACTGAGAATCTGTTGTTGTACATTCCAATGTATGAATTGAAAACGTAACTTTTTTCAGGATACTATATCATTGACGCTAGTCATCTTGAATCCGCAATCTTTCTGTTTTGCTGAAGGTTTAGACAAGGTCCAGCGTGCTTAGAATGCAGTCATTTGTTGGTGTACATGGTATTCATTCCCTTTCAAGCTGCAGTTATTTATGAAATAATTATTTTTCAAGGAAATATAAGCCTTCTATGAGGGCTTCCGGTGCTTTCATTACTTTGATTCTAATTCATGTTGGGAAACGGACTATATTCGGCATAGGAAGGGCAACGATGACCGCTTCTCTTATTATATGGTCTATTCCCTCCAAATCTGCACGTAAAAAACTCTACAGACGGAGAGACTGGCACGAAAACTCTTCAAGAATTCAAATCAATAAAAAAAATATAAAAAAGAAAACCACAAAGTCTTCGTGGCTATCAATCAAATTATCAGCCGACCAATGAAATCATCAATTTGAACTGAAAGTTCAGTTTGAACTACGACATTGGCCGCCATTTTGGTGAATCATTTCTATTGGTTTGTGGACTAAGACCTCGTAACTACAGCTTATTCAACCAACTATTCTACTGCTGCTCGCAATAGATTTCGCAAAATCCCGCCTTAAAAAATCATGTCGGAGTCAATGGGCGGGACTAAAGGAGTCAGTGGACGTGGCCAGCGATTGGTCATTTTTGTCGTTGATGTAGCCAAATTTTGTAAATACAGCATAGATAAAGCTGTATTTCCGAAATTTTGCTTTCTCATCGACGGCATATTTCTCCGAACCTCTACAATTGCCCGGTACAAGTACGGAATCAGGGGAAAAGGTAGGAATTCATTCGTCGTGTAGAGCAATTACGTAAGCATAATTACATAAGACAAAAAAGAAATGTTTACAAAATATTGATCAAATAATTCACATTTCATCCCAGACTGATAATTCAGATTTCTTCAATCATTTCAATATAAGGTCTTGTTAGATGTCTAAGAAATTAGGATGATTCATTTTGTTTTCATGTTTATATCCTCTATCCTTTATATCATATCATCTTTAAGGCGTAACACACAATCGAACAATGAAGCAACTCAAAAACTGCTTTTTATAGAACTCATGTGTGCATACAAGATAGATCCGTAATCTTTAATCATAAACAAAATCTTTAAATGTGACAATCAGTCAAAAATTTGTATCGGTTTGAAACAGCGTTTTACCGAACTACTTTGTGCGCATGAAATAGATCCGAAATCATTAACCATGAATACTATCTTTAAAACATAGATTTTTAGGATGGGGTTGTCTACGTTAAGCACTGTGGATTGAGTACAATCTCTTGTTTCAACTGCGGTAATACTTAGTTATAGGTAATAAGTAAATTGCATTAACGTTTGAGATTAACTGAACAAATGCAAACAAAGCTAACAGTAGTTATCATTTTTAAAGTCTCTTGATACAAGGATGGAAACTATATAGATTGTCGCAAACCTATTTTCACCGAAGCACGTGATTAAACAAGAACTGTAACGTCGATAGAAGATGCAATAACTAGAAGTTTTTTAACAAAAACATATATTTACCTACAACATAGAAAAATTGAGTAAACTAGCAGCCATTTCGATTGATTGAATGGGGTTTAACGCCACTTTAACAGTATTTCAGTCATATCGCGACGGCTGGAGCACCTAACAATGGATTCCTAGTATTTCCCACACCAGTACTACCATTAGATCCTTTTCTAGCCTCCAACTGTTATCCTACTTTGGTTTACGGTTATTCACCCATTGGTGAGAGACAAATGTCGGAAAGGATATGTGCCGCCGCCAGGGATCGGACCCTCTACAGCCATTTTGCAACTAACACCCATTTTTATAAAAAACAAAATAATAGAATGTTATACTCGGGGTGATAATGAATAAGAATAAAAATCGACCCTATGGTTGCTTAGCATTCGTCAGAATAAGAAAGTGCTGATTTACCGAGTAAAATGGAGATATTTTTTCAACCTTAAGTCATTTCGATAAACCGAAAAAATCTTATACAACGACAGATGATACTTATTAATATGTTTATTTTCATTAAAATGGTGGCCATTTAGGAACTTGCACCATTTAAAAAATTATATAAAAAAAAAATCTTGCATAACTACAGATGATACTGACCAAGCGTGACGTTTCATTAGGCTTGGCCCTATATAAATTGAATATTTGTCTGGTCGTGAACTTTAATTTGCGGATGAAAATAGCGGCCATTTTTTAAACTGGCAGCCATTTTGACAAATAAGAAAAAAATTTGAATACATCTAGAGGTGATATTGAACATGAGTGTGAAGTTTCATTAAATCTGTCTTATCGTTACTAAGCATTTTTCTGGATTAGAAAAATGCAGTTTTGCGGGGTAGAGATTCGACCATTTTGAGACCGGCAGTCATCATTTGAAATATAAGAAAACTTCATGCACAACAAGGGGTGACATGGAACAACTGTAAGAAATGTCATTAAAATTGACCCAACTTGTTTAGCATTCGCCCGGACAAATAATGTCAATTAACGGGATAAATTTGGCGACCATGTCGTTAACCGGTCATTGTGATAATAGAAAAGTGTTATGCACAAATTGATATGATATGTAATTATGCGAAGGTATCATTTAAATCGGTCCAATGGTTACTAAGAGTTCGTCAGGATAGTTTTGGCGCACTACCGTCATTTGGCGCTATGACATTATTGGCAAGGTAACTTTATTACATCATATATACATTGATGGAAATTAATGTAAGATATAGAAGTCAAAATGATTGTTTTTTTTTTCTTGAAAAAGGCATACCATGAAATTTTAGTTAACAAACGATTGAAAACTTAGAATAATCGGTCTGTGTTGTCATTATAGGCCATGATTGAACAATGTAGTAAACACTTGTAGTTGTGTAAACATAGTGCCCTTGTAAATATTAATGTCAATAAGATAAACGGACCTCTCTGAAAAAATATAAGATGCTTCTTTCTCTAGACAAAGCGATGAATAACAATATAATGATAATATTGGCCAGGTAATGGAATCATAAATACCCTGTGAAATTTCCATAATTCAAAAAAGAAAATAAAAAGCAATCACTAAAAAGATACTTGACGAAAAGCCCTCTCCCTTTTTACATAAATAAGTTTTGAACTACACAATCAAGGTTATTAGGGCTTGTTTAACATATTTTCGTCAAAATCTGTTCGAAATGTTGTAGTTGTACACACAAGAAGATAATTACGTCCTCCTTCTTAAAATCGCTAGTCTAAACACTTTAAGAATTAGAATACCAATAGTATTTAGGAAATCTAGCTGAAAATTTCAGGATAAGGACCAATACAGGAGGTCAAATCGTGTTGTTGAATTAAATCAGACATTCTGGAAAAGGGGTTCCACACTGATTCGGACAAAGAATGCTTTTTTTTTTTACAATTTTACTTTTTCACCTCAGATCTTGTTTACAGGACTGGACCCATTTTCCCTCAGCTCTTTCCAGATTACAAATGAAACTGCAAAATGACAATTGAAAATTCAGCTTGAATTTAAAACTAAAACAATAAAATGATAATAAAAAAGAAACAAACATCCAAGTGGAATAATCTGAAAGCTGTTTCAGCTGTGTACCGCTTAAAAGATACTTCACAATATTAAGAGGATATTGAATTAGTGGTCATGCAATATGAAGCTATTTAACATGTAAACTATAAAAAGATAAAAACGAGGCTTTGTCGAGATATTCTCTAAACTTCGCGTATTCATACAGTGTGATTAGTTTTTTCGGTTAATGCCTTCATGAAAACAAAAATATTCTCTTAATTTCTTAACACAGTGCTAGCAGTGCTAGAATACTAGCCTCATGCTAAATACATTTTCATTCTGATACGAAAATCAACTGATTCTACCAAATACATAAGTCATTAGTAAGATTTCGAGAGCATGTACAATTCCCACACATTCCTGGTCCCTTGTTCGATCTCCGGCGAAAACCCTTTAAGACCACTGTCTTCCACGAACGGTTGGATAATCGTTAACCTGAGTGGGATGATCAGCTGGAGGCCCAGAAAGGATGTGTGGTAGTACTTGTGTGTAAAATAACAAGAATGCATAACCGCCGTGCTATGACTGATCTACTGTTAGAAGAGGCGTTCAGCCAGATTAAATCGATTCACATTTTACCTCCTTTTTTACGCCACTAAAAAAGAAAAACACTGTAAACAATAATGAAATGGCTTGTCAAAAGCATTGTTTTCATTATCCACAATGTTTTCTACCACCAAGAGTCGAAGATAATCAGCCTGACCATTAATACTCTGGAATAATTTTCATCGGATCGGCAAAGCGTAAAGTATTTTTTCTGAATAAGCAGTTGTGTAAATCCTTCGATCGCTACAGGGAAGGATATTCTCTCAAAATCTGACTAACTAGAAGATGTTTCTACACGCGTTATAATTCAAATATTGGAATAACTATCAGGCGTACGAACTTAGAAAAAATATTAATACTTTTAAACTTTTCATTGTTTTGTATGGCGTCAAACATTTCGGCTTTGAAAACTTTAATATAGCATTTTTTCTTAGAGAGCTACCGCCTCTAAATCTCTCAATATTAGTATTTTAAGAAAAGGCAAAAGGTAATGAAAACAAACCTTCAATCTGTTTGCGCTCAAGCAAAGCTCGTGGTAAATCTTCCTTGAAACAAACTGTTGACCAAGGTATACACTCGGTTTAATCAAATTCGTAAAAGCAGAATTCTCGAATCTTGTCAGAGACCTGTATTGACAATCTAGAGTAAGTGGACCAGCCGTTTGCCTGCCACATAAGAAACAAAACACATTCTTGTAAACACCGGCGCTAGTAGGATACGGGGAGTATACGCTAGATTTACAAAGATCTTGTATTACGCTCAGGTCTATATCGGAATTGTCAAGTACGGGGAAATTCTTTAAGCTATCTGTTTCACAAGTATCCGTAACATGTTGAAAACATCGTTTATGGGAAACCAGTCGAGGATTATCAAACCGGAACTCTATATGACTCCCTGAAGGAATTCTGTCAAAGAAACTTAATATTTCTGAGAATGAATTTACTTTGATTCGACCTTTTCTTCCATAGATAAGTACGGGGTAGGAAAATTGGGTGTCACGTATACCATGACATCTAGCACATTGTATGTTTTTGTAAATGTCTCCAGTAGATTTAGAGTACACCGGAAAGTACGTTTTTTCACCAAAAGTATCATCACAAGATGGGAATAATGACAAATCCGAAGAAATACTAAACAGATCTTTAGAAATACAACCACCACGAGGTTCCTCTACCACGGTGTAATAGGATTCAACAGAAATTGACATTTTTTCACCTGGGTTAGCAATGGCTGAGGGAAGACATTGGTACTTCTGGGCAGATTTTTCGATAGTATTGTCGGTATCAGAATCGTTTGGGAAGCAGCAATTTTGTGTCTTCTTGCAATCAGGATGACAAGAACAGCCTTTATAAAAGAAAAAGAAAAGATTAAGGTTTGCCTTTTATTCTCTAAATCAAGAAAATTTAGATTTTTGCTGAAAACTTGGAGTTTTTCATGCAAATATAATATTGAATTGAACTTTGCTAAAATGTGGATGCATCTTTGGAGACAATGTAACAATCTAACGTCCTTATAGGGCCTGTTTTGAAACACATATTTCGACAAGATAGGAATTAATTTTTTTGTAGTATTACCCCAAAATATAAAACAATATTCCATGGATTTATTTCCTTTTTTTAACATACCGATACTTTAAATTGTAGAGATTTTACGCCGATATCCCCACATTTTCGAAATCCAAGAATAACACTTGGAGTCGGCCCGATTACTTTGTTTTAGATCAGGTATAGAGCACTCGGAATTCTGAGTGTTTTTAGAATAAGAAAAAACGTTTAAGATACTAGAATATTAAGTTTTCAAGGTTTTTTTTAATCTTTTTGATTATTCTTTTGAGAAGGAAGTATTACTTTGATTGTAAAATCTCCGAAAAAAAAGCCTTTGCATAATATGTTGGAACTTGTCATACGGTTTATTTGTCTGTCCATTTTGGATAAAAAATTAAATAGATTTATGAACATATGCTTATGATATTACTAAGATTGTGACCTCAAGATTCAAATCTTCCCAACTCTAAACTCCCACCACCTGGAAAATGATTAATTTACAGACAATCTTATGCACATGAATACATTTTATGATATCCGGTACTGAAAATATCTTTTATATTTCAAAAAGAGTTTAACAACCGTATTGATTCAATACTTACCTGTGCAACAGGAAACAAAGTTATCCCCAAGCCAACCATTGACGGTAAGTTTAGGATTTTTAGCGTTCGCATTACATATATCAACTGAACGACAAAGTTTGTCTAACAAATCAGCTACGAACGTGGACAGGGGCAAGTTTGTTGTATTTGAATCAGGACATACTCCTGGTTGTTCCAACACCCACAGGAAAACAAAGACCTTTACATACATGCTGTGGCTAACTACAAAGAGAGAATTTCTATGTTATGTAAAAGATAACCTGATAGTTCTAAGATAAAATACATCTAAGATAGATAAGATGTCAACAGAGTCTAGTTTGTATATATTTATAAAACAGAGTCTAGTTTGTATATATTTATAAAGACATGTTTAAAAAGTTCGGCACCCCATGACCATTCATCGCATATCGTCTACATTTTTTCGTTTCCAAAATGGATTGCATTTTAATGTGTACAAATAATTTAATTAGTCTTAATATGCAGTTTGTATACTTTTCGAGCGGACATATGTTTTAACTTTAGCAAGAGATTCCGTTTTTAGCTCACCTAACCACAACGTGCTCAAGGTGAGCAATTGTGATCGGTAAATATCCGGCGTCCTTCTCTCCGTTAGTAAACAATTACCAAAGGTTCTTCTCCTCCTAAACATAAGGCCTATGGCTTTGATATTTGGTATAAATAATCACCTATTGACTCTCTACCAAAATACTTCATGGAATTATCGTACTCCGAAAATTAGCATATTTCTGTGCCAACTCTGATTTTACCAAGGAATAAAGAAGGAAATCTTTAAAAATCTTTCCTCCAAAGCCATAAACCCAATAGCCTTTTATATTTGGTATGTATCATTGTCTTTTGACCTCCATCCAAAATACTTCAAACAATTGCCGTACTCTGAAAATTAGCCCTTTTCTGTGCAATCCCTGATTTGACTGGGAAATAAAGAAGTAAATCTTTGAAAATCTTCTTCCCCCAAACCATAAGGCCTAGAGCCTTGATATATAGTATGTATCAATGTCTATTGACCCTCTACCAAAATACTTCAAAAAGTACCATGCTCTGAAAATTAGACCTTTTTGTTACAACCCCGATTTTAATTAGGGATAAAGAAGGAAATATTTGAAAAAAATCTTCTCTAGGACCATAAGGCCTAGGGCATTGATATTTGGTATGCAACAGAAGTATTACTATAATCTGAAAATAAGCCATTTTTAAGTAATCCTTACGTTAACATAAGTATTAAGAGGTAAATCTTTAAAAAAAACCCACTTAATTTCAATAACTATAAGGCCTAGTGCCCCGATATTTGGTGTGAATCAACCCTCTTGACCCTCTACCAAAAAATTCAAATTATTACCGTACTCTGAAAATTAGCTTTCGTCTGTGAGATCCCTGAAATCACCTAGGAATAAAGAAGGACTTTGAAAATTAGCACTTTGTTGTGCGAACACAGATTTATGAAGCAATAAAGTGGAAATCTTTTGACCATCTACCAAAATAACTCAAATAATTACAGTACTCTGAAAATTAGCCTTCGTCTGTACTTTGAAAATTAGCACTTTGCTGTGCGACCTCAGATTAATAAAGCAATTAAGACGGAAATATTTTGACTTTCTACTAAAATAGCTCAAATAATTACCGTATCTGAAAATTAGCCTTCGTCTGTGAGAAAACTGAAATCACCTAGGAACAAAGAAGTACTTTGAAAATTAGCATTTTGATATGCGATCTCAGTTTATGAAAGAATATAGAGGGAAATCTTAAAACTTCTCCGAAATCATAAATTCTTAAGCCATGGAAATATATAATTGCCCATTTACACTTTACCTAAATACTTCTAGTGCCAATTAGCTGACCATGGGGTATCGCATTTTGTGATCTTGTTATCAGGGGAAACGATAAAGTTTTGAAAATGTAATAACTACCCTCTTAAAAATTACGTTAAGAAGAACATTTGAAGCTTCTTGTATCACAAAATCACTATTTCTCATATGTATCAGAATTGGGTATAGTGGTGACAAAGTATACGCCTGTGTAGGGGTCACTAGTTCATTTCCCTGCTTCTCCAGTTAACCCATTCCTACACAGCAAAAATTTAGACTGGTCCAAATTGAAAGAAGCTGCAGACGACAATTTCAAGTAGATGGAATTTTGAATTTTTTCGTCTTTTTGGATAGAAAACATTGTGGATAATGAAGAAATTGCTTGATACAAGCAATTTCTTCATTTTCCACAATGTTTTCCAAAGCTTTTTTCTAGAGGGGCGTAAAAAGGAGGGATTGAGTTGGAATGGGTAAATTGAATGAGCTTTTAAATAGAAGCCCCGTTTCCATGTGACTTTAGTTATTAAGTTGTATACAAAACCTCAAGCGATCAATCTCATATGTATCTAGCAAATAAATGACGGAGGAAATAGATATCCTGTCTTCAATGTCAAGAGATCATCTTGGAAATATTTACTCTCCTTCTCATTGTGTTTCCATTCACACAATGTGTTGTCTGGTAATGGGTTAATCTTTCCGTTTGGAGTTCCCTATTCCTTCCTTTGCTACAGCACTAAGATTATTCTCACATGGTAAAAATATCTTAAGCTTGATAAAGCTCACATGATTAAAAATTTATTGCAGAATGTTTTAACTTTAGGATAATTAGAATTTTACTTCTTTGACTGAAAAGATTTCAAATATATTTTTTTAAATATAATGCATGAGTCGACGAGGGATAGATGCAGAAGGAACTAAAAAGATATTTACTAAGCCTTTTCCTGTACAAACCCGGGATTTTTATCTCGCTGTGATTTTATACTTCAGAAATACTGTGGAAAAGGATGAAATTGCTAGTAACAAGCAATTTCCTCTTTTCCCACAATATTTTCTACCACATAGGGTGGTTTCATTTTAAATTACATCCATTTTTATTTTCGTCTGCAACATGTTTCAATGAAGTCCACAATAAAATTAACAAAAAGGGTTAAAATGCCTGTTGTTAACCACACAAAAATTGCTAGTTGTGTAAACCCATTCCCACCTTTTTTACAGCCATCATGAAAAAGCGCTAGGAAATACTGGAAAATGAAAAATTTACTTTTAACAAACAATTTCTGTATTATCCACATTTTTTCTATCTTGAAAACCAACATTCTTCATTTTTTAAAATGATGTCTGCGACGTCTTTAACCTTATCCCACACAATAACTCATTTTATGCCCTAAAGCTAGAAGGGTTTTAAAAATATTCTTCATCCAAAATATTTTCAACCTCAAAAGACTAAAGAAAAATGAGATTTATCATCTAAAAATTGTCGTCTGCAACTGCTTTCAATTTGAACCAGTCTTTATGGAATGTGTTGAATTTGGACGAGTCTGAAATTTTGTCGCCTGATATAGGTTAAAATGAATTCACTTCACAGAAATTACTAATTGTGTCAATCTTGGTGTGGTTCTAGTAGTTGTAGGATCAGATCTATGTTTAGTGTTCATTCAGTATGTTGTTCAAAATGTTAAGAGATGAGGAGAATATTTTTTGTTTTCATGGATGTATGAACCGAAAAACCTAATCACACTGTATGAATACGCGAAGCGGATTCATACAATGTGTGATAAGGTTTTTCGGTTAATACCTCCATGAAAACAAAAAATATTCTCCTCATCTCTTAAACATTTTGTAGTTTCGAGCGAAAAAAGCAAAATTCCTACATCTTTTGGTACCTTTTTTATGGGACTATTTTGTGCGAAAGCATACAAATAGCTGCGTGCTCAAAATTTTGTTCATGGAGTTATGAATATTTTTTTTTCGACCAATCAGAGCGCCCGATTTTGATAGACGAAACTAAATATTTAATTATTCGATATTATTTTAAATTCCGTTTAAAACTTTTAAACTCTATGGCATAATTGATCTATTGAATAAGCAAGAATAATTGTTTTATTTACTTTGCCTGAGGTGAAGGAAAATGAGTTTCTGAACTTTTTGTTGGTCCTTTCTTTCTTGTATTCTTTGACCCGATTTGATGTTTCGAACTTGTGCACATATTTATAGATCAGGGGTATAAAGCTTTTGTCAAATTATTTGAAGGCAAACTAACCATTCAGAATTTTCCATCATGTTTGAATGCAAGATATGGCCATGCCTTGAGATTGGTACCATGTCCATGGTTGTCTATTGAGGTCAATTTTATGTATAATAAAACAATTGCCACTCCTTAAAACCCATTACCAGACGACAAAACATTAGACTAGTCCAAATTCAAAGATGCTGCAGACAACAAATTTAAGTTGATGAATTTTTGGGTATTTTTACTTTTTTGGTAGAAAGTATTGTGTGAAAAAGCGTCATTGTGTTGGAATGGGTTAAGTAATAGAACCATCAAATACAAACCAATTATCAGATGGCAAAATTCTAGACTGGTCCAAATTCAAAGATGTTGCACAATTTAGCTAATTAAATTATAGAAATATTGAAGAAATTGCTTGTTACAAGCAATTCCTCCATTTCCCACACTTATTTCTTACGTTTTTTTTTCTTTGAGGCTTCAAAATGTGTGATTGTGTGTGAATGGGTGAAATCAATAATTTCTTGTTGTTAGGCATTTTACCTAGTAACAATTTCAAGCAAATGTCTTAAAATCGAAGATTAATGTTATTTCTACATAAATAACAATAATAGGGGACATTTCTGTTTCAGAAAAATAAAGAAGTATTATTTATGGATCATTAGTGGAAAGTTATGGAAGAACAGTATTTAGACTGGAATCTCCTTTTTTCAAATGATTCAAAATCTAGTAGCTTTCCTCTCTTTTAAAAAGTTTCCGCACAGCTATGTGATGTACAGAAGATCCATTAGATGTTTTTCAAATTTTAATGCTTCATTAATTGTCTTTCACGGTAATCTGTTCATTTGAGTTATGAATAATTTTTTTCGAACAATCAGAACGTTCGATTTTGATAGACGAAACTAAAAATTAAATCATTTGAGTATTCGATCCATTTTGGTTTCATCCTTACTTGTTTCCCGTAACCCATTCCCACACAATCCCGCAATTTTACGCATCAAAGAAATAAAGCTATGGAAAACATTGTGAAGAAAGAAGACGAACAATAAATTTCTTCTTTACTCACAATGTTTCTTCCTCATTTGGTCCTTATTCTTTATTTCAAACCAGCTTGGTTTTGTCGTCTACAACGTCTTTGAATTCAGTCCAGTCTATGATTTTGTTGATTGGGAATGGGTTAATAATCAATTAGACAATACCAAAGTAAAGACACCGAGTAACTTCAAATACTGTTTATAGCCTCAGTCATAGTGCAGTTTGTAGTGCTGGTAAGAGAAAAACCAGGAATACATGGTTAGGTGCTCCAGCTGCCGCAATCTGACCGAAATACTGTTAAAAGTGGCGTTAAACCCAATCCAAACAATTCAAATACTGTTTGCTAATCTTTTAGGTCTAAATAAAATCCAGTCTTTTGTTATGCCACATAATTCTCCTAATTTGCATATTTGAGTTAGATCTATCTCTAATTTGAGGAGTTTTATTCTCTAATCAGTCTATTACTTGATTCGTTAGAGAACATATTGCTCACATTTGAGAAAAGCAAACTTACAGTTATTTGTTCTTAAGCTCAACTGAGCACATCGTGCTCAGGTGAGCTCATGTGATTATTGAATGTCTGTAGTCCGTCGTCTGTCGCCCGTCGCCCGTCGTTCGACAATTTCTTCATTAGCACTCTAGTGACCACAATTTTAACCCAATCTTCATGAAACTTGGGCAGAAAGTTTGTCTGTTCTAGGGATGAACCCTATCGAAAATAGGAATGATCCGTTGGAAAACATAGGAAAAGGATCCTTAATGAAAATTCCCTAGTTAGTACTCCAGTGGCCACGATTTTGACCAAATCTTAATGGCACTTGATCAGAAATTTACCTGGTCTCAAGAATGAACCCAATCGAAAATGAAAACGTTCCTTAGGAAAACTCGGGAAAAGGGCATTAATGACAATTTCCTTGTTAGCACTCATGGGGCCACAGTTTTTGCCCAATCTTTACGAATGATTGTCTGACCACAATAATGAACCATAATGAGAATGAGAATGTTCCATATGTGAAAAAAGGCAAAGGAACCTTAATGACAATTTCCCTGTAAGCACTCTAGGGGCCACAATTTTGGTTCAATCTTTATGAAACTTGGTCAAAATGCTTTGTTCTTTAAACGCAGAATCCAAGCTATGCCATAGAGATATTGAAGAAAGTTTTTAAAAAGTTTCCTCCCGAGTACTGGTAGCCTACGAATATAACCACGACAGTATATTTTAGAGTTGAAAAATCCGACTCAGTTTAACTATAGACAAATCATTCGTAATTCTAGGCGCTGTTTTTGGGTATAATGTCTTCTTTATTTTTGCTTTTATTTTATATGAGCTTTTTTACAAGGCAGCACACACAAAGTTTTACTCAGAATCTTGAATAACCTATCGAAATAGATATTGTAAATGGCATAGCAAGAAAAACGAGTACGCTTAAAGATATAAAGTTGCGCAAAATCTTTTCAGGGAGGAATCAAGTGACTGTATGTAATGTTTACAAGGAGGGAAGTCTTACGTACCTATACAGAATATCCTACACTTATCTTTACCATGAAACGTCACAGGTCCAGTATACATGAGAATCTGAAGAGAATAAATATCTTTTTAATATAAGATCTCCATAAAAATTTTACTTCTTTCATCATCTACATTTACCTTTATTAAAGAATCTGGTTCTTTATAGAGTTGAACTCCCAAAAATGCTTTCGGAATTAATATAATTTAAAATCAAGGTCATCTTGATTATTGACTCTGGTGCCTTTGGAGCAAGATAATTTCTAGTCTTATCCATGGTAATTAACATGCAAATTTGAACACTATTTGAAATCATCCTACGGCTAAGTGAAAGCTGTTGCAGACGAATGTCATGCTTTAAAATCCTGTCCTAAGATTGTCTCTAAAATTGGATATTAACTCTTATCCCCCCAAAAACAAGTTCGTATCTTAGTGGTACAACTGTAAATTGAATTGACTTTTAAGAACTTAATATGAAAAATAGTAGAAAAAATATCTGTGCTACAGATTGCTAAACTATTTAGGAATTTTGAACAACATATGTAGCAAATACTGAACTTATCGATTATCTTTATCAACGTGGTTAGTGTCCGTTGAAAAAATGGAGCAATTATTCTGGCAATAATGATATAATTTAATTTTCAGTTTGGTCTATCAAAAATGGACGTTTTGAAAAGTAAAAAAAAAAAAAATATTCATACTTCCATGAACATAATTTTGAGCACGCAGCCAATTTGTATGTATCCGCCCTTGAAGAGTTGTTCATTGTAATATACAAGTTTTCATACAGGTATGTAACTGAAAATATAATCACGATGTATGAAGCATAAGACTGATTGATTGAATTGGGTTAAACGCCACTTTTAACAGGCTTTCAGTCATATCGCGGCGACTGGAGCACCTGACAATGGATTTCTGGTATTTGTTACACCAATACTACCCCCAGCTGATATCCCACATAACTTTACGATTGTCGACCAATTGGTGAGGGACAAAGGTCTGAAAGGATATGTGCCGCCGCCGGGGATCGAACCCATGACCACATTAGGAGTCCGATTCGCTACCGACTGCGCTATGACGCAGGCATGAAGCACCAAAGAAGGATTGATAAAGAAATGGTATTAGGCTTTTAGTTTCTCAATTCAGTAAAAAAGACAACAAAAGAAAGCCTATTAATTTTATAAACCAATATCATAATAAGGAGATCCTAAGTATAACAAAAACAAGAGGCCCAGTGGGCCTTAACGGTCACCTGAGTAAAAGAGCATCAAGACAAGTGATTTTGTTTGCAAAAATTAGAAAAAGGTCCACCAAAGGAACATTCATGTGAAATTTGATTAGAATCTACCTAGTAGTTTTAAAAATTTTTGCAATCAAAATTTCTGTTAGAAATTAATTTTGTTTCCATAGCAACCAGAGTTCATGGAACAAAATTATTTTTAGCAGTTTGTTAAGTTTGGTTAAAAATTGGCCCAGTATTTTTCAAGATATAGTTGTTTAAAGAAAAGTTTACGCATGCACAGATGCAAGACGGACACAGGACCATGACAATAGCCCTGCTGGTCTTTGGTTAGTGTAGCTGAAAATGTGGACTTTATTGTGTAAACAAGAGAAATATCAATGTGATGATACTACATACGAAATATCAAAGCTCCATCATCTTCAGAGTTAGTTTCAAATGATGGCATACTTTTGAGCGCTGTACCATAATTTAAAAAATCTTGCTAGAAGTCTTCTAGATGATGGTTGCTACGGACAAAATATAAAAACTCCAAGCAAAGCTGCCCAGTGGTTCTTGAGAAAACGATAAAAAATGTTTAAAAGTTAACGGACGACGGACAAACGATGATTGCAATAGGTCACCATGACCATTCGGTGGTGACCTACAAATATGAATTTCTTAACATGATGAACTTTGAACCCTGGGCGTAGCCCGATACATGACCCCAGGTACATAAATTTCACAAACTTTAGTATACCTGTCCTACCAGTCATGCACATAAAATATTTAAGCTCTTGCATTTAGGGTTTATTAGAAAAAGATTTTTTAAGAAGTACAAAAATTTACCCCTTTCTGCCCCCGACTGGGGCCCCTTTTACCCCAAGCCCCCCAACCTCTTTTCACAAACTGGAATTGGCATCCCCCAATTATGCTTCCGACCAAGTTTGGTTGAAATCCCCTCAGTAGTTCTTGAGAAGAAGATTAAAATGTTTAAAAGTTACCAAAAAATGACCCCCTTTTGGTCCCCATTTTAGGCCCCCCTGACCTCCAGCCTTTTAATTTTCACAAATCTGTATAATCAGTACCCGATGATGCTTTTCACCAAGTTAGTTAGAAATTGGCTTAGTACTGCATCAGAAGAAGATGAAAATGTGAATTTTTTAACATGATGAACTTTGACCTCTGGGTGTGGCCCCATACATGACCCCAAGGATATGAATTTCACAATTTATAATATACCTGTCCTAGTTGTCATGCACACAGAATATTTAAGCTCTGGCATTAACGGTTTATTAGAAGAAGATTTTTAAAGAAGTACCAAAAATTACCCCTTTTTGCCCCCTTTTTGGGCCCCTTTGTTTCCCAAAACCCCTATTTTCACAAACTTGAATTGGCATCTCCGAATGATGCTTTCTACCAAGTTTGGTTGAAATCCCCCAGTAGTTCTTGAGAAGAAGATGAAATATTTAATTTGTTTGTTTGAATGGAGTTTAACGCCGCTTTTAACAATCTTTCAGTTATATCGCGGCGGCTGGAGCACCTAACAATGGATTCCTGGTATTTCTCACACCAGTACTACCACTTCACCCTTTCCTAGCCTCCAGCTGCTATCCCACATAGGCTTACGATTATCTGCCCATTGGTGGTAGACAAATGTCGGAAAGAGTATTGCCGCCGTCGGGGATCGAACCCGGGACCCTTTGAATGATAGTCCGACGCGCTACCAACTGCGCTATGACGGCGGCTCTGAAATATTTAAAAGTTACCAAAAATTACCTCCTTTTGGTCCCCATTTTAGGACCCCTGACCCCCCCAGCCTTTTAATTTTCACAAATCCGAATAACCATTACCAAATGATGCTTTTCACCAAGTTTGTTTGATATGGCTTTGTACTTCATCAGAAGAAGATGAAAATGTGAATTTTTTAACATGATGAACTTTGACCTCTGGGTGTGGCCCCATACATGACCCCAGGGGCATGAATTTCACAATTTATAATATACCTGTCCTAGTTGTCATGCACACAGAATATTTAACCCATTCCAACACAAGAAAATTTTAGACTGGTCCAAATTGAAAGAAGCTGCAGACGACAATTTAAATTTGATGGAATTATAAATTTGCCAGTATTTTGGGGTAGAAAACATTGTGGATAATGAAGAAATTGCTTGATACAAGCAATTTCTTCATTTTCCACAATGTTTTCCAAAGCTTTTTTCTTGAGGGGCGTAAAAAGGAGGGCTTGAGTTGGAATGGGTTAAGCTCTGGCATTAACGTTTTATTAGAAGAAATTTTTCAAAGAAGAACCAAAAATTACCCCTTTTTGCCCCCGATTGGGACCCCGAGAACCCCTATTTTTACAAACTTGAATTGGCTTCCCCCAATGATGCTTTCTACCAAGTTTGGTTGAAATCCGCCCAGTAGTTCTTGAGAAGAAGATGAAATTGTTTAAAAGTTAACGGACGACGCACGACGGACGACGCACGACGACGGACAAACGATGATTGCAATAGGTCACCATGACCATTTGGTCAGGTGACCTAAAAATGCTTGGTAGAGAACAGGTTTTTATTGGACGACATTGTGCGTAAGCATACAGTATAGTTGTGTTTACATATGTTCATGATTTAATTTTCAGTTTCGTCTATCAAGAACGGGCGTTCTGATTGGTTGAAAAAATATTCATAACTCAATGAACAAAATTTTGAGCACGCAGCGATATTGTATGCTTCTGCACAAAATAGTCCCATACAAAAGGTATCAAAATTTGTAAAGCTTCTGTTCTTTTCGCTCGATGCTGTTAAATTATAAGAAATGAAGAGAATGTTTTTTTGTTTTCGTGGAGGTATGAACCGAAAAACCTAATCACGCAATATATGAATCCGCTTCGCGTATTCATACAGTGTGATTAGGTTTATTCGGTTCATACCTCCATGAAAATAAAAAACTATTCTCTTCGTCTCTTAAATGAAAAAAATTCTACTGGAATAAACGATTGTTGATGAACACAACTTTCATTGAATTGTTAGTTGTTTTGAGAATCGTTTTCTTATCAAATGTCAAAATACTTAACTTATAATTAACCGGTTGAATTGAAAGATGATCATATAGCAAACAAACAACAGTAACAACAAAACAGAAAAAATGTAAGGAAAGTGCGATACAGAAAAAAACTTTGAAAAACAGTCACTTTGAAAAACAAAACAAACTTTGTTTCTTTTCTTAATGAGAGCAAGTCACAACGTTTCTTGCATATTACAGGTACAATTAGGAGCGTTCAAGGTATTTTTAAGCACGAGAGACTAACTTCGGTAACGTCTACTTTTATTAATACAAAAATACAATATTACTTACAATTCGAATGCACTATCCTTTTCTGAAACAGAATACGGCTAAAATACGACTAAATTTCAAACAGAATAGTTTTCAGCTTCTGCATGGTTGAAATTCATTTGCTCAGTCAGTACGCGATTGTGGTCATCTAGAATCGGTTAGTCCGATTTACCGCACAAAGTAACACATTGGCCAATACAATTAAATTAAACAAGTGCAAAGTAAAAATGAATGTTGCTGCGAGCTTTGATTTCTTATATAGGTAGACGTGTTTTGTTCAATGGTGATATGGGTTTGAAACGATTGTTTTCCTACAAAGGAAAGAAACAATATAAAAATACAATGTTTGCCTCCCAGTTTGTCAAACCATAGCAACAATAGCTATTTATGACAATCTACAGTATAACCATAAGAAAAGAATATTGAACTTGAAAAGAAACTCACGAATGAGACGAATTTATTAATTTAGCAGTCTGAGAATATACTAGCGAACAAAATACCTGTCCGGTTATGCGATTTAACAAAATAGCATTGTCTTTATTATTATTTGCAATGGAACGCACTTTAAAACCGATATCATTGTAATTGTGGTTATCTATCACTATTGTCTTTTTTATGTTTTTTATTTGTTTCTAAGACACAAAAAGAAAACGATTGAAGGTCAAACGAGTTAGATAGGTTAATTGCAAGTTTCTCTTATCTCAGACAAAGAAATTCTATTTAACAAAATTTCAATCGCTAGATAAAGTGCTTTAACACTAACTGCATTTTAAGATTTAGAATATTGATGAACCCTCGTCGTAAGTTGTGAACTTCGGCTTCATAGCGCACAAACATAGTGATTATATTGTGATTTATCTTTCAACTTATTGTTTAAATGTTTATATATTTGTCACAGTAAGGACTGTTGAATATGAAAAAGGGTTACTATATATACGTTTGATATTTAGAGTATCAAAATGATTTCCGTTTGGCAAAACTTCGTCAAATAGGTAATCGATTTCATTATAATCGATTTACCGAAATCAGAATATTGCTCTGCGGATTTTGGTCATACCAAGGGAAGTCACCCTGCAAAGGGACGTAACAACGGTTTTCGGAAAGGCCTATAATCTGCGCAAATGTTCAAGACGTATTGTTCTAGACATGCCCTAAGACGGAAGATGAGCATCTAAGGTCAAAAGGCTAGCTAATCATTATTCATTCGACGCAGTGAAATACTATCAGTCATATCATTCAACAGGTGTTGTCAAACAATTCAACTGACCATCCATGTATATACTTGCATATTTCGCCTTGTTTGCTGTTTGTATTGTATTTGTGTTAAATATTGTGTTTTGTATTGTATATTAGATTCTGCTCTCCAGGATATGGAGGAAATATCCAGACGACCAAGAATTACAATATAATATTCAATGAATCGCAAATAATACTATGAAATTTCCATTATATTCGAAAGAAAATGAATGTAAAGGAATCGAAGGATTTGAAGCACATAACCCTGAACATTTCTGCTTGTTTACATAACATTTTCATCGAATTTTCTCAGAAATGTAGAAGTTGCGCACACAAGCAAGTGGTTATGTAAGTCCTAAAAGTCCGTTTGTCAAAATATCAAGTAGAATTAAAGGACTGAAAAATAAAATTGCTAAAAATAAAGAAACAAAGACGTACTGAAAAAATTAGAATACGAACCAATAAAAAGGATTAAATTGAAGTAATTTTAATAATTGAAAGATTCACCTTTCTGTCTTTTCAAAACTGATTTCAACAAAGTAAATCATAGCGCTGAAAGCGCTGAAAGCGCTGAAAGTCTGAGATATGTAACCTGGGCAGAAAAGGTTTGATGGTTGGATTATCGGAAGTGCCGCTTTCTACCAGAATCTAATGTCGATTATACGCCATGGGACACAACCTGCCCACAATAATTTTCATCCCGCTTTTGAGGTATTGTAACTATATATCTACATGTATATATCGTTACATATTTTTCGCCCGATCTTGATTCGAACTAGGAGGCTCTCGCATGCGATGCGAGTATTCTTCCACACAAACTAATTTCGTTATGTAAATATGCGCTTTACAATCACCAGATAAAGAGAGCGAGAGAGGGCGGGCGGTCGTTTACCAGGCTAACATTATTTTGTACTCCTCTCAAAAACGACATCCTTTGGGTAGAATTCGGAGGTAAAATGCATCTAGACACAAAGTCTGAGCACGACCAAACTGTTTTCAGACTGTGCGAATATGATCCTATGAATGACCAATTAATTTGTTAAACAAAACATTCCAATCGTGCGTAAAACCGACAGCTTCGCTTATCAGCTTTATAACCGGTATGAAACAAACATCTAAGTTTTTCTTAATAACTTGAAATGATTATATATGTTTAATTATTTCAAATATATTATATATCTCCTTTCTGTCTTTCCATTCACTCATCAAGCTTTGATAATTTTGCCAAATTCAGAACACTCACGCGAAAGTACTGTACATCAAGCCGACAGCTTTCATGAGATATATCTCGCCTTCGTCCTTCTCGCCTCAACCGGGCGTATCAATTTATACTCGGAGTCATGTAATTCGCCCGGATCCGATCTTCTTTCCATGTTGCAGAATATTATAGTTATTGCGTTAGATGTTTTTATATTTTTGCATTAAACTCTACGTGGGTTGAAATTTTATCGTTGTAACTTTAGCCTCAGATTGCTACGCAATCTCAGGCTAAAAACTGTTGGTTTTTTCTTATTTCACTTTTACGCTTCAGATCCTGGGATCATTAACTTAAGCTTTTTCAAATTTACCCATGATACCAGGTAAAACATACGATATGATAGCTGAAAATGCAGCTTGAAATAACAAGAAAACAAAGTACAACAATAACAACCACGCTCGTATCTGGAGTAAGGTCACCAAACAGAGTACTTCCAGGGTCGTAGGGTGCTAAAATAGTTCCTAAAAAAATATTAAGCCCCTTTCACGAAGGCAGGGTGCATTAAATAGGTATTTTTGTCTTGTTATTGTCACCACATCTTTTGAAATACATTGTCTGGCAACAAATGAGCTACAATATGCTTTCTTTTCCAGGATTATTTCTTGTGTATGGATGCTGATGACCCCCAAGTTGATGTCATTGTGTCGACTGCATTTGGTTGGAATTTAACACGGTACGTGTGTTTGACATGATTTTGTGAAAAATCCAATCGGTGATGGTAGTGTCAAACACTGACATTTCAAGACACCATTGTGTTATAGATACACTTTGACTGCAGTTACATCTCAACGAATATTTTGGAACCTGTGACAGTTCGTCAAAAATGTGGAATTTACATGTATTTATATAGGAGGAAATTTTAGTAAGATGCCACCTAAATGCGATTCGTAGTGATTTTTTTTAAATTAATATCTCAGTGAATTATCAAGGTATCTGCATCAAATTTGGACTACAATTTAGTCACATCACGAAAAACAAAATGGAATTTTGATTTTATTGCTGATTAGTCAAATTTTAAAAATTTAATTAAATTTGAATTTAACAATTTTAAAATCAGTAAAACTGTCAAATACTGACAGGTACCAGCCTTTCTACTGCATTTAGACTGTCCCAATATTCAGAAATTGTCCCGTTCTAGAGTTTTATGTTCATTTTGGTCATTCTCTGACTTAAAACTGAATCCAAACCAATTTTAAAAGCTTAAATTGTGTTTTTAAATTGTTTGAAAAATATTAAAACTGGCCAAATATGGCAAATAGCTTCTTTGCTGTGTACTGATTAAAAGATTTAAATACATATCGAGGGGTTTGAATAAGTGGTCCATTATATACCGAAATTTTAAACGAATCATCGATAAATAGATAAAGATGAGTCTTTGACGAGTTTTAAATTTTTTGTAGGAGACGAGTTTAGTAGATTCGGTATCTCATGAGCACGAGTTTTACGCGCATTTTACAATATGGTGTAAATCTTTGAGATTAATCGATACAATTACTGTATTAATCAAAGATATTCCTCGAAATATATAACGCCGGTATGCTAAATGATGTCAATACATGGATTACCGTCAATCATTTTCACGGTTACGAAAACGCATTATGACAAGTTTCTGTTCATTTACACAGTTTTTACATAAGAACATTATCATACATGATATATCGAAACAAGAATTCTGTGAGTCAAAACTCACTAAGTATACCCCAGCATGCACTACCATAACTACAGTGGAATTAATTTGATAAGCTGTGTCTCCACATCAAGCATTGAAAAGCTACCACTTAACAATGTCCTAAAGTAAACTATTTGCTGAAATTAACTAAGTCAGAACACAGGATTTAGATAACAAGCAAATCTTAATTTAGTAAGCACCATGGACACCCCTATTTGAGCATTCACATAAAGTTTGAAGCCAGTACTTGAAATTATACGAATATGCCAGGTAATGTCCGAAAATAAACGAAGCCGTAAAACAGGAACTAGTTAAGTTGCTGATCTAAATTCGGTTAGCGCCTCGTAGGACCCCTAGATGAACCTCCACACTGAGTTTCAAGGCGTTGATATGAATAGTTGCTGAGAAAATATGCAACAAAAAGGGCGATTATACTGGCAATGTCTGAAAATTATCCAAGTTCTAAAACAGACAGTTCATTACCTAAGCACAATTGTGTCAGAGCAATGAAGGGCCAAAAGTTGACTTCCACATCAAGTTTCCAGTCGAAACTATGAATGGTTGCTGATGAAAATGCGACGAAAATATACCAATATATCAGGCAATGTCTGACAATAAACGAAGTCGTAGAACAGAAAGTATTAAATTTGCGGACCTAAATTCGGTAAGCGCCATGTAGGACTCTCATGTTAATCCCCCTAACACATTTTAAGTTGATGCGATGGAAATATTTAGTTACCGACAGACGGACGGAAGTAAGGAGGGAAGGACGGACTAGACTAAGCAATCATAACCCTCTTTCCCTATTTGTCTAAGCGGCGGTATTACCATTAAACGGGTATATTTCACTCCCGAGTCGAAGGTTGTGTTATAAGTATATTTTTTGTTCATGAATGTGCTTGCATAAAAAGAAGGTTTCTTAACCCTTGTCATTCTAAATCCGGAATATTCCGGTTTTAGCTGGAGGTATAGACAAAGATCAGACTGCTCAAATTTCCGACATATGTTTCCAACAAAGAGGCGACTTATCGTAAACCTAAGTGGGATTAACAGCTGGAGGATCAAAAAGCTTATTTTGGAAGCACTTATATGAGAAATACTGGGAGTCCGTGGTTAGGTGCCCCAACCGCCACGATATGTTTAAAATACTATAAGAAAAGGCGTTAAATCCGATTCAATAAATCAACCAACATTTTACCGCTTTTTCTACACCCGTAAAGAAAAACATGAAAGACATAGAGAAAAAGAAGCAATTTCTTGTAAAAAGCAGATTCTTCATAAACCATAATGTTTCCTACCACCACAAAAAAGTCAGAGAACTTTTAAAATTTCAATTTAACCCTTGTCATGCTTTAAAAATTACCTTACTGAATTGCTGTCAAATCAAAGGGCCGAGAGCACTGATATATCTTTTTGTTCAAAAACCAATATTTCTTTTAGAAAACAACCTCATAAACAACTCGGGAAGGAAAAGTATGAGCAAGAGGTGTAGACTAAGATCAGCCTGCCAAAACCGGAATATTCCAGGTTCAGCATGTCAAGAGTTAATTACAAAGTATCGTTTTCATCTCCATTGAATTAAGAGCAGTCTGTAATCATCTTGTCTGGTAATGGGTTCATCACACCTCTTTCATACTATAATGTACACTAATTCAAGTGTAATATAGTATAAATTGAATACAGAGTATCAAACGAACTATCACGCGCCATATTTCACCTCATTATCATGACCGATCCGGCCTGAAAAACTCGGGAATGACTTTCAGCGGTATTAGTGATTTTTCCAGGAGAATTGGTTTCTTGAAACGCTTTCGATTGCAACAGGGAATGGAGTTTTCTAAAAATCTGGCTAACTAGATGATGTTTCACTCGGATTTTTGATAACAATCAGACAGATGAATAAAAATCAAGCGCTGAAAGCGCTGAAAGCCTGAGATATGTATACAGGAGATATATAACCGGGGCAGAATAAGTTTGATGGTCGGATTATCGGCGGTGCCACTTTCTACCCAAATCTCCTGTCGACTAGGCGCATATCTGCCAATTTGTGCGCTATGGGACACAACCTGCCCACAATAACTTTCATCCCGCTTTTGAGGTATAGTAACGATATATTTACATGTATATATCGTTATATATTTTTCGTCCGATCTAAATGCATTGAATGGATCTGATAAAGGCCACCCAGGGATCCTTCCTGTGAATTTTGGTTGAATTATGTTCAGTACTTTCTGAGAAGAAAATTTTTAATGTAAAAGTTGATGGACGGACGGACGGACGGACACCGCATCATGACGATAGCCCCTTGGCTAGGGAGTGAGAGAGGGGGAATGGGGCGTGTAGCCAGGTTCTAACTAGGAGGCTCTCGCGTGCGATGCGAGTATTTTACCTCACAGACCAATTTCGTTATGTAAATATCTCCAAGTAAAGATAGCGAGAGGGGGCGGGCAGTCGTTTACCAGGTTAACATGATTATGTTCACCTCTAAAAAGCGGTATGTAGACGTTGCATCCTTTGGGTAGAATTCGGAGTTAAAAATATATAGACACAAAGTCCGAGCACGACCAAACTCTTTTCAGATAGTGCGAATATGATCCTGTGAATGACCACTTAATTTGTTAAACAAAACATTCCAATCGTGCGTAAAACAGACAGCTTCGCTTATCAGCTTTATATAGCAACTTCGTCTAACCGGACCGTTTTAACTTTGTTACTCTATAATAAGTAATACTACTTTGGTATGAAACAAACACCTTTTTTCTTAACAATTTGATATGATTATATATGTTAAATGAATTCCAATATATTGTATATCTCCGTTCTTTATTTCCAGTCACTCATCAAGTTTTGCTAATTTTGCCAAATTCAGAACACTCACACGAAAGAACTGTACATCAAGACGACAGCTTTCAATGAGTCATATCTTGCCTTCGTCCTTCTCACCTCAATTGGGCGTATTAATTTATACTCGCAGTCATGTAATTCGCCCGGATCCGATCTATTTTCCATGTGGCAGAATATGATATCTATTGCGTTAGATGTTTTTACATTAAACCCTGCATGGGTTGAAATTTTACCGTGGTAACTTTAGCCTCAGATTGCTACGCAATCTCAGGCTAAAAACTAACGCTTTGTTTCGTATACCGTCAAAACTAACGATTTTAGGAAATTTGAATATAAATTTTTTGTGAAGGGAGTAACTGGCTCTAAATCTCTATAGATGTCTATTGTGAAAAAAGGATAAACGTATATAAAATCAAACCTTCATACTGACAGCGCTCAAGCAAAGCTCAGAGTACCTCTTTCTTGAAGCAAACAGTTGACCATGGTATACACTCGGTTTAATTAGGCTTGTGAAGGCAGAATTTTCGAATCTTGTCATAGAGCTATATCGACACCCTGGAGTAACTGGGCCAGCCGCTGGTATGCCACATAAGAAACAAAAAAAAAAATTCTCGTAAACATCGCCACCGGTAGAATACGGGGAGTATATACTAGATTTACAAAGGTCTTGTATTAAGTTCAGATCTATATCGGAATTGTCAAGTCCAGGGAAAGAAATTAATCTGTCTTTTTCACAAGCATCCGTAACACGGTGAAAACGTCGTTTAGGAGAAACCAGCCGAGCATTTTCATACCGGAACTGTATATGACTCCCCGGAGAGAATGAATTTACTTTGGATCGACCGTTTCGTTCATGAATAAGTACAGGGTAGGAAAATTGGGTGTCCTGCATACCACGACATCTAGCACATTGTATGTTTTTGTAAATGTCTACACACCGGGAAATACGATTTTTCACCAAAAGTGTCATCACAGGATGGGTACAATGTCAAACCTGGAAAAACACGGATAGGATCGTTAGAAACACAACCACCACGAGGTTCCTCCACCACGGTGTAATAGGATTCAACAGAAACTGGTAGATTTTCAAGCGAGGTGGCAGCAGCTGAGTGAAGACATTGGTAAATCGGGGTAGATTGTACGATACGAGTGTTGGTATCAGAATCATCTAACAAGCAGCAATTTTGTGTCTTCTTGTAATCACGGTGGCAAGAACAGCCTTTGAAAAAGAAAAGAAGGAGATTTAGGTTAACTTTTGATCCTCTAAATCAACTAAATTCAGAATTATTCCCATAATGTGGATGTTTTCAAAAAGTATATAATTCGAGGAAAACGGACTTAGATGAAAAATAAAATAAAGATGCGCCACTAGAGACAAGGAGACTATTTGATATCCTTCTCAGATTGTTTTAGAAACATACATCTATACACACAATTGTAAGGGTCTTTAATAGGTTTTGATAAAAAAACTATTCTCTTCATTTCTTAAAATCTAATGACATAAAAGTATTTAATTTTTCTTATACATTTCATATACCTTCGGGTATACAGTGTTATTCATACAGTATGGTTAGTTTTTTCGCTTCATACCTCCATGAAAACAAACAAGAGTCCCATGAGGGCCTGAGACGCTCTACTGGTTATCAAGTTTTCCGTTAAAGAAATCTGATATTTAAGGAAGTTAATTACTCAAAGAAGAATGCATAAAGCAAAAAAACAGGACTTTATCCCCTTTATTATTTTGAGCAACAGTCCTCAAGGACCCTTTTCCCGTGTTTCATGACGGATCCACTCCATTTCCAAAAAAGGAAGTTACCTTATGACCCTACAATCATCCTGTGAAATATTCTTCAGAATCTGACAATAATTGTGGACTTTATCACATAAACAGGATTGTTTTGAATGAAAATCCACAAGGCCCCTTTTCCTGTGTTTTCTGATGGTTCAATTTTCATTCCAGAAGGAACTTTCCTTACAACCCTACAATTGTCCCGTGAAAAGACAATTTGAAAATGATTGTGATCTTCATCACATACACAAGAATATTTTTAATGATAATCTGTAAGGTCCCCTTTCCTGCGTTTCGAATGCCACAATTATTCCATGCATCTTTGAAGAGAATCCGATAAACTGCTGACTTTATTGTGTTAACAAAGATATTAAAATGAAGTTTTCATAAGGACCGTTTTCCCGTGATATTTTACTGTTAGTTTTATCATTCTGTGAAAGTTAAAAGTGAATCTGATGAAATATGGGGACTTCTTTATGTTTACTAGAATATTTTAAAAAAAATTCATATGGCCCCTTTTTACATGAAACTTGATGGATTGTACTCAGTTCTGAAAAGAACCATTTAAGTGATTGTACAATTATTCTGTGACATTTTGAAGTGAATCTGGTAAAATCAAGGGACATCATTGTGTTAGCTAGGACATTTAAGAAAGTTTTTCATAAGGCCCCTTTTTATGTGACACTTGCCACAATCAAATCCACTGTCAAAATCAACAATTGTAATGATGGTACAATCAATTTGTGTAATCTGTGAAATTGATTGTGTGAATGAGTTTAAAGTTTAAATCTTCATAGGGCTCCTTTTCCCATGATACTTTACAGAACAAACCAAATTTCAAAAGGAACAAAATGAAAGTACAATCATTCTTTAAAAGATAATGAGAATCAATGAAAACAGTAGACTATATTGTGTCAAGAATGTATTGTAATAAAATTTTCACAAGGCCCATTTTCTCGTGAATTTAACAAATCAGACCCAATGTACAAAGGAACAATCTTAATGATAGATAGTTTGAAGAAAATGACAAAGACTGAGGACTTTGTTGTGATAATGGTGTTTTGTAATAAAATTTTAATAAGGTCCCTTTTCTTGTGTCACTTAACCAATCAGACCTAATTTACAAAGGAACAATCCAAATGATGGTACAATCATTCTATTTCAGTTTGAAGAGATTCTGATAAAGTCTGAGGACATTTTTGTGTAAATGAAGATTTGGTAATAATTTTTCATACAGCTCCTTTTCCTATGATACTAGACAGATCAGGCCCAATTTGGAAAGAAACAATCCTGATGGTACAAGCATTCTATAAAAGTTTAAACAGAATTCGATAAAAACTGCGGACTTTATCTTGGTGTAAAGATTTAAAAATAAATTTTTCATAGGGCTTCTTTTCCTGTGATACTTGAAGGATCAGGTTTCATGTCAGTATCAACAATCGTAATTATTGTACAATGATTCTGTGGAGGTTTGAAGAAAATCCAATAAAAGTTCTTGACTTGGTTACAAGGATTATAGATAAAATTCTCAAAAGGCTTTTTCCCATGATACTAGACAGATCAGGCCTAATTTGGAAAGAAAGAATCCTCATGGTGGAACAATCATTCTGTGAAAGTTTTACAGAATCTGATGAAAACTGTTGACTTTATTGTGGTACAATTATTTTAAAATTAAATTTCATGCTCCTTTTTCTGTGATACTTGACGGATTAGGTCTAATGTCAACATCAACAATTATTATTAGTGTACAATTATTCAGTGAATATTTGAAGAAAAGCTCTTGACTTAGTAACAAGGATTTACGAATGAAATTTTCATAAGGCCCCTTTTCCCGTGTTTCTTGACAGTTATAACCCTGTTATGAAAAGAATGATCCTTATGGCCTTACAATCATTCTGTGCAAGTTTCAACAAAATCTGATCAAAGCTGTGGGCTTCATTGTGTTAACAGGGATTTTTTAATCAAATTTTCATAAAGCCCCTTTTCCCATGTTACTTAATGGATCTGAACCAATTCCAAAGGGACTTATACTTACAAAAGTATAATTATTATGTTTGAGTATAAAGACAACCCCATGAAATCTGTGGACTTAAAAGCATTAATTAAGATTACTTAATTGAATTTACCTTAGGCCCCTTTTCCTATGTTTCTCGATGGATCAGACCAAATTTGAAAGGAACAATCCTTATGACGGTACAATCATTCTGTGAAAGTTTGAAGTCGATCAGGTGAAATCTAGGGCCATGATGTGATAACTAAGATTTTTTTTATCAAATTTTCATAGGGCCCCTTTTCCCACGAAACTTGATGGATCAAACCCACTTCCGAAAGGAACAATATATTTAATGTAATAATCATTCTGTGAATGTTTGAAGAGAATCCGATGAAAACTGCTGACTCTATTGTGTTTACGAGGATTTTTTAAATCAAATTTTCATTAGGCCCCCTTTTCCTGTGGTCCTGGACGGATCATGCCCAATTTTGAAAGGAACAATCCTTATGATGGTACAATCATCCTGTGAAAGTTTGAAGAGAATACTTTGAAAACTGTAGACTCTAGAGTGCTAACGAGGATTTTTGCTTAAATTTTGGATAGGCCCTTTTCCCATGTTCCTTGACAGATCATACCCAATTTCGAAAGGAACGATCCTTATGATGTTGCAATCATTCTGTACAAGTTTGAAGAGAATCCTAGGAAAACTGTTGCCTCTAGATTATAAATGAGAATTTTTTATTAAATTTTCCTAAGTCCCCTTTTCATGTGTTTCTTGACGGATCATACCCAATTTCGAAAGGAACAATCCTTATGATAGTACAATCATTCTGTGAAAGTTTGAAGAGAATACGAAGAAAACTGTGGAGTCTAGAGTGTTAACGAGGATTCCTTTATAGATATTATCATTAAATTTTCATAAGGCCCCTTTTCCCGTGTTTCTAGACAGATCATATCCCGTTCCAAAAGGAACAATCCATTTTATGGTCCAATCATTCCGTGAAGGTTTGAATAGAATCTGATGAGAACTGGGGACTCTAGAGTGTAAACGACGAAGTTTTAATTAAATTTTCATAAGGTCCCTTTTCCCATGTTTCTTGACAGATCATACCCACTTTCGAAAGGAACTATCCTTATGATGGTACAATCATTCTGAGACAGTTTGAAGAGAATACGAAGAAAACTGCGGAGTCTAGAGTGTTAACGAGGATTCCAATAAAGATATTTTCATTATATTTTCATAAGGCCCATTTTCCCGTGTTTCTTGACGGATCATATCCGATATCAAAAGGAACATTCCTTATAATAGTACAATAATTCTGTGAAAGTTTGAATAGAATCTGATGATAACTGGGGATTCTAGAGTGTTAACGATGAAGTTTTAATTAAATTTTCATAAGGTCCCTTTTCCCATTTTTCTTGACGGATCTGACCCAATTCCGAAAGGAACGATCCTTATGATGGTACAATCATTCTGTGAAGGTTATAAAAGGATCTGATGAATACTGTGGACTCTAGAGTGTTAACGAGGATTTTTAATTAAATTTTAATTAGGCACCTTTTCCCATGTTTCTTGACGGATCATATCATATTTCCAAAGGAACGATCCTTATGATAGTACAATCATTCTGCTAAAGTTTGAAGAGAATCCAATGAAAACTGTGGAATCTAGAGTGTTAACGAGTATCTTTTTAATTAAATTTTGATCAGGCCCCCTTTCCCGTGTTTCTTGACACGGGAATACCCCATTTCAAAAGGAACGATTCTATGATGAAACAACCTTCTGTGAAGTTTGAAAAGAACCTGATGAAAACTGGGGACTCTAGAGTGTTGACGAAGATTTTTTATGGACTTTTTAATTGACTTTTCATAAGGCCCCTTTTCCCGTGTTTCTTGACGGATCTGACCCAATTTCGAAAGGACGATCCTTATGATAGTACAATCATTCTGTGAAAGTTTGAAGAGAATCCTAGGAAAACTGTGGACTCTTGAATGTAAATGAGGATTCATTTATAGATATTTTCATTAAATTATTATAAGGCCCCTTTTTCCGTGTTTCTTGACGGATCATATCCGATTCCAAGAGTAACATTCCTTATGATAGTACAATCATACTGTGAAGTTTCAAAAGAATCTGATGAGAACTAGGACTCTAGAGTGTAAACGACGAAGTTTTAATTAAATTTTCGTTAGGTCCCTTTACCAATAATTCTTGTCGGATCTGACCCAATTCCGAAAGGAACGATCCTTATGATGGTACAATCATTCTGAGACAGTTTGAAGAGAATACGAAGAAAACTAAGGAGTCTCGGTTGTTAACGAGGATTCCTTTATAGATATATTCATTAAATTTTTAAAGGCCCCTTTTCCTGTGTTTCTTGACGGATCATATCCGATTCCAAAAGGAACATTCCTTATGATAGTACAATCATTCTGTGAAAGTTTGAATAGAATCTGATGATAACTGGGGATTCTAGAGTGTTAACGATGCAGTTTTAATTAAAATTTCATAAGGTTCCTTTACCAATAATTCTTGTCGGATCTGCCCAATTTCGAAAGGAACGATCCTTATGATGGTACAATCATTCTGTGAAAGTTTGGAAAGAATCTTATGAAAACTATGAACTCTAGGGTGTTAACGAGGATTTTTAAATTAAATTTTAATTAGGCCCCTTTTCCCATGTTTCTTGACGGATCATATCTAATTTCGAAAGGAACGATCCTTATGATAGTACAATCATTCTGTGAAGTTTGAAGAGAATCCAATGAAAACTGTGGACTCTAGAGTGTTAACGAGTATTTTTTAATTAAATAAGGCCCATTTTCCCGAGTTTCTTGACAGATCATACCCACTTTCGAAAAGAACGATCCTTATTATGGTACAATCATTCCGTGAAAGTTTGAAGAGAATCCTAGGAAAACTGTGGACCCTTGAATGTAAACGAGGATTTTTTAATTCAATTTTAATGAGGCCCTTTTTCCCATGTATCTTGACGGATCTTATTTCGAAAAGAACGATCCTTATGATGCCACAATCATGCTGTGAAAGTTTAAAGGGAATCCGTTGAAAACTGTGGACTCTAGAGTGTTAACAAGGAAAAGTTTAACGGACGGACGGACGGCCGGACGGATGGACGCACGGACGCCGGACGGGAAAAAGCCATCGCAATAGCCCTAGTGGCCTTCGGCCAGCAGAGCTTAAAACAGAATATGTTCTCTTCATTTCTTATGATTTAGTAGCATCGAGAGAAAAATCGTAAACTTAACTCTTTTATTTAATACTTTTTGTTTGGGACTATTTTGTTCGGAAGCACACAAAAAAGCTGCGTAATAAAATTTTGTTCTTGGAGGTATGTATTTTTTTCCCGACCAATCAGAACTCTTGTTTTTGAAAGACGTTGCCATTAATTAAATTATGACATTGACATTTTTTGTGCAAAAAGATGGGTATATTTAAGTTCAGAAAATTTCTGCTCATTTCAAACAGTTAAGGTGAGAAAAAATGTTGTTTTTTTCATGAAAATGAATTATCCTTTACTTGTTCTGTCCGCTTTAGATGCAAGGATGAACAGATTAGTGATTTATGAACATCGACTTCCTTTAGAATATAACTACGACTCCGTCCGTTTTAATTAAAAATTCTTAATTTATGAATATTGAGTATCAATTCCTTTCATGATATTACTAAAGTTCTGGCCACTAAGAGATTATCTGTTCAACTAAAATTTGATATTTTGTAGGCCAGTTCATAGGCATGAAGTCATTTTCTTAAAATAAATGTATATTTGTGTTAAAAACCGAGCTTAAACAGTTGTACTGATTAAAGTTTGCATTGTATACCTACCTGTGCAGCAGGAAACAAGGTTTTCTTCAAGCCAACCATTGGTAGTAAGTTCGGCGTTTGTAGCGTTTGCATTACATATATCAACTGAAGGACAAAATTTATCCAATAAATCGGTTACGAAAGTCGGAAGCTTGAACAGAAGCGAAGTCGTTGTATTTGAATCTTGACACAGTCCAGGCTGTCCCATTACCATCAGGAAAATAATGGCCATTTTCGACATGTTTTGGCTAAATACAAAGAGAAACGTTCAGTGGTATGTCAAAGAAAGCATGGCTGTTCATCTAAGAAAAGTAAATGTTCAACTGACTCTAGTTATTTTATGCCCCGCTTCGATGGCCGAGTGGTTAGGGTGACTGCTTTGGACACTGGGGGTCAAAGATTCGAATCCCGGTGGAAGCCGGCTCACTAGGTAAGAACTGACGGGACTCATATCTTCTACTTAATCTTACACGCCGAAACGAACTGCATTGAAATGTAAATAACTTGTGTAATTGCACTTGTTTTGTGATAAATTTGTGAATTTAGTTGAGCTACAATTTTAGTTAGAGGTGTCGCTATTGCAATCATGTCATTATTATATATAAATTTGATTACGTTATCTAAAAAATAATGTCATTGCCTTGAAGCTTTGGCTTTTTCTATATAAAATCCGCCATTTTTAAACAACCATGTGATTATCCTCGCAGAGAATTTATACCGTAACTTTTATCATTTGTTGTTAAAATTCATTCAATTTTGAAAAAAAAAAAAAAAAAAAAAAAACACACACAAAAAAACCCCGCCTTTCAATATGTTAGTGGGACGTCCTGTCGTACCTCAATAGACGTTGCTAGCGATCCGCCAATTTCGGGGTACGTTTAAGAAATGAGAAGAACATTTTTGTCTCCATGGTGGTATTAACCGAAAAAACTAATCACACTCATGTATGAATCCGCTCGCGTATTCATACAGTGTGATTAGTTTTGGGTTATTTTGGTTTATACCTACTTAAAAACAAAAAAATAATCTCTTCATTTTTAACTTTAATAGTATCGAGCTAAAAAAGAAAACAAACTTTACAAATCTTTGTATCGGACTATTTTGCGCTGAACTACACAAAATAGCTGTGTGCTCAAAATTTTATTCATGGAGGTATGCATATTTTTTTAGACCATTCAGAACGCACGTTTTTGATAGACGAAACTGAAAATTAAATTATTATTATGTAAAATATACTTAACATCAGATATCTCATTTGAATTGTTGTCCATTGGATGAAATGGTCAATTCACTCTCTTTTACATGTACATGTCTAACATTATTTTTAGAAAACAACAACAATATAAAAACTTTGTACTTCTGTGACACATCAATCAAAACGAATAATTGTAGGCTAAAATAATTTTGTCAAATGCACACAGCTTTTGTGAAGCAATAGAAATTTTAATTCAATTAAGTGATGAAGAGACTGTTTTCGTTTTCATGGAGGTATGAACCGAAAAAACTAATAACACCAGTAAGCGCCTTCATACATATGTGTGATTAGGTTTTGCGCTTCATACATCCATGAAAACAAGAGATATTCTCTTCATCTCTTATAAAAGAGATATATCTTCATCTCTTGTAATCTAATAGCAACGTGCGAAAAAAGCAAAAACTTTACAAATTTTATACTTTTTTGTATGGGACTATTTTGTGCGGAAGCATACAAAACAGCTGCGTGCTCAAAATTTTGTCCATGGAGTTTTTTGGCAATCAGAACGCTGGTTTTTGATAGACGAAACTGAGAGTTAAATTATATAAACGTCATGTCATAGTTAAATGAGACATTCAATTAAAACTTTAACTTTTTTTCGAGGACAACATCTAGTCAAAAAAGAAAGAAATTATAACGTTATTTACAGTATTACGAGAAACAAAGTAAGTCCTGTCAAACAAACAAGAATGATAAAACAAAAATAAGCTATTGGTCATGACAAGCAAGTATTTATATCTATACAGTTTCCTGAACCTTTATCTACACTGTTACTATATGCTCACATTTGACTACATGGTTGATGCCACAAATACTTTGGTTGTAAGTACAAATACCAAATCTAGGTTTTCTGATGTTCAAACACGGGCTGTCAGGGTCAGAGGGACGTCCTATGCTTTGGTCTTACCTTACATGTATACATGTAGTACACGTAGTTAGATGATTTGTGTTGTTTGCTTGTTAAAGGAAAAAAAATACATAAAAGACTTTCGGGTCTCCTTTGTACGTTTCCCATCTTTCCTAATCAGTTCCTTATTATTCTGCTAAAAATACCCGAAAGCAATAGCTTACTCATACAGTTTGACTCAATTAACCCTTTCCAACACAACACAATTTTAGACTAGTCCAAATTTACAGAAGCTGCAGACGACACTTTCAAATTGATGGAATTTTAATTTTTTCGCATTTTTGGATAGAAAACATTAAGGATGATAAAGAAATTGCTTGATGTAAGCAATTTCTTTATCATCCGCTATGTTTTCCGACTCTTTTTCTGGGGGGCGGGGCGTAAAATGGAGGGTTTGAGTGAGAATGGGTTAAGATTGTATTACTGCTTCGGAATAGCAGCAAAAACAAACAGCGTTTTGAAAAGAGATTTAACTCACGGGTTCTTTTAAATGCTCACCCATCTTTTAACGTAATGCACAGAAAATTTGAAAAAAAAATAAGATATCCGACAGAGAGAATTGCAAAATGTTATTATGAAAGGATGCAATTATAAATTTTATAATCGAAATAGCAGTAATTGATTGGAGGCTGGACTACATGTAACGAATCCGATATCTATGACCATTTTTGAAGATCTTTTATCCACTTAAAATCATGTATATATACTAACCCACGCTTCAAATGCAAAACTTGATTAAGATTTGAGCATTTCTATAATAATTCCATCGACAACGTATTAGAACAAGACCAAGTCTATATTTGAAGAGTCTGGTTGGATATATGGTAAAAAAAGTACAAGCGTTTTAACAAGAGTAATGCGTGTGTCTTATTCTGTCGTAAACCAATCACTAGAAACGCATAAATTCTCAATATGTAATGATTCATTTGATCAAAACTAATTCTGCTTGATAAAAGACAATTCAAGGAAAAATTAGAAATTTCCATTACCAATACTTGGTAAAGTTCAAATCGAAGCCATAGTTACTGAGCACATCTCCTCTAAGGGGAATGAAAATGGTTTCTTATCAGAGCAGGGTAACTGTATCTACAATTTAAGGTCTATTGGAGCAATTCCAACTTAGATTGAACAAAACTGCAAAATGAACACAAGACAACTTCATTTCGGGTTTCTCGATAACACAAATCACGTGATATCATAGATAGGAATACACCTCGGGTTACTTCTCATCTCAACTTGCCACGGATAATCAGTTAGTTGTAGCCGAAGACAATAATATGGCACATGTAAAGGATGATATAAAAATTCGTTTGGAAACTTCTAAACATGCTTTAGTTTGCTTTAAATTATTGAAAAATAAGGTAATAATCAGCAAAGTAATTTGTTTTTGTGATTCGCCGTCCCGTGTTTGGTAATCACGTGATCTCAAGTGACATGTGGTAGTCATGTAAACATGGATAGGCAATGTTTACAAATATGGCTTAGGTCGCAAATGCATTTTTAAAATAATGCAAACCAGTGCTTTAAAACATTCTAGAGCGATTAAGGGGGGTCGTAGGCATCAAGCAAACGCGATTAATGTGGGATTTACAGCTTTTACTCAATAAAAATCAAATAGATGCATAACGAAAGTAGCAGATTTTGAAAATTAGAATGTAAACATATCAACTTCCGGTTTATACTTATTTACTAAATAATTACGCTTTATTATGTCATTATTTACAAGTTTAAATAAATGATAACACATCAAACCTTTAACAAGTGTCATCTAGCTTTCAGTTTGGTCCTTTTTACTTAAGTTTTTTTACGTTTCTAAAGCCGAAAAAGGAAATCGCGCGACTACAGGGCGCCGAAGATAATTTGATGCTATCTTCACCTTATTGTAGGAATTTTTCGGAAAGGGCAAAACTACCATGTGCAAACATTAACGTTACAATAACGTTAACGTCTTTTTTTCTTTTGAATTTTACTCACAATTCTTTAATTATTCTTTTTTCCTAAGTCTAAACCGGTATTTCAAATCGATCACCCTGAAACAAGTTTCCCCGCATTTCCGCAATTTTTTACGTATACTCATAAATTTGAAGTGAGTTTAGTATGATCGTTACAGAATTGGCCGAGTTGAGGGTCAAATACTCATCGAGGTCATTGATTTCTTATTGTAGAAGCTGTTATTCTCTGTTTTCAAGATTCTAAAAGGAGTTCACGTATTACAGTTGATCAAAAGGAAAATGTTATGCTTGAAAATTCTAATTTTGCTGACACGACCTTATAACCCATTCCAACACGATACAATTTTAGACAAGTCCAAATTCAAAGAAGTGGCAGACGACAATTGTAAGTTGATGAAATCTTTAAAACCCTGGTCTTTTTGGACAGAAAATATTGTGGATAATGAAGAAAATGCTTGTAGTAAGAAATTTCTTCATTTTCCACAATGTTTTCCAAAGTGTTCATAATGAGGGTCATTTAAAAGCGTCACTATCTGGGAATTGGTTAAGACAATGCTAGTTTTTATTTCTGTATGTGGATTTATGTTTTTGTGCGTTATTCACGCACATATGTACACGAATGGGAGTGCTTGTTTAAAGGAGGGAGGCTTACTCGGAAAGTAATAAAGAACCGAATCCACAGTTATGACCCTTTCAGCACATTCCAACTTCTCAGTACTTTCAGTCCTTTGATTTAACTCTTCATGATTTTTGCTTTGAAAGTTAGAAGGTAGCCAACTGTCCTTTTTTGGCGTTTGATATGTAGAGAAAATTTAAGAAATAGTTTTTTTTTTTTACTTTTAATACACAAAATAGTTGGATTCGGGAAGATATGGCTGTAACAATTGATTTCGAATGGATGAACCACTTCTGTCATTTTTAGATCAGTATCTAGTAATGCAACAAAAATTGTTGGTTCTTTTTATTATTATTCTTCTTTCCGCTTACCAGTTGCTCATTCTTTAGTTCAGTGAAGATCCTGACTTTCAAAGTAAAGCGTAAAGACTCCTGGTAACCTTTGCGCACACTCGGCTGTACAATAGCACTTACATTGGTTGAATGCTTCATGAAGCTAGGCTGCGATCACCTGTCTTATTGCTCATTTAATATTGGGTTTTTATTTCTTTATTGTATTTTTTAACATTTCATTGATTATACTCTTTTGTAGTAAGCAAACGTAGTTTTATCATAATTTGGTTACATTTTTTCTTTCAATAAGCACATCAAAGAATCGGCATAAAACAGATTTACGTTAGAAGAGTGGTTAACTATACCATTCATTCGTTTATCTGACGACAAAACTGGCCCAAATTAAAAGGAGTTGCATACAATGATTTGAACTTTATGAAATTTCAGATTTTTTCAACTTTGTCGGTAGAAAATATTGTGGAAAAATGAAAACAAGGGCACCGCCCACGGGTGCCAACGCTCGGCTGCATGTGCTGGATATTGCAAAACTTCTAAGTCGGAAAAGGGCATAACTCTTACAAAAACGCTTTTAGAGTTACCCCCCTTAATAGTCTAGAAAGATCTTGTGATGGTCAATACACATGCCAAGTTTCATGAGGATACCTTCAATAACAACAGAGATATAACCAAGATTAAAGTTTGTCGCGCCAACGCCAACGCCGATGCGAACGACGCTCAGGTGATCACAAAACCTCGGGTTTTCTCCGAAAACAGCCGAGCTAAAAATGCCGGTTGCAAGCAATTCCTTCCTACAATGTTTTCCCACAGTTTTTCTCAAGGGGCACCAAAAAGCTCCATTGTATGGGAAGGAGTTAAGAGATAAAGAAGTTTTCACAGAATATATAATCACTGAGGAATGAAGCGTCAAAACGGATCGATATAAAATGTCATCAGGCTTTGTTTCACACCTCAATGAAAAAACAAAGATAATAATAATATTGAAAAATACTATTCAATTCAAAATGGTACGTTTCGTACGCATAATTTTGTAAAAATATAATTTTTCTTCAATCTGAATGAACTAATCTTGTTGAACACAACTTAAATTAAATAATCATTATTTTTTTTTTTCACAATTGTAAATTTCATTAAATGTCAAAATACTTACGTTAACATGACAAAGCTCAAACACAAAACCTGAACAATGAAAGGAAATTAAAAAACAGTACAAAACATATTCGTATTTACGAATACAATTTCAAAGGATTTAAGAGGGTTTAACATTTAAAATTATGTCTTTTAAAAAAGACTGTCATCTAATTAGTCTCTGTTTCTTTTTTATGAGAACAAGTTTGTCTGTTAACACATTGTCACAATTTGTCCATATTCTACGAAGATTGAAATATTCATTTGTTTGAATTGGAGTCAACGCCTTTTCTATCAGTATTTCAGTCATATCGTGGTGGCTGGAGCGCCTAGCCATTGATACCTGTTATTTCTCACACCAGTACTACGGCTACATCCTTTCTGAGCCTCCAGCTGCTCGCTCCACGTGGGTCTACGAAAATCCATCCATTGGTTGGTGACACATGTCGGAAAGAATATTTGCCGCTACAGGGGATCGAACCCTGGACCTCATTATTGAGAGTCTCTCGCCCTTCTAACTGAGACAAGGCTGCGACCAGTAGTTTGAAACAATGCATATTTAAAATGGAAGATTAGTGCACGATAGAGAAATTGTGATTTCCTTCAACTAGCATAACATCATTTGGTAAGGTAAATGTGGTATGAGGTAAGATTTTGTAGAATCGGCAACCATTTACTTCTATGATTAAAAGAGTTTTCTTCCTTAGAGGAGTGAATCTAAAAGCTTAATCACACTAATGCATGAATCCGCTATTAGTGTGATTAAGTTTGAAGGTTAATACCCGTATGAAACCAATCAAACAAACAATTTGTTCCCAAAGCAAATATTTCACTGTTTTTGAGCACAAACATATAAAATACAGTAGTTGCGTGCTCAAAGTTTGTTTACTAAAGTATGATAAAAATGAAACTAAAATCAAAGTTTAATACTTACATTAAAAAGACATCATCCTTACCAAAACAGGAAAGACTTAAAATGGCTCAATTTCAATAATACATACTTTTTAGATTCTGCATTATTTAATCATTGATCTTTAACAATGATTGTAATATGGAACCGTTTCCGATCTAGTGCGCAAATTAACAGCTTATTTCGGCCAATTGATTGATTGATTGAATGGGGTTTAACGCCGCTTTTAACAGTATTTCAGTCATATCGCGGCGGCTGGAGCACCTAACAATGGATTCCTGGTATTTCTCACACCAGTACTACCACTACATCCTTTCCTAGCCTCCAGCTGCTATCCCACTTAGGTTTACGATTATCCACCCATTGGTGAGAGACAATTGTCGGAAAGAATATTTGCCGCCGCCGGGGATCGAACCCATGACATCCCATGATTGAAGATTAGGAGTCTGGTGCGCTACCGACTGCGCTATGGCGGCGGCCTTATTTCGGCCAATTCAATTAAATAAACCAAGTTCGAAGAAGAATGATTAGAGCAGCGAGCTTTGAATTCTTATATAGGTAGACATGTTTTATTCCATGATGATGTGGATTTGAAACGATTATTTTTACGCAAAGGAAAGAAACAAATCGGAAACACATTGCTTGGTCATGCATTTGTCAAAACCATAGCAACAGTATCATTTTAAGGCAAATGGATAAGAATATCGACTTGAGAAAAATATTGGAAATATTATTAAAAAGGAAACCCGCGAATAAGAGAAATTTGTCATGGTAATAGGCACCGGAAATAGAAATATTGAAATAAACTAATGAGAACCAGCCTTACTAACAAATACTTTTGCAACAAATATGAGGGGCGGTCAAAAAATATCCGGTTTTTGACCCGTTTTCGAAAACCAACATTGTTTAAAAAATCGTTCTACTCTTTTCGAAATAGTCTCCACCTATGTCTACGCATGTTTGCCATCTTCGTGGGAGCTTTTGTATTCCCGCTGCGAACCTTGACGTAAACCTACTATTTAGGTACTGTGTAATAGAAGATATCAAAGTCTCCCCTGTCTTATATTTCTTTCCAGCAAGCAATTTTATCAGTTCTGGAAACATATAGAAGTCACAGGGGGGAAGTCTTGGCTATAAGGTGGCTGAGACAAAAATTGCCATTTGTAAGAGTTGATAACCTCCATTGTAGCTGCGGAGGTATGAGAGGGGGCGTTATCGTGAAGAAGGAGGACATTTTTCTTTGCTAACTTTGGACGCATTTACTTGAGCTTTTCTCTGAGATTTTCCAGAATTAGTTCAAAATAGTGCTTGGTTGTGACAGTTAGACCTTTTGGCATGAAATGAGTAAGTATCATTCCTCGTGAATTCAAAAAGCCAATCGGCATCACATTGCCAGATGAAGGTGACAGCTAAAACACTTTAGGATGTGGGGAACCAGCTCGTTTCCACTGCTTTGAGTAAGCTTTTGTCTCAGGTTCGGAATTAGGAACCCATATATCATCTCTAGTGATAATCCTATTAAAAATGTTTGTCCGTATTCAAAGACTAAATTTTTACTTATAATTTTGCAAGATAAAACAAGATCTCCTTCACGATTTAAACGACTTAAATGTTATTTTGCATTGGTTACTCTGGTAGCCTGCCTTTTGATCAGCGGACAGCTGTCTAGGCACCCACCTGGCACTTACCTTGCTCATGCCGAGGTGAGAAATCTTGTGTGCCGATGCCTTACCGATGCTAAACTTGTTGGCTTCCTCCTCCAAAAGTACTTGATTTTTGTTGACAAAAGCTTTAAAATTTACAACCATTTTTTGGGTCACCGCCTCAGCTGGCCGCCATGTCACAAATGCCTTTCACAAACACTTGTCCCGCCTTCACGAAACTGAGAAACCCACTTGTACAACGTTGAATGTGATACACATTTATCAAATAATCTTTTTTTAACCCTCTGAAAGATGTAGCAGGGCTTTCCTTCTTCTGCAACCAAAATCTTAATTACAGAGCGTTGTTACTCTTACAAAGAGTCTATGATAGAGTAAACACCTATTATATATCAGAATGCAGATACTGTGTAAACACAACTATCATTGAAAATAAGCTGACCACCTTATTGGCGGATGAATGTAGTTTTTACTAATACATAATGTGTATATATGGCTGCACATGGAAAGAGAGGAGCATGAACAGTCCGGATATTTGCTGACCGTCCCTCGTACATAGCTGAAAAAACCAATCGCGAGCAAGCCTTGAAAGACAACGATAAAGAATTCACAACGCGCTCATTACTCATCTCAGGAAGGTTTTCCCTGACGCAGTTGTAAGGAATTTACCAATTGCGGTTGTCAATCAAAGGAATGAAACGACCAATGGAAAATTTCATTTAATCAGGAACTGAACTCCAACATAGCGTTTAACATTTTTGTTGGTTTGAAGACTTAAACATTGTAACCACAGCTTGATTCAGCTGTAGCTACGACGCTTAGATCGCCAACAAACAATATTTTTTTTCATTTCTTTACAAGATACTGACCGTAAATATTCCAAAAGGTAATTCAAATCAAAGGCAGGGTCAGAAGGCGAGTTAAGCGTCAATTATATCTGTGTAGTCAGGAAGAAGCGGTCTCCAAAAGCATCATAAAGATACGGCACCTATAAGAACTTTTGGCCCATTGACCTAGTTTTTACTCCAAGTATTTGTCCAAGATTTCATAATGACAAACAATCTGACCAATTGAACTTGAAAAGGGGTTCAATATTTATTTTATTTTTCTAAAAATGCCATAGTACCTAATTTGTGACTAGGTAAAATGAAATTGCGAGGCCTACAAAGCTTTTCTTGGAATCGACATCGTCACCTAATTTCCGACCGATTGTAACCCAATTGCGATCTTGTCCAAGAATTTATCCAGATAAACAGTCTGACCAGTATTCACATCAATTGATCGGTAATTATGCCTCTAGAGGTTTTTCCAAGAATTGACCCTTTGACCTTGTTTTGACTCGAAGTGATCCAATTCCAAAGTCACACGGGATTTCATCAAAACAAATATTCTGACGGGCGACAGACATCACACAACCACAAAAGATCACCTTAAGCGCGTTGTGCTTGGGTGAGCTAAAAAATACAAACCTCTTTGATAGAACTTAAGTGCCCATCATTTCATTTAAAGCTTTCCCTTCGTTCTAAAATAGTTCATTCCACTCCAAAACTTTGTATCGTGCCATTTTCGTGCTGGTCCTAGCTGTGTATATGCTTTACTAAATGATTCCAATAATAGACATGAATACGGAAAACAATCAGTACCAGAGTCTAAAAGAAAATTTAGGTAAACATTTCCATGTAAGCTTAAATGGGTGCAATAATACTTTTTTTTTTATGTTCTTTGACTGTAATTTGAGTAAACCATTAATAAGGCTCAGTGTCATGTGTAAATTCGTGCGTGGGTGTGGGGCGGCATCGCTTATGTCGTCAAAACTGACATACGATCTGAACCATCTGTTTCTTATTGCAAGAAACTAAAACATCAAGTGTGCACTCTTGTAGGAAGTAGTTCCCGATGATCCTGCCTTTCAAACATTCTAAGTAAGTAAAATTCAGAACGTTTGCATTCGATTTAAGAAATATGAATAATAAGAAAGGTTAAATTATTTTAGTTTACATAAAAATATTGTTTTGTGGGCGGGTAAGTCGCCTAAATTCAGGAGAGGCGTCTCAAAATTTTAAACTTGAAAGTGAAAGTTGTCAAAATAAGAGATAATAAATTATCACTCATGACAAAAAGAGCTTAATGAATACACACAGACTTGAAAATTATTAGCAATTATCAATTATGTAAGAACTGCGTAAATATGGAAAATAAAAAACGTTGTCCAATGATGTTGAAATTAAATTTCTTATCCAAGTAAATTCGAAAATTTAGACCTCTCAAGAAGAAAGATTTTTTTTTGTAAATGAGTACTCTTTCAGTTACCTGCATCGACGAATTATTGGATCCTTGGTGACTATTAGATTGTATGTTTGTATGGTAGTTCATTTTTTAACCTCTGTGTATTCCTTGTGACATTTTAGTTTGTTAGGCGACTTAAACGTAATAACTAAAGATTGAATAAACCGTAGTTACGTCGTTTGCCAACTAACCATTAAACTTTCTTGTTTTATTTTCTTAGTCATAAATTTCACAAACCAACGCCTTTTTTTCATCGAAGCCGAACTTCTAGTGAGAGTCAGTGGGTTTGGCCAGCAGAGTCAGTTTGGCGGGTACAGCGGAGCCAGTGGGCGGGTCCTGTGGAGTCAGTGGGCGGGTCCAGAGAAGTCGGTAGGCGGGTCTAGCGGAGTCAGGAGGCGGGTTCTGCGGAGTCAGTGGGCGGGTCTAGTGAAGTCGGTAGGCGGGTCCAGCGGAGTCAGTGGGCGGGTCCAGTGGAGTCGGTAGGCGGGTCCAGCGGAGTAAGTGGGCGGGTCCAGTGGAGTCGGTAGGCGGGTCCAGCAGAGTCGGTAAGCGGGTCCAGCGGTGTCGGTAGGTGGGTCCAGCGGAGTCGGTAGGCGGGTCCAGCGGAGTCAGTAGGCGGGTCCAGTTGAGTCGGTAGGCGGGTCCAGTGGAGTCGGTAGGCGGGTCCAGTTGAGTCAATGGGCGGGTCCAGTGGAGTCAATGGGCGGATCCAGTGGAGTCAATGGGCAGGCCAGTGGAGTAAGTGGGCGGGTCCAGCGGAGTCAGTGGGCGGGTCCAGTGGAGTCGGTAGGCAGGTCCAGCGGAGTCGGTAGGCGGGTCCAGTGGTGTCAGTAGGCGGGTCCAGCGGAGTCAGTTGGCGGGTCCAGTGGAGTCGGTAGGAAGGTCCAGCGGAGTCTGTGGGTTGGTCCAGTGGAGTCAGTGGGCGGGTCCAGTGGAGTCGGTAGGCGGGTCCAGTGGAGTCGGTAGGCAGGTCCAGCATCGTCTGTGGGCCGGTCCAGCGGAGTCAGTGGGCGGGTCGAGTGGAGTCGGTAGGCAGGTCCAGCGGAGTCAGTGGGCGGGTCCAGTGGAGTCGATAGGCGGGTCCAGCGGAGTCAGTGTGCGGGTCAAGTGGAGTCAGTGGGCGGGTCCAGTGGAGTCAGTAGGCGGGTCCAGTGGAGTCGGTAGGCGGGTCCAGTTGAGTCAATGGGCGGGTCCAGTGGAGTCAATGGGCGGGCCAGTAGAGTTAGTGGGCGGGTCCAGCGGAGTCAGTGGGCGGGTCCAGTGGAGTCAATTGGAGGGTCCATTAGAGTCGGTTATTTCTTTTTACACAATATTAGTCTTCATGAATTGTAACTACAAATATGGCAACTCCAAACAAGTCCCTGGATATTATAATTAAAAGGACACAGATACCTAGAAATATAGATATTTAATAACGTGGGGCGAAAAATGTGTTGTAATTAGAGCTTAAATTATCATTTTTTTTCTGTTATGGATGATGTTAATATCCATTTTTCCCAAAGAAAAGCTAGGGACAGTTTCCTTTTCTCACACACTTAACAATACTGTGATCTTAAAACACTCATTGAATCAAAGGAACTAAGGCCAATAGTGTGTGACATGTAGTTATATCATATTGACGTCATTCAAAGAGTGGTTCTAGAAATATGGAAGACAAGGATATTTGAAATGGCTGTTCGTTACACGATGTATAGGGTAGCCATATGAGTATCCACCTCCTCTAAAATTTCAGAGTAATAGGCAATTCGAAAGTACACAATTAAAAATAACTTTGCATTATTCTTTACCGTGAAACAGCATTTACCCAATATCAGGGGTAAGGTCTTACTTCAACCCTTATCATGCTTTATAAGGTCTTTTTTGCATTAAAATCAAAGGACTGCAAGCTCTAGAAGCACTTGATGTCCAATTAGTAATATTTCTTTTGAAAACTAATTCCATAAACAATTATCGTTTGAAAAGGACAGACAGACGGTGTAGACTAAGATCAGACTGCACCCATGTGCAGGCTGATCCTTGTCTGTAATCCTGCCAAATCCGGAGTATTCCGGTTTCAGCATGACAAGAGTTAAAAGATCATCATGTTAAACACCATCACATTTCAATCACTTATCATTCAAAGTTAGTGAAACTTAGACCTTAGATTATTATCGCGACCTTGTTACATGAAATCAATGATGATAGGAAGAGGCCCAAACGAAAGTTTTAACTTGAGAAATTTTAGCCAAGTTCGCTTAAATTCACAAGTACAAAATCTAATGTTTGTTTACCGGAAGTCCTAAATTTCTATCCTTGAAAGGAAATTGCCTTATTACTTTTGTTGAATTTGGTACTAAAAGATATATCTTACCTCGTAAAATCTATATGTTATGTATGGAGACAACATTACGCAACAATATATCAATCGTACAAATGTGCTTGAAATGAGAATGTGTCCTTCATAGCTTCAGAAAGACGACGAGTCTAAAGGCTTTTTTAAAGTACGACTGCCTCGATGGGCGAGTGGTATAGGTACTTGACTCGTGATCTGAAGGATCGCGGGTTCGAGCCCCACCGTCACCGAGGTGTGGGCAACACACTTAATAGCCAACCTCAGTCTACCTAGCTGTAGAAGTGGGTAGCACTGGGGTTAAGCCACTGCCACTCTTTCAGCGACGTGAAAACATCTGGTGTGTGTGTTCGAGAGCGACCCTATAAACTTTAAGCTTTCGTCGCAATCGAACAAAAAAAAAAAAATTAGAATAAACTAAAGTACATGTATATAAAACATTGTTCGTATAAAGACGTTAAGTATGTTCAATAGAAATACCTATGTTAAAGAATATAAAACTTTATCAACCATTGCCACACAATCCCTCCTTTTACACCCCTCAAGAAAAAAACTTTGGAAATCATTGTGTAAAATGAAAACATCGCTTGCATCAAGCAAATTCTTCATTATCCACAATTTTTTCTATCCTAAACGATAAATAAATGAATAAATGAATAATAAAACTCCATCAACGGGAAAATGCCGTATGTAGCTTCTTTCCATTTGGACCAGTCTAAAATTTTGTTATGTGGGAACGGGTTAACTAGTATTAATAATAAGATTAACACTAAAGATTTAAGTTTTATGAATGATTAAACAAAAAGTCATAGGCACAAGCTGGCATAATGATAGATGAAAATTGTGTGATTAGTGAAAAATTTAAAATAATTAAGACCTTAGTCACCAAAAAAGCCATAAAACAATACTTACAAGAATGCAAAGGTTATCCATGGGAAAATTAAAAAAACAACTGTTATCATCTATATCATTTAATTACAAACGAGACAACTTTAACAAAGTACGTGGTTTATAAAAAAAAAAAAAAAAAAAACTCTATAAAGTGAGGTCATTTTTATTCTTCAGTGTTTTATAATTTTCCTCCCGCTCGTTAGAACGATAACATCCAAATAATAACAAATAAAACTGAGAATTGATAATAAGGAAGTATCCCACGTAAATAATAATGAACTTTGAAATCGGACCCCCGGATGAGGGTAAAATTTCGGTTCGCAAAAATACCTTTTTTCTGGCATTGCTATGTTTCACCCATTTAAAGAGATCAATGACCTAAATTTGAAACCATTACCAGACGGGAAAATTCTAGGCCGATTCAAATTGAAAGGAGCTGCATACAACAATTTAAAGTTTATGGAATTTTAAATTTTTCAACTTTCTGGGTGGAAAACATCTTAATTTTCCACAATGTTTTCCAAATTGTTTTTCTTGGGTGGCGTCAAAAGGTGTCATTGTGTGGAAATGTGTTTATGCAAAACATACTACTTAAAATTTCAATAAGTGTCACTTTTAAGATATTGATTATTTCGTAATTGGGTTCGAAAAGTTTGTTTACTATACTTTACTGTGAAAAAGGTTCATTTGGCAACAGCTATATGACCAGTCAGTCGGCATTAGAGTATTTAAGCCTTAAACACTACTCTTATGCAAGGCATTTTTTAAAATGAGCTTCGTCCCTAGTCAAAACTGGAATTCTAAGTAACCATACGATTGCTGGTCCATCCAATACCAATCAGGTAAGGCGCGGTCGGTACCGCATCCGATTCCCAATCCTCAGCCATTTGATGTCATTGGTTCGATCCCCGGCGGCGGCACATATTCTTTCCGACATTTGTCTCTCACCAATGGGTGGATACTCGTAAACCTGATAGGGATAGCAGATGAAGGCTAGGAACGGATGTAGTGGTAGCAATGGTGTGAGAAATGCAAGGAATCCCTTGTTAGGTGCTCCAGCCGTTGCGATATCATCTTTTTATTATATTCTAGGACTTCTACTTAATCGTATCAATATTGCATTCAAATATTTACCCAATACAATAAGAACAAGCTTGTTGTGTAGGCTAAGATTAGACTGCACATCTGTGCAGGCTGATCTTAGTCCATACACCTGCCAAAGCCATTGTCAAAGCAGGGATCAGCATGGCAAGGGTTGACGAATACTTTCCCTTTTCGAATTCTTCACTCCTCCCCTTTTCTGTTCCAATAAAAGACTATTCCCTTGCCTTCTGTCTCTACCCTTTTCTGTCTCTACCCTTTTCTTTGATTAAGTCTCTCCTTCCCACTGGCCTTCTCAGTCTTTCACAAAAGTCTCTCAAAACTAAGCGCCTTTCCCGCTACGAATTATTTATTTATATCAGTCATGAAAATCAATATCATTGTGACATTTTATATTTTCTTTTGAAATTTCAAACCTTAACGTAATTATTTCAGATTATTTTCTCAATTCAATAGCCAGTTTTAAGGATTAGATTATAAGCCACTTATTTTAAATCGATTTGGAAACAAGTTTTTCCTGCTTAGATTAATTCCTCTAGATTCAGCTTCCTGGGGAAAATACCAGTTCTCTCGCCGAATGTTTTCGCCAATGAAAGAAACCAAGATCGAAAGCCGCACCGGGAATTTAACTCGGAGCCTCTTGATCGGGAAGTCTACGCTCATCCTCTCGACCGCGGTTACAAGGTTTATTTATATATGCAAAATATAATTTGATAAACCATTTTACAATTTACTACAGAAAAAGTGTGAGATATTTGATGAAAAACAGATGTCAAGGCATCCATGATCGTCGAAGAACGTATCGAATCACACAAAACATTGACAGTTAAGGTTTATTATGAAAAATACATCATGTAAACACTGTCCGAAACACTGTCCGAAACACAGAAACACATCAAATGGATATTATCTGTATGTATATAGCATTGATATAACACATGTGGTTTCTAATGTTACGATCTAATTCATTTGGATATTCAATGTTGTCGAGGTATTTCAAATACAATAAATGTAGACATGTGTAAGTTCGTTAAGCAACTACGAAGAAAAGCGATAACATGTTAAGAACATCAAAGTTTTTGTGAGTTCATGTGAGGCCTATTTTCAAGTGTTCGAAGTTGATCCAATAAGGCTTTGATTTCTTTTGTCTTTAGAGCCCAATTCACATGCCATTATAAAACCTATTTTGAATTTGATCGGTTTAAGTGATGTTCCATGCGTTTGAAATACCTTTCCGTCTCTGATATAGTGCCGGGCAATGAAAACTGATTTACCAAAACATTTCCTGTTATAAAACTAAACGAGTCCGTTTAGGCCTGGAACTGTCAGCTTCCATATCGGTTCGCCCCGCACAATCGCAACCTTTCGTATCCTTTTTGCGGGCAATGGTTAGTTGTCCAATGACAAGTTCTCGGTCAGTCCGGGGATACGTAATTTTTGTTCTAAATCGGTAGTTTCTCATAGGAAGGAATGCTGAAATATATTTATCTATCCGGTGAATCTTTCTTGGACCCTATAAAACGCACATTAACCCTCTTCATTGATGGGATGACGGACCAAAAAACTTAACAAAATATACCTACGCATCTATTTTAAGCAATTTGTGATAAGTATAAGCTTAAACAACGATTCACATCGTTATGTCGGAGAGTTCCTAGAAATATCGAACTATCCCGCGACCTTTCTTTTTTGATGATATTGCAGCCATTTTACATACACAGTTAATATGCTTTGTCTAAATGTCTAGTAGAAAATGTCTAAATATAAATGTCTCTTCTGAAGAAGCTTTATATCACATTTATTTTTTCATATCTTTCCATGCACTTCCTCATTTCTAAATCGTGTTCACATCGTTTGTATTTAATGATGTATTCTGGATACATGCGGTAGTCTCGGTAAACAATAAACTCTCGAAATCGAAAAACTTGGGACGTTGAAACAACGGCATCAAATGTGTGCTTGTGATCGGGGTTGTCACATCCATGTTTGTAACATTTACTGCATGGTGGTGATTCCAGTATGTTTGCATTTGCTGTGGTTTTCTGAATAAATATTTCACCAAGACATACCCGGCACAACAGTAAGGTGTTATTTCCAGTTGTTGATTTCTCTAAAATTAAAGAATAATGATGTTTTTAGTACAAGTAAGGGTACTATTTGAGAAGTAACGGTATATGTACTTTTGAGATGTTCACTTAATTTTATCATGTAAATACAATAGTTCGAATAAATGATTAGTTTGAAATATCGGACTTCAGATATTAAGTTTACATATGAAAAGATTATAAACGAGAAATAATTCTGCATATGGACTGTTTCTAAAGTCTATCTAACAATGCATTGATCATATGTCGTAAACCTTATTTATGTAATTTCATACGTTTTGTCGCATTTGAAAGCCAAATTTACTTGTATTCTTTTTAATTATTCATGAAACAAAGAATGGATTAAGATTGGTTCATCGATTCGCCGAGTAGAATGCAGGATGTTTCTTTCTTTTTATTGCCGTTTATACACACTCCAATTTTCAAAATAAGTCTTGCAATAATAACACAAGACTGTTCTTTCAATTTTAATTTATAAAACCGCCCCACCTATTTTGATCTTATTCATACACCCTTCATGGTACGTTGATAGGCCAACGTTGGTTTTAAGGTCATGCATCAAGGACAAGGTCTCTAATCAAGATCAACTTAAGGCAGAAACTTATAATTTTGCTCTTATCAAACACCGTGAATGATACGTGGCTCATATTTGAGACACAGGTTTCTTGTATTGAAAGGCATCAGTTGGTTGTAAGGCTTAGGTCATCCATCAAGTCCAAAATCACTTATCGAAGACAGAAAATGACTGTTACATGTGCATTCCAGACACACCCTGTTTTCATTGACTACTCTGTGAGCACAATACTTTGCACTGAATTAAAAACCTAGTCATGCTTTACATTTGTCATGTATATCATTTTAATGAATTTAAAACAAAACTCTTTTCGCACCTGTGTATTGATCAGACTTGGTCGGGTCTTCAGCCGCATAAATGCCTTTTCCAAAACTTCCCTTGCTTGCGTAGAACGTACTGAGACCTCTTCTGCAAATTCCTTCAATGTTGTTCTCTCGTGTACCGTGAAACAAATAATGTTCATTAAGCCCATGGTCAATATTACATTCGAGGTCAGATTCTCTCAAGTTAGAATCTTTATTTATTGTATCAGTTGTAAGAACAGGACCGCTTCCGTCGATATTTTCAAGACCTTTAAAAAAGTCGATATACTTCTTCTTGCGTTTCATCATTCTTCTTTTTTCTTCGTATTTTTGGAATAACGCGGCGTTTTGTACTCGTTTCACTGTGTGAATGTTAATATACACATAAGGATAGAGACGTCTAGTGTTCCTTCCGATGCCGACTTCATGGACTTTCCATAGCTTGTAGACAAGAATCTTTATAAAATCAGCTTTATCCGTTATATCAATGAAGTTAACGTCTACATAGTTTGACTGTATCCAATATTGTGGCACTGAAAAACATAGGATAACAGACGATAAAACATTTTCAAATACAAGATTGTTTTTCTACTTCGTCGAATTGTCTCCCTACCGGTATATCGATCGATCAATTAAGCGGTATAAAAGTATTTTACATTACAATAATTTAATTGTTAGTTTCGTCTATCAAAAACGAGCGTTCTGATTGGTAGAAAAATTTAATTCATACCTCCATGAACACAATTTTGAGCACGCAACCATTTTGTATGCTTCCGCATAAAATAGTTCCATACAAAAAGGTATCAAAATTTGTACAGCTTTTGGTTTTTTCGCTCGATGCTATTAAATTATAAGAAAGGAAGAGAATGTTTTTTGTTTTCATGGAGGAATGAACCGAAAAACCTAATCACACAATGTATGAATCCGTTTCGCGTATTCATACAGTGTGATTAGTTTTTTCGGTTCATACCTCCATGAAAACAAAAAATATTCCCTTCATCTCTTAATTGAAGATGCTAATATAATTTCATTATTTTCAAAATAATAAAACCAAAATATTGAAAACCTCGCGTTAATTATTTCAAATTAACTGTCTTAAAAAGACATGAGGATATAAAGACTTCACTTGTCACTGACGTTTTATAATACGAGAAAGTTGTTGTCATCATGCTCCTATGGTAGCCTTTCCATGTTTATATATTCGAATTCTCCGTTATTCAAATGTTTCTGTTGAAAAAGAAAATCACCAGATAATAATTCAAAGTCATTTTTAAATGGCATAAAAGTATGTGAGAAAACATACATATAAACCTGTCACCTCGCCAAAATGGAGTTTTAGGACATGTTGGCTGCGTCAATTTTGTTGAAGTCGATGCTCCGTTATTGAGCGGTTGAACCTGCACTACTTTCGTAGCCTTAGTCGGATTATTTTGGGCATATGTTGTAGGATATGTGTTTGATATTGTAGCCAGGTTACTTTGTGTTACTGTGGGTGTACTTCTGGATCTATCGGATCGACACACGAATACAAGAATCACAAATAATATCAACACTGGTATGTGGAGGCCGAAAATAAATCCAAAATACAAAGCAACACTGTTGTTTTTGGCTTGTACAGCATCTGAAACGATAGATTGGAAAAAAGAAGTGCTAAAGAAGATCTTTGAAAATTTAAATAGTGGTTTCCGAACAGTCTAGATAGCTCCTCTAAAAATACTTTTCTTCTTACGAAATAACTTAATTAAAACCATACAATAAAAATCCTATAATTCGTGATTTAGCTAGAAATTGAGAATGGATAACCAATCGTACACATTTCACACTTTATAAATAAAAAGTCATACTTCAGAATTCAAGATTTCCGTCTTCACGATTCATGATTCAAAGTTCATAATTCAGTTCAGACCTTCAACTCGACAGTTCATGATAACAACTTCAAAACTCAAAGCTCACAATTTATACTTCAGATTATCCATTTCAATTCCTGATTTCAAAGCTCGCCGTTCAGACCTAAGATAATTTATTACTCAAATTCAATCATTCAAAGTTCGCACATCATATTTTAGATTGAACATGGAAAATTCCATACACCCGAATTTAAATTTTACCGTTCAGAATTCATAGTTCTTACTTCCGAATTCAAACTTCATAAAACCATAAGTCCATACTTTAAAATACAGTTTACATACTACATATGTACATACTTCAAAACTCTTTATATAAACTTCGGATTCGCACTTGAAGTCAGAACTTTGAATAGTTTAAGTCTGAAATATGATGTTAGAACTTAAAAGTATATTTGAAAATAAAATGCGAAGTCTGAAGTTCGAACTTTAAATTCGCAGGTAGTAACTTAGAAGTCTGAAGTTTGAACTTTGAAAATTGAAGGAAGAACTTTAAAGTATGAAGAATGAATTTGAATTCGAAGGTACGAACTCTGATATTACGACTGAAGTGTGAAGTATTATCGTTGAATTATCGAGATTAACTTATGAATTGCGGGTCTACAAGTCCTAAGTATGCACTTTACGAAACCAAGTTTGAAATGTGAAAATGCTTTATGCAGTTTTTGAAATTTGAAGGCCGGAGTAGTGACTATAAAATAGTTTGAGGCCTCTACTGGGCTATAGGTCTCGAATTCGAATGTTTAACAAAGACAGAAAATGTGACTTGATGAGCTTGATAACTTCTAGTCCATCTGAGGGTAAGATCGGTTTGTCTCAAAGAAAATGAAGTTACAGATTCTTTCACTTTAAAACCAACATTTTTGTAACTTTTTTATCCATTTTGGGGAATCCGTTGAATAAATAATTGCCGCAGTAATGTGCTTTTAAATGACGTCATAATGCCACGTGATTCTGTAACTGCGTTGGGATATTGGTGGTGGCTGTTCTCTGTAGGAAACTAGGACAGCTTTTAGAGAGAAACTTTATCATTCCAGTTGCCCCTAAATAACCATTTAGAATTTCTTCGTGCACGACCCGTTTACATTTTTAAGATACCATTTTATTTTAATCAAATGAAAAACATAAACACATATCTTTATTTAAGGGTATTGTTATCAAACTAAGGCAGGCTAACGTTATACTTATCTAAAATGAAATGCATGTAACAGTCGACATTACCCTTTCTCTTAAAACAATCCATGTTAAAGATATGTCCAAAGAGGTCTTCGAAAGAGATCCCGCTTTCTACTTCCACGAAAAATATATTTTTGGAAAACATTGTTGGAAATGAAGAAATTTATTACGACAAACATTTTTCCTTCGACGTCTGCAACAACTTTCAACTTTGACTATTTGTGATGACGTCATTGTATATCCAGCGTTATATGTTTCAGGGGCAATATGAGTTCAAACTGAACGTGTAAATGAATGACTGCACTGGTCGACCGATTGTTTGATTGACAGTCGCGATTGGTCAATTAGATCTTACTCTATCTCAAAAGCAGACAAAATGGGATATTTTGGGGACGAAATCACTTTTAGCATATCTCTTACAATACACGACAACGACCTGGTGTAATAATTATTTTTTCATTGTTATTATTATTATTTGTATTTTTTGTCCCGTTGACACGTCGTCTAGTAGTGCGTAATAGAAAAAATCCATCGAAACAATAAGATTGTCATATTGATAATTTCATTTCCCTTTCGGAAAGCATTAAGGAAAAAAAGATTGACAGACAGTTGGATAAACAGATAATAAGACCGTCGAACGATATTATCAACTAGTTGTACAATTCGCGTTCTTCCACCAAACGACTCACATTTTATATTCAATTTCAAAGATGCTGCAGATGACAATGTCTAGTTATTGAAACGCTTGAAAATCTTTCCCTTTTTTGGAAAGAAAACGTGAATGAAAAAGACCTTATTTGTAATCATTAATTTCTTCCTTTTTCATGATCTTTTCAAAAGTTTGATAATGTGTAATTGTTGGGATGGGTTAAGACAAAATGATAAGCAATACCTGCATAGCGCCCGACAGCCAGAATATACACCAGAACCACGAAATCTTTAGAAGAAATCATTGCGAACGTCAGATGAAGCGACGTCAATTGACAGTTATGTAGAGGGGCTTGTTAACTTTGTCAACCAGGAACAGAATAATTAAATATATACCACTACAACCTCGTAACTACACCTTGGTTTAGCCGTAGATACGAGTTTTATTAAGTGATCTAATGTTACCGTAGAAGATTTCCAGTTATTGATTTGCATTCGTTTTTATTTCTAATACCGATCACGTTACCCACTTGAAATAAATTATGTTTATCTTAACCCCTTTTAGTGTTTTTACTAATTTTCATTGCCCTTCTTCCTTGTCTAAATTCGATGTAGCTGAAATTTATAACTTGTGTAATTTCAAAACCATTTGTCTTGGGAGGGGGGGGGGTAGAAAACAATGTTGATAATTAGGACATCTCTTGTAACAAGCAGTTTATTCATCTTCCATTTTCTATCCAAAATCTTAATATTACAAGTCGTGAAAAATGGGATTGAGTAGAAGTGGGCCAATATTGTAAGATTTCATACATTGTGAGAAATAAGGAAACTGTTTAAAGTTTGACAGGTTTTTTTCCCGCAACATATTTACACGGCACTTAAAAAAAGAGCGAGTAACACTAACTTTAGATATAAATATTGTACGCAAGTTCATTCAATGTTCACCAGTCTAAAATCTTTAGTTTGAGTAAATGACTAACCATGGTACATTTTTATGATACATTTTTGTTGGTTTTGCGACTTAATAGCCGTAGCTACAGCTTATTCAAGCTGTAGTAACGGCTTTTAGGATGCCAACAATCCATTTACCCTTTACTACATGTTACTGGTCGTAAATAATAATATTGAAGTAGTATTGAACTTCCTGTTGGACTCGGTGGGTTTGGCCAGCGTGCTCAGTACTAGGGGTCAACGATCTCACAATTTGTTAATCTTCCCCTCACTGATATAAGATCTTAACGATTTGTCATAATAAAATTAGAGTGATTTAGATAAATTTAGTGCTTCCCATTGCTAGAAATTCTCATTTTCCGGCCCAGGCCATCGGTGAAATAATCAAAACTTTCTTGCTTGAAATAATTAGATAAAATTTGGGAAGCTTTTTGATTTCGGCAAAAGTATAAACCGAAGGAAATGGTCTTTTCAGTACCCTCTACCAAGTCTTTGCAAGACCAGCCGATAAAAACTACAAGAAAACACCAGGACCAAACTCTGGGTAGAAACTAAAGACTGACGGCGATAAAAAGACCGACTTGCATCTATGAACATATAACGCTGGTCAAAATATTATTTATATTCAAAATTCGAAGAATCTGGATGTTACTCGAGGGTTCCATATGTGCCCACGCATGAATATTCTTGTTACTCCGCATGTAGAATACCTTCGAAGTATGAACTCCAAAAATGTATTTATATGTTTCGTGGAAAAATATTTAGGACTCATCAAGGCACATTGAGGGATTCCCAAGATAAGTTCATGACCGTCTAGTTAATTTTCATTCTTATGTTAGTAGCTTTACTCACCTCACTGTTCTTACATTCATAGCAAAATAGTTGAAGGACTCCTTAGTGATACCTTAGTTAATATCTATGCTTGTCCTGATGTGATCAATAATTCTTCTCAAAACACTGATTCAGAAAATATGGCTGGAATTGACAACAAAATTATCAAAACACAAAGTTCAACAACAACAACAACAACAACAAATGTACCTTTCAGTCATTATCAGCCAATGAAATTGTTAGGAAAGTAGGCCATATATATTCTCTCAATGCCTACAAAGATTTTAAACTTTTGAAAACCGCTAACACCGCCATATAATTACGAAAATCACAAGGCATTGACGAAATTGGTGCAGAGTTTTATATACATACATACTTCAAATATTATTGTACCAGTGTTATGCAAAATTTTTAATAATATTCTGGATTCTGGATGTTTTCCTGCCAGTTGGTCCGAAAGTGTTATAGTATCTGTACACAAATCGGGTTCTTAGTACGACCCCTCAAATTATAGAGGTATATCCGTTCGAAGTACATTCTAATACCATTTTTAATAGAATGACGAAATGGGTTGAACAATTTCATTTGTTAGATGAATTCCAAAACGGATTCCGCCATGATAGATCTCCTATAGACAATATGTTTATTTACAGTCCGTCGTACAGAAATATATAACTAGGACAGGCGGAAGATTTTATGTACCACACCAAAAGCTTTTTCAATGCCTCCATAATAGAGGGTTTCTATGTACATTTGAAATGTTCTATACGCGTAAGTGCAAATAAACTTGCAGACTCCATAATGTATAACGTTGGAACTAAGTAAGGGGATGTAACAAGTACAGTCTTTTTAATCGTTATATGGATGAGTTATCTCGCTTTTTCAGAGAAGAATTTTTATATCCAAAGAGATACAAGATACATGTATTTTCAGTATTTATTTTGCAGACGACATGGCGAATTGGTGGGATAAAGTTGTAAAATTACAACGACAACTGAACAGCTTTTTTTAAATTTTTGTCTAGAATATGGTATGAAGGTTAATGAAAATAAAACTGAAATAATTGTCTTCCGAGATGGCGGGCCACTCCGGGCAAATGAAAAATGTTTTTTTGGTGAAAAGCCTGTAAACGTAACACCAGTCTATAAATACATGGACCCTTTATTTATGCCTAAATTATCTTGGTCTAAAGCAAAAGAAAAACTAGCTGCGCAAGCAAAAAAGTCAATTTACGCTTTGAAATCATTTCGGACAAATTTCGGAAATTTTTAGGTTCAAGATCACTTCCGTCTTTTTGATTCCATGATATAACTAATACTCTTATATGGCAGCAAAACCTGGGCAAAAGAATACTCTGATACCATAGAACAAGTCCATTTTCAATTCTGCAAAGAATTTCTTAGACTAGGCAAACAAGTAAATATTTATATGGCTTTAGGAGAATGTGGTAGGTTACCATTATTCTGTGATTATTTCGTAAGATGTATAAAATATTGGTGTAAACTGCTAGTCATTCCATCCTTTAGATATCCTAGACAATGCTGTCTAATGTTGAAAGATCACGATAAGGCGGGAAGAGCAAACTTGGCATCAGGCGTTAAAAGTTTGATATATAGATGTGGGTTTGGTATAGTGTGGTTAAGCCAAGACATTGGGAATGTGAATGTTTTTATCCAACGATTGAAATTAAGACTTACTGATTGTTATCGACAGGAATGGTCAAATAGTGTACACGGGTCATCTCGATGTGATACGTCTAAATATTTTAAATCATTATTAGATCCAGAAACATATTTATCTATCGACTTGCCATATAGTCATCTTAAGGCATTTGCAAGATCCAGGTGTTCTAGCCATAAACTTAGCATTGAAACTGGCAGACACAACAACATCCAAAGAAATGAAAGAATATGTAAATTTTGTAAAGATCATTTCAGTATTTCATTTATTGAAGATGGGTATCATGCCCTTTTCAATTGTGCTAAATATCTAAATGAGAGAAGATCTCATTTGTATAGTTGGTACAATGGAAATATCACACTTGACGACTTCTATAACATAATGAATACAAAGTGCAAATGGAAACTACAGAAAATCTGCCACTTTGTTTATTTAATAATGAATAAAACGTCGAATAAGTAAAGAATCACTTTTAATGTCAGGAACATGACAGGATTCCCGAGATACTTAAAAAGGAAAAAAATCAATCCCAGAAGAGAATCAAATCTACAATTTCCGTGCAACTTTTAAATTTTAAATCTTGAATTTGTACGTATATGTTATAGTTTGGGCCGGAGGCCTTTATTTACTTGAAATTAAAAATCATTCATATAATACACGATATGGATGAAATTGATTTTTTAAATAAAATCTCAAGTAAAGGTAAGCATGAATTTGCTCATACAAACTATTTGTAATGAACAAAATATCAATATATTGTAATATAATAAACAACCACCAATGAAATATATACAAGCAGATACAATTATCTGAAGTTAAGATTGAATTCAAACTGGACACAACCAAATTTAAGGTAAAACCTTTTTTCAGGTAAAATCCAACAAACGAAAACAAGTCTGATTTGTTGCTTTCCTTTTCGTTGTAGGCTACATTTTCCAATAAGAGTGTTTTTTTGTTTTGTTTTTGTTTTTTTCAATTAAGTTATAACTCGGGGTACATTATTTTTAACAAGTGTCTGTCGACACAAGGCATTTAGCTTCGTATACATAAGTTGTATGAATATACAATGATTCTTAAATCATTAGAACCATTTATTTAAGTTGGCAAAAAAAATCTAAATTTTATTTGCATCATTTGTATAACTTTGTGCTTGTCTGAAACAAAGCCAACATTTTCAGCTTAAAGTTATTACAATACATAGGTTTACCTGTTCCTGCAGCCATTCACGTCCATTTGTTTCATTTTGGCAATCACGGCTTTCCCAATTATAAAAAAATCTAAATTTTATTTGCATCATTTGTATAATTTTGTGCTTGTCTGAAATGTAGAATGTACCAAAGCCAACATTTTCAGCTTTAAGTTATTACAATGCATAGGTTTACCTGTTCTTGCAGCCATTCACGTCCATTTGTTTCATTTTGGCGATCACGGCTTTCCCAATTATGTAGTATGAATATCTTTTTCATTTTTATTTTCTTTTTTTTTTTTTTTTTTTTTGCTAACACACTGGGAAGAGGGAAATAGGAATGTGCGCACATGTTGCCAGTATCCTTTATTATCTTGGACATACGGTATATTAACCATCAGTAGAGGCATTGTCATATGCAACAAAAGGTTCAAATCGTCTGCGGTATCATAGAGAAAACACAAATAGAATATGTTATGAGATTTTATAAACTGTCAGAAATATGGCAATAACTGATAAATGTCAGTGCTTTGAGAATTGGTAAACTACTTGGCAAGCCTACCTAGTATCGGTATTAATAAAGGACTGCTATATTATATCATACTTTGATTGACACTTTACGCTTTCCCGTTTTATAACATTTTAGACTGGTCCAGTTTGAAATAGGTTGCAATGAAAGAATGAATTTTGGATGCTATTTGAAATGAAACCATCTCATGTGGTAGAAAATATTATGGGAAAGAAGAAAATGCTTGTAACGAGCAATTTCTCCTTTTTCAACTTTGTTTTCTCGTGTATAAAATCACAGTGACGTCAAGTCATGGGTTTTCTTGCTTTAGAGTGTGTGGTGTACAACAGGGTGCTATTATTCTTGCAAAGCATCTGATTGATATAGAAAGCAAACAAAAATGACTTCATTCTTTTTTTCAATTTCTTAAAATCATAAAAATGAGTAACTAGAAAGTAGTTAAGGAATAACACGACAAGCCTACCAAATATCTAACCTTGAGCTGTGACCTTGATCTTGAAGCTATACAAAAATGTGTTTCAAATGGCATTTCTACTCATGATGGATAACATTTGTGGCAAGTTATTTTAGATCCATCCATGTATGTAGAGGGGGTGCTCAAGACGGGCTCATTTTGAACGTTTGACCTCGAGCCAAGTCCTTATCTTGCACTGTAAAAAAAGTGTGTTAAGTTACACCAAAAAAGGTTGACAGCAACACCATTATTCGTGTAACATTTCTCTACACCAAAGTAAGTGTGAATTCGCACTTTCTGAGAATAGTTACCTCAACTTTGGTGTTAAATAACACGAACAAAAGTGTATAATAAGCAATGAACATTTGGTGTTACTTTACTCTTTTAATGGTGAAACTTCAAACTATTTTGGGTGTAAACTTTCCCTTTACACTAATTTACACTAGTTTACACTATTAGTGTAACTATACGCTAAATTCGGAGAAAATTTACTCTTTCAGTGGTGAAACTTCACACCATTTTGGGTGTAAACTTTCCATAAACACTAGTTTACCATAATTTTCACTATTCAGAGGAACTTTACTCTTTCAGGGGTGTAACCTCAATCCATTTTGGGTGTAAACTTTCCCTTTACGCTAGTTTACAATAGTTTACACTATCAATGTAACATTACGCTAAATTCAGAGATACCTTACTCTTACAATAGTGAAACTTCACACCATTTTGGGTGTAAACTCTCCCTACACACTAGCTTACAATAGTTTACACTATACAGAGGAACTCTACTCTTCCTTAGGTGAAACCTTAATCCATTTTTGGTGTAAACAATCTTTTCGCAATAGTTTACACCGCAAGTGTTACCTAACGCTAAATTCAGAGAAACTTTACTCTTTCAATGTTGAAACTTCAAACCATTTTGAGTGTTTACTTTCCTTTTACACTAGTTAACAACTGTTTACTCCATAAGTGTTACTACAGGCATAATTCATAGAGACTTTACTCTTTAATTGGTGGAACTTCGCTCCATTTTGGGTGTAAATTTTCTTTTTAAACTAGATCGCAATGGTCTTCACCATTAGTGTATATATACGCTATGTTCAGGGAAACTTATGGGTGCCCTGTGTTACTGGGGTTGCTAGAGTCACTTCCGGTGAAGATTGCTGCGCTTATTACCGTGAATGCATCCGTATGAGATTTTGGTGCATTTTGGAGACACTGGGGATTCTACTGCAGTCGTTTAGGCAGTACAGATAGCGCTAAGGTAAATAAACGTCATTTCACTGTTCATATCCACAATATAGGCATGCAGTGTGGCTTTTGTTGAAAGGAAGTTATAATGATGTTGATTATATCAGTCACGTTTCCATAAAGCATAGAAGTGACACTATTTTCTTTATTCGTTGTGGGATAGATGGTTGTCCGTCTACGTCTCATATAACCACATTGTTTAGCAATGTGTGGATCTGATTTTGAAAACGAATAACTATCAATTTGAGTGTAAATAAATGTCGAGGGTTTTTCGTGTTCCAAATCTTCTAGTCTATGAGTCTACCAGTCTAATAGTATAATTTTGAATTCGGCGCCATGTTGTGTTTTCGGTGAGTAAAACCGATCGAGTTTGAAGATCCCTTCAATCGAATGCTGTGCATAGGGTAATGATGGCTCACATAATTCAGTCTTAATAGTCTCTTAGTTTAGGGCCTGTTACATGCATCCATATCTAGTTATTGAAAGTGTTTAGCCTTTGTCGGTTTACTAAAATTATTGGGTGGAGTGAATCCGGGTCCGTTCGCCCTAAAACTCGTTCGCCCTAATTCCTGTTCGCCCCAGGTCCGTTCGCCCTAATTCCCGTTCGCCCCGGGTCCGTTCGCCCTGTTTTTCAATTACATTATAGCTTTCCACAATAAAAAAAATTCTCGTAAACATTTATTTTTTCCTTTATGAGATTTTAGGTTATTTAAGGTAGTTTTTTTCAACTCATATTCAGACAAAATTTCAGACTGATCTAAAGTTGTAGTGAACTTGACTTGATTCCTAGAACATTATAAAGTTAAAAGAAATATATTCGAAACGGAGATGGTTGTATCAAATTCAAGATTCCAAATTATGTTTTCTTGAATTAAGTTATTACAAGTTGACAATCATGTTTTAATTTTATTGCCACAATTATAGGTTTAATAATATTAGAAGATTGATTTTGATAAAGATAGAATAATTATTTGACACGATCAATTTGTTATAAAAATTTATCAAATCACAAAAAGTATCATTTAGAAGTTACCTTTTATCAAAATGATGAATAAATATACAATACACAACCCCGTCCTAAACGTTCAAAGAAAGATTATGGTTAAAAGTGTGGGAATTGAAGTAAAAATGTTAAATTAACCCATTACCAGACGACAAAATTCTTTATGCGTCTCAATAAAAAGGCTTTGGAGATGACAATTGAAAGTTATAAATCCCAAATACGCTTTAGAACAAAATTGCTTGCCACAAATTGGAATTTTTTAACCCCCCCCAAAAAAAAAATTCACGAAATTTATATCATTGAAACACATTCAGACTTTTTACAACACAATCTCAGTTCAATCAGAAAGTTTTTAAAAGTATTGTCGACATTATATAACAAAATACCTATAACAGTAGAAAGCATTGTGAGTAAAGGAGAATATACTACCCACACGTTTGAATGGGCTATAATTCACGATTCACACTTTTTTATGCCCCCGGTGAAGATGAAAGTAGACGAAAACATTAGTGAAAATGACAAGCTGATTTTTATTAATCCTTTTTTCATTTTCAAACGACGTTACAACAAAACTAGAAATACACACAAAATCATACTCATTTAAAAAAGAGGGCGAACATAAAAAATAGGGCGAACGGACCCACTTTTGGGGCGAACGGACCCAGGGCGAACAGACCCGGGGCGAAAATATATTTAGGGCGAACGGACCCGATACCGGGTGGAGTTATCACCTTTCTGTTCTTATAGATATTTTTGGCCTTGACTTTTGATTCTTAGGGTAGACATGCATCTAGTTTAGTGCTTTTAAAATTCAATAACATAGGCCTACAAGTAATTTAATGATTAAAGTTTGGTTAGTCGAGGAATAGTACAGTGATATTGAAGTTTAGAGTCGCAGATATTGTGGACTCTGGTTGTTCAGCACATGTTGTGCAGGTTGAACAATGGCTTCACTTTCTATATTTAAAATACAAGTTTGGTAGATAATCAATTTACCACTAAATTCATAATTCTATTTGCAAATTTTTGACCTAATAAAGTCGTCAGATTATGATGTCAAGCATGATGGGGCAATTCAGTCCGTATCTTATTTTACAAACTGTCTGTCATTTAAATACAGCCACATGCATACTTCTGCAATTTCCATGGGTAAAGCTAACTTTTTGTGGTACCTAAAGAGAATTTGAAGCAATTTGCTCGTTGTTGTTTGGATAAACATTTCGTCTTGTTCTAGTCTTCGTGTTGGTTGCATCATAGTAGTGAATATTCACTTGTTTACTGTCACGTTGCAAACAATTTACCCTGTGTTGTCCCTATGCTGTGGGTACTTGATTTAGAGGTTATACAAGATAGTTCGAGATATGGATATTTTCTAAGGAATTTTTGTATTTGTATTTCAGTTGGCATGGGAAAACAGTATCTAATCATTTTATCACGTTGAGTGCCATTACAGTAGGAAACCTGCACATAAAGCACTTTGAATCAGTTTTGAAATCCTATAAAGATGTGAACAAGGCTGCACCAGTAAAAGAAGATTCATATTTATTGAAGACATAGGTACCACAGCTAGAGATCGTGTGAGGAGTGGACTGATAAGGGTGAACAACTATTAAATGAACATGTGCAGCACTTCAGACAGAAATTGATAAATTTGAGAGAGAATATTGATAGATAGTTGATATCATGTACCTTTTAAGAGAGAAAGAAAATGACTTATGAAAGGAGGAATCCTTTAATGCATCATGTTATTTGGAAAAGATTGATTTGGTTTTAGAAAAGAAAGACAAAGAGTCACCAAAGGGTTCAGATGCTTCCAGAGTGTCTGTGATATCAACAAAACTAGCTAGCTGGGGAGATTGAACTTCTTGATGATTAAAAGAACATTGCCTCTATAGAGGCAGAAGTAGAAGAACTCGAATGGTCACTCTAAAGATCTAAGATAAATCTATAGTGTAAACTGAATTTGACAGTTCTACCTTTGACTTTCGTGGAGAAAACAGAATGTTTCATAAATTTATTACCTAAAGTTGATGATTAACTGATTGGTGTTCCTTTAACCCTTTCCTGTTTTTCAAAATTTTATACTGGTCCTATTTGAAAGGAGTTGCAGACGACAATTAAAAGTGGGTGCAATTTGAAAAGAAACCAACCTACTGGTTAGAAAGTATTGTGGTAAAAGAAGAAATTGCTTGTTACAAGCAATTTCTTCTTTTTCAATAATGTTTTCTCAAGTATTAAATCACAGAGACGTAAAAACAAGAGATTGTACAGGAAAGGGTTAAGGGCAGAACCCGATAAATTTGTGTTGTCAGAAACAAGTGTAAACAAGCAACCTGACCAAGTCAAATTCATTTAATCTACTCCCACATAGTGGTGCTTTAGGACACCCCTCAATATAAAAAAAAATAGGGAAAACATTGTGTAAAACTAACAAATTGCTTGTTACAAGCAATCTCTTCATTTTCCATAATGTTTTCTACCTAGAAAGTTAAAAAGAATCTAATATTTCATAATCTTTAAAATGTCATCTGCAACTCTTTTCAATTTGGACCAGTCTAAAACTTTGCTGTCTGGTAATGGGTTGAGAAAGAGCTACTTCTTAATAGATTAGTTGAGTTTGATGATATTCCATAATTTTTACACTCTTGAGAGCAACTTTCCTGAGTGTTGTTACTGGGCTATATTTGCAGCTTGGAAAGAAATTAACCTTTTGATTAAATATTTTGGGACTATTTCAAGTTAACCCTTTCCTGTTCAATCCCTGGTTTTTACTTCCCTGTAAATTCATAATTAAGAAAAAATGGTAGAAAAAGAAGAATATGCTTGTAACAAGCAATTTCTTCTTTTTCCACAATATTTTCTACCCTTTGAATTTGGACAAGTCTAAAATTTTGCAAAACAGGTAAGGTTTAACAAGCCTTGACTACACACAGCTTCAATGCAAATTTTCCCGGAAGAAGTTTAGCAAAAATTTGGGATAGGTTGGAAGATAATTTTTGAGCCCCTGAAATTGTGCATCATTCCTTAACTAAAAGAGTAGAAAATTTTCCTAGTAAGGTTAGGATTTGAAAAAACTCTTTGACTTGGCCGATGTTGAGAGTTAGAAAGAGGACCCAAAGTTTGCCCCCTTCTTGCATATTACGACTCATTGTCTGGTATCAAATTGCCATACAAAGTTCAAGAAAAATGGACAAATTCTGCATGTAGTTTTAAGAAGCAATTTAGTGTTGCATTTATGTTCACAATTTCATTTAATCATCACTTGTGCACTTTTGCACTCATCAGAAGAGCTGGTTTTGACGTCTTTTTTATAAAAAAAAGCTTGGGAAAACATTGAGGCAAAAGAGAAGAATGCTGACAACCTGCATTTTCTCCTTTTTATATCCCGCCGTTTTGGCAAAGGGGATAATAGTAATGCTCTCTGTCCGTTATTCTGTCACTAAGCCTGTCCAGAGCATATCTCCTAAAGTATAAATGCAGTGCACAAGAACCACAACTCTTGCTTGCATTATTTTGGAGTTATTGCCCTTTGTTATTTTTTTTGTCCCGTGCATATCTCTGAAAGTATAATAGCTATCAACTTGAAACTTCATAGATGGATAGATCTCATGGAGGAGAAGTGCATTGCACAAGAACCACAACTCTTGCTTGCATAATTTTGGAGTTATTGCCATTTGTTGTTTGAAAGACTTAGATTTTGTCTGGGGCATATCTCCTAAAGTATAAATGCTTTCAACTTGAAACTTTATAGGTTGATAGATCTCATTGAGGAGAAGTGCAGAGTACAAGAATCACAACTCAGTTTACTATCAAGCTTTTACAGCAAGGGATGGCCATGTCTGACATGGCTCTTGTCCCTCTATATATTCTGTGATATAAAACAAATCCAATCTTTATCAAACCCTTTTTAGCTAGCAAAGTGACAGCTTTGATAGCTTAAGTTAACAAACGAAATTTCGAGGTCGTCTCAAAGTTCAACGAGTGCAAACTGCCATTGGAGGCTTAACCACTAAATCTGTTAAATGCGTACGCCATTAAAATTAGTTCTTATGTATTTCAGGAATATTGCAAACTCTATTCAAACTGTAGTGAAGTCTGTCAAAAGCACGCTATTTAACCCATTCCCAATCAATTCCACTTTTGGAAAAAGGCTTTGGAAAATATTGTGGACAATGAAGAAATTGCCTGTACAAGCAATTTCTTCAATGTCCACAATGTTTTCTACCCAACAATGGAAAGTTTTCTAAATTCAACCATGCTTTGCTAGCTTACAGTTCTTTCAGTACTTTGATTTCTCATCTGCAGACACTTTCAAATTGAAACATTCTAAATTTAAACCTTTTCCATGCAATAAAATATTACAGGTCTTCAATTTCAAACTTGCTGCAATAAAACAAAATTCACCATATTGAAAATTAAACTTGTGTACAAAATGGTAGAAAGGGAAAGAATTGCTGGTTATTGGCATTTTCCTCCAAGTTTCGAAAGCATTTTCTGCTTGGGATATCAAAACCAGTCATTGCTTTCCATAGTGTTGATAATAATCTTTTTTTATTAATTGTCGTCTCAATCTTGTCTATTTCCAAATTTTGATAACCCCTTCCCAAATACAAAGAATTAGACTAGGCAGAATTTGAAAATGCTGCAGACGAAAAAATGGATGTTATTAAATTTACAAATAATGAAAATTGAAGTTCAGAAAATATTGGATAAAAAGGAGAAAATGTTAATTATTGGCATTTTCTTCATTTTTCTAAATGTTTTCCAAAGCTTACTATAAGGGACGTCAAATTCGGGTCTTGCTTGGGGAAAAGGTTAGGAATAAAAAATACTTTTCTAATCCGGTGGTTGACTCCTGTATTGCATCGCAATGTAACATCCACTTGTTAATACTGAAATGTGTAAGAAATTGAATTGCCTTGGCAGTTAAATAATAAAGAATCATACTGTTTCTTACTGTCAATTAGATATTTCACAAAATTTCTCGATGGCTCAGGGTGAAACATTTGTAACTGTCTATATGTTTATAGGCAGATACAACATTTTCACTCTGAGCTATTGACTTGAGCTCATACCTTCACAATGAGCAAGTCTAAATAGATCAGGGGTATATAAATTCTTGTCCTATCTGGTCATCTAAAAGATAACTATAATAAATCTTTTAGATTTTAAATAAAATTTAAAGGTTGATTATAGTTATTCAATGTTAAGTACTAACATTTGGTAAAACCCATTTGTTGATACCAAACTTAGGCCATCAGACAAGGTCATGATCATTTCTCAGGGTCATCTCTATCAAAATAGAATTCTTCAACACCTGCCATAATTTTAGCCCTACTGACCGAAGGTCAGAAGAGCTATATCAATGGCGTTGTTCCCGTCCGTCTATCCATAAAAAACTCTCGTTTACGTGATGAAGCCCACAAATATAATCAGAATTCCTTGCAACTTTCCAAGGATGATTTTAGGATCATAAGGAAGGTTTCTTTTGAAAATTGGGCTAATTTTTGGAAAACACTGGAAACAGAGCCTTACGGATTTTTTACTCAAAATATTCTTTCTCGTTAATGTGATAAGTCTACAAATATTATCAGATTTCCTTGAAACTTTCACAGGATGATTGTAGGGTCATAAGGAAGGTTCCTTTCAAAAATGGGGTAGATCCGTGAAAAGGGGCTTTATGGATTTTTACTCAAAATATTCTTGTGTATGCAATAGTGCACAATTATCTCAGGTTTATCAAGCAATTTCTTCATTTATCACAATATTTTCTTAAGTGTAAAATTGCATGTACGTAAAAACCAGTGATTATACAGGAAAGAGTTAAGAAACTCATCTTTTATGTTACTGCACTTAGATTTTTTTTTTTGAAAGAGATACTATCACAATTTTCCAGGAAAGACAAAAGATTTCTTATTCCCCAACCAGTTACTGGTTGGGGTACTATAGATTTGCTGGATTGAGTCCAACTGCCCGTCGGTCACACTTTTGTCTGGATCATGTCTCCCAAACCATAAGTGCTAGCAGCTTCAAACTAGATACACTTATAGATTACAATGTGGAGAAGTGTCATGTACAAGAACCGTTACTTTATCCTGCTCATTTTTTCAAGTTATTGTCCTTTGTTGTTTTAACCTGTACATTTCTTTTTGAACATATCCCCTAAACCATAAGTGCTAGTAACTTCAAAGTTTGCCATGCCCTTTTTTGAGTTGTTGTCCTTTGATATGTCTAATTTTACATTTTCAACATATAACAACCATGATAAGTGGATGTGCCTGGAACATCATTAAGTTTGACAATTTCATTTGATCATTACTTGTGCGCTTTTACACTCATCTTCTTTGTTTATTGTCTTTTCTATCTTGCCTACGTTTATATCTCCAAATTTGGTTAACCCTTTCCTAAACTGCAAAAATTTAGACTAGGCCAAATTTAAAGCTGCTGCTGTTGACAAAATGAATTTTATTTAATAATTAAATGATGAACATAATAGATGCTAATATTTGCCATGTAGATAACGGTAGGTCTCAACAAGGTGCAACTGGGGAAGGTCATTTCATCAAGGTCAAGGTCAAAATTTTAACCCTTTTCCCTTAAAGAAAAATCCATAAAAATCACCCATTTCTAAAGAATTCCTGTTTTGGGGGCATGGTGTTTCACAAACACATCTTGTTCTTCTTCAAAACTTCCTGAGTAGTCAATTGTAGACCACTCAAATCAATAATGATTTATGAAGAAATAAGAAAAGGAAAAAGTTCTCAGTCACCAAAGTTTTTTTTTTCAGACTTTTCTAAAAAAAAAAGCTGTATGCATACATAGTGGGTCTTAAACAACCCATAAATTGTCAATACTATTGACAATAATAATATGTAGTAGTAGATCAATTTTCAATAACAGCAATAAATGATCAATACTAGTGTCAATCCTGTAGACTGACAATATTATTGACCCTGTATTGGTGATCAATACTCTGATTCAATGTATATTGGCATTTGTTAACACATTAATATGCAATATTTAAAGTCCATGATATACCATAACTTGATATGGATAACATATGTTAAATTTCTTTTCAATTGATTATTATAGTGGTAGAGTATGATAAATCACAAACAGAAAAAAATGTCTGCAAGTACATGTGTCCCTCTTTGATTCCTGAACTGAAATAGGGCACAAATATTGACAAAGGAAATCATGCTTCCAGAGATTCAAATTTGATAGTTGTGTGAAACTTGTTTTATAAGAAATCTATTTTATATTAATTCAATATTACTGTCAATAATACTCTAGCGTATGGACAATATACTTTAATAACTGAAATTAGTTATTTCAATTACCATGTGTAGACAAATGTTCTTGGATGCTTACTTGGGCAGTTTGGTCATTGTTTAATAAATGTTAATCTTTTCATATGTTTTGATTTTATTATCTTTGCTGTTTTAGATTCTCAATTATTTAGACTTCACCCCATTACCAGGTAACAGAATTTAAGAATGGTCAAAATTCAAACGAGTTGTGGACGACAATGTATAGTTGATGAGATTTTTAAAAATCTGTCTTTCAGGTTAGAAACCAACTTGGACATAAGTTGGAACAAACATTTTGTCATTGTCCAGAATGTTTTCTGAACTCTTTCTTCGTGGGTGTCATAAAGCCGGACTGGGTTAAATGAAAAATTGATAAAGATTTATTTGCCAAACCCTGGGTTCCTGTCAGGTTTAACTTCTATAAATCTGCAGTCCATAACAAGTCCCTTTCCTCTGTCTTTAAGTGTTACGTAACACTAATTATGGCGTTAACAAAGTCTCATAGTGATGAAAAGATACACCAATATTGGTGGCAACTCTGCTGCCACCATTAATGGTGTAACATTTACTTCTGCCTATATGTGTTAAACAACACTAATTATGGTGTTATGAACTCATACCATGGTGTAAATTTACACCAATATTGGTGGCAACTCTGCTGCCACCAATGTTGGTGTAACGTTTTTCTCTGTCCGTCGGCGTCAAGTAACATTTATTATGGTGTCAATAAACTCTTACAATGGTGTAAAGGTACACCAATATTGGTGGCAACTCTGCTGCCACCAATATTGGTGTAACGTTTTTCTCTATCCGTCGGTGTTAAGTAACGCTTACAAAAGTGTAAAGCTACACCAATATTGGTGGCAACTTTGCTGCCACCAATATTGGTGTTATGTTTTTTTTCTGTCCGTCGGTGTTAAGTAACTCTTACAATGGTGTAAATTTACACCAATATTGGTGGCAACTCTGCTGCCACCAATATTGGTGTAATGTTTTTTACTGTTTGGCAGTGTAACTTTACACTTAACACAGATATATCGTACACTATTTTTAGTGTGACTTTTCCCGTTTTAAAACAGGTGTAAAATTACACCATTATTGGTGGCAGCAAAGTTGCCACCAATATTGGTGTAAAGTGCCGAATTATTTTTTACAGTGTGGAGCTATCCACAGGTTTGTTGCAAACATCACATCTACTCGTGGTGGAGAACGATTGTGCCAATTTATTTTCAAATCCTTCTATAAATGTAGGAGATTCGTTCTGGACATGCTTAATTTAACACTTGACCCTTGGTAGTGTCGTGAACCTTGGAGCTATTCCAAAATTTGATTCAGATCATGTTGTACAACACATGTTCTAAGTTATTTTGAAATCCATCACCAAATGTTGAATATTTGCTCTGGCCAAGCCAAATTTTAACGTTTGACCTCGGGTCTTGTCCTTCACCTAAAAGTAACGTAGCAAAACTAACAATTCAATTTGAAAGAAATGTTGAAATTAAGAAATTGGGGGGGGGGGGGGGGGTTACCTTCTAGCGAAATATTCTACTGTCATTTGTACATGGGGGTATATTCATGGTACATATTCACAAATAACAAAACAATATTCTGGAAACAGATTAAGTTGGCAAGTCAAAAATGAGAGAGGCTGTGACATCTTTGACTTTTTTGCAACAACAACAAACCCTGAAATTGTTGAGCTGAAATACATGAGTGGAAAAACCGTTACAACTGAACCCCAACATGATAGACTACCTTTATGCGAAATTTCATGCAGTACCCTGTTTAAATGTCATATAGGGTGGACCCCCTTTACTATAAGAGGAAAAGTATATTGACGTCAATTCCTTATTTTTTCGAATACTGATAGTTACAGTTTTAGAGTGTATGAAGTATGGACGCTTATTGAGTGAACGATATACACTAATTGGTTAGAGGATTTGAGTCGTCAGACATAAACGGTTGACAATTTATCCCCGGAGAAGTATATAGCGTTTTCTGGTACTGATTTGTATATAATTAAGGGTGCGTCTTTGTGCTTTGACAACGTCCAAGAATTTCAAAGTCTCTTACAATTATGAGAAAACTGGCAACGTCCTCTTATCTCTAACATGACAATTCGACTGAGGTAATACACGAGATTATTTGAGCCTATGCATGATATTTCCAACCATTTCGCATGTGCCTGACTCGCACACTTAAGCACTCGTGACAGCCAGTCTGGGCAATTAGAATATTCGCTGATTGTTTAAAGAAGCTTTGGGTCAATATCTATCTACAGAGCACAGAGTGAAGACTCCGATCAGACTGTGCGGATGCACAGGCTGATCTGAGTCTTTACTTGGCGCACATGTGTAACGGTTGGAAATGTCACGCATGCGCTCATTTGTAAAACGTTTGGCCAGTTTTAAGCTGTAGTGACGAGATTCTAAATCAATCCTTTTTTTGCATGAGATCCCTAATCAGTCAGTTATAGATGTAGACATTATTCTGTCTGCTCAATTGGCCAATCTCTGGCTCCGCCCACTGACTCCTTTGGCCACGCCCATTGAAGTCCCGCTTCGATTTTAAACGGCGTTATTTCGCACAAACTATGATCAGTAGCATGCAACTAAACATAAGAATCGTTGCTTGACGACCTAAACGTCGAAACTACAGCTTGGATAAGATGTAGCTACGACGTTTAAGTCGCCAAACAACAAAAATGTTTCACACAAATGACGGTTAATGTTTAAATCCCATTTCCGGGCTGATGAATAATTTGATTCGTCAATATATTCCTTGGTGGACAGCCAGCGATTGGTCAATTCCGCATATCTCATACAAAAGCTTCCATCTTTAAGGCCAGTTTTAGTTTTTAACCATTTACATAAATCTTGGTACAATCAAAATCAAATGACTGTTCCCTTGGCAATTTTTGTAACCGCTATATATTTGACATTGATACTAAATCTGTTCAAACCGTTACAATGATACAAAGCAGTCAAAACGGTAGGGAATTAATTTAAAACAATGTTTAATATAACTCTTTTAAAAGAGTTATGTTGAACATTGCAAACCGTTTCATGTTTGAATAGATATACAAGCGAGATAACTGCAAGGTAAAAGAGTTTTGATTTTACTCTTGGTTTAATTCCCTTTACAACCTATCTCAATGTTTGATTGGCAGAGTAATCGAAATGACATGCTGAATAAAGTCTATTCAGAATTTCATTGAAATCAAAGGGCCGAAAGCGCTAGTAGTACTTGTTGAATGGTCAATACATGTTTTGAAAGTTAATGCCATGAACAACAATAGTTTGAAAAGGAAACACAGGAGGTGTAGACTAAGATCAGACTGCACTTTTATGTAGGCTTATCTTGCCTACACCTACTGCCAAAACCGGTTTATTCCGGGTTCAAAGTGACAAGGTCTAATCAGCTTTGTCGACCCAGTTTGTTAGTCTGATCAGAGCGAAGATAATCTTTTCGACGTGCATTGTTGAATCTCTTTTTAAATTGATCCTTTTAATGCAAAGGGTATTTCTGGGAAATCCTAAAAGTATTGCTCCTTGTCAGATTGCAGGGACAGCACAGTTTAACTAGGACCGAAACTCTTCTGAATTTGTAAAGTATCGTATATCTATTGTCTCTAATTGACCTCTGCTAAATCGTATTTTGATTTCGAATATTTGTCATCCCGATAGCGCGGATGCCATTACTAAGCGCGACAAAAGTTTTGGACTGGTCAAAATTCAAACTTACAATTCAATCTATTCGAATCGAGAACATTTTAGACTGGTCCAAATTGAAAGGGGTTGCGGACGACGAAACAAAGTTGTTTTAAACGGGAAAATAAGAGCCACGTGTGGAAGAAAGCAATGTAAGAAAAAGGAGAATTTGCTTGTCACAAGCGATTCCTCCTTTAAAAACAATGTTTTCTTAGATATTTTTCTTCAGCTCGTAAAAAGGCGGGATTGTGAGGAAATGTGTTAAATTGTATTTGATAAACAAATAGGTGCAGAAATAAGGTAGATAACATTGTGAGAATAGGAGCAACTGTTTGTTACAAGCAAGTTCTTTTTTCTTCTTCTATGTTGTTTTCCAAAGTTGTTTGTTCAATGTGTAAAATAAAGGACGCCAAAAAGAAATGCCATTTTAAGGCCATCTCCAATGAACGGGAATTGCGACATTCTCAGTTATATATTTTGAATATTCTTCTAACAAATACTAAAACGTTCGTTGTCGGCAGGATTCGAACCTGCGCGGGAAGATCCCAATGGATTTCTAGTCCATCGCCTTAACCACTCGGCCACGACAACTGCTATGACATCACATATGAACATTTCTGTAGGGGATTTGAAAAAGATCAAGCCAGTGCACTCGAAATATATATATAGATCAATAGATAATTATCAAAAATACTAATTATTATAATAATGGGTCATGCCGAAGTGACAAATGATTCTTGTTTAAAACATGGCATGGAAATGAATGAGAGCGTTAGTTGTCCTGTTTCTTGCGCCGTAACGTACTATTAACAATTTTCTGTTTAAAATATGATTTTTACGCCCCTTGGTTTTATACTTGAGAAAATATTGTTCTTTTTTCATTTTTTTCCCATCCTACTTAGCGGTGAATTTTTTTTTCAAATTAAAATCGCTCTTAATTGTTGTCCGCAAAACCTGTGAATTTGGACAGGTCTAAAAGTTTGTAAAACAGGTAAGGGTAAATTACCGGGTTGTAAAAAGATGTCTCCCTTGCATGGAAAAATGATCACTCCCGAGCCGTAAATTCAATAAGTTGTATTGACGAGGTTTTCAGTCGCCAAACGACGATATTGAATATGTAGAAGTACTGATAACTCGAATAACATCAAAATTCCTTATTAAGACCGCCATAACGAGATCCGACTACATGTATTGCAGGGATGAAGCCGGTAAATATTTTTTTAATGACGCCCACTTTTCTGAAATAAAACATCTGAGAAAAGAGGAATATCTGCTTTTCTTTATTAAAATGCTATAATGTTTTGTTTGTCATTCTCTTTCTCATTATCTATCTCCCTTTCTATCTATCTATCTATCTATCTATCTATCTATCTATCTATCTATCTATCTATCTATCTATCTATCTATCTATCTATCTATCTATCTATCTATCTATCTATCTATCTATCTATCTATCTATCTATCTATCTATCTATCTATCTATCTATCTATCTATCTATCTAATTATACGATTTTTAAACCGCATAACCACAAGAATGTTTGACAAAAATGTGGTTTATATTCACAACTTGTTTGAAGGAATAATTTGATTGACAAACCGATTTTTGTGCTTGATAACTGAGATCCTATTCAGCCTAGACACTCCTTCCTCTTCACTTGTTTTAATGATTGTTTTTCTACTACATTTTGTCTCTGTTTTTCAATAAAAGAATTTATCATTCGTTAACATTCAGTTTTTGTTCAAATTGATACAAGAATAATGTTATTCTATATTTACAGGAGAAAATAGGTTGTTGTTTTTTTTCAGTAAAAAATAAAGGGCGCCAAAAAGTAATGCCATTTAAAAGCCATCTCCAATGAACGGGAATTGCGACATTCTGAGTTAAATATTTAGAATATTCAAATACTAAAATGTTCGTTGTCGGCAGGATTCGAACCTGCGCGGGAAGATCCCAATGGATTTCTAGTCCATCGCCTTAACCACTCGGCCACGACAACTGCTGTGCCATGACAATGAACACTTCTGTATGGCATCTGCAAAAGATCAAGCCAATGCACTCAAAATGTCATCCTCACAAGTGAAGGGATATTCAGATCATCTTTTTCTAAATCATGTTTTGTTTGTCTGTAGATATGTTTTTTCCGTATATCTATAAACCATCTATACAATAATGACATTGGCGTATATGTCGATCTAATTTTAAATGGTCATATAGTCTTTTTTTAAATTTATTTACATGTAAAGCATTATAAAACATTTCACTTACAACGTTGTAATTTTAAAAGGTGTTGCCATACAATTTGCGACTTATCGCACCGCCGATTGCGACAAAACCCCGTAACTACAGCTCAGTATAAGCTGTAGCGTAGTAGTTTATGCCGCCAACCGACGAAATGCTTTCCTGAAGATTTCGAATCATTTTTAATATCATACATACATTTATCTTTTATTAAAAATAAAAGAAATTTGGAAATATGAATCAACTATTCGAATAAAGATGAACTGTAAGAGGTGTAAATTAGATCAAACTAAGGCAATCATTTCACATATGTTAATCCATTAAATTGATACAATACATATATTGAAATATTAGATATATATATACAATATATATATTAAAATACTAATATATATTTAACGTAAAACAGAGATTGTGTTCAAGTATCTAAAAAAAGGTTTTGTCAGATTTTTCTAAAGACAAAAGGTTTAAAATATATTCTCTTACCCTTTTTCTTTTATAATCCTTTTGAAAATATTCAATCAAATTCTTATATTGCTAAGAACTTAATGAATTCGAGATAATTTTGGTCAAACGACTTTCTTGGTCATTTGTAAAAAGAGGACATCTGGGCAGTAGCGTGAAAATCAAAGCAAACAGCCGGCCATTATGAGATGTATACCCATGGACTATTGCGCAATCAAAGATACCAAGTAGAAGCGAATAATCCACTTGGATTAAAACAGAAGTTTATGGCACGATATCGTTAACTTTTAAAATTGACCTACATTAAACACCTTACATAGAAAAAAAATATCTCGGCGAAATTTTTGTCTCACGCATAAAATCTCAACGACGTAAATTCTCGGGTTTGTACAAGTAAGGGTTCTATCGGAACTCCTCGTTCAATTCTACGAATCAAACCTCGGGTGTATATGAGGTTGAGCATTATGTGAACTGGAAACAGTGTAAGAAAACATAGCACGTAATCTTGGTAAACCCGGATGGTTTAAAAGTCTCAAAATAGCAAATTTTCGTTGGTTTATTCAAACTGTAGTTACGATGTTAAAGTCACCAGCCAACATTCTACTTTTTTATGTCGTTCCGGCTATAAATTTTGCAAAATAACGACGTCTAAAATCGAAGCGGAACTTTCTGTCGGTTTCAATGGAAAGGACGAACTTAGTAAGTGGAGACGGGGCCAGCTATGGGTCAATTAACCTTCTTGGTAACGCGGAAAATATCGGCCCTGGTCAGACTGCACAGACTATCTAGGACCCAAGTGTTTGCTCTTTGTAATGGTCATTCTACCTTGCTAAATATCTATTCTCGAAATAGAGCATGTATTTGACCTTTGCTGGATCGGCTCTCTTTTTCAAATATTAATTTCGGGGAATTCTCTTTTCGCTTGACAGGTCAAAATTGCTTAAAGTGTCCATCAATGCTGGCCATTCAGCTGAGCTCCTGCATCAACTCTCCCTTAGATGATAAACTGTGATTTTTTTTTTATTTGTTTTTTACAAAATGTGTCCAGTAGAATGAAATATCAAAAACTTTAACTGGTCCGTTGAGGAACTAAATGGTTATCTAAGCTGTAGTTACGACGTTTAAGTAGCCAAACCAACGAAAATACTTGACATACATGTTGGTCAATGCTGGAGTTCAAATTTCACTTCAGTGCTAAATGAATGATTTCATAGGTCGATTGATTATTTGATTTTAAGCCGAGACCCGTCAATTAATTTCTTACACCAAATGCAACTTTAACCCTTTCCTGTTTTCCATAATTTTAGACCTGTCCAAATCCGAAGGTTTTGCAGACGAAAATTTAAATTGGCTTTAATTTGAAAAATGATTATTCAGTAGGGTAGAAAATATTGTGGAACAAGAAGAAGTTGCTTGTTTCAAGCAATTTCTTCTTTTCCCACAATGTTTTCACAAGTATAAGGTCACAGGCACGTTAAAACCAGGAATTGTACAGGAAAGGGTTTTAATAAGGTCTGGCTCACTCATGTTATCTTTACTCACGTTTTCTTTGATATCAAGAAACGAAAGCAATTAATTATTTTCGAACAATGTTGTCTCTCCTATGAGACACTGTTGCTCGAATAGCACTAACTTAGGAATATCGTCTGCTAACTCTCTCAATTCGGACAAAACTTTGTTTTTTCCTGACTAAGAATGAACGAAGGGTTTTGTATAAAGTAAACGGTGACATTTACAATAATTCATACAAGGAAGTAACTTCGTTTTATCTATATATAAATACCGAGAACCAAGTTGTCAGCAAATCCTTCACAATACATGTATAGCTCCGACTCGATTTTCAAATTTCATAATTTAGATAGAACAAACGGTAGATACATAATCCGAGCAAATTTTTTGTCGAGCCCGTTTGCGATGAACAAAATGCAGATGGCACGGTGACGGTTTGAAGTATTTGACCCTTGTCCTGCTGAGCATCTTGTCCGTAGAATTGCATTAAAATCACAGGGATGAAAGCACTTGTGAAAGCACAAATATTTGGTCAGTATTTCTTTTGAAAATTAGTTTTAAATATAACTCTGGCTTGAAGGAGACAAACAGGTGGTATAGACTAAGATCAGACTGTACTTATGTGCAGGCTGATCTTAGTCTATTCCTCCTGCCAAAACAGGAATATTCCAGGTTTAGCATGACAAGGTTTAAGTGCGTTCGTCCGTTCGGGTGTGTCCGGTCCAAAACTCTTAAAGTTATTGATAATTTTTAGATAAAAAAAGTCGTAGATAATTCGAGCTTAACCTCTGCCGAGCCCATTGGTGGTGAGCTAAACATAGATCGATGGGTAAGAACGAAACGGTTGTAACTGCCTATATGTTTATAGGCAATTACAACTGTTTCGCGCTGACACATCGAGATGCCACAGTGACGGCTTGATGGGTGTAAGTGCGTGCGACCGTCCGCCTCGACTTGTCTGGAATATAACTCGTACATTCATAGATTTCAAAACAGTTTTCCCTATCTCATGTCCATCATGAGTAGATGTTCTACTTATTCATTTATTTCATTTCGTTATTTCAAAGGCCAAGATCTCCTTGATGATGTTAGAGTGTGAGTGTGATCGTCCGAATCGTCCTCATATCTTACATTTATAATCATATGCCACACATTTTCCCTGTAAGATGTGGATGCGCCATTTAATAGATCTTTTTATAGCTTCGATATCAAGGGCCCATCTCAGAATCAAATGTTAGAATTGATCATATATTTGCATGACTTCTATATTGTGAATTATATTTCAAAATAATTTAATCTTTAGTTTCGTCAAGCGTTCTAATTGGTCGAAAAAAGTATTTATACCTTCATGAACAAAATTTTGAACACGCAGATATTTTGTATGCTCCGCACAAACTAGTCCCTAACAAAAAAGTATGAATAAGTATTAAATTATTAGAAATGAAGAGAATATTTTTGTTTTCATTGAGGTATGAACCGAAAACCCTAATCACTTCGCGTATTTATACAGCGTGATAAGTTGTTTCGGCTAATACCTCTATGAATACAAAAATATTCTCTTTATTTCTTAAACAAAACTTGGTTTACAGTTGGTATTCATTATGAGCTAATATGCCATTAGTAAAAAAAAAGACTTTACGGTCCGAATAGACCGGCCTTAATTGTTTTTAATTGCATTTTTTCTTGTAAACAATTCTCTTTAATTTCCTATGCTAGCCTAACACATTACCAGACTGCTCCAAATTGAAAGAAGTTGCAGACGATAATATTCAGTTGATAAAATTGTAAAATTCTTTATCTTTTGCGGAAGAAAACATTGTGAATAATTAAGAAAGTGTCTGTGACAAGCAATTTCTTCGTTTTTCACAATGATTTCCCTTTAAGAAATGTCTGATATCCATACTAAAAGTCGAAGCTCAGTCTCAATGAACGGATCGCTCGCCCCGCCCACTTACTCCTCTGGCCAAACCCATTGACTCCAACAGGAAGCTCCGATTCGATATTAAACGGCTTTTTTAAAATACTTATTGCGAGAAGCACGTTACGTAAAGGTAAACTGCTTGAATAAGCTTTAGTTAACCAACAAAAATGCCTCACATAAAAAAAGCCTCACATAAATGTCGGCTATTGTTGGAGTTCAAAGTTCATTTTCAGTGTAAATGAATGACTAAATGAATGATTTGATTATTCGGTCGATCTTTTTATTGACGGACGCGATTCTTGTATTGACCAATCGCGGCTGTCAATTAAGGAATATATCGACCAATCAAATCATTCATTCAACCCGAAATTATAATTTTAATTCAGACAATGTCCGCCATTTGTATGAAACATTGTTTGTTGTTTTAGGCGACTTAAACGTCGTAACTACAGCTTATTCAAGCTAGGTCGTCAACTAACCATTCTATATTTTTGTTACATGCTACTGGCCATAAAATTTGCAAAATAACGCCGTTCAAAATCGAAGCCGGCCTTCCTGTTGGAGTCAACGAGCGTGGCAAAAGGAGTAAGAGGGCGGGGATAGCGATTGGCCAATTCCTATACTTTGAAAACGTCGCCTGGAACGTCAGTCTTCGTATGAGCGCGTAGACACAAATGTAAAAGGACGTATTGTATTAAATTATTTGATTGGTCGATTTTTAAATTTTATTGACAGTCACGATTGGACAATTGCCAAATAACTTAGTATATTTATTCTCCATTATGAGTAAAAGCGTCATTTGAAAAATATGTTCAGGTTGATCAAAGGTCAAG